>JAPVLO010000226.1:1343383-2686766 GCA_027257055.1 Cephalopachus bancanus
CTGTGTTCACTGCTGCTAGCATGCTGTTCAGGTAAGTGTTTTTATATTTGCTCTCCATTGATCTAAGGACGCCCTGGTCACATGACTGAATTAAGTCACATTTGGGGGAAAGTGCATGTCCTAAGCATTCTTTTTTATGAGAATTTCAGCTGGAAGATGAGCAGAACGGTTTTCAAGGAATAACAGAATCTTGCAGTTGTCATCCACTCCAGGTACCCTGCAGTGAACATGAGCCACTGGTATAAAATGTTTGTGAAACCAATCAGAAAAGATGTCCCTGGTGATCAAGTCTTTTTGTTAGCTTAATAATAGACTCCTTGATAACTGTGAGGACTCAAGCTTTTGCCTATCACAGCAAGTTCAAACTTAAGCATGCCTGCTGCATTAGCACATCCCAGCACAGATATTCTGCCCTTGGCATCCTTAATTCCTGGAGGGCTGTCTCATCAGTTGTAGTCAGTGTCTTTCTGGGGCAATACCACCAAAGCAGTGATGTTTCATCATTGTTACAGACTTATTCTGGTGTCAGATTTTTATCAGTGATGACTCTGGCAAACTTGTCAATGAATTTCTCTGCAGCTTCATGATCAGCAGATGCTTTATCATCACAAATCTTTAAAAATTTAATGCTGCATCTTTAAAAAGAAATTCTGCAAACAGCCTACTGAACAGTTCCATTCAATTTTCACTTCATTGTGATAGATCTTTGCTTGTTTCATGATCAGTATACCATTAAGAGTCATGTGTTCGCAGTAATGCTGATGGATCCATTCTTTTGAGATTTTCATTTTTGGCTTTTTGCAGTGTTTTTCTACTTTTCATTAACTTCTGTTCATTCCTTTTATTACAGAACTTGAACAGTTTATCCTTCTGTTTCTTCAGGTCATCTGTGGTGGTCATTCCAACACCATACTCTTCTATAAAACATTTCATACTTAAACCGCTGTCCAGTTTCTCAAACAGTTTGACTTTCTGTGCTATAGGTAAACATAAATGCTTCCTCTTTATCTTATCATTGTTGCCCATACCAGTATCTGCAGGCCTTTTAAAAACATTTTAAACAATATATTGTACCACTGAGCAGAGAATAAACAAACAAACAACCACAGTGAGCAATGCACGTGTGTCTTGCCACTACATGGGGCAACATGGGGAAGCTGCCATTGGTGAGACTGGCCTACACTTGGGCCCTTTTGTCACTTTCTGTGGGCATGCTTGCATGGAGGAACCTGGATGTGCACGGAAAAAATATATCACAGCTGAAGGGAGCCTTGAGTGTCTTTTTCCTCTTGGGGATGTTGAATAAACTTTGTGTTTTGTGCCTGCATTTTGACTATGACCCATCATCTGAGGTCAGATGTAAATTTTCTACTTGTGGTGACACATTGACACTCAAAAAGTTCCAGATTTGGGAGCATTTCAGATTTTCAGATTAGGGATGCTCAACCTATAATAGCCATTATTACTGGTGTGAGGTAATATCTCCTTGTGGTTTTGATTGGCACTTCTCTGATGATTAGTGATGTTGAACACCTTTTCATATATCTGTTGGCCATTTATGTCTTCTTTGAAAATATGTCTAGTCAGGTTATTTGCCCATTTTTAAATCGAGTTATTTGTTTTTGTTTTTTGCTGTTGAGTTGTATGAGTTCCTTATATATTTTGGATATTAACTCCTTATCAGATATACCATTTGCAAATATTTTCTCCCTTTTCATAGGTTGCCTTTTTATTTTGTTGGTTGCTTCCTTTTCTATGAGAAGCTTTCTAGTTGGATGTAGTCCCACTTGTTTATTTTTGCTTTTGTTGCCTGTGTTTTTGGTGTCATATCAAAAATATTATTGTCAGCCAGGCTTGGTGGCTCAGCCTGTAATCCCACGCCTTTGGGAGGCTGAGGTGAGTGGATTGCCTGAGCCCATGGGTTCGAGACCCACCTGGGCAACTTGGCGAGACCTCATCTCTACAATAAATCAAAAATTAGCCGGGCATAGTAGCGCACGCCTGTAGTTCCAGATACTTGGAAGACTGAGGCGGAAGGATCACCGGAGCCCAGCAGGTCGAGGCCACGGTGGCCGGGAGCGGCCACTGCACTCCAGTCTGGGAGACAGAGTGAGACTCCAACTCAAAAAAAACAAACAAACAAGAATATTATTGTCAAAATCAATGTCAAGAAGCTTTTCCCCTATGTTTTCTTCTAGGAGTTTTATAGCTTCAGGTCTAATGTTTCAGTCTTTAATCCATTTTGAGTTAATTTTTATATATGGTGTAAGACTATGATCCAATTTCACTCTTTTGCCTGTGGATATCCGGTTTTCTCCATACCATTTATTGAAAAGAATGTTCTTCCCCCCACTGTGCATTCTTGGTGCCCTTGTCAATTTTAGTTGAGAAAAAAATGCATAGATTTATTTTTGGGATCCCTATTCAGCTCCATTGGTCAATGTCTGTTTTTATGCAAGTACCATACTGTTTTGATTGTTATAGTTTTGTAATGCAGCTTGAAATAAGAAAGTGTGACCCCTATTAGCTTTATTTTTCTTTCTCAAAATTATTTTGGCTATTTCAGGTCTTTTGTGATTTCATATGAATTTCATGTTTTTTTAAATATTTCTGTGGAAAATGACATTGGAATTTTATAAGGATTGTATTGAATCTGTAGATTACTTTGGGTAGTATGGACAATTTAACAATATGAATTCTTCCAATTCATGTATATATCTTTCCATTTATTTGTGTCTTTAATTTATTTCATTAGTATTTTATAATTTTCAGAGTACTTTACCTCTTTGGTTAATTTTATTCCTAAGTATTTTGTTCTTTTTGAGGCTATTGTAAATGGGACCATTTTATTAATATCTTTTTTGGACAGTTTGTTGTTAGTGCATAGAAATGCAACTGTGCTTCATATGTTAATTTTGTGTCCTGCAACTTTACCGAATACGTGTATTAGCTCTAACAGTTTTTTTGGTGGCGTTTTTAAGGTTTTCTATATATAAGATTATATCATATGCAAATAGGGACATTTTAACTTTTTTTCTTCCAGTTTGGATTTCTTGTATTTATTTTTCTTGCTTAATTGCTCTAGCTAATGCTGCCAATACTATTTGAATAGAAGCCATGAGAGTGGACACCCCTGCATTGTTCTCAAACTTAGAGGAAAAGCTTTCAGCTCTCCCTTGATGAGCTTGATGTTAGCTGTGAGCTTGTCATACATGGCCCTTATTAAGTTGAGATACATTCCTTCTATACTTAACTTGTTGATAGGTTTTTGTTTGTTTGTTTGTTTCTAATTGGAATCTCACTCCATCACCCAAGCTGGAGTGCAGTGGCATGCTCATGGCCACCCCAGCATCAACCTGCTGGACTCCAATGATCCTTCTGCCTCAGCCTTCCAAGTAACCAGAATTACAGATGCACACTACCATGCCTGGCTAATTTTTTTGATTTACTGTAGAAACGAGATCTCACCAAGTTGCCTGGGCTGGTCTCGAACCCGTGGGCTCAGGCAAATCACTTGCCTTGGCCTCCCAATGTGCTAGAATTACAGGCTGAACCACCGAGCCCTGCCTGTTGATAGGTTTTAAAAATTTTAATCATGAATGGATATTGAATTTTGCCAAACATTTTTCTATATCTATTAAGATGATATTATTTTTATCCTCTATCTGTTAATGTGGTGTGTTATACTTCTGTTTAGTGTATATTAAACCATCCCTGCATTCCAAGGATAAATCCCACTTGATCATGCTGTATAATCCTTTTAATGTGCTGTTGAATTCAGCTTGCTAGTATTTCTTTTTTTTTTAATTAGAGTCTCACTCTGTCACCCAGACTGGAGTGCAGTGGCCACTCCCGGCCACCACAGCCTCGACCTGCTGGGCTCCGGCGATCCTTCCGCTCAGCCTTCCAAGTAGCTAGAACTACAGGTGTGCACTTCCACGCCCAGCTAATTTTTTGATTTATTGTAGAGATGAGGTCTCGCCTGCCCGGGCAGGTCTCGAACCCGCGGACTCAGGCAATCCACTCACCTCAGCCTCCCAAAGGCACGGGATTACAGGCTGAGCCACCGAGCCCGGCTAGCTTGCTAGTATTTCATTGAATGTTGTTTCTTTATTGATTTATTGTCTGGATTATCTATCCAGCATCGAATGTGGAGGTATTGAAGTTCCCTATAATTGTTGTATTACTGTCCTTTCAGGTCTGTTATTATTTGCTTTACATATGTGGTGCTCCAATGTTGGGTGCATATATATACACAATGTGAGTACTCATATATATTCACAATAATTCTTCTTGATGAATTGACTCTTTTATCATTCACTATATAATGACCTTTGTTGCTTATAACGATTTTTTACTTAAAGTTTACTTCATCTGATATAAGTATAGTCACTCCTGTCCTCTTTTAGCTTCCATTTGAATGGCATATCACTTTCTGTCTCTTCACTTTCAGCCTGTGTGTGTTTAAAGCTAAAGTGAGTCTCTTGTAGGCCACATATAGCTGGATGTTGTTTTTTATTTGTTTAGTCACACAATCTTTTGATTGGAATTTAAGCCATTTACATTTAAAGCAATATTGAACAGTAAAGACTTACTATAGCTGTTTTACTGTTTTCTATTTTGTAGTTTTTTTTCTCTCTTGTTGTCTTCCTTTATGATTTCATGATTTTTATAGTGTTATGTTTTGATTATTTTCTCATTATCTTTTGTACCTGCTACAGATTTTTTCTTTATAATTACCATGAGGATTACATATAGCATTTTACTGTTATAACAGATTATTTTAAGATGATAACAACTTAACTTTGATCACACATGAAAGCTCTATATTTTTGCTTCTTCTCTCCCACATTATATCTTACTGATATCATTGTTTGCATCTATTTATAATGTGATTTCATTATAAATTATTGTAGCTGTAGTTGTTTTGATACTTTTGTTTTTGAACTTTTATACTAATGCTAAGTTATTTGTACACCACTATTACAGTATTAGAGTATTCTGAATTTGACTATATATTTACCTTCACTAGTAAGTTTTATATTTTAATATGTTTTCCTATTAGTATTTCCTGTTCTTTCATTTAAATTTGAAGAACTTCCTTTAGAATTTCTTGTAAGTCAGGTCTAGACATCATGAACTCCCCCAGCTTTGGTTTATCTGGGAAGGTCTTTATCTCTCCTTCATTTTATAAGGACAGTTTCACCAGTTAAAGTACTCTTAGTTGCCATTTTTTGTTTCAGCCCTTTGAATATGTTATCTCACTTTCTCTTGTCCTGCAAGGTTTCTGCTAAGAAATCTCCTGATAGTCTTATGGGGGACTTCTTTATATGTTAGGTAAGTCATTTTTCTCTTACTGCTGTTAACATTATCTGGTTGTCTTTGACTTTTGAAAAGTTGACTATAATGTGCCTTGGTGATGATTTCTTGATATTTGAAGTTCTTCAGGCATTACAGACCTAAATGTTCATTTCTTTCCCCAGATTTGGGTGGTTTTCTGTCTTTATTTATTTATTTTTGAGTTGGAGTCTCACACCATTGCCCAGGCTGGAATGCAGTGACATGCTCACAGTCACCCCTGCATCAAACTGTTGGGCTCAGGCGATCCTTCCACCTCAGCCTTCCAAGTAGCCAGAACTACAGATGTGCACTACCATGCCAGGATAATTTTTTGACTTATTGTAGAGATGAGGTCTCATCAAGTTGCCCAGGCTGTTCTTGAACCTGTGGGCACAGACAATCCCCTCACTTCAGCCTCCCAAAGTGCTGGGACTATAGGCTCAAACCACCATGCCCAGTCCATTATTTATTTTAACAAGCCTTTTGACCCTTTCTTTTTCTTTGCTCTTTTTCTCTTTCTATGTTTCCATAATATGTATATTGTTTTGCTTCATAAGTCACACAGGTTTTCTTCACTCTTTTTCATTCTTTTTTTCTCTTTGCTCCTCTCACTGGATAATTTCAAATGATCTGTCCTTGAGTTTGTTGTTTCTTTCTTCAGCTTAATCAAATCTGCTGTTAAAGCTCTCTATTGAACTGTTTAGTTCAACCTTTGTATTCTTCAGCTCCAGACCTTTTGTTTGGTTCTTTTTTGTGATGTCCTTTTTGTTGAACTTCTCATTTTGTTCATTTATTGTTTGCCTGATTTTGTTTAGTTGTCTGTGTTCTTATGTAGCTCAGTGAGCTTCTTTAAGGCACTCATTTTGAGTTCTTTGTCAGGTTATTCATAAGTCTCCATTTCTTTGGGATCAGTCACGGGAGCTTTATTTTGTTCCTCTGGTGGTTTTATGTTTTCTTGGTTCTTCATGTTCCTTGAAGTCTTGTATTACAGTCTTCAAAGAAGCAGTTTCCTCCTCCAGTCTTTACTGACTGGCTTTGGAGGAAAAATACATTGACATTCACCAGACAACCCAGCTAGAGATTTTGAAGTTCTGTCAGGTCTTTTCTATGGATGCACCTGTCCCACTTCTCTTGTTTCCTCTTGGTATGGGTAAATCTTAGGACTGTGTGCCTTCTCTTGATCCCATAAAATCAGGCTGGGTGCTGAGGATCTTCTGTTTATTTTCCCTATGGCAATGCCTTGAAGTGTTCAAGGTTGTGCACCTTCTCCCAACCCCGCAAATTCAAACCAGTTGCTGTTATCCATATGCTGTCTACAGGGATTTTGAATATGCCCTCTGTAGTGGCTTGTGCTCACTGCCTATGGAGGCTCAAGTACACTGTCTTAGGAGTGCACAAATGCCATCTGAGGAGCCTTGCATGTGCTATCTCAGGAGCACACACAGAGAGTTAGGGGTACAAGTAACCCAACTGGGGAGTGTTGAATGTGAGGCCTCCCACAGGGTTTGCAGGCAGACTCTTGGTGGAGTTAAAAACCACTTAATAGAATCTGCAGCTGTTTTTTGAGAGCTGCATGGTTGCTCCTGGCTTCCAAACCCCAGAATATTCAGACTATTCAGCCATGTGATCCTCTCAGTGATCTGGATGGAATGAGGCAGAAGTGAACTTCTTCGGCAACAACCTGTGAGGACGGGGAAGCTGAAAACTCACTCCACACTCACTATCTCCCATGGAAGAAAATAGCAGGCCTTGGCATTGAGCTGTGCTGCCTTGGGGAAAGGATGATGCAGACGAAGTTCAACTGTTCTTACCATCTTCAATGTATCTATTCTCAAAATTTTGCTTGAACAGAGTGCTGGAATCTTCTCTCCACTGAACTCTTGGGTTCTCACAGAGATATTATTGCTTGTGAGTGGCTGTTATAATTGATGTTTCTGTAGGGGTATGAGGGCTGGAATCTCTTATTTCACCACCATCTTGCTGATATCAATCTGGCGGTGGTTATCTCTTTTATTTCCTTTGCAACCTGCTATAATTGCCACATTTTCTCCAATGAGGATTTTTACTCTAAAGCCATGGACAATCAGTGATTGAGTCTAATCATTTCAGCCATGTCCATTTTGCCTAAATCACTGGGTTTTCGGACTTGCTTTCAAGTAAATCTGCTTACTATATAGTGTTGTAAATGCTTCCAAAATACTTAATAAATGGATGAAGTAAATGATTACTATTTTGCTCATTTTACAGATGGGGCAACCAAGGAACAGAGAAACTAAGTAGGTTGCCCAAGGTAATACCCAAGATGTATGCATCCAACAGCCAAGCTCTTAGCCATTGCTCAATGTTGCCCTCAAATCCCTCTGGACCAAACTGCATATAGTCAACGACCTGACCCATGTTGAGAAAGAGGAGACAATTGCATTAAACTTCATCGTTTTGAGGCCTGGCATCTGAAAGTCAATGAACTCCAGAAGTCTGAAGAGGTCCCGACTGCTCATGTGACTTTGGGAAAGTCCCTTAACTTCTCTAAGTCTCAGTTTCCTTATATGCAAAATGGGCATAATAATACCATCTGCATCCTGTCCTGCTCCTTAGGGTTCTCGGGAACTCAGATATGTGAAAACGCTTCATAAACTGTGAAGTGTGCATGTAGACAGAAAAGCAAAAGAGAAAAATCCAAAGGGCGCTATGTGAGCAAAAGAGCATTAAAAGGACGTGAAGGCCATGGTGAGGAAGCTGTGTGAAGGCGACTTTAGTTTCTGAGGAGGGGCAGTGGGACTGGGGTGAAGCAGGTTTGGTGTTAAATTTTGGAGGGCTTTAATGTCAGAGGATGAATTAGGATGTTAGTGATGATGGAATGAGGCAAGTGGGCTGTGAAGGGCCTCCTACTGTGGGAACCAAGGATGCTGACAGCGTTGTCTTCAGTCTCTGCTGGGCCCTGGGCTCCTGATGAGTCTGAGACAGAGCTCCCCAAGACAGGCCCTCTGTGTGTGGGGGGACTTGCTGGCAAGTTTTTGTTATGCCCATGACAGGGAAGGAAGGTACAGGAGGTCAGCATTATAGCTTTCCAGAAGCCTAGGGAAATCAGAATGCATGCTTCTCCCATTTAGTGGTTCCTCCCAATTTACAGTAGCCAGCTCATTTTACTCTTCCAACAATCTGGGAGGAAGATGAACTATTATCTAGCGCTACTAAATCTGTTCTTCCTAATATCTCCAGTGATTTCTAACTGCCTCCTCCCCTAATCCTCCTTGATAATCTTGCCAGTATTTTATATAGCTGACCTCTCCCTTGCTCCTAAAAAGTTCTCCTTTTCCTGCCAGAACTGTACTGTCTCTTAGCCAATCTTTTACAGATTCTTCTTGGGTCTCTTTGCTGATTTCTTTTCTTCTTTTCCACACCCTCCTAATTCTATTCTTGGTGTTCTTTCTCTTTCTAGGAATTCTCCCTCAGTGCCCTCATTAACTACCAGTGTGAACTCTCGCCGTGTACTATGTGTCCCACATCATGATCTTCAGACCCTGTATTTCCAACTTTAATTTTATAATGACTAAATTTAAACTTATCTCTGCCCACACCTACTGTCTCTTCTCTAAATGTCATTACAATAAGATAGGTTTCTGTTGTCAAATTTGCTGGTGGGCTATAGCAAAAAGGGGCTGTTTTTGAAGGATGGGACAGCTCACTGACTTGAAAAAAAGATCTGAGTTCCACGTTCAAAAACAAGGCCAGAGAAGCTCTGGGAAGCTGAGCAGTGGGTGCAAGTGCAAATGAATTGCTTTGTTAGGGCATGAAAGTAGAAGGAAGTTACCTACCATGCAGTATCTGTTAAATCTTAAATGAACTGTACAGGTAAGGAAGCCGATGGTCCCACTGAACTGTAATTCAGTTCTGATAACATCTATCTTGTATTTATTTATGTATTTATGAGTTAGAGTCTCACTCTCACCCAGGCTGGAGTGCAGTGGCACGCTCATGGCCACCACAACCTTGATCTGCTGGGTTCAGGCGATCCTTCCACCTCAACCTTCCAAGTAGCTGGAACTATAGGTGTACACCACCACGCCCAGATAATTTTTTTGACTTATTGTAGAGACAAGGTCTCCCCAAGTTGTCCAGGCTAGTCTCGAACACCTGGGCTCAGGCAATCCTATCACCTCCAACTCCCAAAGTGCTGAGATTACAAGTGTAAGCCACCGCGCCCAGCCATCTTGTTTTTAAAAGTCTCCTGAGAATGATTCATTCCCCTAAAGCTAAATCACCATTCTGAACCTGGAAAAGGGGGTTGAACTCTGGGTATACAAAATCACAACAACTTTCCATCGTACACCTGCTCAGAGACATGCTTAATTCCTGCCTCTTCCACATTTCACTTCTCCTAAATATTTCCTAATAATTTCCTGCTCTCATAACTCCTTGCTGCCAGTCCCCACCCACAAATCTATCCACCCCACCAGTCATCTTTTTTTTTTTTTTTTTTTCAGTTGGAGTCTCACTCTGTCGCCCAGACTGGAGTGCAGTGGCTGCTTCTGGCCACCGCAGCCTCGACCTGCTGGGCTCCGGCGATCCTTCCGCCTCAGCCCTCCAAGTAGCTGGAACTACAGGCGTGCTACCATGCCCGACTAATTTTTTGATTTGTTGTAGAGATGAGGTCTCATCAAGTTGCCAGGCGGGTCTCAAACCCACGGGCTCAGGCAATCCACTCACCTCGGCCTCCCAAAGTGCTGGGATTACAGGCTGAACCACCGAGCCCGGACAGTCATCTTCTAAAATACAAATCTGATCAGTCCAAACTGCTCTCCCCTCCAAAAAACCCTTTATGGCTCTCCATTACCTTTATTCATTTAATAGGGGTAGAGTCCTTTAATCTAATTTTATTTTATTTCATTTTTTAGTAACAGGGTCTGTCACCCAGGCTGGAGTAGACTACATGCACACACCACCATGCCCAGCTAATTTTTTTTTGAAGAGACAGTTCTCACTGTGTTGCCAGGCTGGTCTCAAACTCCTGACCTCAAATGCTTCTCCCACCTCTTTGTCTTCCCAAAGCACTGGGGTTGCAGCATGAGCCACCACACCTGGCCTCCACTGCCTTTAGATAAAGCTCCTAATATGATTTACAAGGCCCTTCCCAAATCTAATCTTTCCACAAAGCTTCATCTTCCATCACTCCAGCCCCACCACTCCTTAAACATGCCTTTCTATGCTTGCACATATTCCTCCTTTCTCCCGGGATGCCCTTCCCATATTTTGTCTTTAAGGATTCCATTCATATTCATTTTTCATAGATGGACTCAGATGTCATCTCTTCATGGAAACTTCCTCAACAAGTGGAAAAGAGAGGATTAATCTCTCTTTTCTACTCTCTTTGAGCTCAGTGTGGACTTAGATTGTGACCCTGAGCACGTTTTATTACACATTGTATTTGTGTACAGGTCTGTCTCCTCCACTAGACGGGCAGCTCCCCTAAAGTAGGATCTTAGTTTTCTCAGCTTCATGCCCCTAGTGCTCAGCACTGTGCCTAGCATGTAGTGTTTAGTTAATCTCAAACGAGTTGTATGGATAAGAAAATTGAAGCCCAAAAAGGATGAGTCCCACACTTAGAAAGAGTAATCTCTCTGGTGGAAATAGATTTTGGAGAGATAGCTGTGATAAATCAATTGTGCTTTGTAATCATTAGGCAGTTGCTAAATATAGAGTGGTAACCAGTTATCTCTCTATGCTCTTTGGGAAAATAAGGCTTAATCAGTTTAAACTCAAATGGTCAAGAGGGATTTAAGTTAAAGAAAAGGAAGATCTTCTTAGCTCTGGGTTTGATAGACAAAAAAGTGAGCTGACTCAGGAGGCTTATGCACTTGGCCTCTGGAGGCTTTTACAAACAAGATAAACGTTATCAGAACCGAGTTAGAAGTCCTGTTAGAGGTGAACAAATGACTGAACTGACGTCTGAAGAAGCTGTCTCTTGAGGAAGCCCATGAGGAGCAGAGGAACCCGGCAGAAGACTTTGGTTCCCATGGAGCTCAAGGATGCTTGGGGGAGGGGGAGACGGACGAGGGAGCCCTCCCTAATTAAGCCTCTACCCACTAGTGAATGTGAGGCTAATAAGGCGGCCCCGTTTCAGGGCACCTCCACGCCAAGCCAGCCGGTCTGCCTGTTTATTGCCCGTATGGAGATCATTAATGCCTCCTGACACTGGGGTCACTCCTGGGGTCAATCCCAGAGCCCGTTCTGCAAAACAAGGGGAAATGAACTTCCCAGCACATATGGCCCAGGCTTGGCAGGAAGGGGGACTCCAGTCACCCCACACCTCAGCTCTGGGAGAGATCAGCACTCCAGGTAGTCAGACCCCCCAAAACAATCCTCTGCCCATGCTGGACTCAGGGGGGTGGTCCAGGGGAAGGGCAAAGTGGAGGCCCTTGTCTGGGCCAGGACAACCCCCACTGAGGCTGTCCCAACCGACAGACAGACACTAATCCCCTGGCGACGGACTGGGCTGGTGTCTGGGAGCTGCAGCTGCAGCTCAACAGGGGCCAGGCTGCCGGTCGCAGGTGGCGGGAAGGCGCAGCCCGGCGGCCACGTGGGCGCGAGCCTGGGCCTCGGCACCACCCCCACTCGGTGATTGGACCCCTCGCCACTCCGGAATCCAAGATGGTGGGAAGGGGTGGGGCACCGGGCCGATCGGCGCTGCGATTGGTGAGGCGCTGGGTCTTTGAGCTGAAGGACAGATTCAGTAGCCATCCAGAGAGCTCCTGGTGGTGATGCATGGTGGGTCAGCTCAGCCACCTTACCTCACACTTAAGCAACGGAGGCGGCCCCTCGAGTCTGGCTCACGTAGGCTGGGGAGGGCCGGAGTGAGAACGAGGAACCCCCAGACCGCCCTCTGGGCAGGCCCCTTACCAGCCAGGGCGTCTTCCTCGGTAATGACCAGAACCGAGAATCGGTCCTTACCTGCTCAGCAAGAAGACGGTAAAACCTCCAACTAGCTTGGAGGAAATCAATAGGATTATGAGGTTAATGCCAGAGCAGGCTGAGTGACAGTTACCAAATAAATGATCCCAGGAGGACATGGCTGAGGTTAAATGAGGCCCAATAAATAAAGGAACGTGTTCAAAGGAGAAACTTCAGAAAACGCAAGGACCCGGGGGTCGGGCCTAGGAACTCCTTCTTGTCCTCCCCGTCTAGGGCCTGTTGACTCTCTTGAGGAGGCGCAGCCACGGGCCTGCTCCCAGGAACGCACAGGCTTGGGTCTGCACCCTGTTCGGTGCCAGGGTTGGCACAACTCCAGGGCACAGCACTTGTTGGACAGCTGCATCCCCCCAGCTTTGGAGACTGAGTGAGGGAATGGAAACTCAGTGTGGAGGTCTGACCAGTTAACACAGCCCAGCGTGCCTCTGACTTTGAGAGAGGACCAACTGAAGCAAGGAGGGTTGCAACTAGGTGTTAGGAGGCACTTCCCAAACATTAGATAGATGGAGGAAGCTTATGAATCTTGGAGGCAAGGAACTGTGCCTCCTAGGCCTTCAGTTTAGCATTTTCTCTTCATAAAATCTGCTATAGAAAGGTTTTGGTTACTGAGCAGTGAGCAAGGTCCCTTCTCCAATTTCTTCCAGACCTTCCCACTGATACCCACATCAGTCCTCTTTCCATTAACTTTTCTACTGTGCCTGCCCCTTAGAGCTGGGGATCGAAAAATCCATTGACTGAAGTGCAGAGAGCAGCTGTAGGTGAGTGAGGCCCAAGGCTGTTGGAGGTTGTTTGCAGGAGAGGGCAGCAGTGAGACGAGGACATTGGTAGGATGGGATAGGGTCACCCTGGAAACTCCAGGACACAGTTTCTTGGGACTGTGAGTGGAAAAGAGTCTTGAGCTTGGTACAAATTGAGAGAACAATGGTGTTGTGAGCCCGTCGTGCTACCTTACAGCGTATCCCTCCACACCCGGAACTGAATGACTTCTGGGGCAGTGGGCTTGTGCCCAAGCATATGGGCGTGTGGAGCAGGAGCGGTGCTTTTGCAAATGCAAGGACCAGTGGCCCATTACAGAGGATTTTATTCCAAATGAAAGTACATTTTTCCTTATCTTCATTTGTGTCTGTTCGAGTCAAGAATTTTCCTTTTTCTGTAATCCCAGCTACTCAGGAGACTGAAGTGGGAAGATACTTGTTTGAACCCAGGCGTCTGAGACCAGCTGGCCAATATAGCAAGACCTTGTCTCAAAAAAGAAAGAAGAAAAAGTGCCTCTTCTGTGTTCTCAGCTAAAAGGGCCATCGACACCATCTTTGCACATGACAAGCTCACAGTAGAGTCTGTGTGTACCTTGCTCTTCATTCCATCAACAAGATGCCCTGGTGAAGGAGCAACCCACTCTCATGGGTCCTGCTGACTTTCTTCCAGTGGCTAGCTTGGTGGGAGTCAGGAGGAGACAGAGCATGATGTTCTTGGGACCATGAAGGATACTGGAGAGGTCTCTCTTTTGGAAATCTGAAGAGAGAGATAATTAAGTCTTTGGGCTCTGGGTGGGTACTTTGTTTTTTAGAAAATGCATAATAATAATAGCTAGTAAGTTAAGATCTTGGGTTCTAGAGGTCCAATAGTCTCTTTTCTTACTGTGAGACCTTGGGCAAGTCCTGTGTATAACAATGGTACTAATAGTTGAATGTTACTATGTGTCAGGCACTATATAGAACTCTTAAAACAACACTGTAAGGGAGGTTACGTTATCCCTATTTTATTTGTTTTTGTGGGTTTTTTTTAGATAGGGCTTCACTTTGTCACCCAGCTGTAGTGCAGTGGTTTGATCATGGGCTCAAGTGATCCTCCTGCCTCAGTCTCCCATGTACCTGGGGCTATAGGTGTGCACCACCATGCCCAGCTAATTTTTGTAGAGATGGGGTGGGGGTAGGGGGTAGGGTGGAGTCTTGCTTTGTTGCCCAGGCTGATCTCAAACTCCTGGCCTCAAGCAATCCTCCCACCTCGGGCTCCCAAAGTGCTGGGATTACAGAGGTGAGCCACCACACCCAACCTGTTATCCCTGTTTAGCAAATAAAACCTGCTTAGGTTATATGACCATAGGGCAGTATTTAAAAGCATAGGCACTAAAGATCCAGACTAATCGGCCTCAAATCCTGACTTCGTTTCCTGGTTGTATGACCTTCGGCAGATTATCTGACCTCAATTTCTTCATCTGTAAAATTGGGTTTATGATAGTACCCACCTGATAAGGTAGTGAGGTTGAAATGAGGTAAAGTTCACAAATTCTTAGAATCCTGCCAGGAGCATGGTAGGTGCTCAATAAACATTAGCTATTATTATGAGCCCTCAAAGCACTTTCATCTATGCAATATCATTTCATCCTTCCTACCACCCTGGGAGGTGGCTGTTATTATTCAACTCATTTATAGGAGAGGCAGCAGAGCCTTGAAACTGGTCATGCTCTAGGTCCCTCTGTAAACAGCCTGCTGAGGACTTGAATTCAGGTTTTTAAACTTCAAATTCCAAGGACTTCCTGATAGCCCGCATATACTCCCATTTTGAGTTCTAATTTTTTCAGCCCCTCATTCTGAAATAGCTCTGAGGAGCCAAATTTAAAGTCAATTCTGGATTATTCTTGCTTAGGAAGAATGGAAGAAGAGACAGAGAAAAGGGAGGTGTGTTGGATAATTAAATAATTTCTCTGAGTTAGATTTTTTTCACCTAACACAACCCTAGCAGATATGCCTTCCTCAGACAGGTAGTAAAATAAACATATATTTCAGGAAAGTCTTACTGGAGGAAATGGAAGGAGGTGGCAGTTCAGGAACATGTAGTATAATGGGGGCAGGAAGCTGACCCGCAGAGAATCTACCTACAGACACGGACTCCGGCTTGGAAGGTCTAGATTGATCAGGCTGTGCAAAACCCAGGTTTGGTCATTCATTCCTTATTTCCATAGGATCTCAAACAAGAGTTAGAGGAGGGATAAGCCTGTGCCATTGGTGAATCCATGTCTCTACCCTGAGTCCCGAAGGGGCTCAGACCAACCTGCCTAACCTGGGTCAGGGCTTAGGGCAGCCCAGATCTCTCTTCCTTCTAACTGGAAGTTTCCTTGTTCTCCCTGCTGGGAGAAGGCCTGGGAGGCCAGAGTGAGAGGGAAGGTGAGCAGACCTGCATCTGTGGTGCGAGGGGAAGCACCTGCAGTGGCAGCAGCTGCCACCTCTGCCTACCCCCATGCTCAATCCCCCCAACTCCTGGGGTGGGCTCAAGCTCCTGCCCCACACTGCCCCACCCTGGCTGTCCCTAGCTTCCTAATCCCAGTGGGATGTGGGCTGAGGAATCTGGAGCCAAGACTTGGGGCTGCTGGTGACAGTAAAGCCACAGGGGACAGGTAAACTGCCTCGTTCATCCTTTCTCTCTTGCAGGCTTAATAAGGACCCCAGGCATTAGACCACAGCAAATACAGAACGGTATAGCTGGGAAGGAAGTGGGGAGGGATTCTGTTTCCTGGATTTGGATGAGAAGGCATGAGCAACATGCAGATATGTGTCTTTCATTATGGAGCAGTCACTCGGCACTGAGCTGGGACCTTACGTATGTCTTAGGCGCGTATTTGGCTGTAAAAGAGATCCAGACTAACAATGATGAAAAGAGATGGTGTTTTTTCTCATTACCAACAGCATTACCTGCTGATGAGGCCATCAGGAGATCAGGCTTTTCTATCCTTTTGTTCTGATATCCCTTGCATATCAGTTTTCATCTTTCTTGCCTTAGAGTCCCTAGAGGGTGAGGACTCCAAGGATCTCACCCACAGGGGAAAGGAAGATTGTGTCTTCCCCTTTATCAAGAAAACAAAATATTTCCCACAACCTTCCTCCCCTCCAGTCTTCCGCTTAGGGCTCATTGGCCAACACTGGATTATGTGACCATCCCTAGCTACAAGAGAGACTAGGAGAACAGAGAACAGGATATCTGTGATTGGCACAGAGCATTGGTTTTCAAGCTTGCCTTGAACCCTTAAACTCAAGTGATCCTATCCTCTCACCCCCAGTGGCTGGGACTATAGACACGTACCATCACATCAGGCTTTGGCTGTACTCTCAGAGATTCTGACTCAGTTGGTCTGGGCTTGGCATTGGTATTTATTAAATGCGCCAAAAATCTAGGTTTTTTTTCGTTTGTTTGCTTTTTTATTGTAATTGTTTTTCACTTCATTATGGAGCCAGCTCAAGTAGCCATCCTCAACCACATCCACCCCAGGCTCTGGGTGAGCTGCTTTGCCTTGCTGACTGGCTTCCCAGTTTATCCTGTAGCCCCTGCTCCCTCTGGGGTCAATTATTTAGGTGACTAATTAGTCAGTTTGCAGGTCATTCACGGATGAATTTGCAGTTAGTAACTGGTTAGCCAATCAGTTGGCTAACCAATAGAATGATTAGTTGGCCTTTTCTCTTGTTTATGTGTCTGGCGCATCTTAAGCACTTGATAAATATTTCTTTGGATGAATGAATCCATAAAGAGAGAGATGGAATGGAGTCAACACAGAATCAAATGAGATAGTAGCTGTGAAATCACTCTGAGAATGGTAAAATACCGTACAGATATAAGGTATAAATGTACATGAGAAATTGCTTTCAAAATGTATGGTCAGAACAAATTTTGTCAACCATTCACCAAAGAGTTACTGTTTCCACATTTCTAAAATGAAGAACTACCATTTTGCCCTGCTGCTGGCAAGCCAGATTTTACTTTCAATTTTAGCAACTTTGTTAATAATTAGCGATAGCATGTATGCTTTTTCCTTTTTCCTTGATCCTAGTTTGTCTTTTTTTTATTTTTTATTTGTTTTTAATGTAGAGACAGAGACTTGCTATGTTGCCCTGGTCTTGAATTTCTGGCCTCAAATCAGTCTCTAGTCTTGGTCTTGCAAAGTGCTGGGATTACATGTGTGAGCCACTGTGCCTGGCCTCTAATTTGTCTTTCTACTTCTATTTGTATTTGCTAATTTTGGTTACAAACTACCTTATGTCTTTTTGGGGAAAAGGAGGGTAAACTTCCTTTTAAAAATTCTTGGGAACGAATCTTTACCAACCACCTACCACATGCCAGGCATTTACATGAATTAATTTAGGCAATCCTCACAATAAGCTAGTGGATTGGTGTGTTTAACCCCATTTTATGTGGGTGTTAAGGGACTTGCCCAAGATCACATAGCTGTAAGACGCTGAGCCAGGAGTCAGAGCCAGGTTTCAGAAACCAAAGTCTTCCTGACACCAAACCTAAGCACTTTTCCCTAAGCCAACCCAAATCAGTGTGGAAGATGCTTAGTTACAGACGATTATTTGTTTAGCTAGCTCAGGAGGATTTTTGTATTCTGAACTCCTCAGAGCAGCTGTGGACAACAAGTTGTTCTTTTTCTTTTCTCCACAGGATATTTATCTGCAAATACATAGATTATAAGCTACTCTATTATTTTATACACTACAAAGAAGTAAAAACACTGCTGATTAGACTATGACACACCTTTGACCATAAGATGCCAGCTGATTTCAGAGATGTCAAAATGTGAAGACTGTGTGTTAGCGTCAGGGAAACGAGGCTTTCTCTTCCAATAACGGGGCTGTGTGTACATGACTCCTCCTCTCTGCCTCGCCTGCTGGCTCTCTGTGCCTTTCTTTTCACTGCCAAACCTTGCCCCATCCCTTCCATATCTCATCTCTCCACATCATTGTGAACCAGTTGATATTGATTTAGGCTGTCTCCCGTGAGTCTCCAGAGAGGCTTGCACTTATAGAAAGGCTCCAGGCTCGTTTTTTCCAAGAGCTACGCTATATGGTCTCATTATGAACTTCCTCCCATGACTGTCAACAAATTCTTTCCAGAGACTGGTCTGACTCTAGTCCTTCCATAGTACCTGTGATTCACCGCCCTCCCTGTTCACCATTCCACACAGTAGTTGGTTGGTTAGTCTGTACACTATTTATTTGCAAGGGATTTCCCTACAGGCTGTTGGAGAGGGCATGGGAGGGAGCTTGGGAGTAGAAGCTGTGGCATGTCATCCAGGTCCCCCAAACTCAGGAAGCACAGCTCCTCGGGCATCTCCAGCAGAAGGCAGGATTGGGGGAGGTTTAAGCTTCTCCACCCCCTCTGAGGTCTTCCTCTCCCTGGATTGGGACTCCAAAAAGAGGAGCTTGGAGGGAAGATGGGGTGGCAGCCTCTGGTACTGCTGGAGTGAAGGAATTCCTGAGCAGTGGGCCCACTGTTGAGCTGGCTCACAGGCTCCTGACAGCCGCCACAGCTAACTTTTTTTGAGTTGGTGTTTTGCTTCCTCCTTTGAGTGAAGGAGGCCTTGAGGCCGGCTTTCCATTTCCTAGCATCAGAAAAGGGACAGACCCAACCAGGAAATAAATTTCCCTGTTCTGTTCCCTTCAGTCTAGTTTTGAGGTCAGAATCTGGAAAGGAGCAGACAGGGGCTGATTGGTGAGGTTGGGGACACCAGTGGAGGGAGGGATGCAGACCATGTTAAGAACTGAGGGGCTAACCCAGGAATCCTTAAGGACAGAGAATGTTGGGGCTTCTGCAGGTGGGTGGGCAGGCCTATCTTTGCCCCAGTATTCTGGGCATGTGACAGGCCATGAGGCTGGGGCCTAGGCTGGGGTCCACATGGATCTGTCTGCCTGTGAAGCTGCAGGTTCCTGTGGGGAGTTACAGACAGTCCTAGAGAAATAGAGGTGAGTAGAGACAGAGCCTGAGGCTGGGCAGGGAGGTCTAGGCAGCTGAGCCCTTCCCTGCCCGGAAAGGGCACGGAGGCCGGGCTGGCTAGGAGCAGGACGCTCCAACACTGGGCTTTCTCCTCAGCTATCCAGGGTCTCAAGGAGCTGCCAGCGGAGTCCTGGCCCTCGACCGCAGCTTGTCCAAGAGGCTCTGCCAAGCCCTCGAACCCGGCCTGTGCTACGTCAAGGCCTGAGCCGAGGCCACTCCAACTCGGTGGCCGACGCTGCGCCTCCCCGCCGCCGCCGCCGCCGCCGCCGCCGCTCCTGCCCGGCCGCCGGGCTTCCTCGCTGCCCCGGCGCGGGGCCTGCGCTCACTGGTGACCTCCGCCGCCCGCCGGCTCCAAGGCGCGCCGGGCCGGGTCCAGAGCCCGCTGCCCCCTGCCAGGTCGAGGAGGGGCGGGTGAGCAGAGGGGCCGAGCCCAGGCCAGGCCGTACCCGGGCCGCGCGGACGTGCCCAGGGCCTGTAGGTGTGAGACGTGCGCGTGGCACGGCCGGTCCCGGGGTGCAGGCCTGTGAGGCGCGGGTGCGCCTGCGACCCGGAGACACCGGGTCCACGAAACTGCGTGCAGGCGGGGAGCGGGGCTGGGGGAGCCCGCGGCCGGCGCCCGTGGAGGCCGCCTCCTGGAAGTGGGCGCCGGCAGGCCCCGACCCGGCCGTGGAGCGCCCGGGTCTGCGGGCACCGCGGGGCCGGGCCAGCCGTCCTCGCTGTCGAGCCTCGGCAGAGAGCCGCTCGCGCCACCGGCCGCTCGCCTGTCTTCCCGCCTCTCTAATCTAAACCATGCGGGGCTCCCAGCCCCTGCCTGCCGGCGGGGCCCGAGGGCCGCGGGGAGGGCACTGGGCCGCCCGCTGGAGGAGCAGGCGGCTCGCTCGGGGCTCGGGGTCCTGGGGCCGCGAAGCCCAGGGACCCTGGAGCCCGCCTCCCCGGGGGGCAGCGGGCGCGGACTGATTGACAGCGGCGACGTCAGCGCGGAGGGGGGGCGGCCCGGAGGGAGGGAGGGAGGGAGGAGGAGGGAGCTGAGGCCCCAAAGTGCAGCCTTGGAGATCAAGGGCCCGCTCCAGAGCCGGGATGTGTCCGGCCCCGAGGGCACGGCGGGCAGCGGGACCCTGACCCAGCGGCGCGGAGTCGGAGCCCGGCTGCCCGCGCCCCTCGGACCCG
Source organism: Cephalopachus bancanus (assembly GCA_027257055.1). NCBI lineage: Eukaryota > Metazoa > Chordata > Mammalia > Primates > Tarsiidae > Cephalopachus > Cephalopachus bancanus. Next base: position 1,363,619 of record JAPVLO010000226.1, read on the forward strand.
AGCCTGCAGGCGCCTCCGCATGCGGCAGCGCAGTTAGGGTGAGTGTGGGCTCCAGCCGGATGGGGATGAGCCGGGCGTGCGGGGCCGGGGCCACGGGGCCCAGGTTTAGGCTGCAAGCTCGAGGAGGGTGAGCTGGAAAGGAGCGAGGACCGCGACCAGGGCGAGGACCTGGGGCGGTCAAGGTTGCAGGGAGGAGGCTCGAAGGGTCTCGGCCGGGCCGCCGCCTCAGGCCCGGCCACCCAGCAGTTGGGGCGCGAGCTCTGCTCTTCCCGTGGCGGGTCGAATTGGGTCTAGGGACGCAAGAGCGTAGAGGGGCAGCGCCAGCACCTTACGAACGAGGTTAAGCCGTGACAGGCCAGCTGTGGCCTTGAAATTGGTGTTTGCTGAATACGAAAGGCCAAGGAAGAGGGCCCGAGTGCTGGGGCGAAAATCGATATAGAAACGTGAGTGATCAGAACACGATTTCAGAGCTTTTGATGCAACGGACTCGTCAAAATTAAAGCAAGAAGCATTATGTATATAAATGATGATCGATGATTAAATCAGAATGTGCGCTATGACCAAAGAAACAGGGCCCAAGCGGCATAACTGATATAACACTTGAACTTGAAAATAATAAAATAATAGCCACTTTCAGAATCAAGTGAAAATAGTAACCACAATTTTAAAAGAATGAAAGACCTAGTAATTCCAAATATAGGAACAATGTAAGGACTATTGTATTAGAAGCAATAGCACTATATAACATATAGAAATAATGTAACAAAATACTAAAACTGTGGGAAACAAACTGTCGGAGAAAGATGAACTATGAAAATACTATTAAGGGAAATGTTTTAGTAGTGATAGAATACTATAATATAATGTGTTATTGATACTGTAGGGAACTATTAAAACAAATATTAACCAAAATCTTAAGAGCAATAGTAATATAAATAAAGACATAGTAATGAGAATTGCTGGAGTAATATGACAATTTACGACCACGGTATTAATAGTCACAGGAACATTATAAATAATGGTTGAGTAATCAGAAGTATTGTACCAATGTGATGAAAAATAATTTGAGTATTAAGAGCTACAGCAATATTACACAGTATGACAAAGTACAAAAGTAATGATGTGATGAAAAATAACTAGCAAATTAAGATCTGTAACATTACAAATAATGACAAAGTAACAAGATATTGATTGTCATGATGTGATAAAGAATAGTACCTGACATATTATGAACAATCCTAGCAAAACAAATTATGATAAGATAGCAAGAAGTATTATAAGGATGTGAAAAAAATCAACACGAATTTTATAATTCTAAGTCATGGTAAACAAGAAGTTATTGAAACAGTGTGAAAGTATAAGCAGAATGAAGAGCAAGTAATGGAAGCATTCTAGGGAAACAGCAAAAATAAAAAATAATGGTAGCTTAAAATGACCTACCTAATTGCCTAGAAATTGGTAATAGTATTACTAATGTGCCGGGAGGTCCTGGAATGATGCAGCAGCCACAGGAAAACAGCAACAACGTATTTGATCATAACAAATGAACGAATCCAACCAGTACTTTAACCATACCTTATGAAAGATAAAAAGTAGTAATACTTCATGTGATAGGATCTTCTTGATGTTACTGAACTGACCAAAATACTACTCTGGTAATAAGAACAACTAAAATATTAAAAGTAGTGCAAAATATTAGCTGTTCCCTCAGTGCAAGAGACGTATCACCAGTAACCTAAATGTGAAAAGAAAAATTCTGTCCTCCTTGGAAAACGAGGCAGCTGAACGCGACGGACCCCATGGTAGAGCGAGCGGAGCCGGGTCGCCCCTGCGGCGGGGTCGACGCGGAGGACAGGGCGGGCCGCGTCGGAGCGCGCCGGGCTCGGAGTCCGAGGGGACCTCGTGGACCGCCGCTCCGGGACAGCCGGGCCGGGAAAGAAGGAAATCGGTGGGGAGCTTCAGAGAGGCCGAGCTGTGGCGAGGTTAGGATGTGGCTCGGTGGCCGAGAGAAATGGAAGAGCAAATCCCACGGAGGGGAAGGAGAGCACCGCGCAGGCCTCGTCGCCAGCCGGAGCGGCGGGCCTGGCGTCGGTGGACACCGGCGGCGAACCAGCTCCGCACTGGACAGCGCTGAGAGCTCAGGCCGCGAGCCAGAGGGCCACGCTGCACGGCTCCGGGTGCGACTAGCGCCCTGCAACCCAGTGACCAGGCGGGCGATGCGAGCGCGGGCCGGCTGCCACACCTGGGACCCGCCGATCCGGGCTGGGTCTCAGATATCGCCAGAACCAGCGCTTTGGCCGGAGGGGGCAGCACCCCAGTCGGGCAGCGTCCCCCCGTTTGGGAGTTCCTGGGTTTTCGAGGCTCCTCTGCACTGCACGTGGCCCGAAGCGGGTGCTGGCACTGGACATGCCCAGCGAGCCGTCTCCCTACCGGCTGTGGCCAAAGAGTGGCCTGGCTGTCAGCTTTATCTTTATGGGTTTTTCCCAACCCCGTCTGGCCCCGGCCCCTTTTTATCTCCTCGGTTGCACTTGGCTTGTTTACTTTGTGAGTCCCTGGGAGCTAGTCTAAGCCCGGGATGAGGAGCCGGGTGAGCAGGATGGGTGAGGGCCCTGAGCCTTGGGATGCTCAGGGAGATGCAGGGGAGAACAGAAGGAAGATAGCAGAATGGCAGGACACCTGGCCACAGGAGAGGCGGTCAGATGTGCAGAAAGTCCCCACCAGAACTGTCAAGATCCAGAGCAGGGAAGGAGCAGGGAGGTGGAAAGGCCAAGCAGATGGTGCCCGGGTACCCTTTGGGGTTGCAGGGCAGTTGGTCCTTGTGGGCTGGGCTCTCTTACCAATATCCCAGAACCTGCTGGCGCAGGGAGCAGGCACATGGGTGAATCGGGAAATACAGCTGTGCCCTGAGGTAGGACTAGGCTGTTTCAGGGACCTGGGCCCTCCCAACTGGCCTGGGGAGGGCCTGGGTCCTCTGGCCCGAAGCAGAGCCCTCTGGAGCTAGCTGGTATGAATATGAGGGCAGGTCAGGGGAGGCCTCTGGCCAAGTTCAGGGCCTGGATCAGAGTGGCCCCAAGCAGTGTGGCCACTTGTGTGAGTAGGGTGCTGTGTGAGGGTGCTGTGTCTGGGTGTGAGGGTGTTCGAGCCAGAGTGGAAGAGGGTGTCTGTGGAGTGGGAATGTGTCAGAGCGAAAGCCTTGGTTGGGTCTGGGAAGTCTCTTCCTGAGTGCCGTCTGAGGGACTGGGTGAGCGCAGATGGGTGAGCACTCGCCTGGAGGGCCGCCCAGCTCTAGGTCCTCTCTGCCACAGGTGAGGAGCTGCGGGAGCCTTGGCCCTGCCCTCCTGGCCTGGCGGCCTGGCTCTCCTCTCCTGCATCCCCAGGAAGCGTCCTGGTTGCCCGGGGCCCACAGCGAGGCCTGGACTCCAGTTATTCCGGAACAGCCCAGAAGACCCAGGCCTCAGGCTCCACTGGAGCCGGGCAGGAGGGAGGGACTCGGGGTGCAGCTGGGGCAATGCCGAGAGGGCGGTCCTTCCCCCAGACCTACTCATCACACAGCCCCACACCCAGGGGCAGGCAGACACTGAACCGCACACAGACCCTCCCAGGTCCAGAGCCCGGAGGGAGGAGGCGAGGGTCCTGCCCTCCCCGCACGCTCCCACCCCCAGCTCAGGAGGGGGCGGGGTCCACGTGCGCCAGGGCGGCCTCGGCGCCCCGCACGAAGCCCCGGACACGCTGGAGAGGGCCGCGGGGCCTCTGGCGAGCGTGGACCTGGCGAGTGACTCGGTGTGTGTTGTGCCCGCAGGAGATGCTGCAGGACAAGGGCCTGTCGGAGAGCGAGGAGGCCTTCCGGGCCCCGGGCCCCACGCTCGGCGAGGCCAGCGCCACCAACGCCCCCGAGCCTGTGCTGGCAGCGCCAGGCCTCGGCGGAGCCGCCCTCGGCAGCCCCCCTGGCCCGGGCGCCGACGTCGCCGCCGCGGAGCAGGTAGGGCTGCGCCAGCCATCGGTCAAAGTCGGGCGTCGGCGTGTCTGCCCGCCGCCTGTCTGTCATTCCGCCCCATCGCGGGCAGGACTCGCTTTCAGGGGGACCTGACTGCGTCCGGGTCTGTCTGCCTGCTCTCTACTGAGCAGGGCTCTCGCTCTCTGCTTTTCGGGCCCTTCTCCGCTTTGAACTCTCGGGGCTATTGCGGGACAGGCGAGGGGTAGAGGTGGGAAGAGAGGGAGGGGGAGAGAGAAGAGAGACCCCCGGGGCAGCAGAGCAGCCCGGGCCAAGTGTCCAGCTCCGACGGCTTGGCGAGGGCGGGGGCGCAAGCCCGGGACCGGCGGGAAGAGCCGACCCCGCCGGGTGCGCACCGGAGCCGCTGCGGGGCACGGAGGCTCCGGTGCCGTTGCCGAGAGGTTCGCGGTGATACGCAGAAGATCACAAGGCGCGGAATCCGGTCGGCGACCGTCTGTGCGCACCGCCCGCGGGTGTGCGCCTGGTTAGGCTGTGCGTGCGCCTCTGCCCGCGTCTGCCCGTAGGCCTGTGCCGGTGGCCCGTCACAGAAATGTCTATGTGTGTGAGAGTGTCGTCCACCCGGGGCTGGTCAATGAACGTGTCCCCTGCGGGCCCATCTGTAGGTGCGGCCCCGAAGGAGGGAGTTTCAGCCACTGATAAACATTTTTTAAAATTCACCAATAGTCCGAAAAAAATTTGTGAAACGAAATCTCGAGGCATGGGCTCCGGGGCTGTCGCGCTCCGCACGGCTCTTCGGGTCTGCGCTCTTCGCTCCTCAGGCTCCGCGTGGAGCCGCGGGCCAGGCAGACACGAGTCCCCTCCCTCCCATCCCCAGACCATCGAGAACATCAAGGTGGGCCTGCACGAGAAGGAGCTCTGGAAGAAGTTCCACGAGGCGGGCACCGAGATGATCATCACCAAGGCGGGCAGGTCAGCGCTGGGAGACTCACTTCCGGGGACGGCGAGTGGGAGCCGTGGGGGCCTTCCTTAGAAATCCTCGCGGTCCCGGCCTGGGGGCTATGGGCGTCCTCTGTGACTTGGGGCCACATCCTTCTCCAGCCCGGACTGGCCGCCGAACGCTGCGCGGGGCTCACCCCGCGGCGACGCCCGCGGGGCAGGTGGAGGGAGGGGCAACGCCATGCAAATGAAATGCAAGAAAGGGCCGCGACGCCCCAAGTCTCAGCTCCGGCGTTTTTGGCCCCCTGGGGGGGGATGCTTTGTCCTCCCCCCACTGGGGACCTGCAGAGGTTTCTCTGGGTTGCACTGATTGGGGTCCCGGAGATGCCCCTCAGCAGATGGGGAAAAGGGAACGAGACGATGCTGTTCAATTTCCGGAGCCTTTCGGGAGCCCCAAGTGCTTCACCCCACGGGCGCCGCTCCTCTGTGCCCAGCCTGGTCTTTGGCCAACGGGAAGTCACCGCCGCTGGGCTCTGTGTGTGTGTTGTTGGGGAGCAGCTCTCAGGTGGCTGCCAGAGAAGGATGATTTATAAAGTGGAAACATCTTTAAAATGCGCTGGTGTCCGTGGGAGAGAACAGGGAGGAGAGGAGAGGAGGAGGAAGCCTCACACCGGGGATGCGGGAGATTCGCTGGGGCGGCGAGTCTGGGTGGGGCGCGAATGGCGGAGAGCGATTATCAGGTGAAGGCGGAGGGCTGCAGACAGAGACCCCGGAAAGTTCGGGTTCCAGAGCCCCTCTCCACTCACTCTGCCCCCTCCACATTCACACACTTGATTTGGGGCCCCAGGGACAGGGTAGGTGTGAAAATGCCCCTTTGCCTGAATGTGGAATTCCTTCAGAGGAGTAAGATGGTGAAGCATCAAGGACCAGGGACTTGGAGTTAGACCATGGGGGGAGGGGAGGGGTCGGTTCCAACTCAGCCACTTCCATCTGAGGTGCAACCAACCCTCAGACAGAGAAGGAAGGTCCTCTGGCCCCTGCCCACTCCATCTGCAAAGGAGCAGGTCCTGCTTCGTGCAGTGGTATCCAAGCACCTAGCACAGCTCTTGGCACACGCAAGCACACTTGAAATGCTGGCTAATATTATTAATAATTAGAGAAGTGTCTGGCACACACTCAGCGTTTTCCTCTACTTTGTAGAGAACTCAGTTCTGCGGAACCGCTTAGGGAATGCTGGTTGTTTGCCGTGTGCAGTGCAGGGGTGCTGTGATCCTTCGGGTCTCTGCTCACTGGCAGGCCTTGGTCACCCTTACATCTTAGCCAGGAAAGTGGCATTGCTACCCAGGACTTCTATCAGGGAAGGAAGCAGGTTGGTCTTAGGGCTGAGTTTTCTGCATTTTGGAGATAAAGACGGGGAAGAAGGATGTGTTGGGGGGGGGCTGACAGAGGGTGCCACACGGAGGGGTCTTTGAGGACAGTGGGGGCCAAATGTCACAAGCGCTGCCTCTTCCTAGCTTAGTGCACTTGGGCAAGTCGCAAAACCTCCTTGTAGCTCAGTGGGTGTTGGGTAAACGGAGACTGTAGACCTACATGCTCTCCTTTTTTGATTGCTAAGAGACTCAAATCAGGGGATCATGTGAATGGTGCCTGGTAAATTTTCAAGTGGATTACAGGTGTGAAGAGGGGAGTTTATTTCTTGTGCCTGCTGGAGTGGAGGGAAGGAAAGAAGAAAGCGAAAGGTTCAGAACTTCCATTTTTAGGCAGCAGAAACCACCTTGTCTCTTGAAAATAAATGGCAAGCATGTTCTCTGGGCATGCCTGGCCTCTGTCATTTTAAACAGAAGGCATTTTGTGGTTCTCCTCAGTGGGGTTTCCCGCATCTGTGTGGGTCCTCCTCCCTCCCTCTCCCCAACACATACACTCACACACGCTTCCAGAGGTGACCGGCTTTAGGCAGATGTTTGTGCCTGATCCTAGTGGAGGCTTAAAGAAGGACCTTGGGGAATGATGATAATAATTTAAAGTGACTATGATGATGTTGGCCAATTATGGATTCATCAAAGCCTTTCATTTCTCTGGCAGAGAGTTATCCACACACCAGATCTAGTCCTTAAGGAAGTCTCCAGTCTCACCCTCCCAGCACCTCGCCCCTCAGTTCTCACAGACCCCATTTCCCCTGCATAGCTGCCTGCCGTCTTCAGAGACCACTTTAATTTCTCTGATCACTGTGTACCCCTCCTTTTCTTCGCCTCCATCACAAGAGCAGCCTCTGGATGCAGCTTGCTTTGCTGGACTGTGGTTCTCCAACATCCTGTCTGGTGCCGCCCTCTGCACCCCAAATTCTACTGGAACCCTTCTTGGGACACTTCCATTTCTCCATCAGGACTTTTCTCCTGAACCTTGAAGCACAGATTCCTAGACTGCTAGAGCTAGAGGAGAACCCAGAAGACATAAACCAAACCCCAGAGCAGGGAAGTTAGGCAGTTGCCAGGTCTACACAAGCCAAACAGATGATGCACTCCACTCCCAGAACAAAACCCCGACTTTGATAAATTCCCTTGATTGCTTTTTTACAGGGCCCTGTTCAGTGTGGGTTGTCGCTCTGCCCTAGAGACCTTGGCTGATTAGGGACATAACTGCTGTCTGGTTGGGGAGCAACAGGCCCTGGGGAAGGGAGCCAGAATGTTCTAAAGCCAGTTTGAGATCTTGGGTCACAGGCCTCCTGCTTCAGCCCTTTCAGTCTTTGAAAGTTTGTAGAATCCTTGTCATCGCATAGTAACTTTGAGTTGCCAAACAGTTTAATCTGGTGAATAAAATGCCAACCGCAGTGTAAGGAACCGATTTCTGAGTGTTCAGGAGTCCCCTACGCCCCATGTTAGGTGTAAAATGGAGCAAAACCCGTTCTTAGCCAGTCTCTGTCCCTCTTAGGCCCTGACAACCAGAGGGTTTTGCTGATAAATGCAGAGAAGACCCCTCTCTTGGCCTCCTTGTATCCCTGCCAACCTTGATACATGTGAGAAACTGCATTTTCTCCCAAACATAGATAAAAGTGGGCTCCACAAAAATTTAAATATAAACCTCCCCAAAATGAAAATTTCCTAACCATCTAACTGCCCTAGTCCTAGGTCATGGTTTTGCCACCAGATAAATCTCCGCTATCAGCCTTCATAGCCTGTTGAGTTCAATGTTGCTTGTGTTAGTGACAGTGAATTTGCGTTTGAAAAATGAACTACCGATGAGAACTCCTGTTGAACCTGTATTGTTTGTTATTCTGAGGCAAGGATTTGGCCCGGCTTAATCCGGGGCTTCAAAGCCAATTGCCCTCACTCTGTATACACAGCGTCAGAGCCCAGTGGCGTGGATGATAAGAGAAGTAAGGGTTGAAGACACTGGGAAAGTGGGTTGGGGAGAGAGTGCTTTGATCTCTTTTTAAAGTATTTTCTGAAAGCAGAAGTCTATCAGAAGGAAGTGCCTTAAAAAAAAATGTAAGAGAAGCAACTGATCTTCCAAAACAACATCCATTCCACACACCCTCACCCATGCTCCTCCCCTCAGGGAAAATATTTCTTGAAGATGTTTGGGGTGACTTAGACAACTGTGTGTGTATGTGTGTGAAAACTGGAAATCAATTTAGTGGCTTTGTCATATCTCTCAGAAGTCATTTGGCTATAAAAGGCTTGGTCTCAGTACAGGCAGCATCAGCGTCCCCCACCCCTACCCCTAGCCTGGGTTGCTGGTCCCTGGCCTCTTCCCCGTACACCCAGAAGTCATCCTGAAGACCCCTGGACACAAGAGAGAGGGTTTTCTGTGGACCCCACCCTTTTCCTTGTGACGATTCTTTCCAGACTCTGGGCTCCAAAGTGTGTGTATAGGTGTGTGTGTGTGGGTGTGTGTGTGTGCGCGCGCGTGCACGCACACACACACCCACCCACCATTTTTAACGTAGATTTTGTTGAAGTGGAAGATTCCCGCAGAGTGTGCCCAGGCCCGAAGTGCACAGCTCTATCCCTGCACAAAATGAACACACCCAGGTAACCTTCATCCAGATAATGTGGAACGTGATCTGCTCCCGAACCCTCCTGGGTGCCCTCCCGGTGGCCATTCTCACCCTGAAGCGGTCCCCCAGACTCCTCACCCTGCGATCTGGCTTTAGCCCTCACTGTAGAAGGCACGTGTGGCTGCTCCTGGAGTCCCGGGGACCCCGGCAGAGTCGGGGCTGCGAAGGGCTTGTGGCTTGGGGGCCCCTCCGGGCAGAGAGAACCTGCGGGTCCCCAGGCCTGCGCGCTCTGCCCGCTCCCCAGGCCGCCCTGAGGTGGCGCCCGCTCTGGCCCGGGCGCTGCAACCTGCGTGCCCCCGCTCGGCACCGAGTTCGCGGGAACGTGAACGGGTTTGTTGGCGGCATCAAACTGCCCCGAAACCCGTGTCCCGCGCCGGCCCCGCAAGCCTCCGACACGGAGAGACGTCCGAGGACGCTTATCTCAGCTGTTCATTCTAAAACCATTTCCGAGTATGTAGATAAAGGCTGCAGCCCGCACCCTTTCACGGCCTGTCTCGTGATCAGAGCAGAAGCCCGGGCTTTCATCTCCTCCGGCAGGCAGAGCAGGCGGCTTGTTTATTCCCCTGGCGGAGCCGTTTCCGCGTGTGGGGATGAGGGGGTGGGAGAGCGCCTCGGCTGTCTGGGGGTTCGGGAGCCCGTGGGGGCGCAGAGGGGCGCGAGGGCGCGCGAGGGTGCGGGCGGGCCCGATGCGGGTGGGGCGAGAGGGCTGGGGTTGGGGCGCCGGGAAAGGCCACGGGGCGCCGGGAGCGGGTGAGGGAGAGGGCTCGCTGGGCGCCCCGACTCGGGAAGGCGTAGGGTGCGGGACGGCTTCACCTCTGCGCTGGTGGCGTGAGCCTGCGTGGGACACAGGCGGCCAGTCAGCGCCTCTCTTCTTGGTTCCCTCCCACCCCGCTGAGGCGTTGCTTCCCCCATAGGGTGTTGGTTTTCAGGTGCACTTTATGTCATAAATCACTGAAACAATTGACCCCTCACTCCATCATTTAAGATGTTTCATTAGAGAGGCAGAGCCCGGAGGAAGGCACAACTCCCAAACCCAGTCTGGCCTCCGAGGCCCGAGTCATGCCATGTTGGTGGACACCCCCAAAGCAGGCATCTAGGCTCCAGCTTTCCTCCCCTCAGGATAGCAGAAGCCTATGGAGGGCTGTGAATTGTCCCCTCAGCCTGGGCAGGAGGTAGATGGAGTGGGCAGAGCTGTGGCCTCACCTTCACACTCAGTCAGTCCTCCACCCTGGGTGGACCCTTCTTCCTTCTGGAGCCACCCAGGTGGGGAAATGTTGGTGTCTAGTAACTCCCAGAGCATGTTCTGCATAGCCCAGAAGCTGTCCCTGCATTGGACTGCCAGGGACCTATCTGGCTGTTTCGCGAAGGCAGTGGAAGTTTCCGAGCCCAGGCAGGTTCAGCCTGGTAGAGCAGAGGGCTTTTGAACTCCCCATTCAGACTAGATCTCCACCCTCCCAGCTTCTGAGGGCTGCTGCCCTAGGAAGAGGGGAATTGGTGGGCAGGGGAGGCAAGGCTTGGAGATGCTCTCCTTTCCTGCTCCAATGCCTGCAACACCTCCTGGAGGAGGCTGTAATCAGCCAGGAATTTGGTCTATGGTCAGCTTCCCAGAGGGACCAGATCACAGGACACCGGGTCTGGGGAGGCAGGGCTCCTCAAAGGCCTTCTAGAAAGCACTTAGTCATTGTCAGCCTGGCCTCCCGATCTGCCAAGATGAAGAGCACCCAGTAGGGTAGAAGAAGGGGAAGGACAGGGCCCCTCAGCCTCCTCTCAACCCAGGCTATGGAGACTGGCAGTGTGGCAGTGAGCCATTTATTCCTGGCTCCCTGTGGACACTGGCCTGTAGGGAGGACATGGCTGCCCTGTCTGTTGCCACCTGGAATGACTACAGGAGAACCAGGATAAGTGCTGGCCACTAGTGCCAGGCTGGTCCAGGCATGGCCAGGGCTGCCCCATTTTGTGGCAGTTTCTTTGGCAGTTACAAAATGGTGGCCTGAAGGGGACAGAATTCTTGGCGTCCCCCAGGGAGGGGGAGGCAAAGCAGCGGCTGCCCTCCCACTTCAGCTACAGACCCACCAGGAGAGAGGCAGGGCCAGGAAAGGGTGGTGCAGGCTCCAGCTGTGCCCCCAGGCCCCACAGGGGGGCTGGGAGGCAGGAGGCAGGGTTGGGTTCTGAGCCCCCTCACTTCCCCCCATTCCTGGAGAGGGGGTGGGGTGGACATTTGAAAACGCTTTCAATTGACATCTGAGACAAATTCTTCCACACAGTTTATAAGTCCCTAGACTTGCAGCTAGAACTTCCCTCCTCCCTGCAGGCACGCACACATCCACACATGCGCACTCACACTGAGTGCTCACATGTGCCTGGGTACACCCACAGCACACAGGCCGTGTCCCCACCCTGTGGTGCACTGGCTTCTCCAGCAAGAGAGGGCACAGACTGGTCTGGGCGAGGCCGGGCCTGCGTGGAATTGAACCCTCTGCCTTAGGGTGCTGACCTGGGTTTGCTGTAGGGGCTGCCTGCTTGTGGAGGCCTTGATCCTTTCTAGAAGCCCTGCCCTGTCCAGGTAAGCTGGTGCCCCTTTGATAAAAGGAGGGACTCTGCCCATCTGTTTAAGGTGTCTGGGATAGCATCTCGTGAGGGACTTGTACTGTCTTGGGTTAATGAGAGACAGAGGCCAGCTGATGGTGTTCCTGGAGTGGACCAGCTGGGCATTATCACCATTCAGAGGCCTGGTTTCCATTTCTCTTAGTGTCTTCAATCAGGTTTAGATCCTGCTTCTCTTGGGGAACATTTGTGGAAGATCAGCTAGGGGGTGGTGAGGGGTGTCTGAGGAGGATTGTGAGGAAGTTTTGTTCTTTCCCTCTGGTGAAGTCCAGTGTCAGGGACCTGGTGACCAGGGGAGGGAGCTGTGCTCCAGCAGGTCTGTGTACATGCTGTAATGTGTATGAATATGTGGAGGGGTCTGGGGAATGTTCCCTAAGTCTCAGGGTCCTGAACAGCTTCAGCGTGGGCTGCGGGAAATGGAAAACTTTGTTTTTTCATGAATCCATTTTCCTAGAAGTAGGTTGTACCACTTCTCCACTTGTTTTGTGGAGGGTGGAGTGGAACAGGGGGTCAGTGGTAATAGTCGTAGATCGACCCATTTACTCCACATAGCGATCTGTGAGATAGGTAGTAATACTATCCTTGTTTTAGAAATAAGGGAAACAAGGAAGAGGGGGAGATTCAAGCAAGCTGCCCAAGGCCTCACAGCTTATGAGCAGCAGGGACAGGCTGTGGACCATGGCAGAGGGTTTCAGAATCCATACACTTGCTCTCTTATACACAAGGCTCCTGGACCGACTATCTCCTGAAACCTAGCTAGGATGCACAGATACAGGTGAGGCATTCACAGCGGGAAACATCCCTGCTAGACACAGCGAAAGAATCCAAACCTAGCAGTTTTCCACAGCAGTCTCCTGTTCTCCTGCAAGTTGATTTAAGACCTCAGGGTTCCCATGGAGACAGGACCCAGAGGAGACTTCTCATTGTTATGGAAACAGTTGACAGGGGTTTCCGGGTCATCTGCCCCAGCCCCCTCTAATTGCACCCCAGAACTTTTATTGTGTATGGGCTGGCAAAGGACAGGAGGAAGATTAAGGCATCCAGGTTGGTGTCAAAATCCACTCTCAAAATTCTGACTATGGTCTCTGTACTTTAGCTGCTTACAGCCCCTAGCCCCAAATCTTAGGGGACTGTAGGGAGAGGGGAGGTGAGTCTGAGAAACTGGATAAACTATTTTCCTGGACACAGACTGATGGCTGCAGGGGCTCAGTGGAAGTGGCTAGTGCAGCTCTCTCCCTCTGCAGTCAAGGAAGAGGGGGATGTGAGTGGTGCAGGTCACACGGCTGTGACTGGTGCCAAGATTGTTTGCTGAAAGGGCACTACCTGTTCAAGGCCTTCTGCCCCCTTGCTCACTCTGTGCCATCTCTCCCAATGCTCTGTCCACCTCCGCCTTACTCCTTGGCTCCCCCAGGAGAATGTTCCCCAGCTACAAGGTGAAAGTCACAGGTATGAACCCCAAGACCAAGTACATCCTGCTGATTGACATCGTTCCTGCGGATGACCATCGCTACAAGTTCTGTGACAACAAATGGTAAGAGGCCTGGGACCCTCACAGCATCATCCACCTTCTCTCAACTGCCCCTACTCATCACACCTCCTCCACCCAGTGTTTGGCCCAGGGAGTCACCAGCTAGTCTAAATGCCTGCCCAGATCTGTAGCCTGGGGTCCCCTGCCTGGAACTAGCACTGTGGAGGGTCAGCAAATGTCTGCATACCCACTGCAGGTGGTACTGCAAAACCAGTTGCAGTATTGGGATGTTAGATGGATTTCAAGAGTCTATACTCTTCCCACCGCCGTGGGCAATCAGGACCTGCTGACCGTGCTGTCAGGTGATGCATCACGAACACCAGGCGGATTCAGATTCTGTCAGTGTTTCACTGGGAGGAAGATAGGAACAGTTTCCTTGGGGACTTTAGGAGCTAGGGACATTTCCTGCCCTGTGGTGACAATCTCCTGTTTCTTCACTCACTTCTTTGTCTCCTGCCATCTGACCAAGTGGGGCTACTGCCCAGAGGGTTGGTGATAGGACCCCTTGGCAAGGGACTGGGGGACATAGGCGTGTGGAGGTACAAAACCAAACTGGAGCCAGGGAAAGAAATGCTGGGCTACTTTTTACGAGGCCAACTCTTTAGTACCCTGCTGCCTCTAGAGCTCAGAACAGCATGAGGAGAGAACAGATGACCAGAATGCTGGGCTCCGTGGTGGGTGGGCAGTAGAGCCAGCACAGATTAGGCTGAGGAGGCAGGATTTGATGGTCAGGTCCTGGCAACAACCTTGTTTCTATTTCTTTTCTCTCTCTGGGCTACACTGGAACTCAGAGCAGGCTCTGACTGAGGGGAGAGATACCAATGAATTTCTCACCACTATTTTGGGGGCAAGAAATTTGAGCATTGTCTAGGTCCTCTGAGAAGCTCCCTCCAAATAATATCTTTAGGTTTATCTCCAGTCCTTCAGATAAATGATTGTTTCCTGTAATCTCCTTTTCTCTTTCTACTACAGCAAAATAAAAGAGATTCAGAACTGCTCCCCTGTCCTCAGCACTCTCTCCTCTGTCCCTAACCCCTACCCCTGAAGTCATAGATTGACAGTGTGATGGAACCAGCAGCAATTTTTTTTCTCCACTTAATGGAGGCTTGCTCTCAGAGGGAACAGGGAACTTGGCTTCCCCAGACCCCAAGGTAATCACCTTCTCTGTCTGCTCTGTTGGCAGGATGGTGGCAGGGAAGGCTGAACCAGCTATGCCAGGGAGGCTGTATGTCCACCCGGACTCTCCTGCCACGGGGGCCCACTGGATGCGGCAGCTGGTCTCTTTCCAGAAGCTGAAGCTCACAAACAACCACCTAGACCCCTTCGGCCATGTAAGGACAGGGGCTTCCTGGCCTCAGGAGATGAGTCCTGGATGGTATTGGGGGTGAGACAGGTGGGATGGGGATGGGGAGAGTCCACTCTTGGGATCCTGCTCCAGGTTTTGGCACTTGCCAGCCAGTTTGTGGAAGGGGCACATGCCTATGAGTCCTGCAGATAGCTGTGCATCCTTCCCCTGCCACTTACTGGTTGGGTAACCCTGAGCAAGTGTCTTAGCCTTTTTGAGCCTTAGTTTCCTTGTCTAGAGAATGGAGATGACCATGTGTACCTCTCATGGTTGTGAGACTTAAATGAGAGAATATGCAGGAAGCACCTTGCTCATAGGAGGCTCTAAATAAATGGCAACCATGACAACGATGATGACGGGCCAGATCTCTCAGTGTCAGTTTCCCAAAATCTGGTCTTGCTGAAGCATAACACATGACATGTGAACCGTTTTGAGACAGAGTCACAGATGAGTTCTGAAGCCCCTCTTTGATGTGTACTGTCTGTCTGGCCTGACAGTCCTCACCTCTGAAGGAGAGGCCTTGCCCTGTCATCTGCCTGCTCTGGCCTGGAATCTGGCTCTCACAGAAGAGATTCTGAAGCCCCAGGGATGCTGCAGCTGACGCCCCATCTAGGCTGCCCAAGCTCATTCTTTCCCCATCTGGCCCTGGCAGGCCCACAAAAAGGAGATTTTTATGTGGAAATTTTTAGCTCAAGTGAGTGGCACACAGAAGTCTGGGAACCTGGTACTATCTGCCAGGGCACAGGCCCCACTCCTCCAGGCTGTCCGTGGTTGCTGGGGAAGTTTGGGGTAGGGGTGGGTGGAGCAAGGGTGTGGTGGAGGCCTCTGGATGCAGGTATGTCCCTGTTTGAGACTCCAGCTCTGTTTCTGACAGCTGTGTGCAAATCAGGATTTTGTGTAGTTCCTCATGGAAATGCCAGCAATGCTTCTTTTCTGGTTGACTGGTATGTAGCTGGTAAGCAGTTCCTAGTTTTAATTTCTCAGTCTGTTCAGTTCTCTTCTAAGTCATTGGTGATCTATAAACAAGCAACTTGGAGAATGCTTAATGAACATAATCAACTTCTGACCGATCTGCTTTGCAAGTCCCTATACTGCGTTTCCCATCTTGGCAGGCAGATGCCCAGTGTGAAGGGTGAGTCTAATCCCACCTCCTGGAGCACCAAGGTCTTTCAACTGAGAGGCTGAGGGGCCTTCTGGGTCTTCCTGGACACCTTTCTGGCCAAGACTTTGGTTCCGGTCAACTCCTATCTCACCTTCTCTGCTTAGCACCAGCCTCCAGAGAGGGCCTCTGTGCTGGGAGGCTGAGGAACCTAGTCCACAGGCACAGTCTCTGCCTATGGCTAAACACACGCAGACCCCATGGAGGTGAGGACAGAGCTTGGCGGGAGCTGCATCTTTGGGTGGCCAGAAGTACCTAGGGATCAAAGCTCTGGAGAGGGTTTTGGACACACACAGGCTTGTTCTCATGGTTCCCAGCTGCAGGGATGCCTCGGAGGACCCTTCTGCCTCCCAGAGCCCTGCAGAAAGTGAAAGGGGAGGGGGTCAAGGAAGGAAACGCTAGACCTTCTTTAGGAAGTAGAAGAGAGGAGTGCTGGCCCTCACAACCCAGCAACAGACTTTCCTAGCCTGGCTTACCCCTTTGGTAGCCCTAGCTGGGTATGTACAGGGTTTGGAATAACCCTGCATATAGTCTTAAGTCTGGGCCAGTGAGGCTGCTTGATGGACTTGTGACACTGGGGTGCCACCGGCCACACTTGCCATTCCCATCTGGGGCTCCCCTCTCCTTGGCAATGGGGATACTCCCCATATGAACTCAGCTTTCTCCCTGGAGGAATGGGACACAGAGCATCTTCCATCTCCCTTCCTTCTCACATTCACCTGGTAGCTGCATATATTGGCTACAATAGCCCCTGTGGGGTGGAGGGCAGAGGTGGCTGTCTTGGACCCAAGCCTTCTGCTTCCTAGTCCAGCACTCTTGGCATCTCCGCCTGCCTTTCTGTACTCAGGGCTCTGGCTGTCCCATCTTCTCCTGTTTGGAGCATCACTGAAGAGGGAGCAGATTCTGGCCTTGCAGAAGTACTTAAATCTCTGCACAATGGGCAAAGCAACCCATTTGGACCTCAGCTTTCTGCCCTTTGGCCTGTGGCAATGGGAGTGGTGAGAGCCCATCAAAGGGTGAAGAAGTTACCTTCTTGGCTTCTCAGTGCAGGAGCCTGGGAGAAAGCCATTTTGTATTTGCCCCAAACAAGCCCTTCCTTCTGCACAACTCACTTCCACATTTTCAGTTTTCTCTAAAAGCCTCTAGGACTCTAGGGACTTTCTCCAGCCAAATGGACTTTGGGCTTTTCCCGGGGCTCCTCACAGCATCCCAGGAGCTTTTCAAGCTGCCTCTCCTTGGCAGCCTTCTCCCACAACTTCTGCCCAAAGGGCTTGGCTCTCTCCTCTGGAACAGGACCAGACCCAGGTGTGAGCAGGGACTGCTGCCATGGGAAGCCACTGAGAGTGGCTGTGGTAGCATCTTGGGGTCCACCAGGTGGATACAATGTCCTTCTAGCTGGAAGATCCTTGAGTCTAAGCCACCCCATTTCCTCATCACAAGAAGTGAGTAGGGGTGGCTGAGAGGCCATGTGTCTGTATGCCTGTACATAAAGGCCTCGAGGAGAAGAGAGCCCTGGTTTTGGGGGGTGTGGAGCAGCTATTCTGGGATAATCTGCATTTTACTAATTGTTCTGTCATCCAGGACTCCCTTCCTCCATGCATGCTGCTTTTCTCTGTTGTCTAAGGACCCAGGAGAAGGGTCCGGGGTCCCAGTGAAGACCTGGGCCTGGCAGCCTGTCCTGTGTGTCACGTGGGGCCCTGTAACAGGACCCCTCAGACCACATGGCCAGAACCTCCTAAAAGACAGTACTGGACTCTGACTAGATGACTCCTTGTGGGTTTTTGCTGTCAGACCAGGAAAGCCCTCACAGCACAAATTCACAAGGAATTTTCTAGTCTGAACCTTGAAGGGTAGGTCGGCGGGTAGGTTCAGGTCTGACCAACAAACAGGATCTGGGAGTGAGCCCAAGTCCAGTGGCTGGGCAGGCAGCAGGGGCGGAAAGGATCATGGGAGCTGGGGCCGGATAAGCTGCCTCTAGATAGCCTAAGTTCAGCTCCATTTGTGCTTGTTTTGCTGCCAAGAAAAGTTGCCTGCACACCTTCCCCTCCTACCTGCCACCCCCACTGACCTCCAGCAGGACCCTGTGCCAGTGACCCTGTGATGGGTAAAGAAACTTTTCCCCTCACCTTTCTGCTTCTCCTCCTCTTTTTTTTTTTTTGAGTTGGAGTCTCACTCTGTCGCCCAGACTGGAGTGCAGTGGCCGCTCCCGGCCACCGCAGCCTCGACCTGCTGGGCTCTGGTGATCCTTCTGCCTCAGCCTTCCGAGTAGCCGGAATTACAGGCATGCACTACCACGCCCGGCTGATTTTTTGCTTTATTGTAGAGATGAGGTCTCGCTGCCCAGGCGGTTCTCGAACCCGCGGGCTCAGGCAATCCACTCACCTCAGCCTCCCAAAGCACGGGATTACAGGCTGAGCCACCGAGCCCAGCTTCCTCCTCTTTTTAATAAACTCCTAGCAATACTTGGGTTTTGGGATATCTAGGAGGACCTCACTGGGGTGTGGATAGGGCCTGTATCCTGCAGCAGGGCACAGAGATGGCTGGGACATGGATCAGTCTTTTCTCCTGATCTGGAAGCAGGGAAACCCAGCTACTGGGTGGCCCAATTGCCCCATCCTTAGGCCTGGGATGACCTTCCCACCCTCTTCACCTAGTTGGTTACTCCTGAGCCTTGGGATCCAAAGTAAATGCACCTTCTTCAGGAAGGAAGTTCAGGGTCCCCATTCTACTCTCAGAGCACTGTGCACCGTTTCATGCCAGTACTTGCCAAAGTTATACTTTCGTGCCTGCAATTTTTAAAATTTATTATGAATGGGAAATGCGATTGCTTGATTTAAAAGTAAATCACTGAGTAAATTAAAAACATCTTCTACTCGTACCCCATCCACTCAGGTTCTTTCAACCCCCACACAGGTAACCGCTGTTACTAATTTCTTTTCATTGTTTCTTTTTGCTCATAAGGAAGAATATATAATCTCAAACTCCCTCTTTTGTACACAAAGGTAGCATACTACATAAACATTTTTGTACCTTGCTGTATAAACTGAACATATCTTGAAGACTGTTCCATTCATAGAGAGCTTCTCTATCCCTTCCTTTGTAGCTGCATAGAATTTCATTACATGATTGTTCCATAGATTCTGCAGTCAGTCTTTTGGGAAGGAATGAAGTGTTTTCCTGTTTTTTGCTTTTCTAATTAAGCTTGTACATATGTCATCTTAAACTGTGCAGAGTGCATCTGTGCAATAAGTGGCCTGTTCAAAGGGTATTTGGATTTGTAATTTTGAAAATATTGCCAAATTGCCCTCCCTGGGAGTTGAACTGATGATATTCCCATTGCTATAGCCTTACCAGCAGAGATGGGAGAGCAGACTTTTGAGTTTTGGTCAGTAGGGGAAAAGGTAGATAGCACTTTTAGACATAATTTACATTTCCTTCATTATGAGTGAGGTCAAGCATTTTTAAATATCTGCTTCCTCTTCTGTGAACTGCTGTACTTATCCTTTGCTCATTCTTCTCTTAGAGTTTTGATATCAATTTCTACGAGCTTTTATAAAGTAGGAAGACTTAGCTCTTATCTGTGGTATGAGCTGTATGGGTTTTCCCAGTTTGTCATTTGTCGTTTGATTTTGCCTATACTGCTGCTATTCCCACACAGATGCTTTTGATTGAATTTATCAGTCTTTTCCTTATGGAGTCTGGATTTTGAGTTATTGAAAGTCCAAATCCACTCTTTACTTACAAAAGAATTTTCTTCTAGTATTTTATGGATTATTTTTATATTTAAACCATTGATCCTTTTGGAATTTATCCTGGCATTGATATGAGGTGTGAATCCAATTTTTTTTTTCTAGAGAGCTATCCAATTGTCCCAACACCAGTAATTGAATAGTCCTCTTTCCTTCCCTGGTTTAAGATGCTTATTTTTGTACACTAAATCCCCATATGAATTTGTGCCTATTTATGTGCCAGTCTTTTAACTGTTGAGACTGAATAATAGGTTTTAGCATTTGGCAGGGCTAGTCCTCCTTGATCTTTTCAGCATTTTCTTGGCTAGTCTTGCCTATTTTTTAAAAAATGAACTTCAGAATCAGCTTGTAGTGTTGAAAAAAAAAACTTATTTGTATTTTTATTGGAATTGCTCTAAATTATTAATTTACTTAGGGAGGATTGCTAGGAATGCCTGTCTCCTTGCTTGCTGAAGTTTTTTGTTGTTGTTGTTGTTGTTTTGGTTTTTTTTGGTGCTTCAAAGTGTACTCAAGTTTCCTTCTTAAAGTCCTACACATTTCTTGTTAGGTATGTCACTGTGTTTGTTATTAGTATAGTCTTTCTCCCACTATATTTTCTCACCACTTATTTTTGCTTGCTTTTTGGGGTTACTGTGTGACTTCCTTGCTAGATAGTAAGCCATGAGGATTTCAGTCACTGTTGTATTCTAGTGCTTAGCACAATGTCTGGCAAAGCAGTGAATGCCTGTAGACAGAAGGTGAATGCGTGAACCCATTGAAGGGGGTTGCAGTACACAAAGGCACTTCCTCTGCCAGGGACTGATGTCCCCCAAGAGCTAATGCTGTTTACTTGCTATTGGGGATACAGAGCTATTTCTCTCCCTCTTTTCATCCCATATTTGCTAAGCCCTGACAGTGTGCCAAGCACTTGCTGGGTACTTTGGGACATACAGAAACCCCACAGAACCCTAGATCAGGTGTCAACTTCCCCAGATAAAGGCAAGAGCTCAGACTTGGACATTAGTACCAATTCTAGCTCTGCCTCAAATTGGCTGTCTGATGTTGAGAAATGCCTTTACCTCCTTGACCCTCAGTTCCTCATCTTTAAAATGAGGACAATAATAATGCCTACTTTATAAAAATGTTATAAAGATTAATTATATGATGTATGTAAATTGCCTAGTACAGAGCCGGGCACATAGGATATGCTCAGTAAACACTGGCTAGTACTGCTATTGTAGTACGAGAAGGCAGGGAGGTATGGGGACTCTATGGCACGACCCTGGGGTTACTGCCCTGGGAGTGAGGCCAGTGGCCCATGTGGCCAAGGCCCCTCAAGTGGGCTAATGGGCTTCCTGATTTGTTCTAGTCTGAATTTTTCTTGGACCAGTCACTTGCCTCTCTGGGTCTGTTTTCTCCTCCTCCTCCATCTCTGTCTTAACCTCTTTGCAGGGCTGGGGAGGATGAGAAGGATGATGGAGGAGGTCGTCTTGGAAAATGGAATTTTGATGTAGGGCAAATCCAGTTTTAATGCAAAGCAAAATGGACATTAGCCACACTAGTATGTGGCTAGCATCCAGATAATGTGTGTTCTATGATGGACAGTAGGGTTGGTGACCCACATCCTTTAAAATGTTTGGTTGACACCTTCTTATTAATTACTGAGCTTGTTGAGAGCAGTGTGTGCCCACCCCCCCACCCCCAAAGGCCATCGGGATCCTGCTCAGAATTGTGTCTCGGATCAGCTGTGTGTCCTTGGGCAAGTCATGTTCCCACCACAAGTCTTCTGTTCCTCATCTGTAAAATTAGGAGGTTGGACTAGAATGATCTCAATGGTCTGCCTTGCCATGCACTAATGTTCTGTGATTCTAGTGTAGATAAATGTGGGCCATATTGGCCAAGCATGCTACGGCGATCTCTTGAGGAGAGGGATGTTTGGCGCTATTGCAGTTGTTAAAATAGAACAGGCTTCTGAATTGTGGCCAGAACATAATGAATCCCATTTCTGTAAAACAATGATGATGACGGAACCAGTCATGTAGTGGGGTTGTTGACGTGGCTGGCCCATTTGGCCTTGTATCCTCTGCAACAAATATAAATGTGAAACTCTGGCAAAGTAGTTTAATGTGGCGCCTGAGGAACTTCCGAGCAAAGCCAGGTGCGTGAGTCACTGAGTTGGTTTCACATTCTCCCGGCTGATGGGACTGAGGCCCAAGACTTTCTTACAGATACCTGTCCAGGTTCCAGACTGTCAGTTGGGAGGGGTCCACTTGGTGGCCAGCCCCACTTTACAGATGAGAACCCCAATGGATGGAGAGGAGGAGTTTGCTCAGGACTTGCAACTGGTGAACAGAGATTAAAGAGGTTTCTTGACTTCTCTGTGGCTGGGACTGCACTCTCCTAGTGGCTCCCACCTGCCCCTGTAAGTCTGGTGGTTTCCCTCTTCCCAGATTTCCCTGCCAGCATGGCTGGTTCCCTCACTTGGAAAGAGTGTAGTCCCTCCAGCCCAGGGACTTTGCAGTGTGGCCCTTATTCCAAGGAGAAAGAGGGAATGCTCAAAAGTGGCACTATGAATAGAAGGCATTTAGTGATCCCTAAATACTGGCAGGAGTGCTGGGAGGGGGATGTGGAGGCAAGAAGAAGAAATACAAAGAGCCCTGCTCTCAAACAATGAGCATCTTCCTGGAGGTCCCAGAAGGTTCTGAGCTGGGGAATGACCAGATAGGATATGTAGCAGGTGGAAATGGGGAGGAAGTAGATGGAGACGGGGAGGAGGCTATCCCAGCAACCTTGGCAGAAATGGTGGGGCCCGAAACAGGGGCCTGCAGGGAATGGAGAGGCTTTTGTTTTTTAGACAGAATCACAGAATTTAGGCACTGAGTGGACCTGGAGATGGGTGACAGTGGGGAAACGGGGGATTGATGACACTCAGGGCTTTGACAGGGCTATGACCACTTGTGACTGCCCAGGAGCAGGGCGGGTGCTACTGTATGTCTTAGTGTCCTGCACAGATCCCCTGGGGTGGTGATGCCTATGGGTTCTGTCAGCTATCTTTGTGTTGCCACTCCAGGAGAGCCAGAGTGATCAGGGACCTGTCCTGCAGGCTGGAGCATGTGAAAGACTGTCTGTGCATGTGTTTAATTACAATTTTTGACCTGAAAAATGCCTTAGAGATTATCTTTTCTCCAGTGAGCAAGTAAAGACCAGAGAGGAGGGCACTTGCCCACATTCCTGCTGAAAGTTTGTGATCATGATCCAAATCTTCCCAGTCCTGTAACGTAGCCTTGCACTTACTAGCTGCTCTTTCAGGGCAAAGGAGCCTGGAGGTATAGAAGGAGTAAAATACATGACTTTTTCTCCTGAGGAGTTTGGAGTTTAATAGAAGGGACAATGAAGAAATAGGAAGTTACTGGGAAGCAGTGCTGTTAGGGAAGCCCCTAATAACAGCCGAGTAGATAATGCACCAGGAGGAGCTTTTAGCACCGGGGGTTCAGAGCAGGCCCTAGTCTTCAGGTTTTCCAGAAAAGTTGAGCCTTCCAGGAAGAGACAATAGGCCTAGGAAGTGAGAGCGAGAGAGCAGGAAAGGGCAATCAAGACAGCAGGGGGAACTGCATGTGCAAAGGTGCACAGGTAGGAACTGCGCATTCCTGGAGACGTCTAGGTCCCCTCTCAGGTATTCAATGGCCAGATCTTCAGGGAACATGGGTCCTTTGTGGGCTCCTGCGGCTTTATGAATAGTGCATTGTGACAGAGTAACCTAAAGGGCCTGGGAGGTGCTTCCCAAGACACAGCTCCTCTCACCACAGAAGTGTTCCCAGGTTCCTGGAAAGGGACGCACATGGAGGCCTCCCTAGGTAGGACTTGTGTCCTTCAGTCTCACTCTGAGTTTCTCATCTGGCAGGCCCCTGGTTGGGCAGCAGATCCCCAGCTACAGGAACTGGTTTGGGGTTTGAGTAGTCCTGTACTTGCCCGCCCTACAAGTCCAGAGGTTTGCCACTGAAGGCTGAGGAGGTAGTGGCCAATGGAGAAGGCAGAAAGACTGGTTCCTGCTGGAGGGAGCTGCCTAAGCAAACCAAGGAGCCCAGAGAAGGCCAGAGCACACAGCCCAGCTCCTGCCCACCCCCACCTCTAGCTGAGCCTGCTCTCTGGTCTGTCCCTGTTCCCCAGGGCATGATGAGACCAAGGTCTTCCCAGACTGATACTTCATCCCAGGCTTGCCATGGAAGAGACTGACTCTGGCCTTTCTCTTGGCATGTCAGTCATCAAAGGGTTAAACCTTTCACTAAGCTTCAGCACCAGGACTGGCACCTGAGAACCTGGAAGGGTAGGAGCCAGTAGGGCCGACCCAAGGATGGGGTACTCCCAGATAGAGAGAAAAGAACTCAGAGGGGAATGGGACCTGAGGGCCAGCCTGGCCTGACCAGGACAGAAAGCAAAGGGTTAACAAAAGCCACAGTGCTGATAAAATGCCCCAAATTCCTGGTCCTGCCTCCAATGGGGAGGGCATCTGGCAAATGTCAACGATAAAAAATACATTTTAATGGCACATGATGCAGCTGCTACCGTGGGATGAAGCCAAGTGAAGCCGGTTCGGAGCAGCAACTACTGTGAGCTACTCCCAGGGCTCTGGTGGCCGCGCCTCCCAGGTTCAGCTGTGTCCGACTGGGGCAACCCGCCTGTCCCAGCCCCTCATCCTCAAAGGCCCTGGGTGCCTGGATCCTCTCTGGCATGATTTTAGGTACATTGCATGTCTCCCTTCCTTGGAGTCTTGAACTCTAGCCTATGCTGAGCTTCCCTGCAGGCTGGGATGCATCTGGGTCTCTCCCTCAGTGGGCGTCTGTGACCACTGAGAAATGCATGAAGGAATAAGTGACTGAAAAAAGTCACGGTGGGACATTCTCCTCAGCTTCTTCCCTCTGCCTCATCCTGCAAAGCCCTGGACTGCGAAGCTGCTTTTGTTGCTGAGGAATCTGGGAGGAGGCAGCTGAGAGGTAGCTGAGGGTTCACAGCAGGCATTTCTAGGAAAGACAGGTCACCCTGAGAGTGGGAAGAGGTCAGCCTGGAGGAGGACCCCTGAGGGAGTTATGTGTTGTGATCCTGTTTTACAAATATGAGAGCTGAGGCTGAGGGTCCTGGGGCCAGGTGTTAGTGCAGAAGCAGAGAGTCTAAGTGGGGTCCATGGGGGCTGAGTTTGGGGCTCAGGGACCTGGCTCTTTACTTGGGAGCTTCAGTCTTGGTAGTCAGGCCCTGGACTCTGGACTTTTAGGAGGTTGAAAGCCAGCCCAGGGCCAGCTGAATGAGGTCAGGGGCCTGGGGCTTGAGGGTGGGGCCCTGGAGCTCAGAATGAGATCCTTCTCTTCCAGATCATTCTCAACTCCATGCACAAGTACCAGCCGCGGCTGCACATTGTTAAGGCTGATGAGAACAATGCTTTTGGCTCCAAAAACACAGCCTTCTGTACCCACGTGTTCCCAGAGACCTCCTTCATCTCTGTGACCTCCTACCAGAATCACAAGGTACAGCCACAACCCCCACAACCCCGACCATGGACACCACTGACATTTCTGCCACCCCTGCACAGAGGTAGGAGTGAAGCCCGAGACATAGTGAGTCTGGGGCGGGCCCAGTGCAGGGAGCTCAGAAGCCTTCAATGTCCCTCAGAGCAGTTGAGTAGATTGAAGGATGAGCAGAAAAGGGCACCAGGCATGTGCATTTCTGGCACAGGGTAATTATGGTCTCTATATTTTGAGAGATGGACAAAATTGGCAACTGTAAAGACTGGGAGCACGAAGCCTGCCTTGGGGTTTGAGTGTTAGGCGCTTTTGTTCTACAATCTTCTTTCTCCTGGTGCATCCAAAGGTAGGAGTCTGAGCCTGCAGAGAGAGGGGTGGGGAATGGGGAGAGGATCCCTAGGCACTGTCAGCTGGGTAGGAGCAGGGCCTGAGCCTTGTGGAGGCCCATCCCAGGCTGTGGTCAGAGATGCTGGGATGACCCAGCCTCCCACTGCCGCTGCTTACCCTGCCTAGCCCAGCACGCCAGACTGCCTCCTGGTCCCTGACAGGCTGTTCTGTCCTGCCTCACTGCCTTTGCCTTGCACCTCTTCTCAGGGTGCCTTTCACATTGTGTGCGCTGGGACTGAGAGAGAGGCAGGGGCAGGGAAGGGCTGTCGGCTGTGGTGGATTTTAGGCAGAAGAGTGACAGTCAGATTTGCATTTTAAATGGTCACTCAGAACCTGTTGTGGCAGTTGTACAGATGGAGGTGACATGCACAGGATGCTCACTGGCAAGCTGTTATAGGACCCCAGGAGACACTGATGGGGGACTGAAGCCAGGCAGTGGGCTAGAGAGCAGGGGAAGAACTCGAGGGTCTAGAGCAAGGAGAATGGATCAGAGCCAAGGACAAGCCAACTTCCCCAGGCCCCGCCACAGTTGTGAATGCACCTGAGTTGGGGAGGAGGGCCAGGGCCAGCCCAGTCCTGCCCTCCTCCTGGTGACTCTACCACGTGTCCTTTCCTGACAGATCACACAGCTGAAAATTGAGAACAACCCCTTTGCCAAAGGATTCCGGGGCAGTGATGACAGCGACCTGCGCGTGGCCCGGCTGCAGAGGTGGGGCTTCCCGGCCTGGGGGTGGGGCGAGCTGCTGGGGTTCAGGAACGTGGACTCAGCAGCCCTCAAAGCATCCTCACTCTCTTCCTGTCTTGACCCCGTATTCCCCATCCTTCAGCAAAGAATATCCTGTGATTTCCAAAAGCATCATGAGGCAGAGGCTCGTCTCCCCCCAGCTGTCGGCCACGCCTGATGTTGGTCCCTTGCTCGGCACCCACCAGGCGCTCCAGCACTACCAGCATGAGAACGGGGCACATGCGCAGCTCACCGAGTCGCAAGACCTGCCCCTCGGCACCTTCCCCACCCAGAGGGACTCAAGCCTCTTCTATCACTGCCTGAAAAGACGAGGTAGTGCTCTCCTGGTCTAGATGCCCTAGGGGGGTCAGAGGAGGGGTGAGGACATCCCCATAACCACTCCCCACCACACATGTGAGTGTGTATGTTCGTGGACGTGCGTGTACACACACTCACCTGGGGCTCATGTGACCTGGAAAAGCAGAACTTAAGAGTTAGGGACCATGGCTGGATGCAGGGCCATCTTTCCTAGTGCAGAGATGCTGGTTCTCACCTTTAATGCAGCCTTTGGAACTCTCACAGACAGCTCTGTGGTCCTGGTATCCCCAGACACTGGCACCTCTGCCCAAGTCCAGGTGTTGCTCTAAGTCACGGCTTTGAGAACCGCATGGGGTGGAACAAAGACACGCAGTCAGCTGGGCTCTGGCTTGAGGCTCAAGGGGAAGCTAATGCTTCCCAGACCAGAGGGTTTGGAGTTGGGGCTGTTGTTGGGCAAAGCAACTTCAATTCCAGAACAGGGATCCCCCGGAGTTCTGTGTTAGGGCGCTCCACCACATCATGCTAGGATCTGCAGAAGTTTCTTGAGAGTCGAAATGAGCTATTGTAGATGTAGACCGGGTAAAGGAGGACGGGCTGTAGCACTGTCTGTGTAGGCTTCCTCGCGAAGAAGAGGAGCCCTGAGCTGGAAACCATAACATCTGTGCTTTGGTACCTGGTCTCAGTTTCTCCATTGTTGGAATCGGGATGATTAGTGTTACTCCACCAGAAGACCTCACCAGGTCACTGAAATTCCTTGGGAATTTCAAAGAAATCCAGAATGTTCTTCCAGCCCTGTTCCTGGGAACAGGCCAGGCAGGACCCCAAGTATCCCCTGCACAAGTCCCATTAGAACTTGGGGACCTAGAGCGTGGGCCGGCAGCCTGTGGCCCTTGGACCAAATCCAGCCTGCTATCTTTACAAAATGGTTTTCTCATTTTTAAATAGTTGAAAAAAATCACAAGAAGAAGATTTCATGATATGTGAACATTATATGAAATTCAAATTTTAGTACCCATAAATAAAGTTTCATTGGAACACAGCCATACTCATTTATTTACATATCGCCTATGGCTGCTTTTGTGGGGCAGCAACAGGGTCAAGTAGTAGTTGTGACAAATACTATATGACCCACAAAGTCTGAAGTATTTACGATCTGGCCCTTTACAGAATCTGACCTGGAGTGACTGGGCCACCTGCCAAGACCAAAAGCAGGGAGCATGGAGGGCTTTGGAGAGATGGAGAGGAGGGCTGAGGAGAGAGCAGGGTCAGAGAGATGAGCAGTTCCCCTGGGCAGGGCAGACGCCTCCAGCAGGGGCAGAGGGGAGAGGTGAGCACGGGCCTTCAGCCACACCCAGCCCCCGCCACCTCCAGCCCCCATGTGTACACACACAACTCCCAGAAGGAATCCCTGGAGGAAACAGGAGGGCAGCCAAAATGAGCCACAGAGGAGTGTTCTCAAATTGGCTGAGGGGGCCTGCTCCCCAAGCCCTCAGACTGGGGTCAGCCCTGGGTCCCAGGGGAGGTCGTGCCACTTCAGATAGTTAAGACTTCATGGCTAGGGATGTTGAAAGACACACACACATGATTTGTGGCATCTGATGTCATCTTTCCCCAGAGGATCAGCTTAGCCTGAAAAGTCTATTACCCTTTCATTTATTGTCAGCAACATTTCTTAGTTCTGCAGACACTGTCATGTTGGAATCTGTGTATTAATAATCTGATGAATCTTCTTTGAACACACAGAGTTGCTTCCTCTTCTAAAAGCCACAGAAACATGCCTAGGAGTAGCTTTGGCAGTCCTGAGGCCCTGCTGGGAGCTGAGGATCGAGGCAGAAACCTTGTGGCCTTAATTGTCTGGTTAGCTCAGACACATGTGGCCTCTGAGCCTGGGTTGGCCTGGCATTGCCTCCACTTTGCTTAGCCAGGGCTGGCCTAGCCCGAGAATGCCACTGCATACTGAGGCCTCTTCCTATCCCAAGAGTCAGGCTGGTCAAGGATCAAAGCTGCATGCTGCCTGGCTAAGCGCTACACTCAGTGTCCAGTGATGTGTGTCCCCCGTAGCCTTTGAGTAGGGTCCGTTATCGGACCACTTCTTGGCTGCTGCCACCTTATAAAAGCTGTAGCTAATTAAAATGACTCTGGGAGTGCCATAGCAACATAGGACAAGGGCGGGCGCTGAGTGACAAAGGCAGGCTGTCCTGGCATCCAGCAGGGTGCTCTGGACCCCTGGCTGGTGGAAATGGTTCTTCCTCAGTGTTTCTTTGCCTTTCAGCAGACGGTGCCCGCCACCTGGACTTACCCTGCAAGCGGTCCTATCTGGAAGCTCCCTCATCGGTGGGGGAGGATCACTATTTCCGTTCTCCCCCTCCCTACGACCAACAGATGCTGAGCCCCTCCTATTGCAGTGAGGTGACCCCAAGAGAAGCCTGCATGTACTCAGGTTCAGGGCCCGAGATTGCCGGGGTGTCTGGGGTGGATGACCTGCCACCACCCCCGCTGAGCTGTAACATGTGGACTTCAGTCTCACCGTACACCAGCTACAGCGTGCAGACAATGGAGACTGTGCCGTACCAGCCCTTCCCCACGCACTTCACGGCCACCACCATGATGCCTCGGCTGCCCACCCTCACCGCTCAGAGCTCCCAGCCACCGGGAAATGCCCACTTCAGTGTCTATAATCAGCTCTCACAGTCTCAGGTCCGAGAGCGGGGGCCCACCACCTCATTCCCACGAGAGCGTGGCCTCCCCCCAGGGTGTGAGAGGAAGCCACCCTCTCCACACCTGAATGCTGCCAATGAGTTTCTCTACTCTCAGACCTTCTCCTTGTCCCGAGAATCTTCCTTGCAGTATCATTCAGGAATGGGGACTGTAGAGAACTGGACTGACGGATGACTCCCATGGCTCCTTGGCCGCCCTGGGACCGGGTTGCTCCAATATTAACCTCCGTGGGTGGCCTGCACCACCGAGAAACACAGGCAGGTATTTCAGAGGGTGTGTGTGTGTGTGTGTGTGTGTGTGTGTGTGTGTGTGTGTGTTGTGTATGTGTGTGTGTGTGTGTGTGTGTGTATGTATATATGTGTGTACACATGTCTGCATGTGTGCACGTGTGCATTTGGAGAGCATCTATCTTCTGACATACAATTGAGGCCATGACAAGAAAAAAACCCACAATTACCTAAGAAGTTATTTTGGCTGCGGGACCTGTGTCTATTGTTATCTGACATTTCTTGACATGCCCACGGGTAAGGGAATGGGTGGTTCATATGAGTTATTTAGAAGTCTTTATAATATAACC
Source organism: Cephalopachus bancanus (assembly GCA_027257055.1). Lineage (NCBI taxonomy): Eukaryota > Metazoa > Chordata > Mammalia > Primates > Tarsiidae > Cephalopachus > Cephalopachus bancanus. The sequence continues at coordinate 1,393,165 of JAPVLO010000226.1, forward strand.
TTTGATTTACTCAGGGGCCAGGTGGTGAGTTCTCTCCCACAGGGAAAGATCCTCATTGCTGGAGTGGGAAGATTCTCATTGCTGAGGTGGGAGGGCTTTGTGTGCATTTTAGCATCCTGGCCTTCTGCTTGCAAGGGGAGCTGAGAATCTTGTTTTAGTAGCAGGAGGCTCACTCCTTTGGCTTCTGGAGATTCTGTGAGACCACCTGAGAGGTGGGCTTAGCTACACCACAAAGTGTGCTTTGAGAGTGGGACTGGCTGCTTGGTTAGCAGCCTAGAGATTGATTTCTAAAGCTCTGAGATCTGAGGGATGACTTTCAGAAAGGGTTTCGTGTGCTAAATGACACCGGATGGATATTTCTAAAGGTTTTTTTTTTTCCTTCAAGAGGAGGGAAGATGCAATCAATAGCATCTGTCGTCATTCAGGTTTTGTCATAAAGTTCAGAGCCTCTCCCCCTAGGTCCCCAGTGTACGATCTCTCACCCTGGGGTGCAAGACTTAGTCCCCCAAACACCATCTGCATCCTTTGGCCGTTGTGAAACATGCCTCACCTGGCATTGTCCCTGGGAGACCACATTGGAGCTCATGGCCGGCGGCATCTCCAGGGTCTGTTCTGCTCCCAGAAAACCCATGCCTCTTGGCGCAAGAAAACCCAACAGAAATAAAAAAAGAGAATTGAGAACCAATTCATTTCTTCTGGTAAATTCAGCCAGCGAGCTCAGAGGAGCAAAGAGGATTCTCCCGTGAGGTGCTCTCATGGTCCTCAGCACAGCTCTTTAGCATTGGACATCACCAGGCCACTGTGGTGGCAGGTGTGAACTCTAAAGTAAATTTGGGAAATCACTAAACTCTTTGCATGCTGAATAGCTATTTATATATTATATAAATAAATAAATATAAAAATATATATATCTCTCTCACAAATGCAGGCCACATGTCAAATTCAGCTTTGCTTTTTAAACAAATAAACTTAATAAAAATGAACATTGGAGGGGGTATTTGGAAAGACGTCTATTTAAATTTTTATTACGTGTTTGATGTTAATAACTAAGAATGGTTTAGATAAAGCATATAAATAAATATATATATATATAAACATACACACACACACACATACACACACACACACACACACACTACAGATAAAGCTTTTTTAGAAAACACATTAGCTAACAGGTGATATGGAACTCCAAGTGTTGTGTTATATAGCATGGACATTTTATTTTACATATCGGAACATAAAGCCATTTTACAACTGTGAAGTGTGTGGATGTTCTTTATTCCGACGTGTCACTTCTTGGCTCAGTGATGGTATCTGCCTCCCTTTTGCTGGTACTTTCTCCCTGGGGCCAGATGAGGCCCTCAGTTCCTCTGAACATTGGTACCATGGAGCTTCTGAGCTCAGAGTGAGGTCATTCAGGACCAATGGAGCAATATAGCTTTGATCTCACACAACTCCCCAGGTTATAGGTCTGGATTCTAGGGCCCATGAAGACCCCACAAGGACAGAGCAGGCAGTAAGCAAGAATCTGTCACCTTTTAGCACTCAGCACATAACCTAGCAATTTGGGGGAAGTGGTCTCATAAGTAGGGAATTCCTGGTGGGATCTGTGCAGCTGCTTCAGAAAAGGAACTGAAGAACAGGTTCAAGTCAGTGCCTGGGGCTGCCTGGAGCAGTCAGAGGTGTGAGCTCATCACCACTCTAACTCCAGAGAGGGTGAGTCAAGCCTGGCAAAGCCCCCACTTGCCCACTCCTTTGCCAGATCCCTGAAACTCAACCACAAGATTGAAAAAAAAAAGGAGACAAACTCCAGTCCAGGTTCACCCCACTAGATTTGAAGAGACAGATGTGGGGAGGTGCTGTCGGGTCTCCCTCCTGACAGCCCCTTGCCACCTGCCCCGCCCCCTCACAGCTCCTTCCCTAGAGCTGCTCACCCATACCCACCATCTCCACTGCCGGTGGGCCTGGGAACCTCGGAGAAGAGAAGCAAGGGGCAGGGTGCCCTTGAATCCTCATCCTCGCCAGGGCTGCGATTAGATTTCCTGCTGGGTAAAAAGTCAGCCTTGTCTCCTGTTTCCCTGGAGTCCTTCTCTTGCAGCTCTAGGACTGGACGTCTTCCTGCAGAACAGGGGGCCAAGTTCCTTCCTCCCTTAGCTTGGCTCCCACCTCAGGCTTGTTGGTCACAGAGAAAAATGTGACTGAGTTTGGCTCAAGGGACGGGGGTGAGGGGCGCTCTTGCTAACTCCCACCTGCTCTGCTCTTTTCTTTCTGGGTGAAGACTGCACAGCTGGGATACTCCACAGCCTCTAGAGCCCAGGCAGAGGGCTGGGGGCAAGCTGTATGTTCCTGGGCTCGCTCTAGACACACAGTTGGCTGAGTCTGAGGTAAGAAAGCCACTTCTTAAGGAGTATTTTGCCTCGAGGCAGCCCACAGCTTCCTACCAGCTTTCTGGGAAGCGTGAGGTCCCTGGGCTTCCCCACCTGGGCATGGCTAAAGCCGGGCCTGCAGTGGGATTTGTGGAACTTTCCTGCCCCTCTGAATCAACAACTCAATAAAAAGGGGGCACATGGGATATCCTAGAACAAAGGGCACCATTCAGTAGCGCCAACAGGTCATACATCATCAGGCCAGAAATCTGCCACATGAAAAGGGTCTGCTTCTGCTGTGCCCTGCCTGGGAAGGGACAAAAGCCGATCAACGTTCAACTGCATGGCCATGGGTAGGCGGCCTCCAGGGCTCTGCTCTCAGCCCAGGCCAGGCCACAGAGGGGAGGCCCGGTTAGGCCTCTCAGCAGCGACTCAGCCACTCTACGGCCCTCAGCAACGCAACAGCCTGGAATAACAAAAAGGAGAAGGAAAAGAGAAGCTGGGTCAGACTGACAAATTATTAAAAAATCAAACCAACTTCCAGCCTCAGCTGGGCCTCAGGGGGGGTCAAGAGGCCTTGGTTCGCCCCACTAATGGAGCCTGCTGGAGGAGTAGCAGCCCAGCCTGGCAGTGTCTTATCTTACAACATAAAATTAAAACCCACTTAAAAGGCCGGAGGGCATGTTAACATTCCCCCTGCTGTCTAATTGAAGTAGTTCCCAGCGCAAAGGATTTCACTTGAAAGCTGTCTCCCTCCAAGCCTGGGTCTCCTGCTCTGCGGGCAGGGGAAGGGGGCCAGGAGGGAGAGACTGTCATTTTACAGCCCACAAGCTCAGGCAGGAAAAGGGACCCATTTGCTTGCCGCCCCCACCCGGCAGCAGGTGGCGACAGCAAAGGTTAGAGCAGGGTGGGTTGTTTTGTATTTTTAAAAAATTTACAAATTCATTAGCAGCTATGTCAGCAGAGGCCAGACTCCTAACAAGAAGTGCTGGTAATGATTCAAATATGGCAAGCCCTGCAGTGAAAACTGGCAGTGCCTGAGGCCCAGAAATTTCTATTCCGTCCCCCAACAAGCCCCCTTGCCCTCCTATGCAAATATATTGCAGGTCTCCAAGGCATACGGAATCAATCAGGGACATCCTGTAAAGGTGATGAACTTGCACTGGCCATCCTGAGTAATGGGAACCAGTCAGCCCGAAGCCGGCCTGGACTGAAAGCCAAGGTGACAGCTATTAAGCAATTGTGCGCTGAACAAAATGGCAAAGGGGCCGGGTAATCAATTCAATTTCGATGGGCAACCCAAGCAACTGCAGCGGCTGTCGCAGCTGATTAGAGAGGGCCGGGTTGGAGCTTTCAATGCGAGCCCATCACAGATCAGAAACAGGCCCGGGATGAAAAGGGAAAGAACTGTCTCCTGAGAAGCAGGCGATGAAGGACTCTGTTTTATGTGACCGTGTTCTTCCTTCTCTCCTTGAAGAAAGAGGAGAAAAAAAGCAAGCAGTTTGGAGATTAGATAGTTTTCTTTTCAGCCATTTATCATTATGAAGGAAAGTAGACAGGGCAGGGGCAGAAGAATCTCCAGTGGGATTTCTGTGAATTCTCACTAAGAAGGGCCAGGTTTACACTCTGCAGCTCAAACGACCGCTGCTTATTACCGCAGCCTGATGGGGTCTGCAGAGCGTCTAGGGTTCCTCCTGTCTAACAAGGGCAAACAGGCCCCTGTGCCCTGAGGAGCACAGAAATTCTCCTGCAGAAACCCCAAACCACCACACTGCATCATTTATGAAGGTAAAGCCCGAGTCAGAATAATGGGGAGAGGAGGGAAACGGGAAAGGAAGAGCTGTGCCAAGCCCCAGAGGGCTAGTCCCCAATGGCAGTCCCCCTAGTGCCCCAGGTCCTGGCGGCAAGGGCCCCTTCTGTGTCTGCCAGCCTGTCAGCACTGATCCTAGTCTGAGGACAGATCCTGCCAGCCTACTGGAACACTCTAGGCTCGTGTTTGGTTGCACTGTTCTCTGGAGAGGGGACTTGGGTTATGCAGAGCAAGGGACACCCAGAGACAGAGAAGCCTTGTAGGAGACCAGCCGTGGGAGGGAGGGGCGAGGCTTGTGAGCAGATGGCAAGGGATACAGAACCACAGGGAAAGGACCATTTGGGGGCCAACGATGGGGAATGAACATCTGGAGCAGGAGAGCTCAGGGCATGGAGTGGCTGCTGAAGGAGGAAGGTTTACTCAGAGACCAGAGCAGTGGGTGCATGTCCAGATAAGCAGAAGAGGAATTATAAATGGATGATTAACCTGGACAAAGCTAACCTCACTAATAGTCTAAAATGCAGATTAAAGGAATGACATGTCACTTTTGCCTAACAGATTAGTAAACATTTTAAGAAAAGATGAAAGCCGGGCTCGGTGGCTCAGCCTGTAATCCCACGCCTTTGGGAGGCTGAGGTGAGTGCCCGCGGGTTCGAGACCCGCCTGGGCAGCGAGACCTCATCTCTACAATAAATAAAAAAAATCAGCCGGGCCTGGTAGCACATGCCTGTAATTCCAGCTACTTGGAAGGCTGAGGTGGAAGGCTTGCCGGAGCCCAGCAGGTCGAGGCTGCGGTGGCCGGAAGCGGCCACTGCACCCCAATCTGGGCGACAGAGTAAGACTCCAACTCAAAAAAAAAAAAAAATATATATATATATATGTATATATATATATATGTTAGGGGTCTCTCTTAATCATTGCTGGTGGGAGTATAAATTGATATAATTTTTCTAGAAAAAGTAATTTGGTAGCATGGACAAAGATGCTAGAAGTGTTCATACTCTAACAAAAATAACCAGAAATGTGGACAAAGCATCATACTCCATAACTTCCATTTTGACATTATTATTATTATTATTATTATTATTACTATTAGAGTCAGGGTCTCACTCAGTTGCCCAGGCTGGAGTGCAGTGGTATGATCACGGCTCACCGCAACCTCAAATTCCAGGGTCCAAGTGATCTTTCTGCTTCAGCCTCCTAAGTATCTGGGACTACAGGTAGGCACCACTTCACCCTGCTAATTTTCTTTTTCTTTTTTTTTTAAAGAGATGAGGTCTCACTATGTTTTCACTGTGTTGCCTAGGCTGGGCTCAAGTAATCCTCCCACTTTGGCCTTCCAAAATGCTGGGATTACAGGCGTGAGCCACTGCACCCAGCCGGTATTATTTTTAATAGCACCAAATGAATAGAAAGTAATTTGGTAAATTATGATATACTCATGTTCTGGAATATGATGCAGTCATTGAAATTATGTTTACAAACAGCCTTTAATGGCAAAAAAAATTGATTTAAAATTAAGTGAAAAAAGAGGATCATAATTTAGATGCAATCTCAGGAACATTTGAAATGAAAAGAAAAAAGATTGGTGTAGCATAACTAAAGAGAATTAAATAGCAATTAACGAGAGAATAAAATATGTGTGTAGATCCAGAAAATTTTATGTGAAAACAATTTTCTGATATATGGTCTCTCATTTGTGTGTGTGTAATGCAAAACAAAAGACAAACTTGTACACATGTGTATGACCTATGTGTGTGATATGTACTTGTGTGAGTGTGTGTGTTTTAGGGGCACAGAGATGATTTAGAGGCAATTGTTTATGATGGTTCTCTCACACAACTATGTCTTGTTTAACTTGTTATGAGCATGTATAACTCCTTTACAAGATTTAATTAAAGAAAAAAATAAGTTGTGATTATAAAAGTACCTGAAAAAAAAAAAGACTAAAAGAAACTGTGCCCCAATGCTCACGGCAGTAATGGCAGCAAGTGGTGGATGTTGTGAAGGGTTGGTCAAACAGATGAAAATTGACTTCTGGGTCATATTTGCTCTCCTCCTGACTCGCCAGCTTTCCTCCTCAGACACCTGTTTTCAGCCCAGGCCTTTAAAGATGCTGCCACTCAAGTTGGGTCTTGAGCAGTCCTCACTTCTCATGGGGTTCTCTGCCTAGGTAATGCCATCTGTCCCGCAGCTTCCCTACCCAACTACACCAATGAACCTCAAGTCTAAGCTCCGTTCTCTGTCCTGACACCGTCTCCTGGACGTTTCTGTTTAAGAGAGGTTAAGACTTCAATTCACCCTGTTCAAACAGGAACTCAGAATCTCCCTCCTGCCCTCCCTCATGTCCTGTTTTGGTAAATGGCACCACCAGCTGACACCCAGTTGCTCAAATCCGAGTCTGGACTCCTCCCACACCCTCCCTGCCAGACCAAATGATGCAGATTCTACCTCCTAAAGACCCTTCCATCCATATACGTTTCCTCTCATCCATCAGGTCTAGCAGAGTCTGCCATGGTGGCAAATCCTTGGGTCTGGGCTGCCCCCGCCTTAGTGTCAGCTGTGTGAGGCTGCACATCTTTGGGCTGCCCTGAGTGGCACTGGGGCATTAAACATCGGTGATGGTTGTGCACACATGGGAAGCCAGCGACCTGCCCAAGCAGCAGACATGAGGCTGCTCCAGGCAGGAGTGGTGCATTCACTGGTGACTCTGCTTTCAGCTTGGCGTGGCCTGTGTCCTTTGCTTTGGCTGCCACCTTGTGCGTGGTGAGGAAGCAGGGCACTTCTGCAGCTCATCTGCAAGGCTGTGGGCGACCTGATAGGCCTGTACCGAGTGTGACACTCACACTGTCAGCCCTATCTTTATGTCCGTCCAGCTCTTCCTAGGGGCAGGTGGGCCCAGGAGAACTGTTCGCAGCATCCAACCCCTATGCTCCAACACCTTTTTCTCTTTCAGAGATTCCAAATTGTCTCCTCTTTCAAACCCTTCCATGGGAGACCACTCAGCCTATGCCAAGGTGGGACTGGTCTCGTATCCCTCTTAAGAAGAGAAAAAACAAAACAAACCAAACTAAGGCCAAGGAGTCCCAAGGCATGGCTCCCAGTATAAAGTTCCTAGCAGAGGACCTGACACAGGGTACACATCCAGGACACAACCCTGCTCCTGGGTTCCTCATCCTTTCGCAGCTTGACCTCTCTCCTAACCCTAGCAGGTGCCCGTGTGGACCGTGGAGCAGTAGCAGAGGACTCACTTGCCAGCCTACCTGCAAATAAGCTATTGAGCTATAAAGTCCCTCAGTGTGTGCCACCTCAACCTCTGGCGTTGGGTCTAAGGAATTGGAAGACTCCTCCAGATATACTTGACCGAATCACTTGTGGCACTTAGAGAGCATCACTAATTGGAAGGTGGAAAGTACTCCTCCTATTTTATGACTGGGCAATGGAAGCTCCTCTCCAATACTTCCCAGCCGTCCTACTTTCTTCTTTGAGAGACACATCCAGTAGGATAAAGGATCAACCCAGTAAGAGCTGTCTGAGACCTCTTGGTGCCGAGGGTACAAGGCAGCTTTGTGGGTCTTTTCGTTTTCCAGGCCAGGCAGGAGAGTCCCAGTTGGGGCTCTGTGAAGTGGCGGTCCATCAAAAACAAGGAAGCCCACAGCCAGAGGCCAATTGCCAGAGGGTCCACTGGTGATCCTGTGGAGGATTCTCCAGCATGGGATTTGGTGAAGACTGCCCCAGGCATTCTTTAAGCCTATTTGAAGCCTTAATTCCCATCACTACACAAAATGTCCATGTAATGAACAAGCAGGTGTACCCCCGAATCTAAAATTTTTTAAAAAAGAGAGTTGATGACTCAAGACCTATCTCACTGTTGCTTCTTTTCCAGTCTTCTACCAAGAACAAGCTCTGGATTTTGCACTCCTGATCTCCCATTTTCTGCTAAGGAGTGAATGTTGCCTCACTGAAGCAGCGCTTCAATCAATGTCTACCACAACTGGGCCATGAACTTGGGTTATCTGTTGCTCTCCATGTTGCAGAGAGGGGGCTGATCAGAGGAGGGGGCTATAATTGCATTAGGTCTCACCCTTTCCATGTAGATGAGTCAGCTTGGTCCACGCTAGGAGAGTCAGTACATAATTCAAGTACCTTTAAAACAACTGTTTAAAGTGTTAAGCAGGGGAGGGGGATAGGGCATTTGGGAGATGGCCCAAGCCCCACTTGGCTTGGGTCGTAGAACTAAGTAGGACCAACTCAGCACCCTTAGCCAGAAATCGTGAGTTCAAGACTTGGTCCTGTCACTTTCTGGTTTGTGAATTTAAGCAAAGACATCCCTTCTGTGTCTATGTCAAAGAAATGGAGATAATAATATCTAATAACATCTGTTTCTTGGGATTGTGGAGATTAAAATAGCATGTGTGAGAGAGCCTGGCACATTCTCTGTCCCTGATGTTCCAATACTAAACAGGCGCCCAACAAATGCTATTTTCCCCTCCCCCCACTTTATGGCCTCCTTTAATGAAAGGGCATTGCTTTGGATTTCCGATTTAGAAAATGAATCATTGAATTGAATCTGAACTCACTGAATTGAATCTGAACTCACTGAATTTTAGTTTTCTCATCTGTAAAATGAGAAAATAAAAAATACATTTTACATTTGGTTTATTAGTAATCAGTCATCAAACATTAGGTTTGGCACTCTACTATATAGACTCTCTAATCTTCCCAACAGCTTGGTAGGAGAAGTATTATGACCACTACCTACATAGGAGAAAACTGAGGTTCAAGGAGATGAAGAAATTTGCTCAAGGTTATGGACTAAGAGTCATAACTGACTTCAAATCCAAGTCTCTCTAACCGAAGTTTTCACATTTTCTTTAAGATGCTGCTACTACTGCCACTGTCACCACTGTCATCACTGTGCATTCTGTCATCTGTCTTGCCTTGCCCCTTTTCCACTGAGGCTGCTGGACCCAATAGATTTCAGTTCATTAAAAAAAGAAAACAAATATGTCTTAAAATAATTTTATGAGTTGAAGGGTACAACATGACAGAGGGTTATCCTTACAGAGAATGATAATTTACAAACACCTCCACCACCTCCACGAACTTGGGTTATCTGTTGCTCTCCACATTGCAGAGAGGGGGCTGATCAGAGGAGGGGGCTGTCATTGCATTAGGTCTCACCCTTTCCATGAGTCAGCTAGGAGAATCAGTACATAACATAATTCAGGTACCTCTAAAACAACTGTTTAAAGTGTTAAGCGGAGGGTGGGGGGTGAAGAATAGGGCATTTTGGGGATGGCCCAAGTCCCGCTTGACTTGGGTGGCAGAACTAAGGTGCCCTCTTCTTGCCTTTTCAACTCCTGAAATATGCTTCCTTGGGATAACCTGGAAGAGATTTATTTTGGAGTCACTTTTCTTTAACATCCAGAATTCCTAGCTAGGGCGCCTGAAGCAAGGGCTGGGTCTATGAAATGACACAGCTCCATGAGGAATGATGGAAACTATGTGAGCTGCTTTTAATAGCATCAAATACAGCACAGTGCAGTCTTCCTTCTCCCTAGACCCCACGTGCTGGTGGTCTGGCCCACTGCTCAGTGGCCCAGATTGAGAAGCCAATGGCTGTCTCTTCAGGGCTGCGAATAGACCTGAATTTTCTCCAGAAACAGCATGGGAGTTTCAGGCATTACACTCTGGCCTGTTACACTGGAGACCCAAATGTAATTTTCTGGCTCAAGAAAATGAACTTTGGGCTTCTTTTTTATATCAGTGTAGGGCAAAGAATAGAGCTTGGGGCTAGGTGTGAGGAGATGTGGTCCTAGTCTCAGATCTGTTACATGCTGGCTGTGTGACTCTGTCTGAACCTTCTTTTAAATCTTCTAGGCAGCTCCTTGTATCCCTACCAGCACTAAAGAACTTCAATTCCATGAATAATGTCTGTAATCACGAGTTTCTTATATTGGAATTCTGTCTGACTCTGTAGTAGAATTCTTTAGAGTAAAGTAAGGGAAGGAGATACTCAAACTTCTATTTATTTTAATTTCATCCTTTTCAAATATCTCATGTCTATATTTGTACGGTAGTACTTATATATGTAATTTATAAATAATATATGAATAATATATTGGTAGTTTGTGCTTTAAAGGCTTTTGCTGAAGGGAGGTAAGATCCAACAAGTTTGGAGACTATGGGGTGATAGGGAAGTCACCATGAGGCTCTGTTTCCAGGCTGGGACTTCTGTCATCCCTGTGATTCTCTGGACTCTCCCAGTAGTAGTTTACGGGAGCTCTGGGGGGAGAAGCCAGACCTGGTAGTGGAAAGAGAATGGGCCTGGAGCTTCACCACTTATGAGATATTTACCTAATCTCTGTGAGCCTGTCTTCCCCACAGGCTAATTGGGGGTCATAAAATGCTGCCTATCATCCAAGATTATAGAAAAGATTAAGCCAGGCTCGGTGGCTCAGCCTGTAGGAGGCTGAGGTGAGTGGATTGCCTGAGCCCGCGGGTTCGAGACCCACCTGGGTAACTTGGTGAGCCCTCATCTCTACAATAAATCAAAAAATTAGCCAGGTGTGGTAGCGCACACACACCTGTAGTTCCAGCTACTTGGAAGGCTGAGGCGGAAGGATCGCCGGAGCCCAGCAGGTCGAGGCTGCGGTGGCCGGGAGTGGCCACTGCACTCCAGTCTGGGTGACAGAGTGAGACTCCAACTCAAAAAAAAAAAAAGAAAAGAAAAGATTAAATGAGATAATACAGATGAAATGTGTGCCAGTTCAGTTGTTCCCCTTCCCCCAACATGGGATGCCTGTCTGCACAGGTTTCATTTTAGATGCTTAAAAGAGGTGAGACTTTTTTTTTTCTGGGAAATTCTATTTATTGACTTTATTGCTTCTCCTGTCTCACAGTTAAGCCTCCTTTTCCAGATGCCAAAACTGAGATCTATGTGCAGTGAGGTACACTTGCCAAGGCAGGGCGGCGAGAGGGCGGGCTGGGAAGAATCCTGCCTAGTTTTTGCAGCCTTCTGAGCCCCTCACTGCCAGGGGTTTGGGGCTGGTCCAGGACACAGGACAACGATCGAGGATGTGCCTCCAACAGAGCTGCCAACCATCCTCACTAGTGCCTCCAGGAAGGGACAGCCTGAGCTTTTGCTACCTCATTCAAAGTCTGTTGCCAAACTCAGTGACCCTGGGAATAAATCTATGTTTGAAAGAAAGTCCCGGCTCTGTTACCATCTTGTTGGAGGCCTTGGGCAAGTCCCTCCATCTTTCTTGGCTTCGGTTTCCTCCATTATAAAAAGGGATGAGTCATATCTGTGTTGCCAGCCTCCTAGGCTTGGTTCACGGGCCAAATGAGATACTTCGGAATGAAAACACTTAGTGAGAAATGAAAGAGATTGCAACTAGTAAGCTTCCAATTAATATTAATACCAGTTCATGCTCATTTTGCCTTTTTCACGCAACAACAACAAAAATCCCACTGCTTTTTATAGACAAAGGAGAGGGAATGATTGGCAAGGTATTGACCAATTCCACCATCTCTGAGGGGTGGATGATTTAGCAATCATCACCTGCCTTATCATTATCCTTGCCCTGTCTGCATCCTCAACGTTTGATGAGGTCAATTTCCGGCACACACAGAAAAGCCTGTGACTGTGGTCAGGAACAATCGGCCACAGTGCTTCTCTCATGTTGTTGATCCTTTCATTTCCTCCAGCAGACTCCTGCCGGGGACTAAGTTCTAAGTTTTGTGCTACTCTTTTGGACTAATCATTTACAACAGCCCTAAGCACTCTGACCCGCTCTCACTTTTGCTGTCCAGCTACTGCTCTGTATGGCAAGATTGCTAATTGGGACGTGATCCCAGCCAAATGGCAAGAGAGAGTCAAGGAACGGGTTTGCTGGACTTCAAATATCCTGCCCCCAACTTTACAGCTCAGGCGGCCATGGAGGAAGCATGAGTCATACCCAAGAGGTGAGGCCACTGTTTAGGGAAGGCCTCCACAATGACATTTTTCACGCTTTTAATAAACCACTGTATTATTAGAGCTCACCAAAGCTGAATTTAATGAAAGTCTTAGGCCCTTAGGCCTGAATTTTTCTTTTGTATTGCAAAATGAAACCAACTGGTACAATTCAAATTAACCCCAGAAAACCGCATGGACTTTATGTTTCTTTCATTCTTTTTTTTTTTTCCTCCTTTTTTTTTTTCTCTCTCCTTTCCTCTACTCTCTCATTTTCAAATTTTTCTGGTGATTACAATCTCTTAGAAAAAGAGGAAATTGTTCAGGAGGAAGAAGAAATCAAATATGAGAAATATATTCAGATAGTCACAAACTTCTCTATAGTATTCCTTAAGGAAATTTACTGGTCCCTGACACAAATTCATATGAGAATTTTTAAATGAGAGAATGAAAAGGTGAAAAATAAAAGGTCCTCTCAAGCTGTACCAGAGATATCTGATTTAAAATTCAGTTTTATGAACACCCCTTCAATTAGACCAGACCTGCCAAGCATCAACCCTGTACAATACTGGTGTCCCCAAACAATCATTCCAGAAATAATACAAAGTTCTTTGTCAGATTTCTGGGACTGAGTCCTTGGAAACGACCCTGAAGGGCTGTGTTGGAGGGTAACGAAATGTGCCGTTGGGCACCTGGCCTTCAGCTTTTCAGAAGCTACGGTGGCAGGAAATAGCTCTGCAGCAGCTTCCGTATTTGCAGGAGCTAATGAAAAGACATCTTTTTTCCCCTCACAGCTACGTTCATAAACAAATGTTCACTCTCCAACCTCCACTCCAATTTGGCACATATTCCCCCAATAGAGTAGGCCTTCAAATGCCTCCTTGTCCTTTCTGGATCAGGAAGGTACAAGTGCCCACCCTGTGGGCCTTCCCACAAGGCCTTCCTGAAGACAGTCCATCAACCCCAGCGGCACGGAACCCCCACTGGCACTATTGGAATGGAAAGTCACCCAAGATGTCGGGAGGGAAACGTTTCAAATGTGGTGCCTTCGGCATCAGGAGGCAAGTGGTTGAAAGGAGCTGGGGAAAAAAAACCTGGGCCCAGCGCTGCCTTTGTCTTGGCTGATCCCTCCTTTCTGGGGATCAGGCTCAGCTTCAATTCCTGCAGGGAAGTCCCTGCTTGGCATCAAGGCTGGCCTCAGGCATAAGATCCTAATTATTTGAATGGTATTTGTTTTCATAGCTCTTTTTTTTTTTAAATGTGTCCAGGTCGATGGCATTTTAATGCCTTATTAAACAGGGGTTTTACAGCAGTCTGTCTGTTCAGTCTCTGGGCTCATGCCTGCACTTTGTGTGCAGGGATTTTATCTTTCCTGCTGGCCGAAAATATTTTCCGAATTCCCTATAAAAGTTTTCGAGATTTCCTAAGACAAATAGAGCTCCACCAGCTCTAAAATGGCCTTGATGCAGTCGGAATTATATTCAGAAACATGCTCTCTCCCCTGTTTACACAAAGAACTGAACTTTGCTTGTACTGATTAACTGCCATTACGAGAACGCCAAATTTGCTCCACAAATGTATGCCGGTACATAAAAACACTGCTCTACCTGGGATGGCTCACCATAATCCCATACTTTACTGGTTTCTTCCATCCTCTCAGATGGCCGCCTTGGCTTTGAAGACGGTGTCAGTAAAGCCCATCCTGGATGAGGGTTTACACAAGAGCGGGTAGCAACTCCCAGCCGAGGGAGCAGCCAGATCTGCAACAGAAACATGGCTGTCACGAAGACCACAGAGTCTTCTAGAAGAAAGTCAGCCAAGCTCTTTTGTTTACTTGCCAGTGTTTAAAATTTTATGAAAATGAATTGTCTCTTCAGAAGAAGAGAGCTGAATTTAGAAAGTATTATAATACCCTGAGTCAGGCAATTTAGTGTTATGAAAAGAACCTAGAAATGACACAGGTTCAAATCTCATTTCTGGCATGATTTAGCATGCGATCTTGGACAAAAAAACAAGAACCTTAGTTTCTTCAGTTAAAAAACGGGGAAAATTGCTGATCACTGATCACGTGAACACCAAGATGGGAACAGTCGCTGGACACTGCTAAAGGAGGGAGGGAGAGAGCAGGGGTAAGGAGCACACAGCAACACAATGGGCATCCCAGCACTTTGGGTGGCCGAGGTGAGAGGATTGCCTGAGCCCACCAGTTTGAGACCAGCCTGGGCAACTTGATGAGACCTCATCTCCACAATAAATCAAAAAATTAGCCAGGCATGGTGGTGTGTGCCTGTAGTTCTAGCTACTTGGAAGGATGAAGCTGAAGGATCGCCTGAGTCCAGCAGATTGAGGCTGCGGTGGCTGTGAGCATACCACTGCACTCCAGCATGGGTGACAGAGTGAGACTTCGACTCAAAAAATAAAAAAGATTAAAAAAATAAAAAATCGAGACCAGGTCCACTATCGGGGGAAAGACGGCCCACTAGAAGTCCAAACCTCACCTGCACGCAATTTGTTTATGTAACAAATCCTCACACGCACTCCACGACTCTAAAATTTTAAAAATAGGGAAAATTATATATGTATATATCTCAGGGTTGTTGTGATAATTGAAATGAAGTAATGTGTATAGAACATCTAATGCAATGACTGGTACAAGTGACTGTAAATAGTACCTACTATTACCATTTCAAGAGGGTCCTAGGACTATGATGGGCAGAAGCACAGTCATTGTGTGTCCTGCGCCTTTGTTAAGAATTCTGGAGGTGGGAGGGCCTCAGGGACTGAGTGCCCACTCTGGACTAGACACAGAAGGGGTGAAACCAGAGTTTAAATTCAGAGCTGACTCCAAGACCTGTGCTGGTTTCACTATGTAGATTGGGGAAAGTGTTGAAATTAATTGTGGAGAATTATGTCAGCTGCCTGCAACATAACCTTAGCCTGAACCAGGCCAGATGGGGCTCATTTGCTTAGGTGGCATTAAATAACCCCTCCAATGCTAACTGCTTAGCCGCTAGGAAATTCTCCCTAAATTTCTATTTTGCTGGGTCATTTTAGGGTACTACCTTCTTGGTGGTGTTTTGCTAAAAATGCCATACTTAAAACAGATGGACATACCCTGGGGAAGAGTTGTTTGTGTCCAGCCCATTTAGAACATTTCCTGCTTACTCCATGTCTGCTGGTATTAAACATGTCACAACCAAAGATGGAAGGTTGTTTGATGCCTGCAGTAGAAAAGGACAATTAATCAGGAGTTACATTTATATACATCGATGGTTGAAACCAGTCTCTTACTTAACTAAGACTTTCCACTTTCATGGAATCAATGAATATTCTCAATTTCAAGGAATATTGTATGCTTCATTCCTTGAAATTCTATTTGATTTTTTCAAGTCACTTTAGTCTTTTAAAAAATATAGTTTTCTACCAGGGGTAGGGGGTGGGACTGGAAGTTGAGGGAAACTGCCAGGGGAAGGGGGGCATACGTCATCAACAAGGGCACCTGCATAATGAACATTTATATACCTAACCCTTAATTGTACCCCACATCTTTAAAATTTAAAAGTTAAAAAAGTATATAGTTTCTCTAATGATCATGATCTCTTCTTATGCATTTAAACTATCTTAAATAATAATCTCTAGACGATAATTCTATCATCTGTGGTTCTTAGAGAGAGTGACTAACTAGCTGCAATTTATTGGGTCTACTGATATTTCACAACAGATTTTTTTCTTTTATTGTTTCTTTCTTTCTTTTTCTTTTCTTTTCTTTATTTTCTCGAGTTGGAGCCTCACTCTGTCGCCCAGACTGGAGTACAGTGGCAAGCTCATGGCCACCGCAACCTCAACCTGCTGGGCTCAGGTGATCCTTCCACCTCAGTCATTCAAGTAGCTGGAACTGCAGGTGCGCCACCACACCCAGCTAATTTTTTTATTTATTGTAGCGATGAGGTCTCATCAAGTTGCCCAGGCTGGTCTCAAACCCCTGGGCTCAGGCAATCCTCTCACCTCTGCCTCCCAAAGTGCTGGGATGACAAGTGTAAGCCACTGTACTGTCTTTTTTTTTTTTTTTTTTGAGTCAGTGTCTCTGTCAACCAGGCTGGAGTTCAGTAGTATGATCATGGCTCATCACAGTCTCGACCTCCTGGGCTCAGGCGGTCTTCCTACCTCAGCCTCCTGAATTGTTGGGACTACAGGCTTGAACCACCATGCCTGGCTAATTTTTGAAATTTTTTTTGTAGAGAAGAGGTCTCATTAAATTGCCCAGACTGGTCTTTAACTCCTGGTCCCAAGCAATACTCCTGCCTCAGTGTCCCAAAGTGCTGGGATTACAGGCATGAGCCACTGCACCCGGCTTGTTTCATAATTTTGTAAGAACTCATCCTAAACTAGGATTTATCCTCTGTCAGATTCCTTCAGAACAGCTTTGTTTGCTTTTGAAGATTAACCTCTTATGCTGATTTTCAGACTGGGGATTGTTAGACTATGCAGAAAGTATAAATAAATACAGACCCCAAACACAATGGAGGACAACACTTCTTTGTCTTACGCTGAGTGGGAGTTTCTGGGTTTACTTCTTGAAGAAGAATAAAACTGGAGAACTTAAATCACGAGATAAGAAAACCTGTCATAAAGCTATAGTAGTTAAGACTGGTGCAAAGGTAGATGAATAGGCAGTTGAATAGAACTGAGAGTCCAGAAACAGATTCATACATATATGATACCTGAATTATGAAAAAGGTGGCACTGCAGTAGAAAAGAATAGTGCTGGGTCAATTGGATCTACCAATGAAACAAAATGAAATCTGGTCCCTGACTCACACCATACAAAAAAAATAAATTCCAGAATGATTGTCATCTAAATATGAAATATAAAACAGTAGCATGTTTAAAAGAAAACATGAAAGAATATCTCCATGACCTTGAGCTAAGCAAAGATTTCTTAAAGTGGACACAAAAGGCACTACCATAATGAGAGTAACTGGAATTCTGGTAAAGTCTGTTTCTTGGTATGGATACTAGTTACATGGATGTGTTCACTTTGTGAAAATTTCATTAAGTCATACAATGATGATTTGAGTACATTTTTGAATGCATATTACACTTCAAAAAAGTTTGCTAAAAACAAGTTTATTAAGACTCAAAAAAAGAAAAGATAACCAGATACCTTTAACCAATTAAAAAGAGAAAAACAAATTTAAGCTACTTGATTAATAACATAGGTTCAATAACTCCAGCATGAGTTTAATTGTACAAATCTTTCAGTTTGTACATTTTTGGTCTTTGAGGATTTCTCTTACTTTCCTGCAAGCTCAGCTGTGTAGTCAAGTGAAAAGTGTTATATTTTATCCATCTTTTTTTTTTTTCTTTTTGAGTTGGCATCTCACTCCATCGTCCAGGCTGAAGTGCAGTGGCATGTTCACGGCTACCACAACCTGCTAGGCTCAGGCGATCCTTTCACCTCAGTTTTCCAAGTACAGGTGCGTGCTACCACGCCCGGTCAAATTTTTTTTTTTTTAGAGACGAGGTCTTACTAAGTTGCTTGAGCTGGTCTTGAACCCGCAGGCTCAGGCAATCAACTCACCTCAGCCTTCCAAAGTGCTGGGATTACAGGCTGAGCCACTGAGCCCGGCCTTTATCCATCTTTCAAGAGGTTTTTGACCAGAAGCATTTTCAGGTTATGTAAGTCACAATATCGCCCAAATCAAAAGTCTTCTATGAAAAGGTACTCAACTTCAATAGTCATCAGGGAAATTCAAATTGTAACCACAATGCATTCTGTTATACCCTTGGTTGTTTGAATTTCCTTATATATTTTTACTTCTCAAATGGTTCTATTCTAAGTGAACAGGGATCTAGGTTGAGTCAAGCATGAGGCAAAAGACACTGGTGATTTAGAATAGTCTTCAGTTAACAGATGACCCTTTCCATATCACTCTGGATTCACGGGTATGCTAATTGTCTTCCTTATTGTGCCACGTGATCTATCTGCCAACAAAAAGGTGAGAAAAGAGAAAAAGCCAGGAGAGAGGAAACTCTGGTTTGAAAGAGTTTGCTTTCTCTTTTTTTTGGCCCTAGCATGTTTGACAATGCTGGCTCAGATTAACTGTAGAGAGATCTTTTAACAGAATTTAACAGGCAAAGAAATTTAACAGGAATGTAAATGCTAAATCTTTTCTATTAGTTCTCAAGTTGGGAGGAAGAGGGTTAGATTAATAATTTTGATGTAGGGGGCCAAGCTCGGTGGCTCAGCCTGTAATCCCGCGCTTTGGGAGGCCAAGGTGAGTGAATTGCCTGAGCCCGCAGGTTTGAGACCTGCCTGGGCAACTTGGCGAGACCTCATCTCTACAATAAATCAAAAATTAGCTGGGTGTGGTAGCGTGCGCCTGTAGTTTCAGCTGCTTGGAAGGCTGAGGCAGAAGGATCGCCGGAGCCCAGCAGGTCGAGGCTGCGGTGGCCGGGAGCAGCCACTGCACTCCAGTCTGGGTGACAGAGACTCCAAATCAAAAAAAAAAAAAAAATTTTTTTTTGATGTAGGGATATTTTCTCATTAGTTCACAAAGTGATTATTTCTGTCTGTTAAGTCTCTATTTAAAGTTTTCGCCAAATTGAGAAAAATGCACAAAGACAGGATGAGTCAGGTATTAATAGTTTTGAGTCCTCTTCCTCTGTGCTTACTTTCTAGTAGCTTTCAGATGAGAAACAGACGAGAAAACGTGGTCCTATAGTCTAAGAGCTTGTTACTTACTGAGGACCCAAAATCAGCACATGTGCAATAACAGAAAAAAATGCAGGGTATAATTACTAGCCATAACATGGGCCATATGAAAGAAATTCCTTTAACTTCCTTCCTTGGCATCTCCAAACTTAGCTCTCTCCTTGTTTTTATTGTGCATGGCATTTATTGTAATACTTTTCTATGATATTTTTTAAGTTATTATTGCTGAGATGTAATAGGAAGACAGTTTTTATTTTGTAAATGACTACTATTACTTTCTTGGGTCTAGTAGGTTTTATTTGGCTCTCTTAGATTTCCTAGTTAGACAATCTTTTTTTATTATGTATGTATGTATGTATGCATGTATGTATGTATGTATGTATGTATTGAGTCAGAGTCTCATTCTATTCCCTACTGCTAGAGTGTAGTGGCACAATCACAGCTACCGCAGCCTTGACTTCCTAGGCTCAGGCGATCCTTCTGCCTCAGCCTTCTGAGTAGCTGGGACTACAGGCATGTGCCACTATGCCCAGCTAGTTTTTTTGTGTGTAATTATAAAGATATGGTCTCTCCATATTGCCCAGGATGGTCTCAAACTCCTGGGCTCAGGCAATCCTCTTGTCTTGGCCTACCAAAGTGCTGAGATTACAGGTGTGAGCCATCGTGCCCAGCCTAGAGTTAGACAATCTCATCATTTGCAAATTACAGTCACGCATTGCTTAAAAATGGGATAGTTTTGAGAAATGTGTCGGTTGTGAACATCATAGGGTGTTCTTACACAGACCTAGATAGTATAGCCTACTACACACCTAGGCTGTATGGTATCACCTATTGCTTCTAGGCTACAAACCTATATAGCATATGACTGTACTGAATATTGTAGGCAACCATAATGCAATATTTACATATCTAAATATAGAAAGGGTACAGTAAATATGCAATATAAAAGATTAAAAAACGATCCACCTGTTTAGGGCACCTACCATGAATGGAGCTTGCAGGACTGAAAGTTGCCCTGGGTGAGTCAGTGAGTGAGTGGTGAGTGAATGTGAAGGCCTAGGACATTACTGTATGCTACTGTAGACTTCAGAAACACTGAACTCTTAAGCAACACTAACGTTATTAATTTTTTCTTTTTTAACAATAAATTAGCTTTAGCTTACTGTGACATTTTTACTTTATAAAACATTTTGATTTTTTAAAAAAATTTAACATTTTGATTCTTATATCCTTACTCTATAAGCTTTTTCCATTTTAAAATGTATTTATTTATGTATTTGCTTTGCATTCTAAACTTTTTGGTTGAAAACTAATACACAAACACACACATTAGTCTGGGCCTATGCAAGGTCAGGATCATCAACATCATTGTCTTTCACCTCCACATCTTGCCTCACTGGAAGGTCTTCAGGGGCAGTACCACACATGAAACCGTCATCTCTTATGATAGCAATGTCTTCTTTTGGAATTGCTCCTGAAAGACCCACGTAAGGCTGGTTTACAGGTAACTTAAAAAAATAAATAAGTGGGCCATGAGTGGTCGCGGGGCCAGAGCCCGCAGCCACCATGATGCTGTTCGCGGTGTCTCTCGCCAAGAGCAAGTCAAAGTCATTGCCACGCAACTGTGTAGTGGAACAAACCTTGAGACTTGAAACCACTGAGACTGTGTTTCATGGAAAACGGAGTCCGTCTTTGAACTGAACCTTCTTGGGACCAAGTGATGTCCCACAACGAATACCATTCGGCAAGAACCATTCTGGTGAAGATGGTGAGACAAGCTGGGACTGGGTACTCCAACACCAAGAGAAACCGGCTGCGGTAGAAGTTGACTCTCTTGCGTTACGATCCTGTTGTGCGCACGAAAGTCCCCTTCGTGGAACAGAAAAAAAAATACGCTCCCTTTAAACAATGGAGTGAAAATTAATTTGATTTATAAGTGAAAAAACTGAGGGCAGGAACACTGATTCAGAAAGACTGCTGCGAGGAATAAAAGAAGAGGAAGTGGCGCAGAATCGATTTGAAGACCATTGTGAAGGGAAACAATGGGTGAAAGATCTTCCTATGAGGACAGACGCCATTGCATCACATTTATTTATCTTTCTGGATATTTTTATAGCCCTTAATAAAAAAATATCAAATTAACCTTAAAAAATGGGAGGAGTACACTCTAAAATAATGATAAAACGTGTGGCAAATACACACACCAGTAACATAGTGGTTTATTATCATTATCAACTGCTATGTACCAACATGGTTGTATGTGCTTTTATCTGACTGGTAGTGCAGTAGATTTGCCCACATTGGCATTATCACAAACTTGTGTATAATATGTTGCAGCATAGGAAAGCTACAATGTCCCTAGGTTACAGGAATTTTTCAGCACCATTAAACTCTTATGGGTCCACCGTTGTAATATATGCAGTTTGTCGTTGACCAAAACATCATTACGTGGTGTGTAACTATTGATATTTCAACCTATCTGCTTCCTTTCTTCCTCCTTTCATTCCTTTCTTTTTGTTGAATAGAACTTACTTTGACACCAGTGATAAATGAATGCAATGATAGTAGACTTTCTTGTCTTTTATTGAAATCCTTCTAATGTTTTATAACTGTGTTTTCTTGTATTATATATTTAATTATTGCATCTGTCCCATTTGTTCTATTATCTTCAGAAGCATCATTTATTCACTGACTGTTGTATTCATCATCTTATCTCCCATCATTGTTTTTTCTTTTCCTTGGCATTCAGAGTGACTTAACTAATACACTAATGATGTTCAAGTCCAAGTCTTGAGTAGCAACATCTGTATTTCTATTGCCTTCTGGGTATTACCATCTGATGTCCTGTAAATACCTCAAGCTTGACCTGCTCAAAACTGGACTCTGATTTTCCTCGCACAAAAATCCTTCTCCTGTGTTTCCTAAGCAAATTTATCAGCCCCTGGTCAACTAAGCTAAAAACCTTGGAGTCAGGGTTGGCTCTTTCCTTTTCCTCCCTCTCCTTTTCACATATGATTAGATGGCAAGTGTTTTTGTTAAACAAGAGCAGAGAGTGGAACAATAAGAGGAGAACCTTTCACATGCAAGTCGCTAAGAATGATGTGAAATAAGATGTCGTCCTCACATTTGTAGTGGTAAATAACATAAAAATGCTTTTCAAAAAAATACTTTTCAGACACTTCTACTATAGGGAAGTTGCAAAATTGATTTTCAGGATAGATCATGTTATCATTTAGGAACACTTGATGGAACTTTTCGGTTGAGAAAGGCATAGTCTAGATGTGGTTGACAAAGAGAGAGCTAAATTTCTCTATGGAATAAAGTGAGAGGATTTGAGTTTCTGCAGTGAATCAATGTGACAGAGATGAGGTGGCCCCACAAGACAGAAATGTCAAGACATGTGAGGAGGGACTAGGGAGAAAAGCAGGCCTACAAAGATGGCAGTAAGCCAGAACCAAAGGAAAGAAGTTTCTTTCTTTCTAGGAAAAAGTCTCTGTCAGGGGGAGGGCCTGGGCACTTCAGGACAGTAATGTTCACTCCCAAGTTGTTTGCTCTGCTATGTTGTTAGCCCTTCTGTGACTCCCATAAAAATATACTACCCATAGCAGGCTAGTGTGAATGGTGTCGAAGGAAGCTAATGGTGAGGACAATAAAAAGAAGTGCAGCCTCCCCCATATCACCCTCCTGACTGGTAGCAGTGCTGCATGGAGAAAGGATAGTTCAGGACTGTGCCCTTGAAACAAACCCCCTTTCCACGAGGATACCAGAAAACAGATCTCTGAAAGGGGGCAGGCAGACACTTAGTGTGCACTTACAATTTATTAGTTGAGATAACACAAGTAAAATCACCACTGTGTTACAAAGCAGTGTTAGATCAGTGCCACAGAGTGGCATACACAAAGACTACTGGAGTTCACTGTAGAAAAATAGAAACGCTGAAAATCATCATGTCAGGGGAGGGCTTGGATATTTATGAAAATAAAACAAGAAAGAAGTATCTGAAGAATGGCAGGTGCTGTGGCTCAGGTCTATAATCTCAGCTCCTCAAGAGGCTAAGGCAAGAGGATCACTCGAGCCTAGGAGTCTGAGGCCACAGTGAGCCATGATCATACCACTGCACTGCAGCCTGGGTGACAGAGCAAGACCTCATTGCTAAAAAAATTTTTTTAACTAAGAAAAAAAGAAGTATCTGAATATATATAACAAAAACAACGTGTACACCATCAACACAAACACAGATCAATGGGCAATGAGTTACTAAAAATTGTAACGATGGCTTTGGCAATAGTAAATTTAAAGCACATTTTAAAAAGTAAAATTTAACACTCAACATTTGCTGATTAAATGAATGAAGGAATGTGCAATTTGTTTAAAATAATTCAAAATGATCAGGTCTATGCTGTCTGTCTATTCCTTAAAAAAAAGAGGGAAGAAAATTCAAAATGGGAAACTGATAAGTGAACCGATGTAGCTGATCAAGTGGGAAAGATTGTAAAATAAGGGAATGAATGACTTACAAAGAATACATGAGATCTCAAATCGGTATAATTACTGAAAAATAAATTTGGCTAAAGAAAGAAAGAGCAGCATATACCCCAGGGCATCTAATTACTTCATCAGGATCATATAGCCTGGTGTCAGCCAGGGTGAGTCAATTGAAAAGCTTGATCAAGGGGAATGGCCTTAGAAAGCCTCTTAAATTCTGCAGTGAAGAGCCGTAAAGACAGAATTGGAGGCTTTGAACCAAAATACCACTACATCTGATTCATTCCGAAGGCAACTGGCTACTCTGAGTAGATTAGGGTAACTAAAAAATACCTCTGCGGGAGGGGGTGTGTGTGTGTGTGTGTGGGTGTGAGTGCTTTGTGTGATTGGGGGCTGGGGGGGGAGAATATGCATGAAAGTCTAGGAGGCATTTGTGAGTCAAACTTTGTGATTAACAAAATGAAATGCAGAATGTCTAATTGTACTTTGTCCTAAATGAAACTCCCTAAGATTTCGTGCTTATAAAAAATAATATTAGCTTTTAATTTGACAATTATATGGAACATGGTGAGTAAGTTGAGTTAGAATGTTGAAGCACATGGTGCTAATATTCCTGGGTGCTTTGGCCAATAGTGACTTCTCTACTGCAATCTTCAGAGACGCCAACTGTGTGGATATGAGTTGGGGGAGAATGGTGGAAGAAAGGTTCATGGCAGAGATCACAGAGCAGGTTCACTGCTGGTAAGAGACTGCCCATCCAAAGGTGCAAAAAACAAGCATTTGCTGAGAGCTGTGCAGCATGTGGATCATTGATCTGTATCATCTTATAGGTTCTCACAGGGAGTGAGGCAGGTGCAATTATCTTCATTTAACAGACAAGGAGACTAAAGGTCTGAGAACCAACACAGTGGATAAGGATTGGAACTCAGTTTAGACGCCAAGTTTGTTCTACTCCATATTGTACTCCACCTTGGACCCTAAGTAAGGGTAAGGATTGCTTTTTACAATATCTTACTGACTCTCAGGAATAAAAAAAAAAATTGGAGACTCTGATGGCTATTTGACACTAAGCAGAATTCCGCTAAAACAGGTGAAAGTTATCAACAAAAGCCTATACTTTTGAGGGGCCTCTAGAAACAGACTCCTGCTTTTTTTTTTTTAAGAAAATAAAATGTGTTAAATAAACTGAATCAACTCCAGATTTTCCCCAACCAACCCTATCAAAGAGGGACTAGTGGAGCCACTCAGGGTGAACTAAATCCCAGCTTATTTTTCCTCCTGTGAGAAGCAATTGTGTAAGAAAATAATGAAGATAGTAATTATAAACTATATTAAAACTTCTGCTTAAAAAAAATCTGCTTTTCAAAAGTCAGCATAAATAAGTGAAAAGACAAGTCAGTAATATATTTGCAACACATTCACTGACAAAGATATAGCATATATACAGAATTTCTACAAATTAACAAGAAAAGACAAACAATTTCATAGAAAACTAGGCAAAAGCTGGGCGCTGTGGTGCATACCTGTCATTCCAGCTACTTGGGAGAGGTGGGAAGATGGTCTGAGCCCAGGAGTTTGAGGTTGTAGTGTGCTATGATCATGAATAGCCACTCAACATAGTGAGACGCCGGCTCTAAAAAGGGGGGGGTGGTGGCAAAAGACTTTAACATGTATTTCACAAAAGAACATCTAGGATTGACTGATGTTTATGAAAACATCAAAATGAAAAGATGCTCAATCTCATTAGAAATCAGGGAGATGCGAATTAAAATCACAAAGTGATCATTTCATATTTACTAGATTGTCAAAATGTAAGATGTCAAATGAAACCAATAATTAAAAAGGATATAGGGCAACTGAAACAACACACAGTGCTGGTGGCTGTGTACAACCATTTAGAAAACAATTTGGCATTACTTAGGAGGGAAGTCGAAGACGTACAAACTCTATGATCTAGTAGAAACAAATCTCTAGAGACGTCTTGCCATGTTCCCCCCCGGGGGGGGCAGGTACAGTCAAGTTCAAAGCTGTGTTTGCAATAGCAAAACACTACAATCAATTCAAATATCTATCAGAAGGACAGTGAGTACAATTAAACAATGGAATAGTACACAGCAGTGAAAATAACTGAATGATAGCCAGGCACATCAACAGGTGTAAATATCACAAACATGTTGAAGGAAAAAAGATGCAGAAGAATACATACAGAGTGACACCGTGTTAATGAAACTCGGAACAAAAAACTGAACAGTATAGTTTAGGGTTACATACTTACGTACATGAGCCACATGTTAAAGAAAAGTAATAAACATGCCATTCAGGCTAGAGTAACCTCCAAAGCATAAGGAGAATTTGAAGTGAGGGAGGAATGCACAGGGTTATTTGGCGACATGGATGATGTTTGTCTTAGCTTGGGTTTTGGGTGCGTAAGTGTTTATCTTATTATTCTTTTGCCTAATATATCCTTTTTATGTATTCCTTTGTATGATTTTAAAACAGAAAGAACAAAATAATGCTAAGAATTTCGAAGTGTACTGGCTTAAGAGAAGCCTCAGTAACTTCCCCTCCCTAATCAGTTAATATCAAACACTTGCTTTGCCTTATTGAATACCTTTGGAATGAACTTCACAGTGGATTAAAGGATTGGACCGAAGCAGGTGAAATTGTTAACAGTTGGCCGATCTGGAGTTTGCTGCTAAATATTTTAAAAGTAAAAGTTAAACCTCAGGTTTGACTACCCCCAAATGTTCCATGGGCATTTCAGTAGTACCTCTATTAATGAAGACATTTCTGAAAATCCCTTTGTTGACAAAACCCTCGTTTCCAGAGATAAAAATCATGTTGGCGGCTTGGGGTTGGGCTCAGAGCCATGGATTCCTCTCCCTGCTCACATACCAGGCACCACAGCCAGACATTCCCTTGCTTCCCTGAGATAAGTCTTGACTCCCCAAGTCTCTGTTTGGGATCCAGGAGCAACCCCTTGCTCAGGGATGGGGAGGTCCCATAAGGTGGCTGCCCTGTTCCTGCTCGGCCCGTCCTTCCACTGGGACATATGCCCAGGCTACTGTCATGGGTTCTCTTTTGGAAGTTGTCAAAGAGAAACTGGGCATAGTGGCTCATGCCTGTAATCCCAGCACTTTGGGAGGCCGAGGCGGGAGGATCACTTGAGCTGAGGAGTTCTAGACCAGCCTTGGCAACACAGTGAGACTTAGTCTCCACAAAAAAATTAAAAATGAGCTGGGTGTGGTGGCATGGACCTGTATTCCCAGCTACTCAGGAAGCTGAAGTGGAAGGATTGCCTGAGCCCGGAAGGTTGGGACTGCCATGAGCTACAATCATGCCGCTGCATTCCAGCCTGGTGACAGAATGAGACTCTGACTCAAAACAAAATAAGCAAACAAACAAAGCCACAGCAATTGAGAAGAGCGGGCTCTTTGAACTTCCTGCAGATCAGGCAGACTGGTATAAGTGCTCAGTTGCCTGAGTATTACTTACCTGAGCTAAACCATCTGATTCGAGCTCTCACAACTCTCAGTCACCCCTGCCATGCCTGTAGCGTTATTAGCTCCTTGTCAATTGTCTGAGTTCTCAAACATTGAGATTTAGACCATCACCCTTGGGAGCTTCCTCCTGGGAATTTATTTTTCAATGTAGCTAATATTTTGAACATCTTTACCTAAGTTGATACCAATAAAGGTCACTCTATTAAACGTCAGGCTGCTTTGACAAACAGGATCTTTTCTGTTTACAGCAAACTTGCAAGGAGAGTATAATTATTTCCACTTTATAAGCAAAGGAAATGGAGGTTTAAATACATATTGGTCAGGATCGCCTAACCTGTAAAAACCTGAATCAACTGCTGACTTCAACCCTCTACAAACATGCCTCCAGTTGGAAACCCAAATGTCTTTCAGAGCAGGAAGAGCTCCAGGCCCTGGTGGTGAGTAGCAGTGAAAGTCAAATGGCATCTTGCTCTGAATGATTACCAATAAGTATTTAAACCTATATTTCCTTAGTTTATAAAGTACAGTTTCTACTTATTTTCACTGCCCTAGTTCATTGGGTAGGGAATCCATATTTCTGGCAAAATGATAATACTTTTTCTTTACTTTTCACAGGGATGGAGTTTCTCACTGTTGCCTAGGCTGGTCCGGAACTCCTAGCCTTAAGGAATCCTCCCTCCTCAGCTTCCCAAAGTGCTGGGATTACAGGTGTGAGCCACCAGGCCTAGTCAAATTTTTCAAAACACATTTCCTGCAAATTCATAGAGGTGGACCTCTGCTGCATCATAGACCGATAGTTTAGAATCCCATTTTTGAACCAAAGCTTTGGGGGGTGTTTATAAAAGTCACAGAGATGTCTGAAACTAGAAATGTCTTCATTTTTGAGCAACGGCTTAAAAACAGCAAAGAGACTGGATGCCAAACTTCAGCCCAGAGTGAATTTTTATGACTTGAGCCATAAACCTATGAAATTAGGGGTTTAAAATGGAAATGCTGACACAATCCTTGCACTTCGTAGAACATCAAGTGCCGGTGGTGGGGATAGTGCTCTCTGCTCACTGCTGCTGGCTCCCGCTGCACTAGGAAACTTCCTGTCCAGCTTTCTGTACGTTTGGACCTCTGGTTCTCTTCTAGACCTCCTTGAGCCTCCCTCCGGCCTGGCTAGAAAAGGCAGCTCACACACAGGCCCATCTGCAGATGTGCAGGGTCAGCCCTGCACTGGTTGCAGAGTGCGGCCTGGAGAAGCCTTGCTGATTTCAGAGCTCCCTGGGGCTGCCCTGGACTGCCCAGGCCCTCCTGGCCTCAGATCTTCCAAGTGGCCCTGAGAGGCACTGCACGGAGTTATATTCCTTCTAGGGCAAGTCCCTGGCTTCCTGTGAATCTCTCCTATGTGCAGAAGGGAGCCATTCCTCAGGCATCCAGGGCTCCCCCAAGATTTACTAATAGCTTTTGGCGAGGGCTGAGTTCGTGTCCTCCCAAAAGGAAAACCTCTGTTAAAAACTTTTTCCTTCACAACAGCAAAGGGACAGGTATTGATTGCTCCTTGAAAGTTACGTCGAATTGGCATGGCTTCACTCATGCTGACTTTTGAGTCAGACTACCTGGATTCGAATCCTCAAAGTACCTACCTCACGGGACTGTTTTGAAGATTTAAAAAGATAGCACATGGCCGGGCTCAGTGGCTCAGCCTGTAATCCCGCACCTTTGGGAGCCTGAGGTGAGTGGATTGCCTGAGCCCGCGGGTTCAAGATCCACTTGGGCAGCGAGACCTCATCTCTACAATAAATCAAAAAATCAGCCAGGCGTGGTAGTGCATGCCTGTGATTCCGGCTACTCGTAAGGCTGAGGCGGAAAGATCGCCGGAGCCCAGCAGTTCGAGGCTTTAGTGGCAGGGAGCAGCCACTGCACTCCAGTCTGGGCGACAGAGTGAGACTCCAACTCAAAAAAAAAAAAAAGATAGCACGTGCAAAGTGCTTGCTATCCCAGGCAAGTACTAGGTGAAGGTAGTGTTTATCTATCTTGAAGCAAGAGGCAGGGTAAGGCACTCAAAGGATTGGCCCTGGCCTGCACATGCTCGAACCCAAGGGAGAGAAGAATGGAAACTGATGACTTCAAAATAAACTTGTGATTTGCACAATGCTTTGTGAAGTTTGTGATCTCATAATTTAATCAGAACATTCCTATATGGCAGGTTATCTCCATTTTACAGACTGTGTCCCAGAGAGATTAAGTGACTTGCCAAGGTCACACAGGAAGTAAATGAAAAACCAGAACTTGAACCATGTCCTGATACTGTTTGGTGCTCTTTTCACTATTTCATAGATTTCATGGAACTAGAAGGAATGGTGGTGATGGTGATATCCTCATGACCTTATGGGTTCCTCATGTAAAAGACTGAGTTTATACCTTTTAAAAAGTGACTCGCTATCCCAGAAAATATATCCCATTTCTTTACCACTAAGCTCTCTAGGAAGTAACTTAGAATTGGTACAAGTAGGGCTCAAACAAGTATAGTAATTTTTAATGGAATAAAATTGAATTTTCTAACTTAGTTCCTCTTTTTTTAATACTTTCTCCAATTTTAGCTTAGTCGTTTTCTCTCCTCTAAGATTCTTATAAAACCTTTCTGTCTATATCAGAATGTAATTAGGAAATAATAGAGTAAGACAGCATAAAAACAAAGGAAGCAGCTTAAAAAAACTGTACCATAGCTCAGCAAAACTTGTTTAGATACCTGATGCCCACGTAAGTGTAGGCATGAAATAATTAAACAATAAAACTCTTGTTTGCTACAGTTACAAAAGGAGGTACAATGTGACCCAAGAACTATATTTCCTTAGCATGGCGGAGAAGAAATTTTCAGGTTGTTCCAACCTAGAAACTGTTTTCTTCCAGGGAAAGAGAAAGAGATAGGAAGAGAACATAAACAAGAGAGTGAAAGCAAGCGATATCAGAGCTTTACAAGACAGAGAGGGAGTGGCTGTGGCATGCATTTTGTAGGGTGTGCAGTGAAAGAAAGTGAACCTTCATCTGTTCCAGCTTTAAATGGTTCTGCTCAGGAGCAGATGGGGAACAGTTTCGTTAGTACATTGAAAATACAGCTAGAGAGGAGTGCAATTAAAGACCAAACTGAGCAATTGCAGACAGAGAAGCTGAGAATTTTCTGCAATTAGTTAAAAGCATTTGGACGAGGTAGACCAGTAGGAATTTAAGACAGCATGGGACCCAAGAAGTTTGGCAGACAACGTATTGCCAGACAATGGAAGAACAGGGTCGGAACAGGACCAGGTGAGAGCTACCAGTTCCTTAGTTATAAAATGATTGGTGCTTAATATCAGAACTGTATTACTGTATAGCCAGAATTGATTATAACTGACTTTATAGATTTATGTTTAAATTAACTATTTAATAAAATATAGCTTATTTTACAATGCACATTCGTTATAGAATATATATTTCATCGTATAGTATACATTCAGTCATTATACATTTAGTCAATCCTTTAAGAGGATCAGTGAGCTCCTTTTAAAAGTCTTTATGAAGTCTTGAGTTCAAACAGAAAAAATCCTTTAACTATTAATGATACTTGAACCAAGTGGATTCTAGTTTATGGCTACAGACAAGATTTTGATACCAAAAATTGGCAGATGACAAACAGCTCAGAATAGTGCCTGAGGAAGGACAAATCACACTCGCAACTGCATCTATTGTGGTAATGTCTGTGTTAATGACCTTTTATGCTGTGGCCTTCACAAAATGGCTCTCTCTCATCTTGGAATTTTTCTTCTTTCGTTCTTTTATGGGTGGGAAATTATAGCCATACTCCATCTCTCAGCTTTTCATGGTCCTATTCTTCTATGGTTTCCCCACTACTCCTTTCTTTATATAGTCTGTAATTTATGCTATTAGGTCCTATATGTCTCCCCTAAGCCAGTCAGCAGCTCACTCTATCCAGAAACACAGCTAAAAACCAGGAGGAAAGGAATAATGAAGGGAGAGAATGAAGCTTTATATATTACCTGCTATGTGTCTAGGACTTCATATGAAATACATATACACATATACACATGTAATATAATATATATATATATATATATATATTTATATATACACACACAGATACACACACATATATATGCCAAAGAAGTGTATCCATTTTAATTGATGTTATCTATGTATTACTTTTCAAAGTTGAACTGAATTATGGTAGCAATGTGTAGTATGATGTTTACTCAACTGTACCTCTATCATTTTCTTAATAGTCCTCCCTGTCGCATGGTGATGCTAGCGTTCATTTGATTAATGCCATCTTTTGAGCAAATGTCATACTTAAAATGTGTATACATTTTTTCGTACCCACATATATATGTATGTATGTATACGTGTGTGTGTGTGTGTGTGTGTGTTCTTTATTTAATCATTATAATTCTATAATATAGGTCTTATTTACTATATCAGATGATGAATCTGAGGTTCAGAGAGATCAAATAACTTGCCCAAGATCACACAGCTAACAAGTAGAGGAGTTAAGATTCTGACTTGGGTCTGTCTGACTCCAAAACTCTATTCTTTCCATTGAACTATCCTGTTTTCCAAAAACAGCTCTAAATAACCAAGACTTGTGTGACTAAGAATGAGCCCAAAGTATGTGTTTATGTCTTTTACTCACATAGGTAGTCTGAAACCCTCATGTAGAACTTATTGGCACATAATTGTAAGTCATGGATGTCTGGTTTCTAAGCCTCGAGCTGATTGAACTGATTAGGAAGACACAGCAAATTAACATATGGGATGGGCTTTTGTGAGCAAGTACACTGATTACGGTGGGAAGAGATGGCAGCTTGATAGCAAGATCAAAAACCACGTTAAAAACAGATACAAGAACAAAAGCATACAAACGAATAAAAGCTTCCCATTAAGTGGTGCTAATACTGAAAACTGCTATCATTTAAATAGTACCTATTCTGATTTTTCAGACTCAGAGCATGTTCATAATGGAGCTCTGCATAAAATTTCAGTTGTAAAAAGAATTTGAGGGTGAAGAGTAGATAAAAAACAACTGCATCATATTACATAATCTTCAAATCAACACCATTAAGTTTGATTCTAACATTCCCATTTTACAGATGAGAAATTCTAAGAGCTCAAAACATTCAACAATTTGCCCAAGGTAACATAGCTATTAACAGTGGGAGCCAATATTCCAACGCAGATTTGCTGACTTCAGAGTCTGTGTTCTTTCCACTGTCTTGCTGCCTCCACATTTATAGGGATGGCTCTGAGTCATTTAAACAACAACAACAAAAAGATGAACTTATAACCATTTGAGAAGCCAGAGAAATCGCACTGGTTAAACCAGTGGAGAAGTGTACTTGCATGGCAAGCACACAGCTATCTGGAAAACATAGTTCTCTGGAATGACCAGATACGTAAAGGCAGGACAGCTAATGTATAATCAGAATTGTACACTTTTCCCAACTTTACCTTCATTTTAGCATATTTTCTAATGTTTATACCTCTTTCTTATAGATGAACTTACATGGTCATCTCAGGGGACATTTTAGAGAAAATTCAATTCAGGAAAGATTTTGTCATAGTAATCATGAAAATGATACAGTTTTCACTTGGGGTATGTGCTCTCTTTCCTTCATGGCAATGACTTTATTGAACCACCATTCATTAGTAGAATCTGTACATGCACTTAATTTGTGAATTACTATTCATAAAAGCATACTTTTCATGAATAATAATGTGTGTCTTGCAGAAGCAGTATCTTTCATGACATTTTTCTAATGATATTTTCAGAAGGGAAAGCGGTTATATATCATCCGTCAAATCCCTTAAAGGTTGAAAGGTAAGTAGTAACTAGTCATCTTTAGAACCCATTGGATTTACAAGTTTATCCTTAAATAGGTTCATGACTGAGAGTGGACCCCATTAATCTTAATCATATCAATCTGAGTATCTATAAAGTTAGGTCGGCAATGGCTGCTATCAGAGACAGTCAGGACATACTTCAGACAAGAATGCACTCACTTCGTAGACACATATACCAAGGCCAGATAACAGCAGGGGATTTAGAGGAGATTCGCAGGAGACACAAATAGTCTCAAAAACGACAATAGCTAGAGAGAGGATCCCAGAGCCAAACATACAGCTAATAAAACCACTGAAGTGCAGGGTCAGACCAGAGCTAACTGCAGAGTCATCCAGAACATTACTGGCTCTATTAAAAAAAAAAAAAAAAAAAAGGAGGGGGCAACAGGAACCTTGTATGCAAGAAGCAGCTAATTTGGTGCTCTACCAGGTAGACTATGATTGTCCTAGGAGACAGAGCTGGATAACATCAAGGTCAGGAAGAACTCTGCTCTGAGTCCTCCATTTAGCTGTGGGGAGATCAACAGTAGATTAAGAAAAAGGTAAGAGGGTAAGGAGAAATCACATAGTGTAGACAGATTTTTGTATTTGATGGAGAGTCTGAACTCTAAAAGTTTAGACTGACCTGACCAGAGAAGTGAGGAAGATTGTCTGTCACACAGTGTAGTGAGTGTAACCAGTTGGGTTAGTGTTTTCAATGTTCTAACCTTGTGAAACATGCAAACCTGCCAGGAAATTTCAGGGTAGATATTCTTCTCTCCTCCCTCCATCTCTCCAGCCAAGACAGCTTGTTCACTTACTCTGTTGAATTACTCCAAGAGTCAGTAAGCTTCTTATGAGCAAGGATATCCTATTTTATTCATCTTTGTTTCCCCTAAAAAGTCTAGTACAAAAGCACATAGTGGGAGCTCAATAAACCTTTGTGGAGTTTCATCACCCTCTCTTCCCCCAACCACTACACAGAGAAGGCATTTTCTTTCTTCTCTCATTGTTATTATTCACCAAACTCTTTAATTCTTGGTCAGAAATTTTTAAAGTGTGAGGAAATACAGGACTTGAAACTGACAAAGAAAACCCTTGTGATATATAGAAAGAGCCCAGCACATGGGATGAGAACCTATGTTAGGTGATTTGATTTCAGTCAACCTTGATTTAGTGAGTGTTCAGATTTGTACCTCACTTAACTTTTTTCTTTTTAGATTTAAGCTTCCTTTTTTTTTTGTCTCTCTCTTTCATTTTTCAAAAAAACCTTTGGTAAGTTTTATTGGATACTTCCTTGTTTGTAATATCAGGAGTAATTGCTTTACTTATTATACTGCCTGTCACTGATTATTTTTTAACAGCTTTATTGAGATATAATTACTATACCATGCAATTTACCCATTTAAAGTGTACAACTCAATGATTTTTAGTATATTCACAAAGTTGTGCAACCATCATCACAATTAATTTTAGAATATTTTTATCACCTCAAAAATAAACCCCATGTCTTTAGCTATCACCCCCTTGTCCCGCACACCTCCTAGCCCTAGAAACCACATATCTGCTTCCTATCTCTACAAATTTGCCTATTTTGGATGTTTTATATAAATGCAATCATACAATATGATTTGTGACTGACTTTTTTCATTTAGCCTAATGTTTTCCAGGTCCATCCATGTTGTACTGCTTCAGTGCTTCTTCCTTTTCATGGCCAGATAATACTCCATAGTATGCACAGACTTATTTTGGTTAAATACTCATCAGTTAGTAGACATTTGGGTTGTTTCCACCTTTTGGCTGTAATGAATAATATTGTTACAAACATTCAAGTACAACATATTTGTGGACATATGTTTTCATTTCTCTTGGAGTGGAATTGCTGGGACCATATGTTAGCTCTGGTAACTGTTTCAGGAACTTATAATTTTCCAAAGAAGCTGCACCATTTAACATTCAGAATAGCAATGTATGAGGGTTCTGGTTTCTCCACATCTTCAACAATTCAGTATGAGTTATTATCTGACTTTTTTTGATTCTAGCATCCTAGTGGATGTAAAGTAATATCTCATCATGGTTTTGATTCGCATTTCCCTGATGACTAATGACATTGAGCATGCTTCCATGTGCTTATTGGACATTTGTACATCTTCTTTGTAAAGATGTCTATTCAGATCCTTTGTCCTTTAAACTGAGTTATTTGTCTTTTCATTATTGAGTTGTAAGAGTTCTTTATATATTCTAGATACAAGTCTCTAATCAGAAATATGATTACAAATATATTCTCTCATTCTGTGGGTTATCTTTTTACCTTCTTGATTGCATCTTTTGAAGTACAAAGGTTTTTAATTTTGAGGAAGTCCAATTTACCTATTTTTTTCTTTGGTAGTGTGTGCTTTTGGTGTCATTTCCAAGAATCTATTGCCAAATCTGAGGTTATGAAGATTTACCCTTTTGCTTTTTTTTTCTTAAGAATTTTATAGTTTTAGCTCTTACCTTTAGGTCTTTGATCCATTTTGAGCTAATTTCTGTGTATAATATGAGGTAGGGCATAACTTTATTGTTTTGCATGTGGCTATCCAGTTGTTCCAGAACCATTCTTTGAAAAGACAATTCTTTCCCCGTTGCATGGTCTTGACACCCTTGTTGAAAATTAGGTGGCATGGGTTTATTTCTGGACTTTCAATTCTATTTCATTGGTGTATATGTCCATGCTTATGCCATATGTATCCTTATGCCAGTACCACAGTGTCTTGATTAATGTTGCTTTTAGTAAGTTCTGGAATTGGGAAGCATAAGTCCTTCAACTTTGTTCTTTTTCAAAGATGTTTTGGCTATTTCAAGGTTCATCAACTTTCCATATGAATTTTAGAATCAGTTTGTTGATTTCTACCAAGAATCCTGCTGGGATTCTGATAGAGACTGTGGTGCATCTGTGGACCCATAAGAAGGGTATTCCCATCTTAGCAATCAATATGTCTTCTAGTCCATGAATCAGAGATTTTTTTTCATTTATTTAGATCTTTAAAAAATTCTTTCAATAATTTTTTGTAGTTTGCAAAGCATAGGTTTTGTACTTCTTTTGTTAATTCATCGCTAAGGATAAAGTCTTTTTGATGCTATTGTAAATGGAATTAAAAAGATAAGTTCAAATTGTTAATTAAAAGTGTATAGAAATATAATAATTTTTGTATATTGACTGTATATCCTATAACCTTGCTAGACTCATTTATCAGTTCTAGTAATTTCTTAGTGGATTTCTTAGAATTTTCTACGTAGATTATATCATCGGCAAATAGAGATAGATCTATTTCTTTTTTCCTCTTCAGTTTTTTGGAAGAGTTGGTAAATAATTGTTACTAATTTTTCTTTCTTTCTTTTTTTTTTTTTGAGTTGAAGTCTCACTCTGTTGCCCAAGCTGAAGTGCAGTGGCACACTCATGGCCATCACAGCCTCGACCTGCTGGGCTCAGGCAATCCTTCCACCTCAGCCTTCCAAGTACCTGGAAATACAGGCACACCACCATACCTGGCTATTTTTTCTCTTTTTTTGAGTTGGAGTCTCACTCTGTCATCCAGGCTGGAGTGCACACTCACAGCCACCCCAGCGTTAACCTGCTGGGCTCCAGTGACCCTTCCGCCTTAGCCTTCCAAGTAGCCAGAATTATAGGCATGTACTACCATGCCTGGCTAATTTTTATTTTATTTTATTGTAGAGACAAGGTCTCACCAAGTTGCCTAGGCTGATCTTGAATCTCTGGGCTCAGGCAATCCTCTTACCTCTGCCTCCCAAAGTGCTGGGATTACAGGTATGAGCCACTACACCCAGCTAATTTTTCTTTATATGTTTGGTAGAATGCACCAGTGAAGACATCTCATTCTGAGCTTTTCTTTGTGAGTCAGTTTTTTAAAAATTACTAATTCAATCTCTACTTGTTATAGGTTTATTCAAATCATTGCTTTTTGAGTCAGTTTTGGTAATTTGTGTGTTTCTATAAGCTTTTCCATTTCATTTAGGCTATCTATTTTAAGTGGTATAAGTTGTTCATAGTATAGCCTGTAGTCCCAGCTACTCAGGAGGCTGAGGCAAAAGGATTGCTTGAGCCCAGGTCAAGGCTGAAGTAAGCCATGATCATG
The DNA here is from genome assembly GCA_027257055.1 of Cephalopachus bancanus. Taxonomy (NCBI): domain Eukaryota; kingdom Metazoa; phylum Chordata; class Mammalia; order Primates; family Tarsiidae; genus Cephalopachus; species Cephalopachus bancanus. The sequence continues at coordinate 1,429,996 of JAPVLO010000226.1, forward strand.
CCACTGCACTCCAGCCTGGGTGACAGAGTGAGACTCCAACTCAAATAGTAAATAAATAAATAAATTCCACTTCTCTCTCTAGCTTGAATAAATCTCGTCATTTTTCTGAAGTAAAGTTTCCTCACGTTTAAAATTGGATCATAATACCTTGATTAGGCAGAGTCCTTTACAATCCCCTTTCATTTCTGATTCTAGTAATTGGAGTTTTTAGTTTGTTTTAGTCAATCTAGATAAAGACTTGCTAATTTAGTTGATCTTTTTTTAAAAAACGAATTTTTTTGTTTCAAATGTCTATTGTTTTTCTATTTTTTATTTCATGAATTTTGCGCTAATCTTTTTATTTCCTTCCTTCTGTTTGCTTAAGATTTAATTTGCTATTCTTTTCTAGTGTCTCAAAGTAGAAGGTTAGCTTACACATTTGAGATTTCTTTTTTTAAAATATAGGCATTTATAACTGTAAGTTTCCCTCAAAAAACTGCTTTAGCTGCATCCCTTAAGTTTTGGTATGTTGTGTCTTCATTTTCATCCATCTCAACGTATTTTCTAATTTCTCTCTTGCTTTCTTCTTTGGCCCATTGGTTATTTAGGAGTGTGTTAATTTCTCCATACTTGTAAGTTTCCAAAATGTCTTTGTGTTACTGATTTCAAATTTCACTTCACTGCAATAGAACAAACTTTGCATTCTTTTTATCCTTTCACACTTATTGAGGCTTGTTTTATGTTCTAGCGCAGGGTTTATCCTAGTTCCCTTTTCTTAAGCCATAGCCAAAGATTTCTCAGATCACAGAGAATCTGAATATAATAGGGGAAAAAAAAAAAACACCATCCAATTAGGTTCTAACTCTAGTTTTTTCACTTACTAACAACATGGCACTGGAAAGTTCATTTTCCTTCTATGTTTCACAGAAAGAGAAACAGTTTAGACTGGAAGACTTCTAAAGCTACAGAACTGTTTTAAATTCCAATTCTCAGCCAGGAGCCGTGGCTCATGCCTATAATCACAGCACTTTGGGAGACCAAGGTGGGAATATTGCTTGAGCCCAGGAGTTTGATACCAGTGAAGGCAGCATAGCAAGACGATGTCTCTACAAAATCAAAAACTTAGGCATAGTGGCAGGTGTCTGTAGTCCCAGCTACCTAGGAGGCTATGGCAGAAGAAATACCTGAGTCCATGAGCTGCACTCCAGCCTGGGTGACAGAGTGAGACTCCGACTCAACTAATAAATAAATTCCAATTCTCTCACTAGCTTGAATAAATTCCTTAATTTTTTAGAAGATTCTTTAGTTCTAAAATGGGATACGTTAATTTGCAGAGTTACTTTAAGAATAAAATATTGCCAGGTGCAGTGGCTCAAGCCTTGTAATCCCAGCACTTTAGGAGGCCTAGGTGAGAGGATTGCCCAAGTCCAGCGGTTCGAGACCAGTCCGGGCAACTTGGCGAGACCTCATCTCTACAATAAATAAAAAATTAGTCAGGCGTGGTAGCATGTGCCTGTCATTCTGGCTACTTGGAAGGCTCAGGCAGAAGGATCCCAGAGCCCAGCAGGTCGACGCTGGAGCGGTTGTGAGCATACCACTGCACTCCAGCCTAGTCAACAGAGTGAATCTCCAACTCAAAAAAAGAATAAAATCTCACATGCATAGTTATTGGTACCTAATAGGCCCTCAAAAATGAGGTGTTTTTTTTTTTTTAATGATGATGATTGCCAATTTGTTCTATAGTCCAGGAGAGAGATCTGGTAGATTCACCACTGCAGCAGAGAGGCAAGGAGAAGCTGATTTAGGAGCTGGTTTAGAATCACTTGGCTTCCTTGGTGACTTAGGCCCACCATAGCCAAGCAGGCTGAGATCATCTCACATCAAAACTTCTCTGTTTGGCACGTTCCCTTCAAAGCCACCAGCTGGTGTTAGGATTCTATGTACATAACATACTAGAAGTGAGACATTTCAGGTGGCATCAATCTGTGCCTCAGTGAGACTTTTTACATAGTGGGACGTTTACAGTTTTAGACTTTATAGCTACTTTTCTCCTTGGAGAGTGTGGTGTTTAATAATTGCTTGCTTTTATAATTCCTTACAAGGTAAAACTTCTTTTTTCTTTTTGACTTGGAGTTTCACTGTGTCACCCATGCTGGAGTGCAGTGGCATGCTCACAGCCACCATAGCTTCAAGCTGCTGGGCCTAGGTGACCCTTCCACCTAAGCCTTCCAAGTAGCTGGAACTACAGGCGCACACCACCATACCTGGCCTATTTTTTGATTTAGTGTAGAGACAAGGTCTCACCAAGTTGCCCAGGCTGGTCTCAAACGCTTGAGCTCAGTCAATCCTCTCACTCTGGCCTCCCAAAGTGCTAGGATTACAGGCTTGACAATTTTGGCCAAGGTAAAACTTCTTACTCACAGGGTATATAATCAACTTTTTGAAGATATGGAGAAACAGTCAAAGAAACCTGGGACTCAGGGAAGTATTGGGACAGATTAGGCCCTAAATTCAGCACCCTCCACCCCCGCAAACCTTCTGTCAATCAAATGTGTATGAGTTTCCTGTCTTTAGTCAATCTACCTGAGCATGAGAAAAACACGGTCAATTTTGAAATCCAGCGGGAAAGAAAGAAATCCCTGATCAGACCATGCGATACATAAAATCTACCATACAGCATATATAGACACAATGTGCTAAACATGACAATCGAGCATACATAGAGCACCAGATTCAGAGTCTTATAAATATTGGCAGAGTGGGTGGTGGGAAAGAAGGTCACTTTTTGGAACAAAGGGAAGGTGGTCATCTGATGCTTGCTGAGGTTAGTTAGCTACTGACACCAGAAGAATCAGCTCAGGTCTAAATAATGACTGTAGGGTATACCTCTTGAGTAAAATGCCCCTGGTGTAGGATACTATGATAGAGAATGGATACGAGAATGGTGGGCATTGCTCCAGGCATTTAGACGATGCTTCTCCAAAGAAATTTGGTTCTAAGATGTGCCACAAAATAGGAACCCAACTCAGATTAGGGCGGTGAAGAATGAGTACGAAGAAACTGGAATTGTCTCCACATTCACTCTCTCTTTCTTTCCCAAGATTAAGTCAGTTAACAACTCCGCTATCTCCATTAGGCCAGATTTTGGCAATACAGGAAAGCAGTCAAGGATAATTTATTCCCGGTCAAGGATTTACTAGGAGTCTACCAGGTGCCCCATCCCACATCCTAGAGAACAGCAAATTCACTGGAGGAATTGGCAGTGATTCCAAACCTCTCCACCAGACCAAGACTCCAAACGTGTAGCAGCCACAATGCTTTCCTTGGAACAGCTTCCGAGCTTTTATTAGCTTTTTGCTGTTTTTCTAGGTTAAACCCATTGGAAATTGGATTCTCTTTAAAAAGAAGTCTATTTTGGTTGAGAATACAGAGTATGTGGAATAATCAAGTCAGGTAATCTCTGGGGCTTTGGATTAAGGATTCTCTGCCCATGATGCATCATATTTCGCTTTTATTTTTGGTGAAAGGTTAGTCTAAGAAATTGTACGGAAAAGTAAGCAAACAATCACAGTCTTCAGAAGAATAGGAATGGTGTCTGATTTAGCTATACAGTGAACCTTAAAGATTCTGGCTTTGTCCTTGCATGTTTTAAGCTGACAGGTGTTTCCAGAAAAACGAGTCATGTTTATTTAAGGCCAATATTGGAAGCCAATAAAAAGGCTGGACTTTTTGGCTCTCAGATGCAATGTGATTTTGGATTTTTCTCTCTACTACATTAACCACACATTCCTTAAAGAGTACTTAGAGTCCTGGGAAGGATGTAAAATGTCAACACTGAACTAAGATCACGAAATTCCTGGAATCACAGCAAACATGTTGTTAAGGATCAAACTGAAGATGTGCAAATCAAAAACAATACTTTAAACATACTCTCAGCTTTTCAGTTCATCCTAAAAAAATCAACTATTGCTCCAAATTCAGGGCAATGGCACCTCCCTCCCCTTCTACGTTCTTCTCTGAAGAGCTTGGGGCAATTTCCAGACATGACTTCATTATTCTCCCAGCAACTAGCAGTACAGGGGAGCAGAATGGAGTTATTTTCTTTATATTTTATGTTGAAGAAAATGTCCTAGAGAAGAAATTATGTTAGGGTCACACAGGATGTCAGGAGAAAGAGTTGAGGGCTTCTCATGTCTCCTAACTTGCAAAGGCAAAATTCATAAAATGTGAAGGTTGGGAGAAAATTTAGATACCATCAAGTGCAGTAGGTTCCAATCTTTTAGCTTTTATATACCCAAAAAAATTTCAAAACAATTTTAAGGATTAATTATGCACTTTGCCCAAAAGGACATTGGAAAAACAATACCTGTCATCCCAGGTAAGAAGGGATATTTTGATGCCAAAGAGAGGAAGAACAACATCAAAATAAATGATAGTTCTCAATAAAATACAAGTTGCAACTTTTTATTGACACATATACACAAACACACTTGATTTTTCTAACTTTTCTCTTTTTATTATCACAGACCAGCATCAGTACAAGGGTAGACATATAGAAATTTAGCCTATACCTTAGTTTTACTTATGAGAAAATTAAGACCTGGAAAAGGAAGTAGGGCTGCCAGATAAAATACAGAACACCTTGTTAAATTTGAATCCCATGCAATATTCTGGATATACTTACACTAACTAATAATTTGTTGTTTATCTGAAATTCAAATTTAACGGGGCGTCCTGTATTTTTATTTGCTAAGTCTGGCAACTCTAAAAGGAAATGACTTCTGGTTACTCTACTTGAAGTATCCATTGCTTAATAGTAGAACTAGAAAGAGGAATCAGTTCTGGCTCCAATGATTTTTTTTTTTTTTACTATACTATGATACCTTTTAATGCATCATAGTCCTGCTCTAACTCAACACCATTAATCAGCCATACTCATTCCTAACTTGAGTGCCTACGGTTTTCAACCCAACTCCAATTCTAATTTCATTACCCCTAATTCTAATGCTTTCTTCTTTAAATTGCAAAGTTTATTCTTGCTGTTCTTCCAACAGTTATCAAACTTTTTGGTTTCAGGACCCTTTATTCTTAAAAATTATTTAGGCTTTGCATATGTGAGTTTATCTATCAGTATTTACCGTACTAGAGACTAAAATTGGAGACAAAATTTAAATATATATTTATTAATTCATGAAAAAATAATAATCAGCCCATTACATGTTAACAGAATAATATATTTATTTTTAAAAACTGTTTTCCAAAACAAAAAAATTAAGAAGAGTGGTAGTGGGTGTTAGTTATTACTTTTGCAAAACTCTTCATTCTCTGGCCTAAGAGTCTAAAACAAGAGATTTTAAGACAAGAGGTTAGACTATCTGCTTCCGCATTTGATCTGGCATAAAATGTTATTTTGGTTGAAGTATATGAAGAAAATGCAGTCTCATACAGACATGTAGTTGAAATAGGAAGTAGTGCTTCAAGTAGCCTTTGGGAATAATCGTGACTTTTTTTCTGTTTTTTATTTTTTTGAACTACACCAAAAAATTGACAAGTCACTTTTAAGAAATAGGCAGTTTCCTATAGATTAGTTGCAGTGTAGAATCTGAAATCTTATTAATAAACTTTCTGTACTCTTTTACATTAAAATTATTAGTCTCTCATGTACTTCGAGTGAATTATTTACCCATGAAGGATTTTGTAACATCATTCATTGGTAATTTGAAAAATATTGGTTCACTAAGTTATGCAGATCTTTCAAATGTTAACACATTTCATTATACAATATCAAAAAATCACATTTGTTAATATCACCATTGATTTGATTTTTTAAACAGACTTTAAATTTTCCAAAATTCTATTTTTTGATTGGAAGTTGAAATGTTATTGTTGATAATAAATACTAATTTTTTTTTAATTGGAGTCTCACTCTGTCACCCAAGCTAGAGTGCAGTGGCACACTCATGGTCACTGCAGCCTCAGCCTGCCATGCTCTGGAGATCCTTCTGCCTCAGTCTTCCAAGTAACTGGAACTACAGGCATGTGCCACCACACCCAGCTAATTTTTTTATTTATTTCAGAGATGAGGTCTTGCCATGTTACCCAGGCTGGTCTTGAACACCTAGTCTCAGGCAGTCCTCTCACCTCAGCCTCCCAAAGTGCTGGGATTACAGGCATGAGCCACCACACCAAGTCACAAAAATTATATTAGCTGTTGAAGTGACAGACACCTCTTTGTGTTTTTTTTTATCACTGAGAAAATGTCTGCCAAATCTGAGTAACCAAAACTTGTCTTTCAATCATTTTTCAAATGAAAATAAGTTACCGTAGAAAAAGCAGTGAATTCAGCCTGCAACCCAAGAAATTGCGCAGTTTTCCTTGAGATGGCCATGGTCCTTTGGTATGCAGCAGAAGTTCTGTATGTGTAGTTCCCATTTGGTCACACTGACCGTTAAAAAGTCCTGTACCAAGAGCTGAGATTTAAAAAAATAAATAATTATCACTTCTTCTTCAAGGATATTCTCTAATGAAACTGGCTATCTGTTTGTTTGCTTTTGTTTTTACTGTGAGTACATGGTGGTGAAGAATGCAATGGCTATGACAACGGTTTGATGATAGCAGTTTTACCAACATCACGTTTCAACCAGCAGTGCAAATGTCAACAGCGTGCAAAAGGAAAATACTGTTTTGGTATTATTCAGAACATATTTTTGCCCTTTCAGACTCCCTGAAAGGATCTTGGGAATGTCCAGGGGCCCATGGACCACACACTGAGATCCACTGCTCTATACCACCTTTGCTTGAACACAACCACAACCACTGAAATGCTTAACAAGACTCAAGCCTAAAACTCATTACAAGAAACAACCCCTTTGTTCCAACTCACCTCCACAGAATATAATCTGCAGGGAAGACCTGGGAGACTTTTTCTTTTCCAATTATCAAAAGATACCTGTGGCCTACATGGAGTAGCCTAGATTCTGTGAACTGCTCTCAATCCCATGTTACTCCTTGGGCCTGGAATGTGCCATTTCCTACCCCATCTCTATGCATTCTGCAAGTTTCTGCAGAGGCATCCCCCCCTCTGGGAAGCTTTCTTGGATCTCCTGACTGTGCTCCCATAGCGTTGTGCTTACCACTGTGGGCAAGGGTTAGGAGGGAGGTGAGGTGAAAATAACATTAAGTGCCTGCTATATTTCAGGCATCATGCTGGATAGTTAACATTAATGCTCACAAAAACCTTTTGAGGTAATTGTATAGATGAGGAAACCAAAGTTTAGAGAGGCTGAATAACATAGCTAGTCAGCTTGAATCTGAAGCCCAGGTTCTTTGTACTCAATCATGGGTTTGTTTTCTATTGCTTAGGGAAATTCGACTTAGTTAAAATTTCTCTTATATCATTTGTAGAGGTGTATAAGTCATTGATCTCTGATTCTTTTCAGCACTAAAATTTTTAAGAGTTTCTGATTCTTGGTTCTTTATAGGGCTACTGACCATCTATTTGTCAATCTCTGTAAAGATAACCATAATTTTTTAGATTTCTCTGAAAATCAAAGAGTTCAGAAAAGAAAGAGATGGGGCCCAGGAGAAGTAGAGATGGGTAGAGGAGTCTGTTGTGGTATGAACTCTGAAAGGATATATTCAGCCCATTTGTGGAACTCATCAAGTGGCTAGAAATTGATATTCAAAGTAGTCATACTACTGGAAAAGACAGAAATAAACATAATTTCAAAATCCAATGTCTTAATTTTGAATAAAAAAAAACAATATGGGGAAATTTGTTCCACCAAAAATCAAATATTGATATTTGATACCATAAAGCTATAAAAATTTTAAAAACTAAAAAGAAAATGAGTGATGAATTTGACTATTTTATAAGTTAAAATTTTCGTTTATCCAGTGTGTCAATTTCTAAAGGAACTAGAAATTGACATTCCATATGACCCAGCAATCTCCCTACTGGGAATATATCCGGAGGAACTCAAATCATTCTACAAAAAAGATACCTGCATATACATGTTTATTGCAGCACTATTCACAATAGCAAAAACATGCAACCAAACGTGCTGTCCATTGAAAGTGAACTTGATTAAGAAAATGTGGTACATATACACGGTGGAATATAATGCAGTCATAAACGACAAACATATGGACTTCGCAGCAACTTGGATGGATTTAGAGTCTATCATACTCCGTGATCTATCACAGAAACAAAGAACAGAGTACCCTATGTTCTCACTCATAAGCAGACCCTGAACATTTACTATAATAATAAAGGGAATGGCAGTAGTGGGATAGTGCCGGGGTAGAGTGGGGGATACAACATCAATAAGGGTACCTGACCTCAAACCAGGCAAAGTGGGGACCAAAGGGAGGCCCAAACTTTACCTGTATGGTGTCCACTTATATACCTACTCCTGAATTGTACCCCACATCTTTAAAATAAAAATTAAAAAATTCAGTTTATCAAATGAGAAAGTGAAAAGACAAGACACAGAGAAAAAGATATTTGAAATGTATGGAACCAACAAAGGATGAGGACTCAGGATATACAAAGAGTTCCTACAAATCTGTATGAAAAAGACAAATAATCCCCCAAAAGGGACAAAATATATAAACAAAAGATATTTCATGTTCATCAGATTAACAAAAATGTAAAAGCTTTATAATGCAAAGTGTTAGTGAGAGAGTAAAACAGCCCTGCTGGGGGGAGCATAATCTTACTAATCAATTTAAAAAGTGAATTTGCATTTATGCTACAACACACCAGTTCCACTTTTGGAATATGCTCCAGAGAAATTCTTGTACACATACACAGAAGAGATGCACAAGAATATTCATAGTAACAATGCTGGTAATAGCCAAAAATAGTAGGCTAAATTTCCATTCACAGGAAATTCCTAAGTAGACTGTGGTATACCCATGCAATAAAATACCATATAGCAGTGAAAATTAATGAGTCAGAGCTATATGCATCAATGTGGATGGATCTCAGACACAAAATGTCAAGGGAAAAAAGCAAGTTTCATAATACCATGTAGAATAACATTTCTATAAAGTTTTTAAAAATGGATATTCATGCTATATATTGTTTACAGATACAATATGCACACTATACTTGCATAGTAAAATATACAGAAATGCCTGGGAATTATAAACATCAGATTCCCTCGTCCAGGGGATTGGAAAGAGACTGCCGCTAGGGAGGGAGGCACCCCGAGGGCTTCGATTTTATTGCTAATGTGCAATATCTTAAGTTAGGCTGTGGGTAGAGAGGTGTTGCCACATTATTTTTTACACCGTTTTGCTCATGTCATAATAAGTTTTTTTAAAATCCAAGGACAAATATCTGAAAAAAGTCATTCTTCAGGCATACCAAAGATATATATCTTCTCTAGGCAGCCAAAACCTTTTTTTCCATAGTTAAAATATTGTTTTTTTATCAGTTGGATTACTTCAAGGCATCGTTTCAGACAAAATAACACAAAAACTCATTCTAACTAGTTAAATTTCACATTATGTGCCTCCTGGATTAAAATAATGCAATGCAGAATTCAGCTTATGTCACGTGAGGTCAAGGGAAAGAAAAAAAAATAGCGTTACCTGGAAAATAGTGTGGAGAAACAGACTCTATCCACACAGTTTATTTGTTCAGGCTTGTAGTAAGGAGTAAGGGAAACATGAAAATACCTTGGTCATAAATTGTCATGTAAAAGACAAAGAGAAACTCTGGAATATTATGAAACTATAAATTACTTCTGCTGAAAGGGTAGAATTTGCAGTATCCCCTTAACCGAGGTTTCACCTCCCCACTTTTGACAGAATAACTCCTGTTCTTTGGAGAAAAACACATGAAATAAATGTAAAACCCGAGAGGGAAATCATCTAATATGTACACCACCTGCCTAATAAAATGAGAATAAATTTGGTTTTTTGGCTAAGTAGATTTGCTTATGTTTTGACTTAGTTAGAGGCACACGCCATCTAAATTACACATATATTTTTATTTCAAAAGCACAACATCAAAAAATAATTTCTTAATATTTAAATGCTTTTGCTTTCAAAGCAGACATCGTATGATAGAACTTCTATTTATAAAGACCCAAATGGTTCTTAGGTCGACATAGAATCAAGTCTGTTTATTAATAGGGCTAATGAGATCCTGAAACATCACAGTTGTGCCTCTTGCTCAGTCTTGGGATCTCAGACCTGCAGTGCTGAGTTACAGGAGTACACAGACAGTTACTTTTACTCCAGAGATTGCCAGCAGTTTAGTTGTTGAGCGAATGGCTGCAGGTACCAAACAATGACTTCTCAGAAGTAAACATATCGACTCTTTAAAAATTCCTTCTCCCAAATCCTAGAAGGCGGCAGTCTTCATGAAGAGCTACCTGCAAAATCCTTCCTTTGAAGAAATACACAAATGAGTCAATCCCCCGTTAAGGGATTTGCTAAAAACAAAGGTCCAGGAAGCCACATAAAAATGATTTGTGAGGCTGCTTGACGCCTGACATTAAAAAAAAAAAGAAAGACAGAAAAGAAAAAAAAAAACCTTTCTATGCTCCATTTCCAAAAAAAAAATGCATCTGCAGGCAACTTGACTGCAGCTTAAGGCTAAATGCTGGTCTCAGATGTATATTTGAGGCGTCTATTCAATCTGGAGTTTACTATAGCCAAGACCTAAACCATAAAAATGGAGTTGGTAATGAAAACATGGAGAACTTTAACTAGAGTCAGGGCCAGATTGCCATCCTGTCTCTTCCAGCACCTTTCACTTACGAGAAATTACTGCCAAATGGAACAGTGGCAGTTACAGAGTGAGTCCCACTTCATGGGGGTTGATGTGACCTTCACTCTAATGGGACACCGTGGTGTCTGGGAGCTGCTGGTTAGTGCAGCTGTGCACATGAAGCTAGAACTTTAGAGGCCCACTCTGAGGATGTTGCTTGGGTTCTATTCCAATTATTATACTGTATGGTAGAAGCAGGTAGATATTTCCCCAGATTCTGTGTTCTGTATGAAAGAAAGAATGGCCAGTACTGGTATGTCAGCATGGGACCTCTTTTTGGTACCACTCAGTCTAATACTGTATTTTGATTACTGGGAAGAAAAATTATAGGAAACTTAACAAACGTTTACTGTGAATAGCTATAATTTTTTAATGCTTACAAGTTAGCCACTCTGCTTAGGACTTCTTAGACACAAAATTGTGTAATCCTCTTAATAGTCCTAAAGATGTGACTATTATCCTTGTTTTATAAATGAAGAAACTGAGGACCTGCGAGATTTAGTAACCCAAACTAGGTCACACATTTACTAAATGGCAGATCTGAGATCTGAATCCCCATTTAGTGAAAAGTTAAAACTCTTTTCACGACACTGTAATGCTTCTTCAGAATTATTTTGTATGTAAACTACTAAAGATGCTGCAAAATCAAAATATTTGGATAACTAAAACACATTATGTCCCTGAATAATGTTCTGTAGTGGTAGGCACCAGAAACTCCATTCTCTAGTGTGAATACCAAAGTATGAAGAGGTTATTTAGTCTAACATAACACTTTAAGATCTGTGGTCTTGACGTGACCCTTTTGACATTACTGCTGTAAGAGAGTTATAAAATACTCCTTATATGACTCCTCTTATTCTACTCCTGTGTTTGATCTGACAGTACTAGTTTACAAAACCCCCTTTGTTCCCAAACAATGTTAAATAATGAAAGGGGGGAAAATTACGATTTTCCCCTCAAAGTTATGCTCAAATAAATTGACTGAAAATACAAAAAAAAAAAAATCTATGAGCTCTTTTTGGAATTAATTTATTGAAAAGAACCACTACAGTATCTATATCCCTTCCCATCTGGAATTTATTTTTTAAGACGCTCATTGCTTCTCACAGGTTCAATGTTACCCATTTCACACCATTTAACTATTGAAAGCACTTGAAATTCCGGACCATAGAAGCAGAGCCAGTGTCTTTCCTTGTGATGCAGCTAATGTGTCAGACTTGTAAAATAGCTCTTAGTGGCGGGCCTCCATTTAGAGAAAGACGGAAACTAGCTTTAAATACTTAGAGCTTTAATATCTAGTCCATTATACTAAAGCAGGGTCTTGTAAAGAGTCAATTATGGGATACTTCTGATTTGATCCACATGCAAGGGAAATCCGCTTCTTTGCCTTTAAATCCCTGTTGTAAGTGTCTTGTTTAAATAATTAGTGACACTTTTTCTTTGATCAAATTGATTCATATTGTTATTCTTCTATGTTAATTTAAAACTTAATCCATGTTAAACTCTAAAGCAGATTTTAATCTCTCATGAAGAAAACTTTCTCCCAAAGAATGGAGTTTTCCAGAAAACATTTTATTTTTGAAAAACATTTTAATTGATTGAAAATAAATCTACTTTTCTATAAGAAAATACATGAACCCATCACAAGCCAAAAGGTAAAGTTATTTTTGGTTATCTCATACACACACACAAAATATAAAATACACGCTATTAAGCGTGTTTAAGCAACTAATATTACTGAGACCTTTAAAAACAATCAAATGAAATCTCAGTTTATGGTTTGAAGACTAAAAAGTTTATATGTATTTGCAACATACTGTCAAAGGGTTAATATCCCTAATTTAAACATATTCATATTCAAAGAATTGATAATTATAAATAAAAGCAAAATGCCAGATTTTATTTATCAATTTCAAATTTTAAAAAATTATAATATTCAATTTTGATCAGAGCTCTAGGAAACTGGTACTTTCATGCACTGCTGGTGGATATTGAATAGTAGTTTCCTGAAGGATTTGGAAATATATATCAAAAACCTAGAAAATACACATTACCTCTGATCCAGCAATGATCATTCTAGCAATTTAGGAATCTAGTCTTAGGAAATAAACATAGCAAGAATTTAGGTGTAGAGATATTTCCACACTGATTATAACGGTGAAATATTGAGAGAAACCTAAAGGTACATCAATAGGGAATTGCTTAAATACAATTGTATCTCTAGTATTTACTGAACAAATGAAGACTATATATCTTTCTAAAAGGATGTTGTACACAAATATTCCTATGTTAGGCAAGATGGTCACATTATATAATACCATTTTTATTTTTAAAATGCAGATATGTGGAAAAAACTTGGTAGGCTATCCAAATGCTCCTCAATTTACACACGTCATAGCTTGGCCTAGTCTACCTTAATCGTGCTCAGAACACTTACCTTAGTCTATAGTTGGGCAAAATCATCTAACATACAGCCTGTTTTATAATAAAATGTAAATGTCTCGTGTAATTTACTGAATACTGTGCTGAAAGTGAAAATCATAATGATTGTATCGGTTGTTTCCTCTCACCGCTGCTGCCTCTCATTATGAGCGAGTATGGTACCAAATGTCACTAGCCTGGGAAGAGATCAAAATTCAAAGTATGGTTTCAACTAGACGGGTATAACTGTACAGTCAAAAAATGGTAAGTCCAACCATTGTAAGTCAGAGACCATCTATATATTAAAATATTAATAGTGGCTGTTTCTGGGTTACAGGCTAATTTTTATTTTTATATTTTCTTTCTCCACATTTCCTAACATTTCTAAAATAAACATGCACTGCTTTCATAATATGGGTGTAATTGCAAATACTTATGCAAATCTTGAATTATTTATATAAGAAATATATACTCCAAATTATAAAACATACTTAAGTGGACAGCATAAATATTGAGAGTGTGTCCTTCCCATTTATATTTGCAGTTCCACTCTTTCCAAGATGTAACTAGTATTAACAGTTGATATATCCTTTCTGACCACTTTCTATATGTTTATATCTTATCTATGTGTATATATTTACATTTTTAAATTTTGTTCATAAATGGGATTGTATTCCATGAATCCATAGACTCAGTCTACTTAACTCCATAGATATTTGTTATTTTTCTTTTGTTTTTTGCTATTATAAACAATGCTGCACTAAACATCTTCATATATTTGTCAATGTATACAGGTACAAGTATTTTTCTAGGATAAAAAGCAAGAAACTGAAGTAATAGGTTGATAGGAGCAGGCACTTAAAATTGCCTTTCAAAAAAAATTAATATCTCCCATAAGTGTTGTGCATTTATTACAAATGATGAAACTATACAGACACATCATTGTCATCATCCAAAATCCATAGTTTACATTAGTGTTAACTCTTGGTGTTGTCTATTCTATGGTTTGGACAAATGTATATTGAGATGTATTTAACATTATAGTATCACACAGAGTAGTTTCATTGCCCTAATAATACCCTGTGCTCCACCTATCTATCCCATCCTCCTCCCGTGGAAACCAATGATCTTTTATGTCTTAAGAGTTTTTCCCTTTCCAGAATGTCATATAGTTGAAATCATATAAAGGCATACCTTATTTTATTGTGTTTCACTTTATTGCACTTCACAGACACTTTTTTTTTTTTTTTTTACAAATTGAAGTTTTGTGGCAACCCTGCATTCAGCAAAGCTATGCATCCTATTTTTCCAACCGCATATGTTCACTTCATGTCTGTGTCACATTTTGGTATTTCTCACCAGATTTTAAACTTTTTTCTTATTATTATCTCTGTTATGGTGATCGGTGTGTGATCAGTGATCTTCGATGTTACTATTATAATTGTTTTGGGGCACCACACCTATATAAAACAGCAAACTATCTAACTGCTCCACCAACCTACCATTTCCTTGTTTCTCTCCCTTTCTTCAAAACTCCCTATTCCTTGAGACACAACAATATTGAAATTAGGCCAGTTAGTAACCCTACAATGCCTCTAAGTGTTCAAGTGGAAGAAAGAGTTGTATGTCTTGCACTTTAAAACAAAAGCTAGACATGATTAAGCTTAATGAGGAAGGCATGTTGAAAGCCAAGATAGGTCAAAAACTAGGCCTCTTATGCCAAACAGTTAACTAAGTTGTGAATGCAAAGGAAACATTCTTGAAGAAAATTAAAAGTAAATGCACCAATAACAAGAAAGCAAAATAGCCTTATTGTTGATATGGAGAAAGTGTGGGTGGTCTGGACAGAAGATCAAACCAGCCATAACATTCCCTTAAACCAAAGTCTCCTCCAGAGCAAGGCCCTAACTCTTTTCTTATAAAGTCTGAGAGAGGTGAGGAAGCTGCAAAAGAAAAATTTGAAGCTAGCAGAGATTGGTTCATGAGGTTTAAGGAAAGAAGTTTTCTTTATAACATAAAAGTACAAAGTGAAGCAGCAAGTGCTGATGGAAGAATCTACAATGATCTAGCTAAGATCATTGATGAAGATGGCTATGGTAAATACCAAATTTTCAATGTGAACATGAAACAACCTTATATAGAAAGAATACACCAACTAGAACTTTCATATCTACCGAAGAGAAGTCAATGCCTGGCTTCAAAGCTTCAAAGGATGGGTTGCTTCTCTTGCTAGGAGCTAATGCAGCTGGTGACTAAGTTGAAGTCAACACTCTTTGACAGTTCCAAAAATCCTAGAGCCCTTAAGAATTACACTGAATCTACTCTGCCTGTGCTCCATAGATACCGCAACAAAGCTTGGATGATAGCACATCTGTTTACAGCATGGTTTCCTGAATATTTTAAGCCTATTGTTAAGACCTACTGCTCAGAAAAAATATTCCTTTCAAAATACTACTGCTCACTGATAATACACCTGGTCACCCAAGAGCTCTGACAGAGATGTACAAGGAGATTAATGCCGCTTTCAAGCCTGCTAAAACAACATCTGTCCTGTAGTTAAGGACCAAGAAGCAATTTCAACTTTCAAGTCTTATTATTAATATGTAAGAAATACTTTTTGTAAGGCTATAGCTGCCATAGATAGTGACTCTTCTGATGGATCTGGGCAAAGTAAATTGAAAACTCTCTGGAAAGAATTCACTATTCTAGATGACATTAAAAACATTTGTGTTTTATGAGAGGAGGCCAAAATATCAACATTAACAGAAGCTTGGAAGAAGTTTATTTCAATGCTCATGGATCCTCATGGATGACTTTAAGAGGTTCAGGACTTTAGTGAAGAAGGTACCTGTAGATGTGGTGGAAACAGCAAGAGAACTAGAAGTAGAGCCTGAAGATGTGACTAAATGCTGCAATCTCATGATAAAAATTTTAACAGATGAGAAGTTGCTTCTTATCAATGAGCAAAGAAAGTGGTTCTTGAGATGAAATCTACTTTTGGGGAAGATGCTGCAGACATTGTTGAAATGACAGCACAGGGTTGAGAATATTACATAAACTTAGTTGACAAAGCAGCAGTAAGGTTAGACAGAATTGACTTTAATTTTGAAAGACAGTGTTCTCCTGTGGGTAAAACACTATCAAAGAGCACTGCGTACTACAGAGAAATTTTGTATGAAAGGAGGACTCATTTCATGTGGCAAACTTAAATGTTGTCTTATTTTAAGAAATTGACACAGCCACGCCAGCCTTCAGCAAACACCACCCTGATCAGTCAGCAGCATCACACAGAGGCAAGACACTCCACCAGCAACAAGATTATGACTTGCTGAAGGCTCAGATGATCATTAGCATTTTTAGCAATAAGCTGTTTTAAAATTAAGGTATTTATACATTCGGGTTTTTTAGACATAAAGCTTTGCACACTTAATAGATCACAGTATAGCATAAATATAACTCTCATATGCACTAGGAAACCAGAAAATTCATGACTTACTTTATTGTGATATTTGCTTTATTCCAGTAGTATGAAATGGAACCTGCGATATCGCTGAAGTATACCTGTGATTGGTAGTCTTTTCAGACTGACTTCTTTTGCTTGGTAATATGTATTTAAATTTCTTCCATGTCTTTTCATGGCTTGATAGCTCACTGTTTAAAAAATTACTGAATAATATTTCATCTTACAGATGTACCATAGTTTATCTATTCACTTACTAAAGGACTTCTTGGTTGCCTCCAAGTCTGGGCAATTTGAATAAAGTTGCTATAAATATCTGTATGTAGGTTTCGATTGGACATAAGTTTTCAATTCATTTGGCAAATACCAAGGAGCAATTGCTAGGTTAAGGGTTAGTTTAGCTTTGTAAAAAACTGCCAAATGATCTTCTCAGGTGGCAGTACCAGTTTGCATTCCCACCAGCCCTAAACGAGAGTTTTTGTTTGTCCGTGTTCTGGACTTTGGTCATTCTAATAAGTGTGTAGTGGTATCTCATTGTTTTAATTTGCATTTCCCTGATTACACATTTTGTGGAACATCTTTTTTATATGCACATTGCCATCTGTATATCTTCTTTGGTGAAATATCTGTTAAGGTCTTTGGCCCATTTAAAAAAATCTAGTTGGAACCAATCGTGCTGCCCATTGAAACTAGACTGGATAAAAAATTTGGTACATATACACAGGGGAATATTTTGCAGCCATAAAGAAGAACAAACATATGGACTTTGCAGCAACTTGGATGGATTTAGAGTCGATCATAATCAGTGATCTATCACAGAAACAAAGAACAGAGTACCATATGTTCTCACTCATAAGCACACCTTGAACAATTATCATAATACTATAAGAAAGGGATTGGCAGTAGTGGGAAACTGCCGGGGGAGGGAGGGGCACACCTCATCAATAATGGCACCTGCATAATGAACATTTGTATGCCTAACCCTGAACTGTACCCCACATCTTTAAAATAAAAATTTTTTTAAAAATATAATTGCTCTGGAATGGGTAGGAGTGCAGTATTTCATTTCTTATCACACTATGTCTATATTAATGGAAAAATAAGTCCAGCTTATAGACTTTTAGGATATTGCATTTTCGTTGTGTTACATTTCATAAACACAAGCACAAATAAGCTTCATATAATGTCAATTACAAGTGCTTATTTATAGTTAACAAAGTCATTGTATTTCTGCCCTCTGTTATCTTTCTTCATTTTCCATTCTTAGTATATTTCTGTTGCTGTAATTTTTGTCTGTTTTTGTTTTTGTTTTAGTCAGAGTCTCATTCTGTCGCCCAGACTGGAATGTAGTGGCACACTCCCGGCCACCGCAACCTCGATTTGATGGGCTCCGGCGATCCTTCTGCCTCAGCCTTCCAAGTAGCCGGAACTACAGGCGCACACTACCACGCCCAGCTAATTTTTTAATTTATTGTAGAGACGAGGTCTTGCCAAGTTGTCAGGGCTGGTCTCAAACCCTGGGGGCTCAGGCAATCCTCTCGCCTTGGCCTCCCAAAGTGCTGGGATTACAGGCTGAGCCACTGAGCCCAGCCTATTGCTGTTTTTTAACCCAGACATTCTCTTTGAATTAACCTTCTTCCTCTATCTTGCAGCATCCTTCTGTCTTCCAAGAATTTCAATATATGTATAAGTTCTGTACATTCCAGAAGAAGCTTTCCGTATCTGCAGCTGTCCTGATAATCCAATTGTAATCACACAGTACCATTTTCCAGAAGTGTTTATTGTTGGAAATACTTAGTTTAAAAATTAAATGGGACAAAACATATAAAAATATCTGATTGGTTGTTTTCTTATTGTTAAATTTTAAGAGTTCTTTGTATAGTCTTTATCAGATATGTCTTTCTGTCTGTGGCTTGCCTTTTTTTTCTCTTGACAGTGTCCTTCACCGAGCAGAAACTTAAGTTACAGAGAATCTAGCTTATCAGTTCTTTTATTCATGGATTGTACCTGTGAGGTCTTTTTTTTTTTTTTTTTTTTTTGAGTTGGAGTCTCACTCTGCTGCCCAGGCTGGAGTGCAGTGGCCCGCTCATGGCCACCGTGGCATCAACCTGCTGGGCTCAGGTGATCTTTCCACCTCAGCCTTCCAAGTAGCTCGAACTTCATGAACGCGCTACCACACTTGACTTATTTTTAAATTTATTGTAGATATGAGGGCTCGCCAAGTTGCCCAAGTTGGTCTTGAACCCCTGAGCTTAGGCAATCCTCTTGCCTCGGCCTCCCAATGTGCTGGGATTACAGACTTGAGCCACCATGCCTGGCTTGATGTCATATTTTTAGTTATTGCCAAATCCAAAGCAATCTGGATTTTCTCCTATATTATCTTTTAGGAGTTTTGTAGTTTTGTGTTAAATTTTGAGCTAATTTTTGAAAAAGGTGTAAGGTTTGCATTTAGATTAATTTTTCTTCATATGGATGTCTAGTTGTTCCAGCACTGTGTGTTGAAAAGACTATATTTTCTCCATTGCAAAGGCAAAGGAGCCTTTGCTCCTTTGTCAAAGATCAGTTGACTATATGTATATAGGTCTATTTCTGCATCTATTGATATAATAAAGTGATTTTTCTTCTTTAGATTTATTTTGATATAATGGATTACATTAACTGATTTTTAAATGATGAACCAGCCTTCCATATCTGAGATAAAAGCCACTTGGTCATGGTGTATAATTTTGGTATACATTGTTGGATCCAATTTGCTAGTATTTTGCTGAGGACTTTTGCCTCTGTGTTCGTGAATGATAGTAGTCTATAGTTTTCTTTTCCTGTAATGTCTTTATCTGGTGTTACTATTAGGGTAATGTTGGTCTCTTAGAATGAGTTTGGAAGTAATCTCTGTTTTTGTCTTCTGAAAGTAAATGTTTGATAGAATTCACCCATGAAGCCATTTAGGCTTGGTGCTTTCTATTTTGGAAGGCCATTAATTATTAATTCAATTTCTTTTTTATTTTATTTTTTATTCTAAAAATGTAGGGTACAGGTCAGGATTAGGTATATAAGTAATTTATGTGCAGGTGAAGTTTGAACTTCAACTGGTGCTCACTTCCACTGGTTTAGGATCAGGTACCCTTTGTATTGTTACATGCCCCCTCTTCGTCCTCCCCTGGCAGTGTCCTGCGACTGCTGATCCCTCCCTTGTGCTCTTGTGATAAATGTTCAGGTTCCACCTATGAGTGAGAACATGTGGTATTTGGTTCTTTGTTGCTGTGATAGATCACTAAGTATGACTGTCTCCAGCTCCATCCAATTTGTTGTGAAGTTCATGATTTTTTCCTTCATGTCTGTATAATATTCCATCACGTATATGTACCACATTTTCTTTATCCAGTCTATTTTTGATGGACAGTAGGGTTGGTTCCATGTTTTTGCTACAGTGAATAGTGCAGCAATAAACGTGCATGTGCAGGTGCCTTTTTTGTTGAACAATTTGTGTTCTTCCAGGTATATTCCCAGAGGGGTTTGCTGGGTCCTATGGAAGGCCAATTTTTAGCTTCTTTAGAAATCACCACACTGTTTTCCATATAGGTTGGACTAGTTTGCACTCCCACCAAAATTGTAGATGCACCCCTTTTTTCTGCACTCATGCCAGAATCTGTTGGTTTTTTATTTATTAATGATGATCATCCTTACTAGTGCTAGGTGATAGCTCAGTGTGGTTTTGATTTGCATTTCTCTAATGATTAGTGAGGCTGAGCATTTTTTCATGTATCTGTAGGCTGCTCGTATGTCTTTTTTGAGAAGTGTTTATTCATGTCCTCTGTCCATTTTTTAATAGGGCTGTTTGTTTTTTGCCTTTTGTCTTGTTTGAGTTACTTGTATATCCTGGATGTTAGGTCTTTGTCAGATGCATAATTTGCACATTTTTTTCCCCATTCTGTGGGTTGTTTCCACTCTCTTGATGGTTTCTTTTGCTGTGCAAAAGCTTTTCAGTTTGATGAGGCCCTGCTTATCTATCTTATATTTTATGGCATACACTTTTGGGGATTTGATCAAGAATTGGTTGACTGCTCCAATGTGCATAAGAGTGTTTCCTGTGTTTCTTCTAGTATTCTTAAAGCTTGAGGTTTTACATTTAAGCCTTTGATCCATTTAGAGTTGATTTTTGTATATGGTGATAGGTAGGGGTCCTGCATTTGGTCAGCCAGTTTTCTCAACACCCTTCACTAAATAAGATCTCCTCTCCCCAGTGGTTGTTACTGATGGCTTTGTCAAAGAAGAATTGGTTGAGAGATCGAGTTTTTGCTTCTAGAATCTCTGTTCTGCTCCACTGGTCTATATGCCTGTTCTTGAGCCAGTACCAGACTGTTTTAATTACTGTCGCCTTATAGTAGAATTTAAAGTCTGGAAGAGTAATACCTCTTGCTTTGTTCCTTCTGCTGAAGATTGTTTTGGCTATCCATGCTCCTTTTTGTTTCCATATAAATTTCTATATTGTCATTTCCAGATCACAAAAGAATGATGTTGGTAATTTGATGGGTATTGCTTTGAATTTGTAGATTGCCTTTGGTAAGATGGACATCTTGACAATATTGATTCTTCCAATCCATGAGCAAGGGACAGTTAAATTTCTTTAATAGGTATAGACCTATTCAGATTATCTATTTCTTCTTGTGTGAGTTTTAGCATATTTCAAGAGATTGGTCCATTCTATCTAGGTTATCAAATTTGTGGACATAGAATTGACCATAGTATTCCTTTGTTGTAATGTTCACAGGATCTGTAGTGATGCCCCCTCTTTCATTTCTAATATTAGTAATCTGTGTCCTTTCTCTCTTTTTTTTTCTTGGTTAGCCTAGCCAGACACATATCAACTTATTAAACTTTTCAAAGAACCAGCTTTTGGTTTTATTGATTTTCTCTATGAAGTTCCCGTTTTCAATTTCATTGATTTCTGCTCTTGTTTTCTTTTCTTCTGCTTAATTTAGATTCAATTTGCTCTTCTTTTTCTAGTTCTCTGTGGATGATTGATTGGATCTTTCTCCTTTTTCTAATATATGCATTAAATATTATAAATTTCCCTGTAAGCCCTGCTTTTGCTGCATCCCACACATTTTGATAAGTTCTGTTTTCATTTTCATTTAGTTCAAAATATTTTTAAGTTTTTCTTGATATTTCTTCTTTGATCCATGTGTTATTCAGAAATGTGTTGTTTGGGCATGGTGGTTCACACCTGTAATCCCAGCAAGTTTGGGAGGTAGAGGTGAGATAATTGCCTGAGCCCAGGAGTTAGAGACCAGCCTGGGCAACTTGGTAAAACCTCATCTCTATAATAAGTAAAAAAAAAAAAAAAAAAGCAGCTGGGCGTGGTGGCACACATCTGTAGTTCCAGCTACTTGAAGGGCTGAGATTGCCAGAGTCTAACAGGTTAAGGCTGTGAAAGCTGTGAGCATGCCACTGTACTCCAGCCTAGGCAACAGAGTGAGACTCTGAATCAAAAAAAAAAAAAGAAGTTTAATCTCCAAGTATTTTGGTATTTTCCAGCTATCTTTCCATTATTGATTTCTAGTTAAATTCTATTGTGGTTTGAGAGCAGACGTTGTATGATTTCTATTCTTTTAAACAATGCTTTAACTATCATAGCTTTATAGTAAGCTTTCTGATTGGTAAGGCAAATTCTCCCTCATTGTACTTTATCAAGTAGTTTTCATGTAGTCTTATTCAGTTTTGTTTCCCCCAATAACTATTGAGAATCAGTTTGTCAAGTTCCCTGAAAATCCTTTCTGGGATTTTGATTGAGATGGCACTAAATTTACGAGTAATTTGAGAAGTGACATCTTTACAATGCAGGTTTCTCCCATCCAAGAACATGGTATTTATCTCAATTGATTCTTCTTTTATAACTTTCGCTGAAGTTCAGTAGTTTACTTCATACAGGTCATACACATTTTTGTTAGGTTTATTCATAAGAATTTATGTAGTCCATGTAATTGCTTGGATATAAGAAATGTGTTGATTTTCCTACATTGATCTTTATTTTGCATACTTCTTTTATTAGTTCTTAGAGCTGTCAATTTTTCTAACTAGACTATCATATGGTCTGCAAACAATGATACTTTTGTCTATGTTACCAATATTTAATATTCTAATTTCTTTTTTTTATATATTCTATTGGCTTCCGGTATAACATTAAACAATAGCAATAGTGGGTATCCCATCTCATTCCAGATTTTGAAGGAAATGCTTATATATTTGCTATAGATTTCATATAGATAAACTTTATTGAGTTAACGAAGTTTACCTCTATCCCTAATTTACTAAAAAGGGTTGTGTTTTGTTTATTTAATGGGGAATGGGTGCTGAGTTTTATTTTTAAAAATTTTAGGCCAGGTGTGGTGGCTCACATTGATAATCCCAGCACTTTGGGAGTCTGAGGCAGGAGGATTGCTTGAGCTCAGGAGTTTGAGGCCAGCCTAGGCAACTTTGATTCTACCAAAAAAAAAAAATAGGTGGTATTGTGGTGAGTGCCTGTAGTCCCAGCTACTCAGGAGGCTGAGGCAGAAGGAGCACCTGAGCCCAGGAGGCTGAGGCTGCGGTGAGTCATGAGCATGCTACTGCACTCCAGCCTGGGTACAAAGTAAGATGCTGACTTTAAAAAGAATTTTGTTTTAGAGGTGGAAACTGTTGAGATTATCTATTTTTCTCTGTTAATCAAATAATTTATAGATTATTAAATCATCTCTGCATTGCTGACATATATCCTAGTTGGAAATAATGCATTTGTCTTTTAACACATCACTGAATTTGATTTGTGAATATGTTATTTAAATTTTTGAATTTTTCATAAACAACATTGATCTGTATTTAAATGTAGGCTGCTCTTTTCTGGATTTTGTTTCTGCCTGTGAGGCTGAGTTAGAAAGCTTTAGCACATCCTCTATGTTAGACCAGCAATCTAGAACCTCTTTGGCAGTAGGGACTAGTTTCACGGGAGACAATTTTTCCATGAACCTGTGAGGGTGGGAGGGTAGTTTGGGATGATTCAAGTGTATAACATACATTTTGCAATTTATTTCTATTATCATCACATGGTATTTTATAATGAAACAATTATACAACTTTCCATTTAAAAAGAGGTGCAGACAAAAGCAGTAAATAAAATAACGGGCAGGCATGAATTAAAAGAAGTGTCGGATTCTGACTTAAAGCCTGCCGCCAGATGATAGTTGAAGTCCATCGACTCACTTGCCACTCACTGATAGGGTTTTGATATGAGTCTGCAAGCAATCGATTTATTATGGTCCCTGTGCAGTCAAACCTCACTGCTAATATTAATCTGTATTTGCAGCCACTCCCCAGCACTAGCATCACTGTCTCAGTTTCACCTCAGATCATCAGGCATTAGACTCTAATAAGGAGCGTGCAACCTGGATCCCTTCCATGTGCAGTTCACAATAGGGATCATGCTCCTGTGAGAATCTAATGCTGCCACTGATCTGACAGAAGGTGGAGGTCAGGCAGTAATGCCAGTGATGGGGAGTGGCTGTAAACTTTTATTTACAGATGAAGCTTTGTTTACTCACCTGCCACTCACCTTCTGCTGTGTGGCCTGGTTCCTAACAGGCCATGGGCTAGTATTGGAGATTGAGAACCTCTGTTCCAGACCATTTTATTTATCAAAATAAACAGTTGTTCCTCAAGGTTTTGTAGAATTCATCTTTAAAATACCAGACTGGATGCCTTCATAGAGGAAGAGTTCTTCTTACTCTTAAATTTTCGTTTTATTATTTTATGTATATTAATTATCTTATGGAATATATTTTAAGTTATATTTTTTTCTAGAAAGTCTTCCATTTAATTTAGATTTTCAAAACTATTCTTATAGACGTACAACTGTAAGTGTATTTATTTGTGCTTTCTTTGTTCTCGGTAAGATTCACAAGAGCTTTGTATATTTTATTGGTCTTTTTAAGGAAAACTCTGAGTTTTGGTTTATTCTTTGGTTCTACTGGTCTGACTTTTCTACTAGTCTGCCATCATCTTAATTAATCCATTCCTCCACTGGGGGCTTGTTTTATTTTATTTTTATCTAGATCTCTGAGCCAAATGCTTAATTCATTTTTAATCTTTCCAAAATCATATTATTTTTTAATAATGAACTAAAGTTTCCTTCAAATATCACTGTTTGCCTCCATGAGATTTTGATATATTGTGCTTTTGTTGACTTCCATTTCTGAATAGTTTGTAATTTCATACAATAAAATGTTCAATTTCTTAAGCATCCTATTAAATGTTAAAAATTAAAATATTTAATCTTTTTCCTTGTAGAGAGGCTTTGGGGGGAATATCATTTATTAACCACTAATCACTGATATTATTGCATTATGATCAGACATTCATGTCATATAAGATTTCTCTTTTTCTGATGTTTGTTAAAATTTTCCCTCTTAATATTATACATTGCTAAATTTTGAGAACCTTCCATGACTGTTTGAAAATAAATGTGCCTGTCTTTGTTGGGTATTTTTTATGTGTATCATTGAGATCAGGCTTGCTTGATTGCCTTTTAATTTTTTTAATGTATTTTATTTTAAAGATGCGGGGTACAATTCAGGACTAGGTATACAAGTGGTCATCATACAGGTAAAAGTTGAGCCTACCTTTGGTCTCCACTTCGCCTGGTTTGAGATCAGGTACCCTTATTGACGTTACGTGCCCCCTTCCCTGGCAGCTTCCGGCTAGTGCCAATTCCTTCAAGTATTATAGTAAATGTTCAGGGTTCGCTTATGAGTGAGAACATAGGGTACTCAGTTTTGTTTCTGTGAAAAATCACTGAGTATTATAAACTCTAAATCCATACAAGTTGCTGCAAAGTCCATAATTTTGTTATTCTTTATAGCTGTGTAATATTCCATCAGGTGTATATACCTTGCTTGATTGTTAATTGAAATCCTCTATATCTTTACTTTGTGTACTTGATCATCTGATTTTCTGAGAGAAGATTGTTGGAATCTCCCTCTTTAATTGTGGATCTGTCCACTTCTTATAATCCTATCACTTTTGACTTATGTGATATATTTCAAAGTTATGTTTTAGTTCATAAAATTCAGAATGCTTCTTTCTTCTTGGCAGATTATACTTTTTATCAAAATGAAGACGTCTTTGACCCTTTTGCTGCTTTTCACCTTTTGTACTGAAACTAATATTTTGTCTGAAAAATATACTGTTATATTTGCTTTTTAAGCATTTACATGGTATATATTTTCCGATATCTTTATTTTAAAGTTCTCCTCATCATTTGTGTTATATATGTCTCATGTAAATAGCATATGACAAGTTTTTTGAAAATTCATTTGGATGCTATCCTTTAATTAGAGAATTTAGTCTATTAACATTTATTGTGAATACTGGTATATTTTGATTTACTCTTGCTACCTCATTTTGTGTTTTCTATTATTTCTCCTTTTTTTCCTTATTTCCTTTGTTGGATTTTTTTCCTACTTTTTCTCCTTATTATCTTGGAAACTATATAACATTGATTTCTAAATTCTTATTTTTCTATCTTTGTTTAATCTTGCCCCCAACACAAGAGCCTTAGCAAGCATTCATTCCCTTCCTCTTACTTTCATTTTTCTTCTTCTACTTCCCATGTTGAAATCATCTGGCATTTTAACTCCAAGTTGTTGTTAATTCATTTTTATTATGCATAAATATCATTAGACTATTTTAAGTTTAATTTCTTTGCTCATCACTTGTTTCTTATATCTCTTACATTCGTCTTCATTTCTTTTTTGGAGGAAGGGGCTGGGATGCATCTTTTAGTAATTCTCTAAAGACAAAATTTGTGGGAGATAAGCTTTCAACTCTTAATATGTCTGAAAAATGTCTTAATTTTGCCCCACTACTTAAATGTTGATTTGAGTGTGAATAAGATGTTAGTTTTAAAATAACTTTCCCTCATTATATCTAAATATTATTTCATCTCAATACAATTTTGGTATCTAGTCTTAGGAATGAGACATAAAATGCCATTGTGGTATCTATTCCTTTGTAGATTGTTTTTTCCTCTCTTTATCCTTGATATTCTAAGTCCATTATGTGGGCCTTTTCAATCTGAAGGCTTCTGTCTTCCTTTAGAGCTGGTAAATTTTTTCTATTATTTGATTAATCTCCCATCCTCTGTGTTCTCCTTCAGGGGCTCTTTAGAATATCTAATCTGATGGAATTTTTCTTGTTTTTGAGATAATGTTCTCTGACATTTTATGACTTTTTTTTTTTTTTTTTTTTTTTTTTTTAGTTGGAGTCTCATTGTGTCACCCAAGCTGAAGTGCAGTGGCATGCTCATAGCCACCGCAACTTTGACCTGCTGGGCTCAGGTGATCCTTCTGCCTCAGCCTTCCAAAATGTTATTACTTTTTATGAGGAAAAGTAGGCACAAAATTGTAACCTGATCTCCCTGTATTATTAAAGACATTTAAAAATAAATTTCAAATTATATTATACTTTTGAATGTGATTGAATTTGATTTGCATCATTTTTCTGAAGAATCTATTTTTTTAAATCCTTGAATGAATAAAACAAGAGAACACTATGGAATTTTTCGCTCATTCAGTCAGGATTTAACACCTATTTTTGCTTGGTATTGTTCTAGGTCCTGAGGATTCTAAGTTTTTTTAAAAGACACAGAATATAACAGTTCGGCACAGAGTTTTTCAACCTTGGTCCTATTGATATTTTTGACTGGATAACTCTTTGCTGCAGAAGGTTGTCCTGAGCATGGTAGCATGTTTAACAGCAATCTCTAGCCTATACCCAATAGATGCCAGTAGCAGCACCACCACCCCACTGTTGTGATAACCAAAAATGGATCCAAACATTGATCTAGACATAGCCAAATGTCACCTGACAGGCAAAATTGTACTCCCTCCACTCCTGCCAACACTGAGAACCACTGGTCTAGCAGGAGAAATAACTAGTATATTATGGGGACTATGGTAGCAGAAGAGTATAGAGGGAATTGACACAAGGAAGGTAATGGTTAGCCCTGTCTGGGGTTTAGGAAAGATTTTACCAAGCAGAAGACATTTGCCCTGGATCTTAAAGGAAGAGTTGGGTGTTTGTCAAGTAAACAAGAAGTGAGAGAAGAAAGAACAGTAATATTGGTGAGTACAACAGCATGCAAAGACAGAAAAGTTTGAAACAGTTTGATGCATTTGAGGAACTCTTAGTAGTTCAGTTCAGTGTATGATTGGAACGTAGAGTTGAGGGCTGTGGTAAAGAGAGAAGGAAGCAGTAAAGCTGGAGAGGTAGTTAGGGGCATGGTTGTAAAGAAACTGGCAGGCTATACTAAGAAATTTGTGCTTTATTCAGTAGTTATGGCAAACCACTGAAAGTATTAAGCAGGAAAATGGCATTTTAGAAAGGTGGTTTTGTAAGTATCCAGTGAATGGTTTAGAAAGAGATGAGACTGGAAATAGGAAGACTTGTTAGAAGAGAAGTATAGGGTCCAACCTAGGGCAATGGGGGCTAGGAGGTAGAATTGATAAGAATCAGTGATTGCTATGGAGAATAAAGGATTGGGAGGAGTTAAGGACGATGCCAGATCTGGGTGAAAGGAGAGGACAAATGGAGATGTCTTTAGTGACTTGTGTTTACAGGCAGAAAATTCACATAAAAGACCCTGGAACTAAAACAAAAAACAAAACAAGCAAACAAAAATAAACCTCTAAGCATCTTGTAGCTCCATATTTTATACACCATAGATAATAAGTAAATTGGCAGTTTTTAGAAAACCAGAACTGACACTCTCCATCCCCCCAAAAGACCATTGTTTTCTTTTCTTCCATCACAAGAAACCTTAAAATATTTTTAAAACATTTTCTTATGGTCTTTTTATTCCA
Source organism: Cephalopachus bancanus (assembly GCA_027257055.1). Taxonomy (NCBI): domain Eukaryota; kingdom Metazoa; phylum Chordata; class Mammalia; order Primates; family Tarsiidae; genus Cephalopachus; species Cephalopachus bancanus. Next base: position 1,458,533 of record JAPVLO010000226.1, read on the forward strand.
AATTTTTAAGAGAATGGTTTATATATTTTTTTCATATAATTCCACTGTTGAGCCAACTCATTTTTGACACATTATTTCAGCTGTTACAAAAGATTGTGAAATTTTAAGCCAAAATCAGACAATGAGGACTAAAATTTTTTGTTTATTAATGACATAAAAATAGGCAATTGTACCCATAAAATGACATAAGTTCCATAAGCAACCGTGAATGCCAAGCAGTTCAAGGATGGGAAAATTTTTCAGCATCTTAGTTGAAGAACTAGGATACTGAGGACCTCTACTGTTGAGAATATGAATGGCTTCGCTGTGAGGATTAAATATTGAGAAAAACATCAGCCAGGCATAGACAATCTATAGCCTGCTCGAAATTCAGAAACGATTTTTCAGAGGCACATGGTACTTGTATCAGAGGAGCCCATGCAGAAATGATTGTGTGATCGAATTTAGGTCTCCTCTTCCTTCCTGGACTACTTCCCCTCTGGCTGTCCAGTGTTCTAGTGCTTGTCTTCTGGCTCGAGTCTGTGTTGGGCCTGATTGCTACAGGTTTTTGTTTGTTTGTTTGTTTGTTTGTTTGTAACTACAGTTTTTCTGAGGCACAATTATGAGGCAATCTAATGTTTATAGAATTCAAATCCATTGAAGCTAAGAATTGGAAGTAATCTATTATCTAATGCCCTCTGATCTATGCTTAGATCCCTTTACAAACACATTTCTCCTATCCAGCCACTGCCTCCAGAGAGAGGCAATCTATCTAAAAAGGTTAGTGCTTAGAAATGCCAAATGGCCAATAAAAATACTCCCTTTTCCAGCCAGGTATGGTGGCTCATACCTGTAATCCCAGCACTTGGGGAGGCAGAGGTGAGAGGATTGCCTGCGCCCAGGGATTCAAGAACAGCCTGGGCAACATGGGCAGACCTTGTCTCTACAGTTAATAAAAAAATTAGCTGGGTGTGGTGGTCCACACCTGTGGTTCCAGGTACTTGGAAGGCTGATGCGGAAGGATCACCAGAGCCTAGCAGGTTGAGGCTGTGGAAGCTGTGAGCATGCCACTGCACTCCAGCCTGGACGACAGAGTGAGACGCCAACAAAGGAAAAAGAGAGAGAGAAAGAGAGAGGGAGGGAGGAAGGGAGGAAAGAAGGAAGGAAGGAAGGAAGGAAGGAAGGAAGGAAGGAAGGAAGGAAGGAAGGAAGGAAGGAAGTCCTGATTCCCTGTTCCAGATATTTTTTAAATTCCAGCATCTACCCAGATGCTGGAATGCTGACTAAAAGCACCAGATACTCCCACAATTTACTTCCTCACAAAATCTGAATCCAAAAGATATTTGATTCTGCCAAGCCACTGAGCCCAGAACACACACTTCTCTTTAGATTTCCTCACAGCTATCTAAGATTTTAAAACATTACTATTACTTCTCAAGTGGGGTCTTTGTGAGAAACTTTTCTCAAATGCCACAAGCTTCAGGATTGGGAAAGATTTCTTTTGTTTTTATATTTAATATCTGCATGGGCATGACTCTCTATATAGTGAACTTGTTCCTTTAGGGACACTTAATTCCAGCATTTTCATGATACTCATTCATAGCAATTAAACTGACCCAAGGGCCTCTCCAGGTATAGTTTGGCTAATAACTCTCAGACACATTGGGGCTTGAAATTAGGTTCTGCTATTTATTAGTTTATTACTAAGAAACTTGCTCCAGTTACTTAACCTCTCTGACTCTCAATTTTCTCCTCCGTTCAGATGGGGGAAAATAACATTTATCTTGCAGATTTTATGAGGTTTGAATAAGATAGATATGTGAAAACATGTAAGACAGAGACTGGTACAAAATTAATGCTCAATGTATCCAAGGGTCTCATCTCTACCTTTCTCTTTCTTTTATAAAGGACATGTTAAATAAACAATTCAGAGTAAGAAATACTTGTGTTGTAAAATATGCTTAAGTGGAATCCTTTATCAACAACATATTTTTAAGCCAAATATGAGTCAAACCAAATTCATGTCTTCATCAGACTGCGTTTTTACCACAAGAAAGGCTCTCAGATTAGGGTTGATGCTGGCAAAAGGAATGGGGTGTTAGAGGGCTCAGCTGTACACAAAGTATCAAAGGCATAATCTGTTTTGAATAAGGAATTCTATAAAATTACAAAAGAGTTCGGTCAACTCCCACAGTCATACACAAATCGTGAGGTTTGGTACTGGGGCTAATGAAAGAAAGAATCCTATGAAAGTTGAAAACAAGAGGAACGAGAGCTCCAGCATACAAAGAAGGCTCACACCATCTCCAGCACAGCCCAGTCCCATTCACAACATGCAGCATTGTGCATTTGGGCACTCTATACAAAGAAAGTTCAACAACTGCCACGCCTCACCTTTGAGGACTCAGAGTTAGGTCATCCTGTCCCACATTGTCTTGTTAAAAAGATAATGTCAAGCCACATGCAGAGACCTATATGCTACAATACAAATTCAAGCTAGTGCATAAATGTATTTTCACACTGCCAGGAGGTTTTGTTGTTGCAATGCTTGGGGTGGAGTGTGAAAGCCATTGGCTTCTATTCACTGTGAAAAAACAAGAGAGAACAGCAATCCGATTTAGGAAATAGTGGGTTAGCAATCAGGAGATCAGGGACTTAAACTTTGCTCGTGCCACTGTATGTCTGTGGGACCTAGGACAAGTCGTCTAAATACTGTGCTTCACAGTTTCCCCCACCAAAGTGCTCTGAATAACAAGTCTGGCTTGTACCTCAAAGGGAGAAGATAGTAAGCACAAAATACTGCGCAATCTTCCTTACAGTATTGCATAAATCCCAGTCATTACTACCACTAATACACTTAAGATGACAGTACCTGCAAGAAGGCAGTCGGCACCTTGAAGAAAGAGAGCTAGTAATCACCTCAAATCCCTCAAGTGTGTCAAGTAAAGGACGAGTGAAAGAGACACAAACTGCAGTGCTGCGTCAGGATGATTTTGTAAAAACCTCAAGCCTTCACACCTGCCTCCAAGAATAAATGGGCCTGAATTTCAAGTAGTCTTACTGTGATGAGAGGACACGATCTTGACCAGTTTACCCCTCTTGAGGCTTTAAATCTTGACTGCACTGTTGTGATTCCCACCTAAGCTGAAGTACGTGTGCAGGATTGCGGTGTCAACATGACCAGGAGGAAAGATGCTTACATCAACTAAGGAAACTGCCTCCGACCTGGGATTATAAGATGCCTTCCTAAATCCAAACGGTAACTTTTTTCTGAGCCCTCACCTCTGACTAATGCGGTCATGTGCAGATCAAATGTTTGGATTGATAAATGCGGCTTACCAGTGTAAGGGACTCACTCATTGACAGAGCCCAGAATCCAAAGGTGATTAGTTGACTAAAGAGGAAAGATGAGCACCAGACAGCCTTGTTTGTCATTTTGCACACTTAATCACATAAATCTCATAACACCAAGTGCATCTGTATGGCAGGAAATTAAAAACTGACAAAAATAAAACCAAAGCTCCCGAAGCAGTTCAGACACCTGTTTCACAAGAATAAGTGCGAAAAGATTGTCTGTGAGTAGGAATTTTTTCCTGTAAACATTCTTAATAGTTGAATATTAACACATACACTTTAGGATTCATTTTCATAAGAATGGTTGCCTTTTATATAATGTAGATAAATGCTATATTCCAGGTAAAAATCAGACTCAATTCTAATTGAAAAAAAATACACTAACTTATAACTGTGGTTACTATTTTTTAAATAATGTATTTCCTATTTCAGAGTGAAGTTGGCTTAGGAATTTCCCTTAACTGCACTAAAAAAATGCTAAAAATGACTTATGTTTCTATACACACACCTATCCTAGTTGATTCTAATAAATATTTCCCTCTCAAACCTAACATTCTTTAAAGGAATTCTTTATAGGGCTGACCCTAACCTTTTAAAAGTCCTAGCAGATGAGAATATTATTTCAAGATTGCTTTATCCACATAAAAAATATCAATTTAAAGACCAAAAAACTTGTTTTTCTTTAAAAAAAAAATAGCCACTGTCTTGTACCATCATTTGATAACTATTTTCCCCCATGTTCCATTTTTCAGTTAAAACCACAGATATAAAAACATGTGCAAATCAGTTAAACATTTGAGAAAACATTAGTGAAAAAGTAAAGTAGAAATTACTCTCTTCTGGGAAAAATCTACCATTTACTGGTAGTGCTAATCTTAAAACATTTTTTAATTTGAAAATATATTTTTTAAATAAAAAACTTTTCATCAGAGTCAACTTTAAGCAGAATTCAGTTTTTCTTCAGTGGTGCAGATATACAGAAGATTCCAGAGATGTTCACACGCAGCAGGCACCTACAGAGCAACACCCAAGCAGATAAAACTCAGGAAAGATCCATGGAGGGTTTTCGTGGCTCCTGGAGGGAGTCAGCTCACAGTACCACAGCTCTTTTCAAAACATACCAAAGTATGGAATAAAGCATTCCAAGCACAAAATGAGCACTCGACAAGAGCTGCAAAGGAGTCTTTTACCTAATTAAAAGCTTAAATTTACAGAACTTCAGAGCATTGCTGTTTCAGCTTGACTTTGCCAAAATAATCAAGCAGGATGAAGCAAAACAAATAAGGGAACAACAAGCCTACCGCTCTGGTTTTGATTTGCTGCCCATTACAGTTGAGCGGTTTGGCCTGCTTGGGCTAGACGCTTTCAAACGTCTTCCAAATGCCCTATAATGACACCTAATTTTACATTTAACTCTTAGAGGAAAATGTTGTTTTCCTTGTGATAGTATTTGTTCTGTTTGAACATTATCAAACTGTTTGTTCTAATCCATTAGGAAAAACCATAATAAGGCTCATCTAGAGGCTTTTCCTAGTTAGGAAGGTGACTGAAAAGATTTAGGTTTTTAGTCTGTCTTTAAATCTTCTAAATGAAAGATGATTTACAATTAAGCTACGAAAATGTGAGCACTCTCAAGTCTGGAAAGTTTCAGTCTGAATCTAGGTATCCTAAATCAACGAAAAGACTCCGGCTCACAGAACCAAATTTTACAAAAATCAGGCTCTATGCTCAAATCTTGTTAATAAATTATAAAGGGTTCACATGCAATGTTTAAGTTCAGCTGGTTTCAACTGAGGCACTATCAAGATTTCCCTATAATATGCCATGAAAAGAATAATAGGCCTTGCATTTAGAGAGCAAATGGCATAAAGTGCTAGAAAATTGTCAGATAAAGATCATTTTCCCCAAGAAAAAAATTATATTTCTAATAGTTTGATAAATTGAAATATAAGAAACATAATTTGTAGATAAGGTTTGCCAGGATCTTCAGAAGACTCCTCCAGATTTAGTTGCAAATTAAGGTCAATTCTTATAGACAGAATTCCCAAATTATTCAAAATGTTGACCAGTTTAGGATGATCAAGTTTGGGGACGTCATCAGCATCAACTCCTTGGTTTACCTTTTCCATTCTTAGCCAACGCCCTTGCCCTTCTGAGGTCTTGTCTTATTCCCGGGGAAACAAGCAATACAATGTTGTGGAAAGATCATGGTTAGAATCCTGGATTTGGATCCAGGATATGTAACTTGGGGAAAATTTCCTTTCACTGGAGTTCTTTTTCCTCATCTGTAAAACAATGGAGTTATACCAAGTATCTTTAAGAATTCATTCCAAGCTGGGCTCAGTGGCTCAGCCTGTAATCCCGTGCCTTTGGGAGGCTGAAGTGAGTGGATTGCCTGAGCCTGTGGGTTTGAGACCTGCCTGGGCAACTTGGTGAGACCTCATCTCTACAATAAGTCAAAAATTAGCCGGTCGTGGTAACGCTCGCCTGTAGTTCCAGCTACTCGGAAGGCTGAGGCGGAAGGATCGCCGGAGCCCAGCGGGTCAAGGCTGTGGTGGCCGGGAGCGGCCACTGCACTCCAGTCTGGGTGACAGAGTGAGACTCCAACTCAAAAAAAAAAATTCATTCCAGTTTAAAATTTTCTGAGTTCTCAGGGAACAGAAAAGTACTGAGCCATGGAGCCGACATAATCCCATCCAGGACTCTTATCAGGCCTTGGGGTAAATGCTATAAAACTATCCAGCTAGCTATCTAAATATTGAAAGCAAGGTTAAGAAATTAAAAGATCTGAAAAAAATGAAGGTTAGCATCCTAGATGGTCAGCTTACCAGAGCAAAAAAAATACATAGAGAAAGTGGTTGGGTGCAGTATAGGTGTGTATAAGTTTCATTTCAGACAGAAACAGATAAAGGAGAATAAAAGATAAAGGAGAATAAGAGAATACAAATCAAGAACGCAGATAAAAGAGAATAAGAGAACACAAATCAAGAAGAAGACTATGATAACAACAAAGAGATTTGCAAAAATCTTTGCAAAAGGTGGGTTCTGACGCTGTGTCACTCTCATGGGCAGTGATGCAGTGTCAGAACCCACCCTTCTGAAAAACACATTAATGAAATTTCTCAAAAATGAGGGTGATGTACTCAAGTTATTTCTTCTAAGGGTAATATGGGTAGTGGCTAGAACAATAAACTAGGACTCAGAAGACAGATTTGATTCCAGTTTAGACTCTGCCATATGTGACAGAGAAGTCACTTCACCTGTCCAGATCTTATTTTATTAATCTCTAAGATGAGATCTTATTTTATTAATCTATAAGATGAGCTCATCCAAGTTTACTTCTCTGTAAAAGGAAGGGACAGGACTCAATGACTCTCGGTCTGAATCTAGGTACCCTAAATCAACGCAAAAGAAAACTTACAAAGCGTTCTTGGAGATCTTATATTTTATGATTCAACATGGTGAAACAAAAGCATTCTTCAGTGAAGTCAGCTGGGAATCTAAGAAATGCCTTAAAAGTTGACATACTAATATGGGTGCCTGATCCTAATCCAGGCGAAGTGAGGCCCAATGGAGGCCCAAACCTCACCTGCACCTAGACCACCTATGGACCCAATCCTGACTTGTACCCCACATCTTTAAAATAAAAAATAAAAAAGTTGACATAATAATAATATCCACTTCATACATTTTGGAAAAGATTTGATGGCATGGTGGCTGTGAAAGTGTTTTATAAGCTGTAAAACTCTATATAAACGATAACAGTAGTGGATATTATTATTTGCCAGCATTTTAGGAAAATGAGGAGTTAACACTGGTGAAAATCTCGATGATGCCATAGTAGATGATCAATGCATACTTTCTGAATGAATGGATTCAAAGTACCATTCCAATCTCACAATGAGAAAAACTGATACACAGATTTGCAGATATAAAGGGGGCAAGTACATATACACATGGCTGGAGAATGTGGGCAAATAGAAAATCGAGTTCAAGAAAAAGCAGCAGAACGTTTGGAAAAATGCTTTCTCCCACACCCCCAGAGAAGAATGTCTATTTTGGAGATCCTTTGGTTTCAAAAAACATTTAAGCACCAACCATGTGTAAGACTTCATACTGATTTCATGAGCATGAAGAGTAGGTGTTCTAAGATAAATAAGACCGTTCCTGCCCTCAAGCAGCTTATAATTAATTTGAGAGAATGATACACACATGCCAACTATGATATAATGTACCAAGTACTGTTAGTAGAAGCAGTACTGGGTCCTATGGAACCATAGTGTAGGGGGAATAATTCTGTTTGGAAGGAACGGAGGGTGGGGAGTAGAGATTTTCTGTTGGAGATCATTTTTTTTTTTTTTTTTTTTTTTTTTTTTTTGAGTTGGAGTCTCACTCTGTCGCCCAGACTGGAGTGCAGTGGCCGCTCCCGGCCACCGCAGCCTCGGCCTGCTGGGCTCCGGCGATCCTTCCGCCTCAGCCTTCCAAGTAGCCAGAATTACAGGCATGCGCCACCACGCCCAGCTGATTTTTTGATTTATTGTAGAGATGAGGTCTCGCTGCCCAGGCGGGTCTCGAACCCGCGGGCTCAGGCAATTCACTCACCTCAGCCTCCCAAAGGCGCGGGATTACAGGCTGAGCCACCGAGCCCGGCTGGAGATCATTTTTAATATATACCTTGAAAGAGGATTAAGATTTCATCAAGCTCAAAGGCAAGAAAAGGATCCCAGGCAGAAAACTGAAAGAAAGTGCTCCAAAGTGGAAATATAAGAAAAACCAAAATCTCACAGAAAAAAAAAATCGAGTTGGAGGCTGACCAAGCAATGGTTAATATCTCAATTGTTTGAGGCAAACAAGGGAAGTCATCCTCTTTACAATCACAATCCAGTGTGGGGGACATCATACAATTTTTTAACACACATTTTCAAGTCTTAACTTGTGCTCTAAAATGGACTTATAGGAAATACTACCTGTAATAAATTGCCCCAAAATTATATAGCCAAATACTAAAAACATAGGGCTTGGACTCTTCTAGTCTAACTCAAATCACTCTTAAGAACTCTTCTATTTTTAAACAGCATGAGGCATGCAATGAAGCGAATTTTTCTTACCATGGCTCCAGCTCATATCTTACTTATTTCCATCTTTTCCCAGTGCATTCTTTTAGCTCCCTTCCAGAGAGGTGGTATATATTTTACCCACTTTTCTGTCACATCTGACTGCTTGCTAATTAGTCTGGTCGAAATAGCTTTCCAAACTTATCCCCGCCACTATTTAATCAACCTAAGTAGTCACTTTTGAGTGCTGCGGCGTAAGGCGTACTATCCTTGCCACATTCCCAGATCCTACTGGCGTAGGTCCAGATTTTGGGACTGGAAATTCAATCAGAACCATGCTTTCCTATGGAATTTGACCTTATATTATTTTTAACACGTACAGTCCAACAGAAACAAACAGCCATGAAAAGGAACTTCAAATATTAAGCACATAGCAGGCTGTTAGGTAAACATGCCATAGTATGCCTAGCATTTAGCCACTAAGGACAACATTATCCTACATGTCTCTCATTTAGCATTTTTGCTGTTGGAAGACATAAGCCCATCCATCAGAATAGCGCTGAGTAATACTAAAGCAGGTGGTCTGGTCTAAGGACCTTTGGAAAAGATGGTTCTGAAAGGGTGGGAGAGAAACCCTGGGTCTTTTTAATTTTTTTCTAGTCTCTTTACATTTCCCGTGTTCCACAAAGGTCAAACTACTTTTATAAAAGGAAATTGAATGTTAAAAACCAGCACTAAAATAAAATCACTCTATTTTCTCACCTAACCCCACCAAAGCCAGGGCGTTTTGGAGCTCATATCTCCCTATTTCCATTAAGCTGTGGATCCCAATTCAAGATTTTAAAAAAAGGTCCCTGGCTGTTTCACATGCTGTAAATCTTCAGAAGAGGACGTAATTCTGGCGTTTCTTATTTAAGAAGTAATGAATTGGATAATAATGAACTGGATGCTTCAACTTCTAAATCACGATCAAGTTTTTCATTGGTTTCATATACTGATTGCAGCCTATGTGTAGGTACACTCAGTAAATGTGTGCTTCTCTCTTTAAGCACATGCATATTGAGGATGCAAACAGGTTATTTATAAGTGCCAATCTTGAAAGTCCTCCCTTGCATGACAGGTATATTTTGCCTTGTAAAACCTTCTTCTGGTTCCTAATGGAATAAACCCAATTTGATTAAATCATGTTCAGTTTCAGAAACATCCAATGTAAATTGGAAGGTTTTTGTAACAAAATTTACCTCTAAGGAAGGCACAGGGACTATATTTATAAAAACTAATATTTGAGAGGTAGTGGTTAGGTGAAGAGAAAAATTGTGCAGAGTTCCACATATACAATCACCACCATCCTCCACCCCATGAAGTTTCTCCTATTAGTAACATCTTGCATTAGTGTGGTACCTATTTTACAACTGATGAACCAATACTGATAAGTTATTATTCCCTAAAGTCCATGGTTTGCATTAGGGTTCACTCTTTGTGTTATACAGTTCTCTGGGTTTTGACAAATACGTAGTGTCATGCATTTTTCATTATAGTATCATACACAATAGTTTCACTGCCCTTAAAAACCCCCTGTGTTCCACCTACTCATCCCTTCCTCCTCCCCCTGAAGTACTGAAACCAATTATCTTTTTATTGTCTGATGTTTTACCTTTCTAGATGTAATATAATTGGAATCATAGTTTTTTTTCGGCTGGCCTCTTTCACTTAGCAATACACAACATCCTCTCCAAGTCTTTTGGTAACTTAATAGGTCATGTTTTAGAGCAGTTTCATGCTCACAGCAAGATTGAGTAGAAGGTACAGGGATTTCCTATATATCCCCTGCCTCTTTTTTCAATTTGCTCAATAATATTCCATTGTATGGATATACCACAACTTGCTTAACCATTCACCTTGTGAAGGACATTTTACTTGCTTCCGATTTGGGGCACTTATGAATGATGCTGCCATAAACTATCAGAGCATTGTTGTATGCACATGCAAAGTACTTTAAAGAACACTTGCAACAGAGCAGATGCTTAATAATATTAGATATTATTATTACCTTCATTTTAAAGATGAAAAAATGGTTTCAAAGAGGGAATTTCACCAAGGACACTTAGCTAAAAAGTAGAAAAGCTATAAACAGGAAAAAAAATCTACTGAATTATTACATGTTTACTCCAAAATACCTACAAATATATGCAGTCTGTTCAGTTTCACTAATGACATAAAAATGAAGATATGTCTTCTATATATACATAAGTAATTTCACTGATAGGGGAGGGAGGGAGGGAGGGGGGACACATAACACTAATAAGGGTACCCCATCCCAAGCCAGGCAAAGTAAGGATCAAACTTCACCTGTATGATGACCACTTATGGACCTAACCCTGAACTGACTCCCACATCTTTAAAATTAAATAAAATAAAACAAAATAAAATAAAATAAAATTTAAAAAGTCAAACATTTTGCAGTGGTGGTACCTTCAAAACACAGGAATATATCACCAATTTAATAGTTTCCTGAATACAGATTTGCAGAGATAGTTATGGGATCACAGAAAAAAATGACTTTTAAGTTCAATCTAGAACCTCAGGAGAAAATGATGCCTGACTTGATGCCTAAAAGATGAGTAAGAATTAGCCAAGCAAAGGTTCATGGGAAAGGCAACACTGTTAGAAGGAAGACTGAGCAGTAGGGGGCCAGGGGTCTTGTATGCATACTAGAGAGTTTGAACTTTATTCAGTAGATAACGAAGAACCGCTGAAGAGTTTTAGCAGAAAGCGTCAGGTAGATTGTTCAGGGTGTAGTGAGGATAACAGAGTGAGGAGAAGGCAAGATTAGAGACTGGTAGAAAACCTCTCTGGGAGGCAAACTGGGATGCATTCTTGTATTAAATTATTAGAAGCAGGGATGGAGAGGTTTGTCTTTAGGCTATGTCTGTAGGGCACTGACAAAACCCGGTAAAAAGCAAAACTGTTAAAAAACATTTTGCAGCCGGGCTCGGTGGCTCAGCCTGTAATCCCGTGCCTTCGGGAGGCTGAGGTGAGTGGATTGCCTGAGCCCGCAGGTTCGAGACCCGCCTGGGCAGCGAGACCTCATCTCTACAATAAATCAAAAAATCAGCCGGGCGTGGTAGCGCGTGCCTGTAATTCCGGCTACTCGGAAGGCTGAGGCGGAAGGATCGCCGGAGCCCAGCAGGTCGAGGCTGCGGTGGCCGGGAGCGGCCACTGCACTCCAGTCTGGGCGACAGAGTGAGACTTCAACGCAAAAAAAAAAAAAAAAAAAAAACCATTTTGCAAGAAATGCAGATCCAAACCACACTGAGAGACCACCTAACACCAATCAGGATGACCAACATCAATATCTCAAAAAACAACAGGTGCTGGAGAGGATGCAGGGGAAAGGGAACACTTCTACACTGTTGGTGGGAGTGTAAACTAATACAACCTCTGTGGAAAACAGTGTGGCCATTTCTAAAATATCTAAAAATTGACCTTCATTAAAAATTGACCTTCCATATGACCCACCAATTCCCCTTCTGGGAATATACCTGGAGGAACTTAAATCAATTCGATAAAAAAGATACTCGGGCGCATGTTTACTGCAGCACTATTCATAATAGCAAAAACATGGAGTCAACCGTTCTGCTCATTGAAAGTGGACTGGATTAAAAAATGTGGTACATATACACAATGGAATATTATGCAGTCATAAAGAAGGAAAAAATTACGGTCTTTGCAGCAACTTGAATGGATTTAGAGTCCATCATACTCAGTGATCTATCACAGAAACAAAGAACTGAGTACCATATGCTCTCACTCATAAGTGGACTCTGAACATTTATCATAATACCACATGAAAAGGATTGGCAGTAGAAGGTCACTGATGGGGGGGGGGACACATAACACTAATAAGGGTACCTGATCCCAAACCAGGCAAAGTGAGGACCAAACTTCACCTGTATGATGACCACTTATGGACCTAACCCTGAACTGTATCCCACATCTTTAAAATAAAATAAAATTTAATTTAAAAAACCAAACATTTTGCAGTGGTGGTACCTTCAAAACACAGGAATATATCACCAATTTAATAGTTTCCTGACAAATAACTTTCCAACTGTTGACAATTTACCTGACATTATTTTGGTGTTATGTACACCTTTAATCATACACATACTCTATTAATACAGGGGGGATATAATATAGCATGATCTTGCCAAAAAAAAGTATAATTCTCACTATAATATTGCTCTTTTTTTTTTTTTTGAGTTGGAGTCTCACTCTGTTGCCCAGACTGGAGTGCAGTGGCCGCTCCCGGCCACCGCAGCCTCACCTGCTGGGCTCCGGCGATCCTTCTGCCTCAACCTTCTGAGTAGCCGGAATTACAGGCACGCGCTACCATGCCCGACTGATTTTTGATTTATTGTAGAGATGAGGTCTCGCCAAGTTGCCCAGGCGGGTCTCGAACCCGCGGGCTCAGGCAATCCACTCACCTCAGCCTCCCAAGGCGCGGGATTACAGGCTGAGCCACCAAGCCCAGCAAATATTACTCTTTATATTATTTATTTTATATGTTATTTATTCATATATTATTCATATAATATATGTTTATATATTCTTTATGTATTTATTATAGTCAGAATTATACTTTTTCTGACTTATAACACGGTTACTAACAGATATTCGTAAATTCGTCTAAATAAGAGAAATTCTAAAAGCAAAGCAGTCTTACAATGATCAATAATTACTTTCCAAATCACTTTTATGAAATTTGTTAAAGCAAAAACTAATAAGGATATCAATACATTTCCAGAAAGAGAAGGTGTACCTTTAAGAAAAGTTGCTGCAACATATCTGGGAAAGAAAACCTTTTCAGAGACATGATCAAAAGATGACTGTGTTCAGTTTTAAAAGCAACATGCACACCTGCTGAAACATTAGTTTTCTATGGATGTTTACATGGTACTAGACCTTTTCGTATTTTTCTTACAGCTCTTCTGTAGGATGGGAAGTCGACAAAAGGTTAGTTCTTTGTACCTTTTGAAAATTCTACATCTGTCAAGAGGCTGAAGCGTCTTTTGCTCCTTTCTTTTGTTCTGTTGTACACACTGGTGGTTTTTTTAAAAAGTGACTCACTATTGCTGCAACTTGTGAAAAGTGCAGCATAGCTGGTAATTAAATGAAGGCATTTTAGAAAACATTACAACTTTTGTGTTAATGGGTGTAACCTAAAAGATGGGTCTAGTGAATATTCTCTTTTATGTATTATGATTCTACCACATAAAAACCAGATGGCAAGTAAACACTAAAACACTTTAAAGTATGAGGTATTATCAAGCAAAAATCATTGATCTTGTACCCAACATGTTAACAATGATCAAACAATATCACTCATGATTCAGAGAGTACAGAATGAACAATACTGCATTCTGTATAAATTGTAAATTGCTTGAGCTCATTCAAAAAATATTTAAAGTTGCCTTGAACCTCTTTTCACTGGAAACAATTATGACTAGGAGCTATTATCCCTATGAAAACTAAAAATGAAAATGTAGTGAAAACAAACGGATAAATTCCATAACAAATGCCTGTTTTCCTATAGATCTGGTAAGTTGGATACTTTAAAACAGTTTAAAGTTAAAAGAAGTTTCAAACACCATAGATTAACATTGAAATTGATGTCATCACCTGGTTTTCAAATGTGTTGAACTCCGAGACAAGAAGCTGCATGCTAATTAACCCGTGTCTCATTTCAATTAAAGGTTCAAAGGAGACCAGGAGGGAGCGGTGGCTCACGCCTGTAATCCCACACTTTGGGAGTCCAAGATGAGAGGATTCCTTGAGTCCAGGAGTTCAAGACCAGCCTGGGCAACATAGGGAGACAAAAAGTGTCTCTAGAAAAATTAGCTGGGTGTGGCGGCATGAGCCATATTTTCAGCTGCTCTGGAGGCTAAGGTGGAAGGATTGTATGAGCTCAGGAGGCCAAGGCTGTGGGGAGCCATGATTGCCAAGGTCATACCACTGCACACCAGCCTGGATGACTGAGTGAGATCCCAACTTCAAAAAAAAAGGTTCAAAGAAGATATTATAATTTCGACACGAGAACTATCTTTGAGAGTGTCTTTGTTTTCTTTAAGTGTTTATGTGCATTTTTGTTACTCAACAGCAAACCTTTAAATGTCTTGATCTGTTAGTGGGAAGCAATCCCCAGCGACCTCCAACCATCTCCATTTTTTTTTTTTTACTTCTATACTCAATAGCCACCATGAAAAGAAGGCAGAAAGAAATATTACAAATGTGCAAGTCATTACTATAAGCTGTGAAAATAGAATGTTTCTACAGGTTCAGATTTAGCTCATGCATCTTCTCTGTGTTTACCTAACCCACCACACCTCTGTTGACACAGTGATTCACAGAGAAAAATAAGAACCTACAGTTAAGCATAAAGATCAAGACAAAAAATACCACCCAGGAAAAGACTGTTACAAGTGAGGTCATGAGGGACACTTAGCCAGAAAGATGCATAAATGATTGCCAACTTAATCACTCAGGTGCCAGGGGATACTAATTGGAGCCAAATCCTGAGTCCATCTTTGAGTCTTTGTAATTGTAACATCATCACAAAAAAGGGAGGAAGAGGGAAGGCGAGGATGGAGGACACGCATCCCATTCCAGGCCAGAACAAATGTCCATCCTGAGTCAAAGGCAAGTTTGCCTTTGTCAGGTATACATGTCATGAGAAGTAGCCATACTAGGGTGGGGCATGGGGTAACTGAAGGGTATAGAAAACTGTCAAACACCAAAGTCAACCCCCAATGAAATTAATTTCTCAAGCAAATATAGTTGAAGTCTAAGGATTGGTCTGAGAATACAACTGTTCTCATCTAAAGATACAAATGTGAATATATGGTTTCGATCTAGCCCATATTTTTGACTTTATACAGTTATCTACCTAGTTTTATTGCAAAGTCATTTAAATATTTTGCATGCATATGCATTTCTCAATAGTGTTAATGTTGATATAATGCTTGAATTATGTATATGGCCAGTGTTCTCCAGAAATTGAAATAAAAATAAAGAGTCCTTACTATACCTTTTAACCATTATTTCCTTTGAACTCTCAGTGTTTTATAGCTTAAATTCTGCAACCTTATTGTACCAGAAAAATATGTTGAAGTACTAAGATTATATTTTGGAACTATTGAATTATCTTTTATGTCATATATTACCTTAGTTATTAGAGTTTTCAACTGCTGAAATAGTTAAATAGGGCTGCACTTGACATAGCAGGACAATAAAGGGAGAGAGACCAAGTTGGGAGACATTTGTGAAAGTCTTTTTACGTCTTAAAATTACATAACAAACTTTATAATATACTGAAATACAATGAGTAAAAAAGCAAAACACAATGGGACAGGTATGAGACATTTTATATAACATTTAAAAACCACATAAAGCAATATTGCATATTGTTTATACATTCAAATACATAACAAATATTTTCAAAATGGAACAGATTCATGCACACCAAGTTCACTGAAGATAACATAGAAAATGTTAACATTTGTTAAATCCACTCATCAATTGATCAACATCTTGGTTGTTTTTATCTTTTGACTATTATGAGTAATGCTGCTATGAACATTTGTGTACTATTTTCTGTATGAATACATTTTCAATTCCCTTGGGTATATGTCTAGGAGTGAAATTGATGGGTCATATGGAAATTCTGCTTCCTGAGGAACCACCATTTTACATTTCCAGCAGCAATGCTCAGAGTTCCAATGTCTCCACATCCTTTTCAACACTTGGATTTTCCTTTTTTAATTATTATTATAGTCATCCTAATAGGTGTGAAGTGGTATCTATTGTGGTTTTGCTTTACATTTCCCTAATGACAAGTGATGATGAATATTTTTAATGTGCTTATTGGTCATTGTGTACTCAAGTCCTTTGCCCATTTTTTTCATTGGCCTGTTTTGTTGTTGTTGAGTGGTAATTTTTTTGTTAATGTGTTCTGCATACTAGACCCTTATCAGATACATGATTTGCAAACATTTTATTCCATTCTTTAGGTTGTCATTTCACTGTCTTGATCATATCATTTGATGTACAAAGACTTCAACTTTGATGAAGTTCAACTTATCTTTTGTTATTGCTATTGTTGTTTGTGGTTTTGGTGTCATATCTAGGATTCCATTGCTAAGTCCAAGGTCATAAAGATTGACACCTAAGTTTCCTTCTAAGAGTTTTATAGTTCTTACTCCTGTATTCGGTTCTTTGATCCATTTTTAGTTAATTTCTATGTATGGTATGAGGTGGGGGCCTAACTTCCTTCTCTGCGTGTGGGATCCAGTGTTCCCACCACCATTTTTTGGAAAGATTATTCTTTCCCCATTAAATGATCTTAGCACCCTTAGCAAAAATCGGTTGACTGTAGACACAAGGACTTATTTCTGTACTCTAAATTCTATTCCATTGATCTCTATGCCCATCCTGATGCCACCATATATAAAGATGTACACATTCTGTACAGAACAAAATGTAAATGCTTTTGTAATGATATGGGATTATTATTCTTAGTATCAAATATATTATATTGTGTAGTAACAGTGCACTTCATAGTCCACTAAAATAAATGAGATGTTTGACTTCACAGCAAATCATCTCAGACTGGCATTTTTAGTTATTTGTATTTTATATGGCTTTCTATCTTTCTCTTACTGGGAGCTGTATTTTTCTCTACAATCAACATGCCTGTCATAACATGTAATCTCCTTTTCCCTTCCTAACTCATTGTTTTTAATGCCTCTGTGAATTCAGATAACTGAGCTTTATTCATTCAGTAAACAGTTTGAGTGTCTACCATTCTGGCTTATGAGAAACCGCTAGTGAATTTCACACTCTAAGGTGAGTATGATAACACTCACAACTTAACAGGCATGTATGAACACAGCTCATTGTAAAACAAAATGATAAGTGCACTAGGAATTGTGGAATTGTGTTGTGGAACGATAAAGGTAGGAATTGTGTTGTGGAACGATAAAGAAGGTAGGAATTGTGTTGTGGAACGATAAAGAAGGAAGTATTCATTTAATTCATGAAGATGGGAGGGTTTCACAGAGGATGTGACATTTAAACTAGGCCTTGAAAGATTAATTGGATTTTGTCAGATCTTGTCAGATAGAGAAGGATAGGAAGTTCATTTTAGGGAAAGAGAACATACTGCCTTCAGACAAAAGTAAGTAGTTCAGTGTGCCTATAGTCACGATAAAAGGTGGGGGGTGGGTGAGACAGAGAGAGAAACAGAGAGACAGACAAACACAGGGCTAAGGGAATAGACTTGCATACAGTCCTGTGCCAAGGAGTTTGAGCTTTATTATGAAGGCAACTCAAAGACAGTAAAGATTTTTGTTTGGAAAAGTGATGTAATTAGTTCTATTTTAGGAAAAGAACTGAACTGGTAATGGTGACTGAGGGCAGAGGGAGTTAGGAAATTAATCTTTAATCAATGTGCACAATGATGAGGTGGCAATGGGAATGGATTTGTGATTCATAAAAGTAAACCATCTGAGTCAGAGTTTGAGGGGCTTTCTGATGGGTGAAGTGCATAAGAAAGTCATAGTATTGGGTTGATGTATAAGATCGTAGCATTTTTCACTAGCCCATGGAAAGCAAATGTCACACGATGGTTGATTGGTCACAGTTCATCACATTTGCCAATTCTTGGGTTGATTGATGTGGATCATAGGGGACTAAAGAATTTAAAAGGTCTTCACCAAAGCCCGATGGACTTCTTCAACATGGAGAATCATTCAGGTCAAAATGACCCTCTTTGAAGCTACAAAGCCATTTTCTTGCTGTGCTTTCCCCATGGTTTCTCTCCATATATGGTACAAATGTTTCCAGCCTCTTCCACTGCCTTTATTCCTCTGTTAAACTCAAATAGAAGAATATGTTGGAAGTGTTCTTTTTTTTCCACTTCACACTCGACCATCTTTGGCCCACAAATAGCACTAACTTTCTTCGAATCTGCAAAATGCCAGGCGTATTCACAAGAACAACAATGCCACGCCAAATGACAAATGATAAACAACAAATTCCCAACACCACAGCACTGCCATGCCAAACACACACTACAAACTTATGCATCAGTCTAATACTTTGAGTTGTTCGACTTTTGGGTACTCTGTGGAAAGAAACCATAAAGAGAACATAGGCTGTAAGTCACCAGTCTCAACTCTGGCTCTACCCTTTCCTAGTTGCTTAACTGTGGACCAGTTCCTTAGCATTTTAAAGACTTATAAAACAGACGTATTAATATTACTATCATAGAGTTAATGGGAAACATTGACTGAGATAACATAAATGATTTTTTCAATAAATGCTAGTTTTCTTATTTTTCTTCCCCTCCCAGCTTCTTCACTATATTTTTGATGGTTGAAGTTACAAGTAACCTTGAAATTTAGCACTATTTTCATAGATTTTAGGCAATGGTTAAGGGTTGGTGAGAAAATAGTGACTTTGATGCTTCCCTTAGAACTCAATGAAATTATTTTCTAAATTGTGTGTTTTCATGTTGGAGCTGGTTTATGCTGCTCCTCTGTTTAAAATGCCCCTCCTCTATCCCTTCCAAAAGACTAGCCAATCCTACAAAACTCAGCCAAAACACCATCTCCTTCTGGAAGTATCTTTTCCCCTCTACCCCAGCAAGGTTTGCCTTCTTTGTGTCCCCATATTATTATATAATGCAATGTACTAAATGCAGTGATAGAGTTCACAGTGTTATAATTATCAGTGTGTGCGCTGGTTTCCCCCTATGGATAATAAAGTGTCAAGAACTGTGTATTACAGATTATGTCAATGTTTCCTCAATTCCTGTTCTAGGTCTGGCACATACTAAATGCTTGGTAAATATCTGTCAAAACTAAACTAGATTTTTAAAATGTAGTATATACACATAATGGAATATTACGCATCCATGAAGAAGAACAAAATTATGGATTTTTCAGCAATTTGGATGGATTTAGCGTCTATTATACTCAATGTTTATCACAGAAACAAAGAACTGAGTATCACATGTTCTCACTAAATAAATGAACCCTGAACATTTACCATAATACTTTAAGAAAGGGATTGGCAGTAGCCAGAAACTGCCAGGAGAGGGAGAAGAGAGGGTACATCACATTAATAACGGTACCTGTTCTCAAACCAGGAGAAGTGGGGACCAAAGAGAGGCCCAAATTTTACCTGTACAATGACCACTTGTATACCTAATCCTGAATTGTATCCCACATCTTTAAAATAAATAAATAAAGATAAAATAAAAATAAGCCTTTAAAATAAATAATAAAATATCTGTTGAATGAAGAAACAAACAGATTTTTAAAAATCATCCACCACCCATTCAAAGTGCTTGCAAATAACATCCACTTTCCAGTCTTGAAGCTCTCTGGTCCTACTTCCTGGTCTGTCTTCTCAGAGAAGTGACTGTAATGGTTCTGAAGAAATTAATATTATCATTAAAAAATCTGCATTTCTCGCCAGGTTTGGTGGCTCAGTCTGTAATACCAGCACTTTGGGAGGCCAAGGTGAGTGGATTACCTGAGCCCGCGGGTTCGAGACCAGCCTGGGCAACTTGGCAAGACCTCGTCTGTACAATAAATCAAAAATCAGCCAGGCCTGGTAGTGTGTGCCTGTAGTTCCGGCTACTTGGAAGGCTGAGGCAGAAGGGTCACCGGAGCCCAGCAGGTCGACACTGGGGTGGCCATGAGTATGCCACTGCACGCCAGCCTGGGTGACAGAGTGAGACTCCAACTCAAAAAAAAAAAGTCTGCATTTTAGTCTGACTTCACCACAATGAGCTATGAGGTCTTAGATAAGTCACTGAACATCTTTGTCTTTGCTTCTTCAGGTACAAAATAAGAAGAATTAAGGGTTTGAAGCAAGGGTTAAAAGAAATAAGATATAAAAGAAACTTACATCGTGTCTGTCACTTAGTGAGTTTTCTTTCTTTTTCTTTTTAGAGACAGGGTCTTGCTCTGTCACCCAGGCTGGAGTGCAGGAGTGTAGTCATACCTCACTGCAGCCTCAAAATCCTGGGCTCAAGCAATCTTCTTGCCTCTTCCTTCTCAGTAGCTGGTACTACAGGTGCATGCCACCATGTCTAACTAATTTTAAATTTTTTTTGTGAGATGGAGTCTCTCCATGCTGCTCAGGCTAGTCTCAAACTCCTGGCCTCCTCCTGTCTTGGCCTCCCAAAGTGCTGGAATTATAGGCATGAGCCACTGTGTCTTCCACGCAGTGAGTTTTCATTATTTGTTGATTAATTTTTTATTTTGTTTTAAATTTAAGTCAGAATATAGCTGGAAATGGAGAAAAGACTATGAAAAATTTGGATCTGTCATGCAATTAACTCAAGTTATTTCAATCATCTAGAGGACTCTGCTAAACTGCTTTTATTTTAAGCTCTGCTGTTATCTCTAGCAGGAGAATGAAATTGTTAATAAAAATAAAACAAAGTAAAACACCCCAGCCTCAAAGTCATCACTAGTCATAAATAACTTGAAAGTTATTTAAATGAAGATATATTGCCTCTGGAATAGGGTGCTGTCTATAAATCAGGATGAAAAACAATCAAAAAAAAGCCCATTAATGTGAAATGCTGACAAATCTGTGTTTTCAAAGGCCCTGCAATTGGGATTTTCAGAAGCTCTAATAAAATACACATTGTGCCTCCCAAAACCCCACAACTAGAAGAGCATGCTCAAAGCTTTGAGGATAAGTCTGATCATAGTGACTTTAGAAACGGATGCTTAAACAGTCAAGGAAAATTTTCACCCCCAACAAAGAAAACTTGTGGCTGTTTTTTAGTGAATGAACTGAGTCCTCCAAGCACCAAAGAGCCTTTAGCATCTTTCTCACAAATTAGCCACAGTAAACTTCAGAAAGGATGCGTTAGTGTGATGCTGCCATCTACAGCCAGAATTTTCCAAATGCTTTGATAAAATAATGAGAGAAAAAAAACAAAAAAACAAAAAACAGTTCAAGGCCTGTCCAGCCAGGATGCATTTAAAATAACTTGCAAGTTGCTTCACTGAGTAAGGACATATTATTCATTAGTTCCCAAAGAACTTCTGGCTGAGGTTTTTCCTGATAAACAAAGGAGCCCATTTTAGTTTCACTTCAAGAGAAATCTCATATAGAACGTGCTTCTGGCATACAGGAGTTTTCGTGAATTTTCATGGTACACAGTTTTATAAGATGATATTATGATGGAAATCTATCTAAAAACATGATGCTTACGTACGTGAATGATGATGTGAACTCACTACAGAGGGAAGTTGAGGGAAGTTGTGAAACCATCAGACACAGGTGGGTGATTCAGCCCATGGGTGCTGACCCAGGAGCCCTCAGCATGGCTCCCTGGCCACGTTGACTTGGGTTATGACACCAAGCAGAAGGAAATAAATGACAGTAGAGGGCATCCGTCTTTTTTCTAAAGGACAAGAGTTTGTCCTAGCTGGACAATTAGCATCCAACTAATATATACACCATGTTTATAAAACACAGAACACTTCCAGAAATAACAAACCAATTTTACAAAAATGAAAATCCTGCCTACCATTTCCAGTCTTTCTAAACTTATTTCCAAGTTTGTTTTCTCTCAGCTAAGTATCTGATCTCTGCCAAGGGTCCCACTTTTTTTCCTGAATTTTTCTTATATCTCATTGTGAGTCATTTTATTTTCCTCATGCTGTTTGCTTTTCATATATCTCAATGCTCACTGTAGAAAAAAACCAAAATCAACGTTTATAATCTCTCTAAAATATCATAATGTGGGATAGCCTATTGATCCCTTCATAGTATTTCAGTATATCTTATGTTAAGAGTTGAACTAGTTTCCCAAATGTGGCTAAAGACACCACAGAAAACATAGAGATTGTATTAAAAATATCAGTTTGTTGATGTCATTCCCAGCAACAGGCCATATACAATTACTCAATGTTATACAACAACTTTCGGCCACCATAAGCAATCATATAAACTAAACTACTCCTTATTCTCACTTGACAGATGAGAAAAATAAAGGCCTATCCAGCCAGGATGCATTTAAAATATAAGGGTTCAACGACTTAGTTGAGTTCAGCTCAAGTATTTGGTGTGGACACTTAGAGCAGAGGTTCTCAGCATTCGGGTCTGCATTGAGACCCTAGCAAGATTGTTAGGCCTCTTGTTTTTTACTTCAAATTTTTCATCTGTAAAATGGGTATCAATTTATCAAATGGACTAGCAAAAGAGCAATTTATGACAACCCATTCAATTCCTAAGAAACTGGAGAAGAAAAATGAGATGCCATATTGGAATGCTTACTGAGGAGAAAAGTTTTTATCTACATTTAAAATGGCAGCCGGGCTCAGTGTCTCAGCCTGTAATCCCAGCACTTTGGGAGGCCAAGGTGAGTGGATTGCCTGAGCCCGCGGGTTTGAGACCCACCCGGGCCAGTTAGCGAGACCTCATCTCTACAATAAATCAAAAATCAGCCGGGCGTGGTAGCGAGCGCCTGTAGTTCCAGCTACTTGGAAGGCTGAGGCGGAAGGATCGCTGGAGCCCAGCAGGTCGAGGCCGCGGTGGCCGGGAGCGTGCCACTGAACTCCAGTCGGGGCAACAGAGACTCCAACTCAAAAAAAAAAAAAAAAAAAAAAAAGATAATATCATGCTTTCATAGCTCCAGTAGTAGATTATTAGAAAGTCATTCAGTATAGTAGCAAGTTATTCAGCTTGTTTATAAAATAGTTAAGACAAAAATTACTAGCAGCCTTATTGCAAAGCAAAGGTTTGAGTAGAAAAATCTAAGTCTCATAATCGATCTTATGAAATACTGAGGATAAAATATAAATATCTAAATGATTATTACTCATTACTTTGAATAATACCTATACTTTCTTTAGATACAAGCATTTTCTTTTTAATGACTTGAAGTAAAAAGACCACTATTATCCCTTGCCACTTTCAAATATTTTTCTCTGGGGCATGATATTTTAAATTATTCATTAAAACTATCAGTATAAGGAAGCAAACATTTTAAATAACCAAATATTTAAAATAGATTCAGAAAAATATGAACTCTTGTAGGTATGTTACTCATCTTTCATTGTATGATAAAACCATCAAACAATTTTTTCATTATATAAACAAAATATTTTCAGATGAGATTTGGTAGATGGTGTATTTCAAATTTAACTAAAAATGTGCCCATAACATGTATCCAATTACTTTATTAACTCTGAATAGTTTAAATTCTTACACTAAAACAAGGTCTTGAATGGAAAAAAAAAAAGATCTACACATAATATCAAATCCAATAAACAGAAGCAAGCGCTAGGTATATTGTTCAGACATTTCATTTTATGTATTTAACACTCATCAATAGTGACAGTTGTGTAACTGTCAATATGCTTTTAAAAAATCACTAAATTGTACACTTTAAAAGGGTAAATGTTATAGTGCATGAAATATATCTCAATAAAGCTTTTACTTAAAAAACACATCTAACTAAATATTCTGTAAGAAAATTCTGCTAGGAAATAATATATGATTTTTTGTCCTTGCTAGGACCATATTTTAGAGAATATACAAAAGTAAAATAAGCAAAGTGTTAATTGCAGCCCAGATAAAGTGATGCTATCTGTTTAGAGTAGGATATCTTTTGTGCTGTAATTACAAGCTTCAAATTCTTATTTCAAAGATTTGTGTGAAATTCCCACTGAAACCAGTGACCATTACACTACAAAGCTTAGGGTATAATTTGGCACATTGTGCAGTATATTTAAATTTTTAAAGGATTCTTTGTTATAAGTGTCATCTGTTTTTGTTTAACTGACAAAAAGATCAGGCGAAGGTTATGCTCTCATCATGGTATTTCTTTAAAGAAAATCTGGATAGAAACATGAAAGTAACCCCAGTATAGCAATACAGATTTGAACTCATTGAAAATATCTGGAAATATTGCAAGCACTCTCCACTTGGATTTTGGAAGGAGAAGTAGATAGAAGAGTCATCCTTTTCTGGAAAAATGGTTCTGATAGCTTCAAAGAATCTTGGAGTCAGAAGCACTTTAGAGATAATCTAGTTAAATCTAATGCCCCCCTTGAAGTAATAGAGACCCAAAGAGGTTAAGAAATTTCCCCAAGATTGCACACCAAGTTAGTGAACAAACCAGAAAATGAATCTCCTAATTCCTTAACCAAAGCTTTTCCTTCTCTCATTCCCACGACTACTATCTTCCAGGGAAAATAAAAATTTGTTAAGTATTCCCAGTCTTCAAAAATGTGAATATAGCACAATCCCATATACAGGGGGTGCTTGAGAGGTGGTTTTAAATTATGAATTATTTTCCATTTATTTTTACTGGTTTTTCACACAACAATTTGTGAGGTATTTTGTAATTAATCTCGTAATAAAGAAAATTGAACACGGAGAGATTAAGGGGGGTTAAGGAAAGGGTCAAACAGTAACCACATCTCCTTCCAAGTTCCACTGTGCCTCACGAAATCTCAAGAGAGTTTCAAAAATCAGCCATTTGAATGAGCCATGAAATGAATACTATCACACTCTGCTAGAGAGAGTGTAAACTGAAACAACCATTCTGAAAAACAATTCCGCAACTGCTATCCAAAGCCTTTTAAAAGTTTTTATAGTTTAACCTAATAATTCTATGTCTGGGAGCCAATCATATAAATATAAGTCAAGATCCAGAGATACAACTTTTCAGAGAATGTTCATTACAGTAATACTTCTCTTGGTAAAAAGTGGGAAGCATAGGTGAGGGTATAGCTAAGAGTACCATAGTATATTCATTTGATAATTATCACTGTAGCTAATAAAAGAAAATTTAGAATTTAACACAAAATCTATTTTATGGGTTATAGTATGAAGTTTCAGAAGTATAATATACAATTGTATATATGGTATATATTTTTTAAATGCAAAAGCCTGTGCATAGAAAAATATACTGGTTGTCTTTGGGTAGTAAAAGTATGGGTGGTTTTTTCTTATATGATCCAAGTTTATAATAGAAAATATGTATTACTTTTATAGTAGAAAAATCTCCAATAAGTATTATTATTAAGACAAACATAATATGAGCCAATCAACCAAAAACCAATCCAGAAAATATCATGAGAATCTAATATTGGAATGAACTATATATAGGCTTTGGGTTCAAGTTCCTTTTCTCTACATCACATCATCCAATGCCATTATTTCTCATGATGCTGCCAAGTGCTTTTTTCCCTTCAGAATCATGTATGATTAGCATCTAACATAATATACAGTTCTTTGAGAGTCCAAAGAATACCATTCACTCTAACACTTATAAATACTTCATTCCAAAGATTTGCTTGATCAGACCACACCAATTAAAACCAAACTGCACATGTCTCCCAAACTGAGTTCAGGTGGAGAGGATCCTCTGGCTGCATCCTGAGAGATTTCCTAATTTAAGACAGTCCCTCTTCTCCTACACATGGTGAAGTCATGTTTTCTCTTTCTACCGTGACAGCATCTAAACTCATACAAAAGCATGAGGGGCCGCAATCCCTCATTCCACAATGTCCGAAGTTAACCAAAGCTGTCACACATAGATCTCTGGAAAGAGAGCAAACACTTTAAAGGTAATAGCAACCATCTACGAGGATAATAAAACATCGTGTTGAGCAAGAAAACAGATCCTAGGGAATTCTGAAGCAAAAATGTTCATTTAAAGACGAGAATTTGCTAAGGGGGGTTTCAAAATTCCTGAGTCTCACCTTTAGAGAAATTCCCCCTGTTGCTTACACTTTGGAATTAAAAGGCCAGAGAGAAGAACGCTTTATTCCTCTGTCAGTGTGATTCATGTTCCAGCATTTGAAATGAAGAAGATCCTTTCCTGACTAGATCTCAGTAAGACAACCATGAAGGCAAACTGACAACTGGGCTTCTGCTGTCAGAGATATGCACATCAATCAATGAGACTCCATATGGCATCTGTTTTCAGTGATCATGTCACTTACCATCAACATCACATTAAATCCTTGCGGTAAAAATGGGTTCTCTTCCCCATATTCACAAGCGGATGATCTCTGGTTTCATCCCCAGGCCTCTTACTTTGGGAAGAGAGCACACAGTGCAACAGTGTCTCCTGCTGCCTATTAGCGTGGTGACACGTGTACATGGGAGCGGCTCTTCCTCATGAAAAGGAATGAAGACCTAATCCTCTGCAGTGCTTGACTTCATTCCAGTGTATACTTTCTTTACACTCAATTACAATGGGCTTTGAATTTTGCATTGCTCATTTCAAAGTGTAAGGCTATCATTATCTCTGGTTTTAGAACTCTTCTATTATTTAGCAATTTCTCACATTCTTTTGACTTTTCACATGTTCACTCCCATCCCCGCCTGCTCATCACTCCTGCCCTCACCTCAAAAAAGCAATACAAGATAGCCAGTCAAACTTGGAGAACAGTTAAATCAACAGAAGAATTCGAAATTTAGATGCCAGAGAGAAAATGACTGGTGTCGGGATGTATCCTTTTTTTTAACAGGTTTGGCATAACATTCAGTGGGAAATCATTCTGGATGAGTGCCACTAAAACCCACACAAGTACAAGTTAGCTTTTTAGTATTATTTCAGATCCTTGATGGAAGAAAAATGCATGTCTGGGAGCAATCACACTCAAGCATATATCTTCCTCTGAGGCAATTTTGTGAATTCAAAGTGATAAAAAGAAGTTGTGACTTTTGACATTACTGAATAAATTCTAAGGTACTGTTTGAATCAATCAGGTTACTTCTTCCCCTGAAATAAATCCAGTATGTTTACACGCTTACCATATGTCAAAAGAATGCATTCGGAAATCTTATGAATGAATTAATTAGTAACTTAATTGTATGTAAGGAGGGGAAATTCACTCATGTAGAAAACTGCACAATGTTTGCCCCGACTCTTTTTCCTCCCCAGTTTCCAGTCATTTCTCTAATTTTTAAGATCCTGCTCCTGAGGAATGCCTGGTTTTTATTGTCTCTCGTTTTGGGAAAATTTGACAAGCAGGATTGTACCCATCTTGGATGCTAAAGTAACTAGCTTTGAGTGCAAGGAGAGTATGTAACATATGTGTTCAGAGCTAGCTGAGGAAGAGCAATTACCTGGTCTCCCAGCAACAACAGTATTGAGAGAGTTAGAGTGTAACACAGAATCAGTCTATTATGCCTCCCATTCCTTCAGAAGCAAAATAGCCTTTTGCTCTAAGATTGACTGTAGATCTGGTTTTCTACCTCTGTACTCTGATCTGTAGCACTTATTGTCTATTTTGGCATGTAATCATGTCCAATCTTGAATTATTCCCTAAGAGTTCCAGAAGTGCGCATCTCACCACCAGAACAGGACTAACTTACTTACAGGTATCTTAAACTTGCTACATGGTCCCTCCAGCTCAGTGTACCCCCACTGAAATTTGATCTGAAATTTCTCTCTTGGTACTAGATAACACAAACAAATTTCAAAGCATGTTGAAGAATCATATTTGTATTGCTCTTCAGAAATTTAAAGCCCTAAGCATTGTAGTAGATACCAACTTAATAAGATAATTAGCCAGCCACTTGTAACTTGAAGCTGTGTACATAAGGACATGTTTGATTGCTGAATATTTTATTCTTCCTTTTATTGGCTTAAGCATAATGCTGAAAGTTCTGATGACTCAATCTGAGTGAAAAAAAAAGAGACATTTTTAGTTTGAATAAGAATTACCTTACCATTTAGCAGTATCGCTATCTCTCCATACACAGAATGATTTTCATTTCAACATGCCATTTCTGATGCCCTGAGTAGGAAGACTGTTAAAGGTAAACACCTGAGAGAATTCTCTAGTTTAGGGACTCATTTGGCTATTGGTTTTTGCTTTGCATTTAAACTGGGGACTCCTTTAGCAAGACCATCAGCCCTTCCTATGGTGGAAAGCAACTACTGATTCCTGTTTATGTGTTCTATTAATAATTATATTTGTGTTTGTAGTATGTACTGTCTCCTGATCGTTGAGCTCATACCTATTATAATCCTCTCTAAATAAATAACATTCAAATTCCATTCCCCAAAGACCTGCTGGCAGAGACCATTTCCCTCCATTTTTCTAACATTCTAGGACTTAAACATTCACTGAAAATATATATTTATTTTAAAGCAAAAATTAGAATGAAATAACTAGGAGCCACTAAAACTCATACAAAGTTTAAATGCATCTAGCGGTCTTTTTTTTTTTTCTGGGAAGATGTGGTATTTAAACCATAAATAACTCTTAAAGTATACTGAAGTCAGGAAAGCAGAAAAAAATGAAAAAATAACTTCAAATCAATGCTAGAAAACAATAGAGAAAAATCATTAGAAAAAGTATTTTAAAAATGGTTTTATTGACTTTGCTAAGTATTAGACTTAATGCTATCATTATTCTAGTGTTATTCTTAAAGAAAAGTTCATTCCATTTTTGCGTCCTCAATGCTTAATACAATGCCTGAAACAATGAAGGCACTCGCTAAGCATTTAACAAATGAGGGAGAGAATTAATGAATTAATGAATGAACGGCCAATGTACCTCACCACTGATGTTGTTTATGGATGTACCTGAAACAAAGATCTAGAAGATAAGCGAATAATTAGATATCGAATGCCTTTAACCTGAGTTCCTTGAAATGAATCTTGGGACTCTTCCCAGAGTACATATTTGAGAGGGGCTCAGCTGAAGAAGTTATTATGGAAGGGAGGAAAAGATAGAATCCAAGGTATTTGGAAGGCTCTAGGTAGATTCTCAAAGAGGTTAAAGTTGGCGAATTTTATTGTCAATAATTCTTCAACTTTTGTTTTAAATAACTTCTCATATTATTTCACAAACTTTGTTCAGTCCTATATTTATGTGAATAATATTTATAGGGAAGCATCATATCATTTCTCTAACGTGTTTTTGATTTTTTAAACCATAGCCACAGGAAAAACCATAGGAGAAGCTGATCTTGTTGCTGAGAGAGAACACATTTGGACTTCTCATTGGGACCCAGGTCAAGAGTATGCCCAAAAGTGTGTTTATTGAGGGCAACACAGAAAATCTTGGCATATGTTATCAATTTGGGAACAAGTTCATGTATCTGCATTGACATCAGGCAATTTGTTAGGCCCAGAGGCAGGATTCCAAATGATGTACAAACAAGGCAAAAATAAGAAAACCATTTAAAAAGCACATCATTAGATTCAGAATAAAAATACTACCCCCAACTAGTTTATACATAAAACACACCACCTTGTGGAATGGAAGATAAATGCTTTACTATGTTCTGCCACTCATGAATGATGTCATCACTGTGATTACATGAAGAAGAAACTTCTTAGCTCCAGATGGTCACCATTCCCCCTCTCGGGTAGCCTTAGTACTCATAAGTAAGTGTAATTTTTGTTCAATTTAATTGTATAAAAACATATTGCCTTTTTTCACTGATGTGAGTGAGTGAGCACACTCTTTTACCTTATTACTCTCTTCAGTCTTTGTTAATGTGTTTTTCTATATGATTTATTTTTTTGGTATAGTAATCATAAGCTTTGTCTAGATAACCAGAATAGACTTTTAGAAACCTCTTTTATACTAGTTTCTAAAAGGAGTCAGATTTTTTTTAATGTTTATTAAACTCTACAGCATTCGAACAAAGATACTGCTTTACTTCCGACATATATTATGCTAGGCACCCACTATTTAATGTGGGAAGAAGACAGCAGATAATTTTTGTTTGTTAACATTCATGTACTAAATAAATATCTCAACCCTAATTATTCCCAAGATACTATGGAGTTTAGAAACTGTGTATTTTAACACTCTTAAATTAAGAAGTTGAGACCTAGAAAGGTTAAGTGAATCACCTAAAGTTACACTATCAGTAAATGGCTGAGCTAAGACCAAATCCCAGGCCTTCTATACCTCCTCGTGTATTTTCTACTGTATGACACAATATTGCTTAAAAGTAAAGTAAATTTTAAATGGGCTTTCCAGATGGTAACATTCATTACGCTTAGCAACCATACTACTTATTCAAAAGCTATCAATCTTTTGTGTTTTTTATATTTCGTATCTTAAAATTGATGCTAAAGTTTCACTTGATGAAAATAAAGCTATTTTATCCACTTCCTAAATGTGGTATTCTAAAAATATGCATTTTACTTTGAGATTTGCTTTGTTATATGTGTATTTTTAAAACTAAAATAATGGAAACACTTCTGATTTTCCCATTAGCTATAAAAGCTATGTATTTGCTTTTAGATGAGAAAACAATGTAGGTGTTTAATCTTTTGCACATATGAATTCTGCCAGATACTTGGCTAGTCCACGTTATATAAGTTTGATGACAGCTATCTTGCAATTTCTAATTGAAGGAGCTTTAAGCAATCGTGCTAAAGCCATGTTCAGTGTGTATAGCAATGAAGAAGCCCAGATACTGGAGAGAAATCTTTCACTGCAGTTGTTAATAGAATTCAAATTCCAGATTGTAAGGCAGCCAGCTGCAGCCCAGTTGTGATATACCATATGAAAAGGAACAGATGAATTTGCTACAAATGATTTATTTGAGAAAGCAGAAATATGCTATTTAAAATTCATGCAAACCAATTTAAAACAACAACAACAAATATATCTTTGATTTTGGATCATTACATTGAAATAAGACCTGGCACCTAAGTAAAAACTCTTTGGCATCCTAAAACTATGCGATGTTGAGTATATTTAACTTCCTTCTTTTAAAAAAGTTTTTAAATGGAATTAGAATACCATTTGTATCATTTTCTTTTTAAAAATGGGTATAAAAATTCAGAAAACATGTTTCATAGATGATTCATAGATGGCAAATAAAATATTTTGCACTCCCCAATGAGTCTTAAAATATTAATTCAAACACGCTAGGTTTCTTTTCTTAAAAAGTACATATTTGTCAATGAAGAAAAGAAAGGATCATGTTAAGTATCTTATTAAAGTAGGCTTGGACTAGTCTATTTCAGCATTAGTTAATGCCGAGTTGTTACTCTTTTTTTTTTTTTGAGCTGTGAACAATTTAAAGCAGGGATTTTCAAGCTACAGATTTTGACCCATGTACTAGGCCCTGACCAGAATTTTCTAAAATGAAATAGACATAGCAGCAAACATGCATTACAAATAGAGAGAATACTTTGAGTCTTAAGATAAAATATATTTTTGTACATGAATCATGGTTAAAATTTTGAAAAACAATGATATAGAGTAAAACAATTATGAAAATCATTTTCTTCAATATTTTCTGCATATTCCTCCTCCTTAATTTCTTTCTTAGTAATCCTTCAACCTTTTACCACTAATTATCACAACCTGGATTTTTTTTTCCACACTTAAAACTTTGCAGATGGAAGGAAGAAATATGTATACTAACAGACAATAAAGAAACATGTAGGTAAACCTCCCCAGAAATCAACTTATTTTTAGAAAATAACTAGAAGTCAAGATATGTAAATATCATTATCATGATACCTTGTACAAGTCCTTTTCTGATTTGTTTCCCTAGAATATTTGGTGAGAATAACAATTGCTGCTGCCAAATTACTGTCCAGAACGCTTGGGAAATTAGTATTAGCAGGCTAATAATATTGTGGGCTACTCTGAGCAAGATGTTGGATAAGCATATGATGGGAAAAGACCTGTTCAAATGGCAATGTAAGGCTCCTATTAGTTTTCCTCTACTTGCTTTCTTTCTGGCTGTTCCTTATATCCTTGGAAATATTTCTCACAGGTAAGATTGTTTTTGATGTGTTTAATCTTCCCATACTGTCTAAGAGGCTCTTTGAGAATAGGGAACATGGCTTATAGGATTCTATATCATCTTAGGACCCAGAAAAGAGTTCTATGAACAAGGTGACTTAAGAGATGCTTATAATAATTAGTTGAATAAATCATCATGAATGGTGAGGGATGGATAAAGAGTTAAAATTTATCATGAGCTGGAAACAGACACTACTGACCTTAAAATATGGCCAGCGTGGTAGCTTATGCCTGTAATTCCAGCACTTTGAGAAAATTGCTGAACCTAAGAGTGCAAGACCAACCAAGGCAACATAGTGAGACCTTGTCTCTACAAAAGAATCAAAAAAATTAGCTAGGTTTGGTGGTGTGTCTCTGTAGTCCCAGCTACTCAGTAGGCTGAGGAGGAAGGATCCTTGAGCCCAGGAGGTCAAGGCTGTGGTGAGCCGTGATCATGCCACTGCATTGCAGCCTAGGCAACAGAGTGAAACCTCAACTAAAAAAAAAAAAAAAGAAGAAGAAGAAAAGGGAAAAAAATAGGCAAAAATATCTGTTGCATTTACAGAATATAAATCATAGCTGATCTAGGCCAGAATACATTTAAAATGCTCTTATTTAATGTGGTGTGAGGGGCACTTGGGAATCGGTCAGTGGTCAGTTCATCAAAAAAGTGATTCAACTGGGGAAATTTTTTTTAAAGAGTTGTGGGGTGCATGTGAGGATTTACTATATAAGTAAATTGCATGTAGGTGAGATTTGGGCTTCTAGCGTGCCCTCTCTCTCCCTGGTAGTGAATATGGTACCCAATGGCTGGTTGTGTTCCCCCACCTCTCTCTCCCCCTATTAGAAGTGCTCAGTGTCCATTGTTCCCACCTTTGTGCTCTTGTGCCCAATGTTTAGGGTCCACTTATGAGTGAGAACATGCAATATTCAGTTGGAAATCATTTTTAAACTTATACATCCTTTGACATGTTATTTTAATCTAAAACATAACTGTACATTTATTTGCCAATCTCATGATAGAGGGTCTAAACCTTTCTTTGAGTATGATCTGCTTATTGGAATTCAGCCTCAGTACTCTCATATAAATCCTATCCATAAATGTATTGTCTATAATTCCCTATTTTGGCTTATTTTAAATATATCAAAAACTTAAAGATGTTCATAAAGCAATCTGCATGCAGAACCCTGGATATTTATGATTCTCTCAATGTTTTTTTGCTCGCTCCAGTTCAACGGAAACATTTAAAGTCATTTTCCTTTTTTGGACCTTTCCAAAGCATTCAATTTAATTTTGATAGAAACACCATTTTCTTTTTCCTATTTATATTTCAAATAACAGTTACAAAATGATTTATATAACAATTAAATTCTATAATTACAGTAACAAGTATACTTCACATAAATAGAGTGAATAAATACAATTGACTTTGATAAGCCTATAACTACCTAGTGAGAACAGACATACATGTGTGTTTGTTATGACACAGTAGCCTGCTAGCTATAATGTTTATTGTGCTGTGGGCATCACTCAATGGGTTTCATAGGGGCAATAGAGAGGATCTGTTTATTAGCATTATCCTAGTTAAACAGAAGTAAATTACAAGACTCTGTAGTTATAGGGGATGTTCAGAAGGAAGTTAGATTACAGTGGGCTGAGAAGAGGGTTGAAGACATGGAAAGACTGAATCAGATCACTCTTCCAAGAACTTTGCGAGGAGGAATGAGTGCAGTAGTGGAAGATGAGTTGATGGATAAGTAAACACTTCTTCTCATGATAAAAGAGACCTAGGAAAATTTAAATTCTAAAAGGAGTAGCTAAATTGAATGGAAAGAGGAAAGATGATCACTAAAATTTCTGAGAAGAAGGCAGGAATGAAATCTTTTACATATGTAGAATAATTAATCTTGGATAACAGGAAAGGCATCTTTTTCATTGTAATAGGAGAGAAGAAGAATATGAATTTGTATGCAGGGAAGTTTTTAGGTTTGGTAGCACAAATTAAAGGAGTTCATATGTGGTAACTTTTTTTTTTCTGAATGGTTAGAGAAGACATCTGCTGAGAGTGAGGGAGAAGGCAAGAAAGTTAAAGGTTTATGAATGATAGAAAAGATTTGAAATAGTTGTTGCATAAGAGGAAAAAATAACCACCAAAGAAACACAGAATAGTAATTCAGTGTTGAGATCCTCACTGAGATAAGAAAGCACTGTGTTATATGCCAGGTTGAACAGGTAAAATAGGCAGAGCTTGTAAAACATTGTTTCTGCTGTCAAATGGGAAAGAGAGACATATAAACAAACTATTTTAAATGAATAGAATACATAAATGGTGGCATATTGCAAAAATTAGTGAACCTGGGCTACACATAGCAACACGAATGAATTTTTAAAACTTAATATTGGGCTGGGCATGAAGGCTCATGCCTATAATCCCAGCACTTTGGAGGCTGAGGTGAGAGGATCACTTGAAGTCAGGAGTTTGAGGTTATAGTGAGCTATGACTACACCACTGCTTTCCAGTTCAGATGACAGAGTAAGAGTGAGATCCTGTCTCAAAAAAAAAAAAAAACCAAAAAAACTTAATGTTGTTATAATGGGTGTATGCCAATGTCAAAATTCATCAAGATGTGTACATTAAACACGTGCATTTTTTTTGGTATATCAATTATACTTCAATAAAACTAAAAAAAATAACTACAAAGGCTGTATAGATTAAAGACAATTTTTATCAATTCAAAAAATTAAAAAAAACAACGTTGAATGAAGGGAGTATGATGATATAAAATATAATTTTATTCAAAAGCAGATAAATATATGTTTTAGGAATGCATACATAGATATGGGATTAAATATCAGGAAATGTAAGAGAAAGATCACCATAAAAGTCAGATCATAGTTACCTCTGGGAGAAAGGAGAGGGTGTGATCAGAAAGGGACATATGGAGACTTCCGAGATACCAGTGATATTCTGCTTCTTGATCTGAATAATGATGTGGTTGATCATAGCTCAATCAGGGAATCAGAATGACTTTGGATTATAGGCTAAGGGATTTCTTATGGGAATTAGACCCTAGACAACTGTGGAGGAGCTAGGGAAGTAAAGTTCTTCCAGAGGAAGTTGGAGGACCAGAAGAGTCACCAGCTGATCGAGCTGAGAAGCCAAGCACATCCAGTTGCCAAAAAGAGACTACAAGGTGATAACCAGTGAGAAGTCGGTGGGAAGCTGTTGTTTCTGTGGGATGGCAGCCAAGCTTCTGGGCATGAGTCTGGAACCAACGCTGGAAAGAAGACCCGCGGGATGAGCAGAGAAGAGCAAGGACAAGCCGACACCTCAGGACCTCTGTAACTCCGTCTTCACACCTTCCACACCAGCCTGGGCAGTAGTGGCTGCCTTCCAAATCTCACACAGGCTGCTCTTCTGGCCAACTCTAAACCAGGACCACGCATGGAAGGGAATACTGAGAAACACAGCTCCCAGGTTAATCGAGTTGAAATAGAATGATCCAGCAGAGGTGATCACATGAATTTCACTTTATAGTTATC
This sequence comes from Cephalopachus bancanus, assembly GCA_027257055.1. Taxonomy (NCBI): domain Eukaryota; kingdom Metazoa; phylum Chordata; class Mammalia; order Primates; family Tarsiidae; genus Cephalopachus; species Cephalopachus bancanus. The sequence continues at coordinate 1,494,289 of JAPVLO010000226.1, forward strand.
TATTATAATGGACATTTTTGGTTAAGTGTTTTCCTGAAGCTATAATAATTCATAATTAAAAAGACCAGCAATGAATCAATCAGTAAAAGAACAGACGTGTCATTTCATACCATGTCCCTGTAGAGCTATGTGAAAAAAATGCTGTGAAACTAAAGGAATGACTTTGCCTAAGAGGGTTAGAAAAGCTTTCGTAAAAAAGGAGACATTTTATTGACTACTTACTATGTATCAGACATTATAATATGCTCCTTACTTATATAACTTTTACAACAATCTTAAGAGCTACATATTATACTTCCCATTTTTCAGGTATAGAAAATGAGGTACAGAGAAATAAATCAACTATCCCAGTGCCACATTAGCTAACAAGAAACAGAGTAGTCATTTGAAGCAACTCTGTGTTACACCGACTACTCTGAGCCACTACTCTCCACAGCTTTCCATTTGAGTCTTGACAGGCAAAGAGAAGATACCTGGCAGGCAGAGCAAATAGCTGGCAACATGGAAGAGTGAGGTTTGCTTTAAGGTCAGTGTGAGCCTGGTGTGGAGGCTGACGCCTGTAATCTCAGTACTTTGGGAGGTGGAGACGAGAGGTCCAGGGGTTCGAGACCAGCCTGGGCAACCTGGCGAGACCTTGTCTCTACAACAAATAAAAAAATTTAGCCGGGTGCAGTGGCACACGCCTGTGGTTCCAGCTACTTGGAAGGCTGAGGCAGAAGGATCACCTGAGCCCAGCAGGTCGAGGCTGCAGTGGCTGTGAGCATGCCACTGCACTCCAGCCTGGGTGACAGAGTGAGATTCTTACTCAAAAATAAAAATAAAGGTCAATGTGGCTGATGAATGTCTGTGGGGGAAATGGTGAAAGAGGTGAAAGATAAACTGTAAAATTTGTCGAAAGTTTTTTATGCCATAGTAAAGTTTTAAACTTATGATCAACAGGGAATCATTGGAAATTAATAAGTAGGGAAACAGCACCATCAGATTTGTTTTAAAATTCTGGTGGTAATGATTAAATAGTCATATATGCCTTTGTATATGGGAGTAATACTTTCCATTTGGACTCTATTATTTGCACAGAACTTTCAATCACATGATTTGTTTTGATTCTCACAATTAGCCTATGAGGAATGCAGAACAAGTATTATTATCCCCATTGTATGAACTTTAAAACTGAGGCTTGGTGAGGTTAAATAATTTGCCTAGTACTATTTGGCTAATAAGTGACAAACTTTGGATGAAAACCCACATTTCTCTGACTTCTTGTTTCCTCTAATTCTCCTTACCTCATATTGCCTAACTCGACCTGGGCAAATGCAAAAGTAAGGAAAACAAAATGAATCAAAATCCCCAAGCTTTCCAGCGAGCTGTAGCCAGATCTAGTGAGTTTTCTATTTCTTGCATTCTAGGAGCTGAGAACTGATTGGCATCATCATCTTTTGAGAAATTAAATTTTAGCCATGGAATTTCTGTTTGAATTAAATTATATGACTCACAGATATATTTTGATTTAAACCTAGTGACAGAAAATTGGTTCATAGTGGAGATATAATAATTCTGGATAAACATAAGCTTTGTGTTTTAAAATGAAACAAAGTTTTCTAATTGCAATGAACAAGAGAATGTAATTTGTCCCAATTGCCAAATCAGAAACTGTGCCAGGAATTTCAAAAAAGGAAAAAAATGGAATAATATTCAACATGAATGCCGGGGAAAGAATGCTTCCAGAGGCTCTAAGACTCTCCATGGGAAATCAGTTTCTTCAGTTCCTTAAATCTCCACATCCATACCTTTCATCAACACTGAGAATTTCCTCGATTTTAAAATTCCTGGTTTGGTATTCTGTTTTCCTTTATTAAAACTCCTGTCATTGCTCTGAAATCTCCACCTCAGTTTATAAACTCTGAATTTATGAATGCCTTGAGGATTTTGTTTTCCAATGGTATCAAATTTTTCCTTTTAATGTAATCGGTGAAGAGGAACATAAATAAGGACTGAACAGGGCAGCTGGCATCCAAGAAAGTCACATCCTTTTCTTTATCCCAGTTGCTGTCTCCCGGAACTCTGTTGAAGGAAATGCCCAGGTTTCTATCCTGATAACTTGTTGGGTCTGTAAAGTGACTGCTGATGTGAAGCTCCCCCCCGCCCCAGCGTGATTACATTGAAATTCAGACATTTACCAGAAGACAGTTTTCTCAATTCATCACCCTTCCAAGGACATTACGTACGCATCACTTTCTCAGAGCAAGCAACTGCAAGACATGGAAAGATGACACGTCAGGTTTCTGCCCACTCCAATTTATATTACTGTTTTTCTGAACTGGCTTTTTAACTATTGTAAGCATGTATTAATGTTGTCTCTCCCTCTACAAAACTGCTCAGGTCTGAAGACTTAAAAACAAATCCAAAGGGGAAAAAAAGTAGAAGATAAATACATGTTCTTCTTGTGCAACAAAATAATTGGGGATAGGGGTCAAAGCATGTGATTCTAGTGTCCTATTTAAATTGGTGTTTTTCCCTACAAAAGCATTCTTTCTTTCATTATTCTCACTTGGCTTGAAAGATGCTGCTTTATACCCAGCCAAAAATATGAGAGATTCAAATACTAAGCATTTAAGTATTGAGTATATTGCAGTATGTGAAGCTGGCTTTACAACCTATTGGCTTTCATCCACAAGAATTCAAAATGGAAAATGTACCCAATGAAGGTTTATACATAACTTCTGGGAAACTTCTTGGGATTTAATTTTTTAAAAGTTAACCCTATTAGTCATTTTATATAAGTGGTCCCAAAGAGATCGCCACAAGTGGCCAGCTTTCATTTTTATACCTCAGTGATTCACAGCACTGTAAATGGAAGGGCTGGCCCTAGTCTTAAAATGACAGCTTGTTTGGTTACAGGTAGGCTAAAGTCATTCAAAACGAACCACAATTAATAGAGCTATAAACCTTCTACTGCCTACTTATGTAGCTACCTGAAAGGTTATTCTAACTGTATCTGATCCAATATATTAGCTGACTTAGATGTAATCCATTCTTCAATACCAATTCCTTATGAAGCATTAGACAAACTGTCCAAGCATCTTGTCTTCTCTGCAGGGATAGATAGAGATTATGCTCTTGCATTCTGTGATGAAATACTAAACTGCTTTTGCCATCACTACACAAGGGCTTAGGATTTCTTCCTTCGTGCATGGCTGGAGAAGTAACCCTTCCTTTCTCTTGTACTTCCCCTTGTGTCTACAGCAACATGCCCTCAAAATATTTATCCTGTTTTAATGGGGAAAAAATCCTTTACTACTTGTTGAGATTTATATGTTCAAAAATAAAAATATAGGCTGATGATTACAGGTAGGTAAAGTCACTCCACAATCCAGCTTTTTGTAGCACAGAGAATAGAAATAGTAAAAGTTCTTGTTTCTGCTTTTCTCTATTCAGTCAAAACGGCCTGCTTCTCTAAGCAGTCTAATTTAGATCCCTTTCTGGTCAGTTTGAGAATGAGATAATATTCACCGAGCCCTTCCTTTTACAGATGAGAAAGAATTCATGAATTTGGCTTTTGAGCTTTGACTTATGCTCTTCCCTCTTATCGTTGTATACTAGGATCCTATTTTAAATGAGTTATCTCTAAAAATTAGTTAATACATGCAAAGTAGTTAGAACAGTACCTATACTTGGTATATGATGCTATATAAACATTTACTCATTAATGTTTTTTATTTCGACTCCTTTGTGAAGCTTTGTCTATCCTCATCTGATCACTCCTCTCTCTGTACAACCACATGTTTCTTTTTTTTTTTTTTTTTGAGTTGGAGTCTCACTCTGTCGCCCAGACTGGAGTGCGGTGGCCGCTCCCGGCCACTGCAGCCTCGCCTGCTGGGCTCCAGCGATCCTTCCACCTCAGCCTTCCGAGTAGCCGGAATTACAGGCATGCGCTACCACGCCCGGCTGATTTTTTGATTTATTGTAGAGATGAGGTCTCGCTGTCCAGGCGGGTCTCGAACCCGCAGGCTCAGGCAATCCACTCACCTCAGCCTCCCAAAGGCGTGGGATTACAGGCTGAGCCACCGAGCCCGGCCACGTGTTTCTTGGACTCGTTTTCCTATTTAAACTTACATTGTATTTAATTATTTATGTTTCCCTCTCCCTCACTAGACAGAAAGCTATTTGAGGGCAAGAACCATGAATTTTCTTTGTATTGTCTTCTTCCTAAATTGCATTACCTTTCAGGCATTACATTCTTTAAAAAGTGTTCATTAACTTCATTGTAATGATGACCTTCAGAAGCAGTGGGAAGTTAACCAATATAGGCTTCACTCTTAAACCTACCTACAAATATGGAAAGACACCAATTTAGTTTAGGTATGGTATAGACAAATTGGGTTGCAATAAGATTAAGCAAGTAGCATAATCAAATGGCAGGGACCAGAAAAAGGTAAGTATAAAACAATAACAAAAAATGTACAAAAAATGAGATTAACAATGGGATTAATTTAGATTGGAACTCACTAAAGCAACAGGCAGATTGAGGCATGATTAAGGACAAAGATCAATACTAGCTAAGTGAGGAGAGCAAGGGAGGCATGGTTCAGACCCCTCTATGGAGAAGAAGAAAAGCTGCAATCTTAAGAAGTCATCTGAAATGGCTTCTGAGTGTTGCTTTGATAGGTAACTGTGGGAGAGAAAATAAAAACATTCTTTTTTTTTTTCTGAGTTGGAGTCTCACCCTGTCATCTAAGCTAGAGTGCAGCGGCACACTCAGTCACCCCAGTGTCGACCTGCTGGGCTCTGGCGATCCTTCCGCCTCAGTCTTACGAGTAGCTGGAACTACAGAAGTGTGCTACCATGCCTGGCTAATTTTTAATTTATTGTAGAAACAAGGTCTCACCAAGTTGCCGGGGCTGGTCTCGAACCCGCGGGCTCAGGCAATCCACTTGTCTTGGCCTCCCAAAGTGCTGGGATTACAGGCTGAGCCACCAAGCCCAACCAAAACATCATCTTTTAAAGAGGAAGGATAAGTCTACATTAGTTTTGTCCCCAAGACTTTTGTTAAAAGATCTGTTTATTAGAGTAGTCCCCATTTACTCAGATTCATCTTCATGAATGTACTTTCTAGAGCTGTGTCCAGACAGTAGTGCCATTTCTTCAAAGAGAATCAAAGATATAATCATCACTTAACTAGAGATCAATTCCAATTTTCTAAAAACTACAAAATTTCCCATATTGAATTTTTTTCTAGAACTAATAGCTGAGCTTTTGACCAGAGTTCCAAGGACAATACAAAAAAAAATCATGATTCTTGCCCTCAAATAGCTTACTGTCTAGTGAGGGAGATAGAAACATAAATAATTAAATACAATGTAAGTTTAAATACGAAAACAAGCCCAAGAAACATGTGGCTGTACAGAGAGAGGAGTGATCAGATGATGATGAAGAAGACTTCACAAAGGAGTCAAAATAAAAAATATCATATCCCCTGAATGTTCACCAAGTGAAATATCAGATATACAAATCTCTAGATGTCACTTGGTTGCAAATGATGAGTCCCAAAGTCTAAAAGTGATCCCTCTTAATGGAGTATCCCTAGGAATACTATATGGTTCAGACCTAATATTCCACAGTATTGCTTACTTGGATCAGAGAAGGAAGGGAGGGAGGGAGGATATTGAGTATGATGTTGCAGAGAACAGGAAAATACTGTTTAGACTTAGACTGGGAAAGTGGAAGTTAATAGTTTTGATAATTGGAGAACTAAAGAAGACATATTCCATCTATAAGAAAGTTAAAGAAGACTATAAATGCAGATGGTTAGAAGGACTTGGCCCCCAACACTTTAGTATCCTCTGGGACTGTAGTTTATCTCTTTCCAAGTTTGCTCCTTTTCTATGTGTAGAAGGTTGTCCCCTGACAATTTAATTTTTTTTAAGCTAGAAAGTCTGCAGAGTACTCAAGTCATTGAGTAAAGAGGATTTTTATGTTCTATCACTTGGACTCTTATCACTTAAAGAGGGTTAATCACACACTTGTGTTTTTATTTTTATTATTATTATTATTATTATTTAGTTGGAGTCTCACTCTGTCACCCAGACCTGTGGGGCTCCAGCGATCCTTCCGCCTCAGCCTTTCAAGTAGCTGGAACTACAGGCGCACACTACCACGCCTGGCTAATTTTTTTTTTTTTTTTGATGTATTGTAGAGATGAGGTCTCGCCAAGTTGCCCAGGCGGGTCTCGAACCCTCGAGCTCAGGCAATTCACTCACCTCAGCCTCCCAAAGCACGGGATTACAGGTTGAGCCACAGAGCCCAGCTTACATTTGTGTTTTTAAAGTCTGAGAGCTCTACTGTCCAAGAAAGGCAGTCATCTTTGACCTCCCTCTCTGTAGTAGGTGTCTGATGTTTCTTTGGCTATCCCAAATTCAATCTCCTCCCTACTAGCACCCTAACTTTCTGGGAGTGAAAATTTTCTTCACTACATTTTGTGAAGTTTTGAGGATTATCAGTCAAAGCAACTTGTTCTCCCTCTGTAAAAGCTGATGGAGCTCCTAGACATAATTCTATGTTCTTCCCATAACTCTTTCTCCTCTTATTGTCTTGGTATATCAAAACCCCACCATAAGGCTTAAGCACAGCTAGCTGGGAGTGTCTTTTCTGGGACTTTTCCTTGGTTCTCCCATTATCAAAGTTATTAACTTCAGCTTCCCAGTGACCTATAAGTCTAGACAGCATTTTCCTGTTCTCTGCCCCATCAAATTCAATATTAAACTTCTTTCCTGCCTACACAATGTCCTCACTCCCTCCCACTTGAGTCACAAGTAGGGTGAGACAGGAAAAATCAGTAGGACTTCTTTCATTCCAGTGGTAGTAGCCCAATAAAACTGTCACTTCCTGCTGACCTGGCTGCCATCATTTCTAAGCCTAGTTCTCCAATCTTTTGATCAATTTTTTGAGCTGTCCAATATTCTTATTTTGCAATTCCCTTTTTGTTTAAGTCAGCCAGAGTTAATTTTTATACATTGCAACCAAACAGCCCTAATTCAATATCCCCTTTCCAACATATTTTCTTTACCACTCAGTCCTGTTAATACTAGTTCCTAAATAGATGTTGACTTTATTCACTTTTATACAACTACTCTGACATCACCTCCAATTCAAGCTTTTTTAAAAAACCATCTTTTCTCACCCAGATCACTGCAAGGACTTTCAAGCTTCCACTGCTACCATCCTCAAATCTAATTCATTCTCCATATTGTCACCACATTCATCTTTTAAAATTTAAATCTAGCCATGATATTCCTTGGTCCAAAACTCCTCAGTTGCTTTCCACTGCTCTTAGAAGAAAGTTAAAAACCTTTATCATGACCTGTAACGCCTTTCATAATCTGGTCCCTGATGACGTCTCTGACCTTGGTTTACTCTGTTCTCCTCACTTGCTCCCTGAGCTTCAGCAGCTTCCTCTTCATTTCTTGAACACACTAAGCTCCTTATTATCTCAGGGACTTCACACATGCTGATCCCTTCAGCTAGATAGCTTCTCCTCCGTCAATTATCTGCCTGGCTACCTCTTAGCCTGGTCTTACCTAAACTGTCCCTAAAGAAGCCTTATCTTCTACTCTAAACTCTGTTCCTTCCCTTCATAGTAGATAGCACAACTTTTATGTATCTATTTTTGCAATTATTTGCAAAATGCCTGTTCACGTGCATGACAAAGTACAGGCAATGTCCCTATGCCTGCTAGCTTCATATTTTGCTCACATCTGTTTGGCTCACTCCTGGATCTCTAGCACCCAGTAGATGCTTGACTTACAGAAGGTCTTTGAGAATCATCTCAAATCAGATGGTTGAGTGAATGTACGAGATTCATCACATTAGGATTTCCTCTTCTACCTTCGCTGTCATTTCCTACACCAAATCAATTATTAAAGTGGCAAGACTTTCATTTAATCTCTAAAATATGCCTCTATTATCAGTCTCTGATTTAGTTCGGGCACTTATCACCTCTTACCTGGACCTTTGCAATAGCTTCCTAACTGGTCCTCTCATCCTCAGTCTTGTCCCTCTCTCACCTTTCATACTACAGCCAGAGTGATCCTCTAAAACACCAATCTGATCCTATCCACTTCTTTACTTGAAACTCTGATAGCTTCTCATCACCTACAGGAAGAAGGTCAATCCTCTTGCAAACCCCTAAATGACTTATGACTTAGCTCCTATCTATCGCTTCATTTCCCCACTACTCTGTACTTTTTGTGTGTGTGTGAGTTGAAATCTCACTCCTCTCCAAGGCTGAAGTGCAGTGGCATGCTCTCGGCCACCGCAGCGTAGACCTGCGGGACTCCGGCAATTCTTTCACCTCAGCCTTCCAAGTAGCCAGAATTACAGGCGCACACTACCACGCCCGGCTTATTTTTATATTTATTGCAGAGACGAGGTCTCGCCAAGTTGCCGGGGCTGGTCTCAAACCCTCGGGCTCAGGCAATCCACTTGCCTCGGCCTCCCAAAATGCTGGGATTACAGGCGGAGCCGATGAGCCCAGCCCATATTTCATATCTCTAAGATCTATCTATAATCTTTTTTCAGTCTGCAAGTTGAGATTAATTACTTAGTTATTAACTTAGTGGGTTACAACTAGTGTTCTTTTTTTAAATTTTATTTTAAAGATGTGGGGTACAATTCAGGGCTAGGTATACAAATATTCATTATGCAGATACCCTTGTTGATGAGGTGTGCCCCCCTCTCCCCTGGCAGTTTCCCATTACTGCCAATCCAGCCCCTACCCTTAGTATTCATTTTTGAAAATGACATAGAAAAAAAAGAGAAAGTATGAGACCAACATCATTTATAATAAAGGTGTTTTTTTTATGTGTATGTGAAATTTTGTCTAAATGCACACACATATAGTATATATTATGTATAAATAAATGTGTGCATTAGGTCTCTATGTATAATACATTTCTTGCTATAAAACTGTAGTATAGGTCAGGCGTGATGGCTCGGCCTTGTAATCTCAGCACCTTGGGAAGCCAAGGCAAGAGGATTGCCTGAGCCCGGGGGTTCAAGACCAGCCTGAGCAAATTGGTGAGATCACATCTCTACAATAAATCACAAAAAAAAAATTAGCTGGGCATGGTGGCATGCATCTGTAGTTCTAGCTACTTGGAAGGCTGAGGCAGATGGATTGCCTGAGCTCAGCAGGACGAGGCTGTGGTGGCTGTGAGTGTGCCACTGCACTCCAGCCTAGGCGACAGAGTGAGACTCCAACTAAAAAATCCCCAAAAAACTGCAGTATAATTTAAAAAAAAAAACACTGTTCTACACTGTGGGAACTTTTCTTTCCTCTCAGTAAAACCTGTTTTCTTGCTAAACAAAACAAAACAAAAACACAGTTCAAGTATCTAGAACTCAGGAAGAGCTAAATAATTGTATCTGCCTCAAAACTTTTAAAAATGAGGTAGAAGTATAAACAAATTTGTTTGAATAAACCTAGTCAATGATTTCCTAATATCTCCTCTTTATTTGACTTTCTATTCTTTAAGTCCCAAATTATTTCAATACATCAAGGAGACATGACAGTCCTAAATGTCCACACTTCTGATAGGAGAGCTTCAAAACACATGAAACAAAAACTGATAAAACTGAAAAGAGAAATAGAAAAACCCACAATTGTATAGAAGTGTTAAAAACCACCTCTCAATTATTGATATAACAAGCTGACAGAAAATCAATAAAGGTACACAAGACATGTTATCAACCAACTTGGGCAGTCCAACTAGCAAGAGCTCATGAAACATTTACCAAACTAGACCTTATTCTGAGTCATAAATCAAGTCTCCATAAATTCAAAATGATTCAAGTCATATAAAGTAGACTTTCTGACCACAGTGCAATTTAATTAGAAAGCAGTAATAGAAAGATATATTTAAAATCCCCAGGTATTTGAAAATTAAACAACATACTTCTAAATAACTCATGGGCAAAGAAGAAAACACAAGAGAAATTAGAAAGTATTTTGACTAAGAGAAAAATTTAGGACTAACAACTTATATTAGTAGGAAAAAGAAATATCTCAAATAATTGGTTCGACTTATACCTTAAGAAACTAAAAATGAGCCGGGCTCGGTGGCTCAGCCTGTAATCCCGCGCCTTTGGGAGGCTAAGGTGAGTGGATTGCCTGAGCCCGTGGGTTCGAGACCCTCCTGGGCAGCGAGACCTCACCTCTACAATAAATCAAAAAATTAGCCAGGCGTGGTAGCGCATGCCTGTAATTCCGGCTACTCGGAAGGCTGAGGCGGAAGGATCGCCGGAGCCCGGCAGGTAGAGGCTGCAGTGGCCGGCAGCGGCCACTGCACTCCAGTCTGGGCGACAGAGTGAGACTCCAACTCAAAAAAAAAAAAAAAAAAAAAAAGAAACTAAAAATGGAAGAGCAGATTAAACCCAAAATAAGTAGAAGGCAGGAAACAATAAAGAACAATAAAATAAAAAGGAGTAATAAAGAAAATCAATAAAAAACTGGTGGTTTATAAAATTCAATATGATTGATTAATCTGTACAATCTAATCAAGAAAAAAAGACACAAATTACCAATATTGAAACTAAAAGAGTATACATTACTATAGAGCCTATAGCCATTGAAAGGATAATAATGTAAAGCAATTTATACCCATAAACTGACAGCTTAAATTAAGTGGAAAACTCCCTTGGAAGACTCAAACTACCATTCAAGAAGAAATAGATAATCTGAATAGCTCTATATGTATCAAAGAAATTGAAACTATTAAAAATAATCCCACAAAGAAAACTCCACTGTGAATTCTACCTGACATTTAAGGATGAAATATCAATCCTATACAAACTCTTTCATAAAAGTGAAGAGTAAGAATACTTCCCAACTCATTTGATGAGGCTAGCATTACCCTGATACCAAAGTCATCAAAAATATCACAAGAAAAGAAAAAGACAGAACAATATTTCTCATGAATAAAAATGTAAACATTCTAAACAAAATTTTAGTGAATCCAATCTATCAATATAAGACTAATAAATCACAATAAAGTTGGATTTGTCCCAGGGATGCAAGGTTGGTTTAAGATTCAAAAATAAATCAATGTGAATCATCCTATTAACAAACTGGAAAAAAAAAAAAAGAGAAACACTGATCATCTTACGGACACAGAAAAAAAAAGGACAAAATTCATCATTCATTCCAGATAAAAATTCTCAACAAATAGAAAAAGAAGAAAACCTCAACTTGATAAAAGACAGTTACAAAAAATGTCCACCTAACATCATACTTAATGAGGAATGACTGGATGCTTTCTCCCTAGAATTAAAAAACAGGACAAATATGTCTCCTCTCACCTTGCCTACTTAACATTGCACTGGTGGTTTTAACCAGTGTAGTAAAGCAAGAAAAAGAAATAGAAAGCATCCAGTCAGAAAAAAAGTCTTTATTAACAGATAACATGATCATCTATGTAGAATATGCAATTCAATATACACAGCTCTACTAGAACTAATAAGCGAGTCTGGCAAGGTTGCAGGACACAATAGAAATATTTTTTTGTAAATTATATTTCTTTATACTAACAATAAATAAGCATAAATTGAAATGAAAAACAACATATTTACAACAGCATAAAATGTGAAATATTTAAGAATGTGTGATACCAACCTGGGCAACTTGGTGAGACCTCATCTCTACAATAAATCAAAAAATTTGCCAGGCGTGGCAGCGTACGCTTGTAGTTCCAGCTACTTTGAAGGCTGAGGCAGAAGAATCGCCTGACCCCAGCAGGTTGAGGCTGTGGTGTTTGTGAGCGTGCCGCTGTACTCCAGTCTGAGTGACAGAGTGAGACTCCACATCAAAAAAAAAAAAAAAGAATATGTGACAAAAATGTACAAGACCCACACTTTAATAACTGTAAAACATTGCTGGGAAAAATTAAACAAGACCCAAATAAAGAAGAGATATAACTTAGTCATGTATTGGATGACTCAATATTTTTAAGGTGTCAACTCTTCTCAAAGTGATCTTAATCAAAATTACTGTGTGCTTTTTATTATAAATAGACAAACCAATTCTACAATTCATATGGAAATTCCAAGGACCTCTAATGATCAATACAACTTTGATAAAGAAGAACATAGTTGGAAGATTAATATTACCTTATTTCAAGACTTGAAAAGCTACTGTAGCCAAGACAATTGTAAACATAGACAAATAAATAAATGAAACTCAATATAGAGTTCAAAAATAGACACACACATATGTGGACAACTTATTTTGACAAAGGTGAAAAGGCAATCCAGTGGAGAGAAGATACTAATTTCAACAAATGCTACTGGAATAATTGGATTTAAAAAAATGTGGACCCTTACCTCATATCACATATAAAATTTACCCTAAAGTGCATCATAGGCCTTAAGTTATAAGACTTCTAAAGGAAAATACAGGAGAAAAATCTCTGTAACCTAGGTTTAGTCGAAGATTTCTTAGATATGATACCAAAAGCATGATCTATTAAAAAAAATTGACAATTTTGAGCTTATCTAAAATTAAGTTTCTGTTCTTTGAAAGACACTGTTAAGAGAATGAAAAATCATCGACTAGAAGAAAATATTTGCAAATCATATATCTGATAAAAGACTTAAATCCAGAATATATAAAGAACCCTCAAAGCTCAATCAATACCAATAGCAACAACAACAAAAAAGCCAGTTTTTAAAATGGGCACAGGATTTAAACAGACATTTCACCAAATAAGATATATGGATGATGTATAAACACATGAAAAGATGCTCAATATCAGTAGTCATTTGGGAAATGCAAAGTAAAATAGCAATAAAATAGCCGGGCTCCGTGGCTCAGCCTGTAATCCCGCGCCTTTGGGAGGCTAAGGTGAGTGGATTGCCTGAGCCTGCAGGTTCGAGACCCGCCTGGGCAACTTGGCGAGACCTCATCTCTACAATAAATCAAAAAATTAGCCGGGTGTGGTAGCGCGTGCCTGTAGTTCCAGCTACTTGGAAGGCTGAGGCAGAAGGATCGCCAGAGCCCAGCAGGTCAAGGCTGTGGTGGCCGGGAGCAGTCACTGCACTCTAGTCTGGGTGACAGAGTGAGACTCCAACTCAAAAAAAAAAAAAATAGCAATAAAATGTCACTACATGCCTACTAGAATGGCTAAAACTCAAAAGACTGGCAATACCAAGTGTTAACAAAAGTGTGAAGAAACTTAAGCTTTTATATTCAGCTGATAAAGAATGTAAAATGGTACAATCACTCTGGACACAGCTTGACAGTTTCTAAAAAAGCTAAATATATACTACCACAAAAATCCAACCATTTCACTCCTAGGTATTTACCCAAGAGAAGTAAAAGCATATGTCCATACAAAGACTTGCATGTGAATGTTCATAGCAGTTTTATTTGTAATAACCAAAAACTGGAAATATCCAAATGTCCATTAACATGTAAACAAATTTTGGCATATCCATACAATGGAATAGTGTTCAGCAATAAATGGAATTAACTATTGTTATATGCAACAGCATGGATTAAATTTCAAAATAACTATGCTAAGTGAAAGAGGCTAGACAAAAAGCATACATACTGCATGACCGTATTATCACAGTCATATAAAATTCTTGAAAATGCATACTAGGCCGGGCTCGATGGCTCAGCCTGTAATCCCAGCACTTTGGGAGGCCGAGGCGAGAGGATTGCCTGAGTCAGCAGGTTCAAGACCAACCCGGGAAACTTGGTGAGCCCTCGTCTCTACAATAATCAAAAATTAGCTGGGTGTGGTAGCAAGCACCTCTAGTTCCAGCTACTTGGAAGGCTGAGGTGGAAGGATCGCCTGAGCCCAGCAGAACGACGCTGGGGTGGCTGTGAGCATGCCACCACACTCTAGCCTGGGTGACGGAGTAAGATTCCAACTCAAAACAAAACAAAACAAAACAAAAATGCATACTAATCTAGAGTGACAGAAACCTGGTCAGTAGTGGTTTAGAGAGAGGCATAAGGGGTTGGGGAAAAAGGTGGGAGGAAGGCCTACAAAGAGGCATAAGAGGATTTTTGAGGTGATAGATTTATTGTGTGTTTATTATCTTGACTGTGTTGATAGTTTCATGGACTATAAATTTGTCAAAACTTGTCAAATTATACACTTTAAATATGTATAATTTATTGCATGTTAATTATATATCAATTAAAATGAATAAAAATAAATGGAGGAAGACTAACAAAGCACTAGGAGACAATAAAAGATATCTTTCTTAGCATTCACTAAAGCTAGAAACTATCAATAAAAAGACTAATATAATTCACCACAGAATTGACCATAAATTAGTCACATAAAGTAAGCTTCCACATATGATACACAAAGGGTTAATATCTTCATGATATAAAGGGCTCATACAAACCAATAAGAAAAAGATGAATACTTATATAGAAAAGTGGGGGAAAGGCATGCATTTCCTGGTAACTCACAAATGAAGAAAATTAAAATTGTCAATAAATGTGTAAGATGTGCTACCTCATCAGTAATAGAAGGTTTTTTAACTTAAAACAATAAAATATAATTTTTCTTTGTTTTAATTGGCAAATACTAGAAACAGATTATATGCAGAGAAGATGAGGGTATGAAGTAATTTCATACACTCTTGGTGGCACCGTAAATTTGTATGTTGATTGGTATAATTCAGAGAGCAATTTGGCAAGATGCATAAGATTTTTAAATACCTCAACACTTAAATCTGATAATTTGAATTTTTAGATATTTACTCCAAAGAAATCACCAAACAAATGCAATGGTGTTTATAATTGCTCCAAATTGGAAACAAACTAAATGTCCATCAGTAGAGAGATTTATTAAATAAATTGTAGCTTACCTCTACATGATTTAACCATGACAGAATACCATGTCATTATTAAAAATTATTGAGATCTATATGTGCTGACATGGAAAGCTACTAAATGAAAGAAAGCAGTTTGCAAAGTACTATGCATAAGTATAATTAATTTTTTTTTAAGTATTTGTAAAAAAAATCCTGGAAGGATAAACAGCAGAGTGTTAACAATGGTTTTCTCTGAGAGGTAAGATTATAGGTGGAATTCCACTTTTGAGATTTTTGTATTGCCTGATTTCTACCAAAAAAAAAAGTATTGCTTTTTAGGTTTAAAGAAAAGTCAGTACAATAAAAGTTTCTCATGTTAGGAGAAAAAAAATCCAAAATTATTCAATAAGAGTTTTATAATAAAATTATTAATAATATTCATTTCTACCTAGGTTTTAAAATGTTCTAATTTGTTCACTGGAAGCTTTTAGAAAGTGTTTCTTCTATTGAAAGAACAGGAAACATTTTCCTGAATGGTGATTTTTTTTTTTTTTTTTAGCTTTATAGGCAATGGTTTCTAACAACAGTTTTGAGCACAAAAAGTACAAAAGCTTGTATAACCAGCTCTGAGTAAAATACATCTATCATCACTTTGTGAGATGCCTTCCCACTAAACAAACACCTGGTCTAAGAAAATTAATGGATAAACCAATACTGCAAGCCTGGGCTACGTTCATATATATTGGATTAGTTTACATTCACATCATTTCTTGTTGAAAAGTATTCCATTTAAATAGTTTAAAAATCTGCTTTTTACAATACATTGTCACATTTAAAGATACACTAGAAATACTCTGAAAGATGTTACACAAAGGCTACGAAACCCTATAATCATTTTTGAAAAGACACTATATAGTAATCAACTGTGCTGTATATTTAGACATGAAAACAAAGTTCTATGACGAACACTAGTTGTTAGAGTAATGTGTCTCAAAGTGAATCATCTTCAAATTTTAAAAATTCACATTGGGGAATATTGGCAAGATCAGGGCATGATTAAAGATAATAATAAGTTATATATCAAATGTGAATTGCATCATTCTCTGCACCAAATTTTACCACGGCTGCCTATGACAATTTAAACAAAAAACCCAAACACATTGTAAATCACGCACCCCCACACACTCTCTTAAGCAAAAACCTACCAAGTATACAATCAAATTAAAACTGTAAGAGAGATTTATTAGCTTGTAGATGTTCCTAATTATTTGAAAAACTTGTCTTATGTTGAATAGTAACATCATTCAAGAGTGTATTTCTATCTTAGAAAAGGGAATCAAATAATAAAAGTGATCATAGAGAGTGTTTATTAAATCAACGTTCCAGGGTAAAGCAAACTTTTGGCAGGTATCGTGGGTTTTATTCTATGGTGCACACAATAGGTCTTAGCCTTTGTCACCTAGAAAGCTTGCTACATGTAGGAGATACAATAATACAAGAGGTATACTGGGAAAGAGGCAACAGAGAGGGAAAGGGGGTAAGATTTATTACCTTCAATTATTTGTGTTAAAAACTTTCCTCAGGACACAGGCACATAATATATTGTACTTTCCATTACTTTGTACGAATGTAAAACATATCTAAAAAACACATTTCATCTTCATAACATATTAAAATAACAAGTAGGATGTCATGACGTTAACTTGACAGATGGACTGTCATTTAGTAATGTTGTACGACATTAGTTAACAGCAAATTAATATCATCCTGCCCAATTTTTCTTAACATCTAGAAGCTATCAGATGGGAAGAAGATTCAGAGTAAGGAACCTTTGATTTGTTTACTAATCTATGGGGGCAAAATAACTAGCTAAAAATACGCAGGTGTAACCCACATAGAATTTTTAAATAGCTACCGTTAAAAAAACTTAAAAATAAATGGTGGACTAACCTAAAAACTCTGATCTCAGAATCTCCCAACTTTATTGTTCACTAAGGTATTGATTTTTTCTGACAAGTTCACATGTATATTATGAATTGACTCATAAAAATTTTCAGCATATTGTACTAGGTTTATTATAACCATCCTTACCATATATTAAAACCAGTATCTTTTCATCAACACCAGCTGTTAAGCAAACTCAAGTGACACAGTAAATTCATGATTAGTTAACAGAACAGAAAGCAAAAATAGAGTGACATAAATTTAATTTCATTACACTTTGGCATCTAAAGCCACATTTTATACCCCACTGACCACAAATGACTTCTCTATTATAAAACAATCTTGATCTATACAATGGTAGCAACAACGCCATTCACCAAATGGGTGATCATTTTAGTTTAAATCTTCATATCAAATAGTGCTGTTATCTGAAATAATTTTAATAGTATTGAAATAACATGAGAAAGTTATTTCTTGCAAATTTATCCTCATTGATAAGTTAAGAAATCCTGTAGGTCCTTTCTGTTATTATTATTTTTTAATCTGATGTGCAAAGGGCAAGGACCAAAGAAGGAGAACCTTCAGCCTAATATCAGGGTTTGAATCAAAACATCAGATTAACTTTATCCTGCTCTTGGAGCAGTAACAGGAAGGGTTGCAAAAACATGGCTTTAAATCTTTAGCGGCTACATTCTAGAAACATAAAACAGTGATGTTATAGCATTAAACTAGACCTGCTTCTCTGTAAAAGGAGTTGTGGTACACCATAGTTTTTAGCAAAGAAGTCATAATTTCCTAATGAAAACAAGAAAGATCTGATTTCAGGAATGATTGTTTGAAACTTTAGGAAGGAATTCACATGCTTTCTGTTTAAAACTTGCCAACGAATTCTACTTCCTTTGAAGGGATAACTCGTTTCACACCAATACCATGTCACTTATTTCTCTAGTTTCTTATGTATGCTAATTTGGTCACCTCATTGAAATGTATATTCTTTGAAAGTAGGGACCTTGTCTCAAACTTCCCCTTCATTCCTTTATTAGCATAATGCTAAGCAAATATAGTTACTCCTAAATACCTGGCTCTGAGATTTTAGCATCGTTTTTTGTTTTTAAAAATCTATCTATATTTTTTTTACTCCCATAGTCCAATTTTATTAGATGTTTTTCTGCCTTTTCTGCCTATGACTTATTCTGAGTCTTATTTTTTCTTTGTTTTGTTTCTCCCTGAACTTTCCGTTTTCCTTCTCTTCTCATTCCTGGGAGATAGATACATGTCCAAGTACATACATATGTGCATACACACACACATACACACACACACACACACACACACACACACACACACACACACACATCCAAGTACTTATGTTCATCCAAGTACATTTATATATTCAAGTAAATGCATATATATACACACACACAATCACGACACCAAGAATATAACACACCTACAAATTTATGTAATTTTATATAATTGATTATCTGGAGAGCTTTACATATCAGCAGTAAGTATACTTTGTTCCTATCTTATTGTTTTCAAAGAATTCTAGAAAACTAAATATTTTTAGGTTATCTTAAATTTATTTTCCTCCTAAAATCATTGTTTCTTGATTCTAATGGTTGGTCTACATTATCCTAAAATACAGCCATACTTTCACTCAAGTGTCATATTCTCTACTTAAGATATTTACTTAAGATATTTAATTTCTTGAAAACTGTTTTTGCAGCATTTGCCAGTTCCATTGGAAGAAAGTGGTTGCTATTGATAAAAGAAGATTTGTTTAAAAAGTTATTCTTGATTTCTTCTTATTGTGAGTGGTGTTAGCAATCTTACCCCTGTCTCAATGTTCAGCCATTCCTAGAGTTAAGGCACTTTGAGACGTCTCATTATTTTGGGAGAAGTCCATTTAGTATAGTAATTGATACACAGATTTATAACTTAGTGGGAAACCTCAATTCGATTTCTACACTCATAATAAAATAAAAATAGCACAGTTGCTCAGCTTCCATAGCTGTAAGATTTGGAATTTGTGTCATTCATTCATTATTCATCTTTAAAAAGTGCCAATTGGAGTAATATTAACAAAAGGTAAATAAAATCTGGTAATGTGAGATATATCATGCAACCATTATTATTCTATCACTTGAAATCAGAATACATATTTTAGAGAAAATTTTATTCTATCACTTGAACTATACTATGAATAAGCACCTTGAGCATAGGTTTATGGAAAGTTAATATTCAGATTGGAATTTCTAGCACTAATGTGTGGCTGAAGAAATAAATTGATCTTTGCATTAGCAAACTGCAGTGACATAGATATCATAAACACAAATTTGCTAATGATAAATAACGCTTTTCAGTGGGTAGAAACCGCATATTTCAAGTACCCTGAGTGATGTTTGGTATTTCCTTTGTGAAGTCTAAGGTTTTAAAAAATATAAAATAGAATCAGTTCATTATTATGATGACTCTACACTAAATAAGTAATTCGTTATTATGGATCTATAAACATACTTTAAACGTAGATGTAGAAAGAAAACAAAGCTACAGCTCCACAGTCTTATATCCAGTGTGACCGTCATTAATTTACTGATTACCACTGCATGTGAAATTCCATCAAAATTATCTTTCCAAGTATCTCTTTTTTTTCCCCCCAAAGACAAATATTTGTAACCATTATAACAGGCAATTGCGATATAATTTTAAAAATATATCTGACCTTTGTCCTGGAATCCTGGCACATTCAAAAGCTAATCGTATTTCTTGAGTGTTAGCAGCGTCTTTGTTATGCTAATGAGGCGACTCTGGGCGGAACCCCTAGATAGCTTAAGGATGAGGACCGGAAAGAGTAACCACATTGTTAAAAGGTTGGAACTTTGGACCAGCCCAACCTTCAGATATGAGAGGGGGCTGGAGAGTTCAATTAGGTGGCCGATGAGTCAATCAATCATGCCTATGTAATGACATTAAGGCTCAGGGGAGCTTCCTGGCTGGTGAACATATCAATGTACCAGTGGCACACCCTGATTCCACAGAGACAGAAGCTTCTGTGCTTGGGACTCTTCCAGACCTTGTTCTATGTATCTCTACATCTGACTGTTCATTTGTATCCTTCATAACAAAACAATAGTTTCAGTACAGCACTTTCCTGAGTCCTATGAGTCATTCTGGCAAACTATCAAACATAAAGGATTGTGGGAAAGCCCAATTTATAGTTAGCTGGGTGGAAGTGTGGCTGTTTTGGTAACACCCAAAACTTAGGACTGGTGCGTGAAATTTAGGACTTTGTCCTAAACCTGTGGAGTCTGACACTAACTCTGGGTAGTTGGTGTCTGAATTGAATTGAATTGAATTGAATTGGATTGAAATGAATTGAATTGGAGGACACCCAGTTGGCATCAGACAACTGGGTGTGTTGAAATACAGCAACAAACAGTTTTATTTTAAGAATTATAAACTTTTGGATTTATTTCCACTTTGCCTCCTGCAATATGTAACCGAACAACTTAAATAGACTTTAAAGAAATGATGTCAGAGTGGTGTCATAGCCGTTACTCTAGTTGCTGTCTCATCTTAACAAATAACAGTAACAAAAAAATCCCAATTATTACCCACTAATACATAACAGAATGCACAGGGTAAGAAAATAAAAACCATTGTGTACATACTCGATGGTCTTTATTGCAATAATTTGTATTAAGGTCAAAAGCGAAGCCAAAAAGTCTATGATTTAATGGGACACAAAAGCTACAATGCCAAAAACCCCAAATACAGAAATATTAGAATATGAACTTTCTATTTCATTAATGTCTTTATAAAAATGTCTTTCTTAACTATACAATGTTAATTTTGCTATTTAAAATAGAAAAGTTACATTAAACCCTAGGTAAAAAGCTTTCTGCTAATTTTGTTTTTTGCAATAAAAGATGCAATGTCACGAAAAAGATTGGATTACAAATTAAGAACCCTTGAGTACAAGACTGTACTGAGAGTTAAAAATCTTTGTAAACATTGGTGAATGCCACGTGTCGCAAAGAATTATCAATTTTAAAGACTGATGAGAAACAGATGAAGCACACGGTAAAGTTGCCATAAGGGCTAAGTAAAAGTCTTGGCCACTATTTTTACTAACATTAATAGTCAACAGCTCTAAAACATTTGCTAAATACACTAAACTAGAAACTGAGGCATATGAGTTACTGACAAAGAAGAAATGCTGAAGATTCAGGGAAAAAAAATGTCAGTTTCCTTATAATACAATGCATTTCACAATTAAAATAATTCATCTGATGGTAAAACCTGAAAAATACATTTTCCAGCACACCTTATCCACTTATCATGGTATAGAAAAATAAGTGGATTTCAATTTGGTGATTTAACCTATAGCTTTAAATCTTTAATAAACAAACTTGAAATTCCAAACTTTAATAATGAAAAGGCCGTAACTAAAATGATGTCAACCCTGGATATGAATCTCTTACCAACATGATGAAAGCCCTACTTGTAGAGCTGCACTTCTGGTCAGCAGCTGCATTTTTGTTTTAATAAAAGGAGAAAGGGTGCCAGCACACCACTGCGATCCAAGACATGGTTGCTACATAAGTAGTGGGATTAATTGCTTTTCCAGAAAGCTGGAGTAAGCTCTCCTTCCACTATCCCATCAGGATCAGCTTCCATAAAATGAGTGTAATAAGATAATGTATTGCATACGCCAGTAACTCCTACCAGCACTATTCAGCTGAACAAAGCCATACATATTTATATCAATCAATAAAAACTTCATTGCTACATATATTTCAGACATCACATTTTAGCTACATCTTTAAGGTGGAGATAAGGTAGACTATAAGGAAGCAAAAGTACATTTTTTTTACTCCTTGAAGAATCTGTTCATCTTTCCTTTAATATTGTCTCACTAATAAGATGAGGAAAAATAAACATGGATTTGGAGATTCTGGAAAAACAGCTCCAGCAATATGAAAGATCTAATTCATGAAAACAAGAACTACAGACATTTTGATTAGCATCCAAATGGTCAATGTATGATTTCATAACTGATGGGAATTTGGAGAGTTCATTTGATTATCCCACCTATAACCATGGGAAGGTATACTTAGGTTGTGAGGTACCATGATGATATCATAGTCTCACACCATCCCTTTGAAGTGAACATGGAGGAGAAAGTAATTTCTAAATTTAAAAATAACACAGAAGGGGGCATGGCAAAGGTTACCCTCCAATTAGAAAAATAACTCTTTGCTTTTGGTTCCAGTCTGGAGCTTACCCACAAAATCATTTGGATTTCCAGACCACAACCTAAATGTACTTTCTCATGGCTATATAAGGAATAACCAAATGATCTCTCCAAAATCTATCAATCATTTTGTAAACTGTTGGAGAGTCTAAAAAACCATAGATTTGGGTTTATTTCATGGGTATAAAAGTTCTGAGACTCATTTTGAAATTCTGGCCCACTTATAAATATAACACAATGTACTGTATTAGAAACTGAAGGTTTCCCCTGCAGATTTTTTTTAAAGATGGGTATTTTTATTTAAGAGAGTAGATTGATTATTATAGATGGATTATATTATTGAAATATAAACCAAACCTGAGACAATCTCATTACTAAATGAATTCTGCTTGTTGAAATGATTTTAAAAAAATCATTTAGATGTTTGCTTCAAATTTGGAGAAAAAAACACAAATAAAATTATGATTTAAGCTAAAAAAATTTTAATCTTGTATACCTTCTTAATGTGTGTGTGTGTGTGTGTGTGTGTGTGTGTGTGTGTGTAGCACTGAAAATAGATAAAAGAAAGAAGCCTCAGCTTTTACTCAGAAATATTTCATGGAAAATTTAGGAACAATAGTATCATTTTGAAAATAACTTATCAGCTGCTTAAAATATTTTTAATAATATCAAGCTCTTATTTTCTAAATTCTTAATAAAATTATTTTTTGTAACCTATATCTACCCTGAGGAAAAAAAAATACAATACTTTTCATCCTCTATTATTATGTCTCTGATGATTTCCAAATGTTTCTTTGCTATGCAGCAGAAGTATATGATTTCTCATCCAGATGCTTTAAAAAGCAATTCTAACAAAGAAACTTAATCTGAGCTGAACTTGGCACAGATTCCAAAAATCTATAAGATGATGTTTTGGAAGCTGCTCAAACAAAAGCTGAAACAGAAATATGCATCCACAACCATACATCTCTGACTGTTAGTAATAAATGAAGGATACAGACTTTTTCCATAAGTGTGGGTGAATAGAAGTTAATGCTTATAAAATACAGCTTAAATGCCAAAACAGGATTTAAGATTGATGTTTTTTCTTTTAAAGCAAAAGTATTTATTTAATTCACAAGAAGGTAAAAATCAAATAAAGAAACTCTATACTTATTCTTTGAAAACTATTCAGAAACTTTGGTGCCCACCTTTAAGTAAATATTTATTTTCTTTATGATATACAACACATTAATGGCATAGGGATCTACAAAATATTAATATAGCGAGACAAGGGTCTTTTGAGTCAGTTTCTTCCAGAGAACAAAGAATAAATTGTTACAAAGGTTTTGAGACTGATTTTGGAGTCCCAGAAGGAAAGGAGAAAAAGAATGAGCCAGAAGCACTATTTGAGGAGATAGTGCCTGAGAATTTTCCCAAACTCAAAAAAGACATCAAGCCATGTGTTCAAGAAGTGCTACATACTCTGGGGACAATTTAAAAAAAAAGACACTGAGAACATTATAATACAAGTGCTATTAGCCAAAGACAAAGAGAAAATTCTAAAAGTAGCCAGAGAAAAGAAAGGACACATGACATTTCAATGAAAACAATGGAAGTCAGAAGACAATAGATTGCTATTTCCAAAGTGCTTAAAGAAAATAACTTCAATCTAAAATTCTATACCCAATAAAAATATTCTTCAAAAATGAATGTGAAAGAAGGACATTTTCAGACAATTAAACATTGAAAGACTTTATCACCAACAGAAAAACTATTATATTAAAATATAATTTATTTTTGTACATGAATCTTGTATCCTAAACTTTGTTAAACACACAGATTAGTTCTTGTAGATTCGTTAGGATTTTCTACATGGGTGATCATGTTATCTGTGACTAAAGACAGTTTTACTTACTACTTTTAAATCTGTATGCCTTTACTTTTTCTTTTCTTCTCTTATTGCACCTAGGGCTTCTGGTATGTTAAATAGAAGTGATAATGTTAGACAGTCTTACTTTGTTTCTGATATCAGAGGAAAGCATAACTGTTTCAGCATAATTAGAGATATTGGTGGCTATAGGTTTTTTCACAGATGTCATTTTTCGGCTTGTTTGTTGAAAATAATTGATGGTGGATTTTTCAAATTATTTTTCTGCATCTATTGAGATATCGTGATTTTTCTTTTTTCTCTTATTTTTAAGATGGAGTCTTGCACCATTACCCAGGATAGAGTACAGTGATGCAATCATAGCTTACTTCAGCCATGAACTCCTGGCTCAAGGGATCCTCCCACCTCAGCCTCCCAAGTAGCTGGGCCTACAGGCATGTGCTACTGCACCTGGCTAATTGTTTTGTTTTGTAGTGACGGGTCTTGCTTCATTGCCTAGGTTGGTTTTGAACTCCTGGCCTCAAACAAGCCTCCCACCTTGGCCTTTCAAAGTTCTAGGATTACAGGTGTGAGCCACGACATCGCCTTATTTTTCTTTTGTAGTCTATTACCAAGATGATTATATTGATTAAATATTTTAGACTTTAAAAATAATTATAGATTCATAGGAAATTGCAAAGATAGCACATGGAGGTTCTGTGTATACCAGTTACCCCTATAGGTTACCTCTTATATAATTATAGTACAATATCCAAAACAGAAAATTGACATTGATGTAATGTGTGTGTATAGTTTAATGTCATTTTATCACATGTGTAGATTTATGTAACCAGCAATGCAATAAAAATACAGAATTCATAAAAGATAAGATAGACAAGTGGAAACTCATCAAACTGAAAAGCTTCTACAAAGCAAAAGAAACCATCAAGAGAGCGAGGAGGCAGTCCACAAAATGTGAAAAATATTTGCCAACTGTATATCTGACAAAGGCCTAACATCTAGGACCTACAAGGAACTCAAACATGCCAAAAGGAAAAAAACAAGCAACACTATTAAAAAGTGGGCAAAAGATATGAATAGACACTTTTCAAAAGAAGACATATGAGCAGTCAACAGATACATGAAAAAATGCTTAGCCTTACTAATCATCAAAGAAATGCAAATTAAAACCACACTAAGATACCACCTAACTCCAGTCAGGATGACCATCATCAATAACAAAAAACAACAGATGCGGGGAATTCTTCTGCACTGTTGGTAGGAGTGTTAATTAGTACAACCTCTATGGAAAAGTGTGGCAATTTCTAAAAGATCTAAAAATTGACCTTCCATACGACACAGCAATCTCCCTTCTGGGAATATACCCAGAGGAACTCAAATCACTCTATTAAAAAGATACCTGCACATACATGTTTATTGCAGTATTATTCACAGTAGCAACAACATGGAACCAACCATGCTGCCCATTGAAAGTGGATTGGATAAAGAAAATACGGTACATATACACAATGGAATATTACTTATCCATAAAGAAAAACAAAATTATGAACTTTGCAGCAACTTGGATGGATTTAGAGTTTATAATACTCAGTGATCTATCACAGAAGCAAAGAACTGAGTTCTACATGTACTCACTCTTAAGCAGATCCTGAACATTTATCATAATACTATAAGAAAGGGATTGGCAATAGTGGGACACAGCAGGGGAGGGACATATAAATAAGGGTACCCAATCTCAAACCAAGCAAAGTGGGGACCAAGGGAAGGCACAAACTTTACCTGTATGATGACCACTTATGTACCCAACTCTGAATTATACTCCACATCTTTAAAATAAAATAAAAAGATACAGAAAAAGCCCAAAACAATCTACAAACACAATGCAATCCATATAAAAATACCAATAGCATTCCATACATAGAAAACAATCTTAAAATCTATTGAGAAACCACAGAAGACATCAATTAGCCCAAACTGTGTTGAGAAAGAAGAACCAAACTGGAGGCATCACATTTCTAATTTAAAAATATGTCATGAAGCTGTAGCAATTAAAACATCAAGGTACTGACATTAAAAACAGTCATATAAACCAATAGAACAGAATAGGGAGCCCAGAAATAAACCCACACATAAATAATCAGCTGGGGCTTTTTTTTTTTTTTTTTTACAAGAATGCCAAGAATATACAATGGGGAAAGGACAGTCTCTTCAATGAATGGTGTTGGTATAAAATTTCTTGATGGTGTTGTTTGCAGAACAAAATTTTTTAATTTTGGTGTATTCCAATTTATTTTTTCTCATGTTGTTTATGCTTTTGGTGTTGTGGCTACAGAGTTTTTGCTTAATCCAAGGCAACAAACATCAACTCCATAATTTTATTCTAAGAATTTAATAATTTAACCTCCTGTGTTTAGGTCTCCAAACCATTTTGAGTTATGATTTCCATCTGGTGTGATGTAGAGGTCCAACCTCCTTTTGTGTGTAACGATCCAGCTGTCCCAGCACCACCTGTTGAAAAGACTATCCCGGCAGGGTGCAGTGACTCAAGCCTGTAATCCCAGCACTTCGGGAGGCTGAGGTGAGGGGATTGCCTGAACCCACGGGTTCAAGAACATCCTGGGCAACTTGGCGAGACCTCATCTCTACAATAAATCAAAAGAAAAAAAGTAGCTGGGTGTGGTAGCATGCCTGTAGTTCCAGCTATTGGAAGGTTGAGGCGGAAGGACCGCCGGAGCCCAGCAGGTCGACACTGGAGTGGCCATGAGCATGCCACTACACTCCAGCCTGGGTGACAGAGTGAGACTCCAACTCAAAAAAAGAAAAGAAGCCGGCTCGGTGGCTCAGTCTGTAATCCAGCACTTTGGGAGGCTGAGGCAAGTGAATTGTCTGAGCCCATGGGTTCGAGACCAGCCCAGGCAACATGGTGAGACCTTGTCTCTACAATAAATAAATAAATAATTAGCTGGGCATGGTGGCGTGTACCTGTACTTCCGGCTACTTGGAAGTCTGAGGCGGAAGGATCACTGGAGTCCAGCAGATCAATTCTGGGGTGACCGTGCGCATGCCACAGCACTCCAGCGTGGGCCACGGAGTAAGACTCCAACTCAAAAAAAAAAAAAGAGAGAGAGAGATACAGAACTATTTCATCATTATAAAGATCTCCCTCAAACTACCTCTTTATAGCCATTTCCCTCCCTGCCACAATTTCAAAGCTCTGGAGACCACTGCTTGTTTTCCACCCTATAGTTTTGTCATTTGAAGAGTGTTATATAATGGAATCACGTAGTATGTGTTTCAGTTAAGGCTTTCCAGAGAGACAGAACTGATAGGACATATGAAGAGACACATGACAAAGAAATGTATTAGAAGTATTGACTCACTTGATTATAGAGGCTGAAAAGTCCCACAATAGGCCACCTGCAAACTGGAGAACCGGGAAAGCTGGTAGCACAGCTCATCAAAGTCCAAAGACCTCAGAACCAAGGAAGCCAGTGATGGAATTCTCAGTCTTAGACCAAGGGCCCAAGAGCCTCAGGTGGGGCCACCAATGTAAGTCTCAGAGTCCAGTGACGAAACACCTTGGATTTCTGATGCCCAAGGAATCTTGGCTCCAGAAGAGAAAGAAAATTGCTAAAGTCCTCCACCTTTTTGTTCCATCCAGGCTTTCACCCAATTGGATGGTGCTTGCCCACATCCGGGGTACTTTTTCTCATTCAGTCCACCAACTCGCATGCTGTTGTCCCCTAGAAACACTCTCACAGACATAACTGAGAAGCCCAATCATTCTAATCAATAGCAAAACCACCTGGGTTTCTCTTTTAGCAGAAAAAAGATGAACTCGGTGCCCACTGAAGCATTGAGAAAAAACTATGCTTTAACAGATATCTGAGTATCTCTTAATCCAGTCAAGATGACACTCAAAATCAACCATCACAAGTCTACCCCCTTGTCAACTTAGCATCCATATACCTCTCTTTAAGTTATATTTAATCTGTAAATGATATTTAATCAAGGTTATAGTTCTGCCTAGCATGATACAACCATCTTGCCTACAACCACCACCAAAACACACACACACACACACACACACACACACACACACACTAATTCCTTTACCAAAAGAAGAAGTAAAGTTCTTCTTCTTTTGTTGAATTCTTCCCCTGATATACCATAACTTAAATACTAGAGTGTAAAATTTAAAATACTTAAATTCTGAAATAAATTCAAATACCACAATACATCAGTTCAAGGGATGAGAATGAAAAAAAACAAAGATATTTGCTCTCTTTCTGTATATATACACACAAACATATATTAACAAAATAATGAGGAAATACAGTCCTCATTTCTGTAATTGGTAACAAGGTCTTAGCTGGTATTTATAACTATGCACTGTCTTCTCATTCAGTATCCCCTTTGCCAGCAGCAAGCACCTCAGCTGGTGGTTCTTGATGAGTAACACAAACCTTCATTCCAGCAGGGTCTGAGACATTTGTAATCCTGCCTGGATTGAGTTTCTGTAATTTCCCATTGACCTTAATCACAAAGCATGTTAATTCTAAGAGACACCTAAAGGATTTCCTGTATTCCAGACATACTCTTTCTTACCTCCATGCTGGAGTAGTAATTCAATTTCCTCTTGGTAGTTCAGATCATCATCCCAGTTAACATCGTTATTTTCCTCTTAGCCTGCTATATCAGAAGCATGAGAAGCCCAAAGTGGCCAGGTGGCATTCTTAACCTCCCATTCAGTAGAATTACTGTTGTGTCTCCTAGTGGAAGAATTCCTCCCTTTGGAACTAAGACCTCTAGGCCACCAGAGCATAAAGTCTTAGAAACAAGAAACAAAAATTGCCTAGGCACAGTGGCTCACACCTGTAATCCCAGCACATTGGGAAGCCGAGGTGAGAGGACTGCCTGAGCTCAGGAGTTTAAGACCAGCCTGGACAACATGATGAGACCACATCTCTACAATAAATCAAAATATTAGCCAGGCATGGTATCACGTGCCTGTAGCCCCAGATCCTCGGGAGGTGCCACTTCCATTTCTGTCCCTTGATTCCTGGACCTGTGGGAGAAACAGTACCATTTATTGGACACTGATTCAGAGCATATACAGCCTTTTGGAGAGCTTTGCTCCAGCTCCCCAAAGTACTGTCACCAAGCTAGCATTATAACTGCATGTTCAAAAGGCTGTTCTATCAAGCCAGCTGCTTCAGGATGATGGGAAATATAGTAAGGCCAGTGAATTCCATGAGCATAAGCCTATTTCTGGATTTCTTTGATAGGGAAATGAATTCTTGATCAAAAGCAATGCTGTGTAGAATAACAACGGTGAACAAAGCATTCTCTGAGTTCATAGATGGTAGTTTGGGGAGAAGCATTGCATGCAGGGAAGGCAAATCCATATCTAGAAGAAGTGCAACCTCCTCTGAAAACACCCTCACAAACACACCTGGGGCATCCCAATCAGTGTAGTCAGAAGCAAAACCACCTGGGTTTCCCTTTCAGCAAAACAGAGACAGGGCCAGTGCCTGCTGAAACACCGAGAATAAATAACATTTTACCTTAACACAGTCAAGTTGACACTTAAAATCAGTCACCAAAGTACAAGATTGTCTTTTTTTTTCCACTCAGCATGTGCGCTGAGATCCATCCAAGTTGTGTATGTATCAATAGTTAATTCCTTTTTATTGCTGAGTGGTATTCCGTAGCATGTTTGTATCACACATTTTTCAACCACTTATTATTGTAGAACATTTGGTTGTTTCTAGGTTTGGGCTATTACAAATAAATCTGTTCTGAACAATTATGTATAAGTTTTTGTGTGGACATAGGTTATCATTTATCTGAGATAAAAGCTCCAGTTGCAACTGCGGTTGCATGTAAGCACATGTTTAGTTTATTAAGAAATTGCCAGCCATGCGCGGTGGCTCAAGCCTGTAATCTCAGCACTTTGGGAGTCCAAAGTGAGGAGATTGCCTGAGCCCACAGATTCGAGCACATCCTGGGCAACTTGATGAGACCTCATCTCTGCAATAAATCAAAAAATTAGCCAAGCATGGTAGCATGCGCCTGTAGTTCTGGCTACAGATCGGCGCTGGGGTGGCCATGAGTGTGCCACTGCACTCCAGCCTGGGTGACAGTGTGAGACTCCAACTCAAAAAAGAGAAAAAGAAAGAACGAATGAAAGAAAATTAGAAATTGCCAAAGTATTTGCCAAAGTGACCGTAACAGTTTACATTGCCAAAATATTTGCCAAGGTGACTGTAAGAGTTTACCTTCTCTCCATCAATGTATGATAGATTCAATTTCTCTGCATTCTTGGCAGCATTTGGTATTGTAACTATTTTTAATTTTAGTCATTTGGGTAGGTGTATAGTGATATTGCATTGTGGTTTTAATTTGCATTTCCCTAATGGCTTGTTATGGTGAACATCTTTTTATGTACTTATTTGCCATCTGTATATCCTCTTTGGTGACATGTCTTTTCCCCATTTTCTAATTGAATTATTCAATTTTTTTAAGCTGTTGAGTTTTGAGAGTTCTTTATTTATTCTAGACAACTGTCCTTGTGTCCTTGTAAGACACAAGGTTTGCAAATATTCCTCCTCATTCTGTAGTTAACCTTTTCATCACTTTCATGTGGCCTTTGTATGATTGTCTGTATGTTTTGGTCTTTTTTGTTTTTTCTGTCTTTGTTTGTCTCTCTGTTTACTCATTAGATGGTATGCCTGTCTGTTTTCCCTCTTCTTCCTCTCTCTCTCCACCTCCCTTTTGTCTTTCTCTTTCCTTTTCCCATTATTTTCCCTTTTCTTATCTCATTTGCTTTCAGGGGGCAAACAGACACCGCCACTGCATGTGGGGGCCCACACACCTGTCAGTGGACACATGGATCTGCAGATAGCTTCTGAATCACAGTTCTCCCCTTAATTAAACCTCAAAACTGCAAAACACACAGTCCCCTGCCCCAAATTCAGCTTTAGAATTGAACAAAACCAGAGGATCTACAGAAGGAAGAATAGGAGATTGAGCAAACAGAAATAAAAACTACCCCCCCATCACTGAACAACAGAATTAAAGAAAGGTTAAATAAAGGGGGGAGGAGGAAAACCTACACAATGAAGAAAAACCAAAGGAAGAATATGAGTCTCACACAGACCCCTGGAAGGTCAGCCACTGAGAACACAGACTTTGGAACTCAAACAATGAAGAACCCCCAGAATGACTAGTCTCAAACCATAAAATTAGATATCAAGATATTAATAGAGAGAATAAATAGAAATGAGGAGAGACAAGAATGAAGGAATTGATAACCAAGATAACAGCAATAAAGAATATAGTGAATGAAATAAATAAAAAACGGACAAGCATGGAAAGCAGAATTAACCAAGTAAAGGAAAGAATCTCAGAGCTTGAGGGCCAAAATATGGAACTAGCCCAAACGGTTAAAAACATAGAAAAGAAGCTTTAAAAGACAGAACAAAACCTCCAAGAGATGAGCAATTATTTCAAGAGGCTGAACCTTAAGATTAACTGGAATCCCTGAGGCAGATAGAGAGACAAAGACCATCCTGGAACAAGTATTTCATGAAATTATCCAAGAAAACCTCCCTTATCTCATCAGTGATGTGATCATTCAAACACAAAAGATTCAGACAACCCCTACAAGTCAACAAATGAGAAGACTAACTCAGAGACACATAGTAATTCACCTACACAAAGTAAGTAGAATAGCAGCAGATTTATCTACAGAAACACTTCAGGTTAGGAAAGCTTGGAGCCTAATCTTCAAAGTTCTCAACGATAAACAATTTCAATGAAGAATTACCTACCCAGCTAAGTTAAGTTTCATCAGTGATGGAGAATTAAAATCCATCCCAAACATTCAATTCACAAAAGTTGACACTGCCCGCAGACCAGCTCTACAAGAAACACTTAAGAAAGCATTAAACACAGAAGAAAGGAGAAAAAGAACATTGAGACCCTTCAGAATGCAGGAAAAAGATTGAAATCACACGTGAATTAACCCAAAAAACAAAAGAAAGACAACAAACAAATAAACAAACAACTACAATGACAACAAACTCTATAAGAACCTCATGACAGGAATAAACTCTCATATCTCTATAATTAGCCTGAAAGTGAATGGACTAAATGCACCACTGGAAAGACATAGAATGGCAAAATGGATAAAATATCATGAGGCAACAATATATTGTCTCCAAGAGACTCATCTCACCAGAAAGGACATTCACAA
Organism: Cephalopachus bancanus; assembly: GCA_027257055.1. Taxonomy (NCBI): domain Eukaryota; kingdom Metazoa; phylum Chordata; class Mammalia; order Primates; family Tarsiidae; genus Cephalopachus; species Cephalopachus bancanus. Next base: position 1,526,449 of record JAPVLO010000226.1, read on the forward strand.
ACTCAAAGTAAGAGGATGGGAAACAAAATTTCAGGCAAACAGAGCACAAGTGAAAGCAGGAATTATGATCTTAATATCAGACAAAATACCCTTTAAGCTATCAAAAATTTTAAAAGATACAGAATGTCACTATATAATATTAAAAGTTCAATCCATCAACAAAAACTATCCATCCTAAACATATATGCTCCCAACATAGGAGCACCAACTTTCATAAAGCAGCTTCTAGGTAAACTAAAACAAGATATTGATTCTAACACTATCATAGCTGAGGACTTAAACACCCCACTAACAATCCTAGACAGATCTCCAAGACAAAAAAGACATCCAGAACCTCAACATGATGCTTGACCAAATGGACTTAATTGATACCTACAGAACACTCCACTCAAAAACCATGGAATATACATTCTACTCATCATCACATGGAATGTACTCTAAGATTGACCACATCCTCAGCCATAAATCAAGCATAAACAAATTCCATAAGATTGAAATTCTGCCATGAACCTTCTCAGACCACAGCAGAATAAAAATAAATATCAACCCAACAAAGTTCCCCCAAAACCCACAAAGACAGGGACACTAAGCAGCATGATGCTAAACAACTCCTGGGTCAACACAAAAATCAAAACAGAGATTAAAAGATACCTGGAAACAAATGAAAACAAAGAAACATCTTACCAAAATCTCTGGGATGCCATGAAATCAGTCCTAAGAGGAGAATTCATATCTCTACGAACACATATGAAAATGAAAAGATCACAAGTTACCAACCTAACAAATCACCCAAGGAAGCTGAAAAGCAAGACCTCCAAAACCCTAATTTCAGCAGAAGAATCCAGATCACCAAAATAAAAGCCCAAATTGGGGACATAGACAAAAATATAATACAAAAAGTCAATGAAACCAAAAGGTGGTTCTTTGAAAGGATAAACAAGATTGATGGACTCCTAGCTAGACTGACCAAGAAAAAAAGAGAAAAAGCCAAAATAAACACAATCAGAAATGCAAAACATGAAGTCACAACTGACCCCAAAGAAATACAAAAGATTATTGGAGATTACTATGTACACATGTATGGAAACAAACTCAAAAATCTATATGAAATGAAAGACTTTCTTTTCACACAACCTCCCAAAGTTGAAACAAGAAGAAATCGAGACCCTAAATAGACCAGTAACAACCCAGGAAATTGACTATGTCATAAGAAAACTACCTACAAAAAAAAGTCCTGGACCAGATGGCAGCAGAATTCTATAAAACATACAAGGAGGAGCTGATACCAATCCTATTGAAAGTATTCTAGGGACCGGGCATGGTGGCTCAAGCCTGTGATCCCAGCACTTTGGGAGGCTGAGGTAAGAGGATTGCCTGAACTCAGGATTCAAGACCTGCCTGGGCAACTTGATGAGACCTCGTCTCTACAATAAATAAAAATTTTAAAAAATTAGGCAGGCATAGAAGTGCACGCCTGTAGTTCCAACTGCTTGGAAGGCTGAAGCAGAAGGATCGCATGAATCCAGCAGGTTGAGGCTGCAGTGGCCGTAAGTGTGCTACTTCACTCCAGTCGGGGTGATACAGTGAGACTCCAAATCCAAAAAGAAAAGAAGAGACTCAAAAAGAAAAGAAAAGGTATTCCAGGCAATTGAGAAAGATGGAACTTTCCCCAAATCATTTTATGAAGCTAGCATCACACTGATACCCAAACCCAAAGAAAGAGAACTACAGGCCAATATCATTGATGAACATAGATGCTAAAATTCCCAACAAGATTCTAGCAAACCGGATCCAACAACACATCTCAAAAATCATCCATCATGACCAAGTTGACTTCATCCCCAGGATGCAGAGCTGGTTCAACATCCACAAGACTATAAGGGTAATTAAATACATCAACAGATGTAAAGACAAAAACCACAATATTTTGTCATTAGACATGGAAAAAGCTTTTGATGAAATCCAGCACCCCTCCTTAATAAAAACCCTCAAACAACTAGGCAGAGATGGAACATACCTCAAAGTAATAAGAGCCATCTATGAGAAACCCACAGCTAACATACTGCCAAACAGACAGAAACTGGAACCATTTTCCTTGAAAACTGGAACAAGACAGGGGTGCCCACTCTTACCCCTCCTGTTCAACATAGTATTGGAAGTCCTAGCTAGAGCAATCAGACAAGAAAAGGAAATCAGGGGTATCCAAATAGGAAAAGAGGAAGTTAAGTTATCCTTCTTTGCAGATGACATGATTCTATAACTTGAAAACTCAAGAGAATAAAAAGCCTCCTTGAAGCCGGGTTCGGTGGCTCAGCCTAATCTCGCGCCTTTGGGAGGCTGAGGTGAGTGGATTGCCTGAGCCCGCGGGTTTGAGGCCCGCCTGGGCAGCGAGACCTCATCTCTACAATAAATCAAAAAATCAGCCAGGCGTGGTAGCTCTTGTCTGTAATTTCGGCTACTTGGAAGGCTGAGGCAGAAGGATCTCCGGAGCCCAGCAGGTTGAGGCTGCAGTGGCTGGGAGCGGCCACTGCACTCCAGTCTGGGCAACAGAGTGAGACTCCAACTTAAAAAAAAAAACAAAAAAAAAAACGAGAGGCATCATGCTCCCAGACTTTAACCTTTATTATAAAGCTATAATAATCAAAACAGCCTGGTCTGATATTGGTACAAGAACAGGCGTATAGACCAATGGAACAGGATAAGAGATTCCAGAAACAAAACCTCAGTTTCTCAACCAATTCATCTTCAACAATGCCTCCACCACCAACTACTGGGGAGAAGAGAACCTATTCAGTAAATGGTGCTGGGAAAACTGACTGACCATATGCAGAAGATTGAAACAAGATCCCTACCTATCACCATACACAAAAATCAACTCTAAATGGATCAAAGACCTAAACATAAAATCTCAAACTATAAGAACGTTAGAAAATGCAGGAGACATCCTTATGGAATTTGAAACTGGCAACCAAGTGCCCATGCCATAAAATAAGATAGACAAATGGGACCTTATCAAACTGACAAGCTTCTGCAAAGCCAGAGAAACCATTGAGAGAGCAGGGAGACATCCCACAGACTGGGAAAAATTATTTTCCAACTGTATGTCTGACAAAGGCCTAGCATCTAGGATCTACAAGGAACTCAAATGTGCCGAAAAGAAAAAAACAAACAGCTCCATTACAAAGTGGGCAAAAGATATGAATAGACACTTCTCAAAAGAAGACATACGAGCATCCAACAGATACATGAAAAAGTACCCAGCCTCACTAGTCATCAAAGAAATGCAAATTAAAACTTCAATCAGGATAGTCATCATCAATAATTCAAGAAACAACAGATGCTGAAGAGGATGCAGTGAAAGGGAACACTTCTACACTGTTGGTGGGAGTGTAAACTAGTACAGTCTCTGCGGAAAAGAGTTTGGCAATTCCTAAAAGATCTGAAAATCGACCTTCCATATGACCCCACAATCCCCCTTCTGGGAATATACCCGGAAGAACTCAAATCACTCTATGAAAAACATACCTACACATGCATGTTTATTGCAGCATTATTTACAATAGCAAAAATACAGAACTAACCATGCTGTCCATCAAAAAAGGACTGGATTTTTTAAAAGTGGTGCATATACACGATGGAATATTATGCAGCCATAAAGAAGGACAAAATTATGAACTTCACACTTGGATGGGCTTAGAGACTATAATACTGAGTGATCTATCACAGAATCAAAGAACTGAGTATCACATGTTCTGACCCATAAGCGAACCTTGAACAACTATCATAATACTGTAAGAAAGGGATTGGCAGTAGTGGGAAACTGCCAGGGGAGGGGGGCGGCACACCTCATCAACAAGGATACCTGCATAATGAATATCTGTATACCTAACCCTGAATTGTACCCCACATATTTAAAATAAAAAATTAATTTAAAAAAATTCTGAGTCAATAGTTTATTTTCTTTCAGTACTTATGCCACTTCCTTCTAGCTTTCATAGTTTCTTATGAGGAATCTGCTCTCACTTCAATTGTGTTTCCTACAGAGTTAGTTTGTTTGTGTATTGCGATAGGTAGGAATCTTGTTTCAATCTTCTTACTGCTTTCAATATTTCTTTTTGTTTTCTGAAGCTTAACTATGCTATGTCTTGCATGGATCTTTGCTTTATTTTGTTTGAGGGTCACTCAGTTTCTTAAATAAGAAAGTTTATGTCTTTTGCTAAATCTGGAAAATTTCCAGTCATTATATCTAGAATACATTTTCAGTAAGCTGTTTCTTTTGGAAATTATAGATATCTTTTAATATGATTTCTAATAGAATTCCATTATAGTAAAAAGGAAAACACACTTATGGTTTGAAATCTTTTAAATTTACTGAGATTTGTTTATGGCCCAGAATATGGTTTACTGTGGTGAATATTCCATGTGAACTTGAAAAAAAAAGTGTATTGTTTAGTATTTTTTAAAACAGCTTTACTAAGATATAAATCATATACTATAATACCCACACATTTATAATTTATAGTTTATATTCACAGAGTTATCCAACCATCATCAATATCTAATTTTAAAACATTTTCAAGACTGGGCATAATAGTTCAATGCCTATAATCCCAGCATTTTGTGAGGCTGAGACAGAAGGATTGCTTGAGCCCAGAAGTTCAAGACTAGCCTTGGCAACATAGAGAGACTCCATCTCTACAATTTTTTTTTTATTAGCCAGCATGGTGTCATGCACCTGTAGTCCCAGCTACCCTGAGGGCTGAGGTATGAGGATTGTTTGAGCCCAAGAGTTTGAGATCAGGACAACCTAGGCAACATCGCAAGATCCCATCTCTACAAAAAAAATTTTAAAAATTAACTGGATGTGGTGGTGCAACTGTAGTCCCAGCTACTTGGGAGGCTGAGGTGGAAGGATCACCAGAGACCAGGAGGTTGAGGCTGTGGTGAGCCATGATTGTGCGACTGTACTCAGCCTGGGTGACAGAGTGAGACCCTGACACACACACAAAAAATTGAGTTATAATTCACATATCATACAGTTCACCCATGTAAAGTGTATAATCTGGTGGGTTTTAGTATATGCACAATGTAGTACAACCATCACCACTAATGCCAGATCAATTTCATCACCATAAAAAGAAACCCATAATCATTTGCAGTCACTGACCACTTCCTTCAAGCTTCCTAGCCCTAGCAGTCACTACTTTTTGTCTTTATGAATCTGTCTATTCTGGACATTTCCTGTAAATGAAATACAATGTGTGGTCTATTTGGACTGGCCTTTCTCACTTAGCATGTTTTTAAGGGACATCTGTGTTGTATTCCATCGCATATGTATATACATATATATATGTGCAATGTACACATATTCATTAGTTAATGGAGATTTAGATTGTTTCCATTTTTGTTATTATGCATAACACTGCTATGACAATTCATATCTAATCTTTTGTGAGGACTTTTGTTTTCATTTCTTCTAAGAATCTACCCACAAATAGAACTGCTAGGTCATAGTCTATGTTTAACTTTTTGAGGAACTGCCAAACTATTTTCCAAAGTGGCTGAACCATTTTCCCTTCCCACCACCGGCATATGAGGTTTCCAATCACTCCACCTCCTCACCTACACTTGTTATTGCTTATCTCTTTTATTATAGCCAGCCTAGTGAATATGAAGTGATATCTTATTGTGGTTTTCATTTACATTTTCATAATGAATAATAATGTTAGGATCTTCTCCTGTGCTTATTGACTACTTTTCCATTTTCTTTGTAAAACTGTCCATTCAGATCGTTTGTCTATTTTTAAAGTGGGTATTTACCTTTTAATTGTTATGTTGTAAGAGTTATTTGTATATTCAGGATATGACTTTCTTAGCATATAATTAGCAAATATTTTATTGCAGTCTCTGGGTTGCTTTTTGACTTTTTTTTTTTTTTTGGTGATGTAATCTTGCTGTGTTGCCTAGCATGGTCTCAAGCTCCTGAGTTCAAGCAGTTTTTCTGCCTCAGCCTTCTGAGTATCTGAAACTACGGATGTGTGCCACCACACCTGGCTAACCTTTTACTTTTTTTAATTTATTGTTTTTTGAGTCAGCATCTCACTCTGGCACCCAGACTGGAGTGCAGTGGCACAATCCTGACCACCACAGCCTCTACCTATTGGGTTCAGATGATCCTTTCTCCTCAGCCTTTCAAGTAACTGGAAGTACAGGTACACACCACCACACCTGGTTGATTTTTTTATTTATTGTAGAGACGAGGTCTCACTAAGTTGTCCAGGCTGATCTGGAACCCCTGGGCTCAGGCTCACCTCCACCTCCCAAAGTGCAGGGGTTACAGGCATGAGTCACCACACCTGGTACCTTTTAAAATTTCTCTTTTTTTTCATGGATTGGAAAGTTTAATATTGCTAAAATCTCCAAAGCCCAAAACAATCTACAAACACAATGCAATCCATATAAAAATACCAATAGCATTCCATACATAGAAAACAATCTTAAAATCTATTGAGAAACCACAGAAGACATCAATTAGCCCAAACTGTGTTGAGAAAGAAGAACCAAACTGGAGGCATCACATTTCTAATTTAAAAATATGTCATGAAGCTGTAGCAATTAAAACATCAAGGTACTGACATTAAAAACAGTCATATAAACCAATAGAACAGAATAGGGAGCCCAGAAATAAACCCACACATAAATAATCAGTTGGGGCTTTTTTTTTTTTTTTTACAAGAATGCCAAGAATATACAATGGGGAAAGGACAGTCTCTTCAATGAATGGTGTTGGTATAAAATTTCTTGATGGTGTTGTTTGCAGAACAAAATTTTTTAATTTTGGTGTATTCCAATTTATTTTTTCTCATGTTGTTTATGCTTTTGGTGTTGTGGCTACAGAGTTTTTGCTTAATCCAAGGCAACAAACATCAACTCCATAATTTTATTCTAAGAATTTAATAATTTAACCTCCTGTGTTTAGGTCTCTAAACCATTTTGAGTTATGATTTCCATCTGGTGTGATGTAGAGGTCCAACCTCCTTTTGTGTGTAACGATCCAGCTGTCCCAGCACCACCTGTTGAAAAGACTATCCCGGCAGGGTGCAGTGACTCAAGCCTGTAATCCCAGCACTTCGGGAGGCTGAGGTGAGGGGATTGCCTGAACCCACGGGTTCAAGAACATCCTGGGCAACTTGGCGAGACCTCATCTCTACAATAAATCAAAAGAAAAAAAGTAGCTGGGTGTGGTAGCACGCCTGTAGTTCCAGCTATTGGAAGGTTGAGGCGGAAGGACCGCCGGAGCCCAGCAGGTCGACACTGGAGTGGCCATGAGCATGCCACTACACTCCAGCCTGGGTGACAGAGTGAGACTCCAACTCAAAAAAAGAAAAGAAGCCGGCTCGGTGGCTCAGTCTGTAATCCCGCGCCTTTGGGAGGCTGAGGTGAGTGAATTGCCGGAGCCCACGGGTTCGAGACCCGCCTGGGCAGCGAGACCCCATCCTACAATAAATAAAAAATCAGCTGGGCGTGGTAGCGCGCCTGTAATTCCGGCTACTCGGAAGGCTGAGGCGGAAGGATCGCCGGAGCCCAGCAGGTCGAGGCTGCGGTGGCCGGGAGCGGCCACTGCACTCCAGTCTGGGCAACAGAGTGAGACTCCCAACTCAAAAAAAAAAAAAAGAAAAGAAAAGAAAAGACTATTCCTTTCCCATTTAATTGTTGTGGTACCCTTGTCCGGAACTTGGAGTTTTTTAGCAAATTAAATTAGGTCAAGTTGGCTAATAGTATTGTTCAAGTCTTCTATAACCTTGCTTGGTTTTTGTTCAGTTCTATATATTAATGAAAATGAGGTATTGAAATATTCAAAGATAATTGTACCTTTGTCTATTTCTGCATGAAGTTTTTTTAGTTTTTGCTTTCTGTATTTTGGAAACTTTGTTACTGGGTATAGAGACATTTAGGATTGTTACATCTTCTTGATGAATTGACCCCTTTATTATTATGAAAATACCATATGTATCAATGGCAATATTCTTTGCCCTGAGATCACTTCATTTAGTATTACTATAACCATCCCGTATTTTTTTGACTCATAATAGCAAGAATGATAATGTGGTTTATAATAAGGAATATGTGTTCTGGTATTTGTCCCTAGTTCCTGACACAGAGCACCTAAAACCCTTATAACTTCCTGGATAATTGGAGCATCTTTTGCTCTAATGAAGAAACTCTTGGTGAGTTCCTGGATCGGGGCTGGTCCCTAGGAAGACCAAGTCATCATTAGAAACTGGAACTTTCAGCTTCCATCCTCTGGGAAGAGAGAAGCGCTGGAGACTGAGTTAATAATCATGTCTACATGATTAAGCCTCCATTAAAAAATCTCTGAACTACGAGATTCAGAAGGTTTTCCAGGTTGATGAATACGTGCACGTGTTAAGAGGATGGTGTACCCCAACTCCACAGAGAGAGTCTCCTGAACCTTCCAGAACTCACCCTCTGTATCTCTGCATCTGTATCCTTTATCATACCCTTTATTAATAAAATAAGTTAGTAAATGTGTTTTTCTGAGATTTGTGAGCTGTTTTAGGAAATTAACCAACTCGAGGAAGGGGTCATGGTAAGAACAGATGGCAAACCCTCTACTTGCAATTGGCTATCTAAGCGGGGGGCAGTCGGGTGGAACTGAGCCCTCAACCTGTGGGAGTCTGACTCTCACTGCAGGTGGATGATGTCAGGAGTAAATTGAGTTATAGGACACCTAGTTAGTGTCTGCTAGAGAATTGTTTGTTGGTAGGAAGAAATTACCTACCAACACACATTTTAGTCACAGAAATGTTCTGTGTTGTGGTGAGTGGGAGAGCATAAAAATATTTGGGTTTTTCCTATCTCAAACAAAGCATGATATATTTTTTTCTATCTTTTGCTTTTTTATACTTTTTAATTGATACATGACAGTTGTACATATTAGGGGTATATGTGATATTTTTATACATGCATATACATGTGTAATGATCCAACCAGGATAATTGGGACATTCCTCACCTCAAACATCCACCCCTTTTTAATGTAGGAACTTTCCAATCCCTCTCCTCCAGCTACTTTGAATTATACAACAAATTACTGTGAACTAAAGTCACCCTACTGTGCTGTCGAACGCTAGATATTATTCCTTTTCTAGAACTGTTTTGTTGTTAACCAACCTTAAGCAGCCTCTCTTTATCCCTCGCATCCACCTCTCCTTCCCAGTTTCTGGTAACCACCAATTATCTCTCTACCATCATGACATTCACCTTTTTGCTCCACACATGCAGTATTTTTCTTTCTGTGTATGGCTTATTTCAGTTACCACAATGACCTCCAGTTCCATCCATGTTGCTGTAAATAACAGGAGTTCATTCTTTTGATGGCTGAATATTATTCCATTATGTATCTGTGCCAAATTTTCTTTATGTATTCATCTGTTAATGGACACTTAGGTTGACTCCATACCTTAGCTCTTGTGAATAATACTGCAGTAAACACTGGAGTGCAGATATCATTTCAATATCCTAATTTCCTTTCTTCTGCATATATACTCAGCAGTGGGATTGCTGGATGGGTCTCCTTTTGGTTTTTTGAGGAACTTCCATACTGTTTTCCATAGTGGCTATACTAACTTACATTCCCACCGACATAATACAAGCATTCAGCTTTCTTCACATCCTTGCCAACATTCATTACTTTTTGTCTTCTTGAGAAAAACCATTTTAACTGGGGTGAGATGACCTCTTGTTTTGATTTTCATTTCCCTGATGACCAGTGCCGTTCAGAATTTTTTCATATATCTGTAGGCCCTTTATATGTCTTCTTTTGAAAATGTCTACTCAAATCTTTTGCTCAGTTTTTAGTCAGATTGTTTGCTGTTGAGCTGTTTGAGTTCCTTATATATAAACCTTTGTCTAATGGATAGTTTGCAAATCTTTTCTCCCATTCTGTAGGTTGTCTCTTCACTTTGTTGATTGTTGTGCAAAAGCTTTTTAGCTTGATGTGATCCCATTTGTCTATTTTTTGCTTTTATTGCATGTGCTTTTGAAGTCTTACACAAAACAAATCTTTGCCCAAAGCAGTGTCCTGAAGCATTTCCTCGATGTTTCGTCTACTACTTTCATAGTTTCAGGTCTTAGATTTAAGTCTTTAGTCCATTTTAATTTGATATTTATATATAATGAGAGATAGCCTTCTAGCTTCATCCTTCTGCATATGGTTATCCAGTTTTTCTAGACCACTTATTGAAGAGATGTCCTTTCCCCAGTTCCTCTATCAAAAGTGAGTTGACTATAAATGCATGGATTTACCTCTGAGTTCTCTATTCTGTTTCATTGGTCTGTGTGTCTATTTTTATGCCAGTATGATGCTGTTTTGTTTACCATGACTTTGTAGTGTATTTTGAAGTCAAGTAGTGTGATGCCTCCAACGTTGTTCTTTTTGCTCAAGATTGCTTTGACTGCTAGGTCTTTTGTGGTTTTATACAAATTTTAGGAATTGTTTTTATTTCTGTGAAGAATGTCATTGGTATTTTGAGAGGAATTAAATTGACTCTGTAGAGCATTTTAGGTAGTATTGACATTTTAACAATTTACTATGAATTCTTCCAACTCATGGGCATGGCTCCTGAGCTTGTCTTTCTTTTGTATGTATGTCTCTTCAGTTTCTTTCATCAGTGTTTTATAGTGTTCCTTGTAGGGATCTTTTAATTCTTTGGTTAAATTGATTCCTAAGAGCCGGGCTCGGTGGCTCAGCCTGTAATCCCGCGCCTTGGGAGGCTGAGGTGAGTGGATTGCCTGAGCCCGCGGGTTCGAGACCCGCCTGGGCAGCGAGACCTCATCTCTACAATAAATAAAAAAAAATCAGCCGGGCGTGGTAGCGCGTGCCTGCAATTCCGGCTACTCGGAAGGCTGAGGCAGAAGGATCGCCGGAGTCCAGCAGGTCGAGGCTGCGGTGGCCGGGAGCGGCCACTGCACTCCAGTCTGGGCGACTGAGTGAGACTCCAACTCAAAAAAAAAAAAATTGATGCCTAGGTATTTTATTTTCTGTAACTATTGCAAATGAAATTGCTCTCTTGATTTATTTTTGAGATTGTCGTTGTTGGTGCATATAACTGCTACTGATTACTGTATGTTGATTTTTTTATCCTGCAACTTAATGAATTCATTTATCAATTCTGTTTTTTCATGCACTTTTAGGGTTTTTCCAAATATAATACTATGTCATCTGCAAACAAGAAATTTGAATTACTCCTTTCCAGTTGAATGCTCTTGATGTCTTTCTCCTGCCTAATTGTTCTTGCTAGGACTTCCAGTACTATATGGAATTAAAGGGGTGCAGGTGGGCATTCTTGTTCTATTCCAGATCTTAGAGGAAAGGTTTTCCATTTTTCCACATCCAGTATAATGTTAACTGCGGTTTTGTCATATACCTATAATTCTAATATATGTATTAGAATAAGTTCTGGGACCACTGTTGTGAGCTACCATGCCCGGCCTTGTTCAGGTTTTTAATTTCTTTGTGGTTCAATATTGGGAGGTTGTATGTGTCCAGAATTTATCCGTTTTTTTTCTAGGCCTACCAATTTGTTGGCATATAGTTGTTCACTATAATCTCTGATGATTTTTTGTATTTCCGTGGCATCGATTGTTATGTTCTCTCTTTTTGTTTCTGGTTTTATGTATTTGAAACTTCTCTGCTTTTTCTTTTTGAACTAGTCTAGCTAAAGGTTTGTCTATTTAGTTTATCTTTAAAAAAAAAACAAAAGAAAACTTTTTGCCAGGCATGGCGGCTCATGCCCATAATCCCAGCTCTTTGGGAGGCAAAGGTGAGAAAATTGCCTAAGGTCAGAGATTCAAGACCAGCTTGGCAAAACCTCATCTCTAAATAAATGAGAAGATTAGCCAGGTGTGGTGGCACATGCCTATAGTTTCAGCTGCTTGGAAGGCTGAGGTGGAAGGATCACCTAAGCCCAACAGGTCGAGGCTGCGGTGGTTGTGAACATGCCACTGCACTCTAGTCTGGGTGACAGAGTGAGACTCCAACTCAAAACAAAACAAAACTACACAATGTTTTGTTTCATTAATCTTTTATAATTTTTTTAGTCTCCATTTCATTTATTTCTACTCTGATCTTTAATATTTCTTCGCTTCTACTAATTTTGGGTTTGGCTTGTTCTTGCTTTTCTAGTTCCATGGGGTGTGTCATTAGGTGTTTATTTGACATCTGTCTACCTTTTTCATGCAGGCATTTATTGTTCTAAACTTTCCTCTTAGTACTGTATTTGCTGTATCCCACAGATGTTGATATGTTGTGATTTCATTTTCATGTATTTCAAGAAATTTTTTAATGTTTTCTTAATTTCTTTATTGACTCATTGATTATTCATGAGCATGTTGTTTAATTTCCATGTATTTGCATAATTTCCAAAGTTCTCATGTTATTCATTTCTGGTTTTATTCCATTGTGACCTGAAAAGATACTTGATATGATTTTGACTTTTCTGAATGCATTGAGACTTGTTTTGTGGCCTAATATATGGTCTATTGTGGCAGATATTCCACGTGCTAATGAGAAGATGTATATTCTGCAGTTGTTGGATTAAAAGTTTTGTAAATGTCAGGTCCATTTGGTCTAGAGTGTAGTTTAATTTTGCTATTTCCTCAATGATTTTTCTATCTGGATGATATGTCCATTACTCAGAATGTGGTGTTGAATTCCTCACTTTTATTATATTGTAGTCTATTTCTCCCTTTAGAGCTATTGAGGTTGATTTATATATTTGGGTGCTCCTGTGTTGGGTGCATGTGTAGTTACTGAATCTTCTTGCTGAATTGACTCCTTTATCATTATACAAGTGATCTTGTCTCTTTCACTGTCTTGAACTTGAAATTTACCTAACATAAGTATAACTACTTCTGCTCTTTTCTTGTTTAAATTTTCATGGAATATCTTTTTTTTCATCTCTTCACTTTCTATCTGTGTGTGTCTTTATAGGTGAAGAGAGTTTCTTATAGGAAGAATAGAGTTAGGTTCTCATTTTTAAAAAACACATTCAGTAACTCTATGTCTTTTAATTGCAGCATGTAGTCCATTTACATTCAATGTTGTTATTGATGGGTAAGAATTACTACTGCCATTTTTCCTTTTCTCTTTATTTCATTCCCTTTCTTTTGTTTGATGCCTCAAGATCATTAGGTAATTTCTGCCATTTTGTTATTTATTTTTTGATTGTTTTGAACTTCTCTCTTCCTCCCCCCTACCCTTTTCACTGTCTTCCTTTGTGGTTAAGTAATTTTCTCTGGTAGCATGTTTTAATTCATTGTTTTTTATTTTTAGTGTATCTATTCTAGGTTTTTGCTTTGTGGTTGCTGTGAAGCTTAAAAAAACATCGTACAGCTATAACAAATTATCTTAAACAAATGACAACCTAACTTTGATTACAAAGAAAATAAAAGAAACAAAGAAAAAGCAAAAAAAAAAAAACCTCTATACCCTAGAGAAATGAAAACTATACGCTACAATTATAGTATTAAATATATATATACATATATATGTGTGTATATATACTTTTTTTTTAGATTAGGGAATATAGTAAAATTAGAAAGAGAGAGAAGATTCACCTCCCCAAGGTAGGGAAGGGGCACAAAGCTTAAGAAAACATGGCCACACCATAGTTTAGCAAGGCAACGGCCAAATAGCTGCTCGTGGTTGAGTCCTTTTAACCATTTCCCTTGGAAGGTGATTGGTTGGTAGTCTGCTCTACGTCACTACGAAGGGGCAGGTAAGTACAGGTACTGATGTCAGGTGATGGACAGCAGGCAGATGGGTGAGTTAGTCACATGAGTCTTAGATCTTGAGGTTGCCAGACATTAGCATCTCATGCCCTCAGGTGGTGGGCCAGCCCCCCTAAAGTCAGCCACATACAGGACTTCATCTCCAGTGCCAGTGGGGTGTGGTGCAGCAAAAAACCTGTAAATTCTTTGACTCAGCCCTAAAATGAATTTTAGAGTGGCCAGCAAAGTGTTAAAGCAAAGGCTATTAGGAAAAGAAGCAAAGGAAAAAGAATGATTCATGGCAGAAAAACCTGTCATGGGTGAGTTTCTTGAAAAAGAAAACTAAAATATTTTGAATTTGTCTATGTACTTACTTTTGCCAGTGAATTTCATACCTTCAAATGTTTTCTCTTTGCACGTTAGCTCCTTTTTATCAGATTGAAAAACTTCCTTCAGCATTTCTTGTAAGATAACTGTAGTGGTGATTAATTCCCTTAGCTTTTGTTTGTCTGGGAAAGACTTTATCTCTGCTTTATGTTTAAAGGAAATCTTTTCTGGGTACAGTATTCTCAACTGAAAGGTTGTTTGTTTTTTTCTTCAGCACATTGAATGTGTCATCCCACTCCCTCCTGGCACATGGTTTCTGTTGAGACTAAATGAATTGGATCTCCTTTACATGTTATTTGCTTCTTTTTTCTTGTTCCTTCTAGAATCCTCTCTTTGTCCTTGACCTTAGAGGGTTTGATTATTAAATGCCTTGTGGTAGTCTTAATTGAATTGAATCTGTTTGATGGTATCTGAACTTCCTGTACCTGGATCTTTACATTTTTCACAAGGTTTGGAAAGTTTTGTTATTATTTCCTTGAATAAGCTTTCAACCCCCTAGCTCTTTCTCAACTCCATCTTGAACACCAATGATTTGTCGATTTGCTCTTTTGAGGTTATTTTGTATATCTTTAGGTGTTCTTCATTCCTTTTTTATTCTTTTTTCTCCTTTGTGTGTTTTCATATAGCCTGTCTTTGAGCTCATTGATTCTTTCTTCAGCTTGATTTATTCTGCTGTTGAGGACCTCTAATGCATTTTTCAGTTCAGCAAATGTATTTCTCAGTTCCAGGACTTCTTTTTTTTATTTTTTAATTAGTTCAATCTCTTTGTTAAATTTGTCTGATAAATTTCTGAATTGCTTTTTCATGTTATCCTGGAGTTCACTGAGTTTCCTGCAAACTGCTGTTTTAAATTCCTGATCTGAGAGCTTAACACATTACTGTTTCATCAGGGTTGGTCACTGACACTTTGCTTTGTTCTTTATGGAGGTCATGGTTTCCTGTTTGCTGTTATTTCTTGTGGATACACATCTATGGTCTTGCACTGAAGGATTAGTTATTTATTCCTACCTTCACTGTCTGGCTTGTTTTGGTCTTTCTAGGGTATACTTGCTGGGAAATTCTTTGCAGTTTCTTGTTAAATCACACAAACTCTAGAGTGCTACCTCCTTTTTGACACTAGGTGGCACCTTAAGCCAAGGGTTGTCTTGGGTCTCACAAATGTTTGGAGCAGTGGGGCAGTCCCAATGAGGAAACCTTGTCTTTCTGGAAAGGTCGGTTAGGGGTTTGTAATCAAAAGATCCACGGAGCGTGCCTCCTATGGTGTGGTGCTGAACAGCCACTCATGTGGCATCTCTTTGTCCCCTCTACTTTGGCAATACCCTTTTTAGTATTCTTCCCGCTACTCCATGTGTTGTTTCTCCACTCTAGTTATTGGGAATGTGAACTATTCCCAGATTTTTGTAAGCTCCTTGAGTTGTTTCACCTGCTTCTTTGCAGTTTCCTTTCCCTAGTTTTAGGTAATTTCATCGCCCGCATGTGTATTTCAGTACTCAGCTGCAGATTCAGGAGGAACCCTCAGATGATCTCCAGGGCTGTCTGTGTACTGCTCTTTCCTCCCTAGAACTGTGCTTAGTAGATTCTAGCTGTCTTGGCTTCTCCAAATTCTCATTGTGCCAATGCACTCCAGCTTGGTGACAGAGAAAGATCCTGTCTCAAAACAAAAATAAAAACAGTAAGACAGACAACCTTATTAAAATGGGGGACAGCGAAGTAGAGAACCAAATGGGTACTTCCCAAAAGAGTAAAAGAGGGTATCAAATGACCAATCAACCTGTGGAAAGGAAAGATGCTCAACTTTATTAGTTATCATGGAAATACAAATTAAGTATGCACCAGAAATGGCTCAGATGAAAAGATCTATAATGCCAAGTGTGGGTGAGGATATGGGGCAACTGGAGCTCTCATTCACTCTGCAGAACTGTTTGATTATATCCACTGAAGCTGAACATATCCAGATATGTCTGTCCAATAGCCCAGCAATCCCTTGCCTAATTACAACAAAAATAGATACATATTTACACCAAAAGACGCATTATAAGAATGGTTGTAAAAGCCGGGCTCAGTGGCTCAGCCTGTAATCCCGCGCCTTTGGGAGGCTGAGGTGAGTGGATTGCCTGAGCCCGCGGGTTCGAGACCCGCCTGGGCAGCGAGACCTCATCTCTACAATAAATCAAAAAGTTAGCCGGGCGTGGTAGCTCGCGCCTGTAGTTCCGGCTACATGGAAGACCGAGGCGGAAGGATTGCCAGAGTCCAGCGGGTCGAGGCTGCGGTGACCGGGAGCGGCCACTGCACTCCAGTCTGGGCGACAGAATGAGACTCCAACTCAAAAAAAAAAAAAAAATGGTTGTAACTGTATTATTTTTAATAGTCAAAAACTGTAAATAATGTAGATTTCTCTCAAAAGTAGAATTAATGAATAATTGTAGTGTATTCATATATTAGAATACTAAATAGAGAGCCGGTCATGGTGACTCATGCCTAAAATCCCAGCACTTTGGGAGGCCAAGGTGAGAGGATTGCTTGAGCCCACAGGTTCCAGACCAGCCCGGGAAACTTGTGAGACCTCTTCTCTACAATAAATCAAAAAATTTGCCAGACATGGTGGTGTGAGCCTGTAGTTCCAGGAATTTGGAAGGCTGAGGCGGAAGGATCACCTGAGCCCAGCAGGTTGAGACTGCGGTGGCTGTGAGCATGCCGTTGCCTTCTAGCCTGGGTGACAGATTGAGACTCCTACTAAAAAAAAGAAATAATTTTTTTTAATTTTTTTGTAATAATTCATACACTTACTATTTGGATTTGCTTACCTTTATGAATGTCTGTTAATCCATGACAAAAAAATTTAGTTTTAAAAGGATGCTATCAGCTGGGCATGGTGGCTCACATCTATAATCCCAGCACTTTGGGAGGCAGAGGCAAGAGGATTGCCTGAGTCCACGGGTTTGAGACCAGCCTGGGCAACATGGTAAGACCTCATCTCTACAATAAATCAAAAAATTAGCAGGGTGTGGTGGTGCACACCTGTAGTTCCAGCTACTTGGAAGGCTGAGGTGGAAGGATCACCTGAGCCCAGCAGGTCAAGGCTGCAGTGGCCGTGAATGTACCACTACACTCCAGCCTAGGCGACAGAGTGAGACTCCATCTCAAAAAAAAAAAAAAAAGAAGAAAAAAGATGCTCTCATGCTTTTCATGTACAATACAGTACATTTGATAATCATTAGTGCAAAGACTATAATAACTGGGCTCAGTCCGCCCCACCTCCACACAGACTATATGTTTAGAAAGAAAAGTTTCTGGGACCAATGCAACCTTATAACAAATGAGCAAAGACTCTAGTGGTTGAGTCCAACGAGTGAGCTAGGGGCTCTGCTAAGAGGCTCAACACCTACTCTAAGAAACTGTTGAGATTAAATCTACCACACCTCTGATCTCAGTTTTCTAATATTCAATCCCAAAGTGCAGGCCTCTCACCCTACACCCAATTAGCTTGTCTTTTAGTACCCAAACCTCTTTTAATGCTCTGTAAGCTCTCTGTTCAATCTCCATCCCCAAAACCTTTGTAGTGTGCTGAGAGTATGACTCCCTCATCAGCAAACTCCGTTATATCATCATCCTTTTTCTACATCATTTCCTATTTCCTTGCTTTAACTGAAATCCAGTTGTCCTCCTGTCTCAGCCTCCCAAGTAGTTAGGATTATAGGTGTGTTCACCATGTCCAGCTAATTTTTAAAAATATTTTGAAGAGACAGGGCCTTTTATGTTACCTAGGCTGGTCTCAAATTCCTGGTCTCAAGTGATCCTCTCACCTCAGCCTGAAGTGTCAGGATTACAGGCATGAGCCACCAGGCCCAACCTAATTTTTTTATTTTTTAGTTGGCAAGTAAACAATAGTATACAACATATTTTGGTATATGCATACTTTGTAGAATGGCTACATCAAGATATTTAACATATGCTTCACCCCACATACCTATCATTTTTGAGTCAAAACACTTAAAATCTACTCTCTTAACAATTTTCAAGTATATAATGCATGGTTATTAACTATAGTCACCATGATGTACACTATATCCTCTGGACTTATTTCCCTAGTGTAATTGAAATTTTGTGTTATTTGACCATCTTTCCAGCAACTTTTTTATGCTCCACCTGTAAGTGAGATCATACAGGATTTCTCATGCCCTCCAGATTCATCCATGTTGGCACAAATGACAAGATTTTCTTCTTTTTAAAGGTTTCTTTTAAAAGCTGAATAATATTCTATTGTGTTCAATACCATATTTTATTTATCCATTTTTATGTTAATAGACATGTAGGTTGAGTTGTATGTTGGCTGTTGCAAATAATGCTGGAATAAACATGGGAGTGCACTCCAGCCTGGATGACAGAGGGAGACTCCAACTCAAAAAAAAAAAATTCTACAATGTATTTAATGCCTTTGGTATTTAAGAAACTGTTCACAGAGAAATCAAATAACTGGATATATAATTTATGAAAGTTGCACGATGTTGAAAGTCATCCATTTTTTTCTGTTGATTGATGTTTTGGTTTTTTTGTTTGTTTGTTTGTTTGAGTTGGAGTCTCACTCTGTCGCCCAGACTGGAGTGCAGTGGCCGCTCCCGGCCACCGCAGCCTCGACCTGCTAGGCTCCGGCGATCCTTCCGCCTCAGCCTTCCGAGTAGCCGGAATTACAGGCATGTGCTACCACGCCCGGCTGATTTTTTGATTTATTGTAGAGATGAGGTCTTGCTGCCCAGGCGGGTCTCGAACCCGCGGGCTCAGGCAATCCACTCACCTCAGCCTCCCAAAGGCGCGGGATTACAGGCTGAGCCACCGAGCCCAGCTTGATTGATGTTTTGAATTCACACCTACAAAGTAAGATTACATGCCAATAACAAAGAAGTGCTTTATATTTTGTTACTCCTGATGAAGAGCCAGTGGCAGCCCAATCAGTATAAAATATGATCCTTTAATGACTATATTAGAATATGCAACAATAAAAAAAATTTTTTTTTGAGTCAGAGTCTCACTCCGTCGCCCAGACTGGAAGGCCGTGGCACGCTCACGGCCACCCCAGCGTCGACTTGCTGGGCTCAGGTGATCCTTTTGCCTCAGCTGTCCGAGTAGCCAGAACTACAGGTGCACACTACCATGCCCGGCTAATTTCTTGGTTTATTGTAGGAAGTCTCACCAAGTTGCCTGGACTGTTCTTGAACCCATGGACTCAGACAATTCACTTGCCTTGGCCTCCCAAAGTGCTGGGATTCCAGGCTGAGCCACCGAGCCTAACCCAAATTTTTGATTCCTAACTTCACCAGCTGTTCTTGCTAGTACATATAACCTGATTTCTTGCTTGAAATTTCAATTTGGGAAGGCAGAAACACATTAATTTTACATAAGGGTAGTATGTTTAAAAAAAAATGTAAGCCCTCTTGTAGGCTACATGTGACCTTTTAAGTCCCACATGACAAATTTCTACAATAAAATAAGCTTGCTTCCTTTAAAATTTTATCATACCATAATTTAAGAAGATATAGCCAGACACAAGTGGCACATGACTATAGTCTCAGCTACTTGGGAGGTTGAGGAGGAAGGCTCACTTGAGCTCAGAAATTTGAAGCTGTAGGACACTATGATCACATTTGAGAGTAACCACAGCACTCCAGCCTGAGCAACAAAGACAGACTCCATCCCTAAATATATATACTGGGGGTGCCAAAAAATTATATACACATTGTAAGAGTTGTTCACTATAATCAGAAGTGTCTGGACACTGATGGTAACCACTCTGAGCACCTCTTGTAATTGCAGAAGTCAAACATGACTTGTATTTATCTTTTTGGGTATTGCAATTTTAATACAGTTTTTTTCCTTTCTAGAGATGTATATATGTTTTTTGGTACCCTCTACATAAAATAAATTTTAAAATAATGTATTTATTTTAAAAGCAAAATTCATCAGCTTTATTCTCAGACAGATTACAGAAAATTTATTTATAAATGAATTTATGATGGCTTATACCAAATAGTATCCCAAATACAATTATGTATACATTAGCTAATACAAAATATATGCACACTTTTTTGTAAAGTTTTTCAGTCAGAAGATAATAATCAAAGAAAAATTGCATATACATGCAATTATGTTCACAAAATTTGTTTAATATTCATCTAATTATCAAAAATTTCAAACAAGTTGACAATGTATAGTCATAACTTATTTAAAGTTAAAAGGTCTTGCTAGAATTTAGAATGTTGGCTAAAATATATCATTCATATATGGAATATACAATGTATATCATCAATGATTGTAAAAATTTGCTATATTAATGATTTTAATCCTTTTAGTTTCAGTTGCCATTACTTATATAGTCAGGGACATACTTTAAATTTGCTAAAGCTCCAAGCTTCTTTTATTATGTTTTTTATTTTAAAGAAAATATTATTATTTTTTATTTTTATTTTATTTTAATTGTAGGGTACAATTCAGGGTTAGGTACATTAGTCATTGCTTCTTTAAAAGCAAACAAAAAGATACTAGTGCAGTGGCTCACACCTGCAATCTCATCACTTTGAGAGGCCAAAGCGAGGGAATTGCTTGAGCTCAGGAGTTTAAGACCAACTTGGGCAACATGGTGAGACCTCATCAATACAATAAATAAAAAATAGTCGGGCTCGGTGGCTCAGCCTGTAATCCCGAGCCTTGGGAGGCTGAGGTGAGTGGATTGCCTGAGCCCGCAGGTTCGAGACCCGCCTGGGCAACTTGGTGAGACCTCATCTCTACAATAAACAAAAAAATCAGCCGAGCATGGTAGCGTGCACCTGTAGTTTCAGCTACTTGGAAGGCTGAGGCGGAGGGATCGCCGGAGCTCAGCAGGTCGAGGTTGCGGTGGCCGGGAGCGGCCACTGCACTCCAGTCTGGGTGACAGAGACTCTAATTCAAAAATAAATAAATAAATAAATGAATAAATAATGAGCCGGGCATGGTGGTGCATGCCTGTAATTCCAGCTACTTGGAAGGCTAGGGAAGAAAAATCACCTGAGCCCAGCAGGTCAATGCTGCGGTGTCCAAGATCATCTGGGCAACAGAATGAGATTCCGACTTAAAAAACAAACAAACAAACAAACAAAAACTTACACCATTTCAAAAAGAAAATAACTGCAGTAAAATTCTAGTTAATTGATTTAGCCCCCCCAAAATAGAATTCTTGAGTAGATAAAAATTGGCATTTAAAAACAAGATTTGTGCTTTAAATATATTTATATAAATATTTATGATCACACTTTCCTGATGTAGTAAATTGACTATACTTCACATCTCAATATTTCTTACCGAGCCAGGATCATTAATATAGATAATTTAGGACATTGGGCTGAATCTGTGCTGTCTTTGAAATATAAGCTAGAACTGACTTTGTTTTGTTTTGTATTGTTTTATTTTTGAGTCAGAGTTTCAGACTGGAGTGCAGTGGCATGCTCACTGCCACCGCAGCCTCAACCTGCTGGGTTCAGGCAATCCTTCCACCTCAGCCTTCTAAGTAGCTAGAACTACAGCGGGTACCACCACGCCTGGCTAATTTTTTAATTTGTTGTAGAGACAAGGTCCCGCCAAGTAGCCCAGGCTGGTCTTGAACCCCTGAGCTCAGGCAATTCTTTCACCTCAGCCTCCCAAAGTGCTGGGATTAAAGAATTGAGACACTGCACCTGCGAACTGACTTTCTTGATTAAATCCTATATGATAACTTTGGTTTCTTATAATTTGCTTTTCATAAAAAAGCAGAACATATAGCTCATAATCCCATGGTCAGAGACATCTAACTGCCATTCTTCAAAGTTATTTTATTGAATCAAAGGTTGAAGTGTTTATCTCATAAATTATTTTGCCCTCAAAAGATAATCTCAAAGAAAAGAAGAACTTAAGTTCATAGAAAATAAACAAAATTTTAAAATATGTATAATCTCAATTATTTTCATGTGAATTCTAAATTTTCATTTAAATATGTGTATCTGGGCCGGGCACGGTGCCTCAGAATGCAATCCCAGCACTTTGGGAGGTCGAGGCGAGAGGATTGCCTGACCAGCCTGGGCAACTTGGTGAGACCTTGTCTCTACAATAAACCACAAAAAATTAACCAGGTGTTGTGGCATGCATCTGTAGTTCCAACAACTTGGAAGGTTGAGGCAGAAGGATCACCTAAGCCCAGCAGGTCGAGGCTGCGGTGGCCATGAGCATGCCGCTGCACTCCAGCCTAGGCAACAGAGTGAGAATCCAACTCAATAAATAAACAAACAAATAAATAAATAAGTGTACATGCTTTATTTTTTTTTGCATCTACTTTTTTCTCAATAAAATAATGCTAATTAAATTTATATGGATCTGCAGTTTTTCTTTTTCTTTTTCTTTTTTGAGTTGGAGTCTCACTCTGTCGCCCAGACTGGAGTGCAGTGGCTGCTCCCGGCCACCTCAGCCTCGACCCGCTGGGCTCCGGCGATCCTTCCGCCTCAGCCTTCCACGTAGCCGGAATTACAGGCGCGCGCTACCATGCCCGGCTGATTTGGATCTGCGTTTTTCAATGTGCTTCATTTGGTCTTTGAAAATCCTTTTGAGGTAGGCAGCACAGTATTATTTCTGATTTACAGGTTTTTTTTTTTAAACCTGAATTTTCTAACCGGGCATAGTGGCATGCGTCTGCAGTTCCAGTCATTTGGAAGGCTGAGGCAGAAGGATCACCTAAGCCCAGCAAGTCGAGCCTTTGATGGCCATGAGCGTGCCACTGCACTTCAGCCTGGGCGACAACTGTGAGACTGCAACTCAAAAAAACAAAAACAAAAACATGAATTTTAATAAATTAACTGACTTTTTGAAGAGTGTACGCCTGGTTACTCATATCTGGCAGTGAGACATAATGCAAATCAAACAAGTAAACAGATCTACAGACTTTATTAACAATTAGACTTAAATCAGGCAGTTTAAATCCTGGCTCTCCTACTTAATAACTATCTGACATTAGGCAAGTTATTTGACATATTTGTGTCTCAGTTTCTTCACAAGCAAATTTTTTGGTAATGACTATTAACTATTGTAAGAAATAAATAATGCACAGAGTAAGCACACATCCTTTCCAGTGGAAATCCAGTGTTATAAATATCATGCTCTCTCCCACATGAACACTCTTAAATGTACATAAAACTTTACAGTTTACATGACACTTTCTCATATACATATGTAATTTTATACTTACTAGTTTAAGACACAAGCAAATCAGGTAGATTGTCTCCAATTTATAGATGAAAAAATTAAGGTTTAGAGAGTATCATCAGTTTGCCCAAATTCATCCTGTTGTAGCAGAGTGACAAAATCATTGTCTTAATTGTTAATAGAAGAATTTATTTTCTGTTAGGCAACATTTTTTTTTCTTAGAAAAATGCTTTGATGTGACACTGTGAAATAAAAAAAAAAAATGAGATTCTGAGAACATGGGTAACTGGAGACAAGGAAGCAATAGATAGCTAAACTGTCCTACGCTGGAAATTAGCAGAAATTTGGAGATAAGGGCATTACAGAAGAAAAAATAGAAGAGTGAGAGAAAGGAAGGATTTTTAGCAATTGTAGGGATCACCGACGTACCTTTAAAGAGTAGAAATATTTGATATTCAATTTCATGTATAAATTATTTCCATTTAAATCTTCCTCTTTTCAAACCTGCAATAAACCCTGTCATTTATGTATTTATATACATACATACATTCCTTAAGTAAGTTTCTTTGTTCTTTTTAATTTCCTTCCTTCTCCCTTCTCTTTTTTCTCCCTCTTTCTTCTCCTCTTTTTGAAAAAAAGAATATTTAGGAATAAGATCCAATTCTATATCTGGGTTAGCACCGTGTGAGACTGAGACAGAGGCAGAATATGGAGGAAGAAGAAATAATCCATACCTGAATCAATTTAACAGATGCATAAGTTTGGACTTTATGGCAAAGAAGAAAACATACCCATCTCACCCTCCGGATGCACAGAAATCTTGGGTAAAGGAATTAGTCTTCCATATGCTGTTCTTATTTAGGTTTTAAGGGAATTTCAGAGGTAAAGCTAAGACTAGTACCCCGGTTTTTGAATTCCTAATCCAGTATTCCTTCCAATGCCCAAGAGGAGTATTAACTAAGTGGTACAAATACAGGCCAGGAGTTAAGATCCACTTGAGTTCTAAGATGATTTAGATAATGTTGTAAAAACGAATACAGTACACCAATGATGAAAATAACGTGTGGGTTGATATGAAGTAAAGCCAAAAAAAGGGGGGGGATAAAACTTGAGTATAGTCTTGACTATCTTACTGGGTAAGTCATTTAAGCTGCTCCTCCGCCCCACTGGAATATCAAGACAGCTCTTGATATGAACCGTGCCATGTAATTCAATACCTTAACACTATTAGGCCAAACCATATGAAATTGCTATTTTTGTAGGTAAAAAGGGCCAAACATTGGAAATTTCACATAGTTAAACTTAACATTCAGCAATAGGCACATCTTTTAGCCTTTTAGCTGTCTTATTTCCCCATCCTGATAAAAGTTCTGATTACTTTGGTTATGTCTAGTGTTATTCATATTCAAATGCACGGTGGTCACTTGGTGTATTAGATGCTGCTTATAATTCAGCTTTTTTCTTGTATTCTTACTGGATCTTTTAGTCTTAAGAATTTTACTGACTAAAAATAGGTATAGGTTTAGCTCCCATCAGAGTGCCTTTAACAAATGAGAGAAATCAGTGCTTTGCAAGAAAATTTCCTCTTTCTGTAGGTAAATAAGCACCTTCTGGGCTATAACTTGAACAAATATTTTATATCTGTTTGAAAATGTACAGTCACACATGCTTAGTATGCAAAGTATACTAACTTTATCATGTAATCTCTGTGAACTAGGTAGAAGTAGAATTTATTAATTCCACTTTGATCATAAAAATGGGAGCTGGGGCCAGACTCAGTGGCTCAGTCTGTAATTCCAGCACTTTGGGAGGCCAAGGAAAGTGGTTCGAGACCAGCCCGGGCAAATTGGCGAGACCTCATCTCTACAATAAATCAAAAATGAGCCGGGCGTGGTAGCACACGCCTGTAGTTCCGGCTACTTGGAAGGCCAAGGTGGAAGGGTTGCTGGAGCCCAGCAAGTCGACGCTGAGGTGGCTGTAAGCCAGCCACTGCACTCCAGGCTGGGCTAAGGAGTGAGACTCCAATTCAAAAAAAAAAAAAAATAGGAGCTGGTCCACTGAAAATTAGATTTTAAAAAATCAGACTCTGTTAACACCTACCAATTGTCTACTAAGCATTTTATTAGAAGGCTTTGACTTTTGACAAAATTACACTGAGTGTTAGGGCCAATTCAAATTATATGAATATACTGTATATGCAGTATATACACATTTCCACCTATATCTGACAGATATTTATACTTGGGAAAAATTAGTTTTAAAAGCAGAAAAAAATAGTGGGATCAGGAATGACAGGAGTGACTAGAGGTATGGCTACGTTCAAGACATTGAAGAAAAGAGGTGCTGTGGAGGATTTATCACTCACTTTGACAAACATTTATTGAGTATTTCTATTTGCCTATGTGTCTGTGTATGCATCCATCCATCCATGCTAGAGTTGCTGTTTCTGAGGAACTTATCTCAAGGGAAAAGAAGACATATACCAGTTAAACACAGAATCAAAGGTTATTTATGATTAAATGGTTAAATGTGTAAAATAGACATGAAAACTTATCAAAAAAGTGAGGGATAAATGTGGCTGCAAGGTTGAGAAGGCTTTACAAAGGAGATGAGCCCTAAATGGCAAAGGCAAGATGATCAAAGTGGATGGAAAGGTGTATTCTAGAGTCAAGAAGCAGCTTATGCAAAAACTCTTGCATTGAAACAAAACTTGCCAATTGATCAGCTTTATTGGAGCAGTGTTTTATTTAGGCTATATTGACTAATATTTGCCATCTTTTATAAATAAATGCCTTTTTATTGAATTTAATATTGTGAACATTTGTCAACTTATAATGAACTATTTTGGCACTTTAGTAAATAAATTCATTTAGGCTATCACTCACCTACTCCATAAGCCAGTTTTGTTTTATAGTGCTATAGAAAAGTTTGGTTCAGATACTATAAAAATGTTTTCATTAAAGAGTAAATATTTTCACTCTTAGACCCTATAGAAATACTTGTCACAACCTATAATGCTTACTTTGTTTCTAAAAAGTTTGATAATAACTCATCCCTAGTGTAATGTGTAATGTATAAAAAATTTGAAAGGATTCAGTTCCTTGATAAAACATAAAATCAGAAATGTCCCTCCCAAAACTCACTGGTCAAGAAATATGAAAGATAGCCATCTAATTCTATCTACTCAAAACTTTTAAACCAGATTATAAAGCTAAGTCCACCTGAACCTTTAATGGGTGAGGATTTCATTCTAAGTCTGAGATAACTTCATTTGTGGCCAAGTCTCAGCTCCAGGAGCAGACAGATTACCAGAGACATTCTGGAAATTAGTATGAACCACATCCTGCTTAAACCAATTATGCTGAAATTGTCAGATCACAGATGACAGCCAATTTCATGCATTTAGTTTCCACTGAATTTACCTAATCATAACAATAATAGAAGTAGAACAAGAAAGATATCATTGCATATCATTCTTTTGGAATATTTAAACCTTAGACAGATATTTTACAAATAAAATTATGTGGGTCATATATAAAGAAGCTCAGCAAATGTGATTTTTTAAAAAAGTAACAAAAATGTGGATTTAATATAGGTATTGTTTACAAACTATACTTTCATGATTTTTTTCTGCTTATCTCTATCTCATTGGCTCATTTAAAGAGAAAATGAACATGCCAGTTTATGTAGAATAGTTCATCTTTTTTCTCTGTACCATTTTATCAATAAAAGTGGATGATAAAATAGATCAAGGTAGGCGAACAATGTTTAGTTTACAAATTTTTCACTTTTGTACTACCTTTAATTCCCACTTCTGAATGGTGCTCTGTAATATACACAAAAGGAAACAGCTTAATAAACATAATTGGCAATTGTTTAATGCATCTTTTGGCATAAAAGCCTGTGATGAACTAAGCGAAATTCATGAGCTTTTTCTAAGACTGCTCTTTATAGCATGTTTGCATAATAATAAGTCCCAATCTGTTGGAAATCAAGTAAAGAGCAAATTAATAAGGTCATCATTTTGGTCTAATGATGCTTAATGCAGTTTTAGCAATCTGCTCAAGACAAAAGGTGGTCACTCAGACATAGCCAATTATGCATTTGTGTGGCAGATGAAATCTTTAATGATGAATCTGATTAACATTCAATAATAAACATACAGGCTGAGGAAATGACCAAGCTACCTCCTGCAAACATCATCAACTAAGGCTTTGTTCAGATTGAGGTCAGACTGGTATTCCAGAAAGGCGCATTAAGATAAAAGTTTATCAAATGCGTTAACATGGATCCCCCTTAAAAAAAAGCAAAATCCCTATTACACGAAAGCTGTCTTTTCAACAGCTGACTTGTCTGATGAGTTGTGAAAATAGACTATACTTTTCTATTGCTGTATGTATTTATTTTTTTGGATTAGCTTTAAATTAATTTGGCTTGATCTCCGAACACTGAGCATATGATAAATTTGTGCCATAGGAGATGTAGCAGTTCCATTGCTTAAGTTTTTCTACTTAAGTTTTAAGTGGTCAATGTGAGCAACTTGAAGGAAATCTGTTTTACTCATACTCATGCTCCTAAAATGCCTTGAATCCAATGAAGTTCAAGAATTGTTTCTTATATAAATAAGCATTACTTAATAGAGTATGGAAGGGGTTAGACAAGGATATCACATATTGTATTTTAAGATTTTTGTTTAGTATAGCAAACATATAGAAAAGTACACAGATAAGTTAAAAGCTCAATAGATTTTCACACAGTGAGAATACTCATTAACGTGTAACTAGATTTTTTTTTAAAACCGAACATCCTAAAGTTCCTTCTGGTCACTAGATCCTTCTTTATCAGCCCCCTAACCTGACTTTTAAACAGCATGCATTAATTTGGCTGGTTTTTGAACTTGTGTTTCCCTTTTTTCTCTCTACATGTTTGTGAGATTCTTCAATATTTCTGAGCGTGGTTGTAGTGTGTTCATTCTCTTTGTGTAAATATACCACAATTATATATCTATCTTAACTGCCAGTGGTGGACTTTGGAATACTTACGCATTCTATTACTGTTTCCTTTAAAGCTACTATGAATTGTGCTGCTATTAATACAAACAATTTGCATAGCTTCTGGTGAACAAATGAATGCATTTCTGTTGAGTGTATATCCAGGAATATTACTGGAACATAGGAAATACATGTTTTCAATTTTAATAGATACTATGAAACAGTTTTCCAAAATGGTTATACCAACTCACATTCCCATTAACACTATAATGAAAATTCTGACTGTCATACGTTCTTGTGAATCATTAGCATTTTCCATTTTCATTTTAGCCATGTGGGTTGGGTATACGGTGGTGTTGTATTATGCTTTTAATTTGCATTTCCCTAATGATTAATGAGATTGAGCATCTGCTCATACACTTATTGGCCACTTGAATACCCTTTTTTGTGAAGTCCCATTTATATCTTTGGTCCACGTTTTGTGTTCCAAGCTAAACTACAAAGTCTCCTGAACATGATTATATTTGCCAGCAAGTAAATAAAGATTGAGTTTTTATTCTACCTTAGATATCTGAAAGAAATTGAAATATAAATGATCCATGACTTGTAATGGTTTGATTTATAATTTTTCTACTTTATGATGGTGCAAAAGTGATAAACATTCCGTAGAAAGCATACATTTTAAAAAAAGAAATAAATCCCATTTACAATAGGTATTTTAAGAACCTATGAATAAAATTTTTTTAATTTTAAAGATGTGGGGTACAATTCAGGGTTAGGTACATAAGTGGTCATTGTACAGGTGAAGTTTGGGCCTCCCATTGATCCTCACTTCACCTGGTTTGGGATCAGGTACCCTTATTATGTGTTATGTGCTTCCCCTCTCTCCCTGGCAGTGCCTGCTACTGCCAATCCCTTTCATGTAGTATTATGATAGATGTTAAGGGTCCACTTATGAATGAGAACATGTGGTACTCAGTTCTTTGTTTCTGTAATAGATCACTGAATATGATGGACACTAAATTCAACCAAGTTGCTGTGAAGTCCATAATTTTGTCCTTCTCTTATAGCTACCCGATATTCCATCGTGTATATGTACTACTTTTTTAATCCAGTCTACTTTCAATGGTTTGGTTCCATGTTTTGCTATTGTGAATAGTGCTACAATAAACATGCGTGCACAGGTATCTTTTTTGTAGATTGACTTGAGTTCTTCCAGGTTGTATGGAAAGTCGATTTTTAGATCTTTTGGAAATCAAAAGCATACTTTATCCAAACAGTTACTCTGGTTTTCACTTTCAGTGCAATATTCAATAAATTACATGAGATAGTCAATGTTTTGTTTTTTTTTTTTTTTGAGTCAATGTCTCACTCTGCAGCTTAGACCAGAGGACAGTGGTATGATCATGCCTTACCACAGCTTCAACTTCAAATTTCAGGGTTTTAGTGATCCTCTCTCCTCAGCTTTCCAAGTAGCTGGGACTACAGGTGTGTGTGTGTCCCCACACCTGGCTAATTTTGTTTTGCTTTGTTTTTGTAGAGAAGAGATCTCACTATGTTCCCTAAGGGGGTCTCAAATTTCTGGGTTCAAGCAATACTCCTGCCTTGGCCTCCCAAAGTGCTGGGATTACAGGTGCGAGCCATTGCACTCAGGCAACACTTTATTATAAAGTAGGCTTTGTGTTAGATTATTTTGCCCAACTGTAAGCTAATGTAAGTGTTCTGAGCACATTTACAGTAAACTAGGCTAAGCCAAGATGTTTAGTAATTTAGGTGGATTAAATGCATTTTTAACTTATGATATTTACAACTTATGATGGGCTTATCAGAATATAACCCTGTTATAAGTTGAGGAGCAACTGTGCATCCATATTTCTAAGTTTCTGAACTCATAGTGAAACTAAAAAAATAAATAAATAAACGCCAAAATCATTATTATAGGATGCCAGTGAACAAATTCATTACAAAAATTATGGTATAGAGCCTGTGTTCAAAACACTACCCGTTTTCCCCTAAGGCTTCATCTTTTCAACTTCTCAGCTCTGGACAGGTGGGTAAGCAGCTTACCACCCCTGCCTTGAACAACCTATAGATTTCTTTTTTCTTTTTCTTTCTTTTTTTTTCTGGAGGGGGGGCAGTTGGAGTCTCACTCTGTCACCCAGGCTGGAGTGCAGTGGCACACTCACAGTCACCGCAGCCTCCACCCACTGGATTCAGGCCATCCTTCTGCCTCAGCCTTCCAAGTAGCTGGAGCTACAGATACGCACCACCAAGCCCAGCTAATTTTTGTGACTTATTGTAGAGACGAGGTCTCACCAATGTGCCTGGGCTGGGCTGGTCTCTAATTCCTGAGCTTAGGCAGTCCTCTTGCCTCAGCCTCCCAAAGTGCTGGGTTTACAGCCTGAGCTACCACGCCTGGCTTTTTTTTTTTAAGAGTCAGAGTCTCACTTTGTCACCCGGCTGGAATGCAGTGGCACACTCGGCCACTGTAGCCTCAACCTGCTGGACTCAGGTTATCCTTCCATCCTAGCCTTCCAAGTAGCTGAAACTACAAGCATGTGCTACCATGCTCGGCTAATTTTTTGATTTATTGTAGAGATGAGATCTTGCCAAGTTGTCCAGGCTGGTCTCGAACCCTGGGTCTCAGGCAATACTCTCATCTCCGTCTCCCAAAATGCTGGGATTATAGACGTAAGCGACCTATAGATTTCTAATCAAATCCAATCTGGGCTGTATCATAGCTACACAACAACATATTAAGTTATACCTATTAAGCTGGACTTCTGTCTTGAAAAAAAAAAGATGGTAAAGTATCAAGTATTTATCCTGACTTTCCTATTTAAACTGTACAAATAGTAGATCAGAGGAAATTTCTTCCAAAATACTATATATAACTAAATAAGGGATGATATAATTGGACTATCACTATTTTGCAATTCTAATGAAGTAATGGTCCCAGGCATTGGGAATCAATGACTTTTAACTAACATCATGAAAAAGAGATACTCAGATGCCATATGCTCTTGATGGAAGAACACTATACCACCTATGAAATAATCTTGTCAAAGTCAAATCTGAATCTAGGCAAGCCTCTAGATGCAACTATCAATTTATAGAAAATACAGGTCAGAAGAGCTTGTTAAAGTATACCAAAGAGCAACAAACAGCCCAATCCAGATTGTGGGGAACTCTACAAATAAATTGCAACAAAAAATGATATGGAAATCTATAGGTTAAAAGAGATTTAAAAGACAGCCACTAATCTTTGTATATACTTCTTATGATCCTAATTTAAATTTTAAAAAAATTTAGTCTGGGCACTGTGGCTCACGCTTATAATCCCAGCATTTTGGGAGGCCAAGGTGAGAGGATTGCCTGAGCCCATGGGTTTGAGACCAGCCTGGACAACTTGGAGAGATCTCATCTCTACAATAAATCAAAAAATTAGCCGGGTATAGTGACACATGCCTGTAGTTCCAGCTACTTGGAAGGCTGAGGCAGAAGGATCACCTGAGCCCAGCAGGTCGAGGCTGTGGTGGTCATGAGTGTGTCACTGCACTCCAGCCTGGGCGACAGAGTGAGACTCCAAATCAAAAAAAAAAAAAAAAAATTAAAAATTTTATAATATTATGAAGACACAATTTCTGATAATGAGTAATTCCCATTAGGTCACTTCTCTGATCAGTGACAATTATAAATTTTGAATAAAGTAATTTTTTTAACAAAAGCACTTTTTGAGGTGCTAGAAAGTAACCAAAAGCAAAAACTTGAAGAGACATAATCCTTCATCTCTCTAGGATTGATGTGAAACATCTTTATTTAATTAGCTTTTCTCTTGAGTGAATGCCCCAGTCCACGTGTCAGGGAGTAAAGTTCAAGCAGAAAGCTGCAGTCTTACTGGAATGAGGAAACACAGATTGAGTTTGGGGCTGCTAGAAATTGAAGGAGGAAATCTTTGACATGATTGTGCCACAAGGAAGGGAACCCTAAAAAGTGAGTATAAATATCCTTTGAATCCTTGGTTGACTCATGAACTCATTGTCCATGTGTAAGGCATGTCTCAAACAGCCCAATAGAAAGCAGTAAGATAGAAAATGCTGAACAGAGATTTCAGAAAATGCTGTTGCTGGGAAAACAGAGTTTGAAGTTCAAGTCCTATTAAATTAGAAAAACACTAGGTCTTTTCTATTAAACCCCAGGAAGGCTACAATTTACACAAAAGGAACACACCATAGGTCTAAGAGCAAAATCAAAATAGACACATTATAACAAAGCTGAAAACCAAACTTTTATACAATTAAAGATATCTTCCAGTAATTTAACTGCCTTCTATAAAATTCAAAACTCTTCAGAGAAAGACAATAGAATCTGAAATCGCTATGATATATCATCCACAATTTTCAGTATACAATAAAAACTAGATGTATAAAAAATATATACAAACAGAAAAAACAGCCAATTGAAAGAGACCTTGAGACAACCAAATGTTGGAATTACCAGACAAGAATATTAAAATAACTATTATAAACATGTTAAAAATTTTACAAGAAAATATGGATATAATGGGTAGAGAGATAGGAGAATTTCAGAAGGTATTTGAAAACCAGAAAAAAAAAGAACTCTTAGAGCTGAATAATACTGGAAATTTAAAACTTTACTGGATGAGTTTAACAGCAGATTAAAAACTGCAATCAGTGGATTTAAAGACATAGTAATGGAAACTATAAAAACTGAAGTACAAAAAGAAAAAATGAATAGAACCTCAGTGACCTATGGGACAATATCAAGTGGTCTAACATATATGTAATTGGGGTGCCATTTGAGGACAGAGAATAAATGAAAGAGAGAAAAATAAATGAAAGAGACAGATAATATCTAAGAACTGTGGGACAATTACAAAATGTGCAACATATAGGTAATGGGAATACCAGGAGAAGAGAAAGGCACAGAAGAAATATGTGAAGAAATAATGACCAAATATTTCATAAAAATCAATGATAGACACAAAACCACAGATCCAGGAATCTCAGAGAACATCAAGCAGAATAAATATCAAAAGATCTATGCCTAGGCATACCATATTCAAACTTCAGAAAATCAAAGATGAAGAAAAAATCTTGAAAGAAGTCAGAGGAAGGATGAAAACATGCTATCTGTAGAGAAGCAAGGGCAAGAATTACATTGCACTTCTCAGAAAACATACAAGCAAGAAGATGTCGAAGTGAAACATTTATTTATTTAGTTAGTTAGTTAATTATTTTGAGTCCGAATCTCACTATGTTGGCCAGGCTGGAGGGCAGTGGCACACTCATGGCCACCACAGCCTTGACCTGCTGGGCTCAGGCCATCCTTCCACCTCAGCATTCCAAGTAGTTGGAACCACAGACACGTGCCACTATGCCTGGTTAATTTTTAAAGTTTATTGTAGAGATGAGGTCTTGCTAAGTTGCCCGGGCTGGTCTTAAACTCTTGGACTCAGGCAATCCTCTCGCCTCCGCCTCCCAAAGTGCTGAGATTATTGGAGTGAGCCACCGTGCCCAGCAAAGTGAAACATTGAAAGTATCAAAAGAGCCGGGCTCAGTGGCTCAGCCTGTAATCCCGAGCCTTTGAGAGGCTGAGGTGAGTGGATTGCCTGAGCCCGCGGGTTCGAGACCCTCCTGGGCAGCGAGACCTCATCTCTACAATAAATAAAAAAATCAGCCGGGCGTGGTAGTGCATGGCTGTAATTCCAGCCACTCGGAAGGCTTTGAGGCGGAAGGATCGTCGGAGCCCAGCAGGTCGAGTCTGCGGTGGCCGGGAGCGGCCACTGCACTCCAGTCTGGGCGACAGAGTGAGACTCCAACTCAAAAAAATAAATAAATAAAAATAAAAAATAAAGCATCAAAAGAAAAAGCCACCAACCTAAAATTCTATTTTCAACTAAATTATCCTTCAAGTGAAAGAGAAATACTTTCTCAAACAAACAAAACTGAGGAAATTTGTCACCAGAGACCTACTTTGCAATAAATGTTAGAAGTTCTTCAGAAAGAAAGGAAATTATACAGATCAATGTCATATGCTGAACTGTGACCTCTCAAAATTCTTATGTGGAAACCCTAACCTACAGTACTTCAGGATATGATTGTATTTGGAGATAGGACCTTTAAAGAGGTAATTAATTTAAAATAGGTTCCTTACAGGAACCCTAATCCATTATTACTGGTGTCCTAATAATAAGAAATTAGGATACAGATGAGACAGACCCCAGACACATTGCCCACTCAAATCAAGAGATGACCATGACCTGTAATCCCAGCACTTTGGGAGGCCGAGGTGAGAGGATTGCCTGAGCCCAGGGGTTTGAGATCCACCTGGGCAACTTGGTTAGATTTTGTCTACACAATAAATCACAAAAACTAACTGGGAGTGGTGGCATGCGTCTGTACTTACAGTTACTTGGAAGAGTGAGGCAGAAGGATCGCCTAAATCCAGCAGGTCAAGACTGCGGTGGTCGTGAGTGTGCCACTGCACTCCAGCCTGGGTGACAAGAGTGAGACTACAATGCAAAAAAGAAAAAAGAAAAAGGATGACCACATAAGGCTACAAGAAGAAAGCTACCATCTGCAAGCCAAGAAGAGAGAAATCAAACCTGCCAACACCTTGATCACAAACTTTTAGTCTCCAGAAATTTAAGAAAACAAATTCTGGTTGTTTAAGTCATCTAGTTTGTGATGTTTTGTTATAACAGTCCTAGCAAAGTAATACTGTCAGAAATTCAGATTTACATAAAGGAAAAAATGCATTAGAAAAGAAATAAGTGAAAGCAAAATACAATATTTTATCTTTCTTTTTCTTAATTGATACAACAGATGTTTATTCAAAATAATAACAGCAACAATGTATTAAGTGATTATAGCTTATGGATAAGTACAATGAATGATAGCAATGTTATAAGTGGTGGGAGGGACAAATTGGGAATACTCTGTTATAAGATCCTTGCACTACCTTTGAGGTAGTATAGTGCTATTTGAAAGAGGACTTAGTGTAATTGTGAGTAAAAGGGAAGGAGGTACAAACAGATGGAGCACAGAGGATTTTCTGTGTGAATCTATAATGGTGGACACATGTCATTATATATTTGTTCAAATTCTAGCACATAAAACATCAAGAGAACTCTAATATAAACTATGAACTTTGGATGATAATGTGTCTATAGTGAATTGATTGTAACAAATGTACCACTCTAGTGAGGGATGTTGATGGTAGAGGAGACCATGTGCGTGTGTGTGTGTGTGTGTGTGTGTGTGTGTGTGCAAGTACTTTTCACTTAATTTTGCAGTGAACCTAAAACTGCTCCAAAAAATAAAGTCTACATTTAAAAAACCATTGCCTATTTAGAGCTACTCAGATTACCTATTTCTTCTTGAGTCAGTTTGAGTAGTTTGTATTTTTCAAGAAGATTTGACTCTCTGTTTTAAGAGTTTCAACTCTTACATTAAGTCTTTAATCTATTTAGAGTTAGCTTTTATATATAATGTGAGACAGGGGTCTAGCTTCATTATTTTGCATGTGAATATCCAGTTGTCACAGCACAGTTTGTTGAATTGTCATTCACTCTTGTTTAAACCAAATGATCATGAATGTATGAGTTTATTTCTGGACTCTTGATTCTATTCCATTATTTATATATCTATCCTATGGCAGAACAATATTGATTACTGTGTTGCTGAGTAGTAAGTTTAGAAATTGGAACCATGGCTCACGCTCATAATCCCAGCACTTTGGGAGGCAGAGCTGAGAGGATTGCCTGAACCCAGGGATTCGAGACCAACTTGGGCAACTTGGTGAGACCTCATTTCTACAATAAATCAAAAAATTAGCTGGGTGTGGTGGTGTAAGCCTGTAGTTCCAGAAACTTGGGAGTCTGAGGTAGAAGGGTTGCCTGAGCCCAGCAGGCAGAAGCTGCAGTGACCATGAGCGTGTCACTGCATTCCAGCCTGGGTGACAGAGTGAGACTCCTACACACACACACAGAAAAAAAGAAATTGGAAAGTGTGATAGTTGTGTCGGATATGTAGATTAATTTGGGGATTACTGCCATACTAATATTAAATCTTTGGATCCATAAGATGAGATGTTTTTGTTAAGTTATTTCTAGATATTTTATTCCTTTTGAGGCTATTACAAATTAAACTTTTCTCAATTTCGTTTTTTAATTGTTGATTAGTACTCTATAGAAATACCATTAAATTTTGTATTTTGATCTTGTATCTACCATATCAATGAATTCATTTATTGGTTTTAATTTTTTTTAGTGGATTCCTTAGTATTCTCTACATATAAGATCATGTCATCAGTCAGTTTTACTTCTTTTTCTTTTCTCTCTCTCTCTCTCTCTCTTTTTCTTTTTTTTTTAGAGAAAGGATATCACTCTGTCACCCAGGTTGGAGTACAGTGGTATAATCATAGCTCATTGTAGCCTTGAACTCCTGGGCTTAAGCAATCCTTCCACCTCAGCCTCCCCAGTAGCTGAGATTACAAACCCGAGCCATCACACTCAGTTTGCTTCTTCTTCTCTAATCAGAATGACTTATTTATTTTGACCTCATTGCCCTAGATAAAGCCTCCAGTAATGTTGAATAAAAGTGTCAAGAACAGACATTCTTATCTTGTTCCCAGTATTAGGAGGAAAGCAATCAGTCTTCTCCATTAAGTATGATGTAAACGGCACGATTTTCACAGATGCATTTATTAACTTTATGAAATTCCCTTCTATTTTTAGTTTATTGAATGTTTTTACCATGAAAAGCTACTTGATTTTGTTAAATACTTTTTCTGCATCTATCAAGATCATCATGTAGTTGTATCCTTTGTTATATTGATGGAATGTATTCTATTAAATGATTTTCAGATTTTAAATCAAGCTTGCATTTCTGAGATAAATCTCACTTGGTCATGGTGTATAATTTTATTTATGTAGTTAAATTCAATTTGCTAGTATTTTGTTGAATATTTTGTGTCTAATTTTTTTTCCCCAAGAGACAGGGTCTTACTCTATCACCCAGGCTAAAGTGAAGTAGTATGATCATAGTTCGCCATAACCTCTAACTCCTGGGCCCAAGTGATGCTGTTCCTCTACCTTAGCCTCCTGAGTAGCTAGGACTACAGGCATGCACCATCACGTCTGGCTTATTTTATTTTTGCTGGTTTTTTTTATAGAGACAGGGTCTCACTGTGTTACCCAGGCTGGTCCCAAAATCCTGGCCTCAAGCGATCCTCCCACATCAGCCTCCCAAAGTGCTGGGTTTACAGGTGTGAGCCACTACTCCCAGTCCCATGTGTCTAAGTTTTTTTTTAATCGAGGGTCCCACTCTGTCACCCAGGCTGGAGTACAGTGGCACAATCACAGCTTGCCATAGCCTCAGCCTCTTGGGCTCAAGTGATCCTTTGTCCTCAGCCTTCTGAGTAACTGGGACTACAGGTGTGCATGACTATGTCAGCTAATTTCTTTGATGTTTTTGTAGAGATGAAGTTTCTCTATGTTTCCCAGGTTGGTCTTGAACTCTTGGACTCAAGCAACCCTCCTACCTTAGCCTTCCAAAGTGCTGGAAATACAGGTGTGAAACACTGCACCTGACTCCATGTGTCTAAATTTATAAAGGATATCGATCTGTAGTTTTCTCATGCTGTCTTGGTCTGCTTTTGAGATCAGAGTGATACTGGTCTCTTAAAATGAGTTGGAAAAGGCTTACTCTTTTTATATCTTTTGGAAGAGTTTGTGAAGGACTGATATTAATTCCTTAGCCATATGTAGAATTCACCAGTGAAACCATCTGGTCCTGGGCTTTTCTTTGGGGGAAGGTTTTTTTATCCCTAGTTTAATCTCTTTACTTATTTCTTCTTGAGTCAGTTTCAGCAGTATGTATCTTCTAAGGCATCTGTCCATCTTATCTAAGTTATCTAATTTTTTGCCATACAGTTAGTTATTCCAGTAATAACGATGTTTCTGTCTTTAAGGTCAATAGTAATTTGATTCTTTTTTTTTTTAATCAAGATAGTTAAATGTCAACTTTTGTTGAAGCTTTCAAAAAACTCTTTTGGTTACTGTTTGCATGGCTTATCTTTTCCATCCTCATACCTTCAATCTACTTGTGTCTTTGAACCTAAACTGTCTCTTGTAGAAAGCATATAGCTCGATCTTTTTTTAAAAATTCATTCTGCTAATATCTGTTTTTTGATTGGTATATTTAATTCATTTACATCTAATGTAGTTACTAATAAGGTAGGATTTATGTGTGTCACTTTGCTATTTCTTTTCTTTTTTTGAGTCGGGGTCTCACTCTGTCACCCCAACTGGAGTGCAGTGACACAATCATGGTTCACTGAAGTCTTGATCTCCTAGGCCTAAGCAAACCTTCTGCCTCAGCCTCCTGAGTAGCTGGGACTACTGGTGTGTGCCACCATGCCCAACTATTTTTTTGTTTTTTGTTTTTTGTTTTTTGTAGAGAGGAGGTCTTACTATGTTGCCTAGGCTGGTCTTGAACTCCGGTGCTCAAGCAATCCTCCCACCTTGGCCTCCCAAAGTGCTGGGATTACAGACGTTAGCCACTATACCCAGCCCAGGATTTTTATTTAATTAGAAAGAATTTATTTGGAATTTGGACTGGGTTTTTTCTGCTTCTTGATATCTTGTTTCTTCCTTTTGTGAGGCACATTTTCCCTCTGGCAAAGGAAAAGTTTGTTTTTCAAGCAATCCTCCTGCCTTGACCTCTCAGTGTTGGGATTATAGACATGAGTCAATGCACCTGGCTAATTTTGCTAGTTCTTTTCTATGTGTTATGTACCTTTTGTTCGTCTATTTTTCAGTTATGATCTTCTTTCATGCTAGATATTTTCTAGTGTACTATTTTAATTTCCTTATTTCTTTTACAATATTTTGTGTTTTCTTAGTGATTCCTCTGGAGACTACATTAGCATCTTAATTTAAAACAATCTAATTCAGATTAATACTTAGTTAATTTCAATAGTGCATTCAAACTTTTCTCCCATATCTCCATTTCCAATTATCTTATAATATTATTGTCGTATAAATTACACTTTTAATATAAGCTAGTCGATAAAGGTTTATAGTTATTGCTATATAGTTGTCTTTTTAAAAAGAATGTTCCAGCTACTTGGAATGCTGAGGCGGAGGGATCGCTGGAGCCCAGCAGGTCGAGGCTGCGGTGGCCGGGAGTGGCCACTGCACTCCAGTCTGGGCGACAGAGTGAGACTCCAA
Organism: Cephalopachus bancanus; assembly: GCA_027257055.1. Classification (NCBI taxonomy): domain Eukaryota; kingdom Metazoa; phylum Chordata; class Mammalia; order Primates; family Tarsiidae; genus Cephalopachus; species Cephalopachus bancanus. The sequence goes on from JAPVLO010000226.1 coordinate 1,566,072, forward strand.
CTCAAAATAAATAAATAAATAAATAATATAAAGATGAATGGCCGGGCTCGGTGGCTCAGCCTGTAATCCCAGCACTTTGGGAGGCTGAGGCAAGTGGATTGCCTGAGCCCACGGGCTCGAGACCCACCCGGGGAACTTGGCGAGACCTCGTCTCTACAACAACTAAAAAATTAGCCGGACATGGTAGCACACACCTGTAGTTTCGGCTACTTGGAAGGCTGAGGCGAAAGGCGGGAGGATTGCTTGAGCCCAGGAGAGCAAGACCAGTCTAGGCAACATAGCAAGACTCATCTCTACAAAAAATGTTTAAAAATTAGCCAGCTGATGGTGTGTGCCTACAGTCCCAGCTACTCAGGAGGCTGAGGTGGGAAGACCACTAGAGCCCAGGAGGTTGAGGCTGTGGTGAACTGTGATCATGTCACCTCACTCCAGGCTTGGGAGTGAGACACTAACTCAAACAAAACAAAACAAAACACACAGCCTGCCCCCCGAAAAATAAACAGAATCAGAAAACAAAAATACACTTATAATGTCTTTATATATATCTCTGTAGTTAACTTTACCCATCCTTTTTATATCTTCATGTGGATTCAAGTTACCATCTAGTGTCTATTTATTTTAGCCTGAAGGATTCTCTTTAGCAGGCTAGATTTAGTAGTAAAAAATTATCTGCCTTTGTTTATCTGAGAATTTCTTAATTTCTCCTTCATTTTCAAAATCAAGTTGTTTGTTTTTTTTTTTGAGTTGGAGCCTCACTCTGACCCAGACTGGAGTGCAGTGGCCGCTCCCGGCCGCCACAGCCTCGACCTGCTGGGCTCCAGCGATCCTTCCGCCTCAGCCTTCCAAGCAGCCAGAATTACAGGTGTGCGCTACCACGCCCGGCTGATTTTTTTGATTTATTGTAGAGATGAGGCGAGTCTCGAACCTGTGGGCTCAGGCAATCCACTCACTTCAGCCTCCCAAAGGTGCGGGATTACAGACTGAGCCACCGAGCCCGGCCAAAATCAAGCTTTTTATTTTGAGACAATTGTAGATTGACATGCAGTAGTAAGAAGCTGTATGAGATCCCATGAATCTTTTTTTAGTTTCTCCCAATGTAATATCTTTCAAAACTTTAGTATGATATCATAATCAGGCTGTTGACACAGTGAAACAATCAATCTGTAGGACATTTCCATCACCACACAGATCTCTCATGTTTCCCTTTGTACTCACACCAACTCCCTTCTACCTCCACACCCTCCTTAACCCCTGGTGACCACTAATATGCATATTCTATTAAATCCAAAATCTAGGTCTGCTCAGAGATATTTTCATTGGTTGCTTTTTACCCTATGGATTTTACATTCTTTACTATTTATCTGCATGTCTAGTAATTTTTTTAAAAACTGGATATTTTAGTTAATGCATTATAAAAACTGTGGTAAGCCAGGCACTGTGGCTCAAGCCTGTAATCCCAGCTCTTTGGAAGGCAGAGGCAAGAGGATAGCCTGAGCCCCTGGGCTCGAGACCAGCCTGGGCAACTTGATGAGACCTCATCTCTACAATAAATCAAAAAATTAGCCAGGCGTGATGGTGCATGCCTATGGTTACAGCTACTTGGAAGGCTAAGGCAGAAGGATCACCTGAGTCTAGCAGGTTGAGGCTGTGGTGACCATGAGCGTGCCACTGCACTCCAGCATGTGCGACAGAGTGAGACTGACTCAAAAAAAAAAAAAACCCCAAAAACCCAAATACCCAAAACAACCGTGGTTTTTGGTCCATCTCTCTCCAGAGTTTGTCTGTTTTCTTGCTGTTTACTTGTTTAGCACCATCTTGAACTAATTATATAGGTTCTGCATCTTTGCCACTGATCTCTCTTGTGTGTGTGTGTGTGTGTGTGTGTGTTGTGTGTGTGTGTGTGTGTGTAATTCCTGTGTTTGTTTTTAGGTATGAGTTCCCAGTCGTCACCTCTGGATTGCTGCAGTTTAGTGATCAGCCAAAGACCAGTCAGATTTCCTAAGACATTTTCCCTTTATGTTTTCCATCCTTCGCCAAAGGAATCTGTGAAAAGGCCCATCTTCCAACCTCAGGCAGTTTTTATTTTATTTTATTTTACTTTTTTGAGTTAGAGTCTCACTCTGTTGTCCAGACTGGAGTGCAGTGGCATCGTGGCTACTGCAGCTTTGACTTGCTGGGCTCTGGCAATCCTTCCACCTCAGCCTTTCAAGTAGCTGGGACCATAGGCACAGGTCATCACGCCTGCTAATTTTTTCTAATTTATTGTAGAGAGGTCTCATCATGTTGCCCAGGCTGGTCTTGAACTCCTGGATTCAGGCAATCCTTTTGCCTCTGTCCCTCAAAGTGCTGGGCTTATAGGTATGAGTCACCATGCATGGCCTTCAGGCAGTTTATAAGATAGCTTTATCTTCCATTTCTTTCTTATGCAGGACTTCAGTGTTAGCTAGAGGTGATCAACTAGGGCTTTCTCCTTTACCATAACTTTTGTGAACATGTACACCACCTCATTTGTGCATGCAATCTTTTAGATTCCCAGGAATGTATATTAGAGTTTTTCAAAGTTCTCTACATCTTTCTACTTCTTCAGGATTTCCTGTTAAATTCCTAGCCAGACCCTTTTGCACCAACTGAAAACACAACGTTAAGTGTCCGTAATGTTGCCAGAAGACTGGTATTTTCGGTAGTACTCTGGAGTAGGGCTTTTTTCCATCACTCAGTTAAATTAAATAGCCACAATACTCCAGGAATAGAAATTTCCCAAGTAGCTGCTGGTTGGAACAAAATATTTACTGTGCTATGAGAATGTTGATTACTCAGATACAGGTGACATATCTGGGTTAAAAATACTAACATCGGGTCAGGCTCAGTGGCTCAGCCTGGAATCCCAGCACTTTGGGAGGCCGAGACGAGTGTTTTGAGACCAGCCCGGGCAACTAGGCGAGACCTCGTCTCTACAATAAAATAAATAAATAAACAAACAAACAAATAAATAATAAAGTAAATTAGCAGGACGTAGTAGCACGCGCCTGCAGTTCCAGTTACTTGAAATGCTGAGGCGGAAGGATTGCTAGAGCCCAGCAGGTCGATGCTGGGGTGGCCGTGAGTGTGCCACAGCACTCCAACCTGGGCGACGGAGGGAGACTCCAACTCAAAAATAAAATATAATTAAGTAAAAATACTAACATCTCTAGAATACATCTCATTTTCATCAATAAGACTGTCACTGATAGTTATAAAAACCACCTTTAGTAAACTGAACCAGCAGAAACAATCCAAGTGAACACAGTACATTTGCATGCACAGTCACTTCAGATTTAACATTCCTAAACAGCTTCATATTTAAAACAAATTATTACATTAAATATGTTTAAAAATCACATCTGATTTTTGCTGCGCTAACATAAGTAGGACTGGACAAGGGAATACAAATGAGCAATTTCTCAGGAATGCAGGTGATGATTATAGTCAATGAACATATATAATAAGTAATGATGTAGTTTTCTAACTCACCAATATAGGAGTATAATATGGACGGATATAATATAGCATAACCATAAAAGAGAAAACCGTGTTTGAAAGATAATTCCCATTGGTCTCCACCAAAATAAGATTATGCTTACCTTCTTGTCTAAATTTCTTATCAGGCAATACAATGGAACAAAACCTTGCTACAAAATTTTTATTACATTTCCAACTGGGAAGAGTAAATTTTAAAGAATAAAATATACAATCCTGCCAGAACTTTTCAATGTTCCCACACTGCCAATTTTACCTTCCTTGGAAGAAAGACGAACTCGATTTTTTTCCCACAGAGAAGTATTAATTGTAAGGCATAATTCACCAGTCCTCAAAGAAATAGTACTTAACCATGTTCTTCCTGTGAGCACTCAATTAACTGTATGCTTATAAATGGCATTTCCTCTGAATGTGTCCTGAAACTTACCTTATAAAATCCACAGCAACACAGCATTTCTTGTTGCTAAGGGACTATGATACCACAGTATTTTATGTTACTAAAACATGAATATTATCATTTATATTGTTCATATGCCTAGTTATCATCAGATAATTTAAACACTGACATGGGAAAATATTCTAACCTCTGATTGTATTATTTAATGTTGGAATAATGAATGATCCTGTACTTCCTTATAATTAAAGGACTCATTTTAAATAATGAGTAATACCAATATTAATATTACTATTTCATTATTATCATTATGATTATTTTTGCTAGTTAATACTTATAGAGATATTGTACCATGCCAGACACTATTAGGTATTGTTTCTTCAGTTTTGCACAAAACTAAACTAAAGCAGAGAGATGTTAAGTAGCTTCCTCAAGATCACAGAATTAATAAAGAGGCAGAAGTAGAATTTTATATCCAACTGGTCTCATGATATTGTTCACATTCTTAACCACCACACTATATTACACTAAAATTTTTTTTATCTTAACTATTTTTAGTTACCTGGGATTTATTTTTTAAAGTGATGCTATTCACAGCACTTTAAGAACATACCTAGTCTTACCTGTAGAATATATTTGTTGAAAGTTCTACCATCCTCTGATGGAACTGTATTTATAACCATATTACTTACATTATGACTATAAATTCCTTTTTCTTTTTTTTCTTTTTTTTTTTTGAGTCAGAGTCTCACTCTGTCACCCAGACTGGAGTGCAGTGGCATGCTCATGGCCACTGCATCCTCAACTTGCTGGGCTCAGGTGATCCTTCCACCTCAGTCTTCCAAGTAGCTGGAACCATAGGCATGCACCACCACGCCTGGCTAATTTTTTATGATTTATTGTAGAGATGAGGTCTCACCAATTTGCCTAGGCTGGTCTCAAACCCATGGGCTCAGGCAACCTTCTCACTGCAGCTTCCCAAAGTGCTGGGATTATAGGCATGCCCAGCCTATGGTGCCCAGCCTACGGTTATAACTTTGAATCTGTTTGGTTTAGGGATGTGCAATAGGAGTTCACATTGTATTCAAAATCTGGTCCTTATTTTACAAGACTAATCTTTGGGTCATGTCTTTGTCTCCAATGTATATTCAATCCTGATTAGGCTTAAATGAGCAGATTAAAAATACACGAAAAGATAAGGCTAGCTTACTTTAACAAGGCACATTTTTAAAGTGTAATGCAGAAGCATGATGTGTCTAAATTTTTTTTTTTTTTTTTGAGTTGGAGTCTCACTTGGTCGCCCAGACTGGAGTGCAGTGGCCGCTCCCGGCCACTGCAGCCTCGCCTGCTGGGCTCCGGCGATCCTTCCGCCTCAGCCTTCCGAGTAGCCGGAATTACAGGCATGTGCTACCACGCCTGGCTGATTTTTTGATTTATGTAGAGATGAGATCTCGCTGCCCAGGCGGGTCTCGAACCTGCGGGCTCAGGCAATCCACTCACCTCAGCCTCCCAACGGCGCGGGATTACAGGCTGAGGCACCGAGCCCGGCTTGTCTAAATTTTTATACTGCCATACTAAATGCCTTTTTAGTTTTGGCTTGGATACTTATGGTTTAATACCAAACTTACTAAAATATATATCTAGCAAGAGTTCATCCCTAATAGTAATATCATATTCTATATTTTGAACAATATGTGAACTGGGCCTTATTAGATGTATTTATCTGTAGCAGTAGCAATACTTCATATTATCTTCATAACGATATATATAAGAATAGTTATGTGTAAGAAGCCCCCTATTAAATTTCAGAACAAAATATATAAATTTACTCAATTCAGCAATGCTTCTAGGGTTAGTTTTTGTTTTTCTGAGTTAGAGTCTCACTATGTCACCCAGGCTGGAGTGCAGTGGCACATTCATGGCCACCACAGCCTCGACGTGCTGGACTTAAGTGATCCTTCTGCCTCAGCCTTCCAAATAGCTGGAACTACAGGCATGCGCCACCATGTCTGGCTAATTTTTCAATTTATTGTAGAGACGAGGTCTCACCATATTGCCCAGGCTGGTCCTGAACCCCTGGGCTCAGGCAGTCCTCTCGTCTCCATCTCCCAAAGTGTTTGGATTACAGGCATGAGCCACGGCACCCAGCTTGGGTAAGTTATTTCAGCTCCAATTAAAGGACATGAAAATAGAGATTGGTTGATACAGTTTCTACACTGTAAGTAGCTGGTTAAAGAACATTCTTTCATATTCCAGATGGCATTTAAAGATAAACCTGTCTCCATGCCTACAAAAACTAAAAAACGCCTTTCATAAACCCTGAACTACCAGAATCAACATCTCAATTTCACTTGTAAAGGTCTAATAGAAGGTGGATTGGATGTTAAGACTGGATAATATTTTTGGAAAACATTAGCTTAACATATTTAAAGGGAAAATTTAATTTTAAGACTTTTTAGTCTAACATAATATAGAACAGTATAGAAAATAGGTAAAAGAAAAAAAGTAATAGCTTACATTTGTTAGTGCCCATTATATAAATTCATTATTTAATTTTATCCTTGGAGCAATTCTGAAAGGTATTCTTGTCCTCATTTTAAGAACCCGTTTCAGGGAGCACAAGTTAAAGTTGAAAATAGTAGGCTGGGATTTAAAAGGTTCACATCCAAAACTCATGCTCAGGTCCCTTTGGCTTTCTGCTTCCTTAAGAATAAATATTTTTCTTCGTGTGTGTGTGTGTGTGGTGTGTGTGTGTGTGTGTGTGTGTGTGTGTGTGTGTCGGTGTCTCAATGCGTCGCCCAGGCTGGAGTGCAGTGGCATGCTGCTCATGGCCACCGCAGTCTCGACCTGCTGGACTCAGGTGATGCTTCCGCCTCAGTCCTTCAAGTAGCTGGAACCACAAGCATGCACCTCCATGCTCTGCGAATTTTTCTTGATTTATTATGAGCCACTGTGCCTATATATGGCTAAGAATACACATTTTTCAAGAGAAAACATAGTTCCTTGTTTTCAAATAAAACTATGTGTATGCCACTGCACTCCAGCCTGGGCAACGGAGTGAAAAAAACAAAAACAAAAACAACTATGTATAACTGAGAATATTATTAAATTTCCACATTCTATAATAAGATAATATGCCTACATTAATTAAAGGTGAAATGGTGGCTTTCAAAAATGTTAACACGTTTGTTTTAAAACAGAATTTCAGCTGGGCACGGTGGCACAAGCCTGTAATCCCAAGTACTTTGGAGGCAGAGGCGAGAGGATTGCCTGAGTCCACGGGTTCAAGACCAACCTGGGCAACTTGGTGAGACCTTGTCTCTACAGTAAATTAAAAAAAAAAATTAGCTGGGTGTGGTGGCATGCACTTGTAGTTCCAGTTATTTGGAAGACTGAGGCAGAAGGATCACCTGAGCCCAGCAGATTGAGGCTAAGGTGACTGTAAGCATGCCACTGCACTCCAGCGTGGGCGACAGAGTGAGACTCCAACATAGATGATAGATAGATAGACAGATAAAAATGTGCCTTTAAGCAGAGTGAGATTCCACCTCAATAAATAAATACATATAACAGAATTGTGATTATCATATAAAAATATGAGAATGTGGTCTGGTGAGGTGGCTCAGCCTGTAATTCCAGTACTTCGGGAGGTTGAAGAAAGTGGATTGCCTGAGCCCGCGGGTTCGAGACCAACAAGGGCAACTTGGTGAGACTTCGTCTCTACAGTAAATCAAAAATTAGCCGGGCATGGTAGCACGCGCCTATAGTTACAGCTACTTGGAAGGCTGAGGTGGAAGTATCGCTGGAGTCCAGCAGGTTGACGCTGGGGTGGCCGTGAGCATGCCATTGCACTCCAGCCTGGGCGACAGAGTGAGACTCCAACACACACACACACACACACACGAGAATGCAAAGTTTCTCATGATAGAGGCTAAAGTAGAAATGACACAGATCCTGATGAGTCATATTCTTAGAGAAGGTTATTTTAAGAGAAATTTATAAAATGTAAATATTTCTTCAGCATCTAGAAATAGCAAAGTAATTTTGCTTAGGCTTCCATATGTCCATATTTGTGACTCCAAAATAAAAATTAATAATAATAATAATACTGTGAATCTATGTAAAGTTGTAGTTCTCAGAAAAACTTAGAATCCTCCATATTGCAATAAGCCAAAAACAACCACATATTCATTTTTTGATAAATGGGTACATTACCACAAGAAAGAATTTCCAATTCCAGAAAAAATATTGAAATTGGTTAAAGCTGCAAAGTACTAAAGGGAACCTTATTAGAACCATATGATCTGACCATATGTTTCTGCAAACATTTGTAACCAAAGCATGAATAGTCCACCTTTGAGTGTGTCACTGCAGGGTAAATCCCATGTTATAGTTTTAAGTGTCTTTTAGTCTTAAGTGTTGAATGAATAGATATTATCATAGAACTTGTTACCCTCAGATTTTAAACAGGTAGAAAATAAATCCACTGATTTTGAAAATGGGGAAATAATAAATGTTGGGTTATTTGAAGTCAGCATTTTGGAATATAAGTAATATGCCTCTCCTTAGCCATATCACTTTTAGGAATGAGTGGAGTTTAGGATTATTTTTGAGTGAGTGCAGGGTCTGGGATAAATCATAATGTGTAGTTTAGTCCCTTATAGCCAACATTAGAAACAGATATTAGCAGGACAAAAATGAACATGATGAATAGCCTTGAAAGTGGTTGGGAAATTGTATAAGAGTGCTAGGCAACCTGGGACATTTATGCAAAAGGACTTGGATTTACGGGTCATTTGTTTGTGTGTAAACACTCATCCCACTATTTTTTAGGAACAGCTGGTGGAACCTGATGTCTTTTATTCTGTAGGTTGCCTGCATGTGTTGCTGCTCATCTTACACCCTGGTTGAGCCCGCCAAAGCATGAATCTGAATTTGTATGCCATGAGAATGTTTTTTTGAGAGTCGTAATCACAAAAGATGGATCAGTGCCTCATCTGTCCCAATGTGATATTTCTTATTTGTAGATCTCCTTGTTTTGTACAAATTGAGATTTTGCTGTATTTTTTCCCTTGCAAATCTTAAGTGGAATGTATTTTTTAAAGTGATTTTTTTTTTTTGAGTTGGAGTCTCACTCTGTCGGCCAGGCTGGAGTGCAGTGGTATGCTCATGGCCACTGCAACCTCGATCTGTTGGGCTCAGGTGATCCTTCCACCTTAGCCTTCCAAGTAGCTGGAACCACAGGCGTGCGCCACCATACCTGGCTAATTTTTTGATTTATTGTAGAGACAAGGTCTCGCCAAGTTGCCCAGGCTGGTCTTAAACCCCTAGACTCAGGCAATCCTCTCGCCTCCACCTCCCAAAGTGCTGGGATTACAGATGTGAGCCATTGCACTTGGCTAAAAAGGGATTTAAAATTTCTTTTCATTTCAGAACTCACATGAAAATTAACAAGATATCTTATTTGCCTTTGAAGACTTTAGAAGGTAACAAAGAAGCAATGTAGCTATTAAGTATGTTTACCTTCATTCTTCACTGAAGTCTGATAAACCATTAACGTGATTTTTAAATGGTTAAGGGCAGTACTGGCATTGTTACCAATAACATAAAATACATTTTCTTCTTCTAATCTGTACTCTGACTCACTTAAGCAATGGCAAAGGGTTCTGTACCATTTAACTTAACATTAAGGGAGATTCTTTGGATTTTTATCAGCCCAGTAGCCTTGGAAAAAGCTGTTAAAAATATTCCTAAGACTAAAATAAGGTGGAAAATATTCAGGGAAGGCATATCACACCAATAATTCTATTACTTTCCTTTAAAAATATTAGTGATTGTAGAAGTTTGTCATGGTGTATTTGTGGATGTATGTTAGTCAATCAGAAGGCAATTCGATGGAAAATTATTGCACATAGTAGTAATGAGAGGTAAATATATTATCATTAAATTCTATTATCACCAACATGTACTGCTTCTCATTATAAACTCTATGGTTACAAGCAGTCACAAAGAATGTAATTGAGTGGATTTTTACTAGTGTTTTGTTGTTGTTGTTGTTGTTGTTGTTGTTATTTGAGTCGGAGTCTCACTCTGCTGCCCAGGCTGGAGTGCAGTGGCAAGCTCACAGGCACCATAGCCTCCACCTGCTGGGCTCAGGTAATCCTTCCACCTCAGCCTTTCAAGTAGCTGGAACTACAGGTGTGCACCACTACGCCCAGCTCATTTTTTGATTTATTGTAGAGACAAGGTTTTGCCAAATTGTCAAGGTTGGCTGCAAACCCCCTGGCTTAGGCAAACCTCTCGCCTCTGCCTCCCAAAGTGTTGGGATAACAGGAGTGAGACACTGTGTCTGGCCTTAATTAGTATATTAATCTGTTCACTTTTTGGTTACCTACAATTGTACTTTTCCCTAAGAATATCTTGAGATAACCAAGTTAATATGAACTAAACTACATTTTAAAAAAGCAAGTTGTGTGTTGTTATCAATATGACTTTGGTCTCAGTACTAAATATCTCTGGACCTCAATTATTTTAAGCTTTATATATGAGAAGCAGATAGCTTCTAAAGTACTCTAAAATACTAAAACAGTAATACAAATAAAATAGCAAATCAAAGCAGTGCCTACACCAAAGTAGCCAGTTTCAAAATAATATGGTTCAGTTTATTTGTGGAAGTGAACAGCATCATAAATTGGGCACTTACCAAGTGCAAGAGCGACAAACAGTCTTACTTTGTCCAGACTTATAAGTTTGGCACAGTCAGAAGCAAAAATAGACAACTTTAACGTAGTTTTGAAAATATTATGTTGAAGTTATATACTGGGGATCAAGATAGTTAGATGAGGTATACATAATCCAGTCAGGTGGACATAAAATTCCAGGAAATAGTCTTAATTAAATTTCTCAGAATGAGTTGAAGTTTGCCAAGTAATGAAGAGGAAGGGAACTCTGCATAGGTGGAGGATCACTAGCAAAGGCAACAGATGTGAAAGAGCATAGTCTGTTTTTAAAATGATTATTGAGCATAGTTAGCAAAAGGTGACCAGGAGATGAAGTTGGAGGTGCTTAGTAGGACCAGATCCCCAAAAGCCTAGTATGCCTTAAAATGGAGTTTTGACTTCATCTTGTATAAGGAAGTGTCTTAAACAGGTGAGTAAAATGATCTAATAGTTTTAGTTCAACTAACTGGCAGCAAAGATAGAAGATGAACTCTAAGGGCAAGAGGCTAGTTAGAAACTATCACACGAGTCTAGAAAAGAGGTTATGTAGGCCTAAATTAATGCAATCACAATGAAGATGGAACTGGAGAGTTGAGCAATAATTAAGGGGCAAAATGACAGAAATACTTAATGACTGAAAATGGTGATTGAAAGGAAACTTGGATGACTTGCTGGCTTAAGATTTAGATAACTAGGCCAGGCATGGTGGTTCATGCCTATTGTAATCCCAGCACTTTGAGAGGTGGAAGCAAGAGGATTGCCCAAGTCCAGGGTTTGAGACCAGCCCGGGCAACTTGGCAAGACCTCGTCTCTACAATAAATAAAAAAATTAGCTGGGTGTGGTGGCACATGCCTGTAGTTTCAGCTACTTAGAAAGCTGAGATGGAAGGATCACCTGAGCTGAGCCGGTAGAGGCTACCGTGGCCTTGAGTATGCCACTGCACTCCAGCCTGGGTGACAGAGTGAAACTCCAACTCAAAAAAAAAAAGATTTGGATGACTAGATAAATTATGGTGCCATTAGTTGAAATATGTTGAGTAGCTTTCAGAAATGAATTGATTCATACAAATTGAGTTTGAGATGCTATGGGACATCCAAGATGTGGAGTGGAGAACTGGATAAATGGGTCAAGAATTAGCTGTCACACAGACCAAGAGAGGATGAGATTATTCAAAGCATAGAAACTGGGATGAGAACTGGGCTTTGAAAAGAAATCACATGTAACTTTAGTCCAGTTGCTGGTTTATGAGGGAAGAGAGGGAAAACTAGTCAGGAAGCTGAAAAGTAATTTTGAGAAACCAATGAAAACTGGAAGTCAAAAAACCAGTCTTCACAGTATACAACTTTCTTCATCAGTGTTCAGCTTTCTGGGCACACTAACAGCAAAGGCAAATGGTGACATTAAACTAGGTTTGGGGATTTGGCAGTACTGAGATAGTGGAATGACAAGGGTAGATAATGCAGGACGCTACAGAGAGATTAGTTTCAATGACTGACTATGGAGTTCAAACTTGGAAGTTTAGACTGAAGGAGGCTGATAAGCTGGGAGACAGTGGAGGGAATTGATCTAGTGAAAGCTGAAAGGACAGAGGATGGTGATCAGAGAGACAGGTTATTAGTGTTCGTGGTTACATGAGTGAGGGTTTTAGGATACAGTCAATAGAAGTGGTTAGATGAAATGGAGGTGAAATCACAAGAGTTTAAGTCAAGAAACTGAGACTTTGGAATTAGGTAAGTTGCTAAGGTGTTAAAAACCTGTAACTGGAAGTTATGACACTAGGGTACAACACTGCCTCCAATGTGACTAGTTAGCTATGTCAACCAAGGCAAATCTGTTAAGTTATTCAGTTAATTTGATAAGATTTCTTTTTCCTATAAGAAAAGACTGGGCTTGATGGCTCAGCCTATAATCCCAGCGCTTTGGGAGGACGAGGTGAGTGGATTGCCTGAGCCCACGGGTTCGAGATTGGCCCAGGCAACTTTGCAAGACCTTGTCTCTACAATAAATCAAAAATTAGCCAGGCAAGGTAGCACGTGCCTGTAGTTCTGACTACTTGGAAGGCTGAGGTGGAAGGATCGCTGGAGCCTGGCAGGTCAATGCTGGGGTGGCCGTGAGTGTGCCACTGCACTCCAGCCTGGGCGATGGAGTGAGACTCCATCTCAAAAAAACCAAAAACAAAAAACACACAGCCCAGTGTGGTGACTCATGCCTATAATCCAAACACTTTGGAGGCCAAGGCAGGAGAACTGCTTGAGCCCAGGAGTTCAAGACCAGTCTGAGAAACATAGTGAAATCTTGTTTCTACAGAAAATAAAAAAATTAGCTGGGTGTGGTGGCTTGTGCTTGTAGTCCTAGCTATTAAGGAGGCTGAGGTGGGAGGATCTCTTGAGCTCAGACTGAGGCTGCAGTGAGCCAGGATTGCACTACTACTCTCCAGCCTTGGTGACAGAGTGAGACCTATCTCAAAAAAAAAAAAGCTAAGCACCTACTGTGTCTCAAGCAGCACACTATGATCTTGAACAGATTCTGCCCTCAAAGAGCTCATACTCACTAAAGGGAGTTAATTTTTTTTTTAAATAGAGATAAGGTCTTGCCCTGCTACCAAGGTTAGAGTGCAGTAGCGTGATCATAGCTCACTGCAGCTTTGAATTCCTGAGCTCAAATGATTCTTTCACCTCAGCCTCCCAAGTAGCCAGGACTACAGGCATCTGGCACCACATTTAGCTTTCATTTAGTATTATAAAAATGTTGTAAGATGATTCTGAAAAGCACCCCTTTAGAAAAGTAAAATAGCAAGGCTTGCTTTCAGATTTCCAAGGGTATGTCTTTCGTAAAGAGATTTTAAAGAAGTGGACTAAAATCTTTATGAAAGTATATCATATATCAAAACACTGTAATCATGAGGTAGTGGAAAGAGCACCGTGACCTTGATTGTGGTCTCCTTATAATGTTTCACTTTAAGTATGACATTCGTGCAACCATGCTTCCACCATTTTCTTTGACTGTCCTGCTTGTCACATGGTGACACTAGCATTCATTTGATTAACAGCATATTTTGGGGACTGCTGCTATAGGAGATGCTATTTGCAATGCTCTTATTGTGTTCCCATTAGGTAAGTAACACAATAATCCAGAGCATAGAGGCTGAGAGATCAGGGAAAACATATCCTGGTCCTCCCTCAAGCATATATTTCAAAATTGTAAGCATTTTTTTCTTGTGTTAAATTAATTTTGTTATTAATTCTCTAATATCATAATTTGAACATACCAGAATGCATATCCACAACAAAACACTGTTGTGTGCCTTGCTTCTATTACAGCTCTCATCATATTGTACCATACTGCACATGTGAATTAGGGTTTGGATTCCTGGTGATATGATCCTTTTCTTACTCATCTTTGGTATCCTTGGAGCACAGCACAGTTCTTGAGGTAAAGCAGACTCTCAAAGCATGTCAGATGAATGAGTGGATGGATGAATGAATGCCAGATAATATGGAAAGCTGTTGTTATCCTTGGGGGGGGGGAGTTACAGTGTACAAAAGAGACAGACCTATAAACAATTAATTGCAATATCATAGAATGGGTATTACCTTGGGATGTAGGCTGGAAAAATTAATTTTGTCCCAGGGTGGTAATGGGACTGAAAGGCTTTTACAAAAATGCTGACATTTAGGATAATCAATTAGTTGATATGAAGTTCAATTCATATTTTAGAACTCAACTGCATCAGAATAATACTATTTATGAACATCTAAACAAAATTGCAAAAGTGTAACATTCTTTTTGTAGTTAAAGTTGGTAAAGGTACACTCTTTAGAATAAAAGAAAGAGAAAAGACAATCTCTGGCCCACAGTTAAAGCGATAAACAGGAATGGAGAAAGTATGATGGATTTAATGAGGTTAGGACAATAAGAATAAAAAGTCTGAAAAAGAGCCAGATGTGGTGGTGCCTGCCTGTAATCCCAGCATTTTGGGAGGCCAAGGTGGGAGGATTTCTTGAGCCTAGGAGCTGTGCAACATTGCAAGACCTCGTCTTCACACTTACATGCACCAGCTGGGTCTGGTGGTGCACGTCTGTAGTCCCAGCTACTTGGGAGGCTGAGGCAGGATAGCCTGAGTCCAGAAGTTCGCGGCATCAATACTGCACTCCAGCCTGGATGACAGAGTGAAACCTCAACCCAAAACATAAATAAACAAATAAATAGAAAAGATTGCTACAGTCTAGAAATTGGTCAAATGAAATAGGCATTATGTGAGAGCTGAGAAATAGACACATTGTTAGTAAAATGTTCCATTCATTTCTTAAGCAGATACAATATTGGGAGTATAGTAATCAAACACACACACACAAATCTGCCCTTTTGGTTCTTAAGTAGAATATTCTCACCAGAATCCAAGGATTTTTTTTTTTTTTTTTTGAGTTGGAATCTCACTCTGTCGCCCAGACTGGAGTGCAGTGGCCACTCCCGGCCGCCGCAGCCTCAACCTGCTGGGCTCCGGCGATCCTTCCACCTCAGCCTTCCAAGTAGCTGGAACTACAGGCACGTGCTACCACGCCCGGTTAATTTTTTATTTATTGTAGAGATGAGGTCTCACCAAGTTGCCCAGGCGGGTCTCAAACCCGCGGGCTCAGGCAATCCACTCACCTCGACCTCCCAAAGCGCGGGATTACAGGCTGAGTCACCAAGCCCGGCAGAATCCAAGGACTTAAATGTTCCTTTGATGGCATTTTTTCGTTTGAAATATGTGCAACTTTCAAGACATAAAAATATGTCATAATATTTAAGTCTTGTTAGTAAAATTATAATTATATAGTTTCTTTTTCAAAGTACTTTCAGCACATGAATAAAAATTCTAACAGGTTAATTAGTTTTTCGCAGGTACAATTTAAGGATACCAAGATATCTAGGATACCTAGGTTATTGCTTCATATTCCTAGTAATTAATATTTGGACATTGCTTCAGAATTTATAAAGCACCTTTACACATTGTGTTTCATCTCACTTAATCCTAACAACAGTAATCTTTTTATTTATTTGCTCACTTTTTTCCCAGCAGAACACAAAAGCTGAGGCTCAGTGAAGTAATGTGACCAAGGCCACCCAGTAAGTAGCAGGACAAAATTTAAACTCATTTTTTGACCACCTGATGCAGAAAAAAAAAAAAAATTCCACATACCCTCTTGCATTTGAGCCTCATGTTTAATCTATTTTTTTTTTAAGTTTTAAAATAAAGTTTATTAGAGAAAGTTGAGAAGGAAAAGACCTGCCATGGGCAAGTTTAACAAAAAAGAAAAATTGTTGATCTATTTCTTGTGAGATTATTATTTATCCCTATTTTAAGATGAAAAAACAGAAGTTCAGAAAGATTAAATATTGCCCAAAGTAAGTGAGCAGGTAGAGTTGGAACAAGTTTCTAAGTTTGATGGTAACCAAGTCCATGTATATTGTTAGCCAACTTTAAAGACTGAAATATAAAAATATTAACATGTCAGTCTACGTTATTGCAGTTTTTACTTTAAAAAAAAATTTTTTTTTTTTTTTTGAGTTGGAGTCTCACTCAGTCGCCCAGACTGGAGTGCAGTGGCCGCTCCCGGCCACCGCAGCCTCGCCTGCTGGGCTCCGGCGATCCTTCCGCCTCAGCCTTCCGAGTAGCTGGAACTACAGGCGTGCACTACCACGCCCGGCTAATTTTTGATTTTACTGTAGAGATGAGGTCTCGCCAAGTTGCCCAGGCGGGTCTCGAACCCGCGGGCAGGCAATCCACTCACACCTCAGCCTCCCAAAGGCGCGGGATTTAAAAAGATTTTTTTAGAGGTGAAATCTCCCTATGTTGCCCAGGCTGGAGTGCAGTGGCTATTCACAGCATGATTGTAGCACATTTCAACCTCGACCTCCTGAACTCAAGTGATCTTCCGGACTCAGCCTCCAGAGCAGCTGGGACTACAGGTGTGTGCCATTACGCCTGGTCTTACTGTAATTTATATTTAGGTGAGCCTACACTCTAAATAATTCCTTAGTTTAAGGTTATGCCTGATCGCCAACAATGATACTAAGGGTAGCACAAAGTAGGGTTTTAAAGTTTCTACCTCCTTCTGCTTTAGGTAATAATTTCGCTCCACAAGCAATACAATAAAGTCCTGATTGGCAAAAAGCAGGTTATTGGGTCCTTTTACGACAGATAAAAAGATTGGGCAACCTCCTCGGGTCCCCTCTTGCTGCGGGAGCTTTTCTGGCCTCTTAATAAATCCAACTTTCTCACTTTAAAAAAAAAGACTGACATTTATTTTTATGTATTTTTTTTGAGTTGGAGTCTCACTCTGTCGCCCAGACTGGAGTGCAGTGGCCACTCCCGGCGGCCACTGCAGCCTCGACCCGCTGGGCTCCGGCGATCCTTCCGCCTCAGCCTTCCAAGTAGCTGGAACTACAGGCGCGCGCTACCACGCACGGCTCATGTTTTGATTTATTGTAGAGATGAGGTCTCGCCAAGTTGCCCAGGTGGGTCTCAAACCCGCGGGCTCAGGCAATTCACTCACCTCAGCATCCCAAGGTGCGGGATTACAGGCTGAGCCACCGAGCCTGGCTAAAAAGTTGATACTTAAAAACATAGTTAACATTTAAATACAAATACTATAACATCACTTAGAAAAGCAGGGAAAATATAACAATAGTCCTCCAGAAATAATAACAAATCAGTACTTAAAAATTTTCAAGTATATATGACTCATATAAAAGATGATGGCACCTAATTAGTTTACATAAGTGATATGCCATTCATACAATTTTGACTGTATAATAGTAAGAAGACAAATTAAATACTAATATTAAGTTCTGTGAATATGGAGGTAAAATATTTTAATATGAAATGGAAAAAATTTGGGGAAAAGCACAGGATAATAAAAAATATAAATTCCTTAAAAAGGAAAACTGGGTCAAGAAAATAAAAATTTATTATAGAAAGTACTAAAGTATCTACCTAATTATGCCTTGTTAAATATTCCTTTTAATCAGTATTTACCATTAGATTTTCAAAGGTTAATTTCTGGGAACAGTACGTTTCATACAGATTTTGTATTCTTTCCAGTACATTGAAGCTTGTTTATTAGAGTGGAATTTGGTGTAAGATGGGTTGTTTTGGACCTGGTCCAAGAGGGTTTAGTTACTGAAAGCACCTCATTATAAGGTGGTCTTACCAATAAGGTGATCCACTGGCTCAGATCCCATGGATATTATAACAAGGCTCCATTGTGAGTACAGGAAGTTGGACAGCTAATGGTTCTATCAAATGAAACCTTAAGAAACAAAATTCTTTTTTTCTTTTCAAGACATGAAAATCATTTGGGGCTACAGGATCATAAGCCTTGGTCATTTTTCTAACATTCCATTTTCTGAAGTGATATTCTTTATTGTATGCTTCATAGCTCCACAGATATTTTACATTACGGTTTTCTTCCTTATACATTCATTGTCTGGTGTGGGTATTGAATTTTTTTATTATAAAAATTTCATCTATGCTATTTATTTAGAAAAGATTGACTGCATTTACCTAAGGAAACAGAGAAGAAACTACCAAGAATTCATAGGGTTAAAATAAATTCTTGGGTATTGAGAAATTTGAGGTTTAAAAGAGCATAACCAAGAATAATTGTGTGGTAATCAAATACAAAAAAAGTCATCACTTAGTGATGATTATAATAATCAGTCTTCCAAGTAATTTTACAAAAGGTACTTTGATTTCTTGAAATTTTACAAGCAATACTAAAGAATTAAATATTTTGAATGTGCTTTATTATAGGAAAATAATATAACAAAGTCCCTATGCAGAAAAATAATGGAGGAAAGCTTTTCAAAAAAATGTTTTGAATAAAAGATCATAATAAAAACAAAACCTTATGTGAACTTCAAACAGTGCCAAATTTAAAACTAAGTAATAATTAAAAGCATAGCAGCATAGTAATACTTTCTCATTAATTTCAAACATTGTCCTAGAAAGTCTTAACTGATTCATCTACAATTTAAAAGTCAAGTCATGAATCATCTACTCTTTTACATTGTACCTTTTTCCATGAATAAAGTCCTTTCTCCAATTGGTAGTTTTCCTGGTTTTTAGCCACAAAACCAGGAAACCTGTATGCTCTATGTACTTTCAGCTCCTGAATAATTTTGTTATAATTTCATATGCACTGAATGTGTAAGACAGATTATCTGTTAAAGAATTACTACCTTAAGTATCTCAAAAACCTTAAAAATACAAACCAGCCAAATGATTTTTTCTTTCCTCTAACAATTCTTTATTGTCAGCCTATCATTTCTATCTATCTATAGCTAGGAAAGGTTTTATATAAAACAGGGATATGCTTTAGCCATATGATTGATATACTAATGAATAATTTATGACTTGCCACATGCCAGGTACTTTTAAAAACATTTTTATATGTTTTAACTTATTTAACTCTATAAACATTCTTTTTAAGAGCCAGGGTCTCACTCTGTCGTCCAGGTTGGAGTACAGTGGCATGATCATAGCTCATTACAGTTTAGGCCTCCTGAGCTCAAGGGATTCACCTACCTCAGCTTCCCAAGTAGCTGGGACTACAGGTGTGTGCTACCATATCTGGCTACGTTTTTGCAATCCTCCCACCCTGGCCTCCCAAAGTGCCAGGATTACAGGCCTGAGCTACTGCATATAGCCTAAACATTTCTTTAAAAAGCATGTCATCAATAATGAAAATGGTCTTTATCCTACTCTATAAAGGCTAGTAGTTTATTTCTTGGAATATCATCTTGGTCAAAGTTGTGAACTGAGATAATATATCTATTTCAATGTGAGAGCATTGTATAAGCACCTTTTGGAATTACTTAAAACTTATGGTACATCTCTATGCACATTCTCATTAATGAAAATTTTTAGTTTCAGAGAGAAATCAGATTTGAGAAAAAATAAAAAATCATATAGTAATAACAATAATATATGACTATAAAATAATATGCTTGATTTTCTCATGTAGTTTACTAATTCTTCTAAAGACCATTTCAAAAGTCCCTAAAATATTTTTAAACATTTTAATATTTCATACTGTTAAAATAAATTTCTAGCTTTTCAAGTTATTATGTACATATTTATACAATTGTTCCCTAAATGTAGATGGTAAGAGTCACTTCACCTTTTTTACAAAATATGCTTTATTTTAAACATTCTGCAACAAAAGCAAATGAAAATTGGCTCAGAGTAAAATATCAACAGATATTCCTTTACATTATAGATTTTTAAGGCTAAAGGGATTTGTATGATTTTATAGTACTACCTTTCCACATTTTACAGATGAAACTAATTCCCTGAAAGACATGGAGATTGCCAACATGACTTAGCAAATTAGTGACACAGCCAAAAATAGGGCCCAAGTCTCTTGTCTTCAGCCAGGTATTTATTTTTTCCACTACCTTATGGCCATTATCTGTGGTTTAGGAATAATACCAGAAAGGGAAATGGCTTCGTTTTTTCAAAACAATATAGAAATTACTTACTAATCTAGTGTTTGGTACTTATTACTCACTGATCAATTATGAAAAAATATATAATACTAAGGATGATATACTATATCCCAATCTATTTAAATTCCTTTAACTGTTAAACTGAACAATTTAAATTTCTTTGAACTATGCTGAGAGTTGTAGCATTCAGTGCTATAGAAACAAATAAGCTGTATTAAATCTAAATGTCATCAAAATAAAAGCAAACATATGCATATGTAATAATTCACTTATACAAATGAATGTAAAAAATACCCTGAGTACTAGGAATTTTGTCTTAAGAACAATAGACCATACATACTACCTGAACAACTCATACAATTTCAATTCAAATCACTCATAAGTCTAAATGCCCAATAAATAACAGATGCTTCTTAGAAAAAGATCAGTGAATGTATTTTTGCAATGACATCAGAGATGAACATCTTTTTAGAACTATTTTTTATCTTTGAGTCAGAGTCACAGATGTTTCTTAGAAAAAGATCAGTGAATGTTTTTTGCAATGACATCAGAGATTAGCATCTTTTGAACTATATTGTATATATGATTCAGGTTCTTATTCAGTCACCCAAAGTGGAGTGCAGTGGCACATGCACAGCTACCGCAGTTTCAACCTGCTGGGTTCAGGTGATCCTTCCAAGCAGCTGGAACTACAGGTGTGTTCCAACACGTCTGGCTAAACTTTTGATTTTTATTGTAGAGATGAGGTCTCACCAAGATGCCCAGGCTAGTACTGACCTCCTGGGCTCAGGCAATCCTCTCATCTCAGCCTCCCAAAGTGTTGGGCTATGGGTGTGAGCCATGGCACGTGGCTTTTCAGAACCATTTTTGATCAGACATATAGTTTCATTTACAAAAACATAAACATGGTCAAAATTCAAAGAAAGGATTACTATGCCCTAAGGAAACATACTTCAGCTGGATTTATATATGTGGGTTTGCTCAGCAAATTTACATAAGACATTCCTATCTTAATAATTGCATAATTAAAGCTTTATGCTAGAGCATGTCACTTTTCCCTCACAATGTGAAACTAAGTAGCTAGAGTTGAAAATCTTAAGTACTTCATTTGACTTTTTATTATATGTTTACATAAATTTGTTTACAAGTTTAATTTTAAGTTTACCATATTTAAAATATAAAATATTTTCAATAAAAAAAGAATGCTACTTTCTTATTTAAGTACTTATAAGTAGGCAGCTTAATAAGGAAATAAACTTTTCAATTCAAGACAGTGATTTCTAAAATAAAAAATTTCAGACCAATTCAAGGTAAAATCTATAGTGAAACATGGCTGAGGTGTGACAAGATTAGATTGCAATTAATCTTTATGTATCAATATGAAAACAAATGAAGAAAACTACACAATACAAATATTTATGTGAAACTGGAAGTGCCTCAGGAAACTAATTATCTTTCAGATTGATCAATTTTAAATTGCATTTAGCTACAGAAGACTTATTGGAGGAAAATATTTTGTATGAATCACTTTATCAAAAGTTAAGAATAGTCTTACATTTCTGAACATAAAACAGGCTTTCAGAAATCTGATGACAATGAATTAAAGTGAAAACACATCTCAGATTTTAAAAAGTATGACATTTATTCAATGTATACATTATTACTTATAATAAAGTTTAACATAAGCACAACAACATATTTTTACAGCTTGAAAGTATTATTATCTAACACCAGGGAACACACCTTTATTTTTGGAAGGAGACTTTTTAAAGTTCTTTACTTATATTTTGTGAATTTTTCCCAGTTCCAATTCATTCATCCAAGTAGTTTTGACATTACCATCAATTTTATTCTCTTCAATATGCATGCTTCCATTCAACTTTGTATCTGTGCAATCCTCAGCTTTCAATTCTTTGACTGAATCCATTTCTTTCTCAGTTCTAATTTCAAAAAGATCTTCAGCTAAAATGCAATTTGAATTATTAGCTAATCTATTGCCTCTATCAGCTTCAACTAGATTATTTTTTTCTTCATCTGCATCTTCAGGATCATAAAGTTCAGGTGTAAAATAGATAGATTCGTCTTCTTCTGTTTCAAAAGTTCTATTTGAAGTGGAATGTTTAGCTTCTTCACTTGTCAGAGACAATTCAATGTCTGGATCCAGGGCTTCTTCAGAGAAGAGTGACTGCTGGGGATGATTTTTTCTAGTAAGAGTGGCATCAATCTTTATTGGTGAAATCATGGTTTCTGATTGAGGGAATGGTGGAAATGATGTGGTTACTGTAAGATCTGAGGATTCACACTTATCAGTGAATGGCAAAACAGTTTTACTTTCCATCTTTTCTAATTTGAAACTGGAAGGACTAGAAGCACAGTTCTCTGACAATCTGAGCTCAGGTGCTGCAGTCAGTATTTCACCAGCAAAACACTGTCCTAAAGAATTAAAGGTAGACCAGCTAAATCTGCTTGTTTGTTTGTTGAAGGTTGGGCTTGTGGATCTGGAAATTTTTTCTGCTTTCACTGCTTGGATAGACTCTTCCAAGAATACTGGATCATCTAAGAATGCAAAAATTTAAGAACTTTAACTTTCTCTCCTAGCTAACATAATAATCATTAGGTTAAAATAATAATTATTATAAATACCTAAATAACTATAGGATACACAACTTAGAGCATACAACCAATAGTAGTGGATTTTCATCTTAGAACTTGAGAGTGTTGACTTTGAAAGGAATCTTAGGTCTTCAGTGTTTCCTAGCCCAAGTTATAATGCTGTCTGGTAAATTATCAAATGCCACATCAGAGACCTTAAGACTGAACAAGAAAGAAAAGGGTAAAAAGGAAGAGGGCTGAGTAAAGGAGGGAATTGTATAAAAGTCTGCCTTGAAAATTCAGTAAAGGTGATTGAGAAAAAATGACTAGACAAATTCCTTTCTTTAATAAACAAGGTAAGTAACCACAAGGTCAAATTATTTGCTTAAAGTTATAAAATGGTTAATAAGACCAGGACTAGAACCTAAATTTCCTGATTACCAGGCTAATAGTCCTGAATTCACTTGGACATAAGAGGTATATACTACAAAATAAATGTCTAAAATCTGATACATTAAGCAACAGTGATATATCAATTAAAACAATTCAAATTATATCCAGCGGGTTCGAGACCCGCCTGGGCAGCGAGACCTCATCTCTACAATAAATCAAAAAATCAGCCGGGCGTGGTAGCGCATGCCTGTAATTCCGGCTACTCGGAAGGCTGAGGTGGAAGGATTGCCGGAGCCCAGTAGGCGAGGCTGCGGTGGCTGGGAGTGGCCACTGCACTCATAAATAAATAAATAAATAATATCCAGTAACATAGAACAGAGTTGACAAATGTTTTTCTGTTACAGGTTAGATTGTAAATATTTTAGGCTTTGTGGGTCATACTGTTTTGTTGCAATAATCCAATTATGCTATTCTACTATATGCTATACAACTACTCAACTCTGCTGTTGTTTACAGTATATAAATAAATTAAAATTTATTTTATTATTTAATAATAATAAATACATTTATAAACGTTACTTATTGTTTTATTATTTGTTTCATTAAAATTTATTTACAAAAACAGCAGGCCAAATTTTGTTCCAGTTTGTCAATCCCTGATATAGAGTACTATTTCAAATATATTTTCAAATATTATATTTTATCATTTAGAATAAATACCTCTCGCCTTCTTAAAATAAAGAAGTTCATGTGAGAATTATCTACAAATTAGACCAAATTTTAATGTAGCCTTTAGAATAACATCTACCACTTGTGCAGTACTTTACAATGCTGTGATATTTATCATTTTATTTGACCTCCACAAACCAAACTGGGGGGATAACTAGGCAGGTATTCTTTTTTCTTCTACTACTACTCCAAAAGAGTAAGTGACTTGCTAATGACCACAAAGCTAAAAAGTGGCAAGATTAGTAGAAAACCAGAAAATATGTTCTGATTTCCTGTCAAAAGTTTGTTCCCACTCCAATTCACCATACAATTTCATTATTTTATGATATATTACACACCAACATATTTAAGAAACTTAAGCTATACTCAAATATCACTTCACTAAATATAATATTTCTTTATCAAATGTAAATGAGAATAACTTTTCATACTTTTCTCTTTTCTGGAGATGATGCCACTTGGTAGAGACGAGTGTTCAGTAATTATTTTAGGATACTGTAGCTCCTGGACACACGTTTTAGCTTCAACCTTCCTAGGGTTTTCTGGTGTTAGACGACTTGCAGCTTCCAATAAATAAGCTGGGGTATTGTCCTTCAAATAGGTCATTTCAAGTGTAGACTCACTGTCTTGTATAATCTTTCTGTCCTTTTTGGACACATCAATGACCTTTTGGTGCTTTTTGGAAAATTCAGTCAAGGACTCTAGTGCACTTTCAAAGGTTAAATGGTGCTGAATCTGCTGCCGTACCCATTTAGAAAGCCCTAAGGAGAAAAGTAAACCCAGGAGAAAATTTGGCTACTTAGTTATTAAGATATTTCAAATTAAGATAAAACTTACTTTTCTAGTGAACTCATCAAATGAGCATTTTGAACATACAGAATGGTTCTTAATAGTTTTTCCTGAAATGTTGCTTCATAAAGTACAATATACTCATATCAGTAACATTCTCTTTATAAACAGTGTCAAATGGAGAGGAAAGAGGCAATGGGAGTAGAGAAGGGACAATGTATTATTCTCTAGTTATGAATTACTGATGAATATGGCAAATTTAATTTCATCAAAATTCCCCATAAAAATTGCCTACCTCCTTTGTGTAGGGAAACTAGATGTTATAAACAACACAACCTTCAATTACAATATTCTAAATTTTACTCCTTTTATGAAAATAAATTCAAGATTCTAGTCTCAAAGGTTTTTCTGGTTCCCTTCCTCGACCAATTCCAAATGTATTATAAACTATTCTGAGGAGAAAGAAATAACACTGTCTTATGGGAAAATCATGTCCCATATGAATTTTTATTATATCATTATTTTTAAATATATAAATAGTCAAGCTGTTAGAGATATTGTTTGCTCTGTGACTAGATACCACTACTTAGCATTTTTGCCTTTAGTTACTGCTTGACTTAAGCCACTGCATGCTTAATGTAGAAAGGGAAGATAATAAAGCAATATCTTCTGGCTTTAATCCAGATGCTGTTTTAATTTCAAACCAAATACAGTAATTAGACTCTAAGTGGAAAAAAGTAGAGTCCATACCCACAAACACCTAATCCGAAACAAAATCTAGCATCTCTTTGTTATAGTATAATGGACCTTTTAGCATAAAGGTAATCATAAAAATACGAGTAGATCCCACACCTTTTTGAGAACAAGTAGATTTTTGGTATTGACTCTCAAAGGACTGTGTTACTGCTGGATAAAATCATAGGCACGTAATATCTGTTGATTTGAGTGGGGAAAAAATGACAATCTACCAGCTGCATCAAAGTGGGTATGAAAATTTGTGGCACCCTCTTGCTACAGTCCCTTCCTCAGAATAGTGCCACATGATTGGGAGTAAACTCCCAACTCTAGCTTCTCCCTGGGGAGAAAAGAGAAGATTGGACCATACCTCCAAAGTTCTGGCTTTTTTGGGAAGTTGCCTGAGACACTTGCTTCTCTCTTGCCTGTCTTGAAGAGCTGAGATGACCTAGCATATTCTGCATGCCTGGGGGCCACTGAGAACAAAAGAGCTGGGCAGACAGAGGCGAATGTAGCCTGAGGGCCACTACCTCAAGAGGGAAAGGACTGGAATGTGTGTCCACATTTGACTTTTCAGTGAGCTGGCCAGGGACTGGTTACTGTCTTGCTTGTTGTGGAGCACTGACCAGACCTGAAATACTCTGCATATTTAGATCATCTGAGAACAAAAGAGCTAGGTAGCATGCTGCTGCTTCAGAGGCCCCACAATAAAAGAGACAGAAGAGAGGTAGCAAGAGATTATGACATCTAGAAAAAAAACAAACTGGCAAATACTTACAATTAGCAATTTATACTCACACGTGTAAAAAACAGAGCCACAGAAAATGTTTCAGAAGCTCCCAGAGTGCCTAACTGGGCTAATGGGTGATAGTCTTCCCCTGTATGAAACCTATCTGTAAACACTGTAAGAGGAAGCTGTTTTTTTCAAAGGTATGAATCCCAATACAAAGTTATAAGAAATGCAAAGAAACAGTGAAAAATAACCTCATCAAAGGAACAAAATAAATTTCCAGAAATCAACCTTAAAGAAAAAAAAGTGTATGAATTACCTAACAAAGAATTTAAAATAACTGTCAAAAAGATGCTCATGGGCTCAAAAAAATAATACAGGGGAAAAAAAAAGAATTTCAACAAAGACAGAAAATACAAAAAAGAGCTAAACAAAATTTGGAGCTGCAATAAGGGAACTAAGAGCTGCAATAAGGGAACTGAAAACTTCACTAGAGGGGTTCAACAGCAGACTTGATCAAGTAGAAGAAAGAATTAACAAATTCAAAGACAGGTCATTTGAAAAGTATCCAGTTTAGGGAAGCAAATAAACAAAAAGAAAACAACAGAAATGTGAAGAAAGTCGAAGGGACTTATGAGACACCATCAAGCCGACCAATATATACATTGTAAGAGTCCTAAAAAGAGAAAGAGGGAAAAGAGCAAAAAGCTTATTTACAGAAATAATGACTAAAAACTTACTAAACCTGGGGAAAATATTGATATCCAGAATCAAGAAGCCCCCAAAACGCAAATAAGATGAACCTAGAAGTCCATAGGCAAGATACATTATAATCAAATTGTCAAGTCAAAGTGAAAATAGAAATTTGAAGGCAGCAATAACAAGCAACTCATCATGTACAAGTGAACTCTCATAAGACTGCCAAAAGATTTCTCAGCAGAAACCTTGCAGGCCAGAAAGGCGTGGGATGATATATTCAAAGTGCTGAAAGAAAAAAAAAAAAAGAATGTGACATCTGGCAAAACTGTCAGTCAAAGTGAAAAATCAAAGAGATAAAGACTTTCCCAGATAAGCAAAAGCTGAGGGACTTCATCACCAAAATAAATAAATCTTATACCTTATAAGATATGCTAAAGGAAATCTGCTAACAGCAACACAAAAGCATATGAAAGTCTAAAGTATGCTTGTAAAGTTAAATGTGTAGACAAGTACAGAATACTTTAATATAGTGACAATGGTGTCTTCATCACTTTTAATTCGGTATATAAAAGACAAAAATATAAAAAATAACTAAGAATGTGCTAATGGATACATATTATAAAAAGATACAATTTGTGACTTCAGTAACATAAAGTTGATGGGGGGAAAGTAAAAGTGTAGCGTTTTTGCATGCAACTGAAGTTAGGTTGTTAGCTGAAAACAGATTGTTACAACTGCAAGATGTTTTATGCAAGACCTATGTAACCACAAAGAAAACATCTATAGAGGACACACAAAAGAAAACAAGAAAGGAATCGAAGTATCTTGCTTCACGCAAATCAATGAAACACAAAGGAAGAGACCAAGAGAGGAAAAGAGAACCAAGAAAGCTACAAGACAGACAAAACAATGCACAAATGGCAACAGAAAATCCTTCACTATCAACAATTACTTACCTTAAATGTTAATGGATTAAACTTTCTTACTATAACAAAATGCCACTAGGTGGCCTAATTAACAAAAATTCGCAGACAGCTCTTCTATCGCTGCCCTGTCGCTGCTCCCTTGCAGTGTACTAAACAATATATATGAATTATTTTTTAAAAATAAATATATAATTAACAAAAATTTCTTTCTCATAGTTCTGGAAGCTGGGAAGTTCAGGAACAACACACTGTAGATTTGGCATCTGGTAAGCACCTGCTTCCTGGTTCACAAACTGCTGTCTTCTCACTTAATCTCATATGGAGGAAGGGACAGGAAAACTTGCTCAGGCCTTTTTTAAAAGGGCAGTAATCCCATTCAGAGGCTTCTGCCCCCATGACCTCATCACCTCCCAAACTCATTACCTCTTGGTTAAAGAACTCAACATATGAATTTAGGGGGGCATAACATTCACATCATAGTACTTTCCAATAAAAAAACAAACAGTGGCTTAATGGATGAAGACCTGTTCCAATTACATGCTATATACAAGAGGCTCATTTTAGATTTAGGGATGCACACAGGCTAAAACTGAAAAAATAGAAAAGATATTCCCTAAAAATGATAACCAAAAGAGCAGTGGTGGCCATACCTCTACTAGAAAAAATAGACTTTAAGTCAAAAATTGTCATAAGAGGAAAGAAGAAAGAGTATTATATAATGATAAATAGGTCAACACACCAGGAAGATATGACAATTGTAAATAAATATATATGCAAATAACATTAGAGCACTTAAATGCATAAAGAAAACATTGACAGAACTGAAGGGAGAAATAGCAACACAATAACAGATCTCAATATCTTATGTTCAATAATGAACAGAACATTCAGACAGAAGACTAGTAAAGAAATAGACTTGAAAAACATTCTCTTTCCTTTATCCTAGGTTATGAAAAGCAAAAATTAAAGAAAATACCACAAGAAACCAAATAGATCTAACTGACAAATACAGAACATTCCAGCCAACAGCAGCAGAACACATATTGTTCTCAAGCACACAAAAAACATTTCTCAGGACAGATCATGTGTTAGGTTACAAAGAAGTCTTAACAAATTTGAGAAGACTAAAATCACACCAAATATCTTTTCCGACAGAATAAAGTTAGAATTAAATAGCATAAAAAGAAATGGCGAATTTGCAAATATGTAGAACAGGGGCGTCCAACATTTTGGCTTCCCTGGGACACATGAAGTAAAGAGGAATTGTCTTGGGTCACACATATATAATATATTTGGTGTATATATATAATAAGACTTCTTTTTAAAAAATATTTATTATAAAGTTTAGAAAAATGAGAACTGTACAAAATTAGTGGGAAATTTGTCCTTGTTTTTGTAAAACTAATCTGTCAACGTCTGGTTTGATGGAAATGGTCACGATTCTTAGTGAGTTCTCAAGGTGTTCATCAAAAATGTTTGTTCGAATTGTGCTCTTTATGTGCTTCATAGTTGAGGACAGTTGTTCATAAATGTATGTGCTGACAAAAACTGATGCTATGAATAAGGCATGATTGTGAACTTCAAAAATGAAACTATGTGGCTGGACTTGGTGGCTCAGCCTGTAATCCCAGCACACTCTGGGAGGCCGAGGCAAGTGGATTGCCTGAGCCTGTGGGTTTGAGACCGGCCCGGGCAACTTGGTGAGACCTCATCTCTACAATAAATAAAAAATTAGCCGGGCATGGTAGCACACGCCTGTAGTTCCAGCTACTTGGAAGGCTGAGGTGGAAGGATTGCTGGAGCCCAGCAGGTCAACACTGGGGTAGCCGTGAGTGTGCCACTGCACTCCAGCCTGGGCGACAGAGTAAGACTCCACCTAAATAAAAAAAATAAAAAATAAAAAATAAAGGAACTACACATGGAGTCATGAAGAAAATAAACGTGGCCAGGTGCGATGGCTTACACCTGTAATCTCAGCACTTTGGGAGGCAGAGGCAAGAGTATTGACTGAACTCAGGGGTTGGAGACCAGTCTGGACAACTTGGCAAGACCTCGTCTGTATAATAAATAAAAAAATTAGCCAGGCATGGTGGTGCAAGCCTGTGGTTCTAGGTACTTGGAAGACTTAGGTGGAAGGGTTGCCTTGAGCCCAGCAGGTCGAGGCTGTGGTAGCCGTAAGAGTGTGACTGTACTCCAGCTTGTGTGACAGAATGAGACTCTGATTCTAAAAAAAAAGAAAAGACAATAAACACTAGAAAACACACGATGTTAAAAGATTTTGTGGGGCTGCATTACCAGCTGTCCTGGGCTACATGTGGCCTATGGGCTGTGGGTTGGACATGCCTGATGTCTCTGAAACAACCAATAAATGAGTCAAAGAAGTCAAAAGAGATATTAGGAAACATCTTGACACCATTGAAAATAAAAACACAACATACCAAAAGTAAGAAATGCAGCAACAGCAGTACTAAGAGAAAAGTTTACAACAGTGAACACCTACATTAAAAAAAAGAAAGATCTCAAGTAAATAAACCAATTCCATGCCTCAAGGAACTAAAAAAAGAAGAGGAAACTAAACCCAATGTTAACAGAAGAAAATAAATAATAAAGATGAGAGCAGAAATAGAGAACAGAAAAACAATTTAAAAAATCAACAAAAATAAGATTGGTGCTTTTGAAAAGATCAGCAAACTTGATAAACCTTAAACTAGACTAGTGAAGAAAAAAAAAGAGATTGGTGCGGTGGCTCATGCCTGTAATCCCAGCGACTCAGGAGGCTGAGGTGGGAGGATTGCTTGAGGTCAGGAGTTTGAGATCAGTCTGGGCAACATAGTGAGACCTTGTCTCAAAAAACAAAGAAACAAGAAAACTCATTTGCAGTCTCAGCTAATCGAAAGGCTGAAGCTTGAGGACTACTTGAATCCAGGAGCTTTAGGCTGCAGTGAGCCATGACAGTGGCCACTGAACTACAGCCTTGGCAATAGAGCTAGATCCTGACTCAAAAGAGAGAGACAGAGAGACAGAGAGAGAGAGAGAGAGAGAGAGAGAGAGAGAGAGAGAGAGAGAGAGATCGGAAATGAAAGAGGAGACATTACAGTTGATGCTACAGAAATAAAAAGGATTACAATATGCTATTCTGAACAATTATATGCCAATAAATTATATACCCTTGAAGAAGTGGATAAATACCTAGAAATATACAATCTACCAAAATTGACTTATGAAGAAACAGAAAATCTGAACAGACCTATAAACAGGTAAGGAGATTGAATCAGTAATCAAAAACTTCCCAACCCGAGAACTAGATGACTTCACTGGTGAAATCTACCAAACATTAAAAGAAGAATCAATACCAACCCCTTTCAAACGCTTCCAAAAAATTGAAGAGCACTTTCAAGACTTATTTTATGAGGCCAGTACTACCTTGATAGCAAAGTCAGATAAAGACATTACAAGAAAACTACAGGAAACTGTATTCCAACTATATTCCTGATGAATATAGATGAAAAAATCCTCAACAAAATACCATAAAACTGAATTTAACAGTACATTAAAATGACCATACACCACAAAGTTGAATCTATCCCTTGAATACAAAGTTGATTCAAAATACAAAAATCAAAGTGATACACTATATTAATAAGATAAAGCATAAAAAGTAAATGATCATCCTAAAAGATACAGAATGAACATATGACAAAATTCAATATCCTTCCATGATAAAAACTCTTAACAAACTAGGAGTAGAAGAAAGTTACCTCAACATAATAAATGCCTTTATGAAAATTCCACAGGTAACATCATATGCAATGGTTAAAAACTGTAACATTTTTCCTTTAAGACCAGGAAAAAGGCAAAGATGTCCACTCTTGCTACTTCTATTTAACATAGTACTAGGAGTCCTAGCAAAAATTTATTAGGCAATAAAAATAAATGAAAGGAATCCATACAGGAAAAGAAAAAGCAAAATTATCTCTCTTCTTAGATAATATGATCTTATATATAAAAAACTTCGGGCAATCCCTTTGGGTCCCCTCCCGAAGGGAAGTTTTCTGTCCTCTCAACAAATCCTGCTTTCTCAAAAAAAGGGGAAAACTTTAAGTATTAAAAAACCCTACTATTAGAACTAATAAACAAATCCAGTAAGTTGCAGGATACAAAAATCAACATAAAAAATCAGTTGCATTTTTATACACTAACAACAAATATTCAGAAAAGGAATTTAAGAAAGCAATTCTATTTAGAATACCATCAAAAAGAATAAAATACATAGAAACAAACTTAACTAAGGAGGCAAAAGACTTATACACTGAAAATTATAAAACATTGCTAAAAACATTAAGGACAACAAAAATAAATGGAAAAAACTTTGCATGTTCATAGATTAGAAGACTTGAAATTGTTAAACTGTCCATATTACTGAAAGTAATCTACAGATTCAGTGCAATTCCTGTCAAAAATTCCAATGGTATTTTATTAGAAATAGAGAAATAATCCTAAAATTGATATAGGCAAAACAATCTTGAGAAAAAAAGATAAAAGCCGCAGGCATCATACTTCCTGATTTTAAAATATATTACAAACGAGGCATGGTGGCTCACGCCTGTAATCCCAGCACTTTGGGAGGCAGAGGCGAGAGGACTGTCTGAGCCCATGGGTTCGAGACAAGCCTGGACAACTTGGTGAGACCGCACATCTACAATAAATAAAAAAAAAATTAGCCAGACGTGGTGGTGTGCATCTGTGGTTCCAGGTACTTGGAAGACTGAGGCAGAATGATCACCTGACCCAGCAGTTCAAGGCTGCAGTGGCCGTGATTGTGCCACCGCACTCCAACCTGGGCAATACAGTGAGACTCTGCCTAAAAAAAAAAAAATTATAAATTAATCATAGGCTGGGCGCAGTGGCTCACACCTATAATCCCAGCAATTTGGGAGGCTGAGATAAGAGGATTGCCTGAACTCACGGGTTCAAGATCAGGCTGGGCAACTTGGTGAGACCTCATCTCTACAATAAATTAAAAAAATTTGCTGGGTGTGGTGGCACATGCCTGTAGTTCCAGCTACTTGGAAGATTGAGGTGGAAGGATCACCTGAGCCCAGCAGGTCGAGGCTGCGGTGGCTATGAGCATGCTACTGCACACTAGTCTTACTAGCCTGGGCGACAGAGTGAGACTCCAACTCAAAAAAAGGGAAAGAAAGAAAGAAAAGAAAACCATATAGACCAATGGAACAGAACAGACAGCCCAGTAATAAATCCACACATATATGGTCAACTGATCTTCAAAAAGGATGTCAATGGGGATACACAATGGGGAAAAGATAGTCTCCTCAACAAATGGTGCTAGGAAAACAGGATATTAACATGCAAAAGAATAAAATTGAACTCTTATCTTAAACTATTTACAAAAACAAAATGGATTCAAGACTTAAATATAAGATCTGAAATTGTAAAACTCCTAAAAGAAAACATGGGGGAAAAACATTGGTGTTAAAACCAATTTCTTGGATGCAACACCAAAAGTACAGGTAATAAAAGCAATAATAGGCAAAGGACCACATTAAACTAAAAAGCTTCTATGTAGGAAAGTAAATGATCAACAGAGTGAAAAGGCAACTTATGGAATGGGAGAAAATATTTGCAAACCATCTATCTGATAAGGAGTTATTTTCCAAAATATATAAGGAACTCACACAACTCAATAGAAAGAAAAAAAAAAAAGCCCCAAATAACACAGTTAAAACCGGGCAAAGTACTAGAATAGACATTTGTCCAAAGACATGCAAATGATCAACAGGTACATGAAAAGGTGCTTACTAATCAGTGGGTAAAAGCAAATTAAATCCACAATGAGATATCACTCCCATATCTATTCAGGTAGCCATTAATTTAAAAAAAAAAGAAGAGAAAGATAAAAAGAAAGCAACAAACATTAGGAAGCATGTAGAAAAATTGGAACACTTGTGTACTGTTGCTGGGAATGTCAAATGGTGCAGTTGCTACGGAGAACAGTATAAAATTTCCTCAAAATAAAAATACAACTACCATATGATCCACCAACCCCACTCTTGGTATTTATTTTTTAAAAAACTGAGCCGGGCTCGATGGCTCAGTCTGTAATCCCTCGCTGTGGGAGGCTGAGGTGAGTGGATTGCCTGAGCCCACGGGTTCGAGACCCACCTGGGCAATTTGGCGAGACCTCATCTCTACAATAAATCAAAAAATTAGCTGGGCATGGTAGCGCGCGCCTGTAGTTCCAGCTACTTGGAAGGCTGAGGTGGAAAGATCGCCGGAGCCCAGCAGGTCGACGCTGGGATGGCTGTGAGCATGCCACTGCACTCCTGCCTGGGCGACGGAGTGAGACTCCAACTCAAAAAAAAATAAAAAAGTTAAGATGGTACATCTCATATTATGTTACCACAATAAAAAAAACAAAGATTGCCGTTACTAGCTTTTACTCTAAGCCCATCTGAGAATCTTACCAGATATATAGCGATTTGGGTTAGTCCTGAAACGATCATCCACTAGAATGAGAGCTCCCCAATCATTTTTGTGTCGAATACACCTACAAAATATAGGGGGGAAATTAAGTAATTATAATACTGAAAGTAAAAGACAGATTTCTAGTGGAATAGAAAATTGAAAAAAAAAAATCAGTGATGTATCAGTTATATAATCAATGCATTACTATGAGAAGTGTTATAGAAGCTACCCAATACAATGTACCACAGTAGATGTATAAAAAAATCTTCTACTTCTGCCAACTACTGATAAATTATATCCAAAAGCGTTATATGCATTTTATTTTGAAATAAAAAAATTATAGAAAATATTTCCTAAGAACTTCTTCCTTAGCCATATAGTTTTTTTAAACTTAAGTATTACTAATAACTGTAGGTTTTATATAGATATCCTTCTTACTAGTGTGAAAGTTTTTATCATGAACGAACATTTACTTTTGTGAAAAATATTTAAAAATTCAATTGATATACTCATGCATTTTTTCTTCTTTTGACTGTTAATATGATACATTACACCAGTTCATATACAAATATTGAACCATTTCTAGGACAACCAAACATGGTCATGGTGCATTTTTTTATATAGATTGTTGGATTCAATTTGTTTATATTGACAAAATGTTTTTATTTTAAAAATAATTATTAAAACATTTTAGGCTGGGCTCAGTGGCTCAGTCTGTAATCCCTAGCACTTTGGGAGGCCGAGGCAAGTAGATTGCCTGCGCCTGTGGGTTCAAGACCAGTCCAGACAACTTGGCAAGACCTCCTTTCTGTAATAAACCAAAAATTAGCCAGGTGTGATAGTGCATGCCTGTAGTTTCGGCTACTTGGAAGGCTGAGGCGGCAGGATCACTGAAGCCCAGCAGGTTGACGCTGGGGAGGCCATGAGTGTGCCACTGCACTGCAACCTGGGTGACAAAGTGAGACACCATCTCAGGAAAACATTTTAAAGTGTACAATTCAATGGTTTTTAGTGTATTTATAAGGTTGAATAACCTATACTGCTATCTATTCCATAACATTTTCAGCACCCACTATTTTTTTGAAAGTGCTAATGAAACATTGGGGCTAATGCCTCAGTCTCCCAAATAGCTGGGATTACAGGCATGTTTCAGCATGCCTGGCTAGTTTTTTGTAGAAATGAGGTCTTGCTATGTTATGTTGCCTAGGCTGGTCTTGAACTCCTTGGCTCAAGCAATCCTCCTGCCTCGGCCTCCCAAATACTAATTCTATCTTTACTTGCTATTTATCAATTCAGATATTCTATTTCTCCTAGATTTAGTTTCAGTACCTTGTGTTTCTCTATGAATCTGTCCACTTAATCTGTTATCTAATTTGTTATCATACAATTGTTCAAGGTATTCTCTTGTAACCTTTTATGCTTAAGGCAGAAATGTGTCCTCTCTCATTCCTGATTTTAATACTCCTCTCTGTATTTTCCTTGGTCAGTTCAGGAATTTTCCTTGGCCTGTCAATTCTGTTGATCTTTTTTAAAAAAACAACTTTTTGTTACCATTATTTTTCTCTACTGTTTTTCAATTTATTTCATTTACTTTCTTTCTAATCTTTAGAATTTCTTTGATCTCTCATCTCTCGGTTTAATTTGCTCTTCTTTTCCTAATTCCTAAGGTAAAAGGTTGGATTATTGATTTCAGATTCTTCTCTTTTAAATATTGGTGTTTATAGCTATAAATTTCTTCTGAGCAGTGCTTTCACTGTGTCCCCAAATTTTGAGTATGCTGTATTTTCATTTTCACTTATCAGAAGGTATCTTCCCTTGTGATTTCATCTTTAACTCACTGATTTAAGAGTGTCTTGAATTTCCACATATTTGTGACTTTACTGTTTTTCCTTGTTGTTGATTTCTAGTTTCATTCCATTGTGATAAAAGAAATACTTTCTGTGATTTCAACCTTTTAATATTTATGGAAACCTATTTTAAGGCCTAATATATGATCTACCCTGAAGAATGTGCCCTGTTCACTTAAGAATGTGTATTCTGCTGTTGTTGGGTAAGGCATGTCTGTTAAGTTTGTTTGTAGTCATTGGTTTATAGTTTTGTATACGACTTTTATTATATGTTGATTTTCCCTCTAGTTGTTATATCCACTATTGAAAGTAGAGTATTGAAGCCTCCGAGTGTTACCGAATTAACTATTTGTGATAGTTTTTGCAACATATGTTTTTTTTTTTTTTTTAAGTTGGAGTCTCATTCCGTTGACCAGGCTGGAGTGCAGTGACACGGTCACAGCCACCCCAGCGTTGACCTGCTGGGCTCCAGCGATCCTGCCGCCTCAGCCTTCCAAGTAGCCGGAACTACAGGCATGCACTACCACGCCCAGCTAATTTTTTATTTATTGTAAAGACGAGGTCTCACCAAGTTGCCTGGGTTGGTCTCGAACCGTGGGTTCAGGCAATCCACTCTCCTTGGCCTTCCAAAGTGCTGGGATTATAGGCTGAGCCACTGAGCCCAGTCACAACGTGTGTTTTGTAACTCTTTCGTTGGTTGTATAATGTTTATAATTGTTATATATTCTTAACAGAATGGTATTTTTATTATTATGAAATGCCATTGCCTTTATTAACACTTTTTGTCTTGAGGTGTATTTTGCCTGATATAAGTATAAACAACCCAGCTCTCTTTTGTGTATTACTTGCATGGTATGTATTTTCTCATTGTTTTAATTTCACCCTATTTGTGTTTTTAAAGTAGTGTTTCTCTTGGATCGTGTTATTTTAAACTCATTCTGTCAAACTTTGCCTTTTGATTGAAATGTTTAATCTATTTACAGTTAATGTAATTACTTATAAGGTAGATTTATTTACTTAGCTATTTCATTCAAAAACCCACTTTGTTATGTGTTTTTCATATGTCATATATGGTGTTCTTCTGTTTCTCTATTACTACCCTATTCTGGGTTCAATAGATATTTTCTAGTCTATCATTTTAATTCCCTTGTCATTCCTTTTACTATATTTTCTTAGTTATTTTTACTGGTGGTTGAGGAGTATAATGAACACATAAACTAATAATAATCTAGTTAGAATAAATACCAACTTAATTTCAATAGCACACAAAAATGATTCTACTATGTAGCTCTGTTTCTTCCCCTCTCACCTTTTTGTTACTGTCATAAAAATGATATCTTTATACATTGTATGCTGGTGCAGAACAAAGTTAACATAGCAGGTTGAATTTTTTATCTCTAGAAAAAGCTTGCTTAAAAGTGGTCCTTGATGCTGGGCTCGGTGGCTCAGCCTGTGATCCCGCACCTTTGGGAGGCTGAGGTGAGTGGATTGCCTGAGCCCATGGGTTCGAGACCTGCCTGGGCAACTTGGCGAGACCTCATCTCTACAATAATTCAAAAATTAGCCGGGCGTGGTAGCGCGCGCCTGTAGTTCCAGCTACTTGGAAGGCTGAGGCAGAAGGATCGCCGGAGCCCAGCAGGTCAAGGCTGCGGTGGCCGGGAGCAGCCACTGCACTCCAGCCTGGGTGACAGAGTGAGACTCCAACTCAGAAAGTAAAAAATAAAAAATAATAAAAAAATAAAAGTGGTCCTTGGCTAATGTATGAGAGCTTAGGTTTCCCTGCTGACTGCTAAAAATATCTCAATGTACCTAAACTATTTGTGCAAACAATGTTAAAGCCAAAACCTATTTTCCTTTTGAGAGTGTAGCACTTTTGGAAAGTGCTAGACAAAGGCTGCGTACGTGACCAGTCCACCAATAAAAATTCTGAGTGTTAAGTCTCTGAGTTTCCCTGGTTGGCAATATTTCATATGTTGCCACAACTCATTGCTGGGAGGCTTAACCATGTCCAACTCTATTAGGAAAGGACCTTGGAAACTTAAGCCTGGCTTTCCCTGAGCTTTGCCCTTCCTCTTTTTCTCTTTGCTGATTGTGCTTGGTGTCCTTTCACTCTAGTAAGTCCTAGACATCTAGACAATTATATGCTGAAGCCATCTCATTGTTTCAAGTGAATTACTGAATCTGAGGGTGGTCTTGGTAATCCCCAAGACAATTACCACAGATTTACAATTATTATTAATTTTTTGAGTTGGGGTCTCACTCTGCAACACAGGCTGGAGTGCAGTGGTACAATCACAGCTCACCACAGCCTCAAACTCCTGGACTCAAGTGATCGCCCTGCCTTAGCCTCCTGAGTGGCTGGGATTACAGGTACACATCACCACATCTGGCTAACTTTTTGCTTTTTTTTTTTTGTAGAGATGAGATCTCACTATGTTGCCTAGACTGGTATTGAACTCCTGGGCTCAAGCAACAGATTTACAATTATTGTTTTATTCACTTGTTTAAAAGAAATCAGATGAAAAAAAAGAGTTATACTGTCTTTTTTTTTTTTTTTGAGTTGGAGTTTCACTCTGTCGCCCAGACTGGAGTGCAGTGGCCGCTCCCGGCCACCGCAGCCTCGCCTGCTGGGCTCCGGCAATCCTTCCACCTCAGCCTTCCAAGTAGCTGGAATTACAGGCATGCGCTACCACGCCCGGCTGATTTTTTGATTTATTGTAGAGATGAGGTCTCGCTGCCCAGGCGGGTCTCGAACCCGCGGGCTCAGGCAATCCACTCACCTCAGCCTCCCAAAGGCGCGGGATTACAGGCTGAGCCACCGAGCCCGGCTTATACTGTCTTTTATATTTACCTATGTAGTTATGATTCTTCTGTCTGCTCAAATCTGCTGGTGGGTACCTCTAATAAATTTTTCATTTCATCTATGGTACTTTTCAAAGCCAGAATTTCTATTAGGCTATTTCTTAACACATTTTATCTCATACTGATATTCTCTATGTGATAAGGTGAGACATCACTTTCATAGTTTTCTATAGTTCCTTTTTACAAAGTTTCCTTAGTTCTCGAACATATCTAAATTACATTTGTCTACTGAGTAAAATATCTGGGCTTCCTTAGGGACAGTCTCTGCTGACTACTTTTCTCCCCAGTGTATGGAGAAACTTTTTTATTTCTTTGCTTGTTTCATAATTTTTGTTGAAAACAGTGCATTTTATATAATGTGACAACTCTAGAAATCAGATTATTCTCCCTCCCCAAGGTTTTTTTTTTACTTGGTGTGACTTTTCGAAGTAATTCTGTACTGTCTGTTCACTGTTGCGTATGGTCATTGAAAACTGCTTAGTTAGCTTAGTAGTAAGCTAACGATTAGTCAGAGATATGTCTCCCATTCTTTGCCAAATGACTCTGCATATGTGGTGGGACATACTTTCAACCTTCAGCAAGACAGGTAGCAATTCTGCTTTAGTCTTTACATTCTGCCTCAGCAGAGCATAAAGTGCTAGCTTAGGAACTTATCAGGTCTTTCTTTAGCATGTGTACATCCTTGGTCATGTGCAGTATTATACATATGCATGGCTCACTAAAATCTCAAGAATACATCATAAATTGAGGTTTTGTTTCCAGAATCGCTATTCTGTTCCATTGGTCCATACGTCTGTTCTTGTACCAATATCAGGCTGTTTTGATTATTGTATCCTAATAGTAAGGTTTAAAGTCTGGAAGTGTGATACCTCCCACTTTGTTTCTTTTGCTAGGGATTATTTTGGCTATTTGCAGTCATTTATATTTCCATATGAATTTCTGTATTGTCATTTCCAGGTCTGAGAAGAATGATGTTGGTAATTTAATGGGTACTGTGTTGAATCTATAGATTGCCTTTGGTAGGATGGACATCTTAATAATGTTGATTCTTCCTATCCATGAGCATGGAATATTTTTCCATTTGTTTGTATCTTCTTGGATTTCTTTGAACAGTGTCTTGTAGTTTTCATTATAAAAGTCTTTCACTTCTCTGGTTAGGAAGATGCAAAGGTATTTCATTTTTTTGGTGGATCTTGTGAATGGGTTTGTGCTTTTTATTTGGTTCTCTGCTCAGCCTCACTAATCATCAGAGAAATGCAAATCAAAACGACACTGAGATACCACTTAACCCCAGTAAGAATGGCCATCATTAATAAAACAAACAACACCAGATGCTGGGAAGGATGCGGAGAAAAGGGAATGCCTCTACACTGCTGGTAGAATGCAAACTAGTTCAATCTCTATGGAAAAGTGTGGTGATTTCTAAAAGAACTAGAAATTGATCTTCCATATGACCCAGCAATCCCCCTACTGAAAATATATCAGGAGGAACTCAAATCATTCTACAAAGAAGATACCTGCACATGCATGTTTATTGCAGCACTATTCACAATAGCAAAAACATGGAACCAACTGTGCTCATCGAAACTGGACTGGATAAAAAAATGTGGTACAAGGCCAGGCTCAGTGGCTCAGCCTGTAATCCCTGTACTTTGGAAAGCCGAGGCAAGTAAATTGCCTGAGCCTGCGGGTTCAAGACCAGACTGGGCAACTTGGTAAAACCTCATCTCTACAATAAACCAAAAATTAGCTGGGTGTGGTAGTGTTCACCTGTAGTTCTGGCTACTTGGAAGGCTGAGGTGGAAGGATCGCCGGAGCCCAGCAGGTCGACGCTGGGGTGGCCGTGAGCGTGCCACTGTACTCCAGCCTGGGCAATGGAGTGAGACTCCAACTTAAAAAAAAAAAGTGGTGCATATGCACAACGGAATATTACTTAGCTGTAAAGGACAAACATGAAATTTGCAGTGACTTGGGTGGATTTAGTGTCTATCATACTCATTGATCTATTACAGAAACAAAGAACTGAGTACCAAATGTTCTCACTCTGGACCCTGAACATTTACCATAATACTATAAGAAAGGGATTGGCAGTAGTAGGATACTGCCAGGGTGGGAGGTGGGAGGTGGGAGGTGGGTGGGCACATAACATCAAAAAAGGTACCTGATCTCAAACCAGGCAAAGTGGGAATCAAATGGAGCGGACAAAATTAGGCAAAGTGGGGACCAAACTTTACCTGTACGATGCCCACTTATATACCTAATCCTGAATTGTACCCCACATCTTTAAAATAAAAAAAAATTTTAAAGGATATATCAGAACTTTTAAAGCACTCTATTGACATCTCATTTCTCAGCTTTTTTCTTTAAATTTTGTAGCTAGCCTCTTATTTGCACCAAATGTCATTTTTTGTCCCAGGCAGTTGTGATGCTAAACAACTGCCTGGGTGACTTCCAAGTCAGATCCAATAAAGATAGTCTTTGAGTGGGGCCTTCCAAGGAACTACAGACAGGTCACAGGATGACAATTCTCTGGGAATGGATTCCATCCCTATTTTGCCTCCTTCAATGACTGTCAGCTTGCTGGCTTTCACCATGATTTCAGGCTGTTAGTTTTTAAAGCTACTGTGAACTTGGAGA
Source organism: Cephalopachus bancanus (assembly GCA_027257055.1). Classification (NCBI taxonomy): domain Eukaryota; kingdom Metazoa; phylum Chordata; class Mammalia; order Primates; family Tarsiidae; genus Cephalopachus; species Cephalopachus bancanus. Next base: position 1,607,619 of record JAPVLO010000226.1, read on the forward strand.
CAGGGGGATAAGAATAGGGTAAGTTAAAGATTCTGCTATTTTTCATGAATAAATGTTTTCTGGAATGCTGTGACTTTAATATCTAGAGGTTTGAGAAAGTTGATTCTAACTTGCCTATTTTTTCATTGCTTTAAAAATTTTCAAAGGTCTTTGTTCTTTCATTTTCGAGGACCTCACCTAATTTGCTAATAGTTTTCTAAGGACAATTTCTCCTATGTTCAAGAGGTATATTGATCTATAGTTTTCTTTTTCTTTTGTTTTTGTAAAGTCTTCATCTGGTTTTGGTAGTTGACTAATACTGGTCTCATAAACTGAAAAAGGTTCCATCCTCTTTTATTTTCTAGGAAAGACCATATAGAATTGGTGTTATGTCTTCTTTAACTGTTTGGTAATATTTGTTAATGAATTCATCCGGGTAAAAAATTTTTTTCAGAAGGCTTTTAACCATAAATTCCATTTATTTAATAGAGGAATACTCATGGTATCTATTTCATCTTGGGTAACTTTTGGTATTTTGTTTTGAGAAATTAGTCCATCTCAATCAAGTTATCAAATGTATATGTATAGAGTTGTTCATAGTATTTCCATATTATCCTTTTAATGTCTGAGGAATCTGTAGTAATATAACCTGTTTTATTCCTGATGTTAGTAACTGTGGCTACTCCGTCTCTACAAAAATAAAAATATTAGCTAGACATGGTGGCACACACCTGAAGTCCTAGCTACTCAGGAGGCTGAGGTGGAAGGACAGCTTGAGCACAGGAGTTTGAGGTTGCTGTGAGCTATGATCATGCCACTGCACTCCAGCCTGGGTGATAGATCAAGAATTTGTCTTGAAAAAAAAAAGAGAAGAAAAGGAATTGTGGCTTCTCTCTTTTTCTTTGCCAATTTTGCTAGTGGCTTATCAATTATACCGATCTTTTCAAATGGTCTTATTTAGTTTCACTTATTCCTACAGGAGCATGCTATCACGCCTGGCTAATTTTTTGATTTATTGTAGAGATGAGGTCTCACCATGTTGCCCAGGTTGGTCTTGCACCCGCAGGCTGAGGCAGTCCTCTCACCTCAGCCTCCCAAAGTGCTGGGATTACAGGCTTGAGCCACTGCTCTCGGCCATTAAAAAAAAAATTATCAGCAATATTCATAGATAAAATATTGTCTCCATGAAACAAGAACAAAAAAAAAGAAAAAAAGTTCTTAGAAATTAACACGATTCGAGACCCGCCTAGGCAACTCTCTACAATAAATCAAAAAATTAGCCAGGCATGGTAGCACGTGCCTGTAGTTCCAGCTACTTGGAAGGCTGAAGCGGAAGGATCACCGGAGCCCAGCAGGTCAAGGCTGTGGTGGCCGGGAGCAGCCACTGCACTCCAGTCTGGGCGACAGAGTGAAACTCCAACTCAAAAAAAAAAAAAAGAAAATTAACACGAGACCTATGATTTTTAAATGCAGAATAGAATAAGATAAAATTGAAATTTCCCAGATCAAGAAGTCAGAAAATGGGAATGAAGAACTAGAATATTAGAGGACTAGTATGTGAGAACCAACTTCTGATAAGTAGGAGACCCATATTAAGAGAACAGAAAAAAATAAAGAAAAGAAATATGTAACAGAACTCAGTAAAATTTGTCAGAATTGAAGAATATGATTTCCTAGTTGAAAGGGTTCACTCAGGCACAAGTAAACAGGAAAAGCTTCAAAGCACCTCACAGTGCCCTTTCTGAACCTAGGATAAATAAAATATCTTCAGATCTTCCAGAGACAAAAAGACAGGTCTCATACAAAAGATGGGGAACCAGAATTACAACAGACTTCTGAAAAGCAACACTGAAGCTAAAAGAGAAAATTGTCTTCAAAATTTTTAGGGAAATTTTTGACTTGCAATTTAAGTTATATATAAGCCAAACTATCAATAAGACAAATAAAGTAAGACAAAATAAAGTCTTCAATATACAAGGAGCTAAAATGTATGTACTTTCTCAGGATATTTTCAGATGTGCTCTATCAAAATATGAAAAAATCTGCCAGGCACAGTGGCTCATGCCTGTAATCCCAGCATGCTGGAAGGCAGAGGCAAGAGGACTGCCTAAGCCCAGGGGTTTGAGACCAGCTTAGGCAACTTGGCGAGACCACATCTCTACAATAAATCAAAAAAGTTAGCCAGATATGGTGGTGCACACCTATGGTTCCAGCTACTTGAAAGGCTGAGGCGGAAGGATCACCTGAGCCCAACACGTCGAGGCTATGGTTGCCGTGAGCGTGTACTCCAGCCAAGGCGACAGAGTGAGACTCCAACTCAAAAAATAAAATAAAATAAAATAAAAGTAAAAATATTTCTCCCATCCAGGGGTTGGCAAACTATAGCCCAAAGAACATATCAGGCCCATGCTTTGTTTCTGTATAGCCTGCAATGTAGAAATTGTATTTACATTTTTAAGAAAGGGAAAAAAAAACCCTAAGAAAAATATGTGACAGAGACTATATGTGGCCTACAAAGCCTAAATTCTATACAGTAGTCCCCCACATCTGCAAGTTTGCTTGTTGAGGTTTCACTATGTCAACTGTGGTTCAAAAACATTATACGGAAAATTCCAGAAATAAACAATTCATAAGTTTTAAGTTGCATGTATTTTGAGCAGCATGGTAAAATCTCAAGACATCCCACTCAGGATGTTAATCATTCTGGCGTTCAGCATATAGCCATGTTGCATGTGCTTTCTGCCCATTAGTCATTTAGTAGCCATCTTGGTTATCATGAAAGAAATATAGTACATATAGAGTTCAGTGCTATCTACGGTTTCAGCTATCCAGGGAGGGTCTCAGAATGCATCCCTACAGATACTGGGGGACTACTGTACTGTCTGGTCCTTTATAGAAAAAAAATGCTTGTTCTAGCCTATTGTACCATTTTTGTTTTCTTTGAGTTCTTCTGTCCTGTTTTTGTTTGTTTTATTGGAATTGTTTGTAATTGTTTTGGTCTGTTTTTCATGTTAGAGACTTTCTCTGAATATTTGGTGCAGACTCTGCACTTTTTTAGGAGTGAGGCACTAAAATACTGATTGGCAGTTCTGTCTGTATGGGTGGGGCATATAGGCTAGGAGATTTTGATGCAGGGTAATTTGTTAGGAAAAGGGCCAATTTGTAGAAACTTCTCAAGGAGTAGTCAGTTTCTGTAGAGAGGAATATTACACATTTCTGCCTAGGAGATACAAGACTGTCAACCTACTCAGAGCTGAGAAGCAAAAGTCTACATACTCACATTCAGTATGTATACTCCCCCCCCATGTATAATATCCATATATTAACCTCCATCTTTAATACATCCTTAACTGTGCCTGGTGTTGAAGAATACAGAGACCTTGTGGTTTAACTTTTCCAGAAGTAAACCTTCGTGAGGGAGGGACTAATTGCGTCTTATACTAATCCTCCTGTTTTTAACCTTACTTTCAGTGGCACTTTAGAGTGTTCCAAAGTCCTAGGCTTTTCCATAACGGAATGTGGAGGTTCTTGTTGACTTTCATCAATATAGATTTAAATTTCGGCTTTCTCTTGCCTCCTAAATAATCCAGTCATTTAACAATCTTCCAGTGTTCAAAATTTGTTGATATCTCTTTTTTGCCACCATCTCCTCTCTCGCTCTTGGTAACTTTGTAGGTTTGACTTTTTTTTTTTTTTTTTTTTGAGTTGGAGTCTCACTCTGTCACCCAGACTGGTGTGCAGTGGCCGCTCCTGGCCACTGCAGCCTCAACTTGCTGGGCTCCGGCGATCCTTCCACCTCAGCCTTCCAAGTAGCTGGAACTACAGGCACACACTACCACACCCGGCTGATTTTTTACTTATTGTAGAGTTGAGGTCTCACCAAGTTGCCCAGGCGGGTCTCGAACCTGCGGACTCAGGCAATCCACTCACCTCAGCCTCCCAAAGCGCTGGGATTACAGGCTGAGCCACCGAGCCCAGCAGGTTTGACATTTTTATTTCTTTACTGTCATAGGATTTTTGAGGGGATGGAGATTAACATTAATGCTCATTTTTTCCCGGAGATTTTTAAAAAATCTAAATTGTATAGATAGAACATTTTTTTTTTTTGGTATTGCCTTAAAGTCATTGATAGGCTCCAAGGCAACAGACCACAATATTAGGAAACATAGGCGAGAATATAAATAGTTAATACTCTAGAATAATGTTGAAAATCAATGGAAAGTCAGGGTGCCACCCAGTTTTGGTTCCAGTTTTATTTTTGTTTAAATTGTCCATGGTGGAAAATAGTTAACAAAATAGTTAAGAGAAAAAAAAATCATCTTTTCTTTTTTTCCATTGTTTTCATATCAACTTACTTAGATGAATTATACCCACTTGAGACAAAGATCATACTTTTAGTAAAGCAGACTAGTTAGCAAACTCATAGTGCAGTTGTAACCTAGTGGCAAAACCATCTGGTATGTTTCCAAAGGCCGTTCTTATATTTCATAGACTTATTATTACTTCAAATTCTCTAACAGTCCCATGTGGGCTTAAAGAAACAGAACATTCAAAAAAATCAACTGGTTTCTGCTTACTTTAGATCTTCTAGATATATCCCTTATAAGAAGAGTGCCTCAGAGTATAAGTACATTTTTCTGTCAATCAACACACATTATGAGTCTTTATTAAATGATATAAAATATTTGTTTGATCTTTATATTTTAAAATTTAAAACATTTAAAAATTTTTTATTGATTTTTAAAAGGATAAGCTCTTCTGTAACAAACTGCTATTTGTTGATATTATTTCCTTGAAAATCAGTAAAATGATAGCTGGGTTCTCCATTTTCAAAATAAAATACTAAAAATACATACTATAAATCTATACTAGAAGCAAGATTTTAATGATATTCTAAAAAAGCATGTTTTAAAATACTATAAGCTCTCTGGACAATGTGGTATAGTGGGAAAGCAATGAACGTCATTTCCCCCTAATTCAGCAAGCATTTGTTAAGGGTCTGTACCCCAAGGTGAGACACGGATGGTTGCAGAGAATACAAAAATGTATAACATATGCTCAGGGAAGGAAACAGATATATAAACAGGAAACAGCTTGTTTAAAATGAGATATATGCTATAACACAGATAACATATAAAATACTATGGATTCACTAAGGTGTAAATAACTCCAAATGGAGAAATTTTAAGTCCTCATAAAGTATATGAGCTGTGACTAGGGTTTGATTGCTAAATTTGCCAAATGAACCGTATAGTTACTTAAATGCCAAGGCAGAAAATAATGAAATAATATGGTATGCTTGATAGTTTAACAGTGAGATGTTTAATAGTGACAAATTTAGTGGATAGAGGTAGGGCATAAAGAAGAAAAAGCAGGTTTTGCAGTTATAGAAGTTGGTGGAACCAAGATGTAAAGGGCCATTTAGTAGTTATGTGACCTTAGAAAAATAATTTAATCTCTCACAACCAGTTTAAAAACAAAACAAAATATTAAACATGAAGTGCCAACATGTATTGCTACTGGAAGTAGTCAATGAAGAATCAAATGAGATAATATATGTGGTAAAAGCTTGTAAATGACAGTCTAATACAAATATAACTTTTTAAAACATGGTTATTTGAAATTCAAGGCAATGTTTTACTAAAAGGTAAAAAAATTACCGGGCTTGGTGGCTCAGCCTGTAATCCCGCGCCTTTGGGAGGCTGAGGTGAGTGAATTGCCTGAGCCCGCGGGTTCGAGACCTGCCTGGGCAGCGAGACCTCATCTCTACAATAAATCAAAAAATCAGCCGGGCGTGGTGGCACATGCCTGTAATTCCGGTTACTCGGAAGGCTGAGGCAGAAGGATCGCCGGAGCCCAGCAGGTCGAGGCTGCGGTGGCCGGGAGCGGCCACTGCACTCCAGTCTGGGCGACAGAGTGAGACTCCAACTCAAAAAAGAAAAGGTAAAAAAATCAACCGAGGTAAGATTATTTACGTTTCTGAAATTGAGGATAATAATTAAGAGAGAAGAATTCCAAACATTATATTCAAGCTTCCCTAGAAACTATTAGTTGAATGTTAAATTTAAAAAAACAGGTCAATCGACAGGGAGAAACAAAGTAAGCACATGCAATGCTTTAATAACAACTTGAAATGCAACTTGATTCTAAGTAAAATGGGATTTTTAGGCAGAAAAGAGCAACAGGATGAACTGAATCACTTAGTAGTAAGAAAAACACCTGTAGAATAACATTCTAAAATGATGGAGTGGGTGATATGTTCTGGGAATTAAAACCAGTTGTTATAGTCCTATGTCATAGGTTATATGTAAATCTGAACTCAAATGCAATCTGGTCTGTTAATGTCTAAATGTGTTAATGTGAGTAAACAAGATACTTAAGAAAAATCTAAATTCTGGATATGGAAGGTCAGATTATGATCAACAGTGGAGTTCTGGTTGAACTGCAAATATGGACATGATTTCATGATTTTACACTTAACCTGTTTCTTTTATATGAATTATCTGAATGCTTTACAGTTTCACTAGGAAAAAAATTATTACATGGTTAATTACAATTAATTACAATTTCACAAATAGAGAATTAAAAATCTTACATTAATTTGTACAAGATCAAATTACAGTGTTTACAAATTAGATGTTGATTTCCTACAATATAAAATCATGGTATAGTCATGAACTGCATAATGATGTTTTGGTCACTGATAGACCGCATATGTGATAGTGGTCCCATAAGACTATAATGGATCTAAAAAATTCCTATAGCATAGTGACATTGTAACATCACAACACAACGTATTATCATGAGTTTGTGGTGATGCTCATGTAAAAAAATCTGATATGCTACAGGCTGTATAAAACTATAACAAATATCAGAATGTATGATACATAATACTTCATAACAGTAATAAATGACTGTTATTGGTTTATGTATTTGCTGTACTTCTTATCATTATTCTAGAGCATACTCCTACAAAAAAAAAAGTTGTGATGGGGTCTGGCTAGGCTATTCTCAAATTCCTGTACTCAAGCAATCCTTTGCCTTGGCCTCCCAAAGTGCTGGGATTACAGATGTGAGCTACCATATCCTGTCAAAAATATATATATACCTATATTTTTAAAAAACTTTTAAATTTTTTATTTTAAAGATGTGGGGTACAATTCAGGGTTAGGTATACAATATTCATTATGTAGGCACCCTTGTTGATAAAGTATGCCCCCTCTTCCCCAGGCAGATTCCCAATACTGCCACTCTTACACCTCCCCGCCCCCCGCAGTTTCCCCGCTACTGCCAATCCTTTTCTTATAGCAAAAAATCTTTTTTATACTTAATGTAATCCAATGTGTATACTGTTTATAAAGTCAACAACAGTGTACTGTAAAGTCCTAGGCCTTCACATTTACTCTACTCACTTGCTGACTCACCCAGAGCAACTTCCACTCCTGCAAGTTCCATTCATGGGAAGGGCCCCATACAGTTGCACTACTTTTTAAATACTGTATTTCTATACTGCAGATTTAATGTACCTTTTCTACACCTGGATATACTTAGACACACAAATACTTACCATTGTGTTACAACTGCCTACAGCAATCAGTACAGTAACAAGCTGTATAGGTTTAGCTTAGGATCAATGGGCTATATCACATAGCCTAGAAGCATAGTAGGTTATACCATCTAGGTTTGTGTAAGTACACTCTATGATGTTCCCACAACAACAAAATTTCCTAATGACTCATTTCTCAGAATGTATTCTTATCTTATACACCTGACTGTATAAAATGAATTTAGAATGAGTTCCAAAAAGCAAAAATCTTAATGGGCAAGAATCCACTGAAAAAGGAGGCAGGGTATGGTGGCTCATGCCTGTAATCCCAGTACTTTGGAAGGCCGAGGTAGGATTGCTTGAACCCAAGAGTTTGAGATCAGCCTAGACAACATAGCAAGATCCTGTCTCTATTGAAAAAAAATTTGTTTTAGCTGGGTTAAGTGGCTCTCGCTTATAGTTCCAGCTACTGTGTGGAAGGACTACCTAAGCCCAGGAGGTTGAGCTGGCAGTGAACCATCATGCCACTGCCTGCCAGACTAGGTGACAGATCCCCAACTCAAAGAAACAAAAAAGAAAAAGAAAAAGGAGTATTATGATTAAATGTTGTTTAGTTGGTGTTAATTCTTTAGATCAGAATCATGGTTTCTTTTAACCCTTCTTAAATAATTTGCTAAATGCTTTACTGCCTGTTTCTATTTTAAAAAAATAACTATTATTTTAACTTTTCTTATCTTTCCTCAAAAAAAAATTATTAAATATCCTTCAGTTTTCAGTCTCAGCGTTATTCATTAATATTTTGTCACTACACATAGAAGACACAGGAAAGTGTATACTGTAATCACACTCTTAAACCTTAAAAATAACATTAACGTGAAAATAATGTTATATTTCTGTCAGATTTCTTCTTTATACAGACATAGAATAAAAAATTGTGCAACTGCAAGACCTTACCGGGCAGAAAAACAAATTTTGTTTATATTAATAAAAGTAATTTAACACATAAACTTTCTGTTACTGAAAGTGTACTTTGTAAACAGAATACCTCCTCACACTGGCTAGCATATAAATTTTGTTCCCTGACATTTTGGGGGGGATGGTAGAGGAGGCTATTTATAAAATTATATTGAAGCTTTGATGTTCACAAGACAAAATTTCTTTATTTGGTGGTGTTTCCTTTAATAAACATTTACCGAGCATCTTAGTGTGCAATTCACTGTTTTTCAATCATGAAATTAATCTAAACTTTACACATTTTGAGTTTTGTTTTGGATCTTATTTATTTTATTTGTTCTTTTCAACTTCCATTTGCAACATCCATCCTGAAAATATACCTGTGTTTCCAGTTATTTTATCAAATTTATTAAAGTAAAGTAGCAACACTAGTTTTGCATATAGCTTTGGTCAACAGATAATATTACAATAACATTATATTAAATTTCACTCCACTTACCTACCTAGGGCCTGGTTTAAGGCCCTGTATGCTTGAATTTCATACCACTGGCGGCCAGGTAAAAGACCTCTTGACTTTGAATGATGGTCATTGTATTGTCGCTTTAATTCAACCTAATATTTAAAAATACATTGAAAATGTCATAGATAATTAAAGTTCATTTTAAACATCATGTCAATTTCTAACAGTTTGAATACGTACATATATATATGTATATGTATATATTCAGGGTAAGGAGGTTTTATTTTGTTTTTCAGTACTGATTTTTTCCACTTCATTTAAGTTTCATTCATTCTTACATTTCCTTAAATTTCCTCATGTATATAATTAATTAGCTGTGGTATGCCAGTTTTACTGATATAATCTATTACAGTAATACTCAAATACTTTCAGTGTTCAAGTAGATGAGTTTTGACAAGTGTACAGTCACATAACCACCCTCATCACAATCATAATATAGAACATTTTCATAATCTCCAAAAGTTCTCTCCTATCCCTTTTCTGCCAATTTCCTTCTTCTACTGCTGAACCTGGCAACTGCTGATCTGCTGTTTTGCTCTTTATAGAATCTCATGCAAATGTTAGCATATCATATATAATCATCTGTTGTTCTTCATTTAGCATACCTTTGGAATTCATCCATGTGGAAATATAGATGAGTAGTTCATTCTTTTATGTTTACTGGATCTGATAATCTCTGCTTTTTAATTGGAATGTTTATACCATTTACATTAATGTTGATATAATTGGGTTTAAGACTACCATTTTTCTTTCCTTATTTGTTTCATCTTCTATTTATTTTTTGGGTCAATAAAGCTTTTCCTTCCACTAATGCTTCTTGTTTATTTCTGCTATTGAATTATTAGCTATATGTCCTTTTTTTTTTTTTTTTTTTTTTTTTGAGTTGGATTCTCACTCTGTCGCCCAGACTGGAGTGTAGTGGCGGCTCCCGGCCACCATAGCCTCAACCTGCTGGGCTTCGGCGGTCCTTCTGCCTCAGCCTTCCAAGTAGCTGGAACTACAGGCGCGCGTTACCACACTCGTCTAATTTTTTATTGTAGAGATGAGGTCTCGCCAAGTTGCCCTGGCAGGTCTCGAACCCGTGGGCTCAGGCAATCCACTCACCTCAGCCTCCCAAGGCACGGGATTACAGTCTGAGCCACCGAGCCAGCTTGTGTCCTTTTTTTTAATGATTATTCTAGGTTTTATAATATACATCTTTAACATAGCTTACTACAATATACCTTAAAACAACACCATAGCACTTTTTATATGGTGTAAAAACTATATTACAATATAATTTCATTTCCCTCTCTTGTCCTTTATGCTACTGTTGCCATATATTTTAGATATTCTATACACTCATAAAATATTTTGACAATGCTTTAAACAGTACGTTATCTTTTATTTTTGAATAAGCTTTTAATTTTTAAATAAGTTGGCCATTGTCTTGCTAAGCTGTGGTTTGGCCATGTGCTCTCTGTGCTATGGTCAGGACATGTTTTCTTAAGCTTTGGCCCCCTTTCCTACCTTAGGGAGGTGAATCTCCCCTTTTTTCCTTTCTCTCCAATTTACTTTCTAAATAAACTATATTTTTTAATTAAAAAAAAAGCTTAGATTTACAGAAAAGTTGCAGATATTACAAAGAATCATTATACCCTCCTCCCCTTACATTACTATGGTGTATATGTCAAACTAAGAAGTTAACATTAGTACACTGCTATTAAACAATATTCAGATTTGTACTTTGTCCAAAAATATAATTATTTTTAAAAAGATACTGTCTTTACCCACAGATTTATCAGTTCTGGCTCTCTTCATTTCTCTGTGTAGATTTAGATTTCCAACTGGTAGCATTTTCCTTCTACCCAAAGAACTTTCTTTAACATTAGTTAGTAGTGCAGGTCTGCTGGTAATGAACTTCATCAGCCCTTGTTTTTTTCTGAAAATGCTTTACTACATCTTTATTTTTAAGATATTTTTTCCACAGGATCAATAATTCTAAGCTGACAGGTTTTTAAAATTCTGTCAGTACTTTTAAAACATCCCTTTATTTATTTTCTGGTTTATATAGCTCTGAAGAAAAGTCTGCTGTTGTCCTATCTCTTTTTGTAATGTCTCGTTTTTCTTTGCCAACTTTGGATTGGATTACCATGTGCTGTTGTATGTATTCTGTTTGAGTTTTATTAAGCTTCTTGGACCTGTGGATTTATGGTTACCATCAAATCTGGAAAAATTTCAGCCATTATTTCTTTAAATATATATATTTTTCCCTGCTTTCAAACACTCTCTTCTCCTTTAACTTCAATTACAACTTTATTAGACCACTTTATATTATTCCACATGTCATTGATACTGTTTATTTTTCCAGTTTTTTTTAAACTCTACACTCATTTTGAATTTTTATTGCTAAGTCTTCAAGTTCACCGATCTTTTCTACTGTAGAGCCTAATCTGTGTAGCACATTTTTTTATTTCACATATTTTATTTTTCAAATAGGTATTTTTAAAGGTTATCTACTATTTCTCTTCTCAACATGTTCATGTTTTCATCTACTGTTTTTGGACATGGAGAAAATAAAACATAAGATATTTGAACAACTTTGCCAGTTCTAAAATTTCTGATTGTTTCTATTGATTGATTTTCTTCTCTATTAGAGGTTATATTTTCGCATGTCTAATTTTTTATTAAATACTAGACAATAGTTACCAGACTTTGTTGTATTAATTTAAATAGAATTTTATCTTGTTCTTTTTTTTTCCAGAATCAATATTTTTTATTATGGTTTTATGGGGTACAGTTAAGGGTTAGGTGTACAATTACGTTTCATTCAGGCACCCTTGTTCTTGAGTCTAGTTAGTTTACTCGGAACCAGTTCATTCTTTTGAAGCTTTGTTAGAAGTCAGGCGCAGTGGCTCATGCTTGTAATCCAGAACTTTAGGAGGCTGAGGCGGGAGGACTGCTTGAGCCCAGGAGTTCAAGACCAGCCTGGGCAATACAGCAAGACCTCTTCTCTCTTAAAAAAATAAAATAAAATAAATATATTACATAACCTTTAACTATTATATAATTGTATATATTATAAATTATAAATATATGCTTTCATCAGGGGAAACAAAAAGTTTCTCAGGTGAGATTGGGTGAATAAGGAGAGTGAGGTGCAGGGGTCATGTCATTTTTTGTCAAAAACTGCTGAATACTCAGCAAGGTGTGGTCAGGTGTGCCTACACATCATCTACCGTGAAGTGGGCAAACACAATGAAAGAATCTCCAAAAAAATTCACTGAAGCCCAATGTAGTATCTCACAATGCTAGATGGCACACTGATGCCAATGGGTTCCTAGAATTCTTACCTGGGGGGAAGCCTATACTATAAGGGCCCACCCTCTAAAAGATAATTCTGATTTTCTTTTGGGGGGGTTATATATACATACTATATATTTAATAGAGACAAGGCCTCACTATGTTGCCTAGTCTGGGCAAAATATATATATAGGAAGTGCCAAAAAAAGTATATACATTTTAAGATATGTTATCTAGGTATTACTTTTTGAAGTTGAAATTATGATAGCAATGTGTAGTATGATGGTCACCCAACCATGCTTCTACCATTTTGTTTGTCCTACCTGTTGCACGGTGACAGTAGGATTCATTTGATTAACACCATCATTTAAGCCAGGCTCGGTGGCTCAGCCTGTAATCCCGCGCTTTGGGAGGCTGAGGTGAGTGGATTGCCTGAGCCTGCGCGTTTGAAACCCGCCTGGGCAACTTGGCGAGACCTCATCTCTACAATAAATCAAAAAATTAGCCATGCGTGGTAGTGCACACCTGTAGTTCCAGCTACTTGGAAGACTGAGGCAGAAGGATCGCCAGAGCCCAGCAGGTTGAAGCTGCGGTGGCCGGGAGCGTGCCACCGCACTCCAGTCTGAGTGAGACTCCAACTCAAAAGAAAACCCCCAAAACAAAAAACACCATCACTTAAGTGAGCATCATACTTAAAAATGTGTATGCATTTTTTGGCACCCCCTGTATGTACATGAATGTGTATATGTATATGTATATATAAAGTTTTGTTAGGGCAGGCCCAGAGCAGCTTTTAATCTAGGGCTAATTTGTCCCCAGTATAAATGTGGAACTCTTACAATAATTGTATCCAGTGCCCCATGTATTATCAGGGTTTTCTATTCTAGCTGGTGGGAACTCAGGGTTATTCCCAGACCTTTGTGAACTCAGTTGTTCTGCCTACTCTTTTACTGGCCTTAGGTAGTTTCCTTTCATGTATGTGCCAATCAGTTCTTCACAAACTCAAGGGGACTCTTGTGCAGATATCTTGAACTTTTTCTCTGTGCAGCTCCATTCTCTCTGGTATTACTGAGTCTTGCAAATTCTAACTGCTAAGGCCTCCCTAAATACTGAGACCACCAAGTTCTGTTAGAGCTTATTCTTCCTGCACTGTGTCCTGGTAACTTGCCTCCAGGCAATAATCTGGTGAAATTGTAGGGTTCATCCTGTTTCCTTTCTTGTAGGAATCTCAGTCTTATTCAGCCTACTATCTAATGTTTAAAAACATTGTTTCATAATAACACCTAGTTTTCTAGTTGTTGTAGGTAAAGAAGGGTAAATCTGGCCTGTTGCTCCCTCGATGGTGAATTTTATTTTTTCAAAATGTTTTGTTATTGAATAATTTGCCTATATACAAAGAGACATAATTGTTTAATGTACCTCCATTACACAGCATTGTCATGTTTAATAACTATCCTTGCCCATGTATTCTCATGTGTGTGTATATGCTAGGAAAAAGGAGCACTAGAGTATTTTAAAGCAAATTGCATAGGGAGACATAACTTCATACTATTCATATCTTTCTCACCTATAAATTGGAGACATTCTGGGTTAGAAGAAGTCTTATTCATGCTGGAATAATTCTCCTGGAATGGGAATTCAAGTGCAAATCTATGTATCAGTAGAGGGTTGAAAGATAAGTTTCTAGATCTTGTGAAAGCCATTTTGATCTGTGCCCATGTATATATTTCTGAGACTCTAAAATACTAATCACCATTTTACAACATCCTCAACAAGAAACTCTTTTCTGAAAACTGAATTGCTAGGTAAGTTTTACTGAACTGGATAAAACCATTCCAAAGTTTGAGTCAGGCATAGTAGTGTATAACTATAAGCCCAGCTATTCAAGAGGCTGAGACAGGAGGATTGCTTGAGTCCAGGATTTGAGACTAGCCTGGGCAACATAGCAAGACTTCATCTTAAAAATAAATAAATAAAAATTCCAAAGTCAATTTTTTTGAAATTGTACAATAGTGATTTTTCAGTTAGATATTGAGATATATAATGATTAAACCACTATGATACTGATACATAACCTGATAAACAGAAAACTAGAATACAGAACAGGGTCTGGAAGCAGATTATTTGGCACATAATACAGGTGAAATTCCAAATAGGAGAGGAAAGGATAAACTATTAAACAAATGGTATTAGGAACAACTTTTGAAAAAGTAACCACTGGATCCCTATCTTATATCATTTGCAAAAATAAATTCAAGATATATCAGCCGGGCTCGGTGGCTCAGCCTGTAATCCCGTGCCTTTGGGAGGCTGAGGTGAGTGGATTGCCTGAGCCTGCGGGTTCGAGACCTGCCTGGGCAGTGAGACCTCATCTCTACAATAAATCAAAAAATCAGCCAGGCGTGGTAGCGCATGCCTGTAATTCCAGTTACTTGGAAGGCTGAGGTGGAAGGATCGCGGAGCCCAGCAGGTCGAGGCTGCGGTGGCCAGAAGCGGTCACTGCACTCCAGTCTGGGCAACAGAGTGAGACTCCAACTCAAAAAAAAAAAAAAAAAAAAAAGATATATCAAAAACCTAAAAATGTTCTAAAGAATATATAGAAATTTTATAATCCTAAAGTGGAGAAGGACATCCCATGCAAGATTATAAAACAAATGCGATAGAGAAAAAGCTTTGACAGATTTCTCTACCTGAAACCCCCAAATTTTTAAGGTACAGAAATCTATAAACAAATATAAAAAATATACGAGACTATATTTGTAAATATGTAATAAAGTATTATGATATCTTTAAAGTTTATATATATATGAAAAGATCAAAAGCCTAAAAGAAAAAAATTGAAAGGTACATAAAATTGTTATTTATAGCAGAAATACAAATAAGTTACAAATAATAAAAAACATACCTTTCTAGTAACCAGGAATATTAAAATGAAATACTACTTTTCATTTCTAAGAATGGCAAATATTTTAAAGGATAATGCCATTTCCATGCCAGTTATGATGGAGTAACTAACTTTCCCACCATACAGAACCACAATATTGGACAAAGCATATGAGGCAAGTGTTTCCAGGAGCAAAGGGCAGACAGTAATTAATGAAAAAAGGGAAACTCATGAGATGATCCTTCCATGCTCCCTGTGGGTACAATTTCCCAGCTGCAGTGCAGTGAGTGGGAATATAGAATACAGTGGTCCTGCAGAGCTTATTTAGGTAGTATGTAGAAGTTTAAGGCATCTTAAAGTTCTTGGAATCAGTGGGGCGGGGCAGGGCAGAGAGGAGACAGCAGTATGGAAGACAGTCCCTGAGTTCTTGTACAGGTCTTCAGCAAGTTACTGGTTGAACCTTTGGGTGCATGTGTGTAGGGTGACACCACCCAAGGCTTACTGGGAGCACCTAACACAGACTGAGAGTAGAACAGAGATAATAAAGGTCAAGGAATGCTAAAAGATGTTGGAATTCTGACCCAGCCAGACTGGAAATATGTTGTTACTACCCATTAATATCCCAGGTAGCCATATGAAACATCAGAGTGTCACACTAGGAATAGGACCACAATTTAGAGTAGTACCTATTCTAAACCAGCCCTAACAAAGACTTAAACCAAACACTGCCAAGGAAAAACAGAGTTTGAAGATTGAGTACTTTGAGCTTTTTCCAGATCTCCCCCCAACAAATCATCAAATCGTGTCTAAACAAATTCAAGATGACCAAACACTAATTGAACTACCTACAAAAAAAAAAACCCAAATCAATATTCTTTCAGAAGATAATAAAATCCAGAATCTCTATAATGTACTATACACAATGTCTAGCATACAATAAAAATTATCAAGAAAATGTGATCCATAAGGGGAAAAAAAGGCAGTTAATTGTCAGACTAGGAGGAAAAGACTTTAAAGCAGCTGTCTTAAGTTTATAAAAATATAAAAACATATGGTTTAATGAATGAACTTTAGGAAATCTCAGCATAGAAGTAAAAACTATAAAAAAGATTCAAATGGAAATGTTACAACTGAAAAATATAGTAACTGAAATAAAAATTCAATGAATGGGTTTTATAACAGGTTGAAAAAGACAAAGGAACTAGTAAATATTAAGAGATCAATAGAAGCAATGAAACATATCAATAAGAGCAAAATAACTTCATACACGCCAAAAACATTGATGTAAAAAAAATTAGTGAATATAAAAGCATTCAGTGATGATCTACACAAATTTAAAATTCAGAGTTGAAACAATATTAATGCATTTGATTCAGTATGTTTACTTTAAAGAATAGCAATAATAGCCAGAAGTGGTGGTGCATGTCTGTAATCCCAGCATTTTGGGAAGCAGAAGCAAGAGGATTGCCTGAGTCCAAGGGTTTGAGACCAGCCTGAGCAACTTGGTGAAACCTTGTCTTCACATATAAATAAAAGAAATAGTCAGGCATGGTGGCACGTACCTGTGGTTCCAGCTACTTGGAAGGCTGAGGTGGAAGGATCACCTGAGCCCAGCAGGTCAAGGCTGCGGTGGTCATGAGCATGCCACTGCACTCCAGTCTGGGAGACAGAGTGAGACTCCAACTCAAAAAGATTACCAATAATCGCTTTTCTCAGTGATTAAACCTACATTCATTTAATACAGAGACACTGTCTTAAACTTTTATTTGTTTACCAGAAAAGAAATAACTTTTTTAGTTGTTGAAGTCAATTTCATGTTGCTATAACAGAATACCACAGACTGGGCAATTTATTTACTCATTCATTCATTCATTCATTCATTTAGAGTTGGAGTCTCACTCTGTCACCCAGACTGGAGTGCAGTGGCCGCTCCTGGCCACCGCAGCCTCGACCTGCTGGGCTCCGGTGATCCTTCCACCTCAGCCTTCCGAGTCGCCGGAATTACACACATGCACTACCACGCCTGGCTGATTTTTTGATTTATTGTAGAGATAAGGTCTCGCTGCCCAGGCGGGTCTCGAACCCGCGGGCTCAGGCAATCCACTCACCTCAGCCTCCCAACGGCGCGGGATTACAGGTTGAGCCACCGAGCCCAGCGGACTGGGTAATTTATAATAAACTGAAATTTATTTGACTCATGGCCCTAAAGACTGGGATGCCCAAGACCATGGTGCTGATGTTTGGCAAGAGCCTTTGTGCTACATCATCTCATGGTAGGTGAGAGGGTAAGGCCAAGTTAGCAAGAGAGGCCCAAACTCACTTTCAGGATGACATTAATCCTCATGGCCTAATCACCAACTAGTAGTCTCACCTTTTTTTTTTTTTTTTTTGAGGTGGAGTCTCACTCTGTTGCCCAGGCTGGAACGCAATGGCACATTCACAGCCACCCCAGCGTCGTTCTGCTGGGCTCTGGTGATCCTTTTGCCTCAGCCTTCCAAGTAGCTAGAACTACAAGCATGCACTACCGTGCCCGGCTAATTTTTTATATATTGTAGAGAAGAGGTCTCGCCAAATTGGCAACTTGGCCTCGAACCCGCAGGCACAGGCAATCTACTCGTCTCGGCCTCCCAAAGTGCTGGGATTACAGGTTGAGCCACCGAGTTCAGCCGCCTCATCTCTTTAATACTGTCACAATGACAAATAAGTTTCCACATGAGTTTTGGAAGAAATATTCAAACTATAGCACCAGTCATTAAATTAGATGTCATAATCATATCCCTCTAGGGGATAGGCTGAGCCACCAAGCCCGGCTTCTATATAAATTAATAAGTTTTTTCTTGTAAAAAGTTCTCCTTTAAAAAAGTAAAATGGGTTGGGCTCGGTGGCTCAGCCTGTAATCCCGCGCCTTTGGGAGGCTAAGGTGAGTGGATTGCCTGAGCCCGCGGGTTCGAGACCCGCCTGGGCAGCGAGACCTCATCTCTACAATAAATCAAAAAATCAGCCGGGCGTGGTAGCGCGCACCTGTAGTTCCAGCTACTCGGAAGACTGAGGCAGAAGGATCACCGGAGCCCAGCGGGTCGAGGCTGCGGTGGTCGGAAGCAGCCACTGCACTCCAGTCTGGGCGACAGAGTGACTCCAACTCAAAAATAAATAAGTAAATAAATAAAAAGTAAAATGCAAGTTCTGAAAGGAAATAATGTATTATGATTTTAATTTTTTACGTTAATTGGATGAAAAAAGGGAGTCAGTTTTAAGTAGCCCTCAAGAATGTTACAGACATTAAAACATCTTTTTTTTTTGAGTCAGAGTCTCACTCTGTCACCCAAGCTGGAGTGCAGTGGCACGATCACGGCTACTGCAGCCTCAACCTGCTAGGATCAGGTGATCCTTCCACTTCAGCCTTTCAAGTAGCTGGAACTACAGGTGCTCACCACCATGCAAATTTTTTTTTTTTTTTAATTGTAGAGACGAGGTCTCACCATATTGCCCAGGCTGGTCTCAAACCCATGGGCTCAGGCAATCCTCTCACCTCTGCCTCCCAAAGTGCAAATTACAGGTGTGAGTCACTGTGCTGGGCAAAATATAACATCTTAAACTGAAAAACTGATACAACGGGAAAAAGAAGACTTGGTAGCTTTAACACTGATTTCTGTTCAAAATTTATAATCTGGGCTGTATGCAAGCCATCTATGCCAGACACTAATAACACAAAAGTGAGTTAAGAATTTCTGCCTAGCAAAGGCTTACAATGAGCAGAAAAGAATATGACCACAAGTGACTACTAACTAAATATGAGTGCAGTTAAAGGAGTTGAGAAATGAAGACATGCTATGAATTTGGTGCAAGAGTAGTGAAAGCCTGACCTGGAAAGGCAAAAGGAATAGAAAGACCTAGTTTGTAACACACTGCGGAGCCATGGGACCCAAGTGACCAAGTAGATGAGGGGCTTATTAAAGAGGGAAAAGTCAAAATTGCTCCAAATTTTCAGTTACTGAGGGAAGAAGTCTAATAATCCATCATAAGAGGACAAGAAAAATATGTGTGAGGAAGGTAAATCTGTCTTACTCTATACTAAAGAAATAGTTTCTAAACCATGAGCAGAAATTGACAATGAGAGTTAGCAAACAGAGTCAACAATGGAAAAGTTGGGAGCCAAAGATCTTATTAATAATAGTAAGAATATTTATTGAGCGTCTATATTGTTACATGCACAGTGCCGTGAATAATAGGTATTATCTCATTTAATCCTCACAATCATCTTAAAAGGTAGATAATATTACCATAGTCCCTCCTTATCCACATGGGATACATTCCAAGATCCCTACCAGATGCCTGAAACCATGAATAGTACTGAAATCTATATATACTGTTTTTTCCTCTCTATATATATCTATGGTAAAGTTTAATTTATAAATTAGGCACAGTAAGAAATTAACAAAAACTAATAAAATAGAACTACAGAATATACTGTAATAGAAGTTATATGACTGTGGTCTCTCTCAAAATACCTAGTTGTATTGTACTCACCTATTTTCAGAGCATGGTTAAGTGTGGGTAACTCAAATCATGAAAAGCAAAACTGGGCAACCTCTTTCAGGTCCCCTCCCACTGTGGGAGCTTTTCTGTTTTCTTAATAAATCCTACTTTAAAAAAAAAAAGAAAAAGAAGAAAAACTGCGGAAAAGTGGGGGGGGAAGCAACTACTGAACTCCATTTTATAGATAAGAAAATTAAAATTTAAATGATTAAGAAACATGTTGAAGATGATCCAGCCTGTAAAGGGTAGAGATGGGATTTGAATTCAGGTCTGTCTGGTTCCAGGGCTGATTCTTTTAGAAAACCTAGAAACTGACACTATATAGGTTTTCTGAGTGACCTAAGGTAAGTAAAGTCTGTTGAGCCTTATTTTTCCTATTAAAAAATTGAGTAAGTAACTCTAATTAAATAAACAATGGTTCTAGAATTCTATGATAGGAATTTATTCACCTCTAACAAATTCCTAGTATTAGTGCTCTTAGCAACTAATTAATTCAATATAATACAGTAGAAACTGCTCCTTTCAGCTAGTCAACTTTTAAAGATATCCTCTATGCAGCATTCTCAGACAGGCATATCAAACAGTACAGTTGTCTCTTATCCATGGGGGACTGGTTTCAGGATCTCCCTGTACACCAAAATCTATGGATGCTCAAGTCCCTGATAGAAAATGGTGTGGTATTTGTATGACGTTTGCCCATACTCTTGTGTACTTTAAGTCATTTCTGGATTACTTACAATATCTCATACAATGTAAATGCTATGTAAATAGTTGGTATATTGTAGTGTTTAGGAAACACTAGACAAGAAAAAAGTCTGTACATGTTTAGTACAGAAGCAATTAAAAAATATATTTTTGATCCTCAGTTGGATGAATCCATGGATGCGGAACCCATGAATACAGAGGGTTGACTGTATATTTTTTATATTTTTACAAACTCAGAAAAAGGTACAAAGAGTTACTTTCTTAGAGGAAATCATTATATTGAAGAGAAATCTGCACGCACATTAGCCAAGATATGGAATCAACCTAGGTGTCCCACAACAGATAAATGGATTTTTTTTTTAAGTAGTATACATACACAATGGAATACTATTCAGTCATAAAAAAGAATGAAATCTTGTCATTCATAGCAAACGGATGGAACTTGAGGACATTATGCTAGGTGAAATAAGTCATAATCAAAAAGTCAAACACCACATTTTCACTCATATGTGGAAGCTCAAAAAAGTTTATAGCAAAGAAGTGAAAAGTAAAACAGATGATACTAGAGGCTGGGAAAGGTAGGGGAGGGATAGGAAAATATTGCTTAAAGGATAAAAAATTACACCTAAATGGAAAGAATACCTAGTGTTCTATACCACTGTAGGATCACTATAGTTGTAGTATTAAACATAGAGTGAGATATTTATCCTTCTTTCTAGTTAGAGATAGAAGATAGATCGATAGATCGATAGAGATTTTGTTCACGACTCCTGGCTCATAACACCCATAGCCTTTGTTAGTCTTTTGTTATAATGTTGGGTGTATCAGGTTCAGGAAACAGAAGCTCCTTGTTCTTCTCCCGTCTTTTTACATACCTCAAAGCAGGACTTTTCCTCTGCCTCTGATTGTGGGTCTTAAAACTCTCCCCAGAGCAGGTCCCACCCTATACTTTGAGGGAAGGAATGCTGAAGTCATGAGGCTTTCATAAAATCCCAAGAGGATTGAATTTGGAGAGCTTCCAGATAGCTGAACAAGTGAGGAGATTCCTGGAGGGTGGCACATCCAGAGAGGGCATGGAAGTTCACATCCCTTCCACCATACCTTGCCTTAAACATCTCTTCATCCTTATCTTTTGTAATATCCTTTATAATAAACTAATAAATGTAAATGCTTCCTTCAGTTCTGTAGGCCACTCCAGCAAATTAATAGAACCCAAAGCCGAGGTTGTGGAAACCTCAGCTTGAAGCCATCTGGTCAGAAGTTCCAGACGCCTGAACTTGCAACTGTTGTCTAGGGCGGGGCATGGGGAGTGTTGAGAATTGAGCCCTCAATCTGTGGGATCTGACAATATTTCCAGGTAGATAGTGTCAGAATTGAATTAGAGGACACCCAACTAGTATCCATTGCTTGCTTGATGTGTAGGGAAAAACCCCCACACCTTTGCTCACAGTTTTTTTCTATACTGATGATTGCTGTGGTGTTGGTGTGAGTAGAGGAAAAATACAGTTTGAGAATTTTTCCTTAACAATAGTTAACAATAATATATTATATAGTTTCAAATAGCTAGGAGTATATCGAATAGTTCCCAACACAACAAAATGATACGTGCTTGAGATGATGGATATGCTAGCTACCCTAATCTGATCACTAAATATTATGTGTATGAAAACATCACTATGTGTCCCATGAATATGTATAATTATTATTTAAAATGTTTAAAAGAATTACTTTCTTGGAAAAATTCCAGACGTTTTAAGATAAATTAACAGAACTTATACAGTAATCTCCCCTAATTGGCAGCAGTTTTAGTTACTTGTACACTGACAAGTAAAAAAATATTAAGTGAAAAATTCCAGAAATAGACAATTCATAAGTCTTAAACTGCACAGCTGTTCTGGGTAACACAAAATCTTTTACTGTTCTGCTCTGTCCTGCCCAAATATGAATCATCCCTTCATCCAGTCTATTCATGTAGTACATGCGACCCATCAGTTAGTCATTTGGTAGTCATCTTCGTTATCTGAGTGACTATCATAGTATCACAGTGCTTATTTCTTTTTTTTTTTTTTTTAGTGGGAGTCTCACTCTGTTGCCCAGACTGGAGTGCAGTGGCACGCTCATAGCCACCGCAGCCTTGACTTGCTGGGCTTAGGTGATCCTTCCGTCTCAGCCTTCCAAGTAGCTGGAACTACAGGTGCACACACCACACCTGGCTTATTTTTTGATTTACTGTACAGACCAGGTGTCACCAAGATGCCCAGGCTGGTTTCTAACCCCTGAGCTCAGACAATCCTTTCACCTCGGTCTCCCAAAGTGTTTAGATTACAGGCTTGAGCCACTGTGCCCGGCCTACACAGTGCTTATTTCAAGTAAACTTTATTTTACTTAATAATATTTTACTAATGATAACAATTATTAACATTGGTAATCTCTTACTGTGCCTAATTTATAAAATTAAACTTTATCATATGTATGTAATATAGTAAAAAACATAGCGTATATACACATATATATGAGGGAAGAATCCAAAAAAAACTGGATTTTAAAAAAATTGTGTGTTTAGGGCCTGGCATGGTGGCTCACACCTGAAATACCAGCACTTTGAGAGGTGAAGCCAGAGGACTGCTTGAACTCAGGAGTGCTAGACCAGCCTGAACAACATGGTGAGACCTCATCTCAACAATAAATTTTAAAAAAAACAGCCAGACATGATGGCTACTTGGAAGACTGAGGCAGAAGGATTGCCTGAGCCCAGTAGGTCAAGGCTCCTTGCAGTGGTCATAAGTGCTACTGAACTTCAGTCTGGGCAACAGAGTGAGACTCTGACTCAAAAAACAGCTTCTGAACTCAACAACATGGATGTCTTTAGTGCTTCTGCTGTTTTTTGTTTCACCTCTTACACATTGGCAAAATGTCTCCCCTTTGGGGACTTTTTTCATCCAGGGAAACAAAAACTAGCTACTTGTATTGAGATCGGGTAAATAGGGAAGGTGGGACATAGGGATCATGCTGTTTTTGGTCAAAAACTGCTGAAAACTCAGCACAGTGTGGGCAGGTATGCTTATACATCACCCATCACAAAATGGGTAAAAGCGCTGAAAGAATCTCAAAAAAATTTCACTGAAATTGAATGCAGCCTCTCACAACAATGCTACCTGGTACACTGATGCCATGAGTTCCTAGAACACTTACCTAGCAGAAAAAACTTGTACTACAAGGGGCCCATCCTCCAAACAATAATTCTGCTTTTTTTGGGTCTCCCCTCACATATATATCATGAATAAAGGGGTACCATTATAGTTTTAAGAAGTTGTAAAACTACTCAAGAAAAACCAAAATATTTTCAATGTAGTCTATAAGACTATTAACCTTTTAAAACAAAAGAACATGTTTTAGGGAAAAAACCAAAACAATACATTTCTGATTAATAACTTCCAAATTGGTAGGTAGAAAATTTTATTTTACTGTAAAGAGTAAAATCCAAGTTTTATAAACGCTGAGTCATAGAAAGAAAAAAAAGAGGAAAAACTAGAATTTAAAAAAAAATTTTATATCCCCTCCAGACTTGTCAAATTTCTAAATTAAGACTTTAGAATATAAAGGAAATATACTTGCATACTTAATCCTGAATTGTACCTCAGGACATTTATTTTAAAAAATAAAAATAAATGAAAGAAATTAACTTTGTTTTCTAAGATAATACAAGTGTAAATAATATGGCAATAGTAAAAATTAAATAATATGTAAACACACTTTCTGAAAGTTCAGCAACAAAGCACATACTATTTAGAGAAGAAAAAATATTTTAAAAATTCTGTCCAGTTGGGTGCGGTGGCTCATGCCTGTAATCCCAGCACTTTGGGAGGTGGAGGTGAGAGGATAGCTCGAGCCTGTGGGTTCGAGACCAGCTTTGGCAACATGGTGAGACATCATCTCTACAATTAAGGGGGGAGGGAAATTAGCCAGGTGTGGTGGTGCACGACTGTGGTTCCAGTTACTTGGAAGGCTGAGGTGGAAGGATCACCTGAACCCAGCAGGTTGAGGCTGCAGTGGCCATGAGCAGCAACATGCCACTGCACTTCAGCCTGGGAGACGAGTGAGACTCTGACTTAAAAAAAAAATTCTGTCCAACTGGGAAAAATGTATATACATTTCCTACCTATCTCTCAAAATGTAACTGAAGCAGTTTCTCTTTCTTTAACAATATTTTCCTCAAAGAAACTGACATCTACACTCAGGTATTATAGCTTAGGGGTTTTCAAAATTTCCTACACTATGGGTCAACTAATACTTTATAATGAACACTTTTTCAATCCAAATTAGCCTTTAAAATAATGCCAGTAGGCCAGGCATGGTGGCTCATGCCTATAATTCCAGCACTTTGGGAGGCAGAGGCAAGAGGACTGCCTGAAACCACCAGTTCAAGACCAGCTTGGGCAACATGGTGAGACCTTGTCTCTACAATAAATAAAAAAATTAGCTGGGTGTGGTTGTGTGCACCTGTAGTTCCAGCTACTTGGAAGACTCAAGTGGAAAGATTGCCTGAACCTGGCAGACTGACGCTGCAGTGGCAGTGACCATGCCACTGCACTCCAGCCTAGGCAACAGAGTAAGACTCCTACTTAACAGCAACAACAAAATTAAACAAACAAATACATAAAATAGTGCCAATGGGCCAGGCACGATAGCTCATGCCTATAATCCTAGCACTTTGGGAGGCTGAGGTGAAAAAACAGCCTGGGCCACACAGTAAGACCTCTACAAAAAATCTTCAAGTTAGTCAGGTATGATGGCATGAGCCTGTAGTTCCAGTTACTTAGGAAGCTGAGGCCAAAGGAATGCCTGAGTCCAGAAGGTTAAGATTGTGGTGAGCTGTGATTGTGCCACTACACCCCAGCCTGGGAGACAGAATGAGACTCCAACTTAAGTAAATAAATAAATAAATAAGTAAATAAATTACTACCAATATTTTACATGAGGGAATTATTTTAGGTAAAAAATAAATAAAAATTTAAAAGTTCACCCAAGTAACAAGAAAGAGAAAAGATGAATTTATAAAGGTTAACTTTGAAATCTTTTTTATTACATAAAAAATTTTTTTAAATAAATAAAAAAACCTAAAAATTACTTTGGAGAATCACATTTATTTGGTAAAAAAACTTGAGTTTAGAAAAAGTAGGAAGTGAGTACACCTCATTTTAATGACATCAGAATCTATTTCATTGTACACTTAGGGATTATCATGCATGAAAATCAATGCCCAATTTAAAATGACATAGAGCATATGTGAAAAAGCCAGTTTCTCCTGCCAGCAAATAGCCTAAATGTTAAGTAAACCAAAGGCTGGAAGGGATTAGTTGAAATGTCAAAAGACAACCTTTTACTTTTACCTGCTCATCCTTATAAATACATTCTTATCCCTCAGGCATGCTTTCCAAACAAATAGTTTCAATGTGCAACAACAGAAGGCCCAAGGCAAGCTCTGCCATCTTGTAACTGTCAAAGAGATTAGTCTTTGATCTATTTAGGAGGTCATGCCCACATTCACATTAGCTATATATAGTCTAACAACATTATACCTGTTGACCAATGCTTCCTTAAATGCCTAATGAGACAGACATATTACGGAAGTAAACTGTGACTGTTTTTCCTAAGTTTTGACAGAAAGTAAACACCATAAACTGAGCTCAAGTGTGGTTTGGAAAGATGATCTTTTAGACCAGTTAAGATTACTTTTCAAATACCTTTTACAAGCCTTTCCCAAAATAGACAGCTATACTTAATTGTACTTTCTGGGAGGAGTTTAACCCACTTACTCCCCATCCCCAATAAATTAGTGAGCATGTAATTTTGGGTGTGAACAGCAGGGAGAAGGCAAACTATTTTACCAAGGTTGCAAACTGAAGGCTCATAGTTGTGTTTTGTGTGGCCTTTACTAACAATTTGAATTTATTTGCCATCATCTAAAAATTTGGCTATTTCACCACTGTCCTCAGCTACCTTACTCATTTAAGTAACCTGTTTTATTCAGGTAGCTGCTTGAGTTTGCAACCCATGGGTTCAAATGCTGCACTGATTCACAAAAACTTATCTTTTCATTTCTCTTCTTTTTTGAGTCAGGGTCTCACTGTACACCCAGACTGGAGTGTAATGGCACAATCACAGTTCACCATAGCCTCAACCTCCTGGGCTAAAGTGATCCTCCCACCTCAGCCTCCCAAGTGGCAGAACTATAGGTGCTTGTCACCACACTTGTTTAATTTTTTAAAAATGTTTTTGTAGAGGCGAAGTCTCACTATGTTGCCCAGGCTGGTCTCAAACTCCTGAGCTCAAGTAATCCTCCCACCTCAGTCTCCCAAAGTGCTGGGATTACAGATGTGAGCCACTGTGCCCAAACTTATCCTTTCAGAATTGGAGTTCAAAGTTCACACAAAATGTAAAGTATCCTTAAAATGAGTTTTTAGACAAAAATATATCTGCATCAAAATACACTGATAATTAAGACTAAGGTGGTATTTACAGCACTATGTAAAAATACCCAATAAACAGCATTCAAGCAGAAGTTGTTAATTTGGGATTTTCATTTTTATACATTATAATATACTTGAAATCAAACAGTAAGTCCCTTAAGTTCTCCATGCCTCAGTTTTATTGAAAACAATATAAGTAGCATACTACTTATAGCAGTAATAAACAATATAAAATAATCAAAAGGATTATACTGCATACATATGCCAACAAGAGATTTATGTCACAATTATAAACATTAGATTTTTTTTTCAAATCTTCGTCAATCTCAATGATGTTGACCTTAAATAACTTTGTACAAGTGTAGCCTTTTATAAGTTTTATAAGTAGCTTCTGAAGAAATATATGGTGTAACAAATATGATCTGGAACTATAAATGCATCTCTTCACTACCTCATGAAAGATGGTAAAATTTTATCCAAATTTACACAAATATGGTCTATGGTTTCAGTAAAAAATGCCTTCCTGAAAGCAATCAACATATAAGCAGAACATAATTTTTTACATAAGCTTGAAGACAAAAGTTCAAATAAGATTAAGAATAATCAAGTAAACTCACTAATTAAAAATATTTCTGAAAAACTTTGCTTTAGAAAAATAAACACATTCATCTAGCAAACATTCAAGAAGAACAGTCTTTAGCCATGATAAGGGTCTATTTAAACCTAAACATTTATAGCAAACCAAATCGGGAAGACAGAGACTGTGCATTAGAGACATTTACTGCTCCATATCATCATAGTGTAAA
The DNA here is from genome assembly GCA_027257055.1 of Cephalopachus bancanus. Lineage (NCBI taxonomy): Eukaryota > Metazoa > Chordata > Mammalia > Primates > Tarsiidae > Cephalopachus > Cephalopachus bancanus. The sequence continues at coordinate 1,635,301 of JAPVLO010000226.1, forward strand.
CACTTCTATCAGGGTATCACAATATAAATTCCAACAGTTAGAGTTCTCAATTCAACATAAGATCTTGCATGTGATATAATGTAGCTAGATAAAAGGAATATAGCTGGTATTATTTCATCTGGCATATTTTCAAGATTTTTGAAACCCCGAGTTAACCAAATATAGTATATATACACATTTTTTAATGAGGAAAAATGAGTTCCTGCCAAGAGTTAAGAAGCCAAGCTTTCTTTTAAATTAAAAAAAAGGGCACATTAAATGATTTTCAATTGCTACTTACTTTCCTTGTTACATTAAAACTTGACCACAATAATGTATCAAGAAATAAGAATCAAGACATAGTAACAGCAATATACTTATTTAATATATGCTTTAAGACTGCTTTGTCATCCACTTTTTTTTTTTTTTTTTTTTGAGTTGGAGTCTCACTCTTGTTGCCCAGGCTGGAGTGCAGTGACACGCTCATGGCCACTGCAGCCTCGACCTGCTGTGTTTAGGCGATCCTTCTACCTTAGCCTTCCAAGTAGCTGGAACTACAGGCGTGTGCCACCACACCCAGCTATGTGATTTATTGTAGAGACAAGTTCTCACCAAGTTGCCCAGGCTGGTCTTGAATCTCCGGGCTCAGGCAATCCCCTTACCTCAGTCCCCCAAAGTGCTGGGATTACAGGTTGAGTCACTACGTCCAGCCGTCATCCATTTTTTATAGATAAATCTACAATACTTCACATTAAGTTTTGTATCATATATTGTCAGTGTTGAAAAAAATTCTGAAAATTCAAATGTAAGAAACAAAATATATTCCTCTCAAATCAGCTCTCTCCTGCTCTCTCAACATATTCAACCTCAACTAGTTATAATAATTTAGCTGGCCTGTAATCCTGCGCCTTGGGAGACTGAGGTGAGTGGATTGCCTGAGCCCGCGGGTTCGAGACCCGCCTGGGCAACTTGGTGAGACCTCATCTCTACAATAAATCAAAAACATTAGCCAGGTGTGGTAGCACGTGCCTGTAGTTTCAGCTACTTGGAAGGCTGAGGAGGAAGGATCGCGGGAGCCTCAGCAGGTCGAGGCTGCGGTGGCTGGGAGCATGCCACAGCACTACAGTCTGGGCGACAGAGTGAGACTCCAACTCAAAAAAATAGTTAATACTCGAAGACAGGCAACAAATCTGAATATGCTTAACAAATTTTTTTTTTAGACTAAAAAACATAGTTTATTCAAAAATAAATTAGGGTGAGAAAGAAAAGGAAGAGAGAAGATTCACCTCCCCAAGGTGGGAGAGGGGGCTAAAGCCAGGAAGCATGCCAACAGTCAAAGCTCAAAGAGCACATGGCCACACCAGAGTCTAGCAAGGCAATGGCCAACAAACTTTTTTTTTTAAGAGTAAGAGGCTTTGTGGCAAATTTCCTAGGCTATCCATGTTAAAATGCTGCTCAGATGGCAAATAAACTCTTAAATGATCATCTCTAGAAAATACTACCATTCATGCTAGTCTGTTTTGAGGGAGGAAGGTATAATGGACAAAGCACATAGGTTGGAGTCAAGGCTTTGCCACTTAACAGTTGTTTGATCTTGGGCAAGTCACAGTACCCCCATATAGCTTCCTTTCTTAACTTCCTCTTCTGTAAAAAGAAGGAAATATTTCCTGCCAAATTTACCTTACATAATTGGTTGAAGAAATAAATGAAAACATACATGAAATAGTAAAGTATTACATACTAAAGATAAGTAGGCTGGAAAGTAATGACTTCTCCATATTTCTGAGGAATCTGAGGAAAAAACAAGAGTAAACCCAATGTAGGTTTCAGTGGACTTCATATTCTGTCATAATATATTATTGCATGTATGTGAAAAAAGCCATAGTACTACATAGACCATATAGCTATTACCTTAGTCTGTTCACCCCAAATCATTTTAACACCTGGACCAACTCTCTAAAGGAGCTTTGACTATATTATTCAATATATTGGTTATTTTAGGTGACTTATAAAGTCAGTTTCTTTGGTCTATGGAGATGGCTACTTTTTCATCAAGTATCAATGGAAATATGTACATTGGCATGACACATCAAGAACACTGTTCAGTTTTAAAATAAATTTTTTTCTGAACTTCTACAATTGATCTTAAATTTTCTGAGAAATCATAGCTAACATTAGCACTCTTTAATATCCTTCATAATACTTTTTGGTCACTTTTCAACCTATGAGCTGCTTTTGAAAGCAGAACTACATAAAATATGGCAATGGTGTAATCTATGAGAATGAGCGCAAGATTGGTCCCATATTAGTCTAAATATTGCTTTAGTCAAATATTTTACAATCTAGAGCTTTCCTTGTTAAAGTCACAGATGAGAGTCCAGTAACTCTGAATAAACACTTTCTAGCATTACAACTAACAAAATGACATATTATCTTACGTAAGAAAGCAGTATAAGGCTGTAAACACAATAATAGGCTCTTAAAGGAATGAGTCAATATTATGAGGCTTTGTTAAAGGGAATGAGTAGTGATGCATTCAGCAAGTGACAGAGACCTACATCTACTCCTATAGAACCCTGGAAGGAAGCAAGAGCTCTCATGGGAGAGGTTTGCGGATGCCAGAAGATGTAATACAAAGCACAATGGTCCCGAGAGAGTTATATAAAGGTTAAGTGGCAATAGTACACATAGAAAGTAAAAGTTAATCCCAGTGAGAGGAGGCTCAGGCTCAGATTTCTCAAGATTGAACAGTAATATCTGAAAATGAACACGAGCAAGAGAAAGTATGCACATAAGAAAAAAGATCAAATGAGAACTGGAAAGCACTGAAAATATACTTAAAACCTTACAACTCTATTTATTACCTCCACAGTCCAAAAAGTGAAGTATAACACTTTTGCCAAATATATTTTTATTATTATATCCAAATTATCTTTCAAATATAAGTAAAGGCTTAATTTTAAAAATATATTATTACTTTTTACCTTTGAAATATTGCTGCCAGGAATCTAGAGCTTCTAAATGTGATGAATGTGGTGATTGTGGGAATAGACATATGAAATTATAGCACTCTGTATATACCTAATCCTGAATTGTACTATACATCTTTAAAATAAAACATTAAAAAAATTTAAAAATTAAAAATAAAATGCCAATATCTAACAGAAAAAAAGAAACTATAGCACTTTGAAAACTCATCCTTCATCTCAGAAAGTAATATAGACTTCTGATTTTAAGTTTAAAAAAAAAAGCAATCAGACATTTCCTCTTACCTTGGCTCTCAAAAAATGCCCTCAAATTAAAAGACAAATAAGAGAAACAGTCTCCAGCTTCAATTAAATTAAGAGACATCTAATCCCAAACCCCAATATATGAACATGCAAAGCAGACGAACAAAAGAGAAGTTCAAACCAATATATCCACAGAGCTACTGCTGGGAAATAAACCAGTTTTGCCTGAAAAAGTCCAGAAAGCCTCAGGAAATGGAGATATAAGGAAACTGTTGGAGGATGTACACAACAAAGATAAAATAGTAAACAAGAAACAAGAAAAAAATCTGAGACCCAGGAAAATGGTGATCCATTACAGAAGGCAGACAAATCAAATTCCTAGGATGACAGCAAAGGAAAATCTCAGGATACTGGCAAGTTAGGAAGGCTTAAAGGATAATTTGATCCTGATTGCAGTTAGATCAGGAGGCCCCAGAAGTAATATCCCTAGGGGAAAAAAAGGAACTGACATATCATCTGACAGGTCTGATAGAAAAATTGTATTGAGAGGTACTGTACTTATCTACTGTAGAATGATAAATTTATTTAGATAAAATCTTTCAAAAAGGAAGCAAAGGAGAGAAAGGTATTATTAACTTCAAGCTCAAGACAGGAAGGAAATCATTTGATTACACCTGGAGTACAGTGGCATGCTAGTGGCCATCACAGCCTTGGCCCACTGGGCTCAGCTGATCATCCTTCCACCTCAGCCTCCCGAGTAGCTGGAACTACAATATCTGCCACCACACCCCCATTTTTTTTTTTTTTTTTGAGTTGGAGTCTCACTGTTGCACAGGCGTGCAGTGGCACGCTCATGGCCACCGCAGCCTCGACCTGCTGGGCTCAGGCGATCCTTCTGCCTCAGCCTTCCAAGCAGCTGAAACTACAGGCGCATGCCACCACACCCAGGTAATTTTTTTTATTTTTTGTAAAAACCAGGTCTTGCCAAGCTGCCCAAGCTGGTCTTGGATCCCTGGGCTCAGGCAATCCTTTTGCCTCTGCCTCCCAAAGTGCTGGGATTACAGGTGTGAAACATCGCACCCAGCTAATTTTTTGATTTATTGTAGAGATGAAATCTTGTCAAATTGCCTAGGCTGGTCTCCAACACTTGGGCTGCTTAGGCAATCCTCTCCCCTCTGCCTTCCAAAGTGCTGGGATTACAGGCATGAGCCACCATACCCAGCTAGAGAGAACAGTAGTTTCACAGTCACAATAATGTATATAATGATCATAAATTTAATTAAAAATTGTGATATAACTATACTGGGAAAATATAAGAAGGAAAAAGTAGAGTGAGCTAAAATCCCTATCTCAAATATGAAGTTAATAGTTTATGTTGGCAAGGCACAGTGGCTCACACCTATAATACCAACACTTTGGGAGGCTGAGGTAAGAGGACTGCCTGAGCCTACTTGGTTCGAGACCAGTCTGGGCAACTTGGTGAGACCTCATCTCTACAATATATTAAAAAACTAGCTAGGCGTGGTTGCACATGCCAGTATTTCCAGCTACTTGGAAGGCCAAGGCAGAAGGATCACCTGAGCCCATCAGGTTGAGGCTGCAGTGACTGACTGTGAGCATGCCACTGCACTCCAGTCTGGGCAACAGAGTGAGACTGCAACTAAAAAAAAAAAAAAAAAAAGTTTATGCCTAAAACTGATTAAATAAAGATAAAATATGGAGGTAAATACCAGATGAAACAGCTAAAAGAAGTAAAAGTCAGGCTGGCCACAGTGACTCACACCTATAATCCCAGCACTTTGGGAGGCCGAGGTGAGAGGATTGCCTGGATCCGGTTCAAGACCAATTTGGGCAACGTGGGGAGACCTCATCTCTACAATAAATAAATAAATAATTAGCTGGGCAAGGTGGTGATTGCCTGTAGTTCCAGCTACCTGGAAGGCTGAAGTGGAAGGATCACATGAGCCAGCAGGTCGAGGCTGCGGTGGCCTGGAGTGTGCTACTGCCCTCCAATCTTGGTGACAGAGTGAGACTCCAACTCAAAAAAAAAAAAAAAAAAAAAAGAAGTAAAAGTCACTGCCCCTTAGAAGCAGGGTTTGGGAGTGGCGTGGAAGCTAAAAGATTGTTATTATAAGAAGCCATCTACTGTATTTAATACATATCAGACTCTTAGTAAAAGCTCTGCTGGACTTTCTAAAACTTGATCAAACATAATTTACAAATAAATACAGATAATTCATTTAAATTCACGATATACACTTGAATGTTTTACTATATAAAACAGTGGTGTTCAACCAAGAGCAATTTTGTCACCAGAAGATACTGGTAATGTCTGGAGTTATTTTTGCTGTCATAATTGGCAGTGAGTAAAGGCTAGAGATGTTGATAAACATTCCACGATGCACAGGACATCCCTCATTTTAAAGAATTATCCTGTCCAAAATGTCAATTGTCCCACGTTTGAGAAACATAGCTATAAGGTAATTTTAAGCCACAAATCTGGTATACTTGATGTGGTAGGAAAATACACTATGAATTATTGTATAGCCTATTATACTCCCTGGCACACTGGGGCTATGTGTCCTACAGTTAGAAAGCACAAACTGAATTCATTCTCAAGTTTTCAATTCTTTGACTTCAGTGAAACACTGAAAAGGGATGTCTACTACAAATTATGTTATCTAATACCTTAAAGCTTTATAGTTGGAGAAAAAAAAAAAAAATCAAGTGACATACTCACCTGAAGCCCGTCAACATGTCTGAACTCTGTAGACTTTAAGGGATCTCATTAAGTAAAGTGATTAAAATCAACAACTAAAATTCTCCTCTGAAGAAAAAAATTAAATTATTTTCAGAGAAGTTAAAAACAATTCCACCACTTCCCTTGAGATAGTGCTGCTGATTTTGTTCTGTGCCAACAGAAGTAGGTTAAGTATCAATCAACCTCACAAGTCCCCAGGGTGATAATTTCACTTTTAGAGCTTTCAACATAGTTTGAAAGCAAAACTAATATATAAAGGTCAACAAAGTTCCTGTTCTCATCAAAAACAAGATGAGCATCACTGGGCTCGATGGCTCAGCCTGTAATCCCGCGCCTTTGGGAGGCTGAGGTGAGTGGATTGCCTGAGCCTGCGGGTTCGAGACCCACCTGGGCAGCAAGACCTCATCTCTACAATAAATCAAAAAATCAGCCGGGCGTGGTTGCACACGCCTAAAGTTCCGGCTACTCGGAAGGCTGAGGCAGAAGGATCGCCGGAGCCCAGCAGGTCGAAGCTGCGGTGGCCGGGAACGGCCACTGCACTCCAGTCTAGGCGACAGAGTGAGACTCCAACTCAAAAACAAAAACAAAAAACAAACAAAACAAAAACAAAAAAAACAAGATGAACACAAGAAAACATCAGAATTGTTCAAAAATCAAAACCAAAAGTTTTTATGTTTTACTAATTATGCAAAGAAACTTGTAGCATGTTTTTTTTCCTAAAAAAAAAAAAAAAAAATAGTAACACATATTGAGAGAAAAAGGTATCAACCAAACTTGCTTAAAATTTTGTGATTTTAAATGTTTCCATCCTTGATTCCAAAACATCCCTTTAAAAAATACAAATAATTGATGGGCTCATCTGCTGACATCTATAACCCCAGCACTTTGGGAGGCCAAGGTGAGAGGATTGCCTAAGCCCACGGGTTCAAGACCAGTCTGGGCAACTTGGCGAGACCTCAATACATCAAAAAATCAATACAATAAATAAATTTTTAAAAATTGCTGGGCATGGAGGTGAGTGCCTGTATTTCTAGCTACTAGGAAATCTGAGGCAGAAAGATCACCTAAGCCCAGCAGGTCGAGGCTGCGGTGGTTGTGCTGTACTCCAGCCTGGGCGACAGAGTGAAACTCTGACTCCAAAAAAACCAACAGATAATTAGAAAAAATTAACCTCAGCAAATCATGAATTTGTCTTGTGTTTTTCTATTTCTTCATTTGTTTTACTTAAGAGATGGGAAATAAGGGTTCCAGCACCTCATTTTTCACTACCCAAGGCAAATACACACACTGTCAATCTAAACAGCTTTAACTACGTCTTGATTTTAATCTTTGAATTTCAGGATATACCTAGAAAATTATTTTAATTATACTTTTTGTCAAACTATCTTTTAAGAACAATAGCTGGGGGGGGGTTCTGAGAAGGAAAAACAGGTTTAAGTAATTGAGGAAATACTCACTCTAGACTTTCAGAAGTAGTAAGGTTTTTCTTAGATATCTGTGATTCAGTCTAAGTATTCCCAAAAATTCTAAAAGCAAGCTGCTGGACTCCTAAATGTTAAAGAGTTTAGTATTACAGCACTTTAAGTTTATATACACAGCCACTTCCCCTGGGTAACCACATGTTATTATCAGGGTTAGATCCAGGTGGGTTTCTGTATCAGACGCTACACTATAACCAGAACTGCACTCCACTCTGACCTCAGGCTCTGTTCCTGGATCTGGTTTCCCATAGCTTAGAATAGTCTCAAATCCTGAAAATGGCATACAGAGTCCTCAGTGATTTGACTCCTTAATACCTCTCCCAGTCTCCATTCACAAGCCATTCTCCCAACTCACCCCTTAGCTTCTTTCAATTCTGGAAACTGCTATCCTCTTTCACACCTTAGAATCTTAGCACATACTGTTCTCTCTATTGAGAATACTCTTATCCATTCTGTTCACCTATATATATATATAACTATAGGTGACTCCTAGCTTTCTTTCCTTTCAGGTTAAATATCACTTCCTCAGAAAGCCTTACTTGATCCCCCAAAGACCTGCTATGGGATTCTCAGAGCTCCTGTGACTTTTTCTTATAGCCTTCATCATAACTATGATTGTTTTTTCATTACTTTAATGTTGACATTCCTTGCTAGACTATAAGCTACATGAGATAAGGGGCTATAATCTGTGTAGTGTATCTGTGCTCTAAAGTCTATTATAGTACTCTTGCCAGGTATTAAAAAAAAATTGTTTTGTTGTGATTTGGCCCCTGATGAGGCCATTTCACTTTATCAAATGTTTGCATGTTTAAATCTCAATGTAAACAAAATCCAAATCTCATGTCTCTGGCTATCCCTTCCGTCAGGCCAAAGTAAACTGATACCTGGATGGGAAGTGAAAGGTATTACTTGACTTCATTTTTCCTTAAGCATCCAAGCACCTAGTTTCTTTTCCACCAAAACATCCTGTTACATAGTCCTGTCCTTTATTAAATTATAGACATCGCTTATGTAGGGAAAAGTCTTGTTTATTTTTATATCTACTGCATCTTGTACAAATTAGGCTCTTAGGAAAAGTTTGTTCAATGGATGAATAAGTGAATTCTGAAACATTTAAGAGTATTAATATATTTATGCTGGAAAAGTAATTCAAAAGGGATAAATGAATCCACTCAAAAAGAACAGATTAATCTACTCAAAAGGTTTTTTTGGAGTCAGAATCTCACTCTGTCACCCAGGCTGGAGTACAATGGCATGCCCATCGCCACCACAGTCTCCACCTGCTAAGACTCAGGTGATCCTTCTGCTTCAGTCTTCCAAGTAGCTGGAACTACAGGCACATGCCACTACACCCACCTAATTTTTATTTTACTTTATTGTAAAGACAAGGTCTTGCTAAGTTGCCCAGGCTGGTCTCAAACACCTGGGCTCAGGCAGTCCTCTTGTCTCGGCCTCCAAAAGTGCTAGGATTACAGGTGTGAGCCACCACAGCCAACTTCAAAAGGCTTTGGTTTCTGAAATCAGCTTCATCTTGATATGCCATAGTCCTTTGCTTTCCTGCCTCATTCAAAAATAATAAAGGAACAAAATCATTCTCCTTAAAAAGAAATCTGTTGGATTTAAGAATTCTAATACAGGAGGGTTCGATGGTATACACCTGTAATCGCAATTACTTAGGAGGCTGAGGTGGGAGGATTACTGGAGCCTAGAAGTTTGGGACTAGCCTGGTCAACATAGTGAGACCCCCCCCCAAAAATAATTCTAATACTACTGTCATTTCATAATATTTTGACACTTGAAAGCACTGTTTAACATGGTTTATATACACTCTATTTTATTAGTGCTGTTATCTTTTGGGGAAACCACTTTGTCTTTTTCTGTGGTTTATAAAAGTGTATGTTGGTTGTAAAGTCAATAACTAATGGAATTAAAATAGATGCCTGTATTTTTCCAATAATAAATGCAATTTTTAAAAATTGAAGCCAGGCTCGGTGGCTCAGCCTGTAATCCCGCGCCTTTGGGAGGCTGAGGTGAGTGGATTGCCTGAGCCCGCGGGTTCGAGACCCGCCTGGGCAGGGAGACTTCATCTCTACAATAAATCAAAAAATCAGCCGGGCGTAGTAGTGCATGCCTGTAATTCCAGCTACTCGGAAGGCTGAGGCGGAAGGATCGCCGGAGCCCAGCAGGTCGAAGCTGCGGTGGCCGGGAGCGGCCACTGCAATCCAGTCTGGGTGACTGAGTGAGACTCCAACTCTAAATAAATAAATAAATAAATAAATAAACAAATAAATAAATAAATAAATAAACGAAAAAATAAAAATTGGTTAAAGTAATGTAAACTCAAATAGTTTGGTACAGAGCTAAGAGAAGTTTCCTAAACAACAAAAGAAGTTCACAATGGTTATTTATTTACTTATTTTTTGAGTCAGAGTCCCACTCTGTCACCTAGGCTGGAGTGCAGTGGCACACACATAGCCACCGCAGCAGCAACCTGCTGGGCTCAGGTGATTCTTCGGTCTCAGTCTTCCAAGTAGCTGGAATCACAGGCATGTGCCACCACACCTGGCTAATTTTTTTATTTATTGTAGAGACGAGGTCTTGCCATGTTGCTCAGGCTGGTTTTGAACCCCTGAACTCAGGTACTCCTCTAACCTCCGTCTCCCAAAGTACTGAGATTACAGGCATGAGCCACCATGCCTGGCCAACAATGGTTATTGTATGCCAATGCTAAGATGGATATTCTGATCACCATCTAAATTTTAAATAGTTTCCAAATAAATCTATTTTAGTAACCCAATATACTTACTATACTACTAAAAACCAACACAAATATAAAGTGTATTATCTTAATAAATTATTATAATCATTGTAAGAGCATTTCTGGGCCATTGCTGGGCCATTACTAGGCCATTGCTGCCATTGCCTTGCTAAGCTATGGTGTGGCCATGTGTTCTTCAAGCTATGGTCAGGCCACGTTTCCTGGCTTTGGCCCCCTCCCCTACCTTGGGGAAGCAAATCTCCTCTTTCTCTCTCTCTAATTTACTTTCTAAATAAACTACATTTTCTAATCTTAAAAAAAAGTACTTCTGACAATAAGTAGTACCATCAAATTTTATTACACCAATTATCAAAATCTAACATACTACTTACTTCAACATTTTTAAAGTGTAAAAGTTTTTAGCCACATGTCATGGTTTTATAATTTTTTCTTCAGAGAAGGAACAATATCCATGAGGGAGAATATTTCTATATATTACTAAACAATGCTAACGAATACAAATAACATACAATTTTAAAATCTAAATAGACATTTTACCATGTCTCACAAATGATGTCCATGTCACCAATTTGAGATGTGAATACCTGAATTATGAAGTTGAATACTTTTGTAGTTGTTAGATCTTAGTAATTGGCCAAAGGATTTGCTTTAGATATCTATTTAAAAGGCAGCCTTATTATACTGTGACTTAATTGCCTTAAAAGAAAACTTTTATTTTAGTTATATTTATCTGCCAGCATCTAGTCACATAAAAGGCTTGGTTCACTCTCATGCCTCTCAAATACTTTGGTTTACTGAACAGAAAGTTTTCTTTTAAACTATTATATGATTAAGTATGTCCTTATGAATGATCAGAAGCATCTGGGAAAGGTGGAAGTAAAAAAAAAATCCTCACTGGGAAAGAAAGCTTAATGCTTGCCCTTCAGAGCAGCCCATTATCAACATTTCATAGTGGTTTTCTTTATTTTCAAGTCCCTGAGGTATGAGTAATAAATTATGACTTGAACTAAACAAGTCACACTTGGCTCCAAAATGAAATTTTCCTACCTCTACTTTCTAGTCCCTGAGGTGGGAAGAGGAAATCCTGGTCACAGCCAAAGAAGTCATATTTTTGGCTCTAATATACATTTTCCTGCTTCTCAAAAAGCCAAACTCTGCTATTGAGACTGCAAAGTCTTATGGCAGTATTTTAAACTGTATTTTAATTTTACTTCCATAATCTTTTTCAAATATAAGAAAAAAATTTAGTATTGTAAAATTAATGTCACTAATGCCTTCTTTTCCCCACTCAAATCACTTTTCTAACTCAGATAAATATTTTAACCTTTTAAAATATGAATTCAAATGAAATAGAGAAATAATACAGAAATAGGTTGTTTCGTTTCTATAAGGTAGAATATTTAAAATTTTTTAGTTATAAATAACTTCTAATTATTCCTGTATGATAGACTGAGTATTAATATGAAGAAAACTATAAAGTTCTATTTTAAAGTCCTGTAATTTGGAGCATAGTTTTAGCTTTGGAAGAGACATCTATGGAAATCATCTAGTTCACCATTTCCTTTAACAAAGAGCAAAAGTATGGTAGACACACCCTAAAGTGACACACAGAGAGTTACACCTTTATAATCCTCTCAAGTGAGGACAGAACCTGTGGCTTGCTTCTAGCCAATAGAACATGGCAGGGGTTATGGGAGAGTCGTTCCTTGATTAAGTTATATATATATGGCAAAGGTGGTAGAAAGTTACCACCATGATTTTATTTTTGAATTTTTTTATTTATTTTGCCATGATTGCATTAAGTTGTATAAGTTTCTGTCTTAGCTAATTTGAAGCTAGAGAGCATCCTTTTGGCCTTGAAGGAGTAAACTGTCATGATACGAGAAGGTCTATGAGAAGGCCAGATGGAAAGGAACTGTGAGTAGCTTCTAGAAGCCAAGAGTAGCCCTGGATGGATTAGGAAGAAACTCAGTCCTAAACCACAAAGAATTGAATTCTGCCAACATCCTGAATGAGCTTGGAAGAGGATCCCAATTACTAGATAAAAACACAGTGGCCAACATCTTGATCGTAGTCTTGTAGAACCTTGAGCAGAAGACCCAGCTAAGCCATGCCAAGACTTCTGACCCATGGAAACAGATAATAAATGTGTGTTCTTTAAAGCCACCATGTGATAATTTGTTACACAGCAATAGAAAGGTATACAATGCTGGGAGTGGTGGCTCAAGGCAATAATTCCAGCACTTTGGGAGGGAGAGGAGAGAAGACTGCCTTAGCTCAGGGGGTGGTGACCAGCCTGAGCAACATGGCAAGTCCTCGTCTCCACAATAAATCAAAAAATTAGCTGGGCGCAGTGGTGCACACCTGTGGTTCCAGTTACTTAGAAGGTTGAGGCATAAGAATCATCTGAGCCCAGCAGGTCAAAGCTGTGGTGGCTGTGAGCATGCCATTGCACTCCAGCCTGGGTATCAGAGTGCGACTCCAACTCAAAAAAAAAAAAGGTATACAAAGAGTGACAACCAGTATAATTAATGTTAGATGCCTCCTCCAATAATTTACTACTCTAACAATACACTATATTACTTCATTAGGAGTCATATTAATGTGTACTACCATTGTGTTCATTATCTTCTAATGATTAATATCATTTCTGTTCCTTAAAGTCTCTAGAAATGAAGGTTCTTTTTTTTCCTTTTTTTAAAAACAAACAACAGGCTGGGCGCAGTGGCTCAAGCCTATAATCCCAGCACTTTGGGAGGCCAGGGTGAGAGGATTGCCTGAGCCCACAGATTCAAGAACAGCTTGGGCAACTTGACAAGACCTCATCTCTGCAATAAATCAAAAAATTAGCCAGGCGTGGTAGCGCCGCCTGTCATTCTGGCTACTTGGAAGGCTGAGGCAGAAGGATAGCTGGAGCCCAGCAGGTCAACGCTAGGGTGGCTGTAAGCATGCCATTGCACTCCAGCCTGGACGACAGAATGAGACTGCAACTCAAAAAACAAAAACAAAAACACAAATACAATTTCAATAGCTTCTAGTAAACTCTCATTCAATTATTAATTAAAACATTCATTGACCACTATGTTCCAAAGCAGTATTTTAAAAGTAAGGGGCACAAAGATATTTATGCTCCTTTCCTTAAAGTACACCATCTAATACCTTATAAAACTTATTTATAAACACTAATATGTGCTTTAGGAAGTAATAAAGGACATGGTAAAGGTAACTATGTAGGTAAATATTAAACTTTTTTTTTGAGGCATCTCACTCTGTCACCCAGGCTGGAGTACATTGGCATGTTCATAGCCATGTAGCCTTGACATGCTGGGCTCAGGTGATCCTTCCGCCTCAGCCTTCCAAGTAGCTGGAGTTACAGGTATGCACAACCACACCTGGCCAATTTTTTAATTTATTGTAGAGACAAGGTCTCACCAAATTGCCCAGGTTGATCTTGAACCCCTGGGCTCAGGCAATTCTCTCACCTCTACCTTCCAAAGTGTTGGGATTATGGGCATGAGCCATCGCACCTGGTGCTAAATATTAAACTTTTAAATTGAACTTTTCTTTTTTTTCTATGACCTAAAAGTCAAATGCATAAAGCAGTAATTACAAATTATGTTAATGGGCACACAATGTATAAAGACACAATTCGTGACAATAGTAATATAAAAAAGGAGGAATGGGAATTAAAATGATGGCTGTAATTTCCAAGGCAAACATTAACAAAATAACTGAAAATATGCAAAAGGAAAGAAGGGAATCAAAATACTATAATACAAATCAACTAAATGCAAAAAATAATGAAGGAATTGAGGAACAAAAAACATGACACACAAAACATCAAATAGCTAAATGGTAGCAGTAAGTCCTTTCAGATCAGCAATTCACTTTAAATGTAAATGGCTTAAAACCTTCTCACTGAAAGAGATTGGCAGAATGGATTTTTAAAAAACAGTTACTTGGTGAGACCTCATCTCCACAATAAATCAAAAAATTAGCCAGGCGTGGTAGCGCGCGCCTGTAGTTCCAGCTACTTGGAAGGCTGAGGTGGAAGGATCGCCGGAGTCCAGCAGGTAGAGGCTGCGGTGGCTGGGAGCGGCCACTGCACTCCAGTCTGGGCGACAGAGTGAGACTCCAACTCAAAAAAAAAAACCACAAAAAACAGTTACAACTATATGCTGTCTATAAAAGACTTATTTTCAATATAAGGAACTTGAACCCCTACTTTAGATAGTGTTTGTTTTTGGCATGGCAACACTACAGTGTTGGGAGTTTATCGTTTGTCATTTGAAGTGACCGTGTTGTGCTTGTGAATATGCCTTGCATTTGCAGATTTAAAGAAAGTTAGTGCTAGTTGTGGGCTAAAGAAGATGGAATGTCAAGTAGAAAAAACCAAATACCTCTGATATATTCTTCTGTCTGAGTTAAACAGAGGAGTAAATGCAGCAGAGGCAGTTTGAAACATTCGTGCCATGTACAGGGAGAATGTCACTGGGGAAAGCAAGAAAATGGTTTTGTCATTTCAAAGAGGGTCACTTTGACCTCAGTGATTCTCTACATTCAGGAAGACTATCAGGCTTGGTGAAGACTGTTTAGATTCTTTAATCCATGATGATCCACATCAGCCAACCCAAGAATTGGCAAATGGAATAGGCTGTGAATAGTTAACTGCCATGTGACATTTGCTTTCCATGGTCAAGGAGAAAAACACTACAAACTTATGCATCAACCCAAACAGAAAAATTTACTCAGAAAGGATCAAACACCTAAAGAGTTAAAACTATAAAACTCTTCAGAAAAAACCACTGGGGGCAAATTTGTGTGACCCTGGATTTGCCAGTGTTTTCCTAAATATGACACCAAAAGTACAGGCAGCAAACAAAAATATTCATGAACTGGATTTCATTAAAATTGTGAACTTTTATATTTCTTTTTATATCCCATAGAGGTATAAAGATAAATATTTTCAAAAACTTGTTTGACTATATATAAATAATTTAAGAAATCATCCATAATAATGCTCACATTTATTTCAGATATTTCAGGTATTGACTGCCATCTACTTCCAAATGATAAAAGCCCTGCTTAATCATTGTAAAAACCATGTGTCTACGTTCTTAAAGCTTATAAACATACTCTTATGAATGGATAACTAACAAATATCCTTTAGTTATGAAAAATATGTCAGGACTAGGGACTACTTTTTGAAGTCATGATTCTAAGCTCTTTGCCATGTGTGGTGGAAAATATCCCCCTTCCCTCATCCTTGACTTTGGGGTTGTGCATGTGACACGCTTTGGGTTAGCAGAAGTGATGGAAATAGGTATTTGAAAAGTTCTACTGTGTGTGGTGGCTCACATCTGTAATCCTAACACTTTGGGAAGCAGAGGCGAGAAGATTGCCTGAGCTCAGGAGTTTGAGACCAGTCTGAGCAACATGGTGAGACCTCGTCTCTACAATAAATCAAAAAATTACCTGGGTATGATAGCATACACATGTGGTTCCAGCTACTTGAAAGGCTGAGGCAGAAGGATCACCTGAATCTAGCAGGTTGAGGCTGTGGTGGCCATGTGCCACTACATTCCAGCCTGGGCGACAGAGTGAGACTCCGACTTAAAAAAAAAAAAAAAAAAGAAAAGTTCTTGCACAGTCAAGCCTGCTCTCTTGTATGTAAGCCACTGCAATGATAACATGTCTAGTCTGTGGTCCACAAAGAATGATATACAGGTACAGCACAGCTAACCCAGTTGAGCCCAACCGAGATCAGCCAACCATAGCACAGTGATCGAGCCCGCTCAAAATCAACAAACTTCCCAACCCAGTTCAAGAAATGATCGTTGTTTTAAGTCACTGAGTTTTAAAGCTGTTATACAGGAAGAACTGATCCAGACATATGGTAAAAAGAAATATACTTCCTTTACATCTGTTACTACTGGTAAATAATGTCCCTCTTTTTCTATCCCTTGTCCCTGCAGCTTGGACTACTCTTGGGTTCACCCTACTTGCCCCTTTTAGGAACCACTAAGAGGAACCCCTTTAGAACCACCTTCCTTCCCTCTACTCAGAACTCACTGACACTTCTCCTATTTTGCTGTTTTATGCATTTGAACCATCGGGATTCAGATAAGTAGAGCTATGACAAGAAGAATCATGAATGAGAGATGTCAGAGCAGGCCACCAGGTGCCTTTCTGGCACAACAGGCTATGATATTGTATAAGAAGAAATTATCCTAAGGAAAAAAGCATTAAGATTCCAAGACTGGTATAATATCAGTACCTGAAAGCATAGTTGATGGGGTAAAGGTGGAGAAAATATAAAGTAAATGTAGTTTTCTTTCTTCATAATTTTTTAAAAAGAATTTTTGTTAAGGTGACAAAGAATAACATAACAAATAGCCTGCATTTTAATTATGTTCTCCCGAAGCTTGTTTTTTTAAATAAAAAATTATGGAAAAAGTTAAAGTCACTTTTGATAACTATTACCAATATCATTCCCCTCTCTTCTCATCTGATGTAATTAGTATTATGATTTTGATGTGAACCCTTTTAGGACTTGCTACTTTGTTAGTGTAATATTTAGTACAACTTGGTATTACCCATAATGTTTATCTTATCCAGCTCTTAAGAACCCATATGTAGGTCCAAGAGAGAGGATGTAGGCAAAAATGGAAAGAATTAGTTTTAGGGGAAAAATTATATTTAAGATGTTGGAAGAACATGTGGCCTAGAGGGAAAGAGATTCTCTACACTTTAACAAAGCAGTCTTAGTGCAATAATATAGGACTGGGTAAAATGGTAAGACATCCAAGGAAATAAAACCAGTGCCATCAGTAGCACTCAGCTTCAATGAAATGCAGCACTAATGAGGTTGGTGGTAAACATCACAATTTTCTTGAGTAGATGTCAACTATTTCAGCAGTAGCAATAGTCAAGAGAGCATCAGTCACTCTAGAATAGGAGACATAACCTTGGGCCCTCACTGATAACTGTAGAAAGGTAGTGGAAGCCACCAAAGTCAGTGGAGGCTGAAAGTATTAGATTATAAATCATCAAGTAAGATACTCCCTGAGAACTTCCTGAAATTCTTAAGAGGTCCAGAGATTATGGGAAGAGTAGGGGCTAACAAGAGAAATACCTTTTATTTCTGTAAATGTTACTCAAAGATTGCTATGGCCTAAAGAAGTAAAAGTAAAGTTATGTAACTTACAGTGCCTAGCAAATTATTAACAATAAAGATAACTACTCTATTGAAAGAGTCCGGCTTTGGTATGAGTCCCTACCTGGTAGTATTCTGGAAAGAGGGATATAGATCATACCCAATGGATCAGTTCAGTGGCCAAAAAACCTTGAGTTTTGGTATCAGATTGCTAGCACCTTCAAATGCCTATAGGAAGTAAAAGAAAATCCTTCCTGATGAAAGACAACTTCACCTTAGCCTTCAAATTACTACTATAAATAGTCTTTTCAAATATATCATTTAGGAAATGATTAATGACCATGAGATAAAATTCTCATTTCTGGCTGAGTTCGAAATAAAAATCATTTCTGGTTTAGAAATATCTCTTCCATTGTAAGCAACCTGTATACTGGGCAAAATAAAGCAACTGCTTTCAGTGAGTAAACATCAGACAGCATAACATTATAATTCTGGAGATAAGGGGAATTCATTAAGTGAACTCCATTATTTTCAATTCTCTGGGTATAACTACCTGACCACAGCATAGAGTACTGATGTATAAGCAGAATGCACTAGTCCTGCTGAGCTGAGGTAGAAGAAATCAGAATTTGGAGCATCTAAAACATGAAATCTGCAGGGCATAGCATTAGAGAGAAGAGAGCTAGATGAACAAGGGGCTCTAGAATTCCCTGAGGGGAATCTATGAGTCTGAGGTTAAGAGTCTGATAAGACAAAAATTGCTGGATTCCACCTCCAGAGTTTATAATTCAGTAGTCTGGATGAGCCTGGAAGTATTTCTATCATGTTGCCCAGGTGATACTGTAGCTCCCAACCTGGAACTACATTTTTAAAAGCATTCTTGTTGACAAAAGGCATATAAGTTGAAAATAAAACAAACCTATATCTACTAAACTTTTCTCAACCATTTAGATTTATCAAAGATCAAAAATAAAATGTCTGAGAACACAAGAAAAACTTATAGAGGCACACCTCAGAGATACTGGAAATTTGATTTCAGACTGCCACAATAAACCGAATATTGCAACATAGTAAGTCACATCAAATTTTGGGTTTCGCAGTGGACATAAAAGTGATGTTTACACTATACTGTAGTCTTGTAACCAAGTATCTCGGCTTTAAATGTTATTTTAAAGTTTTTTTTTCCCCTTTCTCTCAATTTTATGCCTTGAAACATGTTTTCACCATACATGCTAATTTGACAGTATGTTTACTTAGAAATCCCAAAGACTAATCTTTTTATTTTTTTTGAGTCGGAGTCTCACTCTGTCACCCAGGCTGGAGTGCAACGGCACGCTCACGGTCACCCCAATGTCAACCTATGGGGTTCTGGCGATCCTTTGCCTCAGCTTTTGGAGTAGCTGGAACTACAGATGCGTGCTACCATGCCAGGTTAATGTTTTTGTTTTTTTTTTAATTATAAAGATGAGGTCTCACCAAGTAGCCCAGACTGGACTCAAACTTGCGGCCTTAGGCAATCCACTCGCTTCAGCCTCCCAAAATGCTGGGATTACAGGCTGAGCCACCAAGCCCGGCCCCAAAGCCTAATCTTAAAACAGCCTAACTGCAGGACCCTCTCACTTGGAGAGAGTCAGAAGATGGTTGATCCATCTGGCTGCAGCTAAGATAACAGCAACCAGACCTCTTGGAGAACCATTACCCAAAATAAGCCAGCAAGATATACCCTGTACCATGCCTACATGTTTCCCATACCAAACTTCCCTCTTTTTTTTTGAGTTGGAGTCTCACTCTGTCGCCCAGACTGGAGTGCAATGGCTGCTCCCGGCCACCACAGCCTCGACCTGCTGGGCTCCGGCGATCCTTCCGCCTCAGCCTTCCAAGTAGCTGGAACTACACGCACGCGCTACCATGCCTGGCTAATTTTTTGATTTATTGTAGAGATGAGGTCTCGCCTGCCCAGGCAGGTCTCGAACCCATGGGTTCAGGCAATCCACTCACCTCAGCCTCCCAAAGGCGCGGGATTACAGGCTGAGCCAACCGAGCCGGGCTTCCAAAGCTTCCCTTTTTAAACGCTTGTACTCAGTCTAAAAAGCATGAATGGTTTATTTGAGGCATGAGCCTGGCCATTTCTTCAGCTGCTGGCTTTTGAAATAAAATCACCTTCCTTCCATTACGTCTTGTATTTATTAATTCAGTGCACAAGTGACAAGAGCTTGTGCTGGCTACAGTGTTTTAAGTGTGAAATACCATAATGTTTTTAAAAGCAACAACATTAGGCTGGGTGCGGTGGCTCATGCCTACAATCCCAGCATTTTGGAAGGCTGAGGTGAGAAGATTGCCTCAGCCCACGGGTTCGAGACCAGCCTGGGCAACGTGGTGAGACCTCATCTCTACAATTAAAAAAAAAAACCTTAGCCAGGCGTGGTGGTGCATGCCTGTTCCAGCTACTTGAAAGGCTGAGGTGGAAGGATCTCCTGAGCCCAGCAGGTCGAGGCTGCAGTGTCCGTGAGCATCCCACTGCACTCCAGCCTGGGTGGCAGAGTGAGACTCTAACTCAAAACAAAACAAATAAAAACATACATACCTTAATTTAAAAATACTTTTTTACTAAAAAAAATGCTGATGATTATCTGAGTCTTCAGTCATTCTTAATCTTTTTGTTGCAGGCTTGCCTTGCTGTTGATGACTGTTGATTGATCAGGGTGGTGGTTGCTAAAGGCTAGAGTAGCTGTAGCAATTTCTTAAGACAAAAGAATAATGAAGTTGGCCGCACTGATTGACTCTTCCTTTCACAAAATATTTCTCTGTAGCATGCAATGTTATTTGATAGTATTCTACCTACAATATAACATATTTCAAAATTGGAGTCAAGCCTTCAAACCCTGTCACTGCTTTAGCAAATAAGTTTATTTAATATTCTAACTCTTTTGTTGTCATTTCAACATTGTTCATAGCATATTCACCAAAAGTAGTTTCCATCTCAAGAAACCACTTTCTTTGCTCATTCGTAAGAAACAACTCTACATCCACTTAAGTTTTCTCATGAGATTGCAGCAATTCAGTCACATCTTCAAGGCTCCACTTCTAATTCTAGTTCTCTTGCTGTTTCCACCACATCTGCAGTTATTTCCTCCACTGAAGTTTTGAACCTCAAAGTCATCCAATGAGGGTTGGAATAAATTTCATTCAAACTCCTATTAATGTTGATACTCTGACTTCCTCCCATGACTCATGAATGTTCTTAATGGCATCTAGAATGGTGAATCCTTTCCAGAGTGTTTTCCGTTTACTGTGCCCAGATCCATCAGAAGAATCATCATCTATGGCAGTCATAGCCTTAGAAAGATATTTCTTAAATAATAAGACTTGAAAGTTGAAATTATTTCTTGGTTCATAGGCTGCAGAATGGATGTTGTGTTAGCAAGCATGAAGACAAAATTAAGCTTGTAAACCCCCATCACAGTTCTTGGAGGACCAGGGGCATTGTCAATGAGCAGTAATATTTTGAAAGAAATCTTTTTCTGAGAAGTAGGTTCAACACTGGGTGTAAAATAGTCAATAAACCATGCTGTAAACAAATGTACTGTTATGCAGGCTTTGTTATCCCATCTATTGAACACAGAGTAGACTTAGCATAATTTTCAAGAGCCCTGGGATTTTTGGAATAGTCAATGAGCATTGGTTTCAACTTAAAGTCTCCAGCTTCATTAGTCCTTAACAAGAGTTAGCCTGTCCTTTGAAGCTTTGACAACAGGCACTAACTTTTCTCATTTAGCTATGAAAGTCCAAGGTGGCATCTTCTTCCAATAGAAGGTTATTTTGTCTACATTGAAAATCTGTGGTTTAGCATAGCCACCTTCATCAATTACCTTAGCTAGATCTTCTGGATAACTCGCGGCAGCTCCTACACAAGCACTTGCTGCCTTATCTTATACTCTCTCCTTAAACATCATGAACCAACCACTGCTAATTTGAAACTTTTTTCTGCAGTTCACCTTTCTCAGCCTTTATAGAACTGAAGAGTTAAGGCTCTGGATTGGGCTTTGGCTTAAAGGAATGTTGTGGATGGTTTGATCTTCTATCCAGACCATTGAACCTTTCTCTTTTTTTTGAGTTGGAGTCTCACTCGTCGCGCAGACCAGAGTGCAGTGGCACGCTCCCGGCCACTGCCAGCCTCGACCTGCTGGGCTCTGGCCATCCTTCCACCTCAGCCTTCCAAGTAGCTGGAACTACAGGCATGCACTACCATGTCAAGCTAATTTTTGATTTATTGTAGAGACAAGGTCTCGCCAAGTTGCCCAGGTGGGTCTTGAACCCTCCGACTCAGGCAATCCACTTACCTTGGCCTCCCAAAGTGCTGGAATTACAGGCTTAGCCACCGAGCTCAGCTAAACCTTTCTTTATACCAATAATAAAGCTGTTTTGCTTTCTTATTATCATACATTTACCAGAATAGCACTTTTAATTTTCTTCAAGAACTTTTCCTTTGCATCACAACTTGGCTAACTTGCACAAGAGGCCTAGCGGGGCTAATCTCAACTTTCAACACACCTTCCTAATTAAGCTTAATCAATTCTAGCTTTTGACTTAAAACAAGAGGTGTGCAACTCTTCCTTCCTTAGAGGTCATTGAGAGTTACTAATTAGCGTAATTTCAATATTGCTGTGTTTCAAGAAATAGGGAGGCCCAAGGAAAGAAAAAGAGTTGGGGGAATGGCTGGTCAGAACACACACAGATTTTTTTGGGGGGGGGAGTCTCACTCTGTCATCCAAGCTGGAGTGGAGTTGCATGCTCATAGTCACCACAGCCTCTACCTGCTGAGCTCAGGTGATCCTTCTGCCTCAGCCTTCCAAGTAGCTGGAACCATAAGCATGCGCCACTGTGCCTGCCTAATGTTTTTGGTTTACTATAGAGATGAGATCTTGCCAAGTTGCCCAGGCTGGTCTTGAACCCCTAGGTCCAGACAATTCTTTCGCCTCTGCCTCCCAAAGTGCTAGTATTACGAGTGTGAGCCACCGTGCCTAGCCAGAACACACACAACATTTATTAAATGACTTCACAGTCTTATATGGATGGTTTGAGGTATCCCAAAACAATTTAAATAGTAACATCAAAGATCACTGATGACAGATCACCATAACAGATATGACAATGAAAAAGTTTGAAATATTGAGAGAATTACCAAAATGTGACACAGAGATGAAAAAGTGAACACATGCTATTGGAAAAAATAGTGCCAATAAACTTGCTTGATGCAGTGTTGCTAAAAAATATCAATAAAAAAAAATAAGCACAATAAATTACATTAAAATAATGTGCCTGTAATTAGCTTTACACAACACCAATGACTCTTATAATAATACTTTCTTAAGGCTGTGATGGCCTACCTGTAGATCTTTCACATTTGGAAAAGGAATTCCTATGGTTACAACAGCACGGGCATTGTCATCTGAGAAATCCAAACCCTCACTCACTTTACCACGACAAACTGCTACCAGGAGGGCTCCATCTTAAGCAACAGAAATAAATATTTTTAAAAGCACACTCAAAATTCTTATTCTTCTCATTTTGAAAAGACCTGGCTATTAAGTCATTATAGAAGCAAATTCAAAATAAAATAACACACTATTATGAAATAAAGTTTTAAAAGTTCAATGTCTTAAGTAAATTAGGGGAACAAAATTACATTTATAGGCAATAGGGTAACAAACTAACTTATAAACTGTACATCTCCCAGATAATTTACATAGTAAAACCACACCAGAATAATAATTTGCATATGAACTGAGCAATTATAAATAGTTTTGCTTTATAAAAATTAAAATTGCAATCATTACCTTTATGATGAGAAAGTAAAATCCTCAGAATAATTTAAACTGCAATTTATAATATATATCATATTGTATAAATATTATATTGAAAAGTATTTAAAACACACACACAGAAAACACTATATATACTCTTATAAGAAGATATTGACAATTATGTTATATTGTCTTTATTGATGCATTGTTCATAAATTATTACTGTTAGCCTTTCACATCAAACTTTTTGTATATATTCTCTAACCTGGAAATCGAGTCTTCAGTTATGTTTTGAAAACTCAAGTTTACCTTACGTAACAAAATATGAGCACAAATTACATTTTTTGCATCAAAATATACATCTCATGAAGTTAGCAAGGAATATATTTATACACATGCTAGCTGCCTTCTTGCACAAAAGGATGACTGGGATAATACCTGAAGGCATGCTGTTTCTTAAAGTTGTGGAGTCAGCATACCCAAGTGAAAATATTCATAGGAGGACAACTGCAAATAATTTCTTTGCTCAACTTTCTTTTTATCCAAGATTATGAAATATAATTTTTCTTCTAAGAGCAATTCATTTAAAAAGATAATGCAAATAAAATTCTAATGGCACCAACTTCTTCTTACTTTATAATAAAAAATTGTTTTTTCACTGCTCATGAAATAATTTCCAAATTACCTTTTTCTCCTTTGTACTTGATTGCATCATAGTACAACTGAAGTAACTCATCAAAATTAGTTTTTTCTCCTCCCTGCGGTTCTACAATGACTGTCTTCACTAACTCCAGATTATGCCATAGACCAGTGGAGAGCCAACGTTCTTTTAATTTTTCTAATAACTAAAAAATGAAAAGAAAAAAATTGTTTTTTTGTGTATTCAGCTGAACAAATTTACTTTTGTTTGTTTAAAGCCAGTGTGACTGCCATGTGACTATGGCAAGCATATTACCCTTTCTGTGTTTCTTCTCATCTATAAAATGAGGAAAACAATAATATCTCATAGAGCTGTTATTGGGTTAAATTTCTTAACATATTTAGAGGTTTGAATGGTGCTGGCCCATAGTAAGAGCTCAATAAACATTAGCTGCTGATGCTGTTACCATTACTATTACCACTAATACTACTACTGCTGCTACTACTACTATTATTGTTATCTTGGTAATTTCAAAAGCAAAAAAAAGAGACTTCTGTCAAAGTTGACAAATTTCAAGTTCTTTTTTTAAACCTAAGGTGAAGTTCCTCAATATTCTTAACTAAGGTATCCTTAAATTAAACTTATTTAACATCATTTTACTGAGTGTAAAATGAAAATTTGATCATCATTAATAACCTGAATTGAATAAACATGTAAAAAGAGACTCAGAGAGTCAACATGTAGAAAATATACAGGCACAAAAGGAATATTTATAGAAGTAACCATGGGCTAGATTACAAAAAGACTTCCAACAAATTTCAAATTATCTTTATCATATTGACCACATATTATAACAATTATGCAATGTTAGATTAAAAGTCAATAATGCAAAGTCTGAAAAAAAGAAACAAAGAAGCCCAACACTAAAATGATAAGCACTCATAATTCAAAACATATGACATGCAGCAATGGCAATACTTAGAAATACACTAATAGCTTATAAAATATTTTTAAAGTGTCAAAATAAAATTAAGCATTATTTTAGGAAGCTGGAAAATGAAACACAACAAATACATAGGAAGTAGAAGTTAATAATAAAGATAAGAGCTAAAGAAATGAAA
This sequence comes from Cephalopachus bancanus, assembly GCA_027257055.1. Lineage (NCBI taxonomy): Eukaryota > Metazoa > Chordata > Mammalia > Primates > Tarsiidae > Cephalopachus > Cephalopachus bancanus. The sequence goes on from JAPVLO010000226.1 coordinate 1,660,252, forward strand.
ATGACAAAAGGCCAGGCTTGGTGGCTCACCCTGTAATCCCAGCACTTTGGGAGGCCGAGGCAAGTGGATTGCCTGAACTTGTGGGTTCAAGACCAGCCCAGGCATCTTGGCGAGACCTTTTCTCTACAAAATAAAAAAATTAGCCAGGGGTGGTAGTACACACCTGTAGTTACAGCTACTTGGAAGGGAGACAGAAGGATTGCCGGAGCCCAGCAGGTTGACGCTGGGGCGGTCGTGAGTGTGCCACTGCACTCCAGCCTGGGTGACAGAGTGAGACTCCTACTCAAAATAAAAGGAAGTGACAAAAACCAGTAGCAAAAGATTCTGATTTAAGTTTCACTGTGTTATTCACCTGTTCTATGCTATGGGTTCTCTGCAATGTGGACAAGTTATTATAAGCAACCACCAAAATTCTCTAGGAAACAATAACTAGTCAGTTTTTGTAAGATAGTTTATTTCCTCAGTTTTACCCTTATCTATTTTTACAAATAAATTTCTTAACAAGACAATTTTATATCACTAATTAGTAAAATAGTTAATTGCTATTTTACAGTGATCATGGTTTCCTAATCAATAAAAACTAAAAGTCAGGCTGGGTGTGGTGGCTCACACCTATAATCCCAGCACTTTGGGAGGCCAAGGTAAGAGGATTGCCTGAGCCTGCGTGTTAAAGACTAGTGTGGGCAACTTGGCGAGACCTCATCTCTACAATAAATCAAAAAATTAGCTGGGCGTGGAGGCACATGCTTGTAGTTTCAGTTACTTGGAAGACTGAGGCAGAAGGATCGCCTGAACCCAGCAGGTCGAGGCTGCAGTGGGTAGGAGCACGGCACTGCCCTCCAGCCTAGGTGACAGAGTGAGACTCCAACTCAAAAATAAAATAAAAACTAAAAATTTCCATAGTACTAAGTTATTAGGTAAAAAGCATAGGGCTATCATTGATCTGAAAGTCTTTTCTATTTTGTGTGCCTCATGAGTTGGCTTTCAGAAATTGCTTTTTGAATATGTACTGTTCCTGAATCAAAGTTTTTCACGAATAAATAGGAAGTATTTTTAAAATCTTCTGACTATATTCAAAACAACAATGTATATGGGAGAGTCACAGTGGGTCTTCAACTGAAAGAAAAAGACTGCTATAGAGCCAATAATTTTCAGAATAGCTCGTTAAATTATTTAAATTTATTTACTGAATAACCAGTTTAGAAAAGAACAAAAATTGCTCGTAAAATTATTTAAATTTATCTACTGAATAACCAGTTTAGAAAAGGACAAAAATTTTTCAAGAGAATATAAAACCAGATAAAATTTGCCATGAATTTGCATAATTGTTGATACTCAATGGAATTTAATCCAATGATATACTGTTTTTCCTATATTTTAAACAAAATAAAATTTCATCTCTGATTCCTTGATTGTGAGATAATAACACTTTCCAATAACCGTGGGTTACGAAGGTTCAAGATCCAGAGAAAAACCTCTTATGCTATACTTGAAGTAAGACCATTATGTTGATGAATCCAAAATATATTCCACATTTAGATTAAAGGAAAACTATTACAAAAGAAAAGTTGGAGAAAAAAAGAATTGTGAAAATGTACACAATTTCCCCTAAAGAAATTCAGAAAGGATTTTAAAAGTCCCATTATATAGGAAAGAATTCAGAGTATCAAAGATTTAATATTATTTAAACTGTTTAGAAGCAGGTATAATGTATGCAATTATTTCAAATTTGTTATAAGGGATGAGGAAAAATGACATTCTGCCCAGGCTGATTATTTGGATTATAAGAATTGTCAGAAGTTTATGTATAATAAAATGTCCATAGACTCATAAATAAATCTTGAGTAACACACAAGAAAGTAAAATGTCATATTAATCCCATAAGAACACTGCTATAAAAATACAAAATAAAGTATCATGTAATATTACTGGATCTTTAAAAACTTGTCTGCAGCCAGGCGCGGTGGCTCAAGCCTGTAATCCTAGCACTTAGGGAGGCTGAGGTAAGAGGATTGCCTGAACCCATGGGTTCAAGACCAGCCCCAGGCAGCTTGGAGAGACCTCATCTCTACAATAAATCAAAAAATTAGCTGGGCGCCAAGGCGCATGTCTGTAGTTCCAGCTACTTGCAATGCTGAGGTGAAAGGATCCTGATCCTGGCCCTTTGAGGCTGTGGTGGCCATGAGCAGCGTGCCACTGCATTCCAGTCTGGACAACAGAGTGAGATTTTAACTCTAAATAAATAAATAAATAGCTTGCCTGCAAAATAAGGCTATTGAGCTGGTTGATATCTGAGTTAACTTTTGGCTTGAATGTTAATAGACTTTATTCAGTTTTTTGGGGTTTTTTTGTTTTTGCTTTTCTTTAGTGAGGAAGCAGGATTTATTGAGAGGACAGAAAAGCACCCACAGGGGGTTGCCCTCAGTTTTTAAACTTTAAAATTTTTATATTTTAATTTGTTAGCATATAATAATTATACATAAGATTATGATTCAGGGGACAGGAGAGAAAAAAAAAGGAGAAAACACAGATACATCAAAATAAGCTACATTTTTCTAGGTTTTAAAACATTGCTTTTGCCGGGCTCAGTGGCTCAGACTGTAATCCCGCGCCTTTGGGAGGCTGAGGTGAGTGGATTGCCTGAGCCCACGGGTTCGAGACCTGCCTGGGCAACTTGGCGAGACCTCATATCTACAATAAATCAAAATAAGTCGGGTGTGGTAGCGCGCCTGTAGTTCCAGCTACTTGGAAGGTTGAGGCGGAAGGATCGCTGGAACCCAGCAGGTCGAGGCTGTGGTGGCCGGGAGCGACCACTGCACTCCAGTCTGGGTGACAGAGTGAGACACCAACTCAAAAATAAATAAATAAAAATAAATAAATAAAAACATTGCTTTTTTTTTTTTTGCATTGGAGTCTCACTCCATCGCCCAGGCTGGAGTGCAGTGGCACTCACGGCCCCCACAGCCTTGATCTGCTGGGCTCAAGCAATCCTTCTGCCTCAACCTTCCAGCTGGAACTACAGGCGTGCGCCACCACGCCCGGCTAATTTTTTAAAATTTATTGTAGAGATGAGATCTCACCAAGTTGCCCATGTCTCGAACCCCTGGACTCAGGCAATCCTCTTCCTTGGCCTCCCAAAGAGCTGGGATCACAGGCTTGAGTCACCACGCCTGGCAAAACGTTGCTCTTAATTCAAATTTTATAACTTGGACACATTTTTTTCCTTACATATACATCATTCAAATTTGCTTTAATTAAACAGGAAGAATAATTTTAATTCTACAAACACAGTTAAGAAGTTATTAAACTACTTTTTATTTCCCAGAAAAAGACAGCAAGAAAGGAAAAGAGGGACAAAAAAGATAAGACAAAACAATTAACAAAATGACAATGGTAAATTCTTCCCTATCAGCCATTACTTGAAATGTAAATGGATTAAATTCTCCAATCAAAAGACATAAAATGGCTGGAGAGATGAAAACTCTATGCTGTCTACAAGTGACTCCCTTTAGATTTAAGGATATACATAGGCTGAAAGTGAAAGGATCAGAAAAGATATTCCTTATATATAGTAACTAAAAGCAGGAGTAGCAACATTTATATCAGACTACATAGATTTTTAGTCAAAAACTGTCCCAAGAGAAAAAAAAGGCATCATATGATCATAAATGATTCAATTCAACAATAATATTGAACAATTGTGGATACATGTGCATCCAACATCAGAGCACCCAAATATATCAAACAAATATTTACAGTACTGAGGGGAAAAATAAATACCAACATCACAGTAATAGGAGATTCAAATACCCCACCTTCAATATTGAATAAAACAAAACAGAAGATCAATAAGGAAACAGAGAACTTGTATAGTACTACAGACCAGGTGGATCTAATAGACATACAGAGAACATTTCATCCAACAGCAGCAGAATGTATACTCTTCTCAACTGCACATACAACATTCTCCAGGATAGATAATGTTAGGTCACAAACAAGTCTTAACACATTTAAGAAGATTGAAATCAATGCCACGTATCTTTTCCAATCACAAAGAAATGAACCCAAAATTCAATAGCAGAAAGAAAGTCACAAAATTCACAAATATGTGAAAATCAACACTTTTTGATCAACTATGAATGGGCCAAAGAAGAAATCAAAAGGAAAATTATAAAATTATCTTGAGATCAGTGAATACATAACACAACATACCAAAAGTAGAGGATGCACCAAGATCAGTACTAAGAGGAAAGTTTACAGTGGTAAATGCCTACATTTTTTTTAAAAAAGAAAAATCTCAAGTAATCCAATTCTTTACCTCAATGAACTCAAAAAGAACTAAGCCCAAAGTCAGCAGGAAAAAAATGAACAAATAAAGCTTAGGGAAAAAATAAATGAAATAGAGAACAGAAAATAACTGGAAAAAATAAAATTAGGAGTTTGTTTTTCAAAAGATCAACCAAATTTACAAGTCTTTACCTAACCTTATTAAGAAAAACAAAGGCACATAAACAAAATCAGAAATGAAAGAGACATTGTAACTGATATCACAGAAATAAAAAAAGGATTGTGAGACTACTTCAAATAATTATGTGCCAACAAATTGGATAACCTAGAAAAAAATGAACAAATCTTTAGAAACATACAGCTTACCAAGACTCAATCATGAAGAAATAGAAAATCTGAACAGACTTATAACTACAGTATGGAGACTGAATCAGTAATAAAGTCTTCCACAAAAGGAAAAAAAAAAAAAAAAAGCCCAGGACCTGATGGCTTCAATGTTGAATTCTACGAAACATTAAAATAATTAATAGAGATTCAATGCAATTCCTATTAAAATACCAATGACATTTTTTAACAGAAATAGAAAGTACTAAAATTCATATGAAACCACAAAAAACCTCAAATAGTCAAAACAATCTTGAGAAAGAAGACTAAAACTAGAGGCATCATACTTCATGATATTTACATCTTACAAAGCCATAATAATCAAAACAGTGTGGTACTGACATAAAGACGGACATATAAGCCAGGCATGGTGGTTTACGCCTGTAATCTCAGCACTCTGGGAGACTGAGACAAGAGGATTGCTTGACTCAGGAGCTCAAGACCAGCCTGGGCAACATAGCGAGATCTCATTTCTATATATTTTTAAAAGGCTTAAAAAGTCAATTTTATGCTATGTGTATTTTACAATTTTTTAAATTGAAATAAATAAAAACATACAAATGAATACTACACAGTAGTATAAATTAGTTTCACATGTATCAGTAAGGATGAATCATAAACCTAGAGATGTTGAGTAAAAAAAGCAAATACAGACAGATAAAATACATATGATTTTATTTATACAAAGTTGAAAAACAACACATTACTTAAGAAAAAAATACAACTTTTAAAAACACACAAATTTAATATCTTTTGAGGGGATGTGATATCAGGGGAAGGAGCAAATGAGGGCTTTTAATATAGAAATAGTGTTCTATTTATTTTTTAATTGTTTTTTTTTTTTTTTAGAGACAAGGTCTCACTCTATCATCCAGGATGAAATGCAGTGGCACAATCATAGCTCACTAAGACCTCTAATTCCTGGGCTCAAGCGATCCTCCCACTTCAGCCTCCTGAGTAGCTGAGACTACAGGCATATACCACCTCATCCAGCTAATGTTCTATTTTTTAAGAGGGATGGCAGACACTCAGATACTCACTTTATTACTATTTTAAAAGTACATATTAGTTTTATACACAAACGTCATATTTTACAAAGAAAAAACAAAACTTAAGCAACATTACTCTGATATTAATATAGACAAATTAGTGGAGGGGTTAGAGTGGGTATATTTAGGCTACTATTATACTAACCCAGAGATAGAGATAGCTTGATTTAGAAAGTTAAAAAAAAAAATGCAAACTTGAGAGTAAGGTAAAAAGATAAATGATACAAACTTTCCATATCAAATGAAGGTAAAGGCCCACTAGAGGATTACCTAAAGATATGTACTTTGTTGGATTCACTGTTTACTTCTCTTTTTTTTAATTGAAGAGATGAGGTCTCACCAAGTTGCCCGGGCTGGTCTCAAACCCATGAGCTCAAGCAATTCACTTGCCTCGGCCTCCCAAAGTGCTGGGATTACAGGCTAAGGTACCAAGCCGGGTCAATTTTTATGATTTATTATAGAGACAAAGTCTCACCAAGTTGCATAGGCTGGTCTCGAACCCCCGGGCACAGGCAATCCTCTCACCTCGGCCTCCCAAAGTGCTAGGATTACAGGCTGAGAGGTAGGTATTTTAGAGAGGTGCTGCATCATGGGGGCTCTGCCATCATGAATGAATTGATGGGTTAATGAATCAAAGGATTATCATGGGAATGGGACAGGTGGCTTTATTAGAAAAGGAAGAGAGACCTGAGCTCACACACTCAGCACATCGCCATGTGATGACCTGTATTACTTTGGTATTCTGCAGAGTGCAAGAAGGCCCTGGCTGGATGCAGCCTCTCCATCTTAGACTTCTCAACCTCCACAATTGTATGACAATTTCTTTTCTGTATAAATCACCCAGTTTTAGGTACTCTGTTATAAGCAACAAAAAAAATGGACCAAGTACCATTTACTCCTATAGAAAACACTGCAAAAAGATCCAAGATTGGAAGGAAAGATGTTAAGTTTGTTGCCTTTAAAATATTCAAATTGAAATGTTGACCTGGCAGCTAAATATATGGGTGCAGACCTTAGAGGAAAGGTCAAAATTGAATTAGAAATTAGGAAACCAAGATAAAAAAAGAAATAATACATATAGATAAGATTGATTAGCAGGAGAGTACAGATAAAGAAAAGGGCCCAGACAGAAACCCTTACACTACACATCCAATCCATCAGCAAATTCCACTGTAAGGTTTTAAAATTATATCTAGACTCCAAACATTTCTCACCATGTTTATTGCCACCACAGTGGTCCAAGCCACCATCTCTTGCCTGGATTATTATGGTAGACTCCTAAACAGTCACCTTGCTTCTTCCTATGCTCTTTAGAGTCCATTTTCCACATAGCAAGGCAGCATAATTCTTTAAAAACTAAGTTTAAAGCCTCCAATGACTTCCTCTGCATTCAGAACAAAATCTAAATCCTTTCCTTAGTGTAATTTTACCCCAGTCACTTCTCTGACCTCATCTCTTACTAGTCCCATACCTCACCCCCACACTGCTGCAGCCACATTAGCCTCCTCGTTGCTCAGACAAACCAGGTACTCTCCTACCTCAAGGTTCTTTCTGTCTGAACGGTCTCCCCCCCCCCAGATCAGAATGGTTTGCTTCCTTCCTTGCTTTAGACCCTTACTCACAGGCCTTCTAAACCATCCTATTAGAATTCTAAGCCACAATGCCCTTTCTACACACCCAGAATCCTCTTTCTCCCCCCTTCCTTGCTTTAATTTTCTACACAGCACTTATAACCATCTGCATTAGTCTCCATCAAGCTGCCATAACAAAATAACACAGACTAAATGGCTTAAACAACAGAAATTTATTTCTCACAGTTCTAGAGACTAAAATGTCCAAGATCAAGGTACCAGTTAACTCAGTTTCTCATGAAGGCTCTCTTCCTGGCTTGCAAACAGCCACTTTATTTCTGTGTTTTCATGTGACCTTGTCTCTCTGTGCTCAAGCAAAGAGGGAGAGGGAGAAAGAGTGATATGTCTCTTATGAAGACACTAATCCTATCAGGTTAGGGCCCTACCCTTATGATCTTCACCTCCATTATTTCCTTAGAGGCCTAATCTCCAAATACAGCCACATTGGGGGTTAGGGTTTAAACATAAAAAATTTGGTGGAACACAAATATTCAGTCTATAACCTTATCTAACATATTAGTACCTTTCTATGTAGCTTGTTTATTTTCTGTCTCTCACTCTGGACTATAGAAGAACAATTATTTTTGTTTGTTTTACTCATCACTGACTGTCCAGTACATAGAACAGTATTTGACACATAAAGTGCTCAAAAAATAGTTGAATGAATTTAACAAAATAATTAAAAAAAAAAAGAAAGTCCAAAATAATGAACGCTCAGAAAGGAGGAGAGTAAGGAAGGGCAAAAAAATCAATCAACCAACCAACCAACCTGTAAAATCAGGTCCTAAATCTTAAATTAAAAAAAAAAAATTCAGATGCTTTGTAAGATAATAAAGATGAGAGAAAAAGAGGGATATGATTAGAATACATGAGCTCAGAGCCTAGCTGGCTTTTTGTTGGTGAGTTCCTTTTCCTCCTGTCTCCCTCCACCCTCCCCACCCCTTTCTGGAGAAAACAAAGATTTAGAAAGAACAACAGAGAGTAAATAGGATACTAACTCTGAGGTACTACAAGTTGCAAGAGGAAAACACCATCACAACTTGAAAGGGCTGATGAAGACATGGGATGCCCTCTGGGTATATCCATATTTTAGTTCAGGCAGAGGTACCAGGAACACTTTGAAAAAGAGGAAATTCAGCAACTATGAGACAACATTTCCACAGAGCACAATGTGTTTATTTTAATCTCTTCAGTAGAGGTTTTTTAAAAGTACCTTAAATGCCTTTCATTAGAGATTACACAGGGTCTAGGTACACATTTGGAATGTAGTTCTACAGTAAAAACAAACTGATTATTTTAGTTAAAATGGCCTACAGCAAACTTTGTTTCAGATAACAAAATATGTAGGTCTACAGCTTTTATATTCTCATTGCAAGTGACCCTCAAATTATACATTTATACAGCTTAATTATCCCTCTTGCCAGAGAAATCTCACAAATAACTAAACATACAAATAAATCAATTCACTGTTAAATTATCTTAAGTATCCTATCTAGGCAACTAAAAAGCAGTTAACAAAGTACACTGACCCACAGCCATCTTTCAGGTTTTAAGGCTTACAAAAGGTGAAAATGTAAGGTATCGCTATTATAAATTATTTTACTTAATCGCTCATAAAAGGTAAATACTATTCATATACCCAGACTAGCTGACATATAGTGATAGAGATGATTTAATTTATTAATTTGTGTTCACATCACTTGGATTTGATAACTAACCTCAGAGGTATTTTTTTTAAAGTCAGACCTCACAAATTAAAAGACACTTTGGAATGTCCATGCCTTTCTGGATATTGTCATTTTATTTTTTCAAATTTTTCAAAACCAGTATCTCACTAGGGAGGCAATAAGTTAGAATGCAACCTAGTGGGGAAATTCTGCATTTGCTCAATGTCCATAGCTTTTACACAGTTCCAGATGTTCAGTACATTAATAATACACTAACTTAAAGTCTCTTTTTGAAACTTTAGAAAGTGTAAATTGCATTAAGACCTCTTTGCCCTCATTAAAGGTATTGTTACAATCCCAGTCCTCTGGAAAATGTTTTTTGGCGTGTGTTTAGCTTTATAATATTGCCATTTACTCACTTTAATAGCCAGTATTCAAGTCTTAATGTTTTTAATAGGACTGCCTAAACAGACTACCATCTTTTATAATCTTCTTCACATAATTTATTTCATAAGTAAAACCTGCCACATTTTTCCATCTAAAGATGATTCTTTACTATTCATGAGGCACTATGTATGAGGTATGTAAGAGACATTTAATTTCTTTTATTCAGGTGATATGTACCTATAGGTGACATATGCTAGAAATAAAAAACAGTTCCTTTTAGATACAAATACAAATGGGAAAAAAGTAGTGTTTTTATTTTATTTTGAGTTGGAGTTTCACTCTGTCACTCAGGTTGGAGTACAGTGGCACATTCAGGGCCACTGCAGCCATGATCTGCAAGGCTCAGGTGATCCTTCTTCCTCAGCCATCCAAGTAGCTGGAGCTACAGGCACACATCACCACACTTGGCTAATTTTTTGATTTATTGTAGAGATGAGATCTTGCCAAGTTGCCCAGGCTGGTCTCGAACCCATTAGTTCAGGTAATCTTCTCACCAAAATGCTGGGATTATAGGCATGAGCTACTGCACCCAGCCTAAGAGTAGTGTTTTTAAAATAACTTTTTTAGTTACAGTAAAAATGAGGATATCCTTAATTTTTGCTACATACAAACAAAATATGAGAAGACAAAAATATTAATTTCTATTGAGCAAGTACCTATTTATGATAACTAGCTCAGCACCTTCACCACAAAAGCCTGGGTTATATTTCAGAATCAAACTTTCAGTGAATACACAGGTAGTCAGTAGTGCACTTGAAGGAATAATATGGAGGAATATTGCCCTAAAATGAAAACAAGCCCCTTATGGTTGTTGGCAATCTAAGTGGAAATGAAATGTCCTATAGTCCTCTCTGAAAAGGAACATTCCCTTAGTTCAAAGATTGATGACTCTGAAAATGTGAGAGCTGCACTACTGATACTGACACATTTATTTAGAGACTTACTGACACATTCCAATAAAAATATATAATACTTACAATGCAAAAAATTTCAAATAAAATGACATTTCTGAAATAACTAATGTATTTCCTCATAACAACCCACTTCATTGAAATCTCTTAGGGGCAAAAAAAGGAACTCAATAGCTATTTATGGATGAAGCAAATTCTGAACTCTTTGAAACATAAATTCTAAATTACTGTGGATTCATCAACATCGTTAATTCATCATTGTCTGAAGTAATCTCTTAGGTAAAATGTATATAATTTGACCAGTTTTACTACTTAACGCTGAAGAAGTGTTGGTTTAGTAAGTGTTGGCCAAAATCTGAATGAATACATTTATTCACATAAATGCAACAATCTGTTTCATTCCTTACCTGAGAAGATTAAGTGTATGCAAAAAGGGGCACTCATTTTCTGTACTTCTATAAAAAAGGCTAAAAAGTAAACTATAATGAGGTCAGTATATTTGCACTATTAGAATTCAGTATGAGAGAAGCAAATAAATAAAAAACAACCATTTTATTGTTACCTAAACATTACTACTTTCAAGTACTGTCAACCTGAATCTGCTATAAACCTGCTGCTATAAAACTTGAAGATAAAATGCTCTGGAAAAACACCACTGCACAATTTAGTAAAGAAGATCCCAAAGAAAAATACTTAAATTACAATGAGGTACAAAACAAAAACAGAATTCAAGGCATACCACTATAGAAAATCATCAAACAACAAAAGAAGACAGCAGGAGAGAAATAAAGAATCTAAGTATCTACAAAACACCTAGAAAATAATTCTTAAGATGGCAGTACTCTTCCTACCATTCAGTAATTACCTTGAATGTAAATACATTAAACTCTCCAATAAAAAGGCATAGAGTGACTGAATGAATAAATACTAATAATAAAAAGATCCAACTGTATGCTGCCTACAAGAGACTAACTTCATTTTTAAGGACACACATAGATTGAAAGTGATGGGATAGAAAAAGATATTCCACACAAACGGAAACCAAAAGACAGCAGAGTTAGCTATACTTACATCAAACAAAATAGACTTTAAGTCAAAAACTGTACAAGGAGACAAAGGAGAACATTATATAATGATAAAGGGGTTGACTCATCAATCAGATATAACAATTATAAATATACATGCACCAACATTGAAGCACCTAAATATATAAAGCAAACATTAAACAATCTGAAGGAAGAGGTAGAATGCAACACAATAACACTAGGAGATGTCAATATTCCACTTCCAACAATGGACAAATCATCCAGATAGAAAATTGATAAGAAAACACTGAACTTGAATAACCTTTTAGATCAAATAGTCCTAACAGCCATATACAGGCATACCTCAGAGATAATGCAGGTTCAGTTACAGACCGCTGCATAAACATAATATTGCAATAAAATGAGTCACACAAATTTTTTTTTTTCCCAAGATGGTTGACTAGAGACATGGTCACTTACCCTCCTCTCTGACCTGAGCGGAACTGGTAGGTGCCATACTGGGTATGCACCTGCAGGGGCTTTTGTCTTGCCCAGGGAATCTCAGTCCTTGTGTCTCCACATCACTGGATCCTCCACATGCACCAGTACCCGCTTGTACTGCAGTAACCACAAAGGGCTAGCAGGACTTAGGGGAACTGCGGGATTCATAGAGGCCTGACCCTCAGGGCTGGCTGGCCCTAGAAGAAGGGAGAGTGCAGTGTGCCAAGATCCCCTTGAGACAAAGGAAACCAAAGCATCTGTTCTCCTGCACCTGAGAGCTACCGGCTTGTGAGATAAGATGACTTCCTCCCTCTACATTGAGACGCGGGAACTGTATTTGGCTCTGTAGAGGAGGAGTGTGGTTCTGCCCCAGCAGCCAGATGGCTCCTAGTTCTCAGTAACAAATGTGGAGAGAGAGAGAGCCTTCTACTCTCCCCCATACCATACTGTTGAGGACACAGCTGAGGTTGCACCCATTGAGGGTTGACAGGGATGCACCAGTGAACCGCAATTCTAGGGCTACTGGGGTGGCTGTGCCTCCACTGGTGTTGTGTCCACAGGGCCTAGGTTTGCACGAGGGAAGGGATCCTACCCATGTCTACAAGGAGGGGCAGCTTGCCTGCAGTGGGTATCAGGCAAATCACAAAGATGTCTGTTTCAGGCTGAGGGAAGGTGGCTGGGAGGTGCAGTAAAGATGCTTTCTGTGGTCCTCAGCTACGTTGTAGACTAAGAGATAAACAGTGTCTGCCTGAACTGAGAGTCTTAAGGCCCAGATCAGGTACCACAATGATTGGGAGGTGGATTACATTTCTGCCTGTTGAGGGTATGGAGCTGGTTTGGCCCTCTCCTCACCCACCCCCAGTAGGGACCTTGCTACATTTCACTATGAGCAGCTCCCATCATCCCCATCAAAGCTGATACTTGTGCTCATCTTGGGGTACTGAGAGCAAGATCGGTAATCCAGTTCTACCCAGATGTGTCCCCCGACTTCAGGGCTGAGCAGGGAACTTAGGCACTGGGCATTTCACACACCAGTCCATCACCTGAAGCAACAGAGACTATCAGGTCGGGCGTAGTGGTTCATGCCAATAATTCCAGCACTTTGGGAGGCCAAGGAGAGAGGACTTCCTGAGCCCACAGGTTCAAGACCAGCCTGGGCAACTTGGCAAGACCTCATCTCTAGAACAAATCAAAAAATTAGCCGGGCGTGGTGGTGCAAGCCTATAGTTCTAGCTACTTGGAAGGCTGAGGAGGAAGGATTGCTTGAGCCCAGTGGGTCAGGGCTGCAGTGACCGTGAGTGTGCCACTGCACTCCAGCCTGGGCAACAGAGTGAGAATCGGACTCAAAACAAACAAACAAAATCCACAAAACAAATATCAAGCACATACCTATCCGCTTCTGTGCAACCAGCTCTTACTCGTAAGCATCACCTACTGGCCTAGAGGATGAACTGCAAAATACAAAACCTGCTGACAAAAGTGCACCAAGATTTGTTTTCTGAGCCTTCTGTAATCCCAGTCCTACAGAAGGTAGTAAGCCTGTTCATATGAGTAGTACATTGCTACCACAATCAGCATTTGAGAAAGCCTCCACAAAAACTTTATCTATAACCAAGGAACTTATACAGAGAACTGGCCCCATGAAGATACCCAGAATTGAAACCAAATGACCATGCACAACATACATTATAGTCACAGCCTCAAGGGGGAAAAAAGTTCCATACAAATGTAAGTAAACTCAAAAATAAGAAATGAGAGTTTCTCCATATAAGAAGGAACCAGAGTAATAATTCTGGTAGTATAAGGAAACAGGGTGTTACAACACCCATAAAGGATCACACTAGCTCTCTAGCAATGGATCTTAACCAAAATAAAAATTCTGAAATGCCAGATAAATAACTCAATATATGGATCATACAGAAACTCAGTGAGAGTTTTGACAATTCAGGACGTGAATAAACAATTTAGTAAAGAGACAAGATTTAAAACAACAGGAAAAATAACTTCAAGAAATAAAAAAAGTCATTGAAGAAACTACAAAATACATTTGAAAACTTTAACATTAGACTAGACCAAACAAAAGAATTTCAGAGCTTGAATACAGGTGTTTCAAATTAGCCTAGTCAGATAAGAATAAAGAAAAAATATTTTAAAAAAATGAACAAAACCCTCAAGAAATATGAGATGCTGTAAAGCTTTCAGACATATGAGTCCCAGGTATTTCTGAGGGAGAAGAAGAAAAAGCAAAAAGTGCAGAAATCATATTTCAGGGAATAATTGAGAAAAATGTCCTTATCTTGCTAGAAATTTGAACATCCAGATGCAAGAAGCTCAGACAACCTCTGAGAAATATACTGCAAGATGAACTTCACTTACAGTCAACAAACTACCTAAAGTCAGTGTGAAAGAAAAATGTATAAAAGCAGCAAGAAAAAAGTATCTACCTACAAACAAAATTCCATCAGATTAACAAGACTTCTCAGCAGAAACCTTACAAACCAGAAGAAACTGGGGTCCTATTTTCAGTCTTCTTAAAGAAAAAACTATGAACCAAAACTTTTGTATCCTGCTAATCTAAGCTTCAAAAATAAAGAAGAAATAGTCTTTCCTAGACAAGCAAATGCTAAGGGATTCATCACCACTAGACCAGTCCTATAGTAAATGCTCAGAGACTTCTAAGTATGGAAATGGAAGATCAATATTCACCACCATAAAAATACCTGAGAGTATAAAATTCAGAAGTCTTAGAAAGCAATTACACAACTGAGACTACAAAGCAGGTAGGTAACAATCAACATTATGACAAGAAAAAAAAACTTCACATATCATTATTAACCTTGACCATAAATAGACTATATGCTCCAATGAAAACATACAGAGTGGCAGAATGAATAGAAAACGAGATTCAACCATATATTGCTTATAAGAAGCACACCTAACCAGTAATGGCACTTATAAGCTCAAGATAAAGGTATAGAAAAAGGTATTCCACACAAATGGAAACCAAAAGAGAGCTGGAGTAGCCATTATCAGACAAAACAGATTATAAATCAACAACAGTAAAAAAAGACAAAGAAGGTCATTATATAATGATAAGGATCAATTCCACAAGAAGGGGTATGTGTGTGTATTTGTGTGTGTGTGTGTGTGCAGCCAACAATGGAGCACCCACAAGCATAAAACAAATACTACTAGACCTAAGAAAAGAGATAGAGAGTAATACAATGATAGTGGGGGGCTTGAACACCACACTGACAGCACTAGACAGATAACTGAGGCAGAAACACTGAACTTAAATTGGACTCTAGATCAAATGAACCTAACAGACATTTACAGACTATTCTACTCAACAAGGACAGAATATACATTCTTCTCATCAGCCCATAGAATAGTCACCAAAATAGACCATATGTTAAGTCACAAAGCAAGTCTTAATAAATTTTAAGAAACTGAAATCATATCAAGTTTCTTCTCAGAACACAGTAGAATAAAACCAGAAACCAATAGCAGAACTCTCAAATCTATGCAAATATATGGAAATTAAACAACCTGCTCCTGAATGATCTTTGGGTCAATGACAAAATGAAAGTAAAAATAAAAAAAAAAAATTTTTGAAATTAGAGAAAAAACATACCAAAGTCTCTAGGATACAGGAAAAGTTGTGCTAAGAGGTAAGTTTATAAAGTTAAATGCTTACATCAAAAAGATAGAAACACAAATTAACAACCTAATGTCATAGCTTAAGGAACTAGAAAAGCAAGAACAAATCAAGCCCAAAACATAATAAGTGCATTTGGAGGTTACCAGTGCATCAAAGTAACTTCTCTCCTGACGACACTCAAGTCATCTAAATTCAAAAGATGCCAATGTGAAACTGTCAGCCAAAAAGAAAAATCAGTTAGTTGCTATTATGAAGATTAACTATAGATTTTAAAGATTGTAACCAAGATGAAACACCTGGAGCCTCCAAGTTTTTCTAGCCTATATCAAGTTTTTAAAAATTGCTTTAATATAGGAAACGAATAGTAAATTAATCATAATTTATATTCAATAATTAGTCTGTCATTTCCCAAAAAAGTGCTTTCTATATTTGTCTTTTCATCCATGAAAAATATAGTTTAGGCCAGGCATGGTGGCTCACACCATAATCTCAGCATTTTGGGAGGCTGAGGAAGGAGGATTACTTGAATCCAGGAGTTCAAGACCAGCCTGGGCAACATAATGAGACCAATCTTTACAAAAAATAAAAATAAAAATAAAAAATCGCCAGGCTCGGTGGCTTAGCCTGTAATCCCGTGCCTTTGGGAGGCTGAGGTGAGTGGATTGCCGGATCCCGCGGGTTTGAGACCCACCTGGCCAACTTGGCGAGACCTCATCTCTACAATAAATCAAAAATTAGCCGGGCATGGTAGCGCGCGCCTGTAGTTCCAGCTACTTGGAAGGCTGAGGCGGAAGGATCGCCGGAGCCCAGCAGGTCGAGGCTGTGGTGGCCGGGAGCGGCTACTGCACTCCAGTCTGGGCAACAGAGTGAGACTCCAACTCAAAAAATAAATAAATAAATAAATAATTACCCGGGAGGTTGAAGCCATGGTGAGCTGTGATAGTGCCACTGCAATCCAGCTGGACAACAGAGTGAGACCCTAACTCAAAAAAAAAAAAAGAAAGAAAGAAAAAGAAAATGAAAAGAAAGAAAAATATACTTTAGAACCAAGGAAGGGATAGGGAAAGCACAGAAAGTCAGAATAAATCCAGCTTCTAAAATGTACTGCTTGACTATCCACTATGGTTTGAATGTCCCCTCCAAGACTTGTGTTGAAATTTAATTGCCACTGTTAACAGTATATCAAGAAGTGGAACTTGTAAGAGGTGGTTAGGTAATGAGGGCACTGATGCCATGAGTGGATTTAATACCTTGAAAGAGGGGACTTTTGAGAATAGGTTCTCTCTACCTTGCTTGCTCTTTTGTCTTTCACCATCATATGATGCAACATGATGGCCCTCACGAGATTCCAGCACCTTGATATTAGCCTTTCTAGTCACCAGAATTGTGTAAAATAAATGTCTTTTCTTTAAAATTACCCAGTCTGTGGTATTGTTATAACATTGCAAAATAAACTAAGACATTGCCTTTTCAAACTAAGCTACCTGGCCATTCTTGGCTCTAGTTAAATCTAAAGTTCCTTGCCTTTTGTTTTCCCTAGATTTTTCATTTAAAATTATAATCAATATGTTTTTTGGTTTTTTTTTTGAGTTGGAGTCTCACTCTGTCGCCCAGAGTGGAGTGCAGTGGCCGCTCCCAGCCACTGCAGCCTCGACCTGCTGGGCTCCGGCGATCCTTCCGCCTCAGCCTTCCGAGTAGCCGGAATTACAGGCATGCGCTACCACACCTAGCTGATTTTTTGATTTATTGTAGAGATGAGGTCTCGCCGCCCAGGCGGGTCTCGAACCCGCGGGCTCAGGCAATCCACTCACCTCAGCCTCCCAAAGGCGCGGGACTACAGGCTGAGCCACCGAGCCCAGGGCATCAATATGTTTTTATAAAGGTTTTCTGGTGGCTGGGGGCAGCAGCTCAACATGTGTAATTCCAGTACTTTGGGAGGCTGAGGTGAGAGAACTGACTGGCCCAGGGGTTCAAGACCAGCCTGGATAACTTGAAGAGACCTCATCTCTACAATAAATCAAAAAATTAGTCAGGCATGGTGATGGATGTCTGTAGTCCCAGCTACTTGGAAGGAAAGCTGAGACAGAAGGATCGCCTGAGCCCAGCAGGTAGAGGCTGCAATAACCATAAGTGTGCCACTGCATTTCTGCCTGAGTAACAGAGTGAGATTCCAACAACAACAACAACAACAACAAAAGTGCTTTTTGGGAACCAGATATGGTAAAAATGTATTCCTATTATTTATAGATATGGGGTATGAACAACTATATACATGCATACACACACAAAACAAAACAGAGCAAAAAAAGTTATTTAAATTGTTGCTTTTTAACTGCCCTACTATTTTTAAGAAAATTCAATCACTCGCTCAATAAAGCAATTTTTCAACATACCCTTTCAGAGTATGTTTTGTTTTTGAGTCGGGAGCCTCACTCTGTCACCCAGGCTGGAGTGCAGTGGCACATTCATGGCCACCGCAGCCTTTACTGGCTGGGCTCAGGTAATCCTTCTGCCTCAGCCTTCCAAGTAGCTGGAACCACAGGCATGTGCCACTACACCTGGCTAATTTTTTTGATTTATTGTAGAGATGAGGTCTCGCCAAGTTGCCTAGGCTCGTCTTGAATCCCTGGACTCAGGCAGTCCTCTCGCCTCCACCTCCCAAATTGTTGGGATTACAGGCATGAGCCACTGTACCTAGATGTACAAAGATTCTTTTTACCTAAAACCTAACACTATAGAAAAAAAAATTCCTTGATAAGGCTCACCTGATCACTCAAAATAAGGCAAATTAATAATCTATATAAATTTCAACTTTCTAAATAAGAAAAACATATTAAATATAGGAGTTTTAGTTTCTCCTTTAGATTAAGTACAGTATACCTCTAAAAGGAGAAACACAGCAAACTAGTAACATTCCAAATTTCTTTTTTTTTAAAATATTTTTTATTTTGAGAAAGCAGGATTTATTAAGAGGACAGAAAAGTTCCCACAGTGGGAGGGGACCCAAAGGGGTTGCCCCCAAATTTCTTAACATATAAATGTAATGCTGAATGATATTTATAAAACCAGTAACTAGTGAGAGAACAGGAACATTTGCCTTTTCTCCCTTATCTAACATTCAGTGATGGATGCAAAATGTTCCCTCAGGGAAAATGGTTTATGCACCTAACTCAAAAAGATGTTAAGAAAAAAAAAGTCTGTTATATACAAGTAAAAACATCCTATTTGCTACTTTGGCACCAAAGAATCTCTTTTCAAAATGATTTCACAGAAACTTTTCTATCCATAAAGAGTTTGCAAACTCTTCTACCCTTAAAAGCGATCTCTTAGAGAGATCCAAAGCAGTGATACTACACAGTTATTAGACAATAGAGTCAAAGTTGAATTTATTTTAGTGGAGGAATGGTATTCTTTATGAAAATATTGCAATTTCTAGTAAGTTTAGAAGGGTGTGAAAGAAATGTGGAGAAAACTAGAATAACAACTTTCTCACCTTTATCTTTACACAAATGCTGCAAGTTACAACAAAAGGAAATTAGTTTTCTCTCAGTTAAAGAGTAAAGGTTTGAGTAAATCACCCATTCTAATTATCTAATCATACAGAAAAAAATACTTATCATTAAATTGTAAGGTTTGGAAAGATTCAGACTTCTATATTTCTTTTATGAAAATGTGCAATCTTCTGTTAAGTATTTCCATTATATTTGCCATTATATTTTCACATAAGCTAAACTAAACTCTGTAATGAAAAAAATATTTTCTGTGCATTTGCTAAGGCTGTCTGTCCCCTTAGTCTACAATGCTATACTCTTCACTCACATCTACCAGTGGAAATCTACCCACCTTTCTTTAATACTCACTGAAATACCAGCTCCTCCTAGGAAGTTTCTCTTCCATTCAATCAAATGTGATCTCTCCCTCCTCTTAATTCCATATCACTCTTCTTAATCTGTCTAATAATTATAGATTTTGTCAGCTACTAAAGGGATGTGTACAGATATCACAGTCATACTGATATCTTCTTGAAGAGATAAAATAACTTGTTCATATCTGAGTCTTGAACAGGGTTTAGTACATTCCTTTGCACAAAATATACATTCAATAATCATCATCACTGAATTTAGTAAATACAAACAAATGTGGCCGGGCACAGTGGCTCAAGCCTGTAATCCCAGTACTTTGGGAGGTGGAGGCAAGAGGACTCCCTGAGCCCAGGGTTAGAGACCAGCCTGGGCAACTTGACAAGATCTCATCTCTATAATAAGCCAAAAATTTAGCCGGGCATGATAGTACACACCTGTAGTTCCAACTACTTAAAAGGCTGAGGCAGAAATAATGCCTTAGCCTAGCAGGTCGAGGCTGCGGTGGCCATGAGAGTGCCACTGCACTCCAGCCTGGGAAACAGTGAGACTCTAACTCTAAATAAATAAATGTGAAGTAAAGTCACCAAATTTCTCAGAAAGATCTTAAAAGTAATATAAACAAGGTTCTGTCAATATAAATAATGTTGATACTTTAAAGAAATCCTATTGAAGATACTAAAAGTTTTTCTCAATAAAAACAAGCATTAGCATGTGGCATTAGAATGTATTGATCTCTTGCACAAATCACTGGGATTTTAGTTTATAGTTCTAAAATATTTCTAATCTCAAGGCAAAAAGAAAGACTTGGAACAATAAAAGGTAGTACCCATCTGTTCATATGTTCATTCAACAAACATTTATGAAGAGTTTATTAATGTGCCAGTCACAATGCCTTTGCTATCTGGTTACATTTCATAAATATCATTTCGCTTGTATCAATCTTCTCCAAGTATTTATTTTAATGGCTCTTCTTAACCCTCTTCTTATCCTGACAAATTAACCCCTGTGATAGGAAGAAATTAGGATAGCCCCTAAGAGTCCTACTCCCTGTTACACATTCTGTATAAACTCTTCTTGACTAAGAGTGAGATCAATAAAAATGCTAAGACCAAAAACAAAGAGAAAGAAAAAAGAAAATGCTAAGACTTCAGTCCTATGATTAGATTGTATTATAGTTTAACAAAGGTAAAGGGATTGTATGGGTATAATTAAGGTCTACCTCAGTCAGTTTTGAATGATTCTGGGTAGGTCTGACTTAATCAGATGAGAGTCCTAAAAAGACAGATTGGTCTCCTCCTGGAAAGAGATATACTTGTTCACTCTGAAGAAGTGAACTGCCATGTTGTTGAGAGGACCAAGTGACTAGATCCTGCATCTAAGAGTGATCCCCACACAATAGCCAGTAAAGACTGGATATCTCAGTTCCACAACTACAAGACAAATTCTGCCAACAGACTGAGGGACCTTAAAAACGAATCCTTCCTCAGTTAACCCCAGCTGACTCCTGATGGGAATCTTATGAGACACTGAGCAGAAAACTCAACCAAGTAGACTTTTTTGTCTTCTGCATGTCCAATGTCAAACCCCTCTGAAATGAAAAATAGATGAAATGATACATTTAATAATTCTAGTCACTGCACTGTGTAACAGTGGACAATGGTAGTAACAAAGACTATTATAACGTGCTGGTTTGCTCTTATATGTACATTCTGACATGCAGTTGAAAATACATTTTCTTTTTGTGTGTGTGTTGAGGATCTTACTCTGTTGCCCAGGCTGGAGTACAGTGGCAAGATAACAGCTCAACCCACCCTTGATCTCCTGGGCTCTGGCAATCCTTCCGTCTCAGCCTTCTGAGAAGCTGGGACTACAGATGTGTACCACCATGAACAGCTAATTTTTTTGTTGCTGTTTAACTTTTTGTGGAGAAGAGGTCTCGCTCTGAACCCCTGGAAGTAGCAATTCTCTCGACTTGGCCTCTCAAAGTGCTGGAATTACAGATGTGAGTCATCATATACAGCTTTAAAAATACCTTTTTAAAGACAATAAAATTAGGACATCTGATTTCAGTCACAATATATAAAGAACCTGGAGGTCATCACTCCTGTCTTACAACAAGAAAAAAGCCAAACAAACTGAGGCTCAATGACTTTTCTAAGATCCATTAGAGAATGGAGGCCCCAGGGCGAAACATCACCCTGAACTGAAGAGAGGTAAATTCAGAGAATCGCAGTCAAGATATGCTTATTGGAAGCAGCACTAAAACCACAAATCGGTAGGAGTAATTAAAAGACAAATTTGACAAATTGCTGAAGGCAAAAAGTAAACCAGTTTAAAAGTGAGAAACTCCTTGGGAAACTCCTAGGGGGTGCCGTCTTAGGGTGTCCCACGTTTTTGAAAATATTACCTCCAGAAATCCTACTAGATTCTCACAGTAAAGAGCCAAGGAAAACTCTCCTGTTTCTATAGGGGGAGGGAAAAAGGAACTATTCTAAAATATATTTATTTAAAGCATTCCCCATACCAAAGGAGAATCTGTCAGTAAGGAAGAAGACTATTTTTTTTTTGAGTTGGAGTCTCACTCTGTAGCTCAGGCTGGAGTGCAGAGGCACGCTCGTGGCCACTGCACCCTCAACCTGCTGGGCTCAGGTGATACTTCTGTCTCAGTCTTCCAAGTAGCTGGAACTACAGGAATGCACCATCATGCCTGGCTAATTTTTCTTGATTTATTGTAGAGATAAGGTCTTTTTTTTTTTGAGTTGGAGTCTCACTCTGTCACCTAGACTGGAGTGCAGTGGCCGCTCCCGGCCACCACAGCCTCGACCTGCTGGGCTCCGGCGATCCTTCCGCCTCAGTCTTCCAAGTAGCCGGAATTACAGGCATGCGCTACCACGCCCGGCTGATTTTTTGATTTATTGTAGAGATGAGGTCTCGCTGCCCAGGCATGTCTCCAACCCGCGGGCTCAGGCAATCCACTCACCTCAGCCTCCCAAAGGTGCGGGATTACAGGCTGAGCCACCAAGCCCGGCGAGATAAAGTCTTACCAAGTTGCCCAGGCTGGTCTTGGACCCGTGGGCTCAGGCAATCCTCTCACCTCGGCCTTCCAAAGTGCTACATGCCTGTAATTCCGGCTACTCGGAAGGCGGAGGCGGAAGGATCAACGGAGCCCAGCAGGCGAGGCTGCGGTGGCCGGAAGCGGCCACTGCACTCCAGTCTGGGCGACAGAGTGAGACTCTAACTCAAAAAAAGAAAAAAGAAAAAAAAAAATCTGTCTATTAAATTCAGAAGGAAGTGGTGGAAAAACAGGGCAGGGAGGTGGCAAACAGAAAACAAATAAAGTGGCATTCAAAAAACTATCTTATCAAAAACAAACCTAAAAACTATTTTTATCAATTTTATCAGTTATTACATTAAACATAAAAGGAGTAAGCAATCCAGTTAAAAGACAGAGATTAGCAGAATGGATTTTTTCAAAAAACGATCCAACTATATGCTGTCTACAAGAGAGACACTTTAAATTCAAAGACACAAATAGGTTGGAAGTAAAAAAAAAAAGGTATTCAGTCGTAAAAAGAAACAAAGTATTAATTTATCCTATAACACAGCTGACTTTTTTTTTTGAGTTGGAATCTCACTCTTGCCCAGACTGGAGGGCAGTGGCACGCTCATAGCCAACTCAGTCTCAACCTGCTGGGTTCAGGTGATTCTTCCACCTCAGCCTTCCAAGTAGCTGGGACTACAGGCGTACACCACCATGTATGGCTAATTTTTTGGTTTATTGTAGAGATGAGATCTCACCAAGCTGCCCAGGCTGGTCTCAATCCCCTGAGCTCAGGTAATCCTCTTGCCTTGGCCTCCCAAAGTGCTGGGATTAGAGGCTTGAGCCAATGCAACTGGCCCACAGCTGACTCTTGAAAAATTATGCTATATGAAGAAACCAGATATGAAAGGCCACATACTGTATAATTCAATTTGTATAAAATATCCAGAAAAGGCAAATTCATAGAAACAGTGAATTAGTGGTTGCCAAGGGATAAAAGGTGAGTGCAGGCAGTGACTGCTAATGAGTAAGAGGCTTCTCTTTGGGATGATAAAATGTTCTGGATTTACAGAGTTGATAATTGCAAAACTCTGTGAATATATGAAAAACTACTCAATCCAAAAGTAGGCAAAGGATTTGTTCGAGTAAGTACTTTTCTGAAGAAGATATCTGAATTGCCAGAAAGCACATGAAAAGATATTTAGTTGTTACTTTTTACCCACTAGAAAGGCTATTATTTCTTTTTAAAAAAACATAAAATAACAAGATAAATTAGAATCCTTGTACAATGCTGGTGGGAAGGTAAATTGTGAAAGGCTGTGGAAAGTAGTTTGGTGAGGGTTCTTCAAAAAGTAAAATATAGTATTACCACATGATCCAGAAATCCCATTTCTAGATATATATTCAAAATAATTTTAAGCGGGGATTCAGATATTCATACACCAATATTCATAGTAGCATTATTACCAAAGACAAAAGGTAGAAACAACTTGAATGTTCACCAACAGATGAATGGATAAACAAAACGTGGTGTGTGTATGTGTAATAGAATATTATTCTGCCATAAAAAGGAATGAAATTTTGAAACATGATACAAGATGAATAAACCTTGAAAACATTATGTTAAGTGAAATAAATCAGATTTACTTACCTGACTTAAAAAAAAGAAAGAAATCAAAAAAAAGAAAAGAATATTGTATGATTCCATTTATATGAGGTAGACACAACAGACAATATCACAGATACAAAAAAGAGCAGAAGGTAACAGAAACCGGGGAAAGGGAATCTAAGGATTTGTTGTTTCATGGGTAGAGTTCTTATTTGGGATGATAAAAAGTTCTGGAAATAGTGGTGATGGTTGCATAACACCATAAACGTACTTACCAATGCCACTAAATTATACACCGAAAAATTGTTAAAAAGTTAAATTTTTGTTATGCATATTTTACCGCAGTAAAAAAAGAAATGACAATAAATATCAGAGGAATAGATCAAAGACCTGAGATCTGGGATGTGGGACTGGGAAGTAAAGAAGAATAGTGAATGGAGTTGCTGTTTTTCATTATAACCACTTTATTTAATTATATACAATAATTACTTTGATACATTAAGGTATTAAAGTTCTTAAAAATTAATAACAATAAAGAGTATAACAAATAAAAATCAAGAAATTTTTCATGATATATTTTATAAAGGGTTATTAGTCATGCTATATATTAAGAACTTAGAGAAATCAATAAAAAGATAAAGGCAACCAACATAAACTAACAAATACAAATTTTTGTTAAAAAGACAAAATCTTGCAGAATAATTCATTTCTTTTGAGTCAGAGTCTCACTCTGTCACCCAGGCTGGAGTGTAGTGGCACACTCATGGCCACCACAGCCTCAACCTGCTGGGCTCAGGCAATCCTCTTGCCTCAGCTTTCCAAGTAGCTGAAACCACAGGCGTAAGCCATTGTGCCCGGCTAATTTTTCTTGATTTATTGTAGAGATGCGGTCTTACCAAATTGCCCAGGCTGGTCTTGAACCCATGGGCTCAGGCAATCCTCTCACCTTGGCCTCCCCAAGTGCTGGGATTATAGGCGTGAGCCATTGTGCCTGGCCAATTAGTTTCACTATCAATCAAAGAATAAACTAAATGGAAACAAAATATGTTCAAAGGATTGTTTCTGGGTATTCATCTTTTTAAACTGAAAAGGTAGAAGGAGAAAAATAATCCATCCATTTTTCTAATATATAAATTCAATAAAAATATATTTCAATGTTATAGTCTCTAGTCATCCAATTGTCAATGTCAGTAACTTAAATTAATACCATCTATTATATCTATTCCAAGAAATTAAGTTAGGAGTTGATATTATATTTACATACAACACTACCTTCCTTCTACCCAGAGACTTTTTTATCTCAATATATTAATAATTTAAAAATATTTTTTAATAAGTAAAAAGAATATCATTTGAGAATAATGGTATCAGAAGGTATGGTGCATTCTTCAACAACTGCTTTTTCACTGTAATCTCTTCATTTAAATGAACTCTTTCATTTAAATGTTGTCCATTTAAATAACATTAGAATTGGGTCCCCTC
Organism: Cephalopachus bancanus; assembly: GCA_027257055.1. Classification (NCBI taxonomy): domain Eukaryota; kingdom Metazoa; phylum Chordata; class Mammalia; order Primates; family Tarsiidae; genus Cephalopachus; species Cephalopachus bancanus. Next base: position 1,685,809 of record JAPVLO010000226.1, read on the forward strand.
TATATATACCATAAAAAATGTACCAAGTCATTTCCTAGCATATGAGAAATCATTCTTACCATGTCTTTGGAGGCTACCCCAAAATGCCACTCAGACATTTCCTATCTCCCTTTTTGTGACTATAACTGGAAAATATAAAAATATTTTGTTTCTATTTCTTTTATAACTCTGAAGTGCAGTTTTCATGATCCCATAAATAACTTTTCTTCCAATTTCCCAGAAAAAAATTTGTTCCATATTTAAGAATGAAAAGTTTTTCCAATATTATTAGCTAAGGCCAACTCCCTACATGTTTTACTATATGGCTTAGTACTGGCTTAATTATCAGTTTTCCTAATTATAACTATTTGGTATAAATGTTCACACACTGGAATAAATCATGTTTTCTATCAAGAATTTATGTCCATTTTATTTTTAGATATTCTTATAAAAATTATCTGATCAAACTTCTGAAAACAAATCCTGTAATTCATCTATAGGAAGGTATGTATATATGGAAAGAAAGTAGGAAAGTCAAAAGTATCAATATTGTAATTCAAATATATTACTTAGTTATGCTTCTGTCCTTAGAGATACAACTTCCTATGAAAAAAGAAAAGGAGCCGGGCTCGGTGGCTCAACCTGTAATCCTGTGCCTTTGGGAGGCTGAGGTGAGTGGATTGCCTGAGTCCACAGGTTCGAGACCCGCCTGGGCAACTTGGCGAGACCTCATCTCTACAATAAATCAAAAATTACCTGAGCTCGAGACCCGCCTGGGCAGCGAGACCTCATCTCTACAATAAATCAAAAAATCAGCCGGGTGTGGTAGCGCATGCCTGTAATTTCGGCTACTTGGAAGGCTGAGGCGGAAGGATCGCTGGAGCCCAGCAGGTCGAGGCTGCGGTGGCTGGGAGCGGCCACTGCACTCCAGTCTAGGTGACAGCATGAGACTCCAACTCAAAAAAAAAAAAAAAAAGAAAAAGAAAAGGAAATGCTACTTCACTACATTGATTTGGCTTAGATTTTGATAGTTTGAAGGTACCCTCAGGAATTATATGTGGTTTCAATACATTGACTAGCAAGAGGACCAAAATATACCATATAAATTCAATTTAACTAAAAAAAATTTAAAAATCAAAAATCAATGTGACTCTAAAAAGAAAAAAAACTTCTTCTGCCTAGATACATGAAGCAAAATGATGGGCAACAAGGGAAGTTTGGCACAGATTCACCTTACTGAAACATTCAAAAGTATAATTTATGAAAGTGAAAAAAATGCTTTTTCCTTCAACTATGAGAATATCAACTTGCCCTGAAAAATAAGAATCACCTACACATAAATAGCCTTCTTATATAACTAACATTGCTTGAAGATTTTTATTCTTTTAGACTTTTAAGTAAAACAGTGGTAGAACAATCAGGCAGTATTTTGGTCAATAAATAAGTAAAACAATATATAATGTTTAGAAAACTATAATTAACACCCTGTTGCTTCTGACCCTAGGAAGCTTATCATGGTAATTTAAACAATTAGAATGTAATTTTTAAAATTTAAATGATTTTTTTAAAGGCAAAAGAAACAAATATCCCCTTACCTTGTAAGATGGCAAGAAACACAAAATTCCTTGGCTCACGGTCTGGCACACAGACAACAAAAGTGCTCCCACTTCATCCTGGAACTCAAATGTTTCAGTATGCTGGAAGGTAGCACAGAGATTCCGACCCTTGGGGCCTGACCCAATGGTACCAACCCAAACCTGGAATATGAAAATGTCAGTATTAGAGTTTGCCTAAGCGAGGCATGAAAATTATATTTAGTTAGTACATATACATAAAAAGAAGATGAAGCAACAACTTTTAACAGAAATTTATTTTTAAATTGTTGGGGTTTTTCTATCACTTTTCATTAATTATATATAGATTTAATTTACTAAAGTTTTTCTTTAGGCAGATCACTGAATTCTCTTAGAAAGAATGATCTTTGAAAGCAAAAAGGGCTATACTTATCTCTATTTCCTCAAGAGCTTTGCAAAATTAGCAGGTAACAAATTTGTTAGATGACTAAGTGAAATCAACATATACCAATCATGGAATCAGATAATTCTAAAATATTAAAGGTGAAGGCCAGTATGATTTGCCATAGGCAAGTCTCAACAATCATAGGAACTACCCTTTCAAAAATTCATGGGTGCTCAAAGATTCTTAGTTCACAGAAAATCAGACCCAACAAATTTTAGAGTTATCTACAGTTCTCTCTTACATGTAAAGAAAGGGAAATAGACAGAGAAGCAGATATTGCAAAATGTTAACTGATAAATCTAGATGATGGATATAAAAATATTCACTTAATATTCCTCCAACTTTTCTGAAATTTGTAATTCTTTCAAAATAAAGATGTGGGAATCAATGGATGAATGGGTAATCAGAATGTGGCACTGAGTAGAAAAAACATACTTTCCTCTGCTCTCACATCACAGCAATAAACAAGGATTTCTGTGACCAAATATGTGGGGGTTTTCCCCCTACACAACAAGCAAGCAATCAATTCTGCAGCAGACACAAACTGGGGTCCTCTAATTCAATTCAACTTTAATACTATCTACCTGGAGATAACTTGAAATCCCACAGGTTGAGGGCTCAGTTCCCAAGACTACCCCTGGGCTCCTCATGCCAATTATAAGCCCCATGTTGTTTTACTTGTGGTTCTGACTGACTGTGTATAAGTCAGAGATTCCTACAACCCCTCCTTAGGTTTAATCAATTATATAACATTTACACAGCACTACAGTGAATAAGTCAAAATTTTATCTTGTTAATTTTCACTTTAAAAACTAAAATTTATTTAAATGAAGAAACTGCAACACAGTCTCTGAATCTAACATGACTGGATTGAAAGACTACTATTTATTAGTATTTCCTTTTGTTGACACTATTAAGTAGCTGACAGATTTTCTATTATTCTAAAACAGAAATGCTGAATTTCTTCAAGCACTTTCTAATTTGTTTATATAGAATTAAATTAAGGTAGAAAGATTGAAAGTCAAAAAAAATAACAAAACTAACCTGTGAGTCTTTAATGACATGATTAGCCTCTAGTTGGATAGTAAATATAACACCAAGTTCTGATGAAAAGGATTTCATTGGTGATAATGTACCAGATGTCAAAACAATGGTCCGAACTTTGCCATTAATATCTGAAAATGCCTAAAAGGAAACAAGATTAGATACATAAAATTATCTTTAAAAGAGTCAACCACTTTCATCTGAATGTTGGTATTGAGCAAAAAAACAAAATATTGTTTCCAACATGATGAGCTTACCACAGCTGGATTTAAGCACCAAAAGTTTAACACATGAACTGCAGTTTTCTGTCGTGAACGTTTCTTATTTTTTGGTAGAACAAATAACCCATTTTTATCTGAAATATCAATCTGATTTATCCAGGTGTAAGTTTGTTGAATAGCAATTTTATAGTCATCTGCAAATCTAGATGCAAAGAAAATGCTAATTAAATAGTAAAACTTTATAAAACATAAAATGACTCAGCTACATATAATATAAAAACTCATTATATTAAAGCAAATGGAGAGTGCTGGTACCTTCCCACTCAAAAATAACATTCTCCTCATCACTAATTAATTCAGTAATTTTAATATAAATTAAGCCATTAAACCACAAAATCAACTAATTCTTACAAAGAATATTAGAAATTATGTAACCACCTACCTCTCACCAGCCATTTTCCAACCCCATTTTCAAACATTACATAAATCAAGGCAGAACCAGAATTAAAATCCGGGCCTCCAAGTTCTTTAAAATCAGAGTCTTGGCCAGGCACAATGGTTCACACTTGTAATCTCAGCACTTTGGGAGGCTACAGCAGGAGGAATCGCCCATGCCTAGGATTTGAGACCAGCCTGGGCAACACAGTGAGATCTCATCTCTACAAAAAATTAGCTAGGTGTGGTGTTGCACACCTGTAGACCAAGGAGGCTGAGGGGGAGCAACTGCCTGAGCTAGGAGGTGGAGGTTGAGACTGAGGTGAGCCGTAAGTTGGCCACTACACTCCAGACTCGGTGACAGTGTGAGACCCAGACTCCAAAAAAAGAAATGAAAAGAAAAAAATCTGGATCTTAGTCTTCATCTACATTTTTTTTTTTTTTTAGTTGGGGGTCTCACTCTGTCACCCAAGCTGGAGAATATAGTGGCACAATCACAGCTCACCACAGACTCGACCTCCTGGGCTCTGGTAATCCTTCTGCCTCAGCCTCTTGAGTAGCTGGAACTACAAGCATGCATCACTATGCTTGGCTAATTTTTTATAGAGATAAGGTCTTACTATATTGTCCAGGCTGAGCTTGAACTCCTGGGCTCAAACAATCCTCCTACCTTGGCCTTCCAAAGTGCTGGAATTATAGGCCTGAATCACTGTGCCAGGCCTTCATCTACCTTTTTTTTTTTTTTTTTGAGTCAGAGTCTCACTCTATCACCCCAGCTGGAGTGCAGTGGCATACTCACGGCCACTGCAGCCTTGACCTGCTGAGCTCAGGCGATCCTTCCACCTCGGCCTTCCAAGTAGCTGGAACTACAGGTGTGCGCCACCACATTAGTTAATTTTTTGATTTATTGTAGAGATGAGCTCTCGCCAAGTTGCCCAGGGTCGGTCTCCAACCCCTAGGCTCAGGAAAGCCTCTCGCCTGCACTTCTCAAAGTGCTGGGATTACAGGTGTAAGCCACTGTGCTCAGCCTTCATCTACATTTTTTTTGGTTGCTGTCTCACTCTGTCACCCAGGCTGGAGTGCAGTGTCATCTACTTTTAATGAAGAGACTGAGTCAGACGATATCTGTAATCCCATCCAATTTATAGCTTATTTCAATGAATCTGTAAAATGCCTAGACTTAAGCAGAATAGAATGTGGTATTCTCTACCGTGTCTACCCTGTCATATTTCACTATTAGGTTCATCCCTAGAGAGATTGGACCTCAAAGTTGAAGTCAGGAAATCAACAACTGTGAAGAAAATTTTATAAAAACACTGGGAACAAAAAAAAATTATAAAACTCTTAGAAGAAAACAAAGGGGAAATCTTCATGGCATCAGATTTAGCCATGGTTTGTTGGATATGACACAAGCAGCAAAAGAAAAAAAGTTGATAATTAGAATTCAACAAGATTTTATAACTTTTCTGCATCAAAGGACACTCTCAAGAAGTGAAAAGACAACCCAAAAATGGTGAAAAAAAATATTTGTAAAACATATATCTGACACAGGATTAATATCCAGAATATATAAAGAACTATAAACAACAACTAAAAAAAAATACAATTCAAAAAGAGGAATAAGATTTAAATAGATATTTCCCTAAAAAAGATATACAATTAGCCAATAAGCTCATGAAAAGATGCTCAACATCTCTAGTCATTAGGGAAATAAAAATCAAAAGTATAGGGAGTTATCACTTTATTCCCATTAGGATGCCTATAATACAAAAACTAAAAATAACAAGCATTGGCAAAGATGTTAATAAATTAGAATGCTTGTGCATTGATAACTGGAATGCAAAATGACTCAGTCTGGAACAGAGTATGGTGGTTCCTCAAAAAGTTAAATGTAGGATTAACATAGGATCCTGCAATTTCATTACTAAATATGTTATACACCCAGAAGAATTGAAAACAAGGCTCAAACAGATATTTGTACACCTATATTCGTAGCAGCATTATTCACAATAAACAAAAGGTGGAAACAATCCAAATGTCCATCAACATATGAATGGATCAGCAAAATACATACAATGGAATGTTATTCAGCCATAAAAAGGAACAAAATTTGGATATATGCTACTTCATGAATGACTCTGAAAACATTGTGCTAACTGAAATGAAATAAGCTAGGCACAAAAGGAAAAATATCCTATGATTGCTCTCATGTGATACCTAGGAAGGGTAACTTCATAAAATGAAAGCAGAATAGAGGCTACTAGGAGATGGTGAGAGGTAAGGAGTTATTATTCCATTGGTGCAGAATTCCTGCTTGGAATGATGAAAAGTTTCTGGAAATTTATGGAAATGAATACAACACACAACCCTGTAAATATACTATACTTTTTTTTTTTTTTTTTTGAGACAAGGTCTTAGTCTGTTGTCCAGGCTGGTGTGCAGTGCTGTGATTCCATCTCACCACAATCTCAACTTCCTAGGCTCAAATAATCTTCCTGCCTCAGTCTCCAGAGTAGCTGGGACTACAGGCACACACCACCATGGCCTGCTAATTTTCTTTATTTTTTGTAGAGACAAGGTCACATTCTGTTGCCCAGGCTGGTCTCTAACTCCAGGGCTTAAGTGATTCTCCCGTCTCAGCCTCCCAAACTGCTGTGAGCCACTGTGCCCAGCCACACTACAATTAAAGGCATTGAATTGCATATTTTTAAATGGTTACAATGGTATATTTTGTTATGTATATTTTACAACAAATACTGAAACTATGAAGTACTTTAACAGAGTGGGAGTGGCTAATTGCCTTTCACTTCCCACAATTGATAGGAAAGACTTTCTGACACTGACAGAAATATATCTAAGCTATAACAAAAGAAAATTCAAGTATTTAAGTTAGCATTGAAGGATCATAAACTTCATGATGAATTAAATACATATCTATTTACTGATTTCAATATATATCTTCATTAATTAAAAAGGCTAATTTCAGGCTGGACTCAGTGGCTCACACCTGTAATCCCAGTACTTTGGGAGGCTGAAATGGGAGTATCACTACAGCAGGAGTCAGAGACCAGCCTGGGCAATATAGTGAGACCTTGTCTCTATTAAAAAAATCAAAAAATTAGCTGGGCATGGTGGCATGTGCTTGTAGTCCCAGCTACTTGGGAGTCTGAGGTAGAAGGATTGCCTGAGTCCAGAATGTTGAGGCTCTAGTAAGCTGCAATCATGCCACTGAACTCCAGCCTGGGTACAGAGTGAGACCCCAACTCAATAAATAAATACAATTTCAACTGATCTAAGTCTGTACCAATAAGTAAGAGCAAATATACCACAGTATCTATAATACTAGCTTATAAATCTCCTATTTACTCACCCCAAATTAGTAAGTATTAATAAATGCATGCTAGCACCCAATTAGGTTAATATTTTTAAGAGGAAAATACAGACCAGTTATCTTCACTTACCTGCTATTTTGCCTAAAAAGATAGTCAAGCACCATAAAAAGTCCTTTGAGCATTATTTGAGTAGAAGCACTGATAATAGGTACTTCTCTTGTCTCCTCTTTACCTTGAATTGGTGAGACTTTTTCTTCTTTTTGAAGAACAGCAGAAAAATGTCCCTATAAGAAATTACCACATTAAAGTACAGGGGGCGGGATAGGGAGACAAAACTTCTCCAAAGAATAATGGAGAAATATTATTGCTATAGTTTTGTTTGTTAAATCCCCTCCAAATCTCATGTTGAAATTGATCCTCAATGTGGGTTGTGGGGCCCTAATAGGAGGTGTTTGGGTCATGGTGGTGGGTCCTCTTGAATAGTTTAAATCTCACTCTTCCTGTGAGAACTGGTTGTTAAAAAGTCTAGTGCACTCCTCCTCCCCTCTCTCTCTCATCATGTGATCTCTCAACAGCCAGCTCCCTTTTGCCTTCTGCCAGGAGTGGAACCACCCTGAGACTCTCACCAGAGAGAGATGCTAATGCCATGTTTCTTGTACAACCCACAGAACTGTGTATCAAATAAACCTCTTTTCTTTATAAATTACCCAGCCTCAAATATTCCTTTATAGCAACACAACAGACTAAGACAATTATTAATACATGGTGCTAACACTATACTTTAGATTTTAGATTCTCATGTTAGCTAAATTCTTCTCAGAGTCAAAGACTTTAATAATAAGGAATTTAGGAGGTCCATCACTTTGGGCTATCTAGGGTATTATTTAGTGCCCTTCAGAAGTATTAACTAATTACAAATATAGCAAATGGTTTCTCCAAGGGGCTTAAGAGTTGATAAGTTGCATTAATGCCTGAACTATTTCCAGGGAGTAACTCTGATGCTCAGAATAATGACTCCATGACAAGCAAAAATAAAATGACTTAAGGAAACAATGCATGCTAAATAACAAAATGTATGCTAACTGGCTCATTTGTTTTTACATGGTTCATAAGTTTTAATATGAAAGTATGGATGTTGAGATAAAATTATGAGAAAACAGAAAAGTATGCTTCCGCATCCTATAAAAAAGAAAACTCTGAATATTGAAGCATTAAAAGATATTGGTGACAACTCTAATGTTCGACACCAAAACATGGATCAATGAAAATAATGGACAAACAGTTAAGATAAACAAGAAAGATACATTTAAACATTCAGATATATTGTGAAACACAAATCTCTAAAAGTAAAAAAGTCAGTCTTCACTGAACAAAACATTAAAGAATATAAATGAGTAAAAAAAGTCTTCAAAAAAAAACCTCCAAGCAAACAAGAAAGACAATATGGAAAACATTTAGCCCTGCAAATATTAATGAAATACAAGTATTAAGTTGTTCTTTTTGAAAAACCAAGTTTCCTCGCCTTACATCAAGGTTACTATTCTCCAACACTGGCAATTTATTCTAAAAAAATATAGAAACTCTGAACTACTGAAGGTGAAGCACTGTACTAAAAATAGGACTACATATTTAATCATGAGACTACCCCAAACTTACTTCCAGTTAGGTTACCTAAACATTGGCAGCTGGGTTGGGGAGTCAAAAAATAGAAAACTTTGCAATTAAATAAATTAATTAATAAAGAATAATTATGGATCAATGGGAAACTGTATAAAATATAATACTACTATCACGAGTTATGATAATATATACACATGATGATATACATTAAATATCTACAGATCTTTGCTGAGAGAATAGAGTAAAGGAAGGGAAGGAAAAGTAGGAAGGGAAATAGGAATAGATAGAGAGAAAGAGAGCACAATTAAGTGTGTCAATGTGTGAGTGACTGTATGTGTGTGTGTATGCATGTAAAGAAACGAAATCATCATTATCCTTAGTAGCAAGTCAATAGAAAATATCTAAAGTTGAGAACTCAAAAGTAGCAGAACTCACATGGTATTCAAAAGGATGAGGTTAAATATCAGAAGAAACCACCATAACAAATAAAAGCGAACCGCAAACAGAATTGGGATTGAGGAGTGGGGCAGAGGAATGTTTTTCTCAATAGAACTCACTCTTTAAATTATATATATGTTATATATTATATTTAAATTATACATACTATATGATATATTACAATTACATACTACTTTGGTAAAAATTTAATTCTAAAAAAAGTCTTTAAAAAATTGATAATCATAGTGATTAATTTCATAGCTAACTAGGATTACAGCAAATTTCCTTAACCTAGTAAAAAATTACTATAAGTAAAGCCGGGCTCGGTGGCTCGGCCTGTAATCCTGTGCCTTTGGGAGGCTGAGGTGAGTGGATTGCGCGAGCCCGCGGGTTCGAGACCCACCTGGGCAGAGAGACCTAATCTCTACAATAAATAAAAAAATCAGCTGGGCGTGGTAGCGCATGCCTGTAATTCCGGCTACTCGGAAGGCTGAGGCGGAAGGATGGCCGGAACCCAGCAGGTCGAGGCTGCGGTGGCCGGGAGTGGCCACTGCACTCCAGTCTGGGCTACAGAGTGAGACTCCAACTCAAAAAGAAAAATTACTATAAGTAGCCACAGCACTCACTTTAAAAGAGTGAATTATATGTATGTAAATTATATCTCAATAAAGCTGTTAATTAAATTTTTTTAAACTACAGCAAACATCGTACTAAAGGGTGTAATACTGGTAATTGCTTCTTTAAAGCAACAAGACCAGAAAAATCTTTTTCACTGCCTAAGATACTGGAAGTCTCAGCCAGCTAGTAAGAGACAAAAACATAAAAGAAATGGAAAGAAAATGGCTGTTATTCACAAACAACATGATTATGTATTATTTATTTATTTATTCATTTTTTTTGAGTTGGAGTCTCACTCTGTCGCCCAGACTGGAATGCAGTGGCCGCTCCCGGCCACTGCAGCCTCGACCTGCTGGGCTCCGGCGATCTTTCCGCCTCAGCCTCCATGTAGCTGGAACTACAGGCACGTGCTACCACACCTGGCTAATTTTTTTATTTATTGTAGAGATGAGGTCTCACCAAGTTGCCCAGGCGGGTGTCAAACCCGAGGGCTCAGGCAATTCACTCACCTCAGTCTTCCAAGGCACGGGATTACAGGCTGAGCCACCGAGCCCGGCAACATGATTATTTATATGGAAATTTTAAGATGATCTGTGGACAAACCAATATAATAGTTCAGTAGGGTAGTTGGCTATAAGATAAATAAAAATCAACTACCATTTTTATAAACCAATAACAATTAGAAAACACTATTTTAAAATTACCATTTGTAAAAGCAACAGAAACTTTATGCTACCTATTTTCAATGTAATTCCAATAAAAACTCAACAAAAATTTTAATGGAGATTTATGAGCTAAATCTAAAATTCAAACGGCAGAATAAAACAAAGACCAGATGATAAAATTCTGAAAAGAAAAAAACCAAGTGAGAAGACATGCCTTACACATCCATAGATAAGCATTTTTCTAAAGCTAAAGTAATTGACAAACATGACAGCTTAAATAAACAGAAACAGGTTTGGAAATAAATTCACACATATATGAAAATTAGATAGGTGGCATTATAAATCAGGGAAAATAATGAACTATTTAGGAAATAGTGCTGAGATCATTCTCTCTTTATACAGGAAAAAAACAGATTCCTGAGCTCACAACAAAAACAAAATGAATCTCAGGTTTTATAAAAGGATGTCTCATGCTTTATAAAAAAAAATATTTGTTAAATCTGAATGCATGTAAAATTTTTAAAAATTAGGAAAGTAGTCAAACCATAAGTAGTCAAACCACAGTCACAAGAATTGTACATGCAATACAACAACAGAGGATTGGCATTTAGAATATATAAAGAAAATAATCTGAGATAACTACAAAGAAATATTTGCAAGGATGTTCTTATCAGAATTATATGTGGAAGTTGACAACAACCTATATTTCAATTGATCAGATTAATCAAATAATTTAGAGTACTGACACTCAGAAAAATGTTACACTGCAACTAAAAATCACGTGAATCTTCATTAAAAGCGAGTATTCATAATACAATGTGAAATGAAAAGAGGCTACAAAGAAACATGTATCAGAAATGTTTACAATAAGCAAATATAAAAACAGAAGAAGGTATGAGCAGACAATAAATAAAAATGTTCAAAATGATCATTTAATTTGAGTCAGTAATCTTTGTGCTCTTCTGTATTTTCCAAATTTTTTCCTTTGAAATACATTTAATTTGTACATTTTTACTGATGTTTAATATATACAGCAGAATGCACCAATCTTAAGTGTGTGGCTCACTACACACACACACACACACACACACACACACACACACACACACACACACACACACACCTCATGTAACCAGCACCCAATCAGGATACAAAACATTCCTAGAATTCCAGATGTTCCCATGTATCCCTTCTGAGCCCAAACTCTCCCAATTCCTAGTTATAACCAGTACTTCAACTTCTATCACCATAATATGGTTTGTCTGTGCTTGAACTTCATAAAAATAGAATTGTACAGTCTGTACTCTTTTGTGTCTAGTTTATTTCACTCAACATAGTATCAATAAGATTCATCCAGGCCAGGCATGGTGGCTCATGCCTATAATCCCAGCACTTTGGAAGGCTGAGGTAGGTTTGCCTGAACCCAGGGGTTGCCTGGGCCTGGACAACTTGCCTAAACCTGGTCTCTACATTACAAAAAGAAAAAAGTCAGGTGAGGTGGCATGCAACTGTAGTTCCAGCTATTTGGAAGGCTGAGGTGGAAGGGTTGGTCGCCTGAGCCCAGCAGGTCGAGGTTGTAGTAGCTGAGAGCATGCCACTGCGCTCCAGCCTGGGAGTCAGAGTGAGAACCTGACTCAAAAAAAAAAAAATCATCTATATGGTTACGTTGGAAGTGTTCATTTTTTATTGCTGTGTAGTATTTCATTATCTAAACATGCCATAATTTATCCGTTTTATTGTGTATAAATAACTTTACAAACATTTTATGCAAAAAATATTATGAAAAGATGTCACAATATGGAAAAATTCTTATGAGAGAGACCACACCATTTTACAAATGCAGGGCAAAAGTCATTCTTTAATAGTCACTTAGTGTTGATCATGCTAGGAATTGTTTTTATTTTTCATTCTTTTGGTTCAAAACCACTTTGAGAAGTGATGTCAGCAAGACAGCAGAATAAGTTTTCTACTATCATCTCCCAACAATACACTGATTTTGACAACCACTCACAGATAACAGAATCTTTGTGAGAGTCTGGGAGTCCAGGAGAGAAGTTCCAGGACACTATTAGAGCCAAAACATTCAAGAATAGATGCACTAAAGATGCATAAGAGTAGTAAAAAGAGTAGTTTCATATTACCTACATCACTTCTTCCAGAAGGAAGTACAGCTCCGTGCCAAGAGAGACTCCCTCGGCCCAGTTTCTCCCATGGGAGAAAATGAGAGCAGAGGAAATGATGAATAAAGAAAATGTGGTGCATATATAAAAAATGGAATATTATTCAGCTTTAACAAAGAAGAATATTCTGCCATTTGTGACAACACATATAAAACTATAAGATTATGCTAGGTGAAAAAAGCCTGATAGAATACTGTCTGGGTGCCATAGCTCATGCCATAATCTCAGCAATTTGGGAGGTGGAGGCAGGAGGTTGTTTGAGCCCAGGAGTTTGAGATCACCTTAGGCAACATAGTGGGCAATCATCTCTTTAAAAAAAATAAAAAATAAAAATTAAATTAAAATAAAATAAAATAAAAGCAAGCTGGGTTCTGTGGCTCAGCACTTTGGGAGGCTGAGGCAAGTGGACTGCCTGAGCCCGTGAGTTTGAGACCAGCCCAGGCAACTTGGCGAGACCTCGTCTCTACAATAAATTTAAAAAATTAAGCCGGGCTCAGTGGCTCAGCCCATAATCCCAACGCTTTGGGAGGCTGAGGTGAGTGAATTGCCTGAGCCCCGGGTTCGAGACCCGCCTGGACAACTTGGTAAGACCTCATCTCTACAATAAATCAAAAACTAGCCAGGCGTGGTAGTGTACGCCTGTAGTCCCAGCTACTTGGAAGGCTGAGGCAGAAGGATCGCCAGAGCCCAGCAGTTCGAGGCTTCAGTGGCAGGGAGCAGCCACTGCACTCCAGTCTGGGTGACAGAGTGAGACCCCAACTAAAAAAAAAAAAAAAATTAGCTGGGCATAGTAGTGCGCACCTGTAGTTCCAGCTACTTTGAAGACTGAGGTAGAAGAATCGCTAGATCCCAGCAGGTCAACGCTAGGGTGGCCATGAGTGTGCTACCGCACTCCAGCCTGGGCAACAGAGTGAGACTCCAACTCAAAAAATTAAGAAAATAAGCCGGGCATGGTGGTAAGCGCCTGTAGTATCAGCTCCTTGGGAGCCTGAGGTGGAAGGATCACCTGAGCCGGGCAAGTCAAGGCTGCAGTGAGCCCACCACACTCTAGCCTGGGCAACGGAGATCCCAATGAGACGAAGGAAGAGAGCCAGGCACGGTGACTCAAGTCTGTAATCTCAGCACTTTGGGAGGCTGAGGCAAAGGATTGCCTGAGCCGAGGGGTCTGAGGCCAACCTGGGCAACTTGGTGATACCTCGAATCTACAATAAATAAAAAAATTTGCCATTCATGCTGGCGCACACCTATACTTCCAGCTACTTGGAAGGCTGAGGCAGAAGGATCGCCTGAGTCCAGCAGGTCGAGGTTGAAGTGGCTGTAAGGGTGCCACCGCACTCTAGCCTGGGCAACAGAGTGAGAAGAAAAGAGGAAAGGAGGGAGGGAGAAAGGAAGGAAGACAAATAGTACATGCTATCACTTATATGTGTAATCTAAAAAAGTTGTACTTGTAGAAACAGAGTAGAATAGTGGCTATCAGTGGGTGGGGACTGGGGAGTTGGGGAGATGTTGGCAGAACGGTATTTAAAACTTTTAGTTATAAGATAAATAAGTTCTGGAGATCTAATGTAAAACATGATGACTGTAATTCATAATAATCTATTGTATACTTTAAATCTGCTAAGAGAGTAGATCTTAAGTGCTCTCACCACACATGCACAAACAAAAACAAAGGGTAACTACATGAGGTGATGGATATGTTAATTACCTTGATTGTGGTAATCATGCATATATCAAATCATCACATTGTATACCTTAAACAAATATTTTTATTTGTCATTCATACCTCAATAATGCTAGGGAAAAAACCTCTGGATCCATTAGAAGAAAACTACAACGCTGATAAAAGAAATCAAAGACTCAAATAAACAGAGATACTCCATTTAGATCAATTGGAGATGTCAGTTCTTCCCAAATTGATTTATAGATTCAATGCAATTCCAACAAAAATTCCAGCAAGTTACTCTGTGGACATTCTAAATTGATTCCAAAATTTAAATGGACAGGTAAAAACCCTGGAAGAGTCAACACAATATTGAAGAAGAATATAGTCACAGGACCAACCTTACCCAACTTCAAGATTTACTGTAAAGTCAAGACTATGAATTGGTAAAGGGAGAGACAATTGGATCAATACTCCCACACAAATACAGTAAGCTGATCTTTGACAGAGGAAAAAAGACAATCCAATGAAGAAAAGACAGTCTTTTTATTAAATGGTGCTGGAATAACTGCACATATACATAGGGAAAAAATGACTTTAGACACAGACCTTATACCTATCACAAAAATTAACTCAAAATGAAGTATAGATCTAAATGTAAAATTCAAAACTATAAAACTTCTAGAAGATAGGAGAAAATCTAGCTGACTGTAGGTTGGTGATGAGTTTTTAGATACAACACCTGAAGCATGATTCATGAAAGGAAAAGAAGTTGGTAAGCTGAACTTCACTGAAGCTAAAAACTTCTGCTCTGCAAAAGATACTGTAAACAGAATGAAAAGACAACTCACAGAGAATGTGTTTGCAAACACCTTTCTGATGAAGGACTTGTATTCAAGACAAGCAATGAACTTTAAAACTCAACAATTAAAAACAAATACCACCGTGGTCTATGTACCACGGTGGTATTATTTACATGATGGTATTATTTGTTTTTAATTGTTGAGTTTTAAAGTTCATTGCAAAATCATGAATTTCACAGTAACCTGGATGGAGCTAGAGTCTATAATACTGAGTGACCTCTCACAGAAACAAAGATCCGAGTATCACATGTTCTCACCCATATAATGGACCTTGAACATCCAATGTAATACTATAAGAAAATGACTGACGGTACTGGGAAACTATGGCAGGGGAGAGATGGGATTAACAGTAGCAAATATCTGTCTGGGGATGGGGAAACACTTCTTATCAACAGGGTGCCTGAATGGAACGTAATTGTATACCTAACCCTTAACTGCACCCCACGACATCATAATAAAAAATATTAAAAAAAAAAACAAAACAAATAATACAATTGAAAAGTGGGGAAAAGATCCAAACAGACACCTTGTCAAAAAGGATATACAGATGACAAACAAGCATATGAAAAGACATTAATATCATGTCTTTAGGGAACTGTAAATTAAAACAACAGTTTTAATGGCTAAAATTCAAAACACTGACAATATCAAATGCTGACAAAGATGTACAATAACAGAAACTCTTGTTCATTGCTGGTGGGAATGCAAAATGGTACAACCACTTTTTTTTTTTTTACACAGGATCTTGCTATGCTGCCCACGTTGGAGTTCTGTGGTTATTCATGCACTGAACTCCTTGAGCCTTGAACTCTTGGGTTCAAGAAGTCTTCCTGCCTCAGCCTCCCAAGTAGCTGGGACTACCAGTGCATGCAACCACACCAGCCACTTCTGAAGACAGTTGAGCAGTTTCTTGGAATGCTAAACATAGTCTTACCACATAATTCAACAATTGTGCTCCTAGTATTTACCCACATGAGTAGAAAGCATGCCCACACAAAAACATGAATACAAATGTCTATAGTGGCTTTATTTATAATTGCCAAAAACTGGAAAGAACCTACATAACTTTCAGTAGATGAATACATAAACAAATTCTGGTAGAACCAGACAATGGAATACTATTCAATGATAACAAGAAATGAGCTATCAAGCCACAAAAAGACATGGAGGAACTTTAAAAGCACATTGCTAAGTAAAGGAAGTCCATCTGAAAAGACTGCATACTATATGAGTCCAACTCTATGGCATTCTAGAAGAGGTAAAACTATGGAGTCAGTAAAAAGACCAGCGATTGCTAGGGACTTGGGGGGCAATGGCATGGGATGTGGTGGAGGCATGAATAGGTACAACATAGAAGATTTTTAGGAAGTGAATGTATTCTGTATGATCCTGCAATAGTGAATTACCAGCCAAAACCTGGTTGAATTACACAAGGAGTGAACCTTAAGGTAAACTATGAACTTTAATTGACAATAATGCATCAATATTTTTTCATCAATTATAACAAATACGCTCTATTATTAAAACATATGAATAATAGGGGATTGGCGAATGACACTCTTACCAAATAAATTTTTTTTTTTTAATTTTAAGAAAAAAAAAAAATAATAGGGGAAACTGTAGGGGTATGTGTGGTTTGTGATTTATGTGTGTGGCTGGTGTGGGAATATGTGAGAATTCTGTACTGCCTACTCAATTATTCTCTAAACCTAAAATAACCACTCTAAAAAATACAGTCTGTTGATTTAAGTGAATAAGAACAAATAAAATACATTCTAATCTAAAAAAAAAAACTACTCTCGAGAATATGAAAGTTATGTAGCCTCTACCTAGAAAAGTGTACAAAAGTATATACTCATAAAATTTTGCATACAACTTCATAAGGTTCATAGACTTCCAAAGTCCATAATCTTCTCATGAACCCAAGGTTTACAATTTCTAAATTAGAGTGCACAAAATATAATTTTTTTCTCTTATTATTTTCTAAAATTTAAAGTTTTTGTAACCTAAAAATAGTGATTTTTTTTAGCTTTGAACGAAGAAATTAATCCCTTTAAATACTGATTTCCTTCAAACTAATGCTATATTTTTACCTATAATTTACCCATGCCATTATTTAAATATCATTAATTTTAGATAATAAATTTAAAAAATTAAGTTGCTGATCGGGCTTGGTGGCTCAGCTTGTAATCTCAGCACTTAGGGAGGCCGAGGCAAGTGCATTGCCCGAGCCCGCAGGTTCGAGACCTGCCCGGGCAACTTGGCAAGACCTCATCTCTACAATAAATCAAAAACTAGCCAGGTGTGGTAGCATGCACCTGTAGTTCCGGCTACTTGGAAGGCTGAGGCGGAAGGATTGCCAGAGCCCAGCAGGTCAAGGCTGCAGTGGCCAGGAGCATGCCACTGAACTCCAGTCTGGGCAACAGAGTGAGACTCCGACTCAAAAAAAAAGAAAGAAATTGCTATTTTTAAAAGTCTGGGTTATTCACTGGATTTATTCTGAATTTATTCACTATTAAATAACTTCTAATTCACTAAATAAATTGCACAGTTGGGGAAAAAACAATCTTACCTGCAAAATGGGAAAAGTAGCAGTAGTGATGCCCATTTTGTGTAAATTTAAGAGCATTTCATTTCCACTCCATATTTTACAGGATGATTCATAATCCCTTTCTACAAGATGTTCCGAGTTTGCTTCTAACCAACTGGAATAAAATAGAACAATTCTGTCAACCAGTATCAGCCTTATGTGCACTATTTCAAAAGAACAAAAGAATTGCCATTCTTGTCATGCATTGACCTGTATTCCTTAAAGCTCTTGGGACATTTATGTGGTGTAATTAAGGCACCTTTTAAAAAGCATGCATGTTTTATATTGCAAAGAAACATTTATCTAGCTAAAAAGTAAGCTTTTATTCAGAAGAGAGAAACATGTATATGATCTCCCAACTGTGTTTTGTGGATTCACACTGCTTTAGTGGACTAATATCTTTCTAACTAAAAGCCAGGTCTTAGGTGCTTTTATCAAATGCTTATAAGAGGAAATACAAAACAACCTAATAAAGAAATTTAAGTGTTACATATTAACACAAGAGAATTACTAAAAGATATATACATTCATTGACATACACACACTCATATATTCAAGTGTTTGAATGCCTAGTTTATTCAGACATTGTTCTGAGTAGTGAAAATAGCAGTAGTATCTGTCTGGGGATGGGAAACACCTCTTATCAACAGGGTACCTGAATGAAATGTAATTGTACACCTAATCCTTAACTGTACCCCACAAAACCATAATAAAAAAATACTGATTAATAAATTAAAAAAAAGAAAAAGAAAATAGCAGTAGTAAATAAGTAAGGTCCTTATTCTCATGGAATTATATTCTACTAATGGGAGACAGAAATAAACATAGAATTAAGTATATAAATAAGAAAATATCAGGTAGTGATACATGATATAGTGAAAATAAATTAGGTTAATATAACCTAGTTGCTACTTTAATGTGAATGTCAAGAATGCTCTCCTTGAGGTGACATTTATTCTAACAACTGAATATAAAAAGAAACCAGTCATGGAGGATCAGAAAAAGAGTATTCCAAGCAGATGGAATAGCTGGTGCAAAGATTCTGAGACAATTAACAAATTTTGCTTGTTTGAGGATCTGAAAGAAAGTCAACGTGGTTTGTATAATGAATAATGGTATGAACAATGTTAAAGTGATAAGCAGAAATCAGATCATCTTAAGTTAGGATAAGAAATTTGGATTCTATTCAAAGTGCAAAGGGAAGGTTTCAAATAATTTTAAATAAAAGAGAGACAAACTATTTTAAGTGTTTAAAAGATAATTCCAGTTTCTATGCCAGAATGGATTAGAGGAGAAAGAGTGAAAGTAGACGCTTGGTAGG
The DNA here is from genome assembly GCA_027257055.1 of Cephalopachus bancanus. Lineage (NCBI taxonomy): Eukaryota > Metazoa > Chordata > Mammalia > Primates > Tarsiidae > Cephalopachus > Cephalopachus bancanus. Next base: position 1,704,794 of record JAPVLO010000226.1, read on the forward strand.
ATGCTGTTACAATATTTTAGTTGAAAGATGATTCTTGGATGACAGATATGGAAAGTGAAAGAAATTGATGAATTTGGGATATATTGTGCAAGTGGCCTCTACAAGACTTAATGACTAACTGGATGAGGTAAGGCAGTAATCAAGAACATTTAGGTTTTTTCATTTGAGGAGCTGGTAGGTACTGTTTGCTTAGATGTGGAAGACTAGGGGGAAATAGTACACAGGAAGAAATCATGTTTTAAGAGATGGTACTGTTTAATGTCTTATACACATCCTTTGGAGCTGATGAATTATTCTGCTAGATTAGGAATAAGACTCACAGCTATTAATTTTTAAAGAGAACCAGCATTGTAGTGCATGCCTATAATCCCAGCTACTCACAAGGCTGAGGCAGGAGGATCACTTGGGCAATATGGTAAGATACCATCTCAAAAAAAAAAAAAGAAATCAATTATGTTAATCATATTTTCTTTTTTCCTCCCTCTTTAAGCAGGTTTTTATTGCATGTCATTTTTTTCCTTCAATATTACATGGAAAACAGGTTTTTCACTTTGGTCCATAAACACTTGTCTCCTCACTATTACGGCTACATGTTATTCTAATGACTGTATTTTGCATAATTAGCTTGTACACGCTGAATAGATATCTAGAACATTTCACGTTGTGTTTGCTTCTCAGTCTTGCTATTTTTTGCTGTTTTAGAAAATTGTATGATAATAACTCTTGCATGTATCATTATATTCTTTTGACCCAGACAAAGGTTGGACTAGCTTTTTTTTTTTTTTTAAGTCAGAAGGTTTCACCCAGGCTGGAGTGCAGTGGCACAATCATGGTACATCACAGCTCCTGTACTCAGGTGATTCTTCCATCTCAGCCTCCCAAGTAGCTAGGACTACAGGTGTGCACCACCATGCTCAGCTAATTTTTTTATTTCTTATTTTTAGTAGAGATGAGATCTTGCTATGTTGCCTAGCCTGGTCTCAAACTCTTGGACTCAAGCAATCCTTCCACCCTGGCCTCCCAAAGTGCTGGGATTACAGGCATGAGCCACTATGGCTTTTTTGTTTGTTTGTTTGTTTGTTTGTTTGTTAAGTTTAATTGGCAAGGAATAACCCATTTCCCAAGTAGCCTGTTTAATCAAAGATTACGGCTGGGCTCGGTGGCTCAGCCTGTAATCCCAGCACTTTGGGAGGCCTAGGTGAGTGGACTGCCTAAGCCCACGGGTTCAAGACAGTTCCAGCAACTTGGTAAGACCTCATCTCTACAATAAATAAATAAATAAATAAAATAGCTGGGTGTGGTTGCGCACACCTGTAGTTCTGGCTACTTGGAAGTCTGAGGCAGAAGGATTGCCAGAGCCCATCAGGTCGATGATGAGGTAGCCATGAGCATGCCACTGCACTCCAGCCTGGGAGACGAGTGAGACTCCAACTCAAAAAAAAAGTTTACTAACCTTAAAACATTGTAGCATAATCAAACACATTTTTAATATAAAGGCAGCACAAACATACTGATAGACAAATATTCTTACTTAATGAGGCTATAGCACATAGCTTGTAGAGGTTCATGATCTTTCTTCCTTATATTATTGTTGACCAAACTATCTAATTCATCTCGAGCATACCGAAGCTGAACTTCTGTTACACTGTAACTTGCTGATTCTCGAGCACAGTCCTCGATGTTATGGGCTTCATCTAAAATGACAACCTGTTCTTTCAGATTTAAATCCATCTATAAGATAAAAGAATTTTCCTGTAAAACATTCAGCAAAATGAATTTAACTGCAGTAGGCAAGACACTTCATTTAAAAATTCACACTAAAGGCCAATATTACAAGTGCAATTATATAAGCAATTGATTATAGATCTTAAATAAAACTTCTGAAGTGCTAAGGCCAACCAAATATCAGCTCTATATTAATGAATTTGTAATAACTAAAAAAGGTGAGCCTGGATCAAGGTACTGCTGGCTACGTAGAAAGGTATAAAATCCCACTATGAAGGAGTTTCCAATATAATTTTAAAAACAAAGTATAAAACCATTAAAAATGAAATAACATGGGATTCAAATGACTCTTAAAATACTAACAATGTAGTATATAACTTTCATTTTCACCTCTCCTGTAACTCCTCACTTTAAGAATTGCTCTTTCCCAATTTCCATGTAATACTAGCAGAACTATTAATCTGTTAATCAAAGACCATCACCACTTTCACAACAGGAAGCACCATTCATAATCCAGGTTTGTCAAAGTGTTCTAACCCTCTGTAGTGATAGATTCAGGCTCAGGAACAGATTATGTGATCTATGCTAGGCCATATCAGAATAATTTGGTGGACTAATATGAGACCATGCTCTTTTCACCAAGTTAGCTAGCTGTTTATAGTTATCTTTGCTCCCACCAGAAGAGAGCATGCCTGAGACTAAAGTCATCACAATGAAGAGAGTCAAGTATTTTTTCTTAAGCTTTTTTAAAACTGGGTTTGTATTACCTGCAATTGTACATTACCTGACTAATATAATAAGGAAATGTCACAAAGCAATTGTCAAGGAATTATTTTGAGGAAGTAAGAACACACGAAGGGTTGAAAAATGACTAAGAAAGAGTCATGGAAGAGTAGGAGATATACCAGGGTTTAAAGGATGAGTAGGATTTGGATTTAGACAGACAGAGAGCGCAGAGCATTTCAACAGAAGTGTCAGCAAAAGCAGAGATACAAGAAAGAACAGGCATCCTAAAGGAACTTTGAGGTAATTTTGAAGGGTTCAAGTGGGGGCAGATCCAGGGAAGATTAATGAGCATATTGAGTGTAAGCTTAAGAAATAGGGACTTTATCTCATGAGCAAATGGGAGCAATAGGAGATTTTTAAGCAGAGAAAGGATATAACAAAAGCAGTATTAGGAAGACTGACCTGGCATTAATATGTACATTGGTTCAGAGGGAAGAGATTTAGTTAAGAGAAAATCAAATAAGAGGTACAATAGAAAGAGTAGTAAACATAATGCCTATTAATTTTGAACTTAAAGAGATGGAATGCTAAGATGAATTGTGCAAACAGACCCAAAGAGAGGAATAACAACGAGCTTTAGCAGGTTATTAACTTTTTGTCTTATCCTTCAACTGCATATCTCCAAGAATTAGGCAAATAAACACAAATGTTATAACTGAAGTTCACTTCTCAAAAGCTCAAAAGCATAATTTGCATAGTATGCATATTCTCCCATCATAAATTCTTTAAAAACATAATTTTTTCAGACAAATGTTTTTAAGTAATTCTTTCTGACTATTCATAAATGGAAAGAGTAATGGCCAAAAATGGGTCTCAACTGAGAACAATTTTGCTCCCCAGGGGGTAATATTTGGCAACGTCTGGAGACTTTTTTTTTGAGTCCAAGTCTCAGGGTTACCCAGGCTGGAGTACAGTGGCACACTCACAGCCACTGCAGCCTCAGTGCTGGGCTCAGGCAATCCTTCCACCTCAGCCTTCCAAGTAGCTGGAACCACAGGCATGGCCACCATGCCTGGCTAATTTTTTGATTTACTGTAGAGACGAGGTCTTGCCAAGTTGTCCAGGCTAGTCTCAAACCCATGGGCTAATTCAATCCTCTTGCTTCCGCCTTCCAAAGTGCTGTAATTACACATGTGGTGAGCCACCACATCTGGCTTTTTTTTTCTATTAATGTAGGCACAAGATTATGGAGACATTTGATGTTCACAGCTGTGAGTGTGCTACTGACATCCAGTAGATAAAACCAGGGATGTTACTAAACACCCTACAATGCACAAGACAGCCTACCACAACAAAGACTTTTCCAACCCAAAATGTCATTACTACCAAGGATGAGAAACTCTGCTATAGTCCCATTCAGTCACTAGTTCCTTAAAATTGCTTATTTTGGAAATTAAAATGAGTAACTAGGTCTAAAATTTAGTTTTTAATAGACCTTAGGATATATTTTCAGTACTCAAATATGTATAAACAAATGTATTTACATAAATTAACTATAAAACAAAAAATAAACACACTGAAACATCTAAAAGCTTTTCCATTTATATACCAATAAGTAGGAAAAAAGTTCTAACTTTTACATATATACTCACACTTTCCCTTATTTGTGCATCTAGAAGGTAGTTGTAGGGACAAAATATTATGTCAGCATGTTCTATTAGTTCTCGAGCTGTGTAATATGGACAAGCCTTTAGTTTCTTCCCCAAACTGACAAGTTCTTCTATATCCCAGGCTTGGTACATCCCTTGCAGATTCTGTAATGTGTGTTGATCACTAATTTTATGAACACCATGATAAAAATAGCAGGATTTTCCCTAAAAACAAATATGCATAACAAAAACAAATATGTGAAATAATATTGGAATAAAAGGTATAAAACAAATTTATCTCAGAATTTTAGGAGAATCATTAAAGCCACAAGGTTAAGATTTTATAGAGGAAGCATAACACCACATATATAGTTACAACCAGGAAATAATATTGACAGACTCAGATGGAACTCCAGATCAGGAGCTCCAAATACTCTAAATTAACTTAGAAAATACTTTAAAAATATGTTTGCTATAACACTGTTCTGATTAAATTCAGAAAACACAAGAGTACCCCCAAAACCTCTAGATTATCTATAATTCCATCACACAAAGAATGTATTAGTAACATTTTGACATATTTCATTTCATATTTCTTCTATACATATACATAAGGATTATCTCTCTACAGTGTGACCCAATATTCAAATAACAAGAGCAAAGCAAGTTTTCCCTGGGCACTGAGGATTATTAACAATCAAGTCACAACAAATACACATTTTTATAAAACAATATTTTGTTTTCCTCTGCCTATTTTATTAAAAATCATATCAAGAAAATCTTCTCACATTACTAAGCATTTTTTCATTGTACCTCATATATAAACATTGAATTAAAGTACCACAGTTGAACCATTTTCCTGATTACTAGGCATTTAGACTGTTACCAATTTCTGCTTTATAAATAATGCTGCAATGAGCATTCTTATGCCAATTTCTAAATATTTTCTTAGTATACATTTTTAGAAATGGCATTATGGGATCAGAAACTATGAAGTATTTTCTAGTTTCTTAAAAGCAATTAACAAATTATCCTCCTGAAAGTATACGCTATTTTGTATTACCCTTTTCCCACATCCTTATAAATACTAATATTATCTTTTCATATATTTAGTCTATTTTAAAGGTGAAAAACAGAACCTTGTACTTTTTATAGTTTCTAACAGGGTTTAACATAATAAAATATTCTAACAAGGTTCAACAGTAATTTGTGTTATCTACTAATATTCTCTATCATTCTATTATTGGAAATAAAAATTTTTCTTACATTCTTTAATAAAAAAGTAGAATTTTGATAAAATCCAGTCCTGGCAAGGGTGGCTCATATACTGTCTAAAGATTAGTAGAAAGATAAATATACAATTTTAGTAAACACATAAACCTCTAGTAGTAGAAGTACATAGGCAATCTGTAAAAAAATTATCAAAATTTAAAATTTTACCATTAATGTGAGTATATGTACACTATGCTGTTTAATAATCAAAAAGTTGGAAATAAATCAAATGTCTACCTGCAAGAGACATGTTAAATAAATTAAAGAAAATTAATGCAAAAACTATAGCTCTTAAAAATGAGGTAGGTTTGTCTACATGCCGATGTGTTAGGCTCTCTCAAGATATATTAAGTGAGAAAAATAGATGTTAAATAATGTGTATAGAATAATTTATTTCATGCAAATTGTTTTCTAAAGAATATATACACATATATTACAGCAAGTATGTTCTTAAAATGTTGTGACAGAATATACACAAAACTTTAATACATAGAGTCAGTCTTCCTCCAAGGGTTAAGGAGATGGAAGGAGCCGGAATGGGGGAAGTTTCTTTTTTCACTTTATGGTTTTCTATAAATTTGAGTCTTCTAACTATATATATATATATATACTATTTTTCTTTTTCAGTGACATTTGGGACTAAATAGTAGAATAATGGGTGACTTATTTTCATTAATTCTATATATCTATAAAAAATGATTTTAAAATAAAAACATTTCTTTCTCAGTTTGCTTTCCTTAATAAGAAAAACAATTATATATAAAATATAGAAATTATGTGTCTGTATTTTTATCTGTGAACTATCCAAAAGGAGAATCTGTATGTATACATACATCAGTACACACAAATAGAGTAAACCATAAAAGATTCATAACTTACAAAAGAATGTCAGCAAATCAAAGGACAAGCATAAACTGAGGAATAGTTCATGTCTAAAGTTTTATATTCAGCATGTTAAAGAAAGTTACCTGTTAGTCCTCCAAAGTATCAAAAATAAAAAGTAGGAGGCAAAGGGTTCAATTAACTACATTTATTTAGTTCATTTTCTATATTATTTTCACTTAATTTGTCTAACCTCTACTATTCTTTCTTATCCCTCATACTGTGTCAAGTTCCCCACATCTCAATGCCATCTTTTGTTTTTGTTTCTAGTATAATCAAAATAGCAATGGACGAGGAGTTAGAAAACTTGGGTTCTGGTTCCTCCTTTCTTGCAATTACTTGTCTGATTGGGCAAACTTCAGGGTCCATTTTTCACATGTGACTAAGCATCAAAAGAATAGTTGAACCAGAAGCCTTTTAAGATTCCTTCTGACTCAGTGAGTATACCATCTCAGTGATTTCCAGTTTTGGTTATTAAACAGTATAGTGTACATATATTCACATTAATGGTAAAATTTTTAAGTTTGATAGTTTTTTGACAAATTGCCTACATACACTCAAGTTCCTTCCAGTTCTAAGATTCTATGATTCTAGGATCCAAAGTCAGGTGAAGATGTGTCAATGACTTTTCATATTAAGTTTGATAAAGACTGAGTTTAATAATATGACAGTCACCATTTCTTCATTCCAAGTATTTTCCACACAATTCTGAAAGTTTATCTTTGTAAAAAATGATCACTAAAGTACCTTTAGAATCTATTATTGTGAACTGTTAAGTCTTATTTTAACAACAAAAAATTGATATTTCATATCCAAAATAATTTTTTAGAATTTTCATTTCTGGTTCTAGTTAAAATTTTTTCTTAATTTAAATAAAAATTAACCTTTAACAGATAAGTACATACTTTTCTAGTATAAGGGCACTTTAGTAAAAGAAACAGTGAACAAAAAAACACATGTGCCTTCAGATCAAGCCAAAAAATCAGAAAGTTTACACTTTAAGGGCACGTAGAATGACACCCCAGTGCAGGCTGATAGCAAAACCAGAAAAGCTCATCCATTTTAGCAGTGTAACACAACCCTGAGGGGAGTCTGTCAATTGAAGCGTTATCATACTTTAAACTCTTTCACTCAAACTGTCAGTTATCTATTTATCATTTCGCTTTGGTAATTCAGCCATAGTAAACATAGACACCTATGGTGACTTTGTAATTGGCCCTCATTACAATACCAAATTACTTAGAGGGCTTGGGAACAAGAAAAAGAATGTTCATGTATGCCCATGAGGTAAGCATTGTGAGAAAGAATTAGGTCAAGGCAAACCACAAGCAGAGATCTTCAATTATTTGTATCATTAATATTAAAAAATAAAATACTTGTTCACTTTAAGACAAACTAAAGGCTGATGAAAAATTCTGGACAAATTGAAGTCTATTGAATTACTTTTTATTTTTACATGATTCAATCTTATATTGAGTAAAGATCAATCAGGAAACATAACCAGCATTGTAGGATTCTAAAAAGTTATGTAAAATAAAACTATTTGTCTTCAATATACAATCTTCAATTTTATATTTGTTCTTACCAAGGTACTTTACCAATGTATGTACTTCTTATAAATATATAACAATTTTCCCAGTTGCAAGTGAAAAAAAAAAGATAAAAATATAATGACAATGCCAGCAAGTCTTCTTGTATAGGCTGCATAGCCAAAAATCAAACTTCAAGAATTTGAGGAATTCAACAGATCAGTTAATCACTATGGAAATAAGTCCACTTAAGCATGAAGTTTATGGAATTATACCATGAAGAGTCTTTTCTTTATTACGTTTGGGGCATTTGACATTTTAATATTTTTATCGCTCCTTGAAGAGAAGTTTTATAATATAGAGAGTGAAGGGATTTCACTATTCCTGTTAGGAAGAACTTATATAGAAATAAATATGACTGTAGAATTTCAACAATAGCTCTGATTCAATAATTCTATATTCTCTTCCTGGCTCTGAACAAGTCACTCAAGTTTTTCCATTTGAGTTCCTTACTACTTATACTTTATAAGTTTATGTTTGAATTAAATATCTTTTGAATGTCCCTAAATAAAGCTGGAAAAATTCTCATCTAATAAAAGACAGCATTGTGAAAGAAAAGCATAATAGAAAATAATGTATTCATGCATATGGTAGGAGATGATATATCAATGAAATGAAATTCTAGGAGCTGTAGCTCATAGTTTTTTGTGTAGAACCAACTCTGATGAAATACTAGACTAGTGAAAGACAAAACAGCTTTCAAAATATATTAAAATATCAGTGGTCATTTCATGTACTATCAATTTATGGTTCACTATCTTAAGAAACAATTTCATACTTGCAACTTCATTTTTAGAGTAAATTAGTTATTATACTGGAATATAGACTCCCAAACTAATACTCTGCCAATAAATTATTTAAAAGTCAATCTTATAAGTCTTTAGTAAGAAAGACTTCTCTATTTCCATCTGGTCCAAAATCATATTATTCTAATTTACTTGAAAATTGTCAAAACCATCAATGATACTGTTTTAAAGTTAATAATTTAGTATAATTTTTAAAAGAAAAGTTTGTGCTGATAAGAATTATAGGATAATCACTATACTTCTCATGCAATTAAAAAAATTTAAAAATTTGCTCAAAGAGAGAACCTAAATAAACTAGCTCCTTCTGAAGTTTTTAAATATGCAAAGCATATTAATTAGATCTAGTTAGACTAAATCATTAAAACTTTTATCTCCTCATATGACATCATTCATGTTTGACTATTTTTGATAGCAGGATTTAAAAGAAGAAAATAAGACCTATGTGACAATGCAAATTGATTCCAAGGAATTAAATATCCAGAAAAACCCAGTTTTAAAGTTGGCTAAAGATTTTCCTCTGATAAAATTATTTTTTCATTAAAAAAATCAATACTAGCAATTAATTTGATTTTCCTAAGTTATTTGATTATCACTAGAAATATATATGAAACATTTATTAATTTGAATATTCTCATTCTTATTTTTTCTCTAAAACAAAATTCCTTACTTACATTCTTTCCATCCAACAATTCCATGCACTTTTCATTTCTGTTGAAGTTATTGACTACTTCAGGATGGACACAAGTATGATCTCTGCTGGAAAGAATAGTCATTGGGACCCCTGAGTACGCTGTCTTCCGGAGCTCTCTAGTAATCTGAGCAATCTGCTTGTGTGTGCGTGTCCCAAAATATATTTTAGGTATCTTAGATTTCCCCCCATGATCCTTCTTAATGGTATTTGAAGACTCTTCACTGTTTCCTTGTTTAGTAGAACAACAGCACCTAGTACAATGGTCAGGTGTCTGAAATAAAGGAAAGAAAAGATAACTAATATCTAAAATACCACAAATGTTACCAAATCTCTTGTGAAATCAGAATCTATAAATAATGAATAATAGTGGCCAAATAAAGAGAAAATTCAAGGTAATGTAGTATCTAAAACTTGCCATTTAAGAAAAAACAAAAAGAAAAATACCCACAAATTCCACTTGAAATTGATTCTCTTTCTTTTTAAAATATTATAAATGATGTTTCTATTTTTTCATCTTTTTAACATATCACTCTAACTCTCCAGTTTTAAGGACATGTTAACTCTCTTTTCACAAATTATAAAAAAGATAAGACTAAGTAGAGGATAGTTTTAATTTGTGCTTAGGCTTCATGTGAGCTTGTGATATTACAGTTTTGCATTGATAGTTTTGTTCACAGCATACCTCATTCAAATATTCCTTAATATACCAGTTTTAAAAAGCATTTTAAATATAGCTTACAAAAACACAGAATTATCAAATTGAATCTAAAGTATCACTAAAAAACAGTAAAGAAGAGAAAATCTTCTCCAGAAAGAATTAGAAAATGAACGCAAAATATTAATATTTAATAATGAAGGCAGGTTGCTTGAGTGGAACAAGTATATCTGAAATTCAATTACCTGTCATAGAATGCAAAACCATCAGTAAAATTATCATCCAGGATAGCTTTTCCTGGACAATTTCACTCGTAATTCAGTTTCATAACTGAAAGTTATAGAAACATCTCCTTAAAAACCCATATGGAATATCAAGAATATAGTTTAATATTTACCTGATTTTTTTCTTCTGTTTCCAAATTCTCAGACATTTAAAAAAAGTGTAATGCTATATATTAGAACTCACAGGTTCTTAATAATTACTCCTCAAATACTACACCAAATGAGACAGAACAAAGCCTCATTTTAGAGAAACAGTGCAAAAAGGTTAATTTATGGAAGTGGTCACTGATGAGGAAAATGGTAAGTAGCACAGTAACTTTAAAAAATGAGTACTGAAGAGTTTTAGTATAGTAGAACAAATACTCTATTTGACTGAATTTTTTTTATTGTAGTCAGTAAGATTAGCCTTCATAAACAAATGCTAAGTCATAGCATGTTACACCACAATACTGGGGATCAAGCTGTTTTTTAGCCTCAACTCAGTGGAAAAGCAAGTTCAAATTACTCCCAGTCTCGCTCAACCTTGTCCGCCATTAAATATTACAATACATGATAGAATGGATGTAAATGTGACCCTTCTGGAGCTGTCACTCACTGGGATAAAAGGTTCACTGATGTGCCAAATAAACAGTCAGTCAAAGCAGATAAAGTTACAGCCATACTGGAATTGTTACATTCTCCTCTCAGGTTGCCAGTAACAGCAGATTTCATTACAGAGTACTGCCACATTAAATAGCCAGTTCCAAATATCCTGCCTTCTATATTGAATAATTACTTATTCACTGAAAGGATAAAAAGAAGAGTTATGAATGGGGCTCTTGTCAACAGTGAGGCAGGAAACAGCTGACATGTGGTTTATGTTACATATGCTGCAATATCCAACAATTTATGGTCACACAGAAAATGCAATGCAAATTATATCATGATATTTCTGACTGAATTCTTTTTTGGCTTTGCAATGATCACATTAATCAATTAACATACTAAATGAATTAAGGTAATTCTAGGTAGCAGAATTAATTTGTTTTTTCATACCTTCAATCTTTTCACTCAATTATACTATTTCTCTTCCTTATGATACAGCTAAATTCACAGGAATATTAGAATGTTATAGCCCAATACATTGTTATGTACTATATAGATACGTTATAGTCACGCATAAAAGTAATCCAATAAAGTGGTCTTTTCTCAAGGCTCAGAAACCTACTTTTTGATGGAATACTTTTCAACATCAATTTCACTTAATGTTTTACCATCTACTCCTTTTAATTCCACCTTTTTTCCTAACCAAAAACTTCAAACAATATAGAAATACAAAGTAAATCAACCATTCCATCACAAATAACTTAGTGTATAACTTAGTGTATAACTTATAGACCGTCATATAGATATAAACATATATTTCATATAATTATTTAAGTTATATTTCATATAATTTTTTCAAATAAAAAGGTATGTTATCATACAGTTTTATAATGAGATACTTTGTAATCAAACTTCTTAACTTTTAAAAAGGGAGAATTTGGCACGAATAATTTAAATGAATCCTAGTGAGTACTAACAAAAGCAAATGATCAAGAACTAGTTAAATAAATGTCTTTACTTAAGTTTCTCACTAGAGCGCTTTATTTAGGTACCTGAAATTTGTTTTTCACTCCATAACTCAGAATATTATAAACCATAGTTAATTTTATATTAAACATATTTTTATTTGTTTTTGAAGTTTTAAAGTGATCTGAACTAATTATACCATCTATGAATTTGTGGTAGACTCCTCAAGAAGACAGTTTTCAATGAGTGGTCATGTAAGTAGAATATAGGATGGAAAGTAAGAAAGTTGATTATTTTTCCATATTATCAAAGAGGAAATGTTTCTTTAAAAGTCATGATCTATTAAAGTTTACATTTATAAGATTTGGTACAATCATATCTGAAGACAGAAAAATTGATTGTGACAATATAACAGAGGTTTCAAAAAGACATTTATTTAATAACAAAGAGAATTACTTGTATCAAAATCAGCAACTTTCAATGCTATAAGAAAACTAGAGAAATGATCCTGATGACAGCAATGACAAGAGGTCAAAATATTCCCCAATCCAAATAATAGGCTAACAATTTATAGCCTTTCTCTGAAACTCTTTGACCTCAGGGTCTTAAGACAATTAGATGAATCAAAGAAATAATTTCTATCTCTTGTTAAGTATTTTTCCTGCTAACAAAATATAGCTTTTATCTTTCACAAGAATGTTTTCACTATTCCTCTGGGTTTTTAAATTTAGAGAATTTGTATTAGGAAGCAGGAGAATAAGATTAAAAGTGTTAACTCTCATACAGTATATCTGAAGGTCATATGGACTCCCAAATACTTGTAAACTCTAAGTCCTGTAGGTGGCTATACTGAGTGGCAGAATCAAACTCTTTAAAAGGTAGCTTCTTTTCCACAGCTAGAGACTACTGAGAGTCCTTTTACTTCAACAAAAGACAAGAAAACCCACCCAACCCTAGTAACAACAAAAATATATCATCATTTAAAGAGAAACACAAGAGACACATGCAATATGACAGCTGTAAGTATTTCCACATACAGTAGTCAGTTGTTTCAAATATATTTCAAATCTATAATAAACAAAACTATTCTTAGGTCAGCAACCAAATATTTGAAAATTTTTTTATTTGTGTTTAATAAATTCTACCTCTTCCCTCTCTTGTCCTATTATATAAAGACATATTGAAATTCTTTGAAAGGATGAAGAATTAGAAGATTTTATCCTGAAAGAAAGGCCAACTGCTAAGTCCTTGCCACTATGCCTTTCCCAAAGCTGCAACTGGAAGCTCAAAAAATATACTACAATGTCAACATCTAAGATTCATAACTATCTCTAAGTTTTCTCCACCCAGAATAATTACTATGCCTAAATGCTTAAAAAATAAAATAAGCATGGTAATTAAATATTTTTTAAATGAAAAATGATAATGAAATAGCTAGAAACTAATTTCATCGCCAGAGAATAAGTATTTTTGCTAATGATAAATTGGGGTAGCTTCTAACAGGAGGCTATAAATTCAGTTCTAAAAGTAGGCACAAAATAGAATATTTAATATGAAAATAAGTATCTAAGGTAGCAAGGAAAAGAGACTGAAAAGAAGCTTATTATAATGACTTAAAAGGAAAACTAGGTCAATGAAACAGTAGCTTGTATTTTTCTGTAACTTTCCACATGTGTTGTCTTTCCAACTACACTGCAAATTCCTTGAAGACAGAAACTATGTCTTACATTTCTTTCTATAACTCATTCATTGAGCATGTTTTACACACAACTGGAACTTACATTTTTTTTTAATTGATGAACTATGACTAAATGTTGCTAACCAACTATTGTGCCTATGCATCACTAAATCTGACAGATGTTTAAATGATATGCTAATTTGAAGTGCTATCCTTCAGTATATCAAGCCAAAAGATTAACTTTTAAAAGAAAAAGCAAGTCAGGCATGGTGACTCACTTCTGTAATCCCAGCACCTTGGGAGGTAGAGATCAGAGGACTGCCTGAGCCTAGGGGTTCGAGACCAGCCTGGGCAACTTGGTAAGACCCTGTCTCTACAATAAATAAAAAAGAATCAGTCAGGTGTGGTGGCGCACGCCTATAGTTTCAGCTACTAGGAAGGCTGAGGTGGAAGGATGGCCTGAGTCCAGCAGATGGAGGCTGTGGTGGCTATGAGAACGCCACTGCACTCCAGCCTGGGCAACAGAGTGAGACTCCAACTCAAAAAAGACTAAAAATAAATAAAAGAAAAAGCATAGGACAATTATTATTTTTAATCATCTTATGCTAGTATTTGTCACTTTAGTTGTGAGAGGCAAGCACATATCCTGATGTCTTTATTATTAATAATAACTATCATTTATTAAGGCTGTCCCTGTGCTAAGTCTTTTTCATGTACTATCTCATTTTATTCATGCATTCACTCAAGAAACATTAGAATCAAGCCAAGACAATAACAAAGGTCACCTCATCTCACTAAGAGTGCTTCGTTCTTCAATTGTTCTACAAAGTATAATTCTTAAAATTTATCAATACCAGTTTTACTCATAAACTAAAGAACTGTTTAAAGTTAGTTCTAAGTCCATTTTTTTCTTAATGAAATTATAAAATACTAAGTGTTAACTGTAAAATTTACTTCACAAAAATTATTTTAACATGCTAGTTGACATTTAAATCAAGTATCTTCTTACAAGATCCATGTTATATCCAACAAAGGAAAAAAAAAAACCAAAATCTTTTCTTTTTTCCAAAAACTTTTCATTAAGAAATTCTTTAGAGCAAGAATCAGCAAACTTTTTTCATAAAGGGACAGAGAGTAAATATTTTAGGCTTTGTGAATTGTATGGTCTCTGTTCCTAAATCAGAAAACAATTTTTTTTTTTGAGTTGGAGTCTCACTCTGTCGCCCAGACTGGAGTGCAGTGGCTGCTCCCGGCCACCGCAGCCTTGACCTGCTGGGCTCCAGTGATCCTTTCGCCTCAGCCTTCCAAGTAGCTGGAATTATAGGCGTGCGCTACCCACACCTGGCTAATTTTTTTGATTTATTGTAGAGATGAGGTCTTGCCAAGTTGCCCAGGCGGGTCTCGAACCCACGGGCTCAGGCATTCCACTCACCTCAGCCTCCCAAAGGCGCGGGATTACAGGCTGAGCCACCAAGTCCGGCTCAGAAAACATATTTTATGATTCAAATGTAGGGAAGGATTACTTAAAACAATAAACCAAAAGTACATGTGGTGGAAAGCACAGTTTTAACAACATATAAAATGTCTATTTAAAAAGACATCTTCCTTTTAAAAAAAAAAAGGTAAAAAGGCAGCACAGGCTGAGAGAAGATAACTGCAATGCATAAAACCAAGAATCAGTATCTATAACACATAAAGAATTCCAGTAAATCTATTTTTAAAAGGCAAACCTCATAGAAAGCCAAGAAGAGGCAAATCGCAGAAGAGAAAAGCTGAAAGGATAATAAACATCTAAAAAGATGTACAATCTAAAGTTCAACTTCATCAACAATTAGGAAAATACAAATTAAAACCATAATTAGATTCCATTTCAAATCTACCAGGTGAGGATGTGAAGCAACTCTCACATACTATTGATCAAAATATAAACTGGCACATCCACCTTGCAGAGTAAATTGTTGATCTAGTGAAGTCAAAGACACGTATGCCCTTTTACCTAGCATGACACCATAAGGTATACATACTAGAGGAACTCTTGCATATTAAGACAGATATAAGAGGAATATTAATTGTAGCATTGTTTTAATAGTGAGGAAAACAAGCTAAGTGTATCAACAGAAGAGTGAATAAGTAAATTGTGGGGCTTTTGCCAATCAAGATAATATTTATAATGAAAAAATATGAGAGTTGCATGTATCAACATAAATATGAAAAAAAAATGTTGAGCAGTGTATGACTTAGATGAAAAAAATATACTCTATTCTGATTTCTCCTCAGTTATTTAATGCCCAGAAAATAGCTTTCATCTTAACCTCTTTTTAACCTAATATATCAGAATATAAGTTCTTAAATTAGGGTCCATGAACTGTTACAACAGGTTTGAGATCACCCAGCAACTACAGGCACAATTTTGTGTGCATTTCTAGAAACTGAATCCATAACTTTCATCAGGTGCTCAAAGGGAATTGTGACTATTTTAAGGACTTTATTCCCGAACTTATGTCCTCTTTCATAATGGAAATCAAATGGAAACAGTATTTTATTTACAACCAGCTTAGTCAGACATATTTATTCTGTAAAGGATTTAACAAGTTAATAGTCAAAAGAAAATAATTTTATAAAGACCCCCCACTGCCTGTAAATTAATTTCCCTTTTAATGTTTGTTAATTACCTAATATTAAGGCTAAAATACTTAGTTCCCTAGTGTATATTTCTGACTTCATTTTACAGATTTAAAAAAAGGAAATCCAAAAGAGTTTTTCAAGTTGCTACAAAATACATAAGTTTGTGGAGACATTGAAATTCATAACCTTAAATCTTAAAGCTTTTTTAAAAGAATCATTTTCATTTACCCTTTAACTAAGCAAAATATTGCTCTTTTTATTTCAAAAAGTCATGCACATAAAGAGCTAGTGGAAAACGGCCATCAAACAGAATTATACCACAATCCTTGGGACATAAAAAAGAGGGTTTATTGTCAATCTTTATCAACTATTTGCTGTTGTCCAAGCCATCTAAACAGGTACCGACTGCCTGTTGTGCAAAATCTCACATAAGCACACACTCAAGTAAGATAGCAAAAGTGACATAACTATACCTTTTCAGCTATTCTTTTTGTAAAAAATACAAACAGTAGTAGTACTCTACTGCCAGTTTCATGATTAAACTGCACAAAGCAGCTGTTTATCCACTCACAGCAACCAGCAGGTGAACCTGATTCAATATTTATCACAGGCTTTCACAGATCACTGCTAACCAAGCAAACGTTTTAATTAAGCTGGAACTTGCTTCAAAGAGCTCATTCAAGATGTCAATCAGCAGGTAAGGGATCAGATACAGTGTCAGGTGAGAGTGTGTAATACAAATCCACAACTTTCTTCATCCCATCGCTGTAAATTAGCCTGCTCTAAAGTTCAGACTCTGATTGTAACAGACTGCCAGTCTCCTGGAATGTGTAACTGAAGTCACTCAAATTCTATTGTGAAGGTTGTAAGCAATATGTTAAACTGCAATGGGCTAGCACATTAAGACAGATCCTTTTCACGGTTGTTTTTTGATACCATAAGTGTTTGTTACCCTACTCTCCACTTACTGTTTACTTTCTTGCCTAGTGTAAATGGGAATTCCTTAACACAGTTGCCTCAGTTTCTGAAAAGTCTGTTTCAGTAGAATTAATCAATAAGAATTCTCAGTTTAAGAACAAGCATATCATAAAGATAACCAACCTACCATAAAGCAAAATTTTCCTGGTGTATTAACACTTTACACAGATGTGATTATGGCAATAAGTCTCAAAGCAGTGATGACACTGACCAACTTCATGAGAAATACCTGGGGGATATGTGGAAAATAAAAAGGAAAAAAGAAGACTCAAGGGAGAAAAATGGAGGAGGGAAGAATGAGGAGCTTTTCCTTACACAAGAATGCCAGCTAAAAATTGCAAATGGAATGACAAAACCTTAAAAAATCACCATTTTGAAATTTTCATGTAATAACTGATTTGGGCAAGCTACATAGATAGATGCTAAAAGCACTGGGTGGAAAGTATTGGGAAATAGGATATTCACACAGTCTCAAAGTATCACCCCACAGATACTCATTAATTACAAAAAGAAAATGTACCATTATATTGAAGAGACCTGTTGGTCACCACTTCAACCAAGTAGTCAAATTCAGCATCAACAGCAGGAAGACAAACTGGCATCATATGCCTCCTGATATCACCTAAGAAACATATTTATGTGCCCATCTTGAATAAAACCACATGATTATTAAATCCAAACAATCAAGACATAAATAAAAAAGAATCCAGGGAAAGAGAAACTGTGGTAAAAAAAAATATGTATTGTTTAGTTGGTGAAAATTAATCCAATTGTACACTTAAAATATGTATACATGTAGATATTTCAAAAAAGTTTTTAAAAAATTCTAGCCCCTGAGACTGAAGGTAATTTTTACATTCTCTTTTATTATATTTTGGTATTTTAAAGATTTCTTCAATGAACCTTTTAAAATGAGAAAACAATGCTATCCTATTAGTCATCTTCCACATATTAACCAAAATGCTATTAACAAAACATATGCAATAGAGATGGTTGCTTATTTCATGGGCATTAAAGATTAAATAAGTTATTATCAACATACAAGATTCTAAAGCAGCACTACCCAATATAATTTTCTGAGATGATAAAATATTCGCTATCTGTACTATTCAACATACTTGCCATTAGCCACATGGTGTTACTGAGCATTTGAAATGTGATTACTGCAGCTGACTGAATTTTATTTTTTCTTCTTTTGAATTGTGGTCTCTATCACCCAGGCTGGAGTGCAGTGGCACTATTACAGCTCACAGCAGCCTCAGCCTCCTGGGCTCAGGCAATTTCCTCTACCTTAGCCTCCCAAGTAACTGGGACTACATTTGAGCACCACCACACTGTTTATATTTTGTAAAGACAAGGTCTCACTACGTTGCCCAGGCTGATCTAGAACTCCTGAGCTTAACCAATTCTCCTACCTGGGCCTCCCAAAGTGTTGGACTACAGACATGAGCCACTGTGCCAGGCCTGAATTAATTTTAATTAATCAAAATAAATACATATTTACATAGCCACCCTATCAGACAGCATAGATTTAGAGTATTATCAGAGATTCTAGATCCTACAATGTTTGCAAAAGTTATTTTGTGCACACATGCCTGTATATGTCTCTTTGTAAATTCAAGTTAGAGAGGAAAAAAGTTAAAATACACTGTAAAAATTGTGTGCCCATATGTAAAATGGGCCCTGCAGGGTTGCAGCTCATAAAAATTAGGCCCACAATTTCACAATTTTTACAGATAAGAAAACTTTTTCTAATCTTTTTGTTCTAATCTTTGTCTGAATACCAATCAAAATCCTAGAAAAGTTTTTTTTTTTTTTTTGGTAATCTAAAAAATGTTTATAAATTTAATCTTGAAAATAAACTAGTGAGAAAAACAAAGCTTTTTAGAAAAAGAAGATGAGCAAGAAGGGTATATATTCCTATAGATGTAAGAATTTAGAATATATGATAAAGATGCTGTACCAGGTACCTCTTTGGACATATTCAACATTTTGAAAATATTCATCATCTAAATACCCTGCTAACAGGCTGTACCTAATATCCACATTAATAATACAGAACTGGGAATGTTTCTACACTGTTGGTGGGACTACAAGCTAGTTCAACCTCTATGGAAAACAGTGTGGCAATTCCTAAAAGAGCTAAATATTGATCTTCCATACAATCTAGCAATCCCTCTCCTGGGAATATATCAGAGGAACATAAATAGCTCTACCAAAAAGACAGCTGCACATGCATGTTTATTGCTGCACCATTCACAATAGCAGAAACATGGAACCAACCCTGCCGCCCATCGAAAGTGGGCTAAATTAAGAAAACGTGGTACATATACATGATATATTATTACCCAGCCATATTAAAGAAGAACAAAATTATGGACTTTGCAGCAACTTGGATGGTGTTGAAGACCATACTAAGTGAACTATTACAGAAACAAAGAACTGAATACTACATGTTCTCAATCATAAGTGGGCCCTGAACACTAGTCACATTAGCACAAGGGTGGGATTGGCAGTCACTGGGCACTGGGCACTTCTAGGATGAGAGTGAGGGAGAGGATGGGGGACACGTAACAACACAGAGGATACCTGGTCCAGTACCAAGTAGTAAGGGACAATTAGGAGTGCAAACTTCGCTCCACTTGCACCCCACAGCTCTATAATAAATAAATTAAAATGAATAAAACAAAGATGAAAGCTGAGATAATAATAATAACATAGGACCATGCCCACAGCCATTTAGGCATTGCAAAACCAATTACATCCACTTTCCTTGTATTTGGTGCTTTTGGACTGAGTTGATTAATTACAGAGAAGAGACCAGAACATTTTGTTCATTTTAAGCTTTCCATTTTGGGATGTCATAGTAAAATCATAACAAAGAGATTAAGTATCCAGAACAGTCTACAAAAACTAATGAGAAAACTCTGCAGAGAGGTAGAGATGTCACATTAGAGTCCCCAAAGTAAAGGGAGAAGCTGCCTAAAATCTTTTGAGTCCCAATAAGGGCAGCTCTAACTACTCTATGATCTTTCTTTGAGTTGGTTTCTTTTTTTCTTAAAAAGCAAATTAAGTCAAGTGGCATTTCAAATCTGTGGGCAAATTATTCAGTTAATACTAACACAAATGACTATTTGGGGAAAAATTAGTTACAGCCTACCTCCCACATTACATCAATATAATTTACAGATGAATTAAAGATTAACATATAGAAACTGAAACCATGAGACTTCCAGTTCAATGCAGTAGATTAGGTAAACATATTTGCCCTCCTTCCCACCTAAAAAAAAAAAACCCCCACTAAAATAAACTTAGTTTGTAGCTGAAGTCACAAACCAGAAGTCAACAAATAATATCTGGTTGACAATCACATTCTGACTGGCTACACAGGGTTTCATAAGTTTGAACCACTTAAAAATTGTGCAATAAAAGTCCATAGTTTTAGTTTCTTCTGGAGATACTGAATGATTGGTCGCATTGGGCCTATATTCTTACAGGGCAGCAATCAGTTAACATTGAGTGTATTGCCACTCTTGGATGGGACATACACTCTCAAGATATCACAGTTCCTACCACTCAAAGAGTGTAATCACATGCATTTATACCCAGACTCCTTCTTTCATTCATGCTACATTATCTAGTGCTCATTAAGATGCCAACCCCTGGTATAAAAGTACAAAAAGGAATAAAGCCATAACAACAAACAGTACAGAAAAGAGGTTCACCAAAAAATGGAAGAGTGCAAAATGAATTTCTGAAAATCTAATAGGTGGAAAAAAAGAAGCATATAACTCATGACAAGTATCCTACAGGGGAGTTGGGAGCCAGTGGAACTCTACTCAGTCAGCAGATCCAACAGAGAAAGAGAGTGTGATAAGTAGGGCTGAATCAGGGGAATAATCACAGATTTGAAAAACAGGTCAATTGACCTGATCAGCATCCCCATCTCTCTCTTCCACAACCTAATACAGAAAGCAGACACCAGATGCCTTTTCTCCAAGAAAAAAAAAGAAGGAAAGAAGGAAAGAAAGAAAGAAAAAGAAGTATTTCATAAAGCTAAAGCTTCTACATTGGAATCAAGCTTATTTGTTGTCTTCGCTGAGCAAAGTTCTCATTCCAACTTCTAAAGAACCCACTGCTTCATAGCCAGTTCTCTGCCCAACTAAAATAAGGCCTTTGCCCTCACCATGCCCTAATACCTAGCAACAAAGCATTCAGCAATTATGTAATGTTCAGTTAATTCAAAAGCTTAAAAAGCCTATATCAGCGATCTAACCCTTCTGGCCTTAAATATAAACTGACATTAAGGATGATCAGCATATGAGAAAACCAACAGTATAAAAGAGAATGACCAAAATAAAACAAATGAAAATTTACTCTGGAGGAAACCCATATAGTTTAGAGATCATTTTAAAAATCAAGTAAACTCTCATTGCTATATTCCAGAAAACAGTACAACCTTTGAAAAAGGAACAATCATAGAAAGAGCTCTTTGAGACTAAAAATCTAATTGCTGAAAATAATGGAGTGGCTGAAATTATTTTTAAAAAATAACAACAGAGAATTTCTTTAAGTTGAAGAAGTCTCTTAAATCTTTAATATAATAAAAACCACTAAGTCACTAACATAGAGAATAAAAAAGATTCTTACCTAAACATCCTGTCATAGGAGAGTATAAACATAAATTATAGAACAGCCATTCAAGAGAATGCAATGCAGTCATTTAAAATGACAAAGGAGACTATTAAATGTCATGGAAGTATACTCTTGATCTATTATTATGAAGAGCGACTACTGGACATTATTTGCCTCCTGAGTGCATGCATAGAGCACCACTGATGTGTTATTACTGATTACCACAACAAAATGGGAATAGAAGACTTTTAAAAGTGATACCATGAGGATGCAACCAACCAAATCCTGAATATGGAAAACTCTACAGGACAAATAATGCAGTTTTATTAACAAATAAATAGCTTCTCCCAAGTGAAATATCATGCATGTACCTATCTTCTTTGGATTCTGCTTTCTAAAAAGTCAACTCTAAACTGACATTTTTGAAACAAAGACAATTTATTTGGGTATTAGACAAATTAAAGAATTTGCCAGGTGCAGTGGCTCATGCCTGTAGTCCTAACACTTTGAGAGGCTAAGGCAGTAGGATTGGTTGAGCCCAGAAGTTCAAGACCAGCCTGGGCAACACACCGAAAGCCTGTAGTCCCAGCAACTCAGGAGGCTGATGCAGAAGGATTGATTGCCTGAGCCCAGGAGATGGAGGCTACAGTGAACCATGATCATGCCACTGCACTCCACCTGCACAACAGAGTAACATTCCAACTAAAAAAAGAAAAGATTTAAAGAATTAGACAATTAAAGAATTATTAATTTTTTAAGCTCTGATAATACTATGCTTAGAATGTCATTGCTATGTTTTTTAAAAGTCTTTATCTATTAAAAAGTAAACATTAAATTGTTTATGGGTGAACAGGTATGATGTATGATACTTGCTTTAAAATACTGCAGTCTCTCATGTTTTTTCTACCCATCCCTCACCTACCTTCCTACCCCTCAAAATGGCAAAGGGCAAATAAGACAAGTAGGGAAGGTAAAATGGCAAAATATTGATAATTGTTAAAGCTGAGTGGTAGGAAAAAAGGGTTCATTAATCTGTCCTCTCTCTGACTGTGTATGAGATTTACTTAATGAAAGTTTTTAAAAATAAGGACAGCTTCCAAATTCCAACATTAATCCTAACCCAGACCTAAATAAACTTTTTCTTACCAAAAATAGTGACAGCAAATTTCACTATATTTAAATAATGAATTCTAAACATAATAGCAAACACATGTATGCACACATGCTACAAGCTACCTGCACAAGTGCACACGCGTAAGTACACACACACACACACACACACACACACACACACAACTTAAAAGCCAAGAATAAAAGGATAATTCAGAATTAAGACATCTATACAATTTAACATAATTTTAAAAATCACATTAATCTCCATGGTTTAATATTCATTCCTGATGAAAACACTGACTAAAATAGGAATAAAATGACTATTTTTTGCTTACTAGGAAGCATTCCCATTAAGTTCTCAAACAAAGCAAGGATGATTATACTTCCTGGTGTGCTAAGGATAATTCCAGGCATATATCTGTAATATCTTTTGTTTCAGATTAATTACTAATAATGCTTCCCCCATCTTCATCCTCAATAGTGTTCTAATTTGGACAATAAATTATATGGTCATTCTATTTCCATCATTATGTAACTTTTTCCCCCTGGAGATATTACGTTGGGTGTGGTGGCTCACACCTGTAATCCCAGCACTTTGTGAGGCAAAGGTGAGAGGACTGCCTGAGCCCAGGGCTTGAGACAAGCCTGGACAACCTGGCGAGCCCTCATGTCTACAATAAATCAAAAAATTAGTCAGGCATGGTAGTGCATGCCTGTAGTCCCAGCTACTTGTAAGGCTAAGGTGGAAGGATCACCTGAGCCCAGCAGTTCGAGGCTGTGGTAGCTGTAAGCATGCCACTGCATACCAGCCTGGGTGACAGAATGGAATGAGACTCTAACTGAAAAATAAATAAATAAAATAAATCTAGAGATATTATATAAAATTGCGAAGAATGTAAACTGATCACTATTTGCAGAAGATACGATTGTACCCTTGAAAAACCTAAGGAAGTTTATTAAAACTATTACAAACAAGAGTTCAGTAATACGGCTCAGTAAAAAATGGATACACAGAAGTTAATAATTTTCATGTATAAAAACATAATCAGAAATATAATAGAAGAAAAAAGTACCAATTACATAGAAATAAAAGATAGACCAGGCTCAGTGGCTCAGCCTGTAATCCCAGCACTTTGGGAGGCAGAGGTGAGTGGATTGCCTGAGGCCACAGGTTGGAGACCTGCCCGGGCAATTTGGTGAGATCTCGTCTCTACAAGAAATAAATAAAAAAACTAGCCAGGCATGGTAGCATGTGCCTGTAGTTCCAGCTACTTGGAAGGCTGAGGTGGAAAAATCGCGGAGCCCAGCTGGTCAACGCTGGAGTGGCTGTGAGCGTGCCACTGCACTCCAGCCTGGGAGACCGAGTGAGACTCCGACTCAAAAAAAAAAGATAGATTACTTAGGAATCAAACTAAAATAAATTTTAAAAGTTATGAAAACTTTAGCCAGGCTCGGTGGCTCAGCCTGTAAACCCACGCTTTGGGAGGCTGAGGTGAGTGAATTGACTGAGCCCGCGGGTTCGAGACCCGCCTGGGCAACTTGGTGAGACCTCATCTCCACAATAAATAAAAAAAATCAGCCGGGCGTGGTAGCGCGTGCCTGTAATTCCGGCTACTTGGAAGGCTGAAGCGTTAGGATCCCCGGAGCCCGGCAGGTCGAGGCTGCAGTGGCCGGGAGCGTCCACTGCACTCCAATCTGAGCGACAGAGTGAGACTCCAACTCAAAAAAAAAAAAAGAAAACTTTAGATGCTACTGAAGGAAATAAAAAAGAACAAGCAAATAGAAATGTATAGCATGGTCTTAAATAGGAAGAAAACATCATCAATGTAGGACTTCTGCTTCTAGTCACATATAGCCCCCCCAGAAAAACTACTAACAAACTGGACAAAATACATGAAATGATAGGTTTCGGACACTGAAAAATGACAACACAGAACTGTGATCCTGGAGAGAAAAAATCAAAAAGGTGATACTTATCTTCCTTCTACAGATAAAAACAGAGTAACTGAAAAGAAAAATCTACTAGATGAAATTAACATCAAATTTTTAAATAGTAGAAGTGGCTTGGCACAGCAGCTCCATGCCGGTAATCCCAGTGCTTTTAGGCGGCCAAAAGAAGGATCATTTAAGGCCAAGAGTTCAAGATCAGCCTGGGCAACATAGCAAGATCCCATTTCTACAAAAAAAAAAAATTCTTTTTTTTTATTAGCCAGGCATGGTGGTGCACATCTATAGTCCTACCTACTCAGGCTGAGACAGGAGGATCACTTGAGCCCATGAGTTTGAGGTTACAGCGAGCTATGATCACACCACTGCCCTCCAGCCTGGGCAACAAAGTGATGCACTGTCTTTAAAAAAGAAAAAAGAAATAGAAGAAAAGGTTGGGGAACTTAGAGACACAGCAATAGAAGCTATGCAAAATGAAGCACAGAGAGAAAAAAAGTATTTAAAAATGAAAATATACTCAGTGACTCATACTATCAAGCTATCTAATATACATAATTGAGAGAAAAATGGGTACTGAAAATATATTTTTAAATGGCTCAAATTTTTCACAATTTGATGAAAATTATAAACACATAGATCCAACAAGCACAATGAACCCCAAGCACAATAAATACATAGATACACACACCTCTTAGTTGAATTCTTAAAAAGCAAAGACAAAGATAAAATGTTTAAAGTAGCCATAGACTACTCCTTAGAAACTATGCAAGATAATCCAATAACAAAACATCTTTTAAGTGCTGAAAGAAAATGTCAACTTAAAATTCAATATTCAGTAAAAACGTCTCAAAACTAAATGTGACAATCTCTATCGGCAGCCCAACATTTCTTGCAGAAATGGAAAAATTCATCCTTAAAATCATATCGATCCTCAAGACACCCTGAATAACCAAAACTATCTTGAAAAAGAACAAAACTGGAGGTCTCACATTTCATGATTTTGAAACTTACTACACAGCTATGGTATTCCAAACAATGTGGTATCTGGCATAAGGACAGAAGTAGACATCAGTGGAACAGAATAGAAATCCCAGAAGTAAGCTTCACATATATGGTCAAATCTTTTTTTTTTTTCTCTTCTTTTTTGAGTTGGGATCTCATTCTGTTGCTCAGGCTGGAGTGCAGTGCCATGACCACAGCTCACCTCAGCCTCGACTTCCCAGGTGTAGGTGACCTCCCACCTCAGCATCCTAAGTAGGTGGGACTACAGGCGCACACCACCATACCCAGCTAATTTTCTTGATTTTTTTTGTAGAAATGGGGTCTTGCTATGTTGCCCAAGCTGGTCTTGAACTCCTGCACTCAAGTGATCCTCTCGCTTCAGTCTCTCAAAGTGCTAGGATTACAGGCATGAACCACCACGCCCAGCCCAAATAATTTTCAACCAGAATACCAAGACTATTCAATGAAGAAAGGACAGTCTTTTTAACAAATAGTGCTGGGAAACTTGGATATTCACATGCAAAGAATTAAGTTGGATCCTTACCTTATAACATATGTAAAAATTAACTCAACATGGATCAAAGATATAGATCTAAAACTATAAAACTTCACCAAAAGCACAGGCAATAAAAAATAAAAATAAAAAACTTTTCTGTATCCTAGGGCACTATCAACAGAGTAAAGAGGCAACTGCAGAATGGGAGAAAATATTTACAAATCATACATCTGATAAGGGGTTAGTATTCCGAATATGTAAGTAATTCCTACAATTCGACATTAACAACAATTCAGTTAAAAAAAGGGGGGGGGACTTCAATAAACATTTTTCCAAAGAATACATACAAATGGTCAATAAGCACAAGAAAAGATGCTCAATATCACTAATAATTAGGAAAATGCAAATTAAAAACATAATAAGATATCATTTCACACCTATAGAGATAGCTATTATTTAAAAAACAAAACAAAATAGAAAATAACACGTTTGGCAAGGTGGTGGAGAAATTGGAATCCCTATGCACTGTTGGTGGAATGTAAAATGGTATAGGCACTATGAAAAACTTTTTGGTGGTTCCTCAAAAAATTAAATATAGTTGGGCACAGTGGCTCATGCCTGTAATCCCAGCAATTTGGGAGGCTGAGGTGGGAGGATGGTTTGAGCCCAGGAGTTCAAGGTTGTGATGAGCTGTGATCACATCATTGAATTCCAGTCTGGGTGACAGAGTGACTCTGACTCAAAAAAAAAAATTAAATGTAGAATTATCATATGACCTAGTAATTCAATTCCACTCATAGGCATATCCCCAAAAGAAGTGAAAGCAGAAACTTGAACAAATATGTGTATACCAGTGTTCACAGCAGCATTATTCACAATAGCCAAAAGGCAGAAATAACCAAATGTCCACAGACAGAAGACTGAATAAACAAAATGTGGTATATCCATACAGTAAAATATTATTCAGCCATAAAAGGAAATGACAATTAGCATATGCTACTAGGTAGAAGAACCTAGAAAACAAGCTAAGTAAAATAAGCCTGACACAAAAGGACAAATATTGCATGATTCCACTTATATAAGGTTCCTAGAGTAGTCAAATTCATAGAGACAAAAAGGAGAGTGGCATTTTCCATGGGCTGGGAAAGGGGGAAATATACAGCTATTATTTCCCCAGTCCGAAAAAAATGGAAAAGTTCTGGCATTGGATGGTAGTAATGGATACACAACAACATGAATATATATAATACCAGTAAACTTTTACTTAGAAATGGCTAAAATGATACATTTTATATTATAAATATTTTACCATAATAAAAAAATGGGCCAGGCATGGTGGCTCAAGTCTGTAATCTCAACTCTTCAAGTTGAAGGAAAAATTATACAATATAGAAACTCAGATCCACACAAGAAATGAAAGGGGTTTCCCAGAATTGGGGAAGAGGAATTTTAAGGAAGAAATAATTTTCCTTATTTGTAGACTGATTTAAAATATAGTTAATGATTTAAAGCAAAAACAAACAAACAAAAAACCACTATGAGGATTACAGTATATGTAGAAGTAAAATCTATGATAAAACTAGCACAAAAGATGGGAGGGTAGACATGGAAGTATATTGGTAGAAAGTCCTTATACGTTATATATAAGGTGAAAGAATATTTGAAGATACACTGTAATAAGATTAACATGCAAATTATAAGCCCTAAAGCAACTCCTCAAAAATAAAACTAAGAGTTATAGGTCAGAAGACAAGGGTAAAGATAAATTAGAATTCTAAAACATGTTCGATTAATTCAAAAAAGGCAAAAAAGAGAAAAAAGGAATAAAGAACAGTTGAAACAAATACAAAATAAATAGTAACCACATTGATAATTACATTAAATGTAAATGGTATAAATATGTCAACTAAAAGGCAGAGGTTTTCAGATTGAATAAGATTCAACTATCTACAAAGAACTGACTTTAAGTGTAAAGGCACACATAAGTTAAAGTAAAAGAATGAAAAAGGTATACTATGGAAATATTAATCATAAGAAATCTGGAGTGGCTACATTAATATTTGACAAAGTAGATTTCAGAAATAAGGCATTTCATAATGACAGCTGGGTTAATTAATCAAGAACACATAATAATCCTAAATACACATACAGCTAATAACAGAGCTTGAAGAACCAAAAACCAATCAGAAACAAAAACTGATAGAATTGAAAAAGAAGGCAAATCTACAATTATAGAACCTTTACCACTATTCTGTAATTAGTTTATAAGTAGACAAAAAAATCAGCAAATATACAGAACACCTGAGCAACATAATCAACAAACTTGACCTAATTGACATTTATAAATGAATACCCATACTTTCCAATAACTCAGAGTATTAACCAAGACATATCACCAAATTTTAAAAAATTATATCATATAGAATATAAGCACACAAACTTAAATTAAAATTCAGTAAACTAAGAAAACACACCCATTTAGTATTTACTTCTAAATACATTTAGTATAAACTTCTAAATAAATCTTGGATCAGAGAAGAAATCACAAGAAATTAGAAAAAAAGTAACAAAACATCAAAATTTGTGGGATACAAATAAAGCAGTGCTTAGAGAGAAATGTATTGCTTTCAATGGTGCTTATTTAGGGAGAGAAAAGGTCCAAAATCAAGTATCTAAATTTCAACCTTAAGAAGCTAGCAAAAGAACAAATAATATCCAAAGAAAGTAAAACAAAGGAAGTAAACATAATGCTGCTAAGAACATTGGTGTACAAGTATCTAAGTGGTCTGCTTTCAAATCTTCTGGAAATTTAATTGCTGGATCATATTATAATTCTATATTTAACTTTTTGAAGAATCAAGAACAAGATTTTTCAGTTGAAAATATGGAAAGGGGTCAGGTGCACTGGCTCACACCTGCAATCCCGGCACTTTAGGAGGCCAAGATAAGAGGATCGCTTGAGCCCAGGAGTTTGAGACCAGCCTGGGCAACATAGCAAGACGCTGTCTCTAAAACAAAACAGAAACATGGAAAGAAAATTAGAATGAGTCCTGAAACTGAAATTGAATTTATTGATATAAACTCATAATTTTCAGTATACAGACAGATACAGAAAAATTATAGCTATAAATGTATATATCTGTGAGTGTGGATTTGTATATGTATTCATGTATTTATACATAAATATATTCCCTAGCTCTGCTGAAAGGGCCCAGAGTAGCAACTCCAACAACAATAAGCAAAGCTAACTCCTGGAATTCAACATTTAAAAATAATTTTTCACTAAAAGGAACCAGAGCCTCTTGGATTCAGAAATGGCTGAATCCAAGACTGGGGCAGGGAAAAGATAAAGTGAGCCTGCAATATCATCTGGTGTCAGAAAATAAGAAAGTGTTCCAAGGATGATAGATACAGGTCAGAAGGATATGTAAGCAACTTAATTAGACTTCCACCTGAGTATCGAAACAAATTATAAACGAATAGATTATAATACACTGAATAAAATGAGAAATCATAAGTTCATAAAGATATAAACTTTTGATGACATGTTGTTATATTTATATAGTTTCAGAGCTCTTCTCCATAAAATCCTCTTTAATTATAAAGGCAAAAATAGAACTGTAAAGTTATCTTTTTTATCTAGCAGACACCACATTAATCAAGTTATCAAAGTGATTGATAGTAATGACAGAAAATGAAATTATGTGCCACCTCATAATATTCAATGAATAGAGGGCAGTATCACTTTGGTAACATTACTGTCAAAGATAAATAACCTCAATCTAATTATGAGAAAATTCAAATTAAGAGACATTCTAGAGAGGCTGTAATATTCTGAAGTGTCAAGATCATGAAAGTCAAGGAAAGACTGAGCAAGTGCTCCAGACTGAAGAAGGTGGTAAAAAGACAACTAAGTGCAATGCATGGTTCTGAACTGGATTCTTTAGCTATAAAGACGTTATAGAGACAACTGCCAAATATGAACTAGTTCTGAGTATGAGATGGCAAAAATGAATCAATTTTAACTTCCTGATTCCTATAGTTATGCTGTGATTATGTAGAAGAATGTCTTGCCCTGTAGAAAATAGACACTAGAGTATTTCAGGGTAATAGCCTATCAGGTCAACAACTCATTCTCAAATGGTTTAAGGGGAAAAAATATATTTGCATTATACTTCCAATTTTTCTATAATTTTGCTACTGCCAAAATTTTTAAAAGCTAAAATAAACAAAAGCTAAATCTACTGAGCAATTGGTCAGTTAACAAAGCCCGTGAGCTCAGGCAATCCACTCGCCTTGGCCTCCCAAAGTGCTGGGATTACAGGCTGAGCCACCGAGCCTGGCCAACAAAGTAATTTTCTAAGGTAAAGTTACCTTTCCATACCTAGTTCCATAAGTGAAAACCTTCTATATGACAGTTGAAGATTCTGCTGTCACTAAATATGCACATGTCAGTTGAATTGCTATACCTGTGTTTCATTAAGTATACCTATATATACTCAGAAAACTTTTTTAAAAATGGCTGAATTTTGTCAACTTTCTCTGAAACATTCACCAAGTTCACTCAACATAATAAAAGAGATTTGAAATTTTTGAGAATTACTCTATTTCTACTATAGAGAGCACTACTATGTTTTCTACAAGTTCTCAAAAATCATAATTTTTAGAGCTGAAGGAAACTCATTCAAGTAATGACTCATCTATTCTATCATCCTGCCCATAGGTAAATTTGCAGATAAGACAAGAGATTCACACTAACCCCACCAACTTCTGGCCTCATTCACCATGATTAAAAATAGCATAGAACAGGGGTTGGCAAATATTTTCACTAAAGGGCCAGAGTTAAATATTTTAGGTTTTGTGAGTCATATGATTTGTCACAACTACTCAATTCTACTGTTGTGGCACCAAAGTCCTACAGACAATATGTAAGTGAATGTAAAATGTATTTTTTAAAAAATTTACTAATAAAAACAGGCAACCGGCTATATTTGGTCCATGGGTCATAGTTTGCAAGTTACTGGCATAGAAAAACAGATTACATCAAAAAGTATGCATCAAAATAGACCTGTTAAATTTTGAATTTTAAAAGCCTTTAAAAGGTTGGATGCAGTGGCTCACACCTATAATCCCAGCACCTTAGAAAGCCAAGGTGGGAGGATCACTTGAGTCCAGGAGTTCAAAACCAGACTGTGCAACATAGCAAGACTGTCTCTACAAAAAATTTAAAAAACTAGCTGGGCATGGTGGCACATGCCTGTAGTTCTAGCTACTTAAGAGGCTGAGGTGGAAAGATGGTTGAGTCCAGGAGGTCGAGGCTGCAGTGAGCCAAGGTTGTACCATTGCACTCCAGCCTGTGTAACTAAGACCCTGACTCAAAAAAAAAAGTTTTATTATGACCATGATATAATAGGTGAAAAGTAAAAGCAATACACTATAATTCTAATTTTGTGGAGGGGGGGAGTATATGTGTAATATATACTAATAAAAATGGACACAAGTTCTACCTATCTTTGTATAGAAGTCCCTTTGCAAGGTTATTTTGTAGCTCTTCCCACCAAGATGTGACCTCTACCCATTGGATCTGGATTTGTTCATGTGACTTGCTTTTGGTGACCGCAACATTAGCAAACCTAACACAAGCAGAGACTCAAAAGGCATTTATTTGTACATTTGTTTGGGTTTGTTCTGTTGCTGCTCTTGGAAGTCTGGTGCCACCATATAAATAAACCAGAGTTAGCCTGCTAGATGATGAGAGATTCCTACTTCATAGTCCCAGCCGACTGCCAGTCAACTCCTTGAAGCAGAGATGCCTTGCAGCTGACCTACAGTTGACTATAGTCGCATGAGTGGGCCAGCTGAGATCAGCAGAAGAAATGCCCATCTGAACCCAGCCTAAATTGCTGACCCTCAGAAGAGTAAGCAAAATAAACAGTTGGTTCGTTACAGAGTAATGGATAACTAATTATGTATGTGTCTGTGTGTCTGGGCACATGTGTAAGAATATACAGCAGGCAAAATATCAGGGAGTGATACTGAGGGAATAGTTGAACTAGGATTAATGCTAATAATTTAGGTATACATTTTGGTGGTTTTCAATTTTTCTAGACATAGATAAATGCTTTTGTATTCAGAAAAAATGTTAGTTAAAAATATAAAATTCAGCCGGGCACAGTGGCTCAAGCCTGTAATCCCAGCACTTTGGGAGGTGGATGCGAGAAGACTGCCTAAGCCCAGGATTCAAGACCAGCCTGGGCAACTTGGTGAGACCTCGTCTCTACAATAAATCAAAAAATTATTTAGCGTGCACCCGTAGTTCCAGCTATGTGTAAGGCTGAAGCGTAATGATCACCTAAGCCCAGCAGGTCGAGGCTGCAGTAGCTGTGAGCATGCCACTGCACTCCAGCCTGGGTGACAGTGAGACTCCAACTTAAAATATATATATATATAACTATTTTATATATATACATAGTATATATATAAAGTTCATTCAACATAAAAGTATTTTTCATTATTTCCAATAAATATTCAGTGTCTAAATATATGGACATTTTTTGACAGGATGTATTAGAATGAATTGAGAAACTTTAAGTTGAAAATATTTACAAGTATATAGGAAACTAAGCAGATGGCAAGGCACTATTAGCACCCCCCCCCAAAAAAAAATCGTGGTTTGGGGAAAGGATTATAATCAGTTTTAAATTATATTTGCAGAATTATAATAATGTAAACACAATACTGAAAGGCTAAGAGGGAGAAGTAAATGAGAAGAGTAGAAAAGATAGTAGGAAGGTGACAAAGTATCTAGAACCAAAATTTCAAGAGAAAAACAGAATAAGCATGTTATTTTTTTAAAAAAAGATAAATATTAGAATAAATAGGTAAAATGATTAAAAACTATTAACTTCAGATAGTGGCAACTGGTAAAGAAAAGAACTAGGGCAGAAATCTACTGCTTTTTTGTCTGAAGCCAAGTGGAACCCTTTGGCTCTTACTATATCCATATATGTACCTTAAAAAAAAATAGGCCGGGTTTGGTGGCTCAGTCTGTAATCCCAGCACTTTGGGAGGCCAAGGCAAGTGGATTGCCTGAACCCGCGGGTTAGAGACCCGCCCAGGCAACTTGGCAAGACCGCATCTCTACAATAAATCAAAAATTAGTCGGGTGTGGTAGCACATGCCTGTAGTTCCAGCTACTTGGAAGGCTGAGGAGGAAGGATCACCAGGAACCCAGTAGGTCGAGCATGCCACTACACTCCAGTCTGGGTGACAGTGAGACTCCAACTCAAAAAAAAAAAAAAAAAAAGTAAAGAGGAAAAAAAGGCCAGGAACCAATCCAAGTATATAAAACAATTTAGTATAGGCCAATGGCAAAGCTTTAAAACAGGAAAAATTATCCTTTTTTTTGGAGTTGGAGTCTCACTCTGTCACCCAAGCTGGAGTGCAGTGGCATGCTCATGGCCACCACAGCCTCAACCTGCAGGGCTCAGGCAGTCCTTCCACTTCAGCCTTCTAAGTAGCTGGAACTACAGGTGTGCACCACCACACCTAGCTAATTTTTCTTGATATTTTGTAGAGATAAGGTCTCACCAAGTTGCCCAGGCTGGTCTCAGGCAATCCTCTCACCTCAGCCTCCCAAAGTGCTGGGATTACAGGCTTGAGTCACCAGGTTTGGTGAAGTATTATTATTTAAGTGATACTGGGTCAACTGATCATATACTTGGGAAAACATACAATTAGAGCCTGACCAGGCACAGTGGCTCATGACTATAATACCAGCACTCTGAGAAGTCGAGGCAAGAAGCTTGAACCCAGGAGTTCAAGACTAGCCTGGGCAACATAAATGAGACCTCATCTCAACAACAACAAAAAAATTACCAGAGCATGGTGGTGCACCCCTGTAATCCTAGCTACTCTGGAGGCTGAGTCAGAAGGATTGCCTGAGCTCAGCAGGTCAAGGCTATGGTGAGCCATGATTTTGCCACTACACTCCAGCCTGGACAACAAAGTGAGACCCTGATTCAAAAAAAATTAAGAAAGTAAAAATAAAACTATTAAAGAACTACAAAAATGTCTTTGTTAATTTATAGGGAAGGATACAAAAAGATTCTCATGAAAGTGGCCATGTTGTTTATTTCTGGGAGGCAGAAAGGGGGATAGGATTAATAGAAGGGAGAACATTTTAATTTTTACTCTGTACTGATTTACACTGTTGTTAAAGATTTTTCAAAGAATGTGTATTACTCTCATATTTTTTTAAAATTGAGTTTTAATTCTTTTGGTTCTTTAGTAAAGTATATAAAATGTTTAAGGCTCACTTAATCTCTTCTCAACTGTAAATTGACAGCTTAAAAAAAGGTATTTTAATCCCAGACATATTGAATAATAAAACCTATTTTCCTTCACATATTTTGTTTTTTCCTCACCAGCTAACAAAAAAGTTTTTCTCCTTTCCCTCATTTGTAATCCATAAGACTCTCTATTCACTCAATTTTAGAACTCGGCCTAAATCATGGGGTTCCACTATTTACCTACAGTACAACCATGGTCAAATCATCTAATATTTTTTGAGCCTCAACATTATTACCTATGAGACTAATAACTGCTCTATTTTCTTCACAGTGCTGGTGTAAAGATCAAATGAAAGAATATATAAATTATTTAGAGTAAGTATATATTCCTAAAAACTAGCATATCATTACTATCAACTCTTAAGAAATATAGGTTATTTTTACTTGTCTGGTATATAATAGGTTTCAAAAATGTTGGTGCCTTGAATAAATCATACTTCAACTAAGTGTAATATTTTTAAAAAAATTTTTTTTTTGAGTCAGGGTCTCACTTTGTTGCCCAAGCTGGAGTACAGTGACACAATCACAGCTCATAGTGCTTCAAATTCCTGTGCTCAAACGAATCTTCCAGATAATTTTTTATTTTTTGTACAGACAAGGTCTTGCTAAGTTGCCTAGGATGGTCTCGAACTCCTCCTACCTCAGTCTCCAAAATGCAAGAGAGACAGGCGTGAACCAGTGTCGAGTTTAATTGTAATATTATTTAACAACTTGTTCCTACAGTTCGACAGAAATCAAAAGTTATTTCTAATCTTTTGTTATATTAAGTGCCAATTAACCACCTGTTCTCTGAAATAATTGTTTAGTCTTTTATTTTTGTATACTAATACATTAAAAAACCAAAACCAAAATGCACTGCAAAGAAAAAAAATAATTTTAAAACCTGCATTGTCACCTGTATTTAACAATACTGTCATAACCTCTTTAACATAAGAATCTGAGTAAAGGTTGTAAGCTACAAGAAATAATGGTGAATCATAAATTTCTTTAAGTGTGGCTATTTTTTTCATTCATTTACTCAACAAATATATGAGTGTCTACTAGGTACTAGTGAAAAAAGAGATATCACATTTGTCCTATGGACAGCCTGCTAAGGAGATAAACAAAACAAAAACAGTTAAACCTACAAATAAATTTATAATTATAAACTTTGGTGAGCATTGTAAAGAACAGGGTGCTGAGAACACTAAAAAAGAGCTAATCTTGAATAAATTACCAAACATGGTACTAAATATAATATGACCTGTGACGGTATAAAAATGAACTGTCTTTCATCCAAAGGTCATCTGAGAGCTTATTCAGACACAGAAGAGTGAAGTGGTTCAGAGGACCAACTACAAAGCCAGACTGCTTGGGTTTTAATCCAGTTTCTATTCATCAGCTTTGTGATATGAACAAGTTACTTAATGCTCCATGTCTTTATTTCCTCATGCAGAGTTGATAAAAATATTAATACCTTCCCCATAGGGTTGAGTTCATTTCTTTTATTTTAAAAACTGTCAAACAAAAGTTAGAAGAACTTGACAGGAAGCATTAACTCACAATAACTTGTATTTGCCAACTGAATAAAAATGAAAGTGCTTAGAAGAGTGTCTGGCACATAATAAGCATCAATATTACCATATACATGCAGTTATGCTAAATAGCTATTTTATTTTTGTTCCTTTGTCCTTCACATGTGAGCTAAATTGCTATTTTAAATAAAAGTAAATTATGAGAAAATGACTTGTAAAACATTTTTCAGAAAATCTGGTCATTTTCCTCTGTGATCCTAAAGATTTTTTTTGTTTGTTTTTTTGAGTAGGAGTCTCACCCTGTTGCCTGGGCTGGAGTGCAGTGGCATGCTCATGGCCACCACAGCCTTGACCTGCTGGGCTCCGGTGATCTTTCTGCCTCAGCCACCCAAGTAGCTGAAACTACAGGCGAGTACCACCACGCCCAGCTAATTTTTTTACTTATTGTAGCGATAAGGTTTTGTCAAGTTGCCCAGGCTGATCTCAAACCCCTGGACTCAGGAAATCCTCTCACCTCCACCTCCCAAAGTACTGGGATTATAGTCCTGAACAACCACTGGCGTAAACATTAAAAAAAAAAAAAAAAAAAAAAGACAACACAATACCCATTAAATTACCAGCAGCATTCTTCACAGATCTGGAAATGACAATACAGAAATTCATATGGAAACATACACGACCATAAACAACCAAAACAATCCTCAACAAAAAAACCAGACCAGGTATCAAACGCCCAGACTTTAAGCTTTGTTTTAAAGCTACAATAATCAAAACAGCCTGGTAAATAGGACAGAGATTCCAAAAGCAAAACCTCAGTTTTTCAACCAACTCATCTTCGACAAAGCCTCCACCACCAACCACTAGGGGAGAGGAGAACCTATTCAGTAAATGGTGCTGGGAAAACTGGCTGACCATTTGCAGAAGATTAAAACAAGACCCCTACCTATCACCATACACAAAAATCAACTCTAAATGTATCAAAGACCTAAATGTAAAACCTCAAACCGTAAGAACTTTAGAAAATGCAGGAGACACCCTTGTAGAAATTGGAACAGGCAACCAATTCCTGATCGAAATCCCAAGTGCCCATGCCATAAGAGATAAGGTAGACAAGTGGGACCTCATCAAACTGACAAGCTTCTACAAAGCCAAAGAAACCATCGAGAGAGTGGGGAGATAGCCCACAGACTGGGAAAT
This sequence comes from Cephalopachus bancanus, assembly GCA_027257055.1. NCBI lineage: Eukaryota > Metazoa > Chordata > Mammalia > Primates > Tarsiidae > Cephalopachus > Cephalopachus bancanus. The sequence goes on from JAPVLO010000226.1 coordinate 1,742,160, forward strand.
AAATATTTGCCAACTGTATATCTGACAAAGGCCTAACATCTAGAATCTACAACGAACTCAAATGTGCCAAAAAGAAAAAACAAACAACCTCATTACAAAGTGGGCAAAAGATATGAATAGACAATTCCCAAAAGAAGACATAAGAGCAGCCAAGAAATATATGAGAATGCTCAGACTCACTAGTCATCAAAGAAATGCAAATTAAAACCACATTGAGATTCTACCTAACTCCTGTCAGGATGGTCATCATCAATAACTCAAAAAACAACAGATGCTGGAGAAGATGAGGCAAAAAGGGAACACTTCTACACTGTTGGTGGGAGTGAAAACTAGTACAACCTTTGTGGAAGACACTGTGGCAATTCCTAAAAGATCTAAAAATTGACCTTCCATACGACCCTACAATCCCCCTACTGGGAATATACCCAGAGGAACTCAAATCACTCTATGAAAAAGATACCTGCACACACGTTTATTGCAGTATTATTCACAATAGCAAAAACATGGAACCAACCATGCTGCCCATCAAAAGAGGACTGAATTTTTAAAATGTGGTCCATACACATGGTGGAATATTACACAGTCATAAAGAACAAAATTATGAACTTCACAACAATTTGGATGGACTTAAGAGTCTATAATACTGAGTGATCTATCACAAAGAACCAAGTATCACATATTCTCACTCATAAGCAGACCTTGAACAACTATTGTAATACTATAGGAAAAGAATATGATAGTAGTGGGAAACTGCCAGGGGACAGCAGGGGCAGGATTGGCAGTAGTGGGAAACTGCCAGAGGAAGTGGGGGGCACACCTCATCAACAAGGGTACCTGCATAATGAACGTTTGTATACCTAACACTGAATTGCACCCCACATATTTAAAATTAAAAATTAAAAAAAAAAAAAGGAACTCCCAGGCACAGTGATGTCAATGAAACTGCAAGTTCTTAATACAGAAAGGAAGAGGAAGAGGAAATCTACTGTAGGTAAAAATGACTCTTCCATTATATAAAAAAATGAAAATATACCATTTTACCCTCCACCAAACTGGCAAAAATTAAGATGTATTACAATACCAAGCATTAAAGAGTACACAGAATTCTCATACACTGTGGGAGAGAGAAAACAATTTAACAAAAAAAAAGAAAAGAAAAGAAAAAACACAGAGAAGATAGACAAACGGATGGACAGATGAGAAGTGAGAGACAGAGAAAGGAAGAAGGGGGGGTGGAGGGAGGATGGAAAGGTAAAAATGAAAGAAAAAGAAATGAAATGAAATGAAAAGGAAACGAAAAGAACAGAACAGAACAGAAAGGAAGAGTTGGGTACCGGCAGAAGAAAAAGGAAAAAAAACAGCCTAAGGTCTCTCAAGCATCAACAATTTGTAAAAAGGTCAACAGCGCTCTCTGCTGGACACAAGTGTCCTCTACACATCAGGCACAAGTAATAAAATAATATGCTATTGCTACATTAAACCAAATATAACTACTTTTATTAAAGTATATAGAGAAAATTAGCACTTATTTAATGAATAAATAAAAAGCAAGTATAAACACAAAAATGTGTCCATAAAAATACTTTGGCTCACACCTGTAATTACAGCACTTTGGGAGGCCAAGGCAGGAGGACCTCCTGGGCCAAGGAGTCCGAGAACAGCCTGGACAAATAAAGTGAGATCTCATCTCTAAAAAAAATCAAAAAACTAGCCAGGCCAGGCGTGGTGGCTCACGTCTGTAATCCAGCACTTGGGAGATCAAGGTGAGAGGACTGCTTGAACCCAGAGGTTCGAGACCAGACTGTGTCAACATAACAAGACCTAGTCTCTACGAAAAATAAAAAAAATTAGCTGTGCTGGTGGCATGCACCTGTAGCCCCAATTACTCAAGAGGGTAAGGCAGAAGAATTGCCTGAGCCCAGAAAGTTAAGGCTGCAATGAGCCATGATGCCACTGTATTCCAGCCTGGGCGACAGAGTAAGATCCCAACTCACAATCAATCAGTTAATCAATCAATCAATCAATAAAAGAATGTCTTTCCCATTGTGGAGATTTACTAAAAGAATAGGCAGAATATAAATAAGTCTAGAAAAAATGATTACAAATGATAAAATATGTAATATGTTAGCATTCTATTCCAAAAAGCAATGTTTTTCTTAACTATGTTTTGATTATATGGATACAGATGCTTTACTAGATCTTTGGCATATGAATTATCAATATTAGAAAGTGAATCTATGCCATGTGCAGTGGCTCAGATCTGTAATCCCAGCACTTTGGGAGGACAAGTCTTGCTTGCTTGAGCCCAGGAGCTAATAGGCAACATAGTGTGACCTCCTCTCTACAAAAAATCAAAAAATTAGCTGGGCATGATGGCACACACCTATACTTCCAGCTACTTTGGAGGCTAAGGCGGAAGGATTGCCTAAGCCCTGGCGGTAGAGGCTGCAGTAAGCCATGGTCATGTTACTGCACTCCAATCTGAGGTGACAGTGAGACTCTGACTAAAAAAAAAAAAAAAAAAAAAGTAAAATGTAAGCAAAGGAATGAGCAGGGGACACTGGAAGATTATTCATCTAAGAGAAAATATTAACACTACTTTCTGACTTGAAAAGAGAGTAAGGACATCAGAGATAATAGAAAAATAGAGACATTTAATTCTCCAATTCACAGGTTTAGTTTATTGGAGAATAAACTAAATTATTTTAATATAATCTAAGAAAATTTTAAAGAAAAGCCTAAAAAATATAATGTCAATTCTGGAAAAAACAGAAATCACTAAACTAATTTATCATTTAATTTATGGAGAAAAGTTTGTCAAAAATAATACAACTGCAGACTTGAAAACTATGAAGATTCTAACATTAATACCTTTGTAGGCATAAGAGAATTAAACCCTCACTATATAAATCCCAATAGCTATTTTCAAATAAAAAAACACTGTACTTCTTAATATCATGTAACTAGATGAGAGGACACTAAAAGCTCAGACTTCACCACTACACAATACATGCTTATAAGAAATCTGCATTTGATTCCCTAAATAAATAAAAGTTTTTTCTTAATAAAGAAAAAGATAGGAATAGTATCCTTAAAATGTAAAGGTGTTAGAGCTAAATAAGATATAAAGTATCACTGAATCTCTTTTTCCTTCCACATGAAGAGGTTTTAAAAAAAATGATACTTGCCCAAGACAATCAATTTACCTTTTTCAAAATTATTATAAGGTCTAGACCAAAATACAATAGATAAAATGTGAAGTATATGATCTGGAAACATAAGAAAAGTTCCAAAATATGGACTGCATTTTTTTCAATTACTTTATCTAAAAGTTTTGGTGATAAACTAATTTCAAAAGCTGCTGTATAATAAATATTAAAACTTATGGAATATATATGACACTGTATCTTTTTATTCTATTTCTTTATGAAATCACCTATTCCAAAATCTCCAGAATATTTTTGTGATTTATAAGTCACTTTGCAAAGACTAAGAAATGTTATACCAGAAAACAAAGTTAAGTTCATATAAGGAAAAATATACTCCTCTGACACCCAAAGATCCCATTCTTTAAACAAATTACCTCTACTCATAGCCCCATATTCTTTCTTATATTATGCCCATGGAGATGATTCTTACACTCTGAAAAACTAGATGTATTATTTAATGCTAAAAATCCATGAGAAATTCGCTAACATACAAAAAGCAAAACCTTCATATTCACTAGAACTATACATTTTGAAATGATTATATTTCTATTATAACTGCTTATCCTAGTTTCATGTTAGGAAGAAAAATAAAATTGAAAATATAGATCATTCTACCCAAGTATTTATGGATTTTACTCCCTAACCATTCAGAAAGTACATAAAAGTACTTTACATATATATATCCATGCTTTTCATTACAGGTTACCAAAAAAACACAAATTTTTTTTTGAGTTGGAGTCTCACTCTGTCGCCCAGCCTGGAGTGCCGTGGCCGCTCCCGGCTACCGCAGCCTCGATCTGCTGGGCTCCGGCGATCCTTCCGCCTCAGCCTTCCGAGTAGCCGGAATTACAGGCGCACGCTACCATGCCCGGCTAATTTCTTGATTTATTGTAGAGATGAGGTCTGGCCTGCCCAGGTGGGTCTCGAACCCGCGGGCTCAGGCAATCCACTCTCCTCAGCCTCCCAAAGGCGCGGGATTACAGGCTGAGCCACCGAGCCCGGCTTATAAAGACAAATATTAAAGCTCAACCATATGTTCTCTTGCATGGCAAAAGAGTTTTGATATCTGTTAAATTTACTTTATGCATGTTTAATTAGTATGGCATATATCACTATGTCTTCTTACAAACAAAAGTTTTGTGTCATACTAGTGAAATGTTACCATTTGAGTTACTAGATTTAACTGGGATATTGAGTTTGTTCAATAAATTTCAAACTTATATTTTCAAAGACCAATGCCTTTAATGTTATGAGTAATAAATCACCCACTTATAAAAAATTATTCCATTTCTAAAGAAATGTTATACTACCTGAAACCAAGGAAGATGTGTAATTTCCAGTTTGAAAATAAAACCAATATAAAGATATAGATATACACAGTTATAGTTATATTTTGCCAATGAGCAGATCATAGTATATGATCAACATATGTCAACGTACTACATAACCAAAAGAAGAAATCAGCCAAAGCACTTGGCTTAAAATTAGGGTACTGAACCAAGAGCATAATACCTTATGGTCAAGTGGTCTAGACTCAACAGATATCAAAAGAATTTTTTACTTAGTTCAAAATCTAACTCCTCAAAATTTACAATGTTGGTATTATCAGTAATAACATCATATAATGCCTTTTGGCAGCATTTAAAGATAAGAATTACATACTTCCCAAAGCAGTCTACAGATTCAATGCAATCTCTACTAAAATACCAAAGTCTGGCCAGGTGCAGTGGTTCATACCTGTAATCCCAGCACTTTGGGAGGCCGAAGTTAGAGGACTGCTTGCGCCCAGGAGTTTGAGACCAGCCTGGGAAACCCAGTGAGACCTCAACTCTACAAAAAATCAGGAATGGTGGTTTACGCAAAGGAACCCCTGAGTCCAGGAGCCCAAGGTTGCAGTGAGCTATGATTGTGCCACTATCATCCAGGCTGGGTTACACAGTGAGATTTTGACTTAAAAAAAAAAAAAACACCAATGACATTCTTCACAGAAATTTAAAAAATAAAATTCAAATGGAACTCCAGAAGATCCTGGACAGCCAAAGCAAAAAGAATAAAGCTGGAAGCACCACCACACTGCCTCACTTCAAAATATACTATAAAGCTATATAGCAACCAAAACAGCATGGAACTGACATTAAAAATAATAATACACAGACCAATGGAACAGAACAGAGAACCCAGAAATAAATCCAAGTATTTACAGCCATTTGATTTTCAAGATAGGCACCAAGAATGCACACTGGGGAAAGGACAACCTCTTTATTAAATGTTGTGGAAACACTGGATATCCACAAGCAGGAGAATGAAACTAGACTCCTATCTCTCCCCATCTATAAAAATCAACTCAAAATGAATTAATGATTTAAACATAAGTCCTGACACTATAAAACTACTGAAAGGAAACTGGGAAAAAGCTTCAAGGCCTTGGTTTAGGCAAAGATTTTATGGTTAGGACTTCAAAAATATAGGCATCAAAACCAAAAATAGACAAATGGGACTATATGAAACTAGGAAGTTTCTAAACAGCAAAAGAAACACCAGAGTGAAAAGAAAACCTGTAGAATGGGGGAAAATATTTGCAAACTAGTCATCCGACAAGGGACTAATATCCAGAATATACAAGGAACTCAAACAACTCAACAGCAAAAAAACCCCCAAATAATCTGATTTGAAAATGAGCAAAGGATCTGAATAAACATTTCTCAAAAGAAGGCATACAAATGGCCAACAAGTATATGAAAAAAAATGTTCAACATCACTAATCATGAGGGAAATATAAATCAAAACCACAATGCAAAATCATCTCACCCCAGTTAGAATGGCTTATCATCAAAAAGACAAAAATTTAACAAATATTAACAAGGATTTGGAAAAAAAGGAACTCATACACTGTCGGTGGAACGCAAATGAGTATAGTACATGCAAGCAGAAAATAGAACAATGGTTGCCAGGGGTGAGGAGGTAGGGGATTTGGGGAAATGTTGTTCAAAGTATAAAAAGTTACAGTTATATAGGATGAATCAAGTCTAGAGATTTGACTCATCACATGATATGACTACATGATATGACTATAGTTAATAAATGATGAGTATAGTTAATAATATAGATGATGACTATAGTTAATGATGATGACTACAGTTAATAATACTGGACTGAATACTGGAAATTTACCAAGAGTATATTTCAGATGTTCTTATCACACACAAAAAATGTTAACAATGTAGGTTAATAGACATATTAATTAGTTTAACTGTAGCAATATATCACTATGTATATGCATATTAAAACAGCACACTATATGCCTATAATATATACAATTTTTGTTTTTTAAAAATCAGGCAGGCCGGGTGTGGTGGTTCACGCCTATAATCCCAGCACTTTGGGAGACCGAAGTGAGAGGACTGCCTGAGCCCACGGGTTCAAGACTAGCCTGGGCAACTTGGTGAGACCTCATCTCTACAATAAATCAAAAAATTAGCCAGGTGTGGTGACGCATGCCTGTAGTTCCAGCTACTTGGAATGCTGAGGCAGAGGGATCACCTGAGCCCTGCAGGTCAAGGCTGCGGTGGCCAGGAGCGTACCACTGCACTTCAGCCTGGGAAACAGAGTGAGACCCCAACACACACACACACACACACACACACACACACACACACACAAAATCAGGCAGCCTGAGTCCAAGGTCTAGTCTCCTAATCAATAAAAGCAAAACAAAAATTCCTAATGTATATATATATTTCTTTTTTTAAAATAGAAATGGGATCTCGCTATGTTAACCAAGCTGGTCTCAAACTCCTGGGGTCAAGTGATCCTCCCACTTCAGTCTCCCAAAGTGCTGGGATTATAGGCATGAATCACCACACCTGGCCAAAAACAAAAAATCTATCTTGAATAATCACAGCTTACTCCATACTTGATTTCTTTATCTTTGAACTCCTCTGTATTTATTTCCTTACTTTGGTATTAGAACCCTGCTTAGATGGCTCCAGGACTTCAGAAAGGCTTTATTCATCTATTCATTCATTCATTCATTCATTTGTTTGTTCGTTCATTCATTCTTTATTTATTTATTGAGGTGAGGTATCAGTCTGTCACTCAAGCTGTAGTGCAATGACACCATCACAGCTTACCACTGCTTTAGCCTCCTGGGCTCAGGCAATCCTTCCACCTCAGCATCCTGAGTTGCTGAAACTACGGGAACACACACCTTCATACCCTGTTAATATTTTGATTTTTGTAGAGATGAGGTCTTACTATGTTCCCTAGACTGGTTTTGAATCTCCTATCTCGGTCTCCCAAAGTGCAAAGAGTCAATGCAGCTAGTCTCAAAAAGGCATTTTAGAGAAAATGTATAAAAAAGTAAATAGAGCATTTGCCAGAACATCAGACTGCCTAGACAGGATTGACCTCTACTATTTACCAGCTTAGTGATCTTAAGGAAGTTACTTACTTCTGAGAGTTTCCTTCTCTGGAAAGAGGAACAATAGTACCTTGCCTCATAGTTGTAGTAAAAATTCAGTAAGATTCTGCAAACAAGTATCTGTTGGACAACTAATGTGTACCATAGGTGTTCTAGACACCAGGAATATACATGTAAAGCCTGACATTATATTCCAAAAGGACAAATAGATAATAATCAATTCACATAATACTAACCTTATGAAGAAAATAAAGTACTGTGAAAGAAAATGAACAAGAAAACATTGGCAGAGCCCACCACAGAGCTTATGTTATAATGGTCCTGATGATTATTGACAATTTAACAATAGAAGCTTCTCAACAACTCCTTCAACTATAAGGTTTCCATGAAGATCACCAACAAAATGCAAATTAAATCTATAGTAACTGAAAACAAATCTGAGGTTGCCTGGGAATAGGGGAACAGAGTAGATTAAGGTTCCTTGGTCTATCTTGTACTCAGGATGCATTTTTTTCCAGTTATCATTTTGCAATATCAAATGTACTGGTCATTTAGATAATATTTAGTTCACTGAGTTTTACTGATATTACAAATGTTGACACACTGTACAATAATGTGTACAATATCACTATACAACATTAAAAAGTCAGATTCTATAATATCTACCATAAATTTCATCAGCAATATTTGTCAGTATCAGAAAACTGCCAAATCACAATGGTATATATAAACTATACAAAATTTTGATTTTCATTTGAAAGCTCAAATTTTATCAGGCTCACATTTATTATCAAGAATTACCATAGTTAGTACATCATTCATTTTTTTCATGTTAAAATGATATTCCATGAAAAAAGTGATTAGTTCAGCTCGCAATCCAGACTATCCTACAAGTGCTTTTTCTCAAGACATCCATTCTACTTCTATATGCAAGTATTTTATGAGTGCTATTCACGTCTTCACATGGAATGTTAAAAATCTAAAGGGCTAAGATTTAATAATATTAGTAATTTTTACTGCTTAATCAAGGACATTCTTTAAAAAAAGTTTAAAACGGTTTATTAGAGAAAGAAGAGAGAAAAGAAACAGAGACATATCAGAGTTGGCATGGGCAAAAGAAACCACCATCAAGAACATCTGTACATAAAATTGGCTTTTTTTCACAGTCACCCAGGTTGGAGTCCAGTGGCACACTCATGGTCACCACAGCCTTGACCTGCTGGGCTCAGGTGATCCTTCTGCCTCAGACTTCCAAGTGAATGTAACCACAGGTACACACCACCATGGCTAGTTTTTTGATTTACTGTAGAAACGAGGTCTTGCCAAGTTGTCCAGGTCGGTCTTGAACCCCAGGACTCAGGCAATCCTCTCGCCTCTACCTCCTAAAGTGCTGGGATTACAGGTGTGAGTCACCACATCCTGCCGCAAATAATATCTTAATATTACTATGCAAATACTTTTGATCTCATAGACTACTTGGGAAAAAAAATCTCAAGAACCTCTGGAGCTCCCTGGACTACTTCTTAAGAACTGTTGCCCTAAAGACACTGAAAGAACTTTGGGGATTGAAGTTCACAAACATTAGAACATACAACAGAAAAAAGAACAATCAGATCTCTTTCTAGTTCCATTCTCTCATATTATAAATGAGGAACTCGCAGGTTCAAGACCCGCCTGGGCAGCGAGATCTCATCTCTACAATAAATCAAAAAATTAGCCGGGCGTGGTGGCGCACACCTATAGTTCCAGCTACGTGGAAGGCTGAGGTGGAAGGATCGCCAGAGGCCAGTAGGTCGAGGCTGCGGTGGCCGGGAGCAGCCACTGCACTCCAGTCTGTGCGACTGAGTGAGACACCAACTCAAAATAAATAAATAAATAAATGAGGAACTGAGGTATAGACAGGATAGGCTTTACCATCTCACCCTTTAGTAGCAGAGATGTGACAGCATTTAGGACTTCTGAGTTGTTTCCTACTGTTCTTTGTATAATACTATTCTTTTACAAAAATTAACTTAGAAAAGTCTACATTTTCCTTCTTTAAACAGAACAATGGTACAAATACATACATTTCGTGGAGAAAAGGCGTTTATCTTTTCCAGTGGAGAGTTGAGTTTTATGGTCTTTTCTAAAGCAACTTTGGCATCCAAATGGTGTACTTCCTTTTCAAAACAATGACGTTTTCTAATCTGTAAATACAGAAACAAAATGAAGTTTAATGTAAACCAAAAGTGTCACTCGTTAATTATCCTCAAAGGTCAAAATGTATTTTTTTCTGTATGCATGTGTTTGTATCCAAACAAACTATTTCTAACTGGCAATAATCAAATAATTATTTAAAATATAATTAGACACTCCACCTCATTATAACACTTAAATAGAATATACTAACAACTCGTGAATACTAGCTAAACTAGCTTTTATTTATTTATATATTTTGAAACAGGGCCTTGCTCTATCTTCCAGGCTGGAGTGCAATAGCCCAACTATAGCTCACTGTAATCTGGAACTCGTGGGCTCACACAATCCCCCTGTCTTGGCCTCCCAAGTTGCTGGGATTACAGTCATGTGCCACTATGCTTGGTTAATTTTTTTGTAGAGCCAAGGGTCTCACTATGTTACCCAGGCTGGTCTCAAACATCTGGCTTCAAGGAATCCTCCTGCCTCAGCCTCCTAAAGTGCTGGAATTACAGGTATGAGCCACAGCACCTGTCCCCAAAATAGCTTTCATTAGTGATATATCAACATTTTAGTATTGTAAAATGATCTTCTCAAAAAATAGTCCCACTATATGTACATCTAGTATTACAGCAAAGTCCAATCATACATATCTAATTGGAAAATAAAATTAAATCAAAATTTAAGTATAATTATACATTGAAAAGCATCCAGAATAAAAATTTCTTTTTTGAGTTGGTGCTTCACTCTGTCATCCAGGAGGCATTGCAGTGGCACCATCACAACTCATTGCAGCCTCAGCCTCCTAGGTTCAAGCAATTTCCAGATCGGCCTCCAGAGTAGCTGGGACTATAGGCATGCATTAACATGCCCAGCTATCTTTTTTTTTTTTTTTTGTATAGACAAGGTCTTGCTATGTTGCCTAGGCTGGAAAATTTTTGAAATGTAAATAGCCATGATTTCCTAATGATAGAATTGATTACTATTGTTACATTACTTACTAGATATTTGATAAGCCAAGTTGTTTTTATTAAATCTCTTTTACAAATACCACTAAGTTTTCTTTTCAAACTACATCCATGTTTTTTTCCTACTTGAAAAAGACCTACTTACTATAGTTATAAGGGGGAAAAACATTTCAATAATCAATAATCCCATTCCTACCAAAAATGTCAGGGCCAATAAAGTCAAGGAGTAAATGTTTTATGTTAAGCCCTAACTCATGACATATAACTCTATTTACACATCTTGGGGGTGAAAAATCTCTACAGATTTACACTTTGTTTGGAATTGATGCTTTGACAAAAATAAATGAGCTCATTCTACTTCAAAGATAAGGTTGAACTATAGAAATTAATAAAAATTGTGAGTGGAACAGCTAAACTACATAAGAATGCAAACATCTGGAATATATCCAACTAAAAGTATCCAATTACTTACCTACAATTACTAATACTAATTAATAATTATCTTTTTTATTTGTAACTAAATTATTAAAATCCCAGCCTCCCTGCCTCACTGTTATGAATTGTGACAAAAACTTGTGTTCATCTATGAACAATACATTTCATTAAAAATACCTAGTAATTAAGACATTTTAATAATTTTTAGAAGTATACATATTTTATCATGTATCAATCTTAAAAACTCAATAAATCATAAACCTTGTCATTATACTAAAACTATCAATACCAAAAATATCCATAACACAAATATTCATATCAAAGGTATTTTGAGCAAAAGCAAATGCTATTATAAATTTAAAACAATGAGGGGGTTAAAAAGTACAAAGTAGCTATATCACCAAGATATGCCTTAAGTAAATATTTTACTGTCAAATTCTTCATATACAAGAAAGCACCATGCAGTTTAACTTCAATGACATAGTATTGTGAATAATACGCTGTAATAAGAAACTCTTTTGTAACAGATAACCGTACAAATTAAAATTACAACAGATTACCATTTAAGTTACAGTTGTCATATGACCCAACTAATCTCCACAAGCACACTGAAAACTTGATTGATACTTGACTACTATATTCAACTATAACTAGATTATTTCTCTGCCAATAAACCCTGTTTACCTGCTGTGTAGTTTCTAAGGGTCGGATTCTTTTCTTCTCTACTTGAAAATCATCATTTTCGTCTCTGTATACGGATGCCTGTTTCTTGGCAGATAACTTTGCAGCCAGAGTGGTTTTTTCAGGGGAGTCTTATATAAGAATTTTTTAAAAAGCGTAAATAACTTAAACAATTTTTCTAGAAGATGTTAAGACTTATTGCTAAAAATGTCATACCATAGTTTAAAACATGAGACCCTAAAGATGTTTAAAAAGCACTTCTTTACCATTCAGTTCATTTTACCAAAGATATAACAAACATTTTGAGAAACGTGTTCAATAAGAAAAGCCCAATTTTAATTTAATAGCTTTATGTGTTTGTAGACTACTCCCAGTAAAAGGGTAAAATATGTAACTCTAAGATTCTCTCAATAAAATGTATTTCATTTCCATAAAAACCTTTATTTACAATATCTCAATATTTCTTTCCTAAGCTTCTCTATGTTCTTCTTTAGACTAGATAGATAGATATAGATAAAGATATAGATATAGACATAGATATATAGATTTTTTTTTTTTTTTAGTTGGAATCTCACTCTTGCTCAGGCTGGAATGAAGTGGCACACTCATGGCCACCGCAGCCCCGACCTGCTGGACTCAGGCAATCCTTCCACCTCAATCTTCCAAGTAGCTGGAACCACAGGCACGCGCCATCATGCCCAGCTAATTTATTTATTTATTATAGAGACGAGGTCTTACCAAGTTGTCCATGCTGGTCTCAAACCCCTGGGCTCAGGCAATCCTTTCGACTTCACCTCCCAAAGTGCTGGGATTGAAGGTGTGAGCCACCATGCCCAGTGGAGACTAAAAATATTCATTATAGAATCAAGTTTACGTAATCTGTCTTTTAATCTCACAATCTCAAAAGCTCATTCTCAAGGTCATCAATGACCTCTTAATCACCAAATAGCATTAATTAGCCCATTCTACAAAGGTGAACATTAGGTTTTAAAGAAGTCATGTAATTTGCCCAGTGTCAATAACTAGTGAGTGGCGGAGCTTAGATGTGACTGAATCCTGCTGTCTGACTCCAAAGTCCATAAATATAACCTCTAGGCATATAGCCAAACATAACTCCGTCTTCTTGGAACAAAGCAAATATATTTTTTTCTTCCTTAATGTCTGTAACTTTGTTCCTAACTATTCTTTATATGTTAGTTTCTCCCTTTTCCTAAATATTAGTGTTCTTAAAGGTACCTTCCTTCTTTGCTCCTCTCTGCACATTCTCTCCTCTCCTGTGACTTGAATTCACATAACAATCATTTATTATAATGAGTCCATACAATGGCCAGATACCATGGACAAACAATGAAAGAAACAGATACTGGTCTCAACAAATTTATAGACTATTTACAGAGGAGAAAGACCTACATGAACTGGTCTAATACTGTTCTCCAAAACATAAATTCAGAAATAAACTTATGTCACATAGCATTGGTTTTCTAGTTTTTTTCTTAAGTCTAGATCTATTTTTAAAAATATTGCTTAAAATTTCCAAAATAGGAATGAAAAGACCTAGAACTTCCCTGATCTACTTTCCCCTTCCCCTTACAAGCCATGTTTCTTTGTAAGATTCTTAGAAAAATAGTTTAAAAACCACTATACTCTAAAATCTTAAGAGTTCTGTCTTTCATACCTAGGTCTTTAATCTGCCTAGAATGAATTTTTTTTATATGGTGTAAGGTAGGGCTCCAATTTCAATCTTTTCTATATGGATATCTAATAGTCCCAGCACCACTTAAGTCTCTGTATTCACCTATGCTCTGTAGGAGCATTTCTGTAAAAATATCAAGTTTCTGGATACATAAAAGACTGAAGTAGGGTTCTCTCACTGTGCTAACATCAAAATGTCTTAATTACTATAGCTTTATGTGTAATAAATCAGGATATCCAGTAGATCAAGGCTGTTACCTCGACCTGCTTCTTCCAAAGTATCTTGGTTATCCTTAGCCTTTTGCATTTCCATACATATTTTAGATAAGACATGATTTTAAGCTTTGCATTTCCAAGCACATCAGCAAAATCACCACAAAATAAACCTAGATTCTCAACAAAGATAATTTTAACACCAACACTTCCCACCCCAGCAACACAGGGCGATGTCTGGAGACATTTTTGGTTGTCACAAAAGGGAGTGAGGATGTTTACTACCAGCATCTAGTGGATAGAGACCAGGGATGCTTCTAAATATTTCACAATGAACAGCTCCCACAACAAAGAATTATCCCACTCAAAACGTTAATAGTGTCACTGTTTCGAAACCTTGACCCAAACAGAACAAGGGGCAAATTTCCCTGGGCCCATTAAAAGGGTAGGGAATGTCTATCCAAAATAACTTATTTCAAGAAAAACTAAACTGCCATATGCCAGATAGGTTAACTCCAATTTATAAAAATAAAAATCATATCATCATCACATACAAAGTTTTATCTTCCTGTTCTTTATAACAGATGAGTTTGGAAGAAGCTCATCAAAGGGGTTGTTAAGTATTTAAGATACAGACTTGGGGAAAAAAACAAGATATTTCCCAACTATGTTTTTAAAAATCCCCTTCAATTCAGTAAGAAATAACCCAATAGAAAAATGGACAACCTGATTAGGCAATTCACTAAAAAAATTCAAGTAACAAATAAATATATAAAAAGATGCTCGACCACATTAGCCATCAGAATGGCTAACATTTTTTTTAAAACTGGAAATATCAAGTACTAACAAGAATGATGAACAACTTCCACATACTGCTGAGGGGGAGTAAGGAGAACAAGTGAGAACACAAAATTGGTTTTAACCACTTTGGAAAATGTTACCAGTATGTACTACAGCTGAACATATGTATACACTATGACCTGCAATTCCATTTCTAAATATGCAGCTAATAGAAAACACTTACCTATGTTCACCCCTATGAACAAAGATGTTCATGATAGCATTGTTAAAAAAAATGTAGAAACAACCCAAATGTCAAACAAATAAATGAGGTTTATTTGTATAAGGAAATAATATGAAGAAACAAGACTCGGTGGCTCAGCCTGTAATCCCAGCATTTAGCCCGCAGGTTTGAGACCAGCCCAGGCAACTTGGCAAGACCTCATCTCTACAACAAATCAAAAATTAGCCAGGCGTGGTAGCACACACCTTTGGTTCTGGCTACTTGGAAGGATCGCCAGAGCCTAGCAAGTTGACGCTGGGATGGCAGTGAGCATGCTACTGCACTCCAGCCTGGGCGACAGAGTGAGATTCCAACTCATTAAAAAAAAAAAAAAAAAGAAGAAGAAGTACTAATATACACAACAACATAAATGAATCCCACAAATACAATGTCAAGCAAAAAAAAGATAGATACAAGAGTGCATATATAATTCCAATTCTATAGAGGTAAAACTCATCAATGGTGACAGGAGGGAAGACAACAGTTATCTAAGGAAACAACGGACAGTGACAGGAAAAGAATATGAAGAGGACCTCTGGTGTGTTGGCAACAAATATACACATATATGGTTTTTTAGTCTAGGCAGTGGTTACAAGAACATGTTCACTGTGAAAATTCATCAAGCTATACACATATGATCTGCATGCTTCTATATTTAGGTTATATCTTACTAAAGAATTTACTTACAAGGAGAGTATCAGAATACAAGGTGGATTTATCCCTTTAGAATATTCTAAATAACCCTGACTCGCAATAATTTTAATATGCAAGTTGCACATATATGGACAACTGATTTTTGACAATGGTACAAAGGCAATACAGTGGATAAAGAACAGCCTTTTCAATAAATGATGCTGAATAAATGAATAGCCATATGCAAAAAAATAAACTCGGATCCACATCTCATATCATATGCACAAATTAACCCATAATGCACTTTAGACCTAAATGTAAAACCAAAAACTGTATCTGCTAAAAGACTTGTATTCAAAATACTTAAAGAATTATCAAAATTTAACAAGAAGAGGCTGGGCATGGTGCCTCACACCTGTAATCCTAGCACTTTGAGAGTCTGAGGAGTGAAGATTGCTTGAGCCCAGGAGTTCAAGACCAGCCCGGGCAACATAGCAAAATTCTCATCTCTACAAAAATTTTTTTAAAAAATTAGCCGGGTGTGGTGGCATGTGCCTGTAGTCCCACCTAATCAGTAGGCTGAGGCGGGAAAATCACTTGAGCCCAGCAGTTCAAGGCTGTAGTAAGGTGTGATTGTACCACTGCACTCCAAACTGTGTAACAGAATAAGACCCCTTACTCAAAAAAAAAAAAAAAAAATTAACAAGAAAAAAACTTAATAAACAAGCAAATGATTTGAACAGATATTTCATCAAAGACACATGGATGGCTAATAAGCAAATGAAAATATGCTTAACGTATAAGTCATTAGGGAAATGCAAATTTAAGCCATGAGATATCACTACATGGCTATTAGAATGGCTAAAATTAAAAAGACTAACCATACCAAGTGTTGCAAGGCTGTGAAGAAATTGGAACTCTCATAACTGATAGTGGGAATGTAAAATGGTACAACCACATCATAAAATTGTTTGGAAATTTCTTTAAAAGTACATACCTACAAAGCAAACTGGTCATTCCACTCCTAGGTTTCACCCAAGAAAAGAGAAAACATATGTCTACACAAGGACTTATATACAAATGTTCATAGTAGCTGTCTTTGTAATAGCCCCAACTAGAAAAACCCAAATATACATCAGGTAACTGGATAAACCATTTGTGGTAAATTCCATAGAATATTGCTCAGCAACAAAAAGGAAAAAACTACTGAAATGCAACCACATGGATAAATCTCAAAATAATTATGTTAAATGAAAAACAGATGAAATTAGTATACAAATTGTATGATTACATTTATGTAAACTGTAGAAAATGCAAACAAACCTATAGTAACAAACAGCAGATAAGTGGCTGGAGAGTGTGAGTTATAGAGGTAGGAAGGAAGGATAACAAAGAGGCATGAGAATTCTTGACTGGTGAAAGTTTCATGCAGGTATATATATGTCAAAACGAATCAATGTGTACCATTTAAATATTATACAGTTTGTTATGTCAAGTAAACCTCAATAAAGCTGTTTTAAAAGATTAGGTTGTATACAAACATTATATACCAGCGTTCTTATAATTAGCTTGAAATTAACTCCATTCATTCATCCACTGAAATATTTGTCTAGCACCTACTGCATGCCAGGCACTTTGCTAGGTTCTAGGGATACAATGGCAAGCAAATGGACATAGTTCCCGACCTTGTGAAGAATAAGGTCTGCCAAGGGGAAGCAGAGATTAATGAAAGATACATACAGACACATATATAACACAAACTATGACAAGTACTATAAAGAAGTACACAATGAGATGACAGAATACCACAGGGAAATCAAATCTAGTCTGACAGAAAAATCAGGAATGGATATTCCAAGAAAGTGATATGTAAGCTGAGGAAGAGAAGGATAACAAGAGGAAGACAGAACTTTGGTCAGAAGAGACACTAATATAAGCAAAGACTCCGAGGAAGGAGAAAGCATGAACCTTTGAAGGAGCGGAAAGAAAGTCAAAAGGTTTAGAGGTCAAAATAATGTAGACAACATTATTGGTCACCTAGTCAACAAATATTCCATATCCTTTTCCTCATTTCTAGCAGAATCACACTCAAGTTCCAGTACCTACCCTCCTCTATACAACCATGTATTTTAGAGGAAGTTGACTCCATCACTGATTTTAGGAAATGCATACTGTTTAGGTTTAAGTCAATTATGGTAATTTTTTTCTCCCTGCCAGTGATTAGTTAAGGAACAATAAAAGTAAAAGCAGGAAAGAAGTTATTGGATGCTCTAAACAGAAGATAACAGTTTGGACTATGGAAGTATCAATGAATATGAAGTTTTCCATGAAGAAATCAGGAAGAAAAAACTGTCCAGAATGTTCCCTAGGTTTCTGTCTTAGGTAAACAATAGTCAATTCCTTCCATGTAGTCAAAAGCAGAAGTATTTTTTTAAATATATCATTAATAATCTTATATTAGCCTTAATATATTTTTCTTAAATTAATAAAAACTATTTAAGGATCATACATAAACATACTTGATTCTCACATAGGATACTGGCCTCAGAAGGTCAGGTAAACTTATCAAGAATGAATGAATGAGGCAAATTAGATTTTGTCTTAGAATATAAACATCACGTTTTATAAAATTCTAACATATAATTAATTAACAATACTAGCTACCACAAAATCAGTTTCTGAAAATCACTTATTTTCCCTTGCCTTCATAAAAAAAGATTTAACCCAGCAAAATGTCTCAATAAAATAAACATCAAACCAAGAATAAAAAGAAGTTCAAGGATTTTTCTACCACACTATGCACTATTTTAAAATAATTCCAGATAAATTAGGTAGAGATCTAATGATCTGATGCTAATCAAATTTATATAAATTAGATTTTATAACAGTAATAATTAAGACTCTTATTACATATCAACAGACCCAAGCAAAATATAAATTACCTTGACAAGTTGATGAAGTGCCATTTCTTTCAGAGGGTGGTGTGCTTGGACTATTGAAATGATGTGAAGTTCCTTGGTTCATATCACTGTCTGTAAAATTCTTTGAATGGCAAATACAACAACAAGAGGATGGTACTTCAGCTTTTTTACTTGAGCCCTCATCCACTGGCTTCCCTAAAATGGAAGAATCTCTACTTATATCTAATTAAATAAACATTAATCATTCTCTGCAGCTAGGTTAAGTACCACCCCAGCTTACCTAGTATTGGAAGGTTTCCCAGTATGCAAGATTTTTATAGCTAAAACCAGGAAACTACCTGGCAAATCCGGACAAGCTGGTCACCCTATGTGCAGCATCAAACTGGACAGGAGAGAAGTACTTAAGCCAAAACATTTACAGAGAAATTATCACCAATTTATATAGTCTATAAAAATCTAATAATCAAAGATTCATTAAAATGTAATAAAAGCACCATTCAAGTATTCATTTATTTTTAGATTTTCTTAAAAATCAAGTAGGAAAGACCTAAAATATATTCTTAATTATTGCTCTTTCTCTAAATGAAGAATTTGAAAGTTCAATATATTAAGTAAAATGTTAACACATAAGGGTTAAATCATTTCCAACACTGTAATTTTATTTCAAATAGAAACATGCTTCATAACATATCAATTCTGATACATGTATCAAAGTACATTTTAAGGTCAGTATTCAAATGCAAAAAAATAGGTAGCTTTGATGCCTTCATATAATACAGAATTATAATAGGTCTACACCGTGTGTCTAAATTGGATAAAAATATATAATTTCTGAGTGATTTACTTTTTTTAATAGTACTGACATTCTTTTCATATTTGTACCAAATAAATACTACTAATTCTTTCAGACATCTGTCATTAAAATCTTAAGTTGCTCACTAATAATTTTAATTTTCTCCAAAAATTAACATGAGTAAGAATCAAAATGAACAACTAAGAGCTTATACAATATTTACTTTTTTAATTTTTAGCACATTCTTATTAGTAACAAGCATTCCCTTTTAAAAATGTATATATGTATACATATACACACATATACATACACATACACACACACACACACACACACACACACACACACACCTCCCCATGATTAATTTTTTTTTTTTTGAGTTGGAGTCTCACTCTGTCACCCAGACTGGAGTGCAGTGGCCACTCCTGGCCACTGCAGCCTCGATCCTTCTGCCTCAGCCTTCCATGTAGCTGGAACTACAGGCACATGCTACCACACCTGGCTAATTTTTTGATTTATTGTAGAGATGAGGTCTCGCCAAGTTGCCCAGGTGGGTCTCAAACCCGCGGGCTCAGGCAATCCACTCACCTCAGCCTCCCAAAGCACGGGATTACGGGCTGAGCCACCGAGCCCGGCTGATTAATTTAAAATTATCCTAATAGTTTAGATCATGCAAATAAAATATCAACTATTGCAAATTCACTATGTAGATTACAGTCTTTCATAAAAGAAAATATTAATGGGCATCTGTTAAAATCAAAGCAAGAGAAAATAATATGAATTGGTACAAACAATATTATAATAAATTTCTGCTTATCTGGCATCTAAACAAGTAGAAAGGTAAACCAGAATGTTTTCTTTTTTATATATTCCATGTTCTAATGTTGAGGAAGGAATAGATAAGCAAATATACTAAAAAGGTATACTGCCAGGCATGGTGGCTCAAGCCTGTAATCCCAGCGCTTTGGGAGGCCGATGAGAGAGGACTGCCTAAGCCCAGGGATTCGAGACCCACCTGGGCAACTTGGTGAAACCTCGTCTCTACAATAAATCAAAAAATTAGCCAGGCGTGGTGGCGCACGCCTATAGTTCCAGCTACTTGGAAGGCTGAGACAGAAAAGGATCGTCTGAGCTCAGCAGGTTGAGGCTGCAGTGGCCGTGAGCCTGCCACTGCACTCCAGCCTGAGCAACAGAGTAAGACTCCAACTCAAAAAGAAAAATTCTTAAAAATTATTAAAAAGCAATTAGCAAGGTGCAGTGGCTCATGCATATAATGCCAGCACTTTGGGAGGGAAAAGTGAGAGGACTGCCTGAGCCTTGGGGTTTGAGACCAGCCCGGGCAACTCAGCAAGACCTGGTGTCTACAATAAATCAAAAAATTAGCCAGGCGTGGCAGCAGTACCTATAGTTCTAGCTGCTTGGAAGGCTGAGGCGGAAGGGTCACCTGAGCCCAGCTGGTTGAGGCTGTGGTGGCTGTGAGTGTGCCACTGCACTTCAGCCTGGGTAACAGAGTGAGATACCAACTAAAAAAAATAAAAATAAAAAATAAATAAGCAATTAGTATATGTTATAGCATTATGACAGTCTCATCTCATATCTTTTACATACCAATTATCATCTTATTATTCTCATAATCTCTAAGCATCTAAAACTCTTATGTACTCTCTAAATCATCAAATATAGACTAAATTGTGTTCAATATTATTTTAGGGTTAATTAAGTGAATTTTGCTACACTGAAACACTTTTAGAAGATATATAAATTATTATAAAGAAACATCTTACAAGATAATATTTAAATGAGCTAGAACATAATGGAACTAGTCTGGATAAAGAGTACTTTATTTTGTTTTTTCATGTGCCAATAAGCAACCTGAAGATATCAAGTAACTACTTACCACTAAGAGATTGTTGCCATGCTAAAGCAGAACAAAGTAAAGCTAAGCTTTTTCCACTTCCTGTGGGGCTCTCCAACAAACAATGCTGTTTACTGTTTAATCCTCTGACAATCTATGGACACAGAAACCAATTTTTAAAAAATCAGTAAACATTTTGCTTTATTAGGGTCCTTTTCCATCAGAAATACAAAGCAAATAGCAAGGAAAAGTAAAGTTGCACTCCAGGGAACACAGCAACAGCAGAAGGAAGAACTACTATTTAGTTAAATCTAGACTTTATTCGTTTGCTAACTTACTGCCTAAGATTATGTTGGACTTATAAGCATATCAAGCACAAGAGAAGAAAGGAAAAAAGCAATGTATACCTTAATTATGCAAGCGCCAACCATTTCTGCTAAACTAAAATATGCTTATACATCAATGTATCAATATCTATGATGAAAACTTGATGGGTACTGCTAGTTAGAGTACAAATTGTTACAACCATTTTATAGAATTTGACAATTTCTAATAAAGTTTATGATGTCCAACTCCAGTAAGTCCAATTCTATATATATAAACCCAAAACCTTTCCCACATGTTCACAAGGAAAAATGCATTAAGAAAGTTCATAATAGCATTGTTTGTAATTGCAAAAGGACGTAAACAACCTAAACGTCTGCCAATAGGAAAATAAACAGATAAATTCTGGTATAGTTATACAATGGAATACTAGATAGCAACTACAAAAGATTATCATCAACACGGCAACATATTAAAAACATGTTAAGCCAAGAAAATCAAGTTCTGCAAAGGATAGGTATAGTATCATATCAACGAATAAAGTTTTAAAATATGTAAAATAGTCCCTTCCTCTCCTTTGTGAAGGTGAATCCCTCTTTTTCTCTCTCTCCAACTTACTTTCTAAATAAACAACTATATTTTCTAATCTAAAAAAAATGTAAAATAATACTCTATATTATTTACGGATACATACATATGCAACGAAAGTATAAAATACCAAGGCTGGGAAAGGAAGAGAACAATTTAAGGATACCAATAATCTGTTACCAGTAAATAATGTATGAAGAATCACAAAGTATTAAGATTTAACAATGCTGGAAAGTTAGTCTACTCAAATTTGTATATTAATCTTCTACATGATCCAAATACTTAAAAAAAAAAAATTAGTGTAGGCCGGGTGTGGTGGCTCATACCTATAATCCCAGCACTTTGGGAAGCTAAGGTGAGAGGATTGCCTGAGCCTATGGGTTCAAGGCCAGGACCAGCATTGGCAACTTGATGAGACCTCATCTCTACAATAAATTAAAAAAAACAGCCAGGCACAGTGGCACGTGCCTGTAGTTCCATCTACTTGGAAGGCTGAGGTGGAAGGATCACCTGAGCCCAGCAGGTTGAGGCTGCAGTGGCCGGGAGAGTGCCACTACCCTCTAGCCTGGGTGACATAGTGAGACTCCAACTCAAAAAAAAAAAAAAATTAATGTTGAGAAATTTAGTGTAAATGACGGTAAGTACTTTGTAGAAAGCAGTAACCCATTAAAGTAGATAGAAGTTCCAAATAAGCAAAGAAGAACGTTCTTCCTTGCCTCTTGTGTGTATATAGTTTAGTAGTGATCAGTATTATTTTTCCAAAGGTTAGATGTTCTTCTAAATGAACTCAGCAATATTCTCAATCCATTTACTATCTAAGAATATGAATGTAGTCACATACTCAATGTATATTATAGATCAAGCAAATGTATCTTAATAAAGATAAGACTTGGCCGGGCTCGGTGGCTTAGCCTGTAATCCTAGCACTTTGGGAGGCCGAGGCGAGTGGATTGCCTGAGCCCAAGGGTTCGAGACCAGCCTGGGCAACTTGGCGAGACCTCGTCTCTACAATAAATCACATCAAAAAACAAAATTAGCCAGGCGTGGTAGCACGTGCCTGTAGTTTCAGCTACTTGGAAGGCTGAGACAGAAGGATGGCCGGAGCCCAGTGGGTTGACGCTGGGGCGGCGGTGAGTGTGCCACTGCACTCCAGTTTGGGCGACGGACTGAGACTCTAACTCAAAAAAAAAAAAAAAAAAAACCGGGCTCGGTGGCTCAGCCTGTAATCCCGCGCTTTTGGGCTTTTGGGAGGCTGAGGTGAGTGGATTGCCTGAGCCCACGGGTTCGAGACCCGCCTGGGCAGCTGAGACCCAATAAAATCAAAAAATTAGCCGGTAGTACGCGCCTGTAATTCCGGCTACTCGGAAGGCTGAGGCGGAAGGATCACCGGAGCCCAGCAGGTCAAGGCTGCAGTGGCCAGGAGGGGCCACTGCACTCCAGTCTGGACGACAGAGTGAGACCCCAACTCAAAAAAAAAAAAAAAAAAGATAATAAGACTTTATGGCCAGGCTCAGTGGCTCAGCCTATAATCCCAGCACTTTGGGAGCCTGTGGGTTCAAGACCAGCCCAGGCAACTTGGTGAGACCTCATCTCTACAATAAATCAAAAATTAGCTGGGCGTGGTAGTGTGCACCTGTAGTTCCGCCTACTTGAAAGGCTGAGGTGGAAAGATTGCCAGAGCCCAGCAGGTCAACGCTGGGGTAGCCGAGTGTGCTACTGCACCCCAGTCTGGGCTACGGAGCGAGACTCCAACTTAAAAAAAAAAAAAGGCTTTATTAAGACTGATGAAAATACTTACAGAATTCATCATGGCAAGCTGTGATGGGTATGCTTTACAAGGAAAGCTAATCTTCACCCCTCCAACTGTATACTCAGACCACACGGCAGACATCATGCTTTCTTGTTAGTTCAGATTCCTAAATTGCAACAGAAATGAATATCAATATTGAAACAATGCCATCCAAAGAAAATCAAAGACCCCAAACTAAAAGAGAAGTCTAGAAATTAAAAAATGTATGTACAAAACAAATGGAAGCAAAAGAATGTCCTGGTCTTATAAAAATCACAGTGGTCAAGAGCATGTCATGGAGTTTAACAAATCTGGATTTGCATCCCTCCTCTGCCATGTATTAAGTTATGTGACTTTGTGCAAGTTATTTAACTTCTCAACCTCAGTGTCCTCATTCATCAAATAAGGATAGTGATAACATCTACCCTCATAGGATTGTTGAAAAGGTTCAGTGAAATAATATGCCTGATTAAACATGAGTGCTTATAACTGTTTAGACTGGATGTAATCAACTTATACAAACAGATTTCTGAGGCAACTCTCTACAACTCCATAGCACCACTCTTTTCCCCTTCCTATTCTGTGCCTTCTTGCAGTCCTCTAATTAGAAGAAAAAAAGCTGTGGACAGGGAGTCACAAAGCACAGGTTATACATTAGGTTTTGACAGGGACTCAGGTATATTACATTTGACATGTCTTTTTAATTTGCAAGTCCTAAGATCTTTACCTGTAATAATACCTAATTCAAAGACTGTTCTAAGGAAGAAAATGCCTTGGTTCATGGTAGGTGCTCAAAAATTTTATTTAGAGGCCATAAAAGTATAATTGAAAGAAAATTGCTTTGGAGTGGAGCAAACCTAAGTTTCAAACCTAAGTTTCAATTCCACTGTCAATCACTTAACATCTCAGAATGTGGTCCATCATCTAAGAAACTGGAATAATACTACCTGTCAAGTAAGTCCTGCCTGACAGTGTTTTTATGAAAACTAGCCAGGGCACAAGTTACCTAACCCAGGATTTGTTACAAAAGAGGAGGTCCACTTGAAATGCCCCCTCGTCCAAAGCACTTTTCTTATCCTAGGATCCACAGATGTAATTCAGAGACAGTGAGCTCTAGAAATTGCATGTGTAAGTTTCTGTGCCTGATTGCACATCCCTAAAGAGAAAGTCCATTGATTTCTCTTTCCACAAAAGTATCCTAAGGAAATCAAAATGTGCATCATCTCAGAAATGATATACACTGTTATCAAATGAGGAATTGTTTGCAATAGTGAAAAAAACGGTAAATTAAATTCGGGAATGAAGAGATTGTCAAAAGAGCAACCCAAGAGATGATGAAGCCAATGATATTATCCCCAGCTTGTGTGTTCCAAAAGAAGTTAAGAACCCGGTGTTCCAGGGTGTTTTCCAGTTCTCCCGCAAGCGTTACAAACCCTATACGCCAATCTCTGAGAATGAGGCTTGGTGGAATCTTAACTTCTTTTTTTTTTTTTTAAGTTGGAGTCTCACTCTTTTGCCCAGACTGGAGTGCAGTGGCCGCTCCCGGCCACCGCAGCCTCGACCTGCTGGGCTCCGGCGATCCTTCCGCCTCAGCCTTCCGAGTAGCCGGAATTACAGGCATGCACTACCACGCCCGACTGATTTTTTGATTTATTGTAGAGATGAGGTCTCGCTGCCCAGGCGGGTCTCGAACCCGCGGGTTCAGGCAATCCACTCACCTCAGCCTCCCAAATGCGCGGGATTACAGGCTGAGCCACCGAGCCCGGCTGAATCTTAACTTCTTAATCTGAATCAACAACTCAGCGCTGGCCTAGTTACTCAGACATAACCTAAAAATCAATCCGTCCCCTACCGCGGCTGTAGCAAAAGTCGTCTCAAAATGAAGGCTTTCCCAACATAAAGGACAAACAAACCGGTCTGCCTCCCGCCAACAGGTAAGGCGGGGCCCGGGCCAATAACGGGCCTGTGCTCCCTCATCGCAGGTTTTCTTCCCCGCCTTTGCCTCCTCCCACAGCCAGCTGAGATGCCCGAGGCCCTGGCGACCCAGGCCACACCGAGTGGCCCATAGGACTGCTCCGGCAGAGGCAGACGCACCCCGCTGGGAGGCTTCAAGCCCTTCCCTTCGGCTTCCCTCAGACTTGCCCGTCCCGGGGGAAACGAAGCAACGCGGACCGGGCTACGACTCACGGAAGAAAAGGAAGCCGATTTCTGAGAGCAAAGAAAGCGGAGCCCTGGAGAGGCATGCAGAGCACAGGCCTTACTCCATTCTCTTCCTCACTGACCTGCTACTGCCCGGGCCTGATTCGGGGGTCGCGGCCGCTTCACCTCCCCTCCACGCCAGCTCTCAGCAGACCCCTCTGCAACACAGCCCGAAACGAATTCCCGCCTCCCACCCTCGACTCCTAGCACCCAATCGTCGGCGAGCTCAGGCAACCAATCAACCGCCAAGGCCGGGAACCAACCAATTCCGGTGCGCGGCCTGGGGGCGGGACCTCTGGCACCCAATGGGAACCTCCGAAATAAGAACATACCGAAGAGCTTGGCGGCACCGGAAGGCGGTCGCCAGAAGCTTGAACGATTGTGGGGGGCGGGGGCGCGTTATTCAAAGCAGAAATGTCCTCTCCGTTTGACTTTTATAATCAATAGTTTATGCAGCGGGTTCCTTGGAAACTCGAGGTATCATTAAGGTTCGCAGACCTGCAGATGGGAAACACGTTCAAGCCTTGCCAGGTTTATTGAGCTTTCTTCAGTACCACTCAATTTAAATTTCCCAACTTTACTGCAGCCAAGGTATCGGAAAAACAGGCAGGAATTGCCAGCCTACTGAGCCAAGTTAGGCGAGAAGGTTCTGTAACAAATGGCTACAATATTGCATGATATTCAAAGCTCGCCCAAATACAAAAATAAGTCACAGATACGCTTTCAAGGTCTCCAGCAGCAGACCACTTCATCAGGGCTTACCCTCTCTCCACCCCTCCCAAGACCAGTGTATTTTTTGCCAAGAAGTACACTTCCGTTTCTTCAAAGGGGGCTGCTGATCTTTGTGTGTGTGTGTGTGTGTTTTATAACCTAAATCTAGCTCAAATAATACTGTCCCAGAAAAGCAAAACCTGGTATTGTTTCTCAAATTCAAGTAACTAGTTTGGGGAAGGAGGTTTGCTAAAAGAAGAAAGCAGGAGGGGACTAGTTGATTTGCTTGCCTCATTTTCCGTTGTTTTATCACCTTCCCAAAATGACAAAACCTGTAGTCATATAAATAAACTCTACCCTTTTTATTATTCTGGGACTGATAAATTTCTCAGTCCCAGAAATTTATCCTAGAGTCGTAATCTAAAAGAAAGAAAAAGAGGCAATAGCTCAGTTGATAACAGTACCTATTTGTAATGCTGAGGAAAAAAATATGAACTTCCTAGTCTAATAGTATGAAGGTGGCTATATCAATTCAATACATTATGAAGAAAATACAGTTATAAAAACTAAACAACTTGCAAGAAAAAAATTCCACACAAGGGTAAGTGAAAAAAGCAGGCGCCAAAGTTAGTGTTAGAAATTCAGTACCAGCCGGGCTCGGTGGCTCAGCCTGTAATCCCGCGCCTTTGGGAGGCTGAGGTGAGTGGATTGCCTGAGCCCGCGGGTTCGAGACCCGCCTGGGCAGCGAGACCTCATCTCTACAATAAATCAAAAAATCAGCCGGGAGTGGTAGAGCATGCCTGTAATTCCCGCTACTCGGAAGGCTGAGGCGGAAGGATCGCCGGAGCCCAGCAGGTCGAGGCTGCGGTGGCCGGGAGCGGCCACTGCACTCCAGTCTGGGCAAAAGAGTGAGACTCCAACTCAAAAAAAAAAAAAAATTCAGTACCATGAAAATATATAGGGATAAGCAAAGATGGAGTAATCTACTGCTGAGACAATAGGAAGAAAGATAATTTTTACAAATGAATCCTTTAAAATACCTTCATATTGTTATTTTGCTTTTACAGTTTTTTAAAACATCAGATCTTTTATGTAACTGCTCCAGGGTACCTACTCTCATTTTACTCTCCTAGATTACTAAGGCTCTTAATTGGCTCTTAGCCTTGTATTGCTGTTTATTGTTTGTGGCATAACAAGTAAGGAACTCACCCAGGCTTTGGAGCCAGACAGCCCTAGAATCCAGTCTCTTGAACTGTTCTGTTACTTTCAGGTAAACAGTAGTGGAATGAAACACAAAAAACTACAATTTCATTTGATAAAGAATATGAATGTTTATAAACCAATATTCAAAATAGCTGCACACATCTGTTTCCACTTGAATAAAAAAAAATCACATTGTGACAAGTTGTATAACCTTAACTTAAAATACATGAATATTAACATTTACTAATATATTTACACATTTACATTATCAACAAATCTGATGAAAAACAGCATATGTGATTATTTTAACAAAGCAAATTATAACCAGTCTTTGAAAATTGATCTAGGAATGTGCATTGCATTTAGTTAGAAAACGTACAATTCTTTTCTGAACTCCTAGGGCATACCTCTTCACACAAAATATTCCAAGCCCTCAATTTAAAAAAAGAACAGGAACAGTTGTATTTAATCTTAAGGAACTACAAAACTGCCTTGTTTAAAAATATGAAAATTCTTATGGTATTTTTAGCATATTCTTTAATTTTTCACATCAAAATTATTTAAACATTAAGCATCTAATAAAAAGTTATAAGTATTCTGTCACATATGCTAATGTGTACTTCATGATCTGAAAGTTACAAATGAATTCTTACAGAATACCTTTGTGAGATAGGGCCAGTAGTAACCCCAGTTTACAAAGGAGGAAAATGAGATGTGACTATTTGCTAGAGAAAAGGCTGAAGTCACTTTTCTTAAAAACTATACTTTCATATTAGCCTACCTGTCTTTTTTTTTTTTTGAGTTGGAGTCTCACTGTCGCCCAGACTGTAGTGCAGTGGCCGCTCCCGGCCACTGCAGCCTCCACCTGCTGGGCTCCAGCGATCCTTCCGCCTCAGCCTTCCAAGTAGCTGGAACTACAGGAGCACGCTACCACGCCCAGCTAATTTTTTTTTTTTTTTTTTTTGAGTTGGAGTCTCACTCTGTCGCCCAGACTGGAGTGCAGTGGCCGCTCCCGGCCACCACAGCCTCGACCTGCTGGTCTCCAGCGATCCTTCCGCCTCAGCCTTCCGAGTAGCTGGAATTACAGGCATGCGCTACCACGCCCGGCTGATTTTTTGATTTATTGTAGAGATGAGGTCTCGCTGCCCACGCGGGTCTCAAACCCGCAGGCTCAGGCAATTCACTCACCTCAGCCTCCCAAAGGCGCGGGATTACAGGCTGAGCCACCGAGCCCGGCGCCCACCTGTCTTTTATAAGTGAAGAGGTCTGATTCAAGTGAGGGGAAAAGGCGTGTAATTGAGGTATATCTCAGAGAGCAATAAGTACCTTCTACAGTGGATACTTTTTTTTTTTAATAAGGATTATAGTTTTCCTGAATACAACTGCCTAATCAATGGAAGTTGCTAACAGGACTTCAACATCCTTCAGCCAGACAGTATTTTCCACATTTTAAGTTTTCCTAAGGTTCAAGCACTGTATATATTTTCTCAAAGATCTTCTCAAGATGTGAATTATATCCTGATGACAAACCAAGAGTTCTTAATCCAGTGGGTTTATTTACCCTAAACTTCATTTAATGTGATTCATATTTCCCCCTCTGAGCATTAGATAAGTCAATAAAGCATTATAAAAATAAATTTGTAACAAAAATCTAAATGAGACCTCCTTTCGGGTTCTTCTTTAAACAAAGACACTTCTGTAAACACTTTTAAACCAGTATCTTAAAATTCCAACTTAATCAAGTATCTCTTTAAACAGATGGCTTCATATAACAGTAAAAATTGAAGCAAATATGTGAAATCTTCAAATCCTTATCTTTAATTCCATGGAAATCATTTACAAAAGCTACTTACCTTTTTAAAAGCCTTCTAAAAACCGTTTCTTGAGAACTAGAATTCCAACTTGCTTTACTATTACTTTGCATTGCAAGTCTTTGAGATTTCTATTTGAGTTGTTACCTCCTAATTTCTCCTATTCTCCTTTCCCTTGATCTCTTTTACTCTCTATCACCACTGCATCTTTGTCACTCTGAGTTCACAGTTAAAATAAACTACCCATAGACTCATTTTTATAAAAAATTAAAGTCATGGCAGTCCTTCTTCACTTCAAAAGCAAAATACAAAGGTCAAACTCCCTTTCCAATAATGAGTTTCTTAAATGTGTTCCAAATGGGAAAAAAAAGTTTGGTTGCTACAATATAAAAATACCAGCAAAGTAGATCCAAAGATGTGCCAATCAAATACAAGCAAGCATAATTCTCAAAGAGTTCTAAATTGTATTCACAATGAACTGAATTGTTTTAATGATTCCAAAACATTACTGTTCCCGTTTAGCTTAGAGTTGTTAAACGATGAAGATTCATGTTGGGTGTATGCAGCAAACAGCTTCTTCTTTTTTTTTTTTTAATTTTGTTTAAATTCCACTAACACTCATGTTTATTATTTCAATTATTGTGCTTTCAATACAATGACAGAGCTGTACATCAGGATCCATGCTTCCAATGTCCCTGGATCCATTTATATAAGATGGATCTTTACAGATTTGAGACCATACACTTGGCTTCTCCTTTATTTGTTGAAGACCTAAAAACATAAAGAAAAACAAATCAAAGTCAAGAAATCTGGAAATGAATTTGGCCTTTTTAAGATATTAAAATTAATCTTGAAAATGAGTTTCCACTTACGTGTAATAATTGGATCAATGTCTCTTGTCTGAGTGGCAACATCAGAAGCACAAACTTGTCCTATTTGGATCAGCAAAGACATGATATCCTCATATAGAGGAGGAAATGCTCGACAAAAAGAGACCAAGCTTGGCAGAGTTGGCATGAAAAAAGCATACCGTTTAGCCTGTGTTAAAACTGTTGGAAAAAAAATAAAACAGAATTTTGTACTTTACAGATATAAATTCCACCTACATGGTCTATATAACATATTAAGTTACCATGCTTTGTGCTGAAGATACTAAGTTTTCTTTTTTCTTTTTTAAGTAGAAAAGTGTCTGGCTATGTGGCCCAGACTAGTCTCAAAACTCCTGGCCTGAAGCAATCCACCTGCCTTGTCCTCCCAAAGTGCTTGGGATTATAGGTGTGAGGCCCCATGCCGAGCCTGAGATATTAAGTATTCTAAGACAGTAGTCCCCAACCTTTTTGGCATCGGGGACCAGTTTGCTGGAAGACAATTTTTGTACCCACAGGGGCTGGAGGGGCAGATGGTTTGGGATGATTCAAATGCATTACATTTATTGTGTAGATCAGTAGGGTAGTATTAGATTCTCATAAGGATTGCACAACCTAGATCCCCTCACATGCACAAATTACAGTAGGGTAAAGCTCCTATGAAAATCTAATGCTGCTGCTGATCTGACAGATGTCTGAGCTCAGGTAGTAATGCGAGCTATGGGAAGTGCTATAAATACAGATGAAGCTTCCCTTGCTTGCCCACTACTCACCTCCTACTGTGCGGCCTGGTTCCTAACAGGCCACCGCCCCACAGTTGGTGACCCCTGTTCTAAGACACAGCCAGCCCTGCCTCAGAAAGCTCACAATCTAATAGTCTCAGTCATTATTCAAGATATAAATTATTATTATGCCCAAGCTCTATGACAAATGCATTACATGCATTATTTGATAAAATTTGTACAATATTATAAATGAGGAAAGTACTATTATATCACTCATTTTACATATGAGAAAACTCTTCTTTTTTTTCTTTTTCTTCTCTTTTCTTTTTTTTACAGAGATAGGGTCTGGGTATATTGCCCAGGCTTCAGTGTAGTAGTGTGATCATAGCTCACTGCAACCTTGAGCTCCTGGGCTCAAGCTGTCCTCCTGCCACAGCCTCTGCAGTAGGAAGACTACAGGCACCAGCCAGTGTGCCTGGAAAGAAACCCATTAAAAGACACATAGCGAGTTGATGGTGCAGCTGGGATTAAATTCAGACAGTATAAATGTTTAACTACTACAAATAATAATAACATAAGGTAAATACAATGGGAAAAAAATGAACAGAATATTATGGAAACACTGTAATGAGAAAGAATATGTATATGTAATATATATATTTATACACATTTAAAAAATTTTTTTTAGTAAAAATCTCACTGTCACCTAGGCTGGAGTGCAGTAGCACGCTCATGGCTACCACAGCCTCAACCTGCAGGACTCAGGCAATCCTTCTGCCTCAGCCTTCCAAGTAGCTGGGACTACAGGTACACACCACCACACCCAGTTAATTTTTTCTTTTTTTCTTTTTGTCAGAGACTTACTGTCCCCCAGGCTGGAGTGCAGTTGCACACTCATGGCTACCGCAACCTCAACCTACTAGGCTCAGGGGATCCTTCTGCTTCAGCCTTCCAAGTAGCTGGAAATGCAGGTGTGTGCCACCACACTCAGCTAATTTTTCTGATTTACTATAGAGATGAGGTCTCATCAAGTTGTCCGGGCTGGTCTCCAACCCCTGGGCTCAGACAATCCTCTTATCTCCACCTCCCAAAGTGCTGGGATTACAGGCATGAGCCACCATGCCCAACTAGTTTATATATTTTAAAGTAATTTATTTTCATACCACTTTATTCCATAAACAAGGTGGTTAAAATTTTAGGATATATTTTAGAACTTAAGGAATCACCTAATATATGTATCTCTTATTTACACATATGATCATATTTTTCTGGAACTCTGAGCATTAGTAATAAATCATAAGCCATTTTCTACTAACATTACATTCAGAAAATACACTTGGTTTCCATTTATAAAATATGAAAAGCTTATTATATTTACTATAAATCTATATATACTCATTTACAAAATGAAATATACAATTTACCCTCTCTATAAAGTCACATCTGTAAACAGAAAAAAAACTTTCAAAAGAATAATTCAAAAGATGGCATAAGTTAAACTTGTAATAGCACATAATGTATCTTATTATCTCATAATAACAACAAACATGTTGCATCACTAAATTCAGAAAATACATGAGGGCTGAGGCAGGAGGATCACCTGAGATCAGACATTCAAGGCTACAGTGAGCTACGACTGCAGCACTACACTACAGCCTGGATGCCATAGCAAGACTCTACCTAAAATTTTTTAAAAATTTTTAAATGTATTAATTTATGTTAGATGTTTTTGTTGGTAATACTGATTGGCAACAAACCTGTTAGCAAAGTTCCCATGACATTGACAGCTAAGCGAGCCACACTAAGTGACTTTGGTAATGCATACTGGATACACAAGTGAGAAAGCAACTGGATAGCAAATATCTGCAATACAAAATCCAAATATTACATGTTTTTTAAGAATATATTTAAATATTAAAAATTATTAAATGTCTTATACAACTAATAAAAAAGACACAGATCAATTGTCCTAAAGCTCCAAAATGTTCATTACCTGTTTTTCAAGTTCTGGTTGTGCAATAAGCTCAGGTATGAAATCCAGACAGATGTGCATAGATGGAATACCCGCAACTGTCAGAGGCAAAAGTTCACATGGATAACCCTATCTCAACAGAAAGGGAAAAAAAGTTAGAAATAAAATAACTATAAGTCAAATACAGATTAAAATATAAATGAAAGATTTCACTTCCTTTCTGTAACATTTGCTCAGAAGGCTACAGTAGCCTACATGTATCCTGACATTTCACTTTTCTGATGTACTAGAATAGAGAGAAATTATCTGAACATTTCATTAGTTTGGGGAAAAAAGTAAAAATCTGGATTTTTCTCTATATTGCAAAAGACCATGATCATTTGTGCTATCACTTAGTTTCTAAATGGTCCCTATTAATATAGTTTTCAAAGCCCCCAAGAAAATTTACATTCAACCACAAAAACATCATTTTTTGGAAACAGACCTGAAAGTGAACAAGCTTAGCAATGTTGGGATCTGCGATGTACATCTGATGCAACAGACAACAGATAAGGCACTGAACTTCTCGAAGATTACAGAGCAAATTTCCTTCTCCTTCCTCCATTCCCTTATTTGGAGTGCTGGTAGTAATAACACTTTGAACGTTCCTTAGCAAGCTGTCTGGATTGACACCATTTCCCTTTTCTTCTTCAGTAGGTAAGCAAATCTCTAAAAGAATCTGGACAGCTGCACTATCCTGTAAGCAAATAAAACATAGTGAATGTAACAAGTTTCTGAGAAATTGGTTTGAAAACCAAATCTCATTTTGTTTTCACATGAATGTATAGAGTAGTGGTTTTCACCTTTTTAGGGTCATGAACCTCTTAAGAATCTGAAGAAAACTATACACCCTCTCCCCATAAAATTTAACATATATAAACAAACATATTATCTATTACATA
Source organism: Cephalopachus bancanus (assembly GCA_027257055.1). NCBI lineage: Eukaryota > Metazoa > Chordata > Mammalia > Primates > Tarsiidae > Cephalopachus > Cephalopachus bancanus. The sequence goes on from JAPVLO010000226.1 coordinate 1,776,347, forward strand.
GTTTTAAGGAGATTACATATCTCTCTTTTTTTTTCTTTTTGAGTCGGAGTTTCATTCTGTTGCCCAGGCTGGAGTGCAGTGGCATGCTTCTGGTCACCTCAGCCTCGACCTACTGGGCTCCAGCGATCCTTCTACCTTAGCCTTCCAAGTAGCCAGAACTACAGGTTTGTGCTACCATGCCCAGCTAATTTTTTTGATTTATTGTAGAGACGAGGTCTCACCATGTTGCCCAGGATGGTCTCAAACCTGCGGGCTCAGGCAGTCCTCTCACCTCAGCCTCCCAAAGTGCTGGGATTATAGGTTTGAGCCACCATGTCTGGCCAAGATCACTTATCTCTAAGGCAGATCCATGGACTCCAGTTTAAGAACATCTGCTAGAAGGGTATATGATTCAGTGACACCCAAAACAGGCCCTAGACAAAAATGACTTCTAACCAGAATTTTCTTTCCTTCCTTTTACTCTCCCATGTTCCCAAGGATCCTATCCAGGAGTTCCTCTTTTTTTCTCACTTGGCTACCAATTAATTAACACCTCTGAAAGTGACGGTTAATAATGAATGCCTAAAAGTCACTTCCTATAGCTATTTTCCCTTTTAACATGAAGACAGATTGTTTAAGGCCCTAGTTTTACAATAAATGATTTTACCTTATCATTCATCCCACCTGCACAACTCTTTCTTGTTCAGTCTACAAGCTTGAGTGTCATTTCATAGAATAGTAGGCTTGAGGGGTGACATATTTGAGGTCCCCCATATATAAAGGAGAGCTACAATAATGTTCATCTAGCAGGAAGCAGTAAAAAAAAAAAAAAAAAGAATATGTAACATGCATCTATGAAAAACAGCCATTGCCTGGGGTACAGAAAACAGTAACTTGAGCTAAATGAGTAAGAACTTCATTATTATAAAGTAAGGTTAGCCTATTTTATAATCATGGTGTTTGGGTTGAGAAGTTTTTAGTTATTGTTTTCTTGTGGGTTTTTTTGCAGACTTTAGAGCCCAGAGTGCACAGAAGTGAATCCTAGTTTTGCCATTTACTAAATATGTGACCTTGAGCAAATCACTTAACCTCTCTGGGTCTCATTTTCCTAAACAGTTAAAATGAAGATGATAATACTCCATAACCTATAGGTTGGTCATAAAAATTAAATGAGTCAATTCATTTAGAGAACTTAGACTAGCATCCACCATATGTTAAGATGTTAGCTTTTATAGTCCTCAATCCCTTATCTGAAACTCTTAGGGACAGATTTATTTTAGAACTAAAAATTTTAAATTTAATATTATGTAATACCTCCCAACAAGAGTGGGATAGCACCTTGTCATCAAACATATTCATATTTCTGCAATAAAGCATACTAATATTCATATTAAGTGGGATAAAGACCACATTCAGATCGTTTTGTAACCAAATGAGTTCACATCAGGTCAAGTTTTCCTGCCAAGTGAATCACAAAAGAAATTCTTCAGTTTTCACAGCTTTTTGAACTTCTGTATTACAGATAATTGTGCACCTATATTATTATTTCTAATTCCCTTTACTACCAATGAGATTATTTCAGAAAATCTGTTTCAAACTAAGAAAGCATTTCTACTTTGGAGGCCTCGAATTGCTTAACATTTTATTTTATTCTCTATATATGGTTTTATCAGCTCATTATCTCCTGCATTATTCAAAAATGACTACATCAGCCTTCAGTAAAATTCTACATTGTTAACAAACTTTTCCAAATAAAAAGGTAGCCAAGCTGGGCTTGGTGGCTCAGCCTGTAATCCTGCGCTTTGGGAGGCTGAGGTGAGTGGATTGCCTGAGCCCGCAGGTTTGAGTAGTAGTTCCATCTACTTGGAAGGCTGAGGCGGAAGGATCACCAGAGCCCAGCAGTTCAAGGCTGCAGCAGCCGGGAGAGGCCACCGCACTCCAGTCTGGGCGACAGAGTGAGACTCCAACTCAAAAAAAAAAAAAAAAAAAAAAAGGTAGCCAAGAGGATTGCTTGGACCCAGGACTTTGAGACCAGCCTAGGCAACATAGCAAGGCCTTGTTTCTACAAACATATATATGCGTTTTATATACATATGTATGAACTGCTTATACTGTCACAATATTTATCACTGTCTGATGTTTATTATATTGTACTGTTTCTTATCTGTCTCCATCACTTGATGTTTTTCCCTTCCATTTGATCTTAAGAAACAAGTAATCGCCGGGCTCGGTGGCTCAGCCTGTAATCCCGCACCTTTTGGGGGGCTGAGGTGAGTGGATTGCCTGAGCCCGCGGGTTCGAGACCCGCCTGGGCAACGAGACCTCATCTCTACAATAAATCAAAAAATCAGCCGGGCGTGGTAGCGCGTGCCTGTAATTCTGTCTACTCGGAAGGTTAAGGCAGAAGGATCGCCGGAGACCAGCACATTGAGGCTGCGGTGGCCGGGAGCAGCCACTGCACTCCAGTCTGGGCGACAGAGTGAGACTCCAACTCAAAAAAAAAAAAAAAAAGAAACAAGTAATCAAGAATATTGTCTTCCTTACCACTATATCCCCAGTCCCTGAAACACTACTTGGCACACAGTAGGCGTTCAATAAATATTTATTGAATAAATGAACATGTAACTGTATCCTCATAATACAGTTTTATATTTTGTTAAAATATGTCTTACTTAAATGGCTCATATCATGAAGATTACTCCTGATTTCAGTAATACAATCCAGCTGACACTTAGAAGAAAAGGATTATAATAGATTCTGTATACATGATGAGTGCATGATATGCCACTAACGTACACAGAAGGTATAATGCGCCATTTTTTTTTTTTTTTTTTTTTTTGAGTTGGAGTCTCACTCGGTCGCCCAGGCTGGAGTGCAGTGGCCGCTCCCGGCCACCGCAGCCTCGACCTGCTGGGCCGGTGATCCTGCCGCCTCAGCCTTCCAAGTAGCTGGAATTACAGGCATGCACTACCATGCCCGGCTGATTTTTTGATTTATTGCAGAGATGAGGTCTTGCTGCCCAGGCAGGTCTCGAACCCGCGGGCTCAGGCAATCCACTCACTCAGCCTCCCAAAGGCACGGGATTACAGGCTGAGCCACCGAGCCCAGCTCAATGCGCCATCTTTAACTGATTATACTAGTAGGGAAGCCCTTGCCCTTTTTTTTTTGAATTGGAGTCTCACTCGTAGCCCAGGCTGGAGTGCGGTGGCACACTCACAGCCATCCCAGCGTTGACTTGCTGGGCTCTGATGATCCTTCCATCTCAGCCTTCCAAGTAGCCAGAACTACAGGCATGCACTACAAGACCCAGCTAATTTTTTTTATTTATCATAGAGACGAGATCTTGCCAAGTTGTCCAGGCTGGTCTCGAACCCGTGGGCTCAGGCAATCCACTCGTCTTGGCCTCCCAAAGTGCTGGGATTACAGGCTGAGCCACCGAGCCCAGCCCCCTTGCCCTTTTTGACTAAATTTTACTTTAGCAAAATTTACCTGAGCAGCCAGCAGTGCATTTTTCAATTCTTCTCTGGTAACTTCTGGAGCATCAGCTTGTCCAACTAAACCTATTGTATTATTCTGGGAAGGTCTATCTTGCTCTGCTGTTTCCTTCAAATGAGCACTAAGGTAGGCTTTAGATGCAAGAAGATATCCATTCAACATGTGTAAAGTAATATCCATCAGTGGAGGGCATCTAAGGAAAGAAAAAAAAAGAAATATATATGAGAAAAAATATAAGTATATAAATCAATTGAGTTTAAATAATTAGAAAATCCTGAACCACACATAGTAACTTTTCTCACTGAAAAATTAATTCTCAAAATAAACTTAATATATATTTCTTATTCTCTACATTTCAACATTATATAAATAGTATTATAAGCTTCATCTAATAAGCTAAAATCAAATATCTATAATTATAAGCTCTAGAAAAAAGATATTCATTTTTGGCAGAAAATGACACTACCACTAAATCTCTTAGATACAAGCCTGCAAAGCAGCTGTCCTCAAAGGGGCATATTCTATTATTGATAAGATGGAGACTAGCTACAGTCTGACCCTCAAGGTCCTGTAGCCACCGCGTTCGACCCATTAAATCTCTTGGCCTTAAAAAAGAAAAAAAAAAGATGGAGACTAGAACAGAATATTTATTCTTTCTACTCCTATTTCTTTCTTTCTTTTTTTTTTTTTTTGAGTTGGAGTCTCACTCTTGTCACCCAGGCTAGAGTGCAGTGGCACGCTCATGGTCATCACAGCCTTGACCTGCTGGGCTTAGGCGATCCTTCTGCCTCAGCCTTCCAAGTAGCTGGAACTACAGATGCATGTCAACACGACAGCTAGTTTTTGTGATTTATTGTAGAGACGAGGTCTCATCAAGTTGCCCAGGCTGGTCTCGAACTCCCGGGTTCTAGCAATCCTATCACCTCGTGCTGGGATTACAGGCTGAGCCATCTGTACGGCACGTTTCTTTTTTGAAGCAAGACAATAAGTTAGCTCTGTATTCCAAGAGTGGTTTACCCACTTAAAATTAAGTAAGTTACTTACTGAGACTCAGTTTCTTCATCTATAAAACAGGTATACACCCTGGGCACAGCAACTCACACCTGTAATCCCAGCATTTTGGGAGGCCAAGGCAGGCAGACTGCTTGAGGGCAGGAGTTTGTGATCAGTTTGGGCAACATAGTGAGATACCATCCCTACAAAAAATTTAAAAATTAGCTGGGCATGGGGGTACACACCTGCAGTTTTAGCTACTTAGGAGGCTGAGGTAGGAGGATCGCTTGAGCCCAGGAGTTCAAGGTCACAGTGAGCTATGATTAAGCTACTGCATTCCAGCCTGGGAGACAGAGTGAGTCCTTGTCTTTAAAAAAGAAAAAAAAAAGCTGGGCATGGTGGCTCATGCCTGTAATCCCAACAATTTGGGAGGCAGAGCTAAGGATTGCCTGAGCCCACGGGTACGAGACCAGCCTGGGTAACATGTTGAGACCTCATTTCTACAAAAATTAAAATATTAGCTGGGCATGGTGGCTCACGTCTGTGGGTTCAGCTACTTGGAAGTCTGAGGGGGAAAGGATCACCAGAGCCCAGCAGGTTGAGGCTGCGGTGGCTGTGAGCCTGTCATTGCACTCCAGACTGGGCAACAGTGAGACTCCAACTCAAAAAAAAAAAAAAAAAGAGAGAGAGAGAGAGAGAGAGAAAATAGATACAAAAATTAAATGTAAAAAAGAAAACTAAAAACAGAAAAATTAGTAGCCGCTAGAATTGAAAATGTCAAGCCCTTAGAATAATCCCAGAAATTCTACTTCTCAGTCTCTATCACAGAGAGAACTAGCATGTGTACATTAACAGGTACTACAGTTGTGTTTATACTTGAAAAAATGGAAACAACGGAAACAACCTACATGTCCACTGATATGTCAATGGCTAAATAAACTATGGCAATATTTCCCAAAACAGAAGATAAGGATCACCTGAGTGTGTGTGTGTGTGTGTGTTTTTTTTTAAGAAAAAAAAGACATCTCAAGCTCCAACCTAGACAATCTCAATCAAGGTTGTAGAGGACAAGCCTGATAATCTTGAAAAGTAGCAGTAAACCAAGTGAAGTAGAATTATGCATACTAATATGGAAAACATATTGAGAATAGTACCTTTATTTAAAGAAAAAAGTAATGCCTACAATATTATACTACTTATGTGTTTTTAAAACCATCCAAAAGCCGGGCTCAGTGGCTCAGCCTGTAATCCCGCGCCTTTGGGAGGCTGAGGTGAGTGGATTGCCTGAGCCCACGGGTTCGAGACCCGCCTGGGCAGCGAGACCTCATCTCTACAATAAATGAAAAATCAGTCGGGCATGGTAGCGCATGCCCGTAATTCCAGCTACTTGGAAGGCTGAGGCGGAAGGATCACCGGAGCCCAGCAGGTCGAGGCTGCAATGGCCAGGAGCGGTCACTGCACTCCAGTGTGGGTGACAGAGTGAGACTCCAACTCAAAAAAAAAAAAAACCAAAAAAAAACCACCCAAAACAAAAAAGTAAAGTAAATATTTCTATTTAGAAATTTGTAAGTACATAGAAAAGTAAAGCTACACACACACACACACACACACACACACACACACACACACACACACCCATTCTAACAAATTTTCCTCTGGAGGTGGCACTGGGATTAATAAAAAAAGGTCAAGAAGGAATTTTGTTTTAGCAATACCAGAATGAAAGACATGACAGCAAGACTTTTCACTATACACATTTTCTGTTAATCTTTTTGCATGTTATGAAGTATTTATTTATCTAATGTATATTATGACAAATTTCATACATACATAAGAGAGAATATTATAATGAACTCCTTAAGAACTTATCACTCAGTTTCAACAGCCAACATACATGGCTAGTATGTTTTCACATATACCCCTACCACTTTCCTATCACCACTACTGGGTTAATTCAAAGCAAATCCTGACTCTCATATCTTTTATAAGTGTATTTTTATATATGTATACATTTATATTGTGTGACTTTTAAAAAACATAAGAATGATCATTTGGTCAAAAAAATTAATTTCAAAAAAGGAACAAGGTTGGGCACGGTGGCTCAAGCCTGTAATCCCAGCACTCTGGGAGGCCAAGGCAAGAGGATTGCCTGAGCTCAGGGGTTTGAAACCAGTCTGGGCAACTTGGTGAGATGTCACCTCTACAATAAATCAAAAAATTAGCTGGGCGTGATAGCATGTACCTGTAGTTCTAGCTACTTGGAAGCCTGACGTGGAAGGATTGCATGAGCCCAGAAGGTCAAGGCTGCAGTGGCCGTCAGCATGCCACTGTACTCCAGCCTGGTTGACAGAATGAGACTACAACTCAAAAAAAAAAACAAAAACAAAACGAACAAAACTAAAAGGTTAAACAACAAAGCAATGAGGAAAAAACTGCAATATATGTACAAAGAGTTGATATCCTTTATAGATGAAGAGCTCTTTAAATCAAGAAAAAAGATAGGTTTAAAGAACTAGGCTAAAATATAAAGAAGAAATACAATAGCCAACCAATACATTAAAATGTTCAACCCAACAAAAATATAAATTAAAATGGGAATCCATTTCTCTCACCTATCCCAGTGGAAAATATTATTGAGCACTGCTATGAAATGTAAACTGGTTCAGCCTTTATAGATGGCAGAATGAAAATATGAATGAAAAGTCTTGAAAATGAACATATTGCTTTTGTCCTAATAATTCCATTTTATGAAATCTGTTCTAAGAAACCACTCAGCATGAGAAAATGCACATATATAGCACTATTGATAACAGCAAAAGTTAGAAATAAAATATTCAACAATAGGGGATTGGATTAAAGCCTAGCATATCTATAAAACGGAATATGATATAGATAACAATTCATATATGAGTAACTCTTAACATGAGAAAAGGTTCACTAATTGTTAACTGAAAAATCCAAGCTACAAAAACAAGACATACACTTGGTAGCATAATTTAACAATTTCCTGAATTGAATCACCACCAGATTCAATTTAAGCAAATTGTTAACTTAAGCAAATTGTTAACACTGATAAATCATTTGTTTTAGAAGCAGCTCTTTTTTCTCTCAACCAGTTATTTGGTACCATACTCAGCTGCTAGTGGCATCTGGATACAAAGGTTTAACTCATGCTAATCTGGACAAACCAAGGCAGAGATTCTGACTTGGAGATTTAACAGACACTCCCTCCAGTGGGTTGTTGATGTTTCTGCTACTTTTCAGATGACCCTTGCTTTCAGCTATAGGACTGTGTGATTCCTAGTGGCCTCTGAAGAAAAAGAAACCTTTTTGGGTGAAGACTGAGATTCTGATTTGACGGCATCTGGAGCCGTGTCTACTGAAATCACCAAAGCACTACATTCGGGTTTAATTTCTTCTCTTTCTTTTGTACTGGGGATTTTTCCTTCACTTCTTTCTTTTTACTTTCTTTACTTTTTCTCATGGGGAAGTCCTCGTCTTTACCTTCACCCTCACTAAAATCAGAATCACACTCAGAATCTTTACCAGTTACAAATTCTGGATTGTGGTCATTAGCACTATCACAATCACTGCCTTCCAGAAGAATCTGTCTTCGCTGTACTGCAGCTTTAGATGCTGCTTTTCTTTTCCCTTCACCCCATGAACATCCAATTCCTCGTGTATCTTATCCAGATCTAAATGATCGGTGGTTACATTGCAATCAGAGAAACAAGGAAATTTATTCATTGTTTCTATTTTACTATTGTCATGGTTATCAGTGCTTTTATCTTGAGGTTTCTGCACATCTGTTGGAAGTTTCTTCATGGATAAAGCTAATACAACTACTGTCTCTCTGGTAGAGCTTGTCATTAAAGATGTCCTTCTCTTTGGGGGTTGCTTTTGTAGTGGGATGTCTTCTTTCTGGAGATTCAGGTTAGAATTTGGTTTGTCTTGTTTTAATTCCTTTGATGTTTTTCTGGATTTCTTGTTTAAAGATACAGTTGCAGAAACAAAATCATCATCACTGCCACAGTCTTCAAACTGTGAGCAATTGACTGGTTTCTTATGTCTCATTGGCCGCACCATCGTCTCCATCAGGCTGGAAATTTACAGCTCTCATGTTCTTACTGGCTGCAGCGGCAGTTTCAATTCCTGCTCTAAAACAGACACTGACACCTCTGCCCTAGTCTTTCATCGTTGCCAGCTACGAAGGCAGCAGGGCACACACTCTGAGGACAGCATCTGCTCACCCATCTCATGGCACTGCTCTCTAAAAGCAGCTCTTTCATAGACGTATTATTTACTGTTGTTTTCCTTTTTTTTTTGAGTTGGAGTCTCACTCTGTTGGCCAGACTGGAGTGCAGTGGCTGCTCCCGGCCACTGCAGCCTCGACCTGCTGGGCTCCGGCGATCCTTCCGCCTCAGCCTTCCAAGTAGCTGAAACTACAGGCCCACGCTACCATGCCCGGCTAATTTTTTTGATTAATTGGAGAGATGAGGTCTCACCAAGTTGCCCAGGCGGGTCTCGAACCCGCGGGCTCAGGCAATCCACTCACCTCAGCCTCCCAAAGTCCTGGGATTACAGGCTGAGCCACCAAGCCCAGCTGGTTTTCCTTTTATTAAATACTTAATGTCATTTATACTGTTTATTCTTCTGATTCATATTTCTAATGAGACCTTGATTTCACCAAACCGTATCTGGCCGATTTCGCAGATTTTGTTACTTTAAGAATGTCACTCCCATGGTTGATGACAAATGGAGTTAAACATCAAGTGTATCCATGTCCAGGCGCAGTGGAGTGGCTCCCACCTATAATCCCAGCATTTTGAGAAGCCAAGGAGGAAGGATTGCTTGAGTTCAGGAGTTCGAGACCAACCTGGGCAACATATCAAGATCTTGTTCCTAAAAATATAAAAAACTAGCTAGGCATGATGGCACTCATCTATAGTCCTAGCTACTCAGGAGGCTGAGGTGGTAGATGGCCTGAGTATAAGAGGTTGAGGCTGCAGGAGCCACGATCGTGCCACTGTCCTCCAACCTGGGCAAAGTGAGATTCAATAAACAAACAAACAAACTGTATCCCACTTAGTCTTCCTACTAGTTTTTCTCCCCTCTAACCTATCCAGCACAAAGCTTCCTTTCCTGAGTTACAACCCAAACAATTCATTAGCTTAACATTCAAGGCCTTCTATAGTTTGATCCCAATTTAACTTTCCAATTGTAAAATATGCTCTTCTCAAAATCTATTCAAGTCTCTTTCATCCTTGCTTCTAAACTTTAACTCACACTATTCTTTTTCTCAAAGTACCTTCCTTAATTCCCTAACAACCATTATACTATTTATTCACCTAAACTCTATGTCAGTGCTCTCCAACCCCCAGGCCACTAACCGGTCAGTGGCCCATTAGGAACCGGGCTGCACAGCTGGGGGTGAGTGGCAAGTACAGCTGCTTCCCATCACTCACATTAACACCTGAGCTCTGCCGCCTGTCAGATAAGCACTGAAAAGCCTGCTTCCATTTCCAACATCCTATCTTTGTGAAGCAGGGTTTTCTGCAGGGACAGCAACCAAAATGAAGATTACAGAGTAGACTGGACATAAGCAACACACTTTGGGTGTCACTGTCTTCCATCACCTCCAGATGGGACCGTCTAGTTGCAGGAAAACAAGTTCAGGGTTCCCACTGATTCTTCATTATGGTGAATTGTATAATTAGTTCTTTACATATGACAATGTAATAGTAATAGAAATAAAGTGCATGATAAATGTAATGCACTTGAATCATCCTGAAACCATCTCTCGCCCTGGTCCATAGAAAAATTGTTTTCCACAAAACCGGTCCCTGATGTCAAAAAGGTTGGGGACCACTGCTCTATGTCTACTCTTTTTTAAAAAATTTTTAAGGCTAGTCAAGTGAAGAGACAGGAGTGTTGAAAAGGAACAAAGACATTTGTAACTGGTTATGATTAATTAGTGATCAATTCGTTGTAAACATCATTGCACTCAGAAATTTTTTTAAGCGTCCATTCTTTTTTTTTTTTGAGTCAGAGTCTCATTTTGTCACCCAGGTTGGAGTGCAGTGCAGTGGCACGATCACAGTTCACCACAGCCTCAACCACCTGGGCTCAGGCGATCTTTTCACTTCATCCTCCTGAATAGCTGGGACTACAAGTGCATGCCACAACATTTGGTGAATTTTTTTGTTTTGTTTTTGTAGAGACAAGGTTTCACTATGTTGCCCAGGCTGGCCTCAAACTCCTGGACTTAAGCAATCCTCTTGCCTTAGCCTCCCAAAGTGCTGGGATACAGGTGTGAGCCACTGCACCCAGTCAAGTATGTCCATTCTTTAAAACATTACTCATATCCCATCTCTTCTACATGCCTTGAACTTTTAACAGCATTCATTTATTTCACCATTCATCAGCATATGACCATATTACATACCATTTTATGTATGTCTTATTTCCCCATGCAAAGGGTAATCACTCTAAAGGCAGGCCCCTCAGCTTATATACCACCTTTGATATTACTTAAGAAAATAACTAGTAATTCAAACATTAATGATATTAATTAATTACGTTCTACCTTTTGAGATGAAGTCACTTCAAAGCAATTGCCTAAGTTCAGCAATTGGTAAGCAATTAGAGCCAATGTGGAATCAATGAAGCTAACATCACTATTGAGAAGGCCAAAAAAGTCACAGTTTTAATGCATGTAATAGTGAACCAGTTTGTTTTTTGAGTCAGTCTTACTCTGTTGCCTAGGCTGGAATGCAATGGCATGCTCACAGACTGCAGCCTTGACCTGCTGGGCTCAGGTGATCCTTCTGCCTCAGTCTTCCAAGTGGTTGGAACCACAGGCCCATGACACCATGTCCGACTAATTTTTTTTATTTATTGTAGAGACGAGGTCTCGCCAAGTAGCCCACACTGATCTTGAACCCCTGGGCTCAGGGGATCCTCTCGCCTTTGCCTCCCAAAGTGCTGCTGGGATTATACAAGTCAGCCACCGTGCTGGGCCTGAACCAGTTTTTAAAAAGCCGTTTTCGACATGCAAGCAGAAATAGTGTTATCCTTTACTAGTCTTGATTGTATGAGAGAGAAAAACCACTACTGATGGTGATCAAAACCAAGAATGATACTACTCCAAGAGTAGTTTTTATTAATCACATGGTAAATATTAAACTGAATATCTATTTCATGAATAAATACAACTGGAAAAAAAAGAAAAAACTGCTAAGCCATACTGCCTAGTTATCTGCAGGAACACTAAGATATAAGTTGAAACTGAATTTCATCCATTTCTTTTGACTCTCCAAAGTACAACTCTATAATATAAACAAAACTCAAATGACACATACCTGTGAACCCTCTGATCACACCTTAGGACAATGAGAGGATCTATCATTAGGTCATTCTGAGTATACTTTTGTTGTCGTACAAACTTTATTGAAGGCTGAAGCGCATTAACTGTCATTACCCACAGTCTGATAAGAAAAAAATCACATGTGTAAAACAGCTATATTATAATTGAAATATATACCCATCTGTACCTGTACCTATCTTAGAAAGTTACTTTCAGCAAAAATTACAAAGCAGATGTGAATGAACTTTGAAGAATTAAAACCTGTAGACATCTAACCTATTATTATATCTCTAAAACAAATAAATAAAACAATAAACACAAAGTAGTCTCAAACATTTTTACCATTGTAATGGAATAACCATAGCACATATATTAAAACTTGAATTAAAACCTGAGTTATACCATACTTGCTATGTGACTCTCAATAAGTCATGGAGACTCTCTCTGAACAGTTTCCTCATCTGTAAAATAGGAATACTATAAAATCTATAAATGAAATAATACTTACCAAAACACTTTGGACCTGGCTCCATAAATATAAGCAATTATTCTACATTTTTCATCATAAAGTTTCAACATGAGGTGCTACTCTGAGATTAGATATTAATAGATTATAAAAGTGTTTACTGAACAGACTACACTTCATAATTACTGAGGGATATGCCAACATGGAGGGCACTTGCTCTCTGACAGTGAAGCTCAGGAATCCACCAGCCCTAACTCACACACAGAACTTCCCCCTCTTAAATATGAGTGGACAAACAAGGATTATCAGACATTTAAAGAAAGCTTTCACTTTGAAAAAGATTAAAATATACAAACAGAAAAAAAGGAACTCCAAAACACAGAAAATGTAGGAATCAGAAGAAGAAATACTTAACTATTATTAATATTCTTAAAGAATAAAATATTTCATACATGAAACAAGAAAAAGAGGCATTTTAAAATATTCAAGTAAGAAAGAGCTCTTAGAAACTAAGAATACAACAGAAATTTAAAACTTCAAAAGAAAGGTCAGAAGACAACATTGAGGACATATCTAGAAAGTATACTAAAAAGATAGAGGAGGAAAAAAAAGAGAAAATCAGAGAATAAGTTCAAGAGGTTTATAATCCAAATTCTAAAAAAAAATATTAGAAAACAGAGGGAAATTATTGAAGAAAGAAAATGTCTTGGAAATGAAGGCATTACTCCCCAGATTAGGAAGGTTAACCAAGTGCCCAGCACAATTAATAAAAAAGGCCCAGACCAAAATATATCATCTTGAAATTCCAGAAAACAGTGAGGGGAAAAAAAACTCAAAAGCCTTTTCAGAGAGAAAACACAATGCTCACATACAAAGAGTTGGAAAATGATACAATGCTAAAATACTAACTGAAAAAAATGGAAGCTCTAATTCAGTAAACAGTGTCTTCAGATTTCTGAGAGTAAAAATGAACTAAAATTCTATACTTAGTCTAAATATCAGTCATATGTGAGAAAAATACAGAGTCTCAAACGAATTAAGTTTCCCACACACATTTTTCAGGAAGCAACTTCAATGTGTATTTCACTCACTAAAATGAGGACATAGACCAAGAGTGAGAAAAGACAGAATCCAAAAAAGATAAGATAACAGCAATTCTAGGATGGCAACTATGTATGTCCCAGATGGAAACATGAAGATGGAAAGCTCTGAAAGGAAAGTCTCCAAGAAAAAAACGTTAATGATATATTACATGATGTGTTATATCTAAGTGTAATATAAATTTCCCCTCAATAATGAAGTCTGAAGATCAGTTAATTAGTTATTGATACAAAAAAACCCCCTGAGTGAATAGAAAAAAAAAGCAAGCATTAACTCACTCAGGATATATGTTGAATGTAGGGGAAGGTACTCATGTAAGAATAAATTTTTTTTTTTGGCTAATTTTTTTTTTTTAATTGTAGAGACGAGGTCTCGCCAAGTTGCTGGGCCAGTCTCGAACTCACAGTTTCAGGCAATCCACTTGCTTCGGCCTCCCAAAGTGCTGGGATTACAGGCTGAGTCACTGAACCCAGCCATAAGAATAACATTGTAATCAAAAGATATAACATAGCTAAACTATAAATATCACTTCTTTAGTCATAATAATATGCATACTAAATAACATTTTAACCAAAGATTTCCATAATGCCTGTGTTGGGAGAAACAGGGAGATGGGTATTGGAGGAAGTGAGACTCACAGGAGAAGAAGTGGGTAAGAGTGCTAAATCTTCATCTTATATAGAAGGAAATCAACAGACAATTTCTAAACTGGAAAACCAGAAAATTAGTTATTATAAGCATACTATTGAGTATATTGTAGGTATGTAAATGTCAAAATCAAAAGATAAAAGAGGCTGGGCTCGGTGGCTCAGCCTGTAATCCCAGCACTTTGGGTCGAAGCAAGTGGATTTCCTGAGCCCATGGGTTCGAGATCAGCCCAGGCAACTTGGCGGGCCCTCATCTCTACAGTAAATAAAAAACTAGCCAGGCATGGTAGAGTGCACCTGTAGTTCCAGCTACTTGGAAGGCTGAGGCGTAAGACCTGCCAGAGACCAGTAAGTTGACACTGGGGTGGCCGTGAGTGTGCCACTGCACTCCAGTCTGGGTGACAGAGTGAAACTTCAACTCAAAAAAAAAAAAGGAAGATAAAAGAGCTAAAAATAGTTGCCTCTGGGGAGCTAGAGTCTAAAATAGAAAGGTGTGAGTTAAACTTTATATACTATTTACTACAGCAATGTGCATTTATTTGACATAAGTAAAATTTAAATTTTGAAACATATTCCCAGACCCCACCCCAGACCTACTGAATCAAAATTTCAGTTAAGTCATGCCTAGCATTCTGGTTGCTAGAGCTGACCAGATGTTACTGATGTAACCTATGAACCAGCAGAGATCCACTGACTAAAAAACTATTGACTAAATATTGTGGCACACTGGAATCATCTGGGTAATCTTAAAAAGTACAAATGCCTGACTCCCACCCAGACAATCTGATTTAACTGGCATGGGTTCTAACCTGGGGATCAGACATTTTCAAAGCTCTCCAGGTAACCTTAATGTGCAAGAAAATTTGGACCATTGTGATGATTCAAAACACTGTTGTAGAGATGAGGTCTCACCAAAAAGTTGCCCAGGATGGTCTTGAACCCCTGGGCTCAGGCAATCCTCTCATCTCTGCCTCCCAAAGTGCCGAGATTACAGGCATGAGCCACCACACCCAGCTGAAAGCTATCGTTTATTTTTATTTATTTATTTATTTATTTATTTATTATTTATTTATTTATTTATTTATTTATTTATTTTGAGTCAGAGTCTCACTCTGTCACCCAGGCTGGAGTGCAGTAGCATGCCCACGGCCACCGCAGCCTTGACTTGCCAGGTTCAGGGGAGCCTTCCAAGTACCTGGAATCACAGGTGCGCACCACCATGCCCAGCTAATTTTTTTGATTTATTGCAGACACGAGGTCTCGTCATGTTGCTGACTGGTCTCAAACCCATGAGCCCAGTCAATCCTCTCACCTCTACCTCCCAAAGTGCTGGAAAACTTTCTCAAGTTGGGAATACTTTAAGGTTTCTCTCTATTTCTTGAATTTTTTTTTTGAGTTGGAGTCTCACTCTGTCGCCCAGGATGGAGTGCAGTGGCACACTGACGGCCACTGCAGCCTCAACCTGCTGGGCTCAGGCAATCTTTCCACCTCAGCCTTCCAAGTAGCTGGAACTACAGGCATGTGCCACCATGCAAGGCTAATTTCTTTGATTTATTGTAGACACAAGGTCTCACCATACTCCCCACGCTGATCTTGAATCCCTGGACTCAGGTAATCCTCTCACCTCGGCCTCCCAAAATGCTGGAAATACAGGCTTAAGGCACTGCACCCAGCCTCTCTCTACTTCTTAAGATAAACATGTATTATTTTCCTTTAAGACATAAATAACAATTCTTTAATTCAAAGTCTTCAGAAAGGAGTTATATTGCCACGCAATAGATAATGATATATGTGGTCTTGTAAAAATTTTTGTCAACAATCAAGTTTAGGTTATTATATATTATCATTGCTATACATTCAGCTATTACATGTAACAGTACACTGAATTACCTTCTAGGCATCACAGTATTAAGAACCATCCATAGTTTATTGACTGTTTGAAGAATTCGCCGGGGAACCCCTGAATTCAACAGCTGGTTCATATTGGATGTTAACACTTCCGCATATGGTATAAGTTCACTGGCAGAGAGCAGAGTCAAGTGTTCTATAATCTGCATCACTTGTGTGTGACTAACTGGGACAGCTGAAAATGCTAAAAAGAAAATTTAGCAATCATAATCTAAATTCCATAAAGTTTACCAATCAGCAAATAATATCATTCTCTCAGACTGTAAACCAAACAAATCAATAAAACAATGTTGCTTTAGAAAGTAACTACAGGCTCAGGCCTATAATCCCAGGCAGGAAGCCAAGATGCAAGGATCACCTGAGCCCTGAGGTCTGGTCTGCAGTGAGCAGTGATCATGCTACTGCAACAGAATGAGACCCCAACTCAGAAAAAAAGAAGTAACTATAATTACTACCTATAGACTCTTATAGAAATCTAACTATAATTTCAACTAAACTTTATTAAAATAAAAGCCTTAAGAAAAATTCATGAAAGTGAAAGTTAAGTTGTTCTTTCATGAAGAATAAAAATATTTCATTTTAAAAATCACATTAGTGGCCGGGCTTGGTGGCTCAGCCTGTAATCCCGCACCTTTGGGAGGCTGCGGTGAGTGGATTGCCTGAGCCCGCGGGTTCGAGACCCGCCTGGGCAGCAAGACCTCATCTCTATAATAAATCAAAAAAAAAAAATCAGCTGGGCGTGGTAGCACGCGCCTGTAGTTCTGGCTACTGGGAAGGCTGAGGTGGAAGGATTGCCGGAGCCCAGCAGGTCAAGGCTGCGGTGGCCGGGAGCGGCCACTGCACTCCAGTCTGGGTGACAGAGTGAGACTCCAACTCAAAAAAAAAAAAAAAAAATCACATTAATGTCCCAAAACCAAATCTCATTTTCTTGTTGATTCAGACTGATTTTAAAAACAGGATAATATAGCAAAGTATTGTTTTTGGTAGCTAACATTCACTTGAAAGGTTAAAACTTCTTGATCCTTTCCTCCAGGTGGCCTTCTTTATAGGATGTAAGCACCCAGAAGATTGCTGTTACTAAAAAATATCTAACTGTGCTATCCGATAAAGAAGTAAGTAACCACATCTGGCTATTAAGTACCTGAGATGTAACTAGCCCAAATTGAGTTGTGCTGTGAGTGCAAAATACAAACCAGGTTGCAAAGACTTAGTGGGGGTGGGGGAGGAGTAAAATATGGATTAATAATTTTTATACTGATTACATGATGAAATTATATTGGATACCTTTTATTAAATAAAATGATTATTAAAATTAATTTTGCTTGTTTCTTTTACATTTTTAATGTAGCTACCAGAAAGTTTATACATGTGTGACTCACATTGTATTTCTATTTAACAAGGCTGATTTCTGTTTCCAGGCTGATCTGGAACATTATCCACTAACACCAAGTATATTGCCCTATTCCACTGCACTTATTTCTAACCAGTTTAGTACCTTCCTAAAGCCACACTACTTTTTTAGTGATGTAACATAGGACCTATGAGGGGAAAGATACAAGCCTGTCCGAAAGAAATGGTTAAAATGACTTAAACTCAAAGAGAAGCACTTAAAACATATTCACCAAAACATGGTTATATTCTCAGGGAAATTCTCCATGATTATGAGATTTCAATTAGCTTAGCATCTCCTTGTACTACAAAAGGGGTAAAAAGAGTATCAATTCACTATACCTTCTTGGAGTTGTTTAGGAGAGTGGTTTTTAGCATTATTAGTCAGGAGCATTCGCCTTAACAGGGCATCAGTCCCTGTGATTTCTTCTTCACAGATCCAGTCATCCACAATACACAAATGTGGGTAGTTAGTTGCAAGGAGACGTAGTAAAGCTGAATGCAACCCTTGAAAATTTACAGGAAATCAACTGGATTTTCCATTCTTAAACACCGGAAGCTTCCCCACCCCTCTCATTTTTATCATGCTAATGGCCCACAAGGAAAGAAGGTTAGGCTCTAAATCAATGTTTCTCAAAGTAAGATTAGTGCACCACTAGCACCAGAAACTTGGGAAGCTTGTTTCATGTGCAGAACAATAAATGCCATCCCAGAAGACTACATCAGAAGCTCTGAAATGCAGCGCTAGGAAGGAGCACTTCTTGTATACGTGTGTATAGTAGATTGGGCAAGGGAATCTGCTTAAATAAAGAGCTCTAAGTAATATGATACACAGTGAGCTGGGAACGACTAATGTCAAACATTCTCGAGCTTCCTTCTACCCCATCCCAGCAGAACAGTCTCCCATCAGGAAAAGTTATTTGACAGAGCAGTGGTTCAAGAATTGAGAGGAAAGGAAAGAAAAATAGAGGGAAATCATACATGGTATGAAAAAGGCCTTGCACAGAAATACTGAAAGGCTTCTGTAGAGAATAAGCCCTTTCCTCTAAGCCCACTGAGAATCATTGCCACTAAAAGCAACATAAAGTTGCCCACTTTTATGTCTAAAAAGTCTCAGGTGCTTTATGTACATTTTCTCATTTCACCCTAACATTCCTACAAAGTAAGCAATAAGGTCTCCGTTCTACATAAGGAACCAAACAGGCTGAAAGATGTTTATTAACAATACTAAAGTCACACAACTAAGCATGTCAGCCAAGAGAAGCAGTATTGGTCATACCTACAAAAGGGTTTGTTTTTCCTCATTCAAGAAGGGTTAAGGAAGATCAAAAGAAATGGAAAGCATTCCTTTTACCAAATCAAAGCCCTATTTCCAATATTTTGCCTATAGCATGATTTGACTATTTGAGTAATATTAACAATGACAAATAAATCAATAATAAGATCATAAAAATGCCTATTTAGTTATACTACGTATTACTATGCTAAGTGCTTCACATATAAGTACCTAATAAATATTGTTGCTGGCTGGGCTCGGTGGCTCAGCCTGTAATCCCAGAGCTTTGAGAGGCCGAGGTGAGTGGATTGCCTGAGCCTGCTGGGTTTGAGACCCGCCTGGGGAACTTGGCAAGACCTCACCTCTATAATAAATCAAAAATTAGCTGGGCGTGGTAGCACGTGCCTGTAGTTCCAGCTACTTAGAAGGCTGAGGTGGAAGGATCACTGGAGGCCAGCAGGTCGAGGCTGCAGTGGCCAGGAGCGGCCACTGCACTCCAGTCTGGGTAACAGAGTAAGACTCCAACTCAAAAAAAAAATATATATATATATATATATTATATATATATATATATATACAGTTGCTACTACAGTATTATTACTATCATCTTCATCATCATCAGAGTAGTAGTAAAAATCAAAGTACTTCAGATTCAATCATCCCCTTATTCTGCAATTTAGATCAAATCATACTTCTGCCTAGTCACAGAGGAATGAGATCTGCTTCCTTTCTCATAAAAACAGCTTACAATTGGTGTTTCTATGTTTGAAAATACATTGTAATAATCAAAAGTTGTATTATCTTAAAGTTTCAAATTTCTAAATGAACACAAGAACATATGTACAGTTAAAACCATACCCAATAGTCACGAAAAAGACTGCTTACAGAAATACAAATTAAGCTACATTTCATACTCTTCTCAATAAAACATGCTAATTGCCAGATGCAGCCAAATATAACATCATTCCTTTAGAAATAGATTATAAAAAGATATAAGTGAGTGCAGACATTTGGTTAATGATGACCAATGAAGGCTCATGTTTTCTTTGAAACCAACCATAACGAAAGAGGAAGAAAATTCCACCTTCAAATAAAGAAAAACATCCACGCTCAAACATTATAAGAGGTGTTCAATTAAGAAAAATATCTAATTTTTAAAAATACTACTATATTTTTATTTAATAGTATTTACAGTAAAAATTTTACAGTATATCCATAAAATGGAATATTATAAAGTAATTCAAGACAATAAGGTATGGCGAGGCATGGCGACTCATGCCTGTAATCCCCGTAGTTTAGGAGGCTGAGGTGGGAGAATTGCTTGAGTCCAGGAGTTTGAGACCAGCTTGGGCAACATAGTGAGACCTCATCTCTACAAAAAATACAAAAATTAGTAGGATGTGGTGGCATGTGCCTCTAGTCCCAGTTACTTGGGAGGCTGAGCCAGAAGGATCGTCTGAGCCTAGGAGGTCGAGGCTGTGGTGAGTTGTGATTGTGCCACTGCACTCAAGCCTGGGCAACAGAGTGAGGCCCCAACTCAAGAAAAAAAAAAAGACAATAAGTTAGAACGACATGTACTGATATGAAAAGTTGTTCAAGGCTCCAAGAAAAAAAGCAAGTCTTAGAAAAGGCTATCATAATTTTTAAAAATTTTGTGTGTATGTTTATCTATTAAGTTCAACCATATGAAATTGCTGTAGGTCAAAATTAGTTGAATATCTCCAATTTTATATGGCTCAACCTGTGAGGAAAAAAAAAGTCTGAAAATACACACCAAACTGAAAACAGCTGGGAGTTTTTGAGGAGCGAGGGGTGGTTTGCAGTAAGTAAAATGATTGAGTGGGGAAGGCAAAGAGGACTTTCCTGAATTGTTTTAATTTTTAACATTGAGCATCTATTATACTTTACAATATTATAAACAGTACGGTATTTTTTAACAATAAACTTTAGTAGTAA
Organism: Cephalopachus bancanus; assembly: GCA_027257055.1. Taxonomy (NCBI): domain Eukaryota; kingdom Metazoa; phylum Chordata; class Mammalia; order Primates; family Tarsiidae; genus Cephalopachus; species Cephalopachus bancanus. The sequence goes on from JAPVLO010000226.1 coordinate 1,796,923, forward strand.
AAAGCAAATAAAACAAATACCTCCCAACTCTTGCTGCAGTCCTTGAGCCTGTCGAATAAGGAATTTGATTGGAATCTGATCCATTAAAGAAGAAGAATATGATTTGGGCTTTCTTTGCATGGCAGCTGTCAGTCAAAGATAAAAAGTGTAAAATAAAGCATCAGAAACAACAGAAATGTTAACCTTCAACCCAAATGGGAACAAAAACAACGTCATATTACTTTTAACTCACTTAATCTGTGAATGTTAGCACATAAAGGATGAAGAAACACTACCAAAATAGTGGCTACACTGGAAGAACAAGAACATACCTAAGGGCAAGATTTGGAAAATGCCCTGAAATTGAAACTAATGAGGAGAAAAATAATAATAGTAGAGAGAGGCCATGTACAGAAATACTCTACACTAAAAGAACCAATAAGTGAGTCAAGACTTTTCCAAATCTAAATAGGAAGTTCAAATGCAGTCATGAAGGCTTAGAGCTTCATAATTACAATGTTATATTGTAAAAAAAAGTCTATATATATAACTTAATCATGTTATATATGATAGTGGTGACTGACTCTTTTTAAAAGAAATCAGGCAATATGATAGCCAAACCCTGGTTCCAATACTTACTACTTAGGGGAGTTACTTAACTTCCCTGTGCCTCAGTGCTCTCTGCAAAATAAAGATAACAATTGCCAGGCATGGTGGGTAACTCCTGTAATCCCAGCACTTTGGGAGGAGGAGGTGAGAGGATTGCCTAAACCCTGCGGTTTGAGACCAGCCTAGGCAACCTGGCGAGACCTCAACTCTACAATAAATCAAAAAATTAGCCAGGTGTGGTGATGCACACCTGTAGTTTCAGCTACTTGGAAGACTGAGGCAGAAGGATCACCTGAGCCCGGCAGGTCAAGGCTGCGGTGGCCAAGAACATGCCACTGCACTCCAGCCTGGGAGGCAGAGTGAGACTCCAACTCAAAAGATGAAAAAATAAAAAAAGTAAAAAGATAACCTATCTTACAGAATTGTTGTGAGAGTTTCAATTAGTTAACACCTGTAAAGTGCTTCATTAGTGTCTGGAACACAGCAAGCACTCAAATGTTAACTAGTATTATTAAGACCTAGAGTTCTCAAAACCATCTTAAGGTGAAGTATCAATATTTAAGTTTCTGGACCTAAGACACTAAAGACAAAATCCTAAATAAATTTTAATGATTCTATCAAAGAACTAGTATCCCATGAAGGCTCACCTAAAGCAACTGTTTAACATCTCATTGAAATCATCAAGGATATTCTTAATCCTTCGGTGAAAGACTAAACTATAATTATGAAAGGCCTAGCCAGGCTCGGTGGCTCAGCCTGTAATCCCGCGCCTTTGGGAGGCTGAGGTGAGTGGATTGCCTGAGCCTGTGGGGTCAAGACCCACCTGGGCAACTTGGCAAGACCTCATCTCTACAATAAAATCAAAAGTGAGCTGAGTGTGGTAGCGCGCGCCTGTAGTTCCAGCTACTTGGAAGGCTGAGGCGGAAGGATCCCCGGAGCCCAGCAGGTCGAGGCTGCGGTGGCCAGGAGCGGCCACTGCACTCCAGTCTGGGCAACAGAGTAAGACTCCAACTCAAAAAAAAAAAAAAAATTTATGAAAGGCCTATGAGAAGATCATTGGTCTTATACATATAACATGAGTAATCACATTTCCAAATTTCTTCTAATGTATAACTTACAAAGGTTCAAATCTAACATTTAACCTCATCCTCAGAAAAACTATAGAAATGTTTTGAATACTATTTACATTGCCCTTTGTTGTTTTTGTAGCATGTTAATCCTTCAAAAGATGGAAAAACTTCCTAATTCATTTGTGAAATTAGCATAAGTCTAATACCAAAGCCCAAAACAAAGAAAAAGGAAAGGGGAAAAAAAGTTCAATTTTACTTGCTTAAACACATGAAAAAAAATCATAATTAAAAAACGATCAGGGCCAGGCGCAGTGGCTCATGTCTATAATTCCAGCACTCTGGAAGGCTGAAGAAAGAGGATCATCACTTGAGGCCAGGAGTTCAAGACCAGACTGGGGAACAAAGCAAATCTCCCATCTCTACAAAAATAAAAAAATTAGACAAGCATGGTGGTGTGAGCCTGTAGTCCTAGCTGCTCAGGAAGCTGAGGTGGGAGGCTCACTTGAGCCCAATAGTTGAGGCTGCAGTGAGCTTTGATCACACCATTGTACTCCAGCCCGGGTGACAGAGCAAGACTCTGTCTCTAAAAAAAATAAAAATAAAATCTAGCACCATACCAAAATAATAAATAATGTGGACAGGCACAGTGACTCAAGCCTGTAAACCCAGCACTTTGAGGGATTGCCTGAGCTCAGGGGTTCGAGACCAGCCCAGGCAACTTGGTGAGACCTCATCGCTACAATAAATCAAAAAATAAGCCGGGCATGGTAGCACACGCCTGTAGTTGTAGCTGCTTGAAAGGCTGAAGGAGAAGGATCACCAGAGCCCAGCAGGTCGAGGCTGTGTGGTGGCTGTGAGTGTGCCACTGCACTCCAACCTGGGCAACAAAGTGAGACTCTGACTCAAAAAAAAAAAAGGAACAAATAATGTACCAAGAGTAAGTAGGATCCATTCCAAGAATATCAAGATATTAATTATAAAATGAATTATATAAATAGACCAAACACATTATCTCTGCCAAAAATGTCTACTTGATAATTTTTTTTTTTTTGAGTTGGAGTCTCACTCGGTTGCCCAGACTGGAGTATAGTGGCCACTCCCGGCCACCGCAGCCTCACCTACTGGGCTCCAGCGATCCTTCCGCCTCAGCCTTCCGAGTAGCCGGAATTACAGGCATGCGCTACCACGCCTGGCTGATTTTTTTTATTTATTGTAGAGATGAGGTCTCGCTGCCCAGGCGGGTCTCGAACACGCGGGCTCAGGCAATCCACTCACTTCAGCCTCCCAAAGGTGTGGGATTACAGGCTGAGCAAGATAGGCTAACAATAAAAGAAACTCAGAGCTTGGCTAATGCAAACTAAAGGTCAATATCTTAGATAACACAGAACTATAAAATTTTATTAACAGACATAAAAAATAACTGGAATAAAATCACTTGTGTCAGCAAATATTTATTAAGTGCGTTCTATGTACCAAGTAATATCCTAGATGCTAGAGATATGACAGTAACAAAAAATCAGCCTTCATGAGCCTTACAGTTTAGTTAAAATGTAAAATATAAAATACTTATATTTCATTAAAAGGCAAAACTTATTTCATGCTCCTAGATGGGAAGACTTAACACTGCAAAGATTTAAGTTTTCTCAAAGTTAATTTATAACCTTATTACAATTCTTATCAAAATCTCAATGTAATTTTATTTTAGAACTTAACAAATTATTACAAATTTCATGCAAAAGATTAAATATGTTAGAATAGACAGAAATCCTGAACAAGAACAATACTGGCAAAAGGCACAAGAAATGTAAAGCATAAAAAAGGAAATCCAGAAGCAAACATAGGTTTGTAATAAAACTTAGATATACATAAAAGCTTCCAAAGCAATAAGAAAATAACAGGTATGTAATGTTGACAAATAACCAACTATGAAAAAATTAAACTAGATCTGTGTCACATACTTTACATCAAAATTAATTCCAGGCATACTTAAATTGTTTTAATGAATCAATAATGTCCTAAAAGAAAATATAGGTGGTTAGTTACATGATGTTAGTACTCTGCTTTGAAAGACTTTCCTCTTCATAATATTCTACAATTTAAAAACACCATAAAAAAGCAGTAACACTCAAAACTGTGAAATATGGGGAAATTGGCATTCATATCCTATGCAAATGTGAAAGTCTAAACTGGTGTAACATTATCTGGAAGGCAATATGGCAACTCAGTTTTTCAATCTTAATACTTTTTCACAATCTTCTTTTTTTCGTTTTCTTTTTTTTTTAATTGGAGTCTCACTCTGTCACCCAGGCTGGAGTGCAGTGGCACACTCACAGCTACCGAAGCCTCGATCTCCTGGGCATGATGATACTTCTGCCTCAGTCTTCCACGTAGGTGGGACTACAGGCATGTACCACCACACCTGGCTGATTATGTAGTTAGCTAGTCACTTAGTTATTGTAAAGATGAGGTCTCACCATGTTGCCCAGGCTCATCTGGAACTTCTGGGCTCAGGCAATCCTCTTGGCTTAGCCTCCCACAATGTTGGGATTACAGGCATGAGCCACCATGCCTGGGTTTTTTTCACAATCTTTAACTTAGTAGTTCTACATCTAGGAATCTGTCCTAAGGAAAGAAGTAAGCATGACTGTGTATAGAGTTAGTTCTAAGAATATTCATTCCTCCAATGTTTATAATAGCAAAATTTGGGAATAATGTAAATGTCCAACAATAAAGAATTTGCTAAACAAGTAATGGTACCTATTTATGATGAAATATTATGCCACTATTGGAGATCATGTTTTAGAAAAAAAAAATTACTATAACAGGCAAATGTTTTAAATGTATTATTAACAAGGAAGGGGAGATTAAAGAGATTTTATGATTTCAACTTTTTGAAAGCTATCATATATGCAAAGACTGAAGGGTTTTCTAGCAAACTTCTAATAGTAATTACCTCCAAACAGTCAAATTATTACTGGTTTATATGTTTTTCTTGGTTCTTTTCTCATTTCCTAAATTCTCTCCAGTAAACTCACTTTTAATAAATGCTTTTAATTTAAAAACCAGCTGTTTTAAATAAAGGAAGACACGTAAACACTTAGGCAAATAATAAAATACGTTTAAAATTATTAAACTTGGCTAGGCATGGTGGCTCACGCCAATAATTCGAGCACCTTGGGGAGGCTAAGATGGAAGGATTATTTGAGCCCAGGAGTTCAAGACCAGCCTGGGCAACATGGCAAAAGCATATCTCTACAAAAAAAAAAATCAAAAAATTAGCCTGCATGGTGGCATGCACCTGTAGTCCCAGCTACTCAGTAGGCTGACGTGGAAGGATTGTTGCAGCCCAGGAGGTCAAAGCTGCTGTGAGGCATGATCATGCCACTGCACTCTAGCCTATGTAAAAAAGTGAGAACACAACTCAAAAAAGAAAAAAATTAAACTCACTCTACAATACAGTCATATAACTATTAGAACCCTTTTTTGCCAAGACTTGATTTAACTATAGGTTTTACAGCTCTGAAACTTCAAGCTGTTGAGAAATAACATCTACCAATGTTTGCTTAAAAGTTTCTGTATTTTGAAAGAGGCAGATGGAGCAACTTTCTTCTCAGAAAAAAAATAATTAACCATCAAGTACAAAGAAAAATTTCAAGTTCAGGAATTTGGAGCCAGAGAACATAACAGTTTCCCGAGTACCACAAGATGTGTCTTGTTCTGCTGGTGACCAAGAAGGAAATTTCACACATTGCAGAAGGACAGAAGCAGAAAAAAGGCCAGACTTTGTTTATAAATGAAGTGAAACTTGAAATTGAGTTAAACAAGAAATGCTTTTAGCTGCTAAAGAGCAAGATTGTGTTTACCGACTATTATAGAAACGGATAAATAGTTCCTTTTATATATAATTTTAATTACTATTGTCTGTAACTTCAAAAGTACCTAAAAATAAACTGTATTGCCTAGTAATCAAGTTTTCAGATGTAATAAAAAATAAACAATTTTTTTAAAGTATAAAAATTTGAAATGCCATGATATGTTGCAATTGAATAGTAGTACACAGGGATTATATCATTCTTTATATATGCCATTATATATGCCATGTTCATGTCGCAATTGAATAGTAGTACATAGGGATTATATCATTCTTTATTTCTTACACATATTATTTTGGACCAGTACTTAACTAAATCAATGTTTAACTATAATTCATATACATACATACATGTATTACAAATATTTTTAAATAAACCAAGAATATATATAACGGCTATGATGTTCTAATACTTAGCTCTACCTCAAATTTCAGAATTCCCTATGTGAGCTTCTGCAGCTACCCAGTGGCTCCTAATAAAGTTTATTATAAGGACCAAAACCATAGAACAGTCAGCAAAGTGCTGAAACTGCAATACAATTTCACAGGCAGGAATAAATTTGAGGCAGAATAACTACATTTTTGGCTGTGAAAAAGCAAAACTCTCTCATGCCATGACATATCCTACAGTTATTTATTCCTCTTGAAGATAAACTAGACTAGAAAAATCATCTCCGCCGGGCTCGGTGACTCAGCCTGTAATCCCGCGCCTTTGGGAGGCTGAGGTGAGTGGATTGCCTGAGCCCGCAGGTTCGAGACCCGCCTGGGCAGCGAGACCTCATCTCTACAATAAATCAAAAAATCAGCTGGGCGTGGTAGCGCATGCCTGTAATTCCGGCTACTTGGAAGGCTGAGGCGGAAGGATCGCCGGAGCTCAGCAGGTCGAGGCTGCGGGGGCCGGGAGCAGCCACTGCACTCGTCTGGGTGACAGAGTGAGACTCCAACTCAAAAAAAAAAAAGAAAAATCATCTCCTAAACTCAGGGGAAAAGTTCTTCAAGGAAGAAAGGTCAATCCCTTCCTTTGTCCTCTATATACCATTTCTCCCACCTATCAAGGGCATCATTCCAGAGACTGTCCCCCTCCTGTATCATCAATCCTCTCCTCTAAAATAACTAGATTATTCCCAACAGCATACACACATTCTCTTATCTCTATAATTTAAAAAAAAGTCCTATGTTGTCCCCATTTTGTCTCCATTTACCATAGTTTTCTCCTTCTCTTTACAACTCCTCCTCAAAAAAGCTTGTCTCTACTCATTATCTGCAGCATATCTTCTCTTTTTGGTTCACTGTAATCAGGCTTTCATCCTACCAGTGAAACTGCAAAGGTCAAATGACCTCTTACAAGCTATGTACAGTCATCAGCTGAGCCTCAGTTCTAATCTTTCTCTATATCAAGACTAATTGACATAGGAAGTAACTAACTCCTCTTTGAAATGTTCTTTTGGCATCTAGGCACCATATCCTCCTGGTTTTCCTTCTACACTCCATCCCCTGGTGATCTTACTTAATTTCATGATTTTGAATATCATATATATGCTAAAGTGTCTCAGAGCTTCCTCTAAAATCCAGGCTTGTATACACAACTGCCTACTTAACATTCCCACTTGAAAATCTAACAGACATCACAACATTTCCAAAACTAACTCCTGATTCCCCATAAGCCTGGTCCTTCTCCAGGCTCTCTTTTATTTCAACTGATAACCATTCCATACTTTACGCTCAAGCCAAAAGCCTCTAAATTAACCTTCGCTCCTCCTCTCAGATTTAATTCATAAAAATAAAAACTAAGTTGCATCTTGGCCCCCAACTATAGTATTAATGATCTCAACTAAATAACTCATTCCTATACCACCTACTCATTAAATCACAAGGGTCACACTCTTCAACAGAATGCATTGTCTATATGTGGATAAAAGTAGGAGACCAGGCTGGGCATGGAGGCTCAAATCTGTAATCCCAAAACTTTGGGAGGCTGAGGTGGGAGAATCATTTCAGTCTAAGAGTTTGAGATCAGCCTGAGCAACACAGAGAGATCCTATTTTGACAAAAAAATGTTTTAAAATTAGCCAGGCAAGGTAGCATGGACCTGTAATCCTAGCTACCAGGGAGACAAAAATGGGAAGATTGCTTGCGTCCTGGAGTTCAAGGTCGCAGTGAGTTATGATCACCACTGCACTCCAGCCTGGGCAACAGAGTAAAACCTGTCTCTAAATAAATAAATAATAAAATAAAATAAATTTAAAAATTTAAGAGTGGGAGACTGTTACTTAATGCTTATTATTGATTCATCTTTTCCCTAATATGACAAAGACTGTAAGTGATGTTATGGAATATCATCTGTATAATTCTAACAACTGTCATCAGGAAAAGAAGCAGCTGAGAAAGTCACTGTATATTCAAAATATAATACTTCACATAAATAAAAATAAACTAATCTGCCAAACATTGAAAAATGACTTTAATTTACAACTTTTCAAAAAGAATAATCACCCAGTTGTGGCAAAATAATCACTCTTACAAGAATTTCCCCTATATTATACACTAAATTCCTATAGTTTTTTAATGACATTCTTTGTTTCAAGTATAAATAAATAATTAAAAGCTATATTTAGTAAGCCTAAATACAGGTAAAATGTTTTCCAAATATAGGAAAACATACTATATATTGTTATTTTTGCAGGCTAAATCTGACAGTATATGAAATAGCTAAGTTACAAAGCCTAGTTCAGTGGTAATTTTCATGGCAAAAAGAAACTCCTTTTTTTTTCTATTGTTTTTGCTTAGCTTGCTACTCTTTATACCAATGGAAGAAGACAGGGCAAAGACTGAAATCAAGCAAAAGAATTAAACTACAGCTCCTTCATGTTTACCTCTTAATTTATAGTTAGTGAATAAAGGATATAAAACTGTTAAAATACAGTCAATTCAGACATCTATTAACTTAGCCTGTTAAAAAGAGGACTGAGCTATAAGCTCATAATATAAGCTATAAGCTTATAATATAAGCTATAAGCTCATAATATAATATAAGCTATTATGTGACCACATACACATGATTTAGGTATCAAGTATACAACACCTACATTACAAAGATTATAAAATGATACTGAATTTATTAGAATACTAGTCTCATTTTATTGCATTTAACAGTTTGGAAAGTAATCCAATATAAACAAATAAAATGAACTACTTGCCTATGCACAACTTACCTAGACTCTTTGTGTTTGCTAGGAGAGCTTCCTCATATGATAGGATATAGTAGAGCACCAAAAGCTGGGCTGTGATACTGAAACGCTGGTTAAGGCGGATGTTGTCACCCTGAAGGTAATATTATAAACACTTTAGAATACTGCTAAATTCCATAGTGCTTACTTTTCTTGGCAGTACAAGAATCAAATAGAATATTCAGTGTTGCTGTTCCCAAGCTCAGATAAAAGAAATGTGGCTGTTTGCATTAAACTCAAAGACACAACTAAAAGTTTAAATGAAGTCTGAGATAGCATGAAAGGTAACGTGCAAGCCGGGCTCGGTGGCTCGGCCTGTAATCCCACGCCTTTGGGAGGCTGAGGTGAGTGGATTGCCTGAGCCCGCAGGTTCGAGACCCGCCTGGGAAGCGAGACCTCATCTCTACAATAAATAAAAAAACCAGCCAGGCGTGGTAGCGCATGCCTGTAATTCCAGCTACTTGGAAGGCTGAGGTGGAAGGATCGCCGGAGCCCAGCAGGTCGAGGCTGCAGTGGCTGGAAGCAGCCACTGCACTCCAGTCTGGGCGACAGAGTGAGATGCCAACTCAAAAAAAAAAAAAGAAAGGTAACGTGTAAGTAGTCTTTAAGATAGGCCAAAAAAAAAAAGGAAAAAAGACTTCAGCTACTCCTCCATAGTAAACCCATCAGGCTGCTTCCAAAAGACTTTCAGGAGCCCCAAGTATTATCTGAAATTACCAGGAGGAAAAGAATTCTTATAAAAGATGTCTTATATGTAACTATATTTGTGAAAAAATGCCACTGCTTATCCCTTCTAACAAAAAAGGGAAAACAGATTTTTATGAAATTCTCCATAAATGAGTCTAGATATATCTTAAATTCTCAGGAAGCTAAACAAAGTTATGCTGAATGTGTTCAATTCTCACCCAGCACTCTGTCAAACACACAATCTCCAGGCAACTTTTAGACTTAAAAAAAAAGTTTTCCACAAATGCCATTTGACTATTTGGAACTAATAATTCTTTTAATTTTTATAGGTGAGGAGATCTAATCTCATTTTAAATTCAGAACCACCTAGAAAAAAAATATATGAAATAAGTGGAAGAACAAACTAAGAGAAAAATAAGTTAATAGATATAAAAGAACCACTATTTTACCCCAATGACTCCTTGGAAAATATTGAGTATCTCCTGTTCTGTGACTGGCTGATTTGTGGCTTCTGGATTAGATTTGGATGCAGGAGTAAGTATAGAGTTTATGTACACATCAATCAGAGGAAGTAGTTGAGGATGGAGTGGAGTGGAGGTTTCACACAGCTGTCTATAAATCCAATCCTTAAAAAGAAGGTTATGGGCACTGCATTAATTATGGCAAAAAGAAAAAGCAGCACAATTATAAAAGCACATACAGTTTTACATGATTTATGAATCAGTGAAACTTACTATTAGTTTCTGGTGGTTCCAAATATATTATCTAGTATCATAATTATCTTTGATTTTAAAATATGAACTATATATCTTAATCAAAAATATTATCCAGTGGAAAATGAACCTAAAATGATAGGAAGCTTGGCTTTAGGTTTAATCTTTTAGTTTTTAAGTAGTGGGAAAAACACTTTAAGTTCCTACCATATCTGTACTTAGAGCACCATGTGTGTTGTCATGGAAGACCTCACAGCAGAGAAGAATCTGGGGAGAGGGACAAGTCTTTCACAGCAAACCCTCAAGAGAAACGAAGAAAGTGTCTTTGACAAGCACTTATAGGAGGCTATTACTTAACCACCTTTGGATATACAACATGTAAAAATGTTGGATGTGCATTTGGACTCTTAATTCTTAGCTATTTTACTTGCTAAAAATATAAGGACCAGGCGCAGTGGCTCAAATCTTTAATCCCAGCACTTTGGTAGGCTGAGGCGAGAAGAATGCCTGAGCCAAGAGGTTTGAGACCAGACTGGGCAACTTGATGAGACCTCATCTCTACAATAAATAAAAAAATTAACTGGGCATGGTGTCACACGCCTGTAGTTCCAGCTACTTGGAAGGCTGAGGCAGAAGGATCACCTGAGCCCAGCAGGTCAAGGCTGAGGTGGCCATGAGCGTGCCACTGCACTGCAGCCTGGGCAACAGAGTGAGACTCCAACTCAAAATATAAAAGGAAGCAGAAGATGCAATCTAATGGAAAATAATTTCACTAAATCATATAAAAACTGAGAACATAAAGTGATATATTATGCATATATTATTCACTGCTCTTTGTAAGTACATAAATAAATAAGCCTCTTAGAAAAGGTTCAAAGAGATTTCTTTACCTCCTTGGTTTCAACCTTTTCTTTAGAGGACCTTTCAATTGTTTGACATTGCCAACTATAAAATTCAAAAGTATATCAAAATATGTGTAAGTTAGGTGTTAAGTGTCCTTGTGACGAATCTACAAATAGTAGTTATGGCTGTCCAGCAACTTTCCCAATTTGGTGAATGAAACCAAAATTTAGAAAACGACAATTTCTAAGCTTTAATGGAATAACCATGTGCTATTATTGAAAATGTAAATGAATTGGTAACATTATACATTTTGTAAATAACAGTCATATTGTTTCAAAAACCCAAAAATTAGGTTACTAACTGTGATAACTATATAAATAACTAGTAACTTAGTTTTTTTTTTGTTGTTTTTTGGTTTTTTTTGAGTTGGAGTCTCACTCTGTCACCCAGACTGGAGTGCAGTGGCCACTCCCGGCCACTGCAGCCTCGACCTGCTGGGCTGCAGGGATCCTTCTGCCTCAGCCATCCAGGTAGCTGGAACTACAGGCACACGCTACCACACCCAGCTCATTTTGATTTATTGTAGAGATGAGGTCTCACCAAGTTGCCCAGGCGGGTCCCGAACCCGTAAGCTCAGGCAATCCACTCACCTTAGCCTCCCAAAAGCGTGGGATTACAGGCTGAGCCACCGAGCCAGTTTATTAACACACTTTTCATACACGAAAACCAGAGTTAAAGCCTACTAACTGGGAAAAAGTATTAATTTAGGATTGTTTTTGAAATATAAATCTAAGGTCATACTTTTATTGACACTTTGTGCTTGGTAAAGGAACGACTCCTGAGAAGCTGGTAAATACAATGAATAGGCAAAAACCCTGTAATGTTGGCACTGAGGTTGCTGGTGACAGGAACACGAACTGCATGAGCTGTGACAACCTAAAAGAGGAAAACAGTATTAGTAACATGACAGAACAAAACATAGTTATTTTGAAAGAGGCAGGATTAGTAGGTATACTGTCAATACAAGTGTGGTCCCTAGAAATAAATGATGAAAAACAATTACAAGTTTCAATTATTTTTGGATGAAGAGGAAAACAGACACATTGATATTTATGAAATCTTCCATTTTTATCTATTTTTATTTTTTGAGTTGGAATCTCACTCTGTCACCCAGACTGGAGTGCAGTGGATGCTCCCGGCCACCGCAGCCTCGACCTGCTGGGCTCCAGCAATCGTTCCACCTCAGTCTTCCAAGTAGCTGGAACTACAGGTGCATGCTACCACACCCAGCTAATTTTTTTTATTTATTGTAGAGATGAGGTCTCGCCAAATTTCCCAGGCAGGGTCAAACCCGTGGGCCCAGGCAATTCACTCACCTCAGCCTCCCAAAGCGCGGGATTACAGGCTAAGCCACCAAGCCTGGTTCATTTTTATCTATTTTTAAATACAGATATGTACACAGCAGTGTGATAAGGTAAAAAAAATACAAAATTTGGAATCGTACAACATGACCTCAGTGACTTTGAAGAAGTCACTTATCTGCCGAATCTATTTCTATATCTACAAAACAGGAGAACACTGCCATATCTGCTCAAAGGGCTGCTGTGAGGGAGAAAAAAAAAATTGTTTCAAACATTATATGAATTATAATGTACCAATTAAAAGTAAATGAGAATTTGTATCCTCAATGTGTCATGTATAGACCTCTAATTGTCTTTCTCCTCAAAACTTCCAGTTGGTTCAAATTTGTTCAAGACAAAATACAATTTGTAATTTTCCTTTGTCCTATATGTGAATGTGTATGTGTGTTTAGGTGGGGAGGGAAAGTATGATGTAGAAATAAGAATATTAATTACTATAAAAGAAGCAACAATTATAGATCCTTGAGTATTTTCTCGAATATTCCATTTTTTAAGACATATTTTTGTTTTGTATTTTAAGATTTAAATTGACAAGTGAGTCTGGGAATTAATTTTAAATTTTAAAGTTGACTCCTTCACTGAAAAATAAAATAACCCTAGGCTTATCCATGGACAAAAGGACTAAGGCCAAATAAGAACATGTCAATATTAAGAATAAGAAATTTAGACTCTGGTCTCTAATCTAATTAGACATAAACCTTACAGTCTAAAGGTTTAAATAGGTCTTTATCTTATTTTTCTCCTAATACATTCAAATAATTAGGAGTGTCCTACTATCAATATGTAAGACTATACCCATCAGTATCAACTCAAAGTCTCTAAAGATATATAAATTTAAAGCATGCTTTGTTATGTAATAAGTAGCTTTAAAAGTATTTTAAATGGATTATTCTTTACAGAAGTTTCAAAGATTAATTAAATCATCATTAGAAATTGAAAAGGAGTGGACAGAGACTATATTATTCTCTTAAGATAAGATATACAAGTTTTCTCCCAAAAGATATTGTAAAAGAAAATTAAATAAGTACCTAAAAATAAAAAGAAATACCTGCTCAGTAAAAATTTCCTGTGTGAAGATAGTCTTCATCCTGCTCAAGGAACTTGGTTTAATTACAATCTAAAATAACCAGAAGAATTCCAACAGTTATATAAAAATATAATATATGAAAAACAATGTATTCTGGTGAAGTTATTATCTAAAATGGCTGTGGTATATAATATTTATGTTCACGTACTCTACTCTATTTCAGAAGAGGTTTCTCAAACTCAACATTAAAGTGTGTTTTTTCCTCAGAAACAGAACCAACATGAAAAGTACTTAGTAAATATTATTTCTGGCATTTTTAAGTCAGTGGACAGAAATGGATTATTCAATAAATGGAGTTAGGATAACTAATTCTGTGAAAGCAGGAGGAATAGATATATATATTTGTAGACATGATACCATATACCATAATAAATTCCAAAGAGGCTAAAGAGTTAAATATAAAACATGAAGCCGCAAAAACACCGGAAGAAAAATATAGTGACCATTTACAGAAACACAGAAAGTAAAATATTCTAAGCATAACAGTAAAATACAGGCACAAAAGAATATTCTACATAAAAATAATAATAATTTCCTTGTGGCAAAGTTAAATGGCAAGAAAAAAAATCAATGCAACATATTGAATTTCTCTACTTTTAAATATGTTACAGATTGGAAGATATATCACTAACTAATAGGTGCTTCTCAAAAAGGAAGGGGTTGGAACACTGCCACATTCATATTATATGTTAACTGCTAAAATGAATCCTAATTTGAATATTTGAGAAAATATGTCTGGAAATCAATGAAATATATAAGAAATAATGAGACCAGGTTTGATGGCTCATGCCTATAATCCCAGGACTTTGGGAGACCAAGGTGGGAGGACCACTTGATGCCAGGAGTTCAAGACCAGCTTGAGCAACATAGGAAGAATATGCCTCTACAAAAAATAAAAACTAAAATAAGGAATAATGGCATATCTTTTGTGCCTTTTAAATCCATGAAAGAAAAAATAAACAAAAATCCCTACAGAAAAATGGAGACACTGATAAGCCAAAACACATGGTCTTTAAAAAAAAATTTTTTTAAGTAAAAAAAAAACTATATACTCTCACGAGTAACCAAAGAAATGAAAAATAAGTAAAACCATTTTTCATCAATCAAATTTACAATAAATCACAAAAACTAGCCGGGCGTGGTGGCATGAATCTGTAGTTCCAGCAATTTGGAAGGCTAAGGCAGAAGGATCACCTGAGCCCAGCAGGCTAAGGCTGTGGTGGCCCATGCCACTGCACTCCAGCCTGGGTGACAAGAGTGAAACTCCAACTCAAAAAATAAAAAAATTGCAAAGATGAAAAAGAGGAACAATGCTTAATAATGCTGAAAGTTTCAGAAAATAGGAATTCTCATTCACTAATGAGAACAATTAAACTGGTATAATCTTTCTAAAAGATAACCTGGGCCGGGCATGGTGGCTTAGCCTGTAATCCCTTCACTTTGGGAGGCTGAGGCAAGTGGATTGCTTGAGCGTGCAGGTTTGAGACCAGCCCAGGCAATTTAGTGAGACCTCGTCTCTATGATAAATAAAAAATTATCCAGGTGTGGTAGTGTGTACCTATAGTTCCGGCTACTTGGAAGGCTGAGGTGGAAGGATCGCCAGAGCCCAGCAGGTTGAGGTTGCGGTGGCTGTGAGTATGCCACTGCACTCCAGCCTGGGCAACAGAATGAGACTCCAACTCAAAAAAATTTAAACAATAAAAAATAAAAGATAATCTGGTAATCTTCATGAAATACCTTAGTGAAATCATACTCTTTGACTTAGCAAATACTTTACAGAACTTTATCCTAAGGAAATAATCCAACAATTGTATGAAGATATAGATGTGTAAGTGTCTGTATATTTACATAAATGAGAATATTCACATAAGCATTATGTAGAAATTGGAAAATCGACATGGGAAATAATTTAAAAACTCATTAAAATGATCATAATCTGAGCCGGGCTCGGTGGCTCAGCCTGTAATCCCGCGCCTTTGGGAGGTTGAGGTGAGTGGATTGCCTGAGCCCGCGGGTTCGAGACCTGGGCAGCGAGACCTCATCTCTATAATAAAAAATCAAAAAATTAGCCGGGCGTGGTAGCACATGCCTGTAATTCCGGCTACTCGGAAGGCTGAGGAGGAAGGATCGCCGGAGCCCAGCAGGTCGAGGCTGCGGTGGCCGGAAGCGGCCACTGCACTCCAGTCTGGGCGACAAAGTGAGACTCCAACTCAAAAAAAAAAAAAAAAAAAATGATCATAATCAGTACAAATGATGAACTGATATGCAGCCACTAAAAATTATATTGTATTAAAATATTGATAGGAAAAATGTTCATCATATGTTAGCAAGTTTTTTTTTTTAGTTGTAATCTCACTCTGTCACCCAGGCTGGAGTGCAGTGGCACTCACAGCTACTGCAGCTTCAACCTGCTGGGCTCTGGTGATCCTTCTACCTCAGCCTTCCAAGTAGCTGGAACTATAGGCGCACACTACCATACCCAGATAATTTTTGATTTATTGTAGCGATGAGGTCTCACCAAGTTGCCCAGGCTAGTCTCGAACCCACAGGCTCCAAGCAAATACACTTGCCTCGGCCTCCCAAAGAGCTGGGATAATAGGCTGAGCCACCGAGCCCAGACAGAAATTTTTTTTAAATTACAAAATATATATGCCACTTTCTTTTTTTTTTTTGAGTTGGAGTCTCACTCTGTCACCCAGACTGGAGTGCAGTGGCCGCTCCCGGCCACCGCAGCCTCGACCTGCTGGGCTCCGGCGATCCTTCCGCCTCAGCCTTCCAAGTAGCTGGAACTACAGGCGTGCGCTACCACGCCCGGCTAAAAAAATGCATATTTTCTAAGCACTCCTGATAAAACTGCAAACTATGAAACAACTAAAATTACTGAAATGAAAAAAATTTATTTACTTTACATTATAACAATATATCCAGCTTAGAAACACCTTCTTTTAGAAAGAAGTTAAAATTACCTTCATCCCCAAAGTGGAACAGACCAAGTCAATGATAGCACTAAGCTGATTGCTGTGAAAATACATAGCCACCAATAATAACATCTCCCCAAAAGAAGCAGAGACACCTGAAGTACTGTTGAAACAAAAAATGTGTATACATGAATTTCCAAAGAGAGAATAAGAGAAGCTTTCTCAACTAACTAAAACAAATTAAGCCATTTTACCTCTCAAAATAGGCTTCTTCTTTTATCATCCAACTCAGCCACACCACCATTAGCTGCTCCTGTTCAGGTGTACTATAAAAAACATACCAGAAAGTCACTGGTTTAAAGTGTAAACACCAGCATATGAATGAGAAATTATTTTTGGTAGAAATTATTTTTCCAGGCCGGACTCGGTGGCTCAGCCTGTAATCCCGCGCCTTTGGGAGGCTGAGGTGAGTGGATTGCCTGAGCCCGCGGGTTCGAGACCCACCTGGGCAGCGAGACCTCATCTCTACAATAAATCAAAAAATCAGCCGGGCCTGGTAGCACATGCCTGTATTCCGGCTACTTGGAAGGCTGAGGCAGAAGGATCACCGGAGCCCAGAAGGTCGAGGCTGCGGTGGCCAGAAGCGGCCATTGCACTCCAGTCTGGGCGACAGAGTGAGACTCCAACTCAAAAAAAAAAAGAAATTATTTTTCCTTTCTTATTTTGAAATATCAAATCAAATGAATGGCTTGCTGAACTGGGCCATTAATTGCCATTGAGATATGGAGAAATTACAGAGCTCAGAGCAAAAGACATGAATAGACACTTTTCAAAAGAAGATATACAGGCAGCCAAAAGACACATGAAAAACTGCTCACCCTCGCTCATCATCAGAGAAATCCAAATCAAAACCACATTGAGATACCACCTAACCCCAGTAACAATGTCCATCATTAATAAAACAAACAACAACAGATGCTGGCAAGGATGTGAAGAAAAAGAAACGCTTCTATACTGCTGGTGGGAATGCAAACTAATACAACCTCTTTGAAAGACAGTGTGGCGATTTCTGAAAGAACTAGAAATTGACCTTCCATATGACCTAGCAATTCCCCTATTGGGAATATACCTGGAGGAACTCAAATCATTCTACAAAAAAGATACCTACACACACATGTTTGTTGCAGCTCTATTCACAATAGCAAAAAACATGGAACCAACTATATTGCCCATCAAAGCTGAACTGGATAAAAAAAATTTGGTACGTATACACAATGGAATATTATGCAGCCATAAAGAAGGACAAACATATGGACTTCGCAGCAACTTGGATGGATTTAAAGTTGATCATACTCAGTCATCTATCACAGAAACCAAGAACAGAGTACCATGTGTTCTCACCCCTAAGCAGACCTTGAACAATTATAATACTATAAGAAAGGGATTGGCAGTAGTGGAAAACTGTCAGGGGAAGGGGGGTAGAACTGGCAGTTGAGGGAAACTGCTAGGGGAGGGAAGGGCATACCTCATTAACAAGGGTACCTGCATAATCAACATGTGTATACCTAACCCTGAATTAAACCCCACATCTTTATAATAAAAAAAAAAGAATGAGGAGGACCTTTATACTTTTCTTCATAAACCTGAACACTCAAACCCAAGTCTTAGTTACTATACCTGCAGGTTGGAGAGAGTAAACTTTCTCACATTCCTCAGAAAAGCAAGGCTCTTTTAGCATTAGAATATTAAAAGAGCTGGGTGCGGTGGCTCATGCCTATAATCCCAGCACTTTGGGAGGCAGAGGCAAGAGGATGCCTGCATCCAGGGGTTCGAGACCAGCCTGGGCAACTTGGTGAGACCTTGTCTCTACAATAAATCAAGAAATTAGTTGGGCATGGCGGCATGCACCTGTGGTTCCAGCTACTTGGAAGGCTGAGGAGGAAGGATAGCCTGAGCCCAGCAGGTCAAGGCTGTGGAGGGCCATGAGCATGCATGGGTTGACAGAGTAAGACTCCAACTCAAAAAAAAAAAAAAAGAGATCATACTCAGTGATCTATCACAGAAACAAAGAACAGAGTACCATATGTTCTCAATCATAAACAGACATTGAACAAATCATAATACTTTAAGAAAGTAGTAGGAAACTGCCAGGCGAGGGCAGAGGCAGGATTGGCAGTAGTGGGAAACTGTGAGGGAGGGAGGGCACATCTCATCAACAAGGTTACCTGCATAATGAACATTTGTATACCTAACCCTGAATTGTACCCCACATCTTTCAAATAAAAAATAAAATAAGTCAGGCTCGGTGGCTCAGCCTGTAATCCTGCGCCTTTGGGAGGCTGAGGTGAATGGATTGCCTGAGCCTGCGGGTTCGAGATCTGCCTGGGCAGCGAGACCTCATCTCTACAATAAATTTAAAAAAAAAAAATCAGCCGGGCGTGGTAGCGCATGCCTGTAATTCCGGCTACTTGGAAGGCTGAGGCGGAAGGATCACCGGAGCCCAGCAGGCCGAGGCTGTGGTGGCCAGGAGCAGCCACTGCACTCCAGTCTGGGCGACAGAGTGAGACTCCAACTCAAAAAAAAATAAAAATAAAATAAAAAAATGTTAAAAGAACTATACAACAGCTGAAATTTATTTCATATTTCATATAGACAAAACTCTAGTGCTAAAACATCAATACCAAAAACTCATAAACTTAGTACTAGAAAACAAGTGGCCAGTCACAGTGGCTCACACCTGTAATCTCAACACTCTGGGAGGCCAAGGCAGAAAAACTGTTTGAGCCCAGGGGTTCAAGACCAGTCTACATAACTTAGGAAGACCTCATTGCTACAAGAAATCAAAATATTAGCTGGGAGTGGTGGCACACACCTGTAGTCCCAACTATTCGAAAGGTTAAGGTGGGAGGATCGCCTGAGCCCAGGAGTTTGAGGTTGCAGTGAGCTGAGGCCATGCCACTGTACTCCAGCCTGGGCAACAGAGTGAGACCCCCAACTAAGGAAAAAAAATAAAGTAACAAGTTAGTCCATCTTTTAACTGAAAAATAAAATTGAATTTATATAAACCTTTTGAGTAGAATTCAAAACTACAGAGAAATCAAAAAATTAGCCGGGCATGGTAGCGCACCTATAGTTCCGGATACTTGGAAGGCTGAGGCAGAAGGATCGCCTGAGCCCAGCAGGTCGACGCTGGGGTAGCCATGAGTATGCCACTGCACTCCAGTCTGGGCGACAGAGTGAGACTCCAACTCAAAGAAAAAGTACTTCAGGTAAAGAGAAAAGAAAAGAAAGTAACTTCATCTCATATACTAATTTCACAATTTCCTGAAGCCCCACTAAAAGTACATTAAAGGGATTTTCTTAAAAAGGCATAAAAGAGGCCGGGCTCGGTGGTTCAGCCTGTAATCCCAGCGTTTTGGGAGGCCGAGGTGAGCGGATTGCCTGAGCCCGTGGGTTCGAGACCCGCCTGGGCAACTTGGCGAGACCTTGTCTCTAAAATAAATCAAAAAATTAGTCGGGCGTGGTACCGCGTGCCTGTAGTTCCAGCTACTCGGAAGGCTGAGGCAGAAGGATCGCCAGAGCCCAGCAGGTCGAGGCTGCGGTGGCCGGGAGCGACCACTGCACTGCAGTCTGAGCGACAGAGTGAGACTCCAACTCAAAAAAAAAAAAAAAGGCATAAAAGCAAAATACTAAAAGCTAGAGAACATATAGACAAGTGGTAACTGACTTAGCAGACCTGAGGAAGCAGGACACAAAATTAGCAGAAGGAAAAACCAACCCATTTATACCACAGAATTCTCAAAGGGCTCAGGAACTGATAGCTTCAGACAGTTCTGAGTATAAGAGTGAAGACAGAGACTAAAATTAAAAGGTTGACAGTTTTATAAGTAGTAGACCTCCAAATCACCTCCTCCATTCTATACAACTGTACGAATACCCCTGAGAGAAGACGAATATAGACTTTTTCTCTGGAGATGGTAAAACAGTGTTTCTGAATTAAGGGACAACCAGGAATACCTGGAACACCAGTCTGAAAGTAGGAGAATTAAGTGGATGATTATGATTATAATGCAGAATGACCTCTGCCAAGGCTTAACCCTCACGTTTTAATGTTGTTCATGGGTTTTGAGACAAGTCTTTACCCTCCAGACCAGATAATATTCTTTAGAACTCTGATCAGGCCAACAACAGTTTCCCAAAGACCCATCTATATGTTGAGAGGTTCAAATATGCCTTTCAGCTTCCTACTCTTAAATATGAATAGACAGACAATCAAAAAATATTAAATACCTGAGAAAAGATTCTAATTTAAAAAACAGAGACTAAAAAAAAGCAACATAGAAAAAAGAAGTGATACAAATAAAATTCCTTCAAAATCATTATAACATTATAATTTATTTTTTTAGAGACATGGTATCACTCTGTCAACCAGGTTGGAGTGCAGTGGCATGATCATAGCTCACTCCTGGGCTCAAGTGATGTCCATAGAACTCCTGGGCTCAAGTGATGTTCACATCTTAGTCTCCCAAGTAGCTGGGACTACAAGCATGTGACAATACACTCAGTTTTCAAAAATTTTTTGTAGAGATGGGTCTCACTATGTTGTCCTATGTTGTCTCATATTCCTGGCCTCAACCAGTCCTCCCATCTTGGCCTCCCAAAGTGCTGGGATTGTAGGTGTGAGTCACCATGCTCAGTCTGCATTATGATTATCAAAGAAAGTATACTACTATGAAGCAACAGATGTCATGAAGCAGAAACTCAGAGAACAAAAAAGAGCTCTTAGTAATTAAACACTAGGCCAGGCACAGTGGCTCACGCCTATAATCCCAGCATTTTGGGAGGCCGAAGTGAGAGGACTGCCTGAGCTCATGGGTTCGAGACCAGCCTGGGCAACTTGGTGAGACCTCATCTCTACAATAAATCAAAAAATTAGCTGAATGTGGTGGCACATGCCTGTAGTTCCAGCTACTTAGAAGGCTAAGGCAGAAGGATCGCCTGAGCCCAGCAGGTCGAGGCTGCAGTGGCTGTGAGCATGCCACCGCCCTCCAGCCTAGGCAATGGAGTGAGACTCCAACTCAAAAAAAAAAAAAAAAAGAAATTAAACACTAAGTAGGATTCAAAGATAAAGTCAAGGAGAAATCCTATAGGGTAGAATGCATAGCTTATTTCTGGAATGATGAAAATGTTCCAAAATGAGATTGTGGTGATGGTTGCATAACTCTGTATGTATACTCAAAAGCCATTGACTTGTACATTTTAAATGGGTCAATATTACAGTATGTAAGTTCTATCTCAATAATGCTATTTTTTAAAAAGTAGAACAAGACAAAGGCAAGGAAAAGAGGAAAGGGTAAGAACTATGAAATGATAATTTCAAAAAGTCCAATTCCAAGTAAAAGGCAGCTGTAGAGAATACCCAAAGGGAAGACATTACCACCAAATTAATTCAGGAAAATGTCCCAGAACTGAAGGACATGAGTTTCCAGGTTGAATACCTAGAGCAACAGACAAAAACAGACACAGACTAAAGCATATCATCCAGAAATTTCAAAACTTAGAGACAAAAAGCTAATCCTACATATTTCCACACTAAAAAAGATGGGCCACACAAAGGACCAGGAATCAGAACGTTAGACTTCTAAACAACAACACTAGAAATTAGAAAACAATGGAGAAACGCCTTCAAAATTCTCAAAGGAAATTATTTCCAACTTAGAATGCTATATCCCATCAATCAAATGTCAGATATTTTCAGGAATAACCAGTCTCAGAAAAAAACGTACCTCATGCACACCTGTTCTAAAGAAGCAAAATGAGGGAGCCAATGAAAAAAGATGACATGAGACACAGGAAACAGGAGTTCCAACAAAGGAGAAGTAAAGCAAATCCCCAAAATGATAGTGAAGAACAATCCCAGGAAGAGAGCTGTGCACCACTAGGTATAGCCAGTAACCACTCCAGACCAAAAGGCTGCAGGAGAAATTTCCTCAAGATAAAAGTGACAGACTGTCTAATGAGTCAGAACATCTTGAGAGAAGAGTTAGACTGGCAAGGAGTTTGAAGTTGCACTAATGGTATACAGAATACCAAGAAAATTAAAACCAAAAAACAAGAACAAAATTACTAATGCAAAAAAAAAAAAAATGGACAAGGAAAAAAAGTTATTGTCTACCACATGGTTGAGTTTCCAGCAGTGTCTACATAATCATAACAATATAAACAACTATTTATTGATCTAATCAAAATTATTATAACTGTACTAGGAAAATAGAAAGATAAGATTATGTAAATATGTTTAGAACAAAGAAGAAAAGGAGAACTAATTTCTCATCTTTCATAGTGGAAACTCAATAAATAGTGCCTAAAAACAAAAATCAAGACATAGCAAACACAAAGGTACTATTAAAGATATAGTAGTAAAACCCAAATGAATTATCTAAAAGAACTGAAAGACACAGCCTCTAGGAAATGGGAAATAGGAAGGAGGGAAGTAAAGACTGCTATTATCCTTAACAAATCTGGAAGAACTATTTTGACTCCTTTAAACAATGTCCATATAAAACCTTGATAAAAATAAATAAAATGAATGGCATAAAGTAGATGCCATAGGCACCCTTTTTTATTAAAACATACTATGAATAAGCCAGGCCCAGGGACATGTACCTGTGGTCTCAGCTACTCAGAAGGCTAAGGCAGGAGGATCACTTGAGCTCAGGAATTCAAGGTTTCAGTGAGCCATGATGGTGCCTGCACTCTAGCTTAGGCAACATAACAAAACCTTGTCTCTTATTAAAATAAAATTTAAAAAATATTACAATCATCCATACCTAGGCCAAATTTTGTAGTAAGCTCTTAATCTAATGCTATACATATATATTTTTTTTTCTGCATAGAAGTCTCACTCTGTCACCCAGGCTGGAGTGCAGTGGCATACTCATAGCCACCGCAACCTTGGCCCTCTGATCCTTCTGCTTCAGCCTTCCAAGTGCCTGGAACTACAGGCATGCATCACCACGCCCAGCTAATTTTTTGATTTATTATAGAGATGAGGTGTCACCAAATTGCCCAGGCAGGTCTCAAACCCCTGGACTCCACCTCCCAAAATGCTGAGATTACAGGCGTGAGCCATTGCACTTGGCCTTAAACATG
Source organism: Cephalopachus bancanus (assembly GCA_027257055.1). NCBI lineage: Eukaryota > Metazoa > Chordata > Mammalia > Primates > Tarsiidae > Cephalopachus > Cephalopachus bancanus. The sequence goes on from JAPVLO010000226.1 coordinate 1,820,500, forward strand.
GACTTTTTTAAATAAATGTTTTTATTTTAAAGATGTGGGATACAATTCAGGGTTAGGTATACAAATATTCTTTATGCAGGTACCCTTGTTGATGAGGTATGCCCCCCTCTATACATGCGTTTTAATGAGTAAATAAAATCAGACCTTGAGAATGCTGAGCAAGTTATATAATTAGGTACCTGACGAGTGTAGAAAATGCCAGTAGCATACAAAAGGAGAGTGAAACAAAGCGAACCCCAGCTGGCGTAGCAGGAGGACGGCTTGTCATCAACTGCAATAATTGTTCAGCTTCTTCTTCAGTTGGCCTACAAAGGAATACATTATTAGGATTTACTTTTTTTAGTTGGAGGAAGGAGAAAGAAAATTTCTTATCATACTAGATACAAATTCTAAACTTTATAATGAAACTTCACTATTTAAAAACTCTTCAACATCTTAAATTGTCAAAAGCAAAACTGTTGAGAGATTACAATTAGCATTTCTGCTAAGACACAAAAACAGGCAGTCCTCACTTTGCCCCATAGTGTAAGATCACAAAAATAGCCATGGAAGCTGAAACCACGCAATGCAATCGTACTAATCCATGATGAAAGTTATTATTGTACTGTAACCTTTAAAGTTATTGTCAAAACATTAAAACTCTCCTGGTTATAATGCATAGGGAAATATTTTGTAAAGCAGTAAAATGAATAGACTAAAGCATACTGTAACTGAAAACATTAGAAACACTGGAATTAAAGTGTTTTACTTCTTTGTAAAACCGTTACCAAAAGTAGTTTGAACAGCTCTTGCCTTCTTCTTTTCACTGTATTAACTTATAACACGAAGTGAGCATTTTTTCTATGCCTTGGTGAACTGTCATACTCTCCTCTAACTTTGGATCAGCTACCAACAACTTATCCTTTGCACTTTCAGTCATAAAATATCTGAGGGTTCTTTTAATGTGAAGATTTCTGCCAATATCATATGCTCTGGGACATCTTCAGCCTTTTGTCACAATCACTTTTCTCATTCATGTCAAAAAGTTCACTTTCACTAGGTTCCTCTGACTGGCTCCTCTAGAGCCTCTCAAATGGCAGCAGTGTCAACATTCTCATAGTCAGCTATTTCTTCAATCTATATTTGGTTCAAATGTCATTTTCAGAGTTAATGCTTTTTGCTTCTTTGCTACACTTTCATATTTATTAGCCATTTTCCTCTTTTGATTATCTGTGTTTGTCAAACGTTATATGATTAATTACTGAGAGAAAAAAAAGCAATACAGGTTGAATATTCCCAATCCAAAAATCCAAAATCTGAACTGCTCCAAAATATGAAACTTTTTGAACACCACAATGATGCTCAAAGGAAATGCTCATTAAAGTATTATGAAATTCAGATTTCCGGATTAGGCATGCTCAACCAATAATTAAAAAGTAAATATTTCAAAATCCAAAAAATTCAAAATCTGAAATACTTCTGGTCCCAAGCATTTCATATAAGAGATATCCAACCTTTACAACTGCCTACTTTGCTGTATGTGCATGAATCAAATAACAGATATGCAGTGTCCAGTCACTGACAGACTTTAAAAGTGATGTCACTGGTCACTGAATACAACATGCATCTGTGATTTACATAGTGATATGTGGCCTGAAGAGCTCACAGCAAAGTTTGTACTTTATACAATTATTTGGCGAATTATTTGGTATAGTGGCAACTAAAATTTCAACTATATTGGGAAACCAGTGCTAGGTTACTAAACCAGGGTATCTAAAATTTATGCCTATCGGAAACATGCAAAGTGAAGACTGTATGTATAAGTTAGGAATAATATTCAAAATTATTTTGTACAGTGACTAAATAAGAAACATTGTGCTTAATATGCACATCACATCAACTGTAAACAATTTATGATCTCAGCTGTAAAAGGAAACAGTTACTTCAACTAGCTGAATGGGCCAGGTAAAGAAAGGATCATTCAAAGATCATTCACTATAGTTTTGTCAAGCTGTTAGTGAAATCATAGGTTTCTTTACACTGTGACTAGAAACTGGTAAACTGCTCTGACCTCTCCCATATCTTCATAATTCTATTTATAATCAGAACAAAACAGATGAATATATCCCTGCTAGGAATGCTTGGCCTTAGGATTTCATTCTTTTTTTTTTTTTCAGTTGAAGTCTCACTCTGTCGCCCAGACTAGAGTGCAGTGGCACACACCTGGCCACCACAGCCTCGACCTGCTGGGCTCCAGTGATCCTTCCGCCTCAGCCTTCCAAGTAGCTGGAACTACAGGCACGCGCTACCACGCCCGGCTAATTTTTTGATTTATCGTAGAGATGAGGTCTCGCCAAGTTGCCCAGGCGGGTTTCGAACCCGCGGGCTCAGGCAATCCACTCACCTCAGCCTCCCAAGGCGCAGGATTACAGGCTGAGCCACCGAGCCCGGCTGAGGATTTCATTCTTACTATAGGTCAGCCCACTCCCTGAGCCTGATAGCAAACTCAAATCCTCTGAATAAAAGGCCCTTGGCTCATTTTCTTGGGATTAGAAACAAGAAACTAAAATGACAAAAAGGTAACATATCAAAATATTGAATACTTGAGTCCAGCGATGCCCATCAAAGCACAGTACAGACGTAAGAGTGCACTGGCTTTCACAACATGCTCTTCTTTCAGCCCCGAATACACAGACACATTGGGCTCCATGTCCACATCAGCTTCTTCCACGATGCGGGTACTCCTTACTGTAGGAAGAATGCCCATCAACTCCAGAAGAAGCTGCCTTCTCATTTGCCACAGGACAGAACTGCTGGTCTCTCTTTTTCTCTGCAAGAAATACGGATCAGAAGAGGAAGACAGCATGCAGCATTTACTACATAAAAGGGGAGCTCAAACAGAGCTTTGCATAACACTGACTTTTGAAGAGGTAATCATGACTACAGTATCTCATTTTAACCAACCAAGCAAACTCGAAATTCACCGGTTAGAAGAATACTCATCCTAATTTTGGACTGTTTGCAGAGAAAATAATAAATTAATAACAATTTGAATTGTAGAATATTATTTAATTAGTAATTTTAGTATATAAAATCTAACAGAATGATATGCAGTAAAGGAGAAAGTGCTCTGATTTTAGAGACACAAGATCCTGGGTTAAACCCCAGCTCTAATATTAGATGATTATATACTTTTAGGCATTTTTTTTTTGAGTCGGAGTATCCCTCTGTCACCCAGGCTGGAGTGCAGTGGCATGCTCATGGCCACCACAGCCTTGCCCTGCCAGGCTCAATGATCCTTCCACCTCAGCTTTTCAAGTAGCTAGAACTACAGGCACACGCCACCACGACCGGCTAATTTTTTTATTTATTGTAGAGATGAGGTCTCACCAAGTTGCCCAGGCTGGTCTTGAACCCATGGGCTTAGGCAACCCTCTCACCTTGGCCTCCCAAAGTGCTGAGATTATAGGTATGAGTCACCACGCCCAGCCTACTTTTAGGTATTTTACAAGTGAACGTCTTGCTTCAGCTTCCCAAGAAGCTGGAGTGACAGGAACACATGCCACAGCACACAATAACCTCCATGACCCCTAATTTCCTTAATGACAAGGAAATAAATATTTTATTAATAATATTTATCAACCGGGCTCGGTGGCTCAGCCTGTAATCCCATGCTTTGGGAGGCTGAGGTGGGTGGATTGCCTGAGCCGGCAGGTTCGAGACCCGCCTGGGCAACTTGGCGAGATCTCATCTCTACAATAAATCAAAAAATCAGCCGGGTATGATAGCGCATGCCTGTAATTCCGGCTACTCGGAACACTGAGGCGGAAGGATTGCCAGAGCCCAGCGGGTCAAGGTTGCGGTGGCCAGGAGCAGCCACTGCACTCCAGTCTGGGCGACAGAGTGAGACTCCAACTCAAAAAATAAATTAATTAATAATAATAAGAATAATATTTATCGGTCGGGCTCAGTGGTTTAGCCTGTAATCCCAGTGCTTTGGGAGTCCAAGGTGAGTGGATTGCCTGAACCCACGGGTTCGAGACCTGCCCAGGCAACTTGGCGAGACCTCATCTCTACAATAAATCAAAAATTAGCCGGGCACGGGAGCATGCACCTATAGTGCCAGCTACTTGGAAGGCTGAGGCGGAAGGATCACGGGAGCCCAGCAGGTTGAGGCTGCAGTGGTCAGGAGCATGCCACTGCACTCCAGATCCACTGCACTGGGTGACAGAGTAAGACTCCAACTCAAAAAAATAATAATAATAATATTTATCCTACAGACCTCTTGTAATTAAGAGTTTACAAGTCTATAATCTCCACAGTTCTTCAGGCAGGGATAATATTTTAGATATCTCTCACCCTGCAGGGTCTAACACCATACCTAACGTACAGAAAGCACTCAATGTATATCAAGTAGACGAATGAACAAAAACAATAACTATGAAAGCAGTTTTAAACTATGAAGGGTTAGTAAAATGTTAGCTATTATATTTAGAGTATTTCCAAGTAAAATATAATAAACTGTTTTCATAGTAACAGTAAGCTCAGAAGAAAAGTTTATAACATACAAAGAACAATTAGAAACAACATTAAAAAAAAAAAAGATGAGCATGCCAAGTCTTAGGACAGTGCCCAACATTTATTTTTCTTTCTTTTTTTTTTTTTTTTTTTTTGAGTTGGAGTCTCACTCTGTCGCCCAGACTGGAGTGCAGTGGCCGCTCCCAGTCACTGCAGCCTTAACCTGCTGGGATCCGGCGATGATTCTTCCGCCTCAGCCTTCCGAGTAGCCAGAATTACAGGCATGCACCACCACGCCTGGCTGATTTTTTGATTTACTGTAGAGATGAGGTCTCGCTGCCCAGGCGAGTCTCAAGCCCGCGGGCTCAGGCAATCCACTCACCTCAGCCTCCCAAAGGTGAGGGATTACAGGCTGAGCCACTGAGCCCAGCTTGGAGTCCTACATTTATAAAACATACGATAAACGTCAATTTCCTTTTAAAAAGCAAAGCCTAAATTCAGTTTTCCAGCTAAAAATGAAGTAGAACATGGATATAAAAAAATAGCGATGGGCAACCTCCTCACATCCCCTCCCACTGTGGGAGATTTTCTGTCCTCACAATAAATTCTGCTTTCTCAAAAAAAAAATAGTGATTAGGCCAGGCGCGGGGGCTCATGCCTGTAATCCCAGCACTTTGGGAGGCTAAGGTAAGAGGACTACCAGAGTCCAGGAGTTCAAGATCAGCTGGGCACGGCAGCATGAGCCTGTAATCCCAGCACTTTGGGAGGCCAAGGTGGGAGGACTGCTTGAGGCCAGGAGTTCGAGACCAGCCTGGGCAATATAGCAAGACCACATGTCTTCAAAAACATTTTTAAAAATTAGCCAGGTGTGGTGGTGCATCCTTGTAGTCACAGCAACTCAGGAGGCTGAGGTGGGAGGATCACCTGAGCCCAGGAGATGAAGGCCGTAGTGAGCCATGATCATGCTACTGCACTTCATCCAGGGCAACAGAGTGAGAATCTGACTCAAGAAAAAAATTAAATTAAATTAAAATAGAAAATAAAACAATATCATTCCTCTCACTAAATTTTTGTCATTTGGGAAAACATAGTTATTTTTTGGTTTTATTGTTTTATTATTTTTTTTGAGTTGGAGTCTCACTCTGTCGCCCAGGCTAGAGTGCAGTGGCACGCTCATGGCCACCCCAGTGTTGACCTGCTGGGCTCCAGCGATCCTCCCACCTCAGACTTCCAAGTAGCTGGAACCACAGGCGCACACTACTACAACCAGCTAATTTTTTGTTTATAGTAGAGACAAGGTCTCGCCAAGTTGCCCGGGCTGGTCTCAAACCCAAGGGCTCTGGCAATTCACTCACCTCAGCCTCCCGAAGTGTTGGGATTACAGGCTGAGCAAACGAGCCTGGCCATTATATATATATTTTTTAATGTTATGTTCATATTTTTTGTTTTTTAGACACAGGACCTTACTATGTTGCCCAAGAGTACAGTGGTTATTCACAGGTACAATCATAACACACTGCAGCCTAGAACTCCTGGGCTCAAGTGAACCTCCTACCTCAGTTTCCCAAGAAGATGGGGTGACAGGTATACATGCTATAGCACACAGCTGTTGTTATTTTAAAATAAGCTAAATAAATATTTCAAAACTTTTACTTTTTTAAATTTTATTTTATTATAGGAATGTAGGGTACAAATGAGGATTAACTACATAGGTAGGCTCATGTAGGTGAAGTATGGGCTTCTAACTAGCTCTCACTTCCCCTGGTAATGAACCAAGTACCCTTTGTGCCCTTTGTGCTGTCGCATGCCCCTTACCTTCCTCCCTCCCTCCCTTAGCAGTGCCCAGTGACTGCCAACCCCTCCCTTGTATTAATGAGACTAATGTTCAAAGCCCACTTATGGATGAGAACATACAGTATTCAGATTTTTGTTTCTGTGATAGAGCACTTAGTATGATGGTCTCCAACTCCATCCAATCAACTGCAAAGTCCATAATTTTGTTCTTCTTTATGGCTGTAGTTTTACTTTCTAATATGGTAAATATCAATAGAATAAAGACACACACACACACACACACAAATGGTCTTTGGTATCCTCAGTAATTTTCGTGAATGTAAGACAATCCCTGAAACTATGATGTTTGAGAAACACTGGTCTAATTACATCATTCTGAAAGTGTCTGACCCTTAGTCTATACAGATATTTAACACTCACCTGCTGTCCATTTCGGATAAAAGTTCCAAACCAAGTCCGGACTTTCGCATTTGTTCCAAGAAGCAAACCACTAACAAAACAAACTAAGTCACTCACTCCATCTTCATAAGCTTCATTTTTAGTATGATCCAATGTCAAAGCCACACCAAGGCCTGGCAAGTGACATTCTTCCACCTAACACAGCAAAGAAAACAAACTGAATTAAATATCATAGGGAAAAGAACCAAGATGCTTAAAATCTAAAGTTTCAAGGAAAACAGCTTACACAAAAACCCAGAGATGAAGGTAACACATCTAGTACCTAAATTCCCAACCTCTAGAAGATTCTAAAACTATCTTAAGAAAAGTTCTTGGTCCTATATAAAGACCTCTGTCTCATGAAAAAAACAGGATCTCTTACCACCATGCCTCGGACCTTGAGGGCTTGAGAAGGATTCATTTTACATAAGAAACGTAAGGCATCTGTCCTGCGCCTTCCTCCAAGACTTTCTTCATCTTGTCGTTCTCCATTTTTTATCAGGCCCCTACAAACTAAGATGATAGGTACCATTTTCTTCAGCCTTAAGAATTGTTTATGCAGATTAGACAGTACAAAAGAAAAAGCTCTAGAAATCTTAAAATCATAGCAATAGAAATTGGTCAAAATAAAGCAAAGAATAAAAAAAGACTTAAAAAATGAATAGTACCCTGTGGGGTAACATCACACAAATACACTTGCAATTACAGTACCAATAAGATAAAGGGAATGGAAGACAAAAATAAATTTGAAGGAATTTTCCAAAATTTAATGAAAACTATAAACCTATAGTTAAAGTTAAAGAAGTTCAATGAACCTCAAAAGTACAAATTCAAAAAAAATCATTCCAAGACACATCAAAATCAAATTTCTGAAAACCAGTAATAAGGAGAAAAATCTTCAAAATAGCCAGAAGAAAAAGTAAATAAATAAACAAAAGTAGCTGGAAGAACAAAGAAGTATTACAGAGGAACCAAGATAAAAGTTAGTGCAAGCCACAGCATGGTGGCTCATGCATATAATCCCAGCACTTTGGGAAGCTGAGGCGAAAGGATTACTTGAGCCCAGGAGTTTGAGACTAGCCACAGCAATTTGGTAAGACCCTGTCTCTACAATAAATTTTTAAAACTTAGCCAGGTATGGTGGCCCGCACTTATGATTCCAGGTGCTCTGAAGGCTGAGGCAGAAGGATTGCCTGAGCGCCAAAGGTTGAGATTGTGATGGCCATAAGCTTGCCATTGCACTTCGACCTCAGCAACAAAGTGAGACTACGACTCAAAAAAAAAAAAAGTTAATGCAGACACTAGAATGACATCTTCGAACAGCTAAAAGAAAATGTCAACATTAAATTTTATACTCAATGAAAGTAACTTTCAAAAGTTAGGATTTTTCCGACCAAAAAGCTGGGAAAATGTGTTGCCAACAAATCTGCACTATCAAAAATGAAAGAAATTTGTTCAAGCTAAGGGGAGATTATATCAGCTAGGCCAGGTGTGGTAGCTGATGCCTGTAATTCTAGCATTTTGGGAGGCCAAGGCAGGAGGATCACTTATGGGCAACATAGCACGATCCCCATCTCAAATAAGAAAAAAAGAAGGAAAAATTAAAAAAAGAAAAAGGATGGGTATGGTGGCTCACATACGTAACCCCAACACTTTGGGGGCAGAGGCGAGAGGATTACCTGAGCCTCGGGGCGAAGATCAGCCTGAGCAACTTGGCAAGATCTCATCTCTACAATAAATAAAATAATTAGCCAGGTGTGGTGGTGGGTACCTGTAGTTCCAACTACGTGGAAGGCTGAAGCAGAAAGATCACTGGACCACAGCAGGTCAAGGCTGCGGTGGCCATAAGCACACCATTGTACTTCAGCTTGGGCTACAGAATGGTATTCTGACTCAAAAATAAATAAATAAATAGAAAATTTTTTTTAAAAAGGAAATGTGAAGCTACAGAAAGGAATGAAGAGCACTAAAAATGTTAAGTATGTGGATAAAGAAAAAGATCCTTTTCCCCTCTGTTTTACACTTTAAAATAAAATTAACTCATTTTTTTTTTTATTTTGAGTTGGAGTCCTGCTTCGATGCCCAGGCTGGAGTACAGTGGCATGCTCCCGGCCACTGCAGCCTCGACCTCCTGGGCTCCGGTGATCCTTCTGCTTCAGCCTTCGAAGCAGCTGGAACTACAGGCATGCGACACCATGCCCAGTTAATTTTTGATTTACTGTAGAAACAGGTCTCATCAAGTTGCCCAGGCTGGTCTCAAACCCCTTGGTTCGGGTAATCCACTCGCCTCGGCCTCCCAAAGTGCTGGGATTACAGGCTGAGCCACCAAGCCTGGCCTAAAATTAACTGTTTAAAGCAAAAGTAATAAGAATGTACCCTAAGGTTTTAACACACGTAAAAGTAGAATCTATGACAACAATGACACAAGGGGAAGGGGAAAAAGGGAACAAATAAAAAAACAAGATAGACTTAAACCTAACCGCCACAATAATCATATTAAATAGTCTATGTATATGGTCTAAACACTTCAATAAAAAGACAGAGACTGTTACTGGATTAAAAAAAAAAACCAACTATACCTGTCCACAAAAAATCTACCTTAAACAGTATAAAGATAGATAGATCAAAGATTACAGATACATTAAAAATAAAAAGATAGGCCAGGCTTTAGTGGCTCAGCCTGTAATTCCACGCCTTGGGAGGCTGAGGTGAGTGGATTGCCTGAGCCCGCGGGTTCGAGACCCACCTGGGCAACTTGGTGAGACCTCATTTCTACAATAAATCAAAAATTAGCCAGACGTGGTAGCGCGTGCCTGTAGTTTCAGCTACTCGGAAGGCTTAGGCAGAAGGATCACCAGAGCCAGCAGGTCGAGGCTGTGGTGGCTAGGAGTGGCCACTGCACTGCAGTCTGGGCGATGGAGTGAGACTCCAACTCAAAAATAAAAATAAATAAAAAGATAGAAAAAATAAATATAAACCATGCAAACACTAACTATAAGAAAGATGAGGCCAAGCATGGTGGCTCACACCTATAATCGCAGCACTTTGGGAGGCAGAAGCAAGAGGACTGCCTTAGCCCACAGATTTGAGACCAACCTGGGCAACATGGTGAAACCTCATCTCTACAATAAATCGAAAAATTAACTAGATGTGGTGGTGCATGCCTGTATTTCCAGCTACTTGGCAAGCTGAGGTAGAAGGATCTCCTGAGCCCAACAGATCAAGGCTGCAGTGGCCATTAGCACACCACTGTGCTCCATCCTGAGTGACAGTGAGAATCCAACTCAAAAAAAAAAAAAAAAAAAAAAAAAGATGACATGGCTGTATTTATCAAAGTAGGTTTCAAAAGAAGGAACATTACCAGGAATAAAAAAGTGTATTTCCTATCCAGGCTCGGTGGCTCAGCCTGTAATCCCGCGCTTTTGGGAGGCTGAGGTGAGTGGATTGACTGAGCCCACGGGTTCAAGACCCGCCTGGGCAACTTGGCGAGACCTCATCTCTACAATAAATCAAAATGAGCTGGGTATGGTAGCGTGTGCCTGTAGTTCCAGCTACTTGGAAGGCTGAGGCGGAAGGATTGCTGGAGGGCTGCAGGTCAAGGCTGCGGTGGCCGGGAGCAGCCACTGCACTCCAGTCTGGGCGACAGAGTGAGACTCCAACTCAAAAAAAAAAAAAAAAGTGTATTTCCTAATAAAAAGAAGAAGGCTCAATTCATCAAAAAGATGTAACAATCCTAAATGCACATAAAGTCAATAATAGGGCTTCAAAATACATGAAGCAAAACTGACAGAACTAAAATAAGAAACAGACAAATCCACAATTAAGTTTGGAGATATCAACACTCCTCTCGGTAACTAACAGAACAAGTTGACAGAAAATCATCCAGGACACAGTTTGCAAAAAGTTTTTACATATCAGGTAATATTCAGTAAATCTCTTAGAAGAGTTAAGGAAATATTATCAATATTTCCATTTTACAAATGAGAAGTATCTTGATGGAGATCACACAATGAGTGAGTGAAAAAAATCAGGAATCATAACCCCAGATCCCAGTGCTTTTTCCTCCCTGGCTCTGAATTCACAAATTACCTTGCTTAACAAATATTTTGGGATGGGAGCGGCGGCTCAAGCCTATAATCCCAGCACTTTGGGAGGCCAAGGCGAGAGGACTACCTGAGTTAGGGGTTCGAGACCAGCCTGAGCAACATGGCGAGACCTCATCTCTACAATAAATCAAAAAATTAGCCAGGCATGGTAGCTACTTGAAAGGCTGAGGCAGAAGGATCGCCTGAGCCCAGCAGTTGAGGCTGTGGTGGCTGTGGGCATGCCGCTGCACTCCAGCTTGGGCGACAGAGTGAAACGGACTCAAAAATAAAAATAAAACAAATGTTTTTATTTTTATATCACTCATACCAAACAACAATCTTAATCACCAGAAGTCCGAAATAGAGGTGAAAAATTTTAATTGATTTGTCTCAATTTGTACCCTGTACTTTTCTGCAAAATGACAGCAATAAAGCTTAAAATAAAAAAAAAGGTCTGATTGCTGGGATTCTGATTACACATATCTCATATTGCTCTCTGGCTATTTCACAGACATATATCTCCTCCCATTTGCTCCCTGATCACAAGGACTATATCTTCTGGTTCCTTGATACATTTTACTGTTCTTTTTTTTTTTTTTTGAGTTGGAGTCTCACTCTGTCGCCCAGACTGGAGTGCAGTGGCCGCTCCTGGCCACCGCAGCCTCGACCTGCTGGGCTCCAGATATCCTTCCGACTCAGCCTTCCAAGTAGCCGGAATTACAGGCATGCGCTACCACGCCCAGCTGATTTTTTGATTTATTGTAGAGATGAGGTCTCACTGCCCAGGCGGGTCTCAAACCCGCAGGCTCAGGCAATCCACTCACCTCAGCCTCCCAAAGGAGCGGGATTATAGGTTGAGCCACCGAGCCCAGCTCATTTTACTGTTCTTATAGCATCGGTGACTAACGCCAAAAAAAAATTTTGCTACATACTCACAATACTTAAATTTGCAATGTCAATACAATTTTTAAATCTTGAAACTCATTATTTCTACAATAAATACTCACTAATAAACTTTCAAAAGATAAAATCTCAAAATCCCATAAATGCTTTTTCTTTTTTTTTTTGAGTTGGAGTCTTACTCTGTCACCCAGACTGGAGTGCAGTGGCTGCTCCCAGGCACCGCAGCCTCGACCTGCTAGGCTCCGGCGATGCTTCCGCCTCAGCCTTCCAAATAGCTGGAACTACAGGCGCACACTACCATGCCCGGCTAATTTTTTTGATTTATTGTAGAGATGAGGTCTCACCAAGTTGCCCAGGCGGATCTCGAACCTGCGGGTTTAGGTAATCCACTCATCTCAGCCTCCCAAAGCGCGGGATTACAGGCTGAGTCACCGAGCCCAGCTATGTTTTTTCTTAACTAAAAAAAAAATTGGTGCTGTACATACTCAAGCAAATCTCTTCAATATCTCATTTTTAAATATATTTACCTTCATTAAAACTATCAGGAACATTGGCCACCAAGAGACACAAGAACCAAGCACCATTTCTAACATGTAGCAAGGCTTCAGCTACATCAACTATAGGAAGCAAGGAAGGGAGCTCTATAAGAAAACAAAGGTAGAGTTACTATTACAGAGTAATATTTCATCATATTATATGTTAAACAGTTTTTGACATTTCACAGATGTCATCTAATTCAATTAAAGTGCTTTCTTTTCATCTTCTAGAACTGAGCTATCCAGCAAGATGGTCACTAGTCCCATGTGGCTATTTAAATTTAATTAAGTTAAAAACAATTCACTTCCTCAGTCACACTAGCCACATTTCAAGTAATGTTAGCCACATGAGGTTATGGCACACACAATAATACAGAATACTGAACAGCACAACATGGAACACTGCAGAATAAATAAACAAATAAAAAGCTGGGCACAGAGGCTTGTGCCTGTAATCCCATCTACTTGAGAGGCTAAAGTGGAAGGATTGCTTGAGAATAGGAGTTTGAGACCAGACTAGGCAACAGAGTGAGATCCACATTTCTAAAAATTTGTAAAAGTGTTTAAAACATTGCAGAAAGCTTTATTGGACAATGCTGGTCTAAAGAGTTATTTTCAGGAAAATCTTTGCATTTGTATGCCCTTTTTTATTTCTATTATTCACACCAATTATAAAGAATCAGGAAAATAAATACAAACAAGAAAATTATAAATTAGCCCTGGATGCAGTAGCTCAACCCTGTAATCCCAGCACTTTGGGAGGTGGATGCGAAAGGACTACCTGAGCCCACTGGTTCAAGATCAGCCAGGGCAACATGGCAAGACCCTGTATCTACAATAAATAAAAAAATTAGCTGGGTGTGGTGGCGCACATCTGTAGTTCCAGTTACTTGTAAGGCTGAGGTAGAAGGATCGCCTGAGCCCAGTTGGTAGAGGATGTGGTGGCCATGAGCATACCAACTGAACTCCAGCTTGGGTGGCAGAGTGAGATTCCAACTCAAAAAAAAAATTAATTTATTAAAACTAAATCTAATCTCTTCGTTTAAAGTTAATAATATAAAATATTTTTTTGTTTTGTTTTTTAAATTGGAATCTCACTCTGTCGCCCAGACTGGAGTTCAATGGCACGCTCCCGGCTACTGCAGCTTTGATCTGCTGGGCTCCAGCGATCCTTCCGCCTCAGCCTTCCAAATAGCTGGAACTCCAGGTGCAAACTACCACACCCAGCTAATTTTTACTTTATTGTAGAAACGAGGTCTTGCCAAGTTGCCCAGGTGGGTCTCAAACCTGCAGGCTCAGGCAATCTGCTCACCTCAGCCTCCCAAAGTGCTGGGATTACAGGCTGAGTCACCGAGCCCAGCAATGTAAAATATTTTACTTTAATTCCCTGTGGATATTGTTTTTGTTTTAACTTTTAACAAAACATGGGATTATATTCTACTTACCACTTTGCCTTTGCTTTTTCCATTTAACATATTGAAAACATTTTCTAAAATCATTAACAAGCATTAAACTCATTCAATCAAGTATAATATTTTAATGTCTGCATAATATGCCATACTATGGAAATAATAAAATTTACTTAATCATTGTCCAACTAATTGTCATTTTTGACTTAAACATTTATTAGATGGCCCTTAAAATAACACAACATTTCAGGCTAAGAAGCTACACAGGATGATTTAACAAGAAAATATATGTGAAATGTATCTTAGTACTCAGAACAGTACCTGCTTGTAAAATACAAAGTACATCTGCAGCTTCCTCCAAATAGACTGGACTCTCAAAGAGCTCAGAAGACTTGAAAAAAAATTCTCCATTAGACTCAGACACCTTTAAAAAGAAAAAGAAAAAAGACATGACTCTATTAACTTCAACTAATGAATTCCCTTATTATTTTTATAATTATTTCTTTTTCTTTTAAGAGACAAAGTCTCTATGCTGCACAGGCTGGTCTTGAGCTCCTGGGCTCAAGCAATCCTCCCACCTCAACCTCCCCAGTAGCAAAGATTACAGGTGTGAGCCATCACACCCAGTCCTATCATTATTTCTTGACCTCACAGATTGTTTCTTAATATGTTACTAACATACTATGGCAAAATATCCAGTAGTCAATCAGTTTAACCAATTTAACCACAAGTAGCAATCACATTAATTATTATTCAGACATGACAGCTATCGGTTTCAAAAACTGATTTCTACTTAAATATTTGGAGTCAAGAATAATTAAAACATAAGGCAAGCTAAAGAAATGAACTACAATCTGGGCTCAGTGGCTCATCCTGTAATACCGTGCTTTGGGAGGCTGAGGTGAGTGGATTGCCTGAACCCACGGGTTCGAGACCCGCCTGGGCAACTTGACGAGACCTCATCTCTACAATAAATCAAAAAAAAATTAGCCAGGCATGGTAGCGCGCACCTGTAGTTCCAGCTACTTGGAAGGCTAAGGCGGAAGGATCGCCGGAGCCCAGCAGGTAGAGGCTGTGGTGGCCAGAAGCATGCTACTGTACTCCAGTCTGGGCAACAGAGTGAGACTCCAACTCAAAAAAAAAAAAAAAAATGAACTACAAATGCTACCAACATAAGCTGTTGCTTAAAAGAAACTAACAATTACAAACTTAAAGCAATATAGCAAAATAAATTTATGTTCTATTCTGAATAAACTATTGGAAAATCAATTAAAACTTAAATCAACAAAACCTACTAACTTTTTTGAAAATGTTCTACAGTAGTTTTATCACTTATTTCCCATATGATAAAGAGTACAAAACTGAAAAACTGGAAACTCCCAGAGGAGAAAAGTCACTTAATTTATTAGAGCCATCAAGTAATGTAGAAGGAAAGATATTGAAAAAAAATTGGTTGAAATTTAAAAGTATCAGTATAGTAGAAAAGAGAAGGAAATTATTATTTATGATAAAAAGAAATTCTACAGAGAATTGTAGTATATCTTTAAAACTTTTACCTAAACTGGGCTCGGTGGCTTAGCCTGTAATCCCAGTGCTTTGGGAGGCTGAGGTGAGGGGATTGTCTGAGCCCGCGGGTTCAAGACCCACCTGGGCAAATTGGCAAGACCTCATCTCTGCAATAAATCAAAATGAGCCGGGTGTGGTAGCACGCCTGTAGTTCCAGCTACTTGGAAGGCTGAGGCAGAAGAATCGCCGGAGCCCAGCAGGTCGAGGCTGCGGTGGCCAGGAGTGGCCACTGCACTCCAGTCTGGGTGACAGAGTGAGACTCCAACTCAAAAAAAAAAACAAAAACCACTTTTACCTAAAAATGGCCAAAACCCCTCTACTAGTATTTTCTTTCAAACAGAATTTAGGCCAGGTACGATGACTCACGCTTACAATTCCAGCACTTTGGGAGGCCGAGGTGAGAGGACTGCCTAAGCCCACAGGCTGCAGATTAGCCCAGGAAACTTGGTGAGACCTTATCTCTACAATATATAACAAAATTAGCCAGGCGTGATGGCACATGCCTGTAGTTCCAGCTACTTAAGGCTAAGGTGGAAGAATCATCTGAGCCCAGCAGTGGAGGCTACAGTGATTGTGAGCATGCCACTGCACTCCAGCCTGAATGACAGAATGAGACTCCAACTCAAAAACAAAACAAAACAAACAAAAAAACAGAATTTAGTCTTTTTTATATTACAAATGATAAAACTAAACTATATTTACAATAAATTTCTTTTTTTTTTTTTTGAATTGGAGTCTCACTCTGTCACCCAGAATGGAGTGCAGTGGCCGCTCCCGGCCACCGCAGCCTCGACCTGCGGGCTCTGGCAATCCTTCCGCCTCAGCCTTCCAAGTAGCCGGAACTACAGGCACACGCTACCATGCCTGGCTAATTTTTTTTTTATTTATTGTAGAGATGAGGTCTCGTCAAGTTGCCCAGGCGGGTCTCGAACCCGCGGGTTCAGGCAATCCACTCACTTCAGCCTCCCAAAGGCGCAGGATTACAGGCTGAGCCACCGAGCCAGGCATATTTACAATAAATTAACAGACCCCAAAAGTAAACCACTTTTGCCTCTGACACTCAGGGAATAATCTCATAAAGTCATCTTAATATAAATATACAATTTAGTTATTTGTATGATAGATCCTTGATTCACAAATTTATTTATTTATTTATTTTTGAGTTGGAATTTCACTCTGTTGCCTAGGCTGGAGTGCAGTAGCACACTCATGGCCAATGTAGCCTCGACCCACTGGGCTCAGGTGATCCTTCCACCTCAGCCTTCCAAATTTTTTTATTTATTGTAGAGACGAGGTTTTGCCAAGTTGCCCAGACTGGTCTCAAAGCCCTAGGCTCAAGGAATCCTCTCACCTCCGCCTCCCAAAGTGTTGGGCTTACAGGTGTGAGCCACCACGCCTGGTCTTTATTTATGTTTCTGAGTGGAGATGTCACTCTGCTGTCCAGGATGGAGTGCGGTAGCATGAGCATAGCTCATTGCAGCCTCACCTCCTGGGCTCAGGTGAACTTTCCTCCTCAGCCTCCTGAGTAGCTAGGACTACAAGCACAAGCCATCACGCCCAGCTAGATCGTCACAAATTTAAAATGCAGAGTATCTCTGGGAATGGTGGCTCATACCTGTAATCCTAGCACTTTGGGAAGTCAAGGAAGGAGGATTACTTGAAGTCAGGAGTTTGAGACCAACCAGGGCAAGACAGCAAGACCTCAATATAAAAAAAAAACAAACCCCAGTCATAGTGGCTTGAACTACTTGGGAAACTCAGTTGAGAAGATTGCTAGAGTCCAGAAGTCCAAGGATGCAGTGAGGTATGACTGCACTACTACACTCCAGCCTGAGCAATAGAGCAAGACCCTGTCTCTAAAAATAAATAAATAAGCCAGGCACAGTGGCTCACGCCTGTAATCCCAGCACTTTGGGAGGCAGAGGCAAGAGGATTCCCAAGTCTAGGAATTTAAGACCAGCCTGGGGAACTTGGCGAGATCTTACCTCTACAATAAACCAAAAAACTAGCTGGATGTGGCGGCACACACCTGGTTCTAGCTACTTGGAAGGCTGAGGCGGAAGGATCACCTGAGCCCAGCAGGTAGAAGCTGTGGTGACCATCACCATGCCACTGTACTCCATCCAGCCTGGGCAACAGAGTGTGAGACTCCAACTCCGAATAAATAAATAAGTAAATACAATTCAGAGTTTCAATTAACCATAATTATCCAAAGGACCATGACCTAAAGCAATCTATAATTTTGCTGAGAAGAGACCTTGAATAGCCTTCATTAGCGTACAAGAACAATTCAGTCATTCAGTGAGTGAGACCTGTCAATCATCCTACATCCAATCAGCATTGTACTCTCAATACCATTATGAGACAGTTAGTATTCATCCAGTGTGAATTACATACATGTATCAGTTATACTTTATTACATTTTACAGAAGAAATTATATCTTTTTTTGTTTTTTTTTGTTTTGTTTTGTTTTTTAGTTGGAGTCTCACCCAGTCGCCCAGACTGGAGTGCAGTGGCCGCTCCCGGCCACCGCAGCATCGACCTGCTGGGCTTCGGCGATCCTTCCGCCTCAGCCTTCCGAGTAGCCGGAATTACAGGCATGCGCTACCACACCCGGCTGATTTTTTGGTTTATTGTAGAGATGAGGTCTGGCTGCCCAGGCGGGTCTCGAACCCGTGGGCTCAGGCAATCCACTCACCTCAGCCTCCCAAAGGCGCGGGATTACAGGCTGAGCCACCGAGCCCGGCTAGGAGAAATTATATCTTATAAAGGTATTAAGAAATTTGGTGATTTGATTTATTTGTTTCGTTTTTTTTGAGTTGGAGTCTCACTCTGTTGCCCAGGCTGGAGTGCAGTGGCATGCTCACAGCTGCCACAGTCTTTACCTGCTAGGCTTAGGCAATCCTTCCACCTCAGCCTTCCAAATAGCTGGAACTATAGCCACGCACAAATTTGGTGATTTGTACAAGTTTTAACATAAATTCCTTTCTAAATGTCAAGAAGTCATTTTTTCCACACAGAAAAAAATCAATGATAACAAATGCAGAATAAGCATAAATGAGAAAAAACAGTAATTAGAGAAAGAAAGGTTTTAAGGCAGGCTTTTAATATCCTTTCAGTCTTTGGGGAAAAAAAGCACATATCAAGTAGAAATGAGAGTAGAAGATACAATTGCCTATTTCTGTCTATCTTTGTATATGTAGACATCAAATCATGCCTACTTTGAGATATGGTTAAAAGAAATGCACCTTGTTCATAATCGCCAACAGTTCACTAAGCACAAGACGCAATCGACGAGGTGAATCACTGTGCTCAAATTCTAATGTCAGACCATGCTGAAGCTGTGATACCAGGATGCTCTCTCCACTGCCTCCTCCAAGTTTATGCCTAATTAACGTAAACATGCAAAATAATTATGATAACATTGTTATGGAAATAATTGTGTAAATATTATCTTTTATTGAAATAAGCTACAAAAGAATATATAAATCCTAAATGTTGTTTATTAATTCTGAACTACTATTTAGATTGCCTGTGTATTTTAGGAATTCACACAAGATATAAAGACTCCATCAACTGATAGTAATTGGCTTGATTATTTTAGCACAAATACAACAGTATGTGGCCAAACTTCTCTAGACAACATTTTATAATATGGAATTCAAAAGATACTGGAATTTTAACTATAAATAGAAAAGACCTAAGTAAAACATTCTCCAGAATTCTCATTTTATCTTTTCTGGAGGAGCATTTGATTCCCTATTTCTTTGGCAAAGCAAATAAATTCCAATCCATATATTACATAACACAACATTACCTAAGCTGCTGTTCTTTGCTGGCATCCTGTTCTAAAGCATGAAAATCCACAGATAACAATGCAACAATGGAGTTGACAGCTTCTACTCCAGAGAGAAGGCGAAGGATAAGTTTTTTATCCTGAGCCCAGCTTTGGCTCTGGTCAGCAGGAGCACAAAGTGCCATCCGAACCAAGCAGGGTAGGAGAAGTCTTAATTCTGGATCACTTAAAGACGCCAGGCGAACAACATCCACCTTCTGCATTGCCTCGAAAGCAAAAGGGCTGACAAACTGAAGGCTTGTACACTCAGTCATCATCACTGCTGATCCTAATGGTAAAAATACAAATGAAAGTAGGGGGGTAACTTCCACATGTATAAACACCCCTGTTTTTAAAAACCCTGAAAAATGTGGTGTATCTGTAACAGCCCCCTATGTTGGCAATGTTCCTGGCATAATTAAAGATGAGGCTCTCTGTCTCCCTATGCTTCTACTGCCATCTGGAAAAAAGACAAAGAAAACAAGAGTATATTAATGTTTCTTCCAGCCTTAGGAGCTTCTGCTCTAATACTCTCATTTTACAGAGAAGAACCAGGAAGCCCAGAGAGTGTAAGTAACAGACCCAAAGTAATATTACTAGTTAGTAGCACAATCCAAGGCTGAACCCTCATCTACTAAATCCCAGAACAAGACTCTCCAACATATCAGTCATATGAACTCCACAAAAGGTAAACAAAAGTAAATGAATGGTCACAGTTAAGAATGCTCCTCTTCCATACCTCTTTAATTTCACATGCCTACTCGACAGTTTACAGAACCGTCGGGCTTCTCCTTTCTACCCTCCATGAGTCGGTGGAAAAACTGGTAAATCACCTCACTGGGCAGAATCAATGTCAGATTCAAGGCCGTGGAGGCCCTAACACTGTCTTATGTCCCCCTGTGATACTGGGTTAAAAAAAAACAACAGATGTGTGGGTGCTATGGAAGACAGACGAGTCCCACTTGGGCACTTCTGTTTTCAAGAGTAATCCAAGGCACACAAAACAAACAAACAAAAAGCTGGGAGCAGGGAGCCAAAGCCATCCCCTCGTAAGCCCAACCGACCAGCAGAATCGAGAGTAAAAGTCGAGGGCAAAAACGTTGCGCTGCTTTCAAGGAGGAGCTGGTCTTTTAACAGAGGGGCGGGCTGACGGAGCGGAGGCGCCGAGACCCGAGTGCTCACAGTCTCGCCCCGGGCGTCACGAGAACCAACAAGTCCCTCAGGCTGAGAAAAGTCTGGCCAGCTGCCGACACGGACCGCCTGAGAAGCGGGCGCTTCATACCTGAAGGTCTACCCTCCAGCCTCACGGGACCCCACCCGGATTCCGCGTCCTAGAAGCGGGACACGGCAGAAACGGAGAGCGCGGTCCGAAGTCGGGCCTAGGCGATAATCCGGATCCCCAAACCCCAGCTGGGCCCCGAGTCGATCTGGGCACTAAGAACTCAGACGCCGGGACGGGTCGCTGATACGAAGGGGACAGGATGGGGACACCGCACAGAGGCAGAACCGGGACTGGAGAGCGGGAAAGCGGAACAGACTTTTTCAACCTGCACCCAGCACCTTCATTCATCCCCAGCGTCTGACTCTCGTCGGCCACCGTAGTGTACTGAGAGGAAGAGCGGCTGCGACAGGGAACCCGGGGATGTCGGCGCCCAGGCCGCCGTGCGCGTGCGCGGCCCTGCCCCTTCCTCCGCCCGGCTCCCTCTGCCCAACTTCATCTCCGAAAACGGAGAAACGTGGTTTCAGGCGGTTTTCCAGTGCCTACCAGTTGTGTCCTTTTAGACAAGGCACTAAGCCACTCAGAGCTTCAGCGTCATCATCACAGGATCTCCATGGCATTCAAACGACATAACGTATGTAAAAAGACTGTCAAAGTTGTCCCCAAAAAAGGGATTGGCAATAGTGGGAAACGGCCAGGGGAGGGGGGGCACACTTCATCAACAGGGGTACCTCTAAAATGAACACTTGTATACCTAACCCTGAATTGCGCCCCACATACTTAAAATAAAAAAACAAAACAAATTTTAAAAAATAAAGTCCCTATTATCCTCTGACACTAATGGAATCAGACTGTACTCTAACTCTGCCTGTGCCCTCCCACCCAGCTGAGTTCTAGAATCCCAAGATGTGTAGAATTTAAAAAGTAATCTAATCCTAAACCTTCTGTTCTCTACCTCCCACACTCACTGTCAGAAGTTAAAATGTCTCCCTTTCAGGGTTCTTAACTTAGGGTCCATAAATCTTTAGAGGGGCGGTCAATAGAGATTCAGGAATTCTCTGGAATCCTGTTCAGAACTGAGTGCTCTGGAAAAAGGGTCTAAAACTTTCAGCAACTTCTCAAAAGGAGCCTGACACTCAGAAAAGAAGCCCTAGTTCATATATTAAGAACTGCAGTCTAGCCGGGATTGATGGCTCAGCCTGTAATCCCGCGCCTTTGGAAGGCTGAGGTGAGTGGATTGCCTGAGCCCGCGGGTTCAAGACCCGCCTGGGCAACCAGACCTCATCTCTACAATAAATCAGCTGGGCGTGGTGGCGCATGCCTGTAATTCCGGCTACTCGGAAGGCTGAGGTGGAAAGATCTCCGGAGCCCAGGAGGCGAGGCTGCGGTGGCCACTGCACTCCAGTCTGGGCGACAGAGTGACACTCAACTCAAAAAAAAAAACTGCAGTCTATATATTTTCATACTGTTTCTTGTTCCTGTTTCTTTTCTTTTTTTTTGAGGTGGAGCTGCATTCACTGTCACCCAAGGCTGGAGTGCGGTGGCACACTCACAGCCACCACAGCCTCGACCTGCCGGGCTCAGATGATCCTTCTGCCTCAGCCTTCCAAGTAACTGGAACTACAGGCATGTGCCACCACATCCAGCTAATTTTGTTGATTTTCATTGTAGAGATGAGGTGTCACCAAGTTGCCCAAGCTGGTCTGGAGCCCATGGGCTCAGGCAATCCTCTCACCTCAGCCTCCCAAAGAGCTGGGATTATAGGCATGAGTCACCACGCCCGGCTCTCTTCCTGTTACTGTCAACGAGTATCTGGCACCTATTAACCAGATACTGTGCTAGGAAAAAAAATTTTTTTAGTCGGAGTCTCACTCTGTCACCCAGACTGGAGTACAGTGGTGTGAGCACAGTTTACCACAGCCTTAATCTCCTGAGCTCAGGTGGTTCTTCTTCAGCCTCCCAAGTATCGGGGACTACAGTTACGTGTCATCACACCTGGCTAATTTTTTTTTTTTTTTTGAGTTGGAGTCTCACTCTGTCACCCAGACCGGAATGCAGTGGCCGCTCCCGGCCACTGCAACCTCGACCTGCTGGGCTCCAGCGATCCTTCCGCCTCAGCCTTCCAAGTAGCTGGAACTACAGGCACGCGCTACCACGCCTGGCTCATTTTTGATTTATTGTAGAGATGAGGTCTCGCCAAGTTGCTCAGGCGGGTCTCGAACCCACAGGCTCAGGCAATCCACTCACCTCACCCTCCCAAAGGCGTGGGATTACAGGCTGAGCCACCGAGCCCGGCTTTTTTTTAATTTTTTTATCTCGTTAGGTTGCCTAGGCTAGTCTCAAACTCCTGGGCTCAAACAGTCCTCCCACCTCGGCCTCCCAAAGTGCTGGGATTACAGGAGGAGCCACTGCTTCTGACCTGAAAACAAAAACATTTTGCAGAGATAAATACTTCAAGGCTTTGACTAGAGTGGTATACTCTCCACTCTTGTCAAGAGTGGTAACCTCTCTACTCTTGTCAAAGCCTTAAAGTACTTATTTCTGCAAAATGTTTTTGTTTTCAGGCCAGGTGCAGTGGTTTATGCCTGTAATCCCAGCACTTTGGGAGATCGAGGTGGGAGGATTGCCTCAGTCCACGGGTTCGAGACCAGTCCGGGCAACTTGAACTGTGAGGCCTCATTTCTACAATAAATGGCAACTTACGACCTCATTTCTACAGTAAATCAAAAAATTAACCGGGCGTGGTGGTGTGTGCCTGTAGTTCCAGCTACTTGGAAGGCCAAGGCAGAGGGATCCCTGGAGCCCAGCAGGTCGAGGCTGCAGTGACTGTAAGCGTGCCACTGCATTCCAGCCTGGGTGACAGAACGAGACTCCAACTCAAAAAATAAAGAAAATAAAATAAGATCTGACTTTAAACACAGAAAATCAGCAAAGGAAGAAAAGAGCTAATATGTGTTGCAGTGTTTCTCAAAATTGCTTACACCTGACCCACAGCAATAAATTTCACATGTGACCTCAAATATACATATGCATATATCCACATATATGTTGTATGTAATAAACTTGATAAATGCATACATTTATATACTACATAAACATATAAGCATAACATATACCCACATTTACATGGAAACAAATATTTTATGAATAGTACATGTGCATATATTCTATTTCATTTTTTTTAAATTGCTGGTCACTACACACTAAAATTGATTTCACAATCCACTAATGAGTTGCAACTGTACAACTTATTTTAAGCTAATTTAAGAATTTATCTATTGAACTCTCACTAGACACTATGGAAAGTTATTTATTATCTGATTTAATCCTCTGAGGTAGGTAATATTATTCTCAATTTTACAATTGCAGAAATTAAGACTGAGAGAAGTTAAGCAATTTAGCCACTATAGATGATCATCTCACAGGAAGAATGTAAATTGGTTTGAGGGCTGAATGACGGGAAGATGTGGATAGAACTAAATGATTTCTGAGATCTTTTCCAACTCTAATTATGATCCTTTGTTCACTAATGGAGAAACAACATACAGTTTTAATATCTCCATCTTGATATACAGAAAACAGCAAACCATATCCAGCCTGAAAAAGACAGTGGGAGTGTCATTGTGATGAGTGCTGACACTGATCTTCCTCCAAGTCTCCCTCTCCTCCTCTTCCAATTCTTATCTCAGTGAATATTACCACCACCTTAAGTTGCTCAAGCCAGGAACCTGAAAGCATACTAGACTCCAGTCTCTCCCCCTCATATTAATTTAGCAGAAATCTTTCAAGTTGTTGAAACATTATAGTTTGCCAATAAAATCATTTTATAAAAGATACCCTAGTGAGGAAAAGATTTACTCGTGAGTTTTTACATTTAGTTCTGCTTCCTCTGAGGCCAACTTCCTAACTAAAGTAAAATCAGTTTTTTCAACCGGGCTCAGTGGCTCAGCCTATAATCCCGCACTTTGGGAGGCTTAGGTGAGTGGATTGCCTGAGCCCGCAGGTTCGAGACCCTCCTGGGCAACTTGGCGAAACCTCATCTCTACAATAAATCAAAAAAATTAGCCAGGCATGGTAGCTGAGGCAGAAGGATCACCGGAGCCCACAGGTCAAGGCTGCAGTGGCCAAGAGCGGCCACTGCACTCCAGTTCAGGTGACAGAGTGAGACTCCAACTCAAAAAAAATAAATAAAATAAAATCAGTTTTTTCAATGGTGGCTCACACCTGTAATCCAAGCACTTATGGGAGACTAAGACGGGAGGGTTGCCTGAACCCAGGGGCTGGAGATCAGCCTGGGCAACATGGCAAGACTCGTCTCTACGGTAAATAAAAAAAAATTAGCCAGGCATAGTGGCGCGTGCCTGTAGTCCCAGGTACTTGGAAGGCTGAGGCGTGAGGATTGCCTGAGTCCAGCAAGTCAAGGCTGCAGTAGTTGTGATCCACTCCAGCCTGGGCAGCAGAGTTAGACTCTGACTCAAAAATATATATATATATTAAAAAAAAAAAAAAAAACCTTACAGATTAGATGTTTAATTAGGTCAATTATCTTCTTAATAATCTTACTGGAATCCTTTTGGAACTACAAATTAATTCTAATATTTAGCCCGTAAATAAAAAAATCTTCTATCTCATATATTTATGGTATACCCTTTTGTAATTACAAAATGAGGAAATATCTTTTAATGGCAATATGGTACTGAGGCCCATTACTATTTCTAATTACCAAAAGATATATTTTCTCAATTCTATGATGACTTTTTTCTACATTTTAACATATCTTAAATTGGAATGTGTTTCAAGAAAGTATGCTAAATTTTATTTGGCAGCATTTTTTCCTAGTGGCACATTAAATGATGATGTCTTACATCAGTGATGTCTTACTGGTATCTTACACTTGATGAAACATCTTATGTAGTTCCTGTCTTGTTTATGTCAAAAGACTCCTTCCTAAATAAAGAAAACATTCTCCTTATAACATCTACTTTTACTCTTTCCACTTTATTTTTAAAGCAGACTGGAGGAAAAAAGAAACAGAAACAAAAAGAGGAAAAAAAAAACACATTGGAGTATCTATTATGTTTCATGTGTGCTAGATGCGTTATGTAGAATGCGTTCTAGAAATGAGACCTATTTATTTATTCATTTATTTATTTATTTTGAGTTGGAGTCTCACTCTTGTCGCCCAGGCTGGAGTGCAGGGGCACGCTCATGGCCACCGCAGCCTCGATCTGCTGGGCTCCGACGATCTTTCAGCCTCAGCCTTCCAAGTAGCTAGAATTACAGGCGCGCGCTACCACACCCGGCTGATTTTTTATTTATTGTAGAGATGAGGTCTCACCAAGTTGTCCGGGCGGGTCTCGAACCCGCAGGCTCAGGCAATCCACTCGCCTTGGCCTCCCAAAATGCTGGAATTACAGGCTGAGCCACTGAGCCCGGCTACCTGGCCCTTTTTTTTTTTTTTTTTTTTTTTTGAGTTGGAGTCTCACTCTGTCGCCCAGACTGGAGTGCAGTGGCCACTCCCAGCCACTGCAGCCTCGACCTGCTGGGCTCCGGCAATCCTTCCGCCTCAGCCTTCCGAGTAGCCAGAATTACAGGTGCGCGCTACCACGCCCGGCTGATTTTTTGATTTATTGTAGAGATGAGGTCTCGCTGCCCAGGTGGGTCTCGAACCCATGGACTCAGGCAATCCACTCACCTCAGCCTCCCAAAGGCACGGGATTACAGGCTGAGCCTCTGAGCCCGGCTCCTGGCCCTATTTTATCTTATATGATGACTTTCATGTTTCAGCCTGTCAACATCTCTCTTATACTGGTAATCTGCCTTAGTTTAGCAGATTATATCTTCATTGTTATGGGTAAAATGTTGAAAAGAATTCAGTCCAGCCAAGGTCTATACTTGAGCATTAGAGATCCTTCTGGGTTGACATGGTTCTTTAGGTATGGTTCAACCAATTATGTATCAACTCAACTACTAAAACACTTCCCTGCTTTGGAATGAAGTTCAGTTTCCTTAGAGCGGAACTCAAAAGACAAGAGACTTTCATGTCTGACCTCTCTCTAGCTTGGATTCCCACCATATCCCACCATGGCATCTTCATTTTAGTCTGTGTGAACTGCTTGTTTCCCAAATCCTCCTCACTATTCTTAGATCTTCTCACCACACCTCCTACTGTCTAGAGTGTCTTTCACTCTCTTTCTTTATACAAACTCTTACGTGTATTAAGTCTCATCTCCACTGTTCCCTTGCTAAGAGACCTTTCCCTGGCAAACTACCTACCCTCCTTTCACTAGATTAGGTGTCCCTCTTCCATAATCCCAAGGCACCCTTTGCTTCCTTCAGCCATAGTACTTTTCACACATACGTTGTAATTGTTAGAACTTTTCTGTCTCTTCTATCAGAAAGTGACTACTTTTAGGACAGAGATCATATTTTATTTATTTGCTGCTAGAACTCTATGTCACTTAACATTGTTTTCTCTAATTAATGAATCAAGCATAAAGATACCATAAAATTTTATTAAATAACTTGCTGAATATTCATTCTCATAATTATCAGTTTATCAATGCTGTCAAAATAAAAGGTAATGGTATTGATTCCAGTTACTTCATCTTAGGTATGCACTGCATTGTTATTCATATCACCTAATTATGTTCATCCACGTATGTTTCCAAGTAGATTGAAGATTTGTATCTCATAACTAGTATGTAGTAATCAATTATTTTATTGTACAAAATGTTTTAGTGAAACTATACCAGCTTCCAATGATCTTCTTGACCAAGTCAAATAAATTTGTTAGTTTCTGGGGCCTACCTTTACAAAATTTTAAAATTGGAAAAGTTGCTCATTTTGACTCTTGCAGTTTTTTGAGCATTTCTGAAATCGTATCTGCAAGTTCTTTTAGCACCCAGGAGTCAATTCACATGGATGTGGAGACTTCAGCAGGTAGCTCCTTGAAATCGGTTAACTATCTCAGGTTTAACTTCTATTATAAGCATGTTATTCAAGCTGATTTTTCTTTTTCTTTTCTTTTTTTTTTTTTTTTTTTTGAGTTGGAGTCGCACTCTGTCACCCAGACTGGAGTGCAGTGGCCGCTCCCGGCCACCACAGCCTCGACCTGCTGGGCTCCGGCGATCCTTCCGCCTCAGCCTTCCAAGTAGCTGGAATTACAGGCATGCGCCACCATGCCCGGCTAATTTTTGATTTATTGTAGAGATGAGGTCTCGCCAAGTTGCCCAGGCGGGTCTCGAACCCGTGGGCTCAGGCAATCCACTCACCTCAGCCTCCCAAAGTGCTGGGATTACAGGCTGAGCCACCGAGCCCAGCTTTCTTTCTTTTTTTTAATGGAATGGATTGGGACAGAAGGGAGGTAAAGCTGAATAGTAACTACTTGTATCCAACTTTATTCTTTACGTAAACATATTTAAATGCCCTTTTTGTTGCCTGTAAGCTTCTTTTGTCTTTCTCTTGAAGCCTTAATTCATTCTGTATTTGACACTCCTATAGAAGATAGGTATTAAACAATCATCCCTCACATTTTAACTTTTGTTTTTTTTTCCCCCATTGAGGCATTTTATTTGTACATATGTATTACATCCCTAGAAAAATAATCCCAGGATTCTCCTTCCTGTGTGTTTTCAGTCTTCTTTGTGATCCACGATGCCACCTGAGGAGTCAGTACAATGAAACCAAACTGATGGGAGATTATTCTGCCACTTTTGTAGATCTTAGAGTTGCACATCAAATCTGGGGCTGATCATGCCACACGTTTAACCTGCCTGTGAGGTTCACAACAATTTTCCCAGCTCTGTGATCATCAGTGATTTCAAATTCACCTGTGTAACCATGCTTCATCATCACAATTAGAAACTGGATTATGTGCCGGGCTCGGTGACTCAGCCTGTAATCCCAGCACTTTGAGAGGCCAAGGTGAGAGGATTGCCTGAACCCACAGGTTCGAGAACAGCCCGGGCAATTTGGCAAGACCTGTCTCCACAATAAATAAAAAAAAATTAGCCGGGCGTGGTAGCGTGCCTGTAGTTCCGGCTACTGGGAAGGCTGAGGTGGAAGGATCATGTGAGCCCAGCAGGCTGACATGGGGGTGGCGGTGAGCATGCCACTGCACTCCAGCCTGGGCGACAGAGTGAGATCCCGACTCAAAAAACAAACAAACAAAAAGAAACTGAATGATGACTTGGGAGCACAGCCTAATAAGAACCTGACGTTTGCCTCTCTTTTCTGTATTGTTGATGCTTTTGAGAGCATTAACCAGGACATTAATGTGCACCATGATAGCAGCACAGAAAGATGGCAGAAAGAGCCAGGTTTTTTGGGGTTTTTTTTCTTTTCGTTTTTTTGCAATTCCCTTTGAGGTTCACAAAGCTGGTTAAAAGGTATTGTTAGGGTACGGATGGAGCAGGTGAGGGTGGAGAGGCGCAGGGAGGCGCGCAGCACTGCCGGGACTGGCAAGCCGGAGGTGCGTGCTGGCAACCCAGAAATCTGAGTAGATGCAAAGAATTGCAGCACACAGAGGTGAGAGAAGAAAAGATTTATTTAAGAAAAAGTTCACCCCCCCACAGACAGGGAGTGGGCCTACACTCTAGTGAGTGTGGCGTCGTAGCCCCCCAGAGTCCTGGCTTAAATCCTTCTCTTGGAGATGTTGCAAATGACTGCCGTGACTGCTGTGACTTCATTATTGACCACCTGTGGATGTCTTGGAGAACCTGTGACACAGACCCATTAATGTTCGCCCACATTATCATAGCCCCTTGAGAAGGGTATGACAAGGATTCTAATTCTCCTGCACCTTCCCAAACGACATTCCGTAGAGCTAGTGGAGGGTGCACCTCCCCTTATCTCCTAGGCATTTCCAGTGGGTAGCTTCTGGGGATCCTTGGCTTCCCTGTAGTTAGGGCCCAATTTATTGGAACATCGAATCCCCACCTGCTCTCCCTCTGAGCAGTCATAACTTTTGTTTTTACAAGTTTCATGACTTGTACAGTCCTTGCCCAATGCATGATGTCTTAGGCCTTGTAAATTCCCTTAACTCTAGGCAGGCTTGATTGCCACTATGAGATACCTCTGATACCTAGAAGTCTATTTCTGAAAAGACAAAGTCGGTAAAGTTAATTATACCTGAAGTGTGCATTTCTCCAAAAGCACAGCTTGTATTTTCTCATCATTGTGTCTGGGTTTAAGAACAAGATGACATATGGCTTTCCACTCTTGATCTGTCCTTTCAGGTATGGTCATTGTTTTCATTTACAAATAAGCAAGTTGAGATGGAGAGGTTCAGTGTTTTGCCTGAATTTACAAGCCAGAATGTGACAAACCTAGGAGTATGGGAATCCTAATCTCATGATCCTAAACTACTACTATTAATATTAAAACAAGAGTCAAGTAAATTAGAATTTTATAATTTAAATTATTTGCAGAACTCACATTTCAGCTAAGTTCTGTAGTTTGAGGTGTATATCACAAAAAATCAATAAAAATATTTAGTCAAAAGTATTTAAGTGCCTTACCCTAATTCTAGGTGTTGTGTTGGATGCTGGAGATACAATGGTAAGCAAAATAGACCCGATTTCTGCCCTCTTAGAGTTGCTTGTTAGACACAAATAACCAAACAAATATAAACTATGACAAACACTATAAAGGCTACACATTGGGTATTATTACACTAAGAATATATAACAAGGAAACCTGATCTGAGGCACGGGTGTACGCGTTCATTGGGGGAGGCTTTAAGGCAAACATAACCATGGCACTTTCAAGGAACTCAAACGCCTAAGCAGCTAGGAAAAAAGCATAAAGAGAGGTCCATTTGAAGGCTGCACTTATATTTAAAGAAAGAAGCAGCTATTAGCCGGGCTCAGTGGCTCAGCCTGTAATCCCGCGCCTTTGGGAGGCTGAGGTGAGTGGATTGCCTGAGCCCGCAGGTTCGAGACCCGCCTGGGCAACCAGACCTCATCTCTACAATAAATAAAAAAATCAGTGGGGCGTGGTAGCGCATGCCTGTAATTCTGGCTACTTGGAAGGCTGAGGCGGAAGGATCGCCGGAGCCCAGCAGGTCGAGGCTGCGGTGACCGGGAGCGGCCACTGCACTCCAGTCTGGGTGACAGAGTGAGACTCCAACTCAAAAAAAAAAAAAAAGAAGCAGCTATTAAAGTTACTAGCTACTAAGTAAGGAATGCACTGAGAGTAGAGATCAAGTTAGGAGTACCTGTATATTGCAACGGTCCACTCAGATAAGGTAGTTTAATCTAATACCTTTTATGACACCGAATAATGCTAATTTAGATTAAGATTTGGCCAGCAGAAATAAAAATGTACATATTTGACAAATCATCAATACACAAGACTGATAGTTATTGATGACTGGCTTCAAGGAGGAGTTTAAGGTTTGCATAACAGGATAGTGCCATGCATAGTAACAGGAACATTGTAAGGTCCAGGTGGATTTTGTGGGAAAAAAATTATTGGTTTTAGTAATAAGATTTGCTCATAACAAAAAGAGAATGACAGAACCAACACTTAAACTCAGGCATTCTGAATCCAAGTCTGTAAAACACTGTGGCTTGGGGGATGTGGTATGATTAAAATGTATCAGGATTTTTTCTCTATAGTATATAGCAGTAAAGTAAGTCTTTAAAACATCAACCTTTTAACTTCACAGAAGGTCATCCTTGGCACAGTTCTGAGCCAGGTTTTTCTGGCAGAAAAAATAAAACTCGGCCCAACCAATATCAATATCATTCTCAAACAGAATTTCTGGTTATAGCTGTACGACTTTTAATGAAGGGTTCCTTAATCCTCAGTCCAGCACTGCTAGCTTTCCTATAGTAGACATAGGAAGATACTAAAAACTACAGAATAACCGAATAGATGCCACCAAGAATATATTCAAAAGTTAAATGTATTTTTTGCCATAAGCCAAAAACATTATCTTCCTTTCTTCTTTGTTTTTGGCTTATGTGAACTGCTCCCATAAACTAATGCCTTTTGGACTTGTGTACCCTTAATTATATGTTCTTTGGGGATCCAGGAGGAACCTGACATATAAGCTAGTTGTAAACAGAGCAAAATCCTTTTAAAATGTTTAAAGCAAAACCTGGACATTTTCATTTAACATGCTTCAGAGAAAACGGTTCCTACTAAATTTTCACTTCCTTTCCTAGAAACTGCTTTATTTGAAAGGTTACTTATCTCCAACTTTATTCTGAAGTGGATTCTCTGCCTCTAGAACTCTCAAATATCTACAATGGCTACCATATTCTCAAAGTCTTTTTGTTTTGGGTTTTTAAAATTTTTTAATTTTTTTGAGTTGGAGTCTCACTCTGTCACCCAGACTGGAGTGCAGTGGCCACTCCCGGCCACTGCAGCCTTGACTTGCTGGGCTCCGGTGATCCTTCCGCCTCAGCCTTCCAAGTAGCTGGAACTACAGGCGCGCGCTACCACGCCCGGCTAGTTTTTGATTTATTGTAGAGATGAGGTCTCGCCAAATTGCCCAGGCGGGTCTGGAACCCGCAGGCTCAGGCAATCCACTCACCTCAGCCTCCCAAATCGCGGGATTACAGGCTGAGCTGAGCCCGGCTTGTGTTTATTTTTTGAGTAGTGGTCTCATTCTGTCGCCCAGGCTGGAGTGCAGTAGCGTGATCACGACTATCACAGCTAACAGCAGCATTGACTTCCTGAGCTCAGGCAATCCTTCCATCTCAACATCCCAAGTAGCTGGAACTACAGGTATGGGCCAGCCACGCCCAGCTCAATTTTTTTTACTTTTTGTTGAGACGTGGTTTTACTATGTTGTCCAGACTGGTATGGAACTTCTGGGCTCAAGCAGTCTTCCCAGCTCGGCTTCCCAAAGTGATGGGATTACAGACGTGAGCCACTGTGCCCGGCCTCCAAGTATTTTTGAACAATTCTTATTGTAACAATTCGGTCTCAGTCATTTATGTATGTGTTTTGTTTGGTTTTGTGTTTGGGTTTTTTTGAGTTGGAGTCTTACTCTGTTGCGCAGGCTGGAGTGCTGGCACGCTCACGGCCACCCCAGCATCGACCTGCTGGGCTCTGGCGACCCTTCTGCTTCAGCTTTCAAAGTAGGCTGAACTACAGTACTATGCACTACTGTTTTTTATTTTATTGTAGAGACGAGGTCTCACCAAGTTGCTTGGGCTGGTCTCAAACCTGCAGGCTCAGGCAATCCATTCGCCTCAGCCTCCCAGAGTGCTGGGATTACAAACTTAGCTACGGAGCCCATTCTCCATTCCTTTTTAAGACAGGGTAGGGTCTCGCTCTTATTACCCAGGCTGAAGTGCAGTGGTGCAGCTGTAGCTCATTGCAGCCTCCAATTTCTGGGCTCAAGAGATCCTCCTGCCTCAACCTCCTGAGTATCTGGGACTACAGGCACATAAAACCAAGGCCGGCTAATTTTTTTTTTGGTAGAAAGGTATTCTCACTGTATTCCAGGCTGGTCGTGAACTCCTGGCCTCAAGCTATCCTCCCACCTTGGCCTCCTAAAGCACTGGGATCACAAGCATGAGCTACCATGCCCAGTCCATGTGCTACCATGCCCAGTCCATGTGTTGGTAATAATAAAATCACTAAACTGAGAAAAAATTGTTAAACATGTTGCAATTTTGATTCTAGAAATACAGTAAGTGTATTTATACCAGGAATAATAAGCCGTATTATATCATTTTGCTATTCAACGAACAAATATGTACACTTAGGTACATAAATGTTACTGATATCAAGAGGTCAACATAATTTCCATGGGTAATTTATTAGTTCCTTCTAGAATATTTTAAAATGCTCGCCATATTTCACTATGCCTCTCAATCTGTAGTTCTTCACTTTAAAATAATTCACAATGGACAACTTTATTAGAATGTCTGCAAGAGAAGATTCTCAGGGAAAGGACCAACTAACATTTTGGGTTTTCAAAGTTTAGGATTTTGCCAAGATGAAGCAGTGGGGTCACAATGTAAAAACTATATTTGCTTATGGTAGGAACACATCTAAGCAAGCAGCTTGAATCGTTGTTGTTGTTGTTGTTGTTTTGAGTCAGAGTCAGTCTCCCAGGCTGAAGTGCAGTGGCACACTCACGGCCACCACAGCCTTCACCTGCTGGGCTCTGGCGATCCTTCCACCACAGGCACACGCCACCACACTCAGCTAATTTTTTGATTTTTTGTAGAGATGAGGTTTCGCCAAGTTGCCCAGGCTGGTCTTGAACCCCTGGACTCAGGCAGTCCTATCACCTCGGCCTCCCAAAGTGCTGAGATTACAGGCTTGAGCTACCACACCCGACCGAATTCTTAACAAGTATCAATACCTTAGGCATAGTATAAACAAGCACTTAAACTATTAAAGAAAAGATTTTTCATTTCCTTCAGGAAACCACTCAGGATTTTTCAGCCATTAATTTTCAATACTGAAAATTACAAATAGAAAAGAAAGGTTGTGGGCAGTTGTGCAAGAAGTGAATACGCTCTTTTTTTTAAAGCTTGATTTGCATAGTATTCTAGCCAATATACAAGACTATAATAAAAAAGGCGGATTCAGGGATAATGTAATAGTGCTTGATTACAGATCTGTGAGACAGAAAATAATGTAGGATAGGCAATTTAAACAAACACCTTATTTTAAAATATCTTTTTTTAAAAACTTGCTGGCACTCTAAGATTAATGCACCAGCATATTTTTTAAAATGCTGGCAGAAACTACTTCAAAATGATCACAAGAATTTTGAGGTATGTTCTTACTCAGCTTAAGACTGGATACAAATAATTTAAATGGTTTTTACAGAACATAGAGCTATTTTTCAAGGATTATTCATTTCTGAGCATTGTTTTTATGCTTCAAACACATTTACACGATCAAATACAAATAGGCTAGAACTAAAGTTTTAAATATTCAAAGGTAGCTTGTTTGGACTAAAAAATTAATACCAAATTGATTACCCTAAAGGGAACTGGTATGGATGTCAGTATACAATTATCCTACATACTGTATAATGATAAATGATAAGCTTTTTAAAAAATAACATACTTCAGATAAATTAAAAAGACTATTAATCAGTTTCTAGGTTGTCCCTTTTCATTTATAAACACAAAAATAATAACACTACGAATTTTTGCACAAATTTAAGATGAAAATATTTTCAACAGAATAAGACACCACAATGAAGGCTTCATGAATAATTTATTCCATTTGAAGTTTTGTTTTTTGTTTTTTTTTTTTTTTTTCTTAAAAAGTATAAACCTTTTCATTTCCTCAATCACAATTTGTACAACTCAGTGTTATGGCATTCGGCAGCAATAGTGTTTGTTCCTTATTCTTTTTTTGTCACATTAAAAAGAAAAGCAATTGGACCATATTAAATGTCACTGCTAAACAACAACTTTAAATCGCCCCTTCATAAAGTGACCAAGTTATTTTGAGAGGGTTGATGCTGACATGTCCAGTAATGACGTTACAACTTGTAGTTTAAACTCAGTAACTTTAAGGTCCACAAATCCAGTTTACTTTGAAAACTAAAGCTATTTTAAAACTTCATGAATACATCAACCTGAGGAGTATTTTAGGTCCCAAATCCAGTTTTTAAATTTATACTCCACAAAAAAAAGAATACATATATATAAAAATTTAAACCACAGTTCTGGGCCCAATAAAACACCAAGAAAAACCAAAAGGTTATGATTTCCAGCTGATTTTTTGAGGGGTGGGACAAAATTAAAATGTATGTTAGAAACATTTTTTTCTTAATTTAGACAAACTAAAATCTTAAGAGGAAACCCAGACCAAAACATCACTCATGCAACATTAAGTGTATTAATAGATTGATATGCAATGCCATAGTGGATGAGTAGCAAATTATATGATGCAATAGCATTAAAAACTTCCTTTTAATCTATTCAATTTGAACATTTTAAATAATGCAACATAGTATTTTGATATTACAGTATTAACATAGTGCTTGATTAAAGATCTGTAAATCTTTGTAGTAACACATTAAGTTAAAAAATTACCTCAGAAGGTAAATATGAAGACGAAAGGAGAATATTTTAATACAGTAATCTGTGCCATACTGACAATTGAGTACGAATACAGCTGAGGATAGTTGACTAAGTAGTAAGAGCTTAATTTTAGTGGTTTAAGAAAAGTTTAGAAATATTTAAAAATTACATCTACTTTAAAATTTAAGGATTACATATAAGTACACTTGGTGGCCTTCTGGCCAAACAATAAGGTGTACAGAAATTTATTCATACAGTGTTAATTCACAGTCCTGATAACTGAATGGCTTGCATAATAAAGGTATGGCTAGATGTTTCTCACTGGCTGGAAGCAGACATTATATAACTAATCTTTTTAAATGCCAAAATACTGAACTTCCACCCTGCTTCATAATGGGTAACTGCACAAAAAACAGACATTAGCACTGTAATGAAGAAGTCAAGGTGTTGGCAATCCACTGCTATAAAGTATAATATTTTGGTTACTATTTAAGTAAAACAAAACCATCCATACTTGTCTGTGACAATACATTAGTAAGTCAGATCCATCATCCTGCACAAAAGGCTTAATTTCTTTTCTGAAATACATCTATTGACCTTTTCTAATGGCTATTTAACAACGTTCCATTTGAGTGTGAACTGATCATATGAAGGGAAGAAAAGAAATCTTATCAGCAAATACTATATTTGGGAACTATTCCCTGATTCCCAGATAAAAAGGAATTGTATACTGGGTTCCCTCCTCATGGCTCCTTATAAAAGAAACTGTCAGGGAATACTTTTAAAAAACATCTATTTTCCAAACTGAGGTGTAGTTGCCACAGGTTAGTGATTTTAAACAACTGAGAGTATAACTTTTATTTTTTAAAGTCACTATTGAGCTAGGTATACAAAAAAGGATACCTTTTAAATAGAAATTCCAAATAAGCATCTTTCCCCTCAAATTTCAGACAAGTTATTTTTTTAAAGACAAGTTATTTTTTTAAAGAAATTATAAAACAAAACATACCAACATAATCTGTGGTGTGTTAGCATAATTTTTAAGATGCAGAGATGTGATCTTTACATTTAATATCAAAATATGCTAACCATTGGGATTGCATTATAATTTTGAAGAAATGATTGAAAATCTTTGTCATCAATTGTTTTCTTCATAGAAAAGTCTTGGTAATGTTTTTATATACATGTTTTGAAGAAGTTATACTGTTCATAAGAAAGTGATATTTAATTCTAAGCATATAGTATTTACAAAACAAGTTTCAGTAAAAACAAAACAAAACAAAAACCAAATTAGAGTTTTGTAAATACAACTGACTGTGTCCTTGTAGATAATTAGTGAATGTATAAATAGGAATTTTGCTAGACCGCTTCCAAGAAAGATAGGTAGACTTGGTGACTGTGAATTCAAGTCAGCAATGTAGGTAGGAGGCTAACTTGGGCTCTCTTGTGAGCAGCACTGTAGAAAGGATTTTCAAGGGGTAAAGCCTGCATAAAAGTAGTTATCTTGGCTTGTGCAAACAAGAAGGGGGAAAGCTGTATTGAAGGAAGGGGTGAATTAAAGTCCCTAAAATTCAAGTCCCTTCTTTAGGGAGGTGAGAACCTCCTTGGCATATGCCCTAACTTAATCTGAGCTGTGTTGTAGAAAGTACAGACTCTGGTGTTTGGGACTGACATCTCCAAACCAAGAAAATTAAATAAATAAAAAAGGCAAAGGGAAACAAGTTAGGTTTAGAAAATGGTTCTTTCACTAGTGGAATAGAGTTTGAATACCAGAATTCACTGAGAATCTATTTACACCACAGTTTGATTGCACACACACACACCCATACATATGCATACTCTCACACACATTCCCAATCTTTAACTTAAAAAAAAAACAAAAACACAATCAAGAGTGACTGCTCTTAAAATAATTTGTAAAATGCCTAGAGCTGGGCTAATTTTCAACCTCATAGCAGATCCTGAAGATAAATTTCATAATTAATAATATTCCCATGCCTAAATGTGCCACGTTAAAACTGAAAAAAATTTAAGCATGTAACATTAAACACCAAAATTAGTTTAAGCATTCAGTAGCAAATGTTTTTCTTGTAAAACTAAGTTTCTTTCACTGGAAATGGCCTGAAATATTAGTCATAGCCCTAAACCATAGTACAAAATATAACTGAAGAAGAATTCTCATTTTACTCTAAGTTAAACCACCTAACAATATCACTTGTATATTGCCATCATGTTATCTGTAAAGGTGTGATATATAAAATGCTGTAAGACCTGGTACCTCTTCAATTTATAAACACAGTGAACTTCATTACTGTACATGTACTCTGCAACTACAGCTTAGCTGTAAATCCTCCACACACAATGGTATGGACATTTATTCCCCTCTATCCCCATTAAACTGTACATCGAGACAATACAAATTTACTGTCCCACCCACCCCCTTACAAAAAAATAATACTCTAAAAGCAACCCTACTGCAACTTTTTAATTAAGACGATTACATATATTTTAGACCAATTGCTTTAAAGCAAGAAGGCAGTATAAACCTTCTAGGAAAATTTTTATAAAAGAGGTTAAGAAATATAAGACAATTTATACATTTAAAAACTTACAATAAATAAGAGATGCAGGCATTTTTGAATACTAGATACTATAATCCAATACAAGAACATCTTGATGTTCTGAAGCCATATGTTGAAATTCATTGTTCCTCATGTTTCTTCTCCATGCTTTTAATATTCATTTAACATGACTGGGTACTATGGCTCATTACTTTTCACAAATACTGTGACTGGAAAAAAAGGTTAATTTTTGCTAAGAAAATGTTATAATACGTTTCATATGATCAGTCATCATCCTAAAGAGTTCAGTATAGTCAATGAAAAATAGCAGGGTTATAGCCCCTCCCCCCAAGTCAAAACAATATTTGTTGAAGTAATAAGAATTAGACCCCATCACAAATGACTTTCACTGAGAAGATAATTGTAACTTAATCCTGCAGCGAAATATCCTTTCTCATTGTTCTTTTCTTCCACAGTTCTGTCAAATGAAGATCACAGCATATTCATGATAAAGTTATATAACTGATTCAGCACCACAAAATGAATTGGGAGACACGAGCGTCTGTCCTGGATTGCAGGGTCACAGGTTAGCCAGGAGAGTGCATTGTACTGTTCCAAAACAAACCTGAAAAGCAAATAAATTGTGTAAGTCATGTATTTATTGCCAATGTAGATTTTGGAAACAGCTTCAATTACGGCACCAGAGATTTAAAGTCACCTTCAAAAAGAGCAGAAGATAAAGAAGAGAGTCCCTAGGGATAAATAAAACTAATTTTCATATAAATTATTCCCAAAAGTAGGTACTCATGTTAGAAAAGCACTCATTCTGAATGATACAACTTATCTAGACAGCCAAGGATATAAAACTGTAAATTCTTGCCAAAAAATGAGAAAAATATATAAGGATCAACTTTACATTTTAAAAAAAGTGGGAGTGGCAAACCCTGAATGTAAAAGAACTGTACCTGAGGACATCTGAAGTCTGATTTGAGTCAAGTGGGTGGGAGTGTTTACTGTGAAGCAGCTCGTCAGATTGCACTGAAGGCACGTGGAGGTGCAAAGAGGCCTAAAAGGGTAAAAGGGAACCAGTCAGCCAAATGGAAAAAATCTGTAACTTAGTTTTACTTTATTCTCTCAGTACATTTTCATTGATAAAATACATTTTAGTTCTGTTATGAATGAATAAAAATGTAAGTTCTCTTTTAAGTGTCAGATTGGCTAAGAAAAAAAAAGTTCTCTTTGCTTAACTAATATTACAGAAGTAATTTTCAAGTGCAAAACTTACATTGAATCTTCCTACTTCCTTTTCTTTAACTTTATTGTTTTTGAGACCACATAAAAATCCTTAATAAAAGGATTTATAATTATTTACTAAGTATAATTTCCCTAGATATGCAAACTAAGTGTTTAAGAAAGCACTAAACTGAAATATTTGAGTACAGTCTGTCCCTAGGTTACACAAAACTTTAGATTATGCATACATACCTAAGTCTAACAATGAAAAAGTAGCAGGAATACACATAAGCAAACAGTTTACCTACAATGCTATAAACCTTAAACCAAGCTATCTGTGGTTAAATTGTGAACACTCTAATAAAGTGCACAGATGCCTTCTTTGCCCACTCAATTTCATAACAGTAGCTTAGTAACAATTGGTACGCCCATTTAGGTATGATGATGAAAAGTGGAAGAAAGGAATGTGCTACCCTAGTGCATATTTCTTTTCTTTTTTTTAAAAATTTTTATTTTAAAGAAGAGGCCGGGCGCAGCGCCACAAGCCTGTAATCCCAGCACTTTGGGAGGCCGAGGCTAAAGGACTGCCTGAGCCCAGGAGTTCCAGATGAGCCTGGGCAACTTGGTGAGATCTCATCTCTACAATAAATAAACAAATAAACAAATAAATAAATAAGCTGGACATGGCGGTGCATGCCTGTAGTTCCAACTACTTGGATGGCTGAGACGGAAGGACTGCCTGAGCCCAGCAGGTCGAGGCTGTGGTAGCCATGAGCATGCTACTGTACTCCAGCCTGGGTGACAGTGAGACTCCCAACTCAAAAATAAATAAAGATGTAGTATACAATTCAGGGTTACGTATACAAATGGTCATTGTACAGGTAAAGTTTGGGCCTCACTTTGGTCCCCATTTCACCTGCTTTGAGATTTTGAGATAAGGTACCCTTACTGATGAAGTATGTCCCCCCGACTTCCGGCAGTTTCCCACTACTGCCAATCCCTTTCCTGTAGTATTATGATAATTTTTAAGGTCTACTTATGAGCAAGAACATGTGGTACTCGGTTCTTTGTTTCTGTGATAGATCGCTGAGTATTACAGACTCTAAATCTATCCAAGTTGCTGTGAAGTTCATAATTTTGTCCTTCTTTATGGCTGCGTAATATTTCATCATGTACATGTACCACATTTTTTAAATCCAGTCTTTTTTTTTTTTTGAGTTGGAGTCTCACTCTGTCGCCCAAGCTGGAGTGCACTGGCACGCTCATACCATTGCAGCCTCAACCTGCTGGGACCAAGTGATCCTTCTGCCTCAGCCTTCCAAGTAGCTGGAACTATAGGCATGTGCTACCATGCCCAGCTAATTTGCTGATTTATTGAAGAGACAAGGTCTTGCCAAGTTACCCAGGCTAGTCTTGAAGCTCTGGGCTCAGGCAACCCTCTCACCCCAGCCTCCCAAAGTGCTAGGATTACAGGCTTGAGCCACTGCTCTTGGCCCTCACTCTACTTTCGATGGGCAGCACCGCCTAGTTCACATATCAATTAAATAAAATGAATTACTTTGTTTACAAGTTAATGTATATAGTAGTGTTAAAAAGCTATGAAAAGACAATGGTGATGTTCACTACAGAAACACTTGGTAGATCTCATTCTATATAGTGTAAAAGGTACTATTTGATATTTAGGTGCTCTTTCTTCTGTAACTGTAATATGTGTATAAACTCTTTTTTTTTGAGTTGGAGTCTCACTCTGTTGCCCAGACTGGAGTGCAGTGGCTGCTCCCGGCCACCGCAGCCTCGACCTGCTGGGCTCCGGCGATCCTTCCGCCTCAGCCTTCCAAGTAGCCGGAATTACAGGCATGCACTACCACGCCCGGCTGATTTTTTGATTTATTGTAGAGATGAGGTCTCGCTGCCCAGGCGGGTCTCGAACCCGCGGGCTCAGGCAATCCACTCACCTCAGCCTCCCAAAGGCGCGGGATTATAGGCTGAGCCACCGAGCCCGGCATGTGTATAAACTCTTATGTAGCATATTCAGGAATATAACCAAAGATATATGTTTAAAGTGTCTGTAAACTCTTGATTTATGGAGTTATAAACATAAGTCTCACACTGCAGATTGCTTCAAATTTTAAAAATGTAATTAGTACCACTACTCTAATTACTATGATAAAAAGATTTCTGGCTGGGTGCGGTGGCTCAAGCCTATAATCCGAGCACTTTGGGAGACCTCATCTCTACAATAAATCAAAACATAAGCTGGACGTGGTAGTGCATGCCTGTAGTTCCAGCTACTTGGAAGGCTAAGGCAGAAGGATCGCCTAAGTCCAGGGGGTCGAAGCTGTGGTGGCTGTGAGCATGCCACTGCACTCCAGCCTGGGTGACAGAGTGAGACTCCAACTCAAAAAAAAAAAAAAAGAGATTTTTAACCATCTAGGTAACAACCCACTATTTTTGCAAGCAAAGAGAAACATACTAGATATCTTTATTGCCTACAGTACAGAACAAAAATGGGGACGTATGAAAAAAAGGTGCACAAAATTATGGTAAGCTATGCCTTACCTGATAATTCATAACCTTGTTACACTGTATCTGAGGGTGAATGACCATTTTATACTATCCTCTCTGCAAGTAAATACTGAGTAGAAAAGAATCTGGATAGTCCCCATACTTTTTGTAAAGTAGTGTTTCCTTAAAAACAAAAAAATACCCTGAAACACTAATAATAAACTATTAATAGGTGTTGCACAATCCTTTTCTTGTGTATTTTTTTATTTTTTTGATTCGGAGTCTCACTCTGTTGCCCAGGCTGGAGTACAGTGGTATGCCCATGGCCACCGCAGCCTCGACCTGCTGGCTGGGCTCAGGCAATCCTGCCGCCTTAGCCTTCTAAGTACCTGAAACTACAGGTGCACACTACCATGCCTGGCTTTTTTTGTTTTTATTTTTTATTTATTTTTATTTTTTATTTTTTTGAGTTGGAGTCTCACTCTGTCGCCCAGACTGGAGTGCAGTGGCCGCTCCCGGCCACCGCAGCCTCGACCTGCTGGGCTCCGGCGATCCTTCCGCCTCAGCCTTCCAAGTAGCCGGAATTACAGGCATGCACTACCACGCCCGGCTGATTTTTTGATTTATTGTAGAGATGAGGTCTCGCTGCCCAGGCGGGTCTCGAACCGTGGACTCAGGCAATCCACTCACCTCAGCCTCCCAAAGGCGCGGGATTACAGGCTGAGCCCGGCCTTTTGGTTTTTAATCATAGAGATGAGGTTTCACCAAGCTGCCCAGGATGGTCTTGAACCTCTGAGCTCAGGCAATCCTCTTGCCTCAGCCTCCCATAGTGCTGGGATTACAGGCTTGAGTCACTGTTCCCGGCCTCTTTTCTTGTGCATTAAAGT
Organism: Cephalopachus bancanus; assembly: GCA_027257055.1. Lineage (NCBI taxonomy): Eukaryota > Metazoa > Chordata > Mammalia > Primates > Tarsiidae > Cephalopachus > Cephalopachus bancanus. Next base: position 1,862,986 of record JAPVLO010000226.1, read on the forward strand.
AAGTTTGGGAAACACTACGTAAACAATCTTATTTACTGATATTTTTTGGAGGCTTTAATATGCACATATATATGATGACTACAAAAGGAGACAGAAGAACTACTATTCTGCAGAAAATTCCTTGGGAATATGCTTTTGTAATGGTATCTATATAGATCACTAGACATCTGTTGAAGGGGAAGAAGAGTTATATGACAAAAATAATTATTACCTTGGCTTGACATTCTTTAAATAAATTATCTTATTAACAGTCAATTCATATCACCAGACTGTTGTATTCTTTATGAATGCTACAGAAGTCCACTGCTTAATCTCAGATGCCACTGACTCATTGGAATGTGGCCCAAGGATATCCAGATTTAATAGAAAAGATATCAAGAAACCTATTTACCTAGTACCCACGAAAACAAAATTCTAAGAAACTAGAGAATACTACCCAACTTTTACCCTAACAAGTAAAAAATTAGTAAGTTTTACATTGGCATGAATTACGGAATTAAAACAGTTAACTTCTAGTGAGTTTACATAAGAGTGAGTGAGTCAGATCTGAATTTGTTATTTTTGAATAGCAGCGGCAGCAACAGCAAGAAACTCTGTATAGGGCTTTCCTATCTCATTTAATTCTACCATTTTATGATTTATCTAGACTTCAGTTATAACACTTACTAGTGAATTTGTTTTAACATAAATCTATGGATCTGAGAATTTCATTACTATACTTAAAAGCTACTAAATAGTGTTAACAGCAATCTACACAAAGCTAGAAAGCTTTTTTTAAAGGAGGTAATACATAAAATTAAAAATTAAGTATTATTACGAAGATTATCTTTAAATCCCCAAAATAATGGAGCAAAATGGCTATGCAGTATGATATAATTCAAATAATTGTTAAAATACCCAGGTTTTACTACCAATTTATGATTTTGAGAATGTGAGTCTTTCTGTACTTAAATATGCTCACTCAGAAAATGAGATAGTTAGACTAGGTAATATAAAGCTTCTCTCTGCCTTCCATTTGTGCAGTTGAAAATACAGACAGCATTTCAAATCCAAAAAAATCCCAAATCCAAAATACTTCTGGTTGCAAGCATTTGAGATAATACTCAACCTATACTAAAAGCAAAGGTACCCAGCAGTTTGACTTAAGAATAATTAAAGTTCAAACTATATAAGTTTTAAAATTAGTTGTTTCATAATTAGATAATTCTCCTTATTATCTTGTCTAGAGCATCGTATGTGGCAATGCATTTAAGAATGTAGAACTCGCAGCAGACACCAGACCTTCTAGTTTTTGTCCTGCCCATTGTACCCTTCACAGCGTTATCTTTCCTTTAATAAATCTACCTTCCTTCCTTCCTTTCTTTATTTATTTTTATTTATTTGTTTTTTTGAGTTGGAGCCTCACTCAGTCGCCCAGACTGGAGTGTAGTGGCCGCTCCCGGCCACCCCAGCCTTGACCTGCTGGGCTCCGGCGATCCTTCCGCCTCAGCCTTCCAAGTAGCTGGAACTAAAGGCATGTGCTACCACGCCTGGCTGATTTTTTGATTTATTGTAGAGGTGAGGTTTCGCTGCCCAGGTGGCTCTTGAACCCGTGGGCTCAGGCAATCCACTCACCTCAGTCTCCCAAAGGCACGGGATTACAGGCTGAGCCACCGAGCCTGGCTAAATCTACCTTTCTTAATTCATAATTGTCTTGGTGAATACTTTCCCTTCTCATGACTCTGGCCATGCCATACCCAACCTGTGGCATGGATTAACTACAGATCTCCCTTCCAAGGCATAGTTTCACATAATGATGCCCTGTCCCAACTTCCATTCTGACTCCATAGAAGCTGCCATAGAAAACCTGAGCAGGAAATTAGCATCCACTGTAAATTAGGAAGAGGTCCTAAAAATTGCAATAAAGTGTGTCAGTTTCACTGAAAACAAAACAGAACAAGAACATAGAACTTATACAAGCTACAAGACTTTAAAAAGCCACTTCTATATTTCTCAGGACATAAGCCAACAATTAGAATTATTTAGGAACTGGCACAGAAATGGCAATCAATACCTTAAGAAAAAGGGGACACTGATATTGTGCTTGAGGACATGCTGACCAGAACCAGTCAGGTAATGGACCTGCTTTGGCAGTTGATACAAAGTAACCAAGGGCCAATGGTTGCTGAAGAATATTAGTTACTTCATCATGAGATTCTGTTGAAAGTAGTCGATCAGTACCCTGACCCTTAAAAAGACAAAATTAAAAGCATGTTAATTAGCTCATTTGGTACAGCTAGGCAACAGATATAAATACAGAATGGCTTATGGTAATCAGTATTATTACCTTATAACATCAATTTAACAAAATATTGAGGTATACTCCCAAGCTGGAATTATGGACATGCACCACCATGTCCAGCTTTATATATATAAATATAATATATATATTTGGGGGAGGTAGGGAGGTAGGGTAGGGAGAAGAGACAGGGTCTCATTCTGTTGCCCAGGCTAGTCTCAAACTCCTGGGCTCAAGTGATCCTCCTGCCTCAGTTTCCCAAGATGATGGGATTACAGGCATGAACTACTATGCCCAGCCCCATTCTCTACTTTAGAAAAGCAAATTCTAAATATATGCTTACTATAATAAACAAATAACCACTAAATGTAATTTTACTCAAATAAAGATGTGCTATTCAGTGAAGCCCAATTAGATTTTACTACAAACAAAGGGACAAGACACTGCTTCATAACTGCTAAAAATAAAAAGGGGGAGTGTATAATCAGGATTGTGTTTGGTCTTATGAAAAAATTATATTTCTATTATTTTCCCTGTCACAACCCCTGATATGTATGAATGCCAGCTCTTAGAGCCATACAATGATTCTCAAAGATGCTGTGATCCTACACATGAATGAAAACTATCGTGAAGTGGTGCAAAAACTACAAAAGAAGGACTACTGCCAAGCAGTCTAGAAAATATGGATTCAAGGAAAGCAAAGCCTTTGAGACTCTCTTAAGAATGTACAATTCAGCTGGGTGCAGTAGCTCACACCTGTAATCCCAGCACTGTGGGAGGCCAAGGTGGAAGGGCTGCTTAAGTCCGGGAATTCAAAAGCAGACTAGGCAACGAAGGGAGACCTTGTCTCTAGAAAAAAGAAAAAGAATGTACAATTCAAAGTATTGCTGTCTGTGAGGTAGAAATGGATGTACTGTTAACCTTACCTCTTGATAATTTTCAAGGAAAAAATTGTGTTCTATATTATACATTGATCTACCTCTAAATTAATGAATGGCATTTAAATAAACTAAACTTTTGCAACAGGGTTACCTTGCCAGCATCACCTCCATGGGGGTAATGAGATCCTGGAGAATGAACAGGAGACCCAGTTGGAGATGCAGGAAGGATATTAATGATATCAGGGTCAAGATCATCTCCTGTGTCTAACAAATCAAAGATACCCATTCCATCTGCTCCATCTAAACAGGAGAAAGAAAAAATAAATAAATACTCCATTTTCCGTATCCTAGTCATTTACAGGAAAGGGTTAAAACAAATGAATAAATTTTAACCAAAATGGGTTAATATAAGCAACATTTACTGAGTGTCTGTCGTATGCCAAATATTATTCTAAAAGTCAAACAAGTAATTATGCATAAACAAGCATGTGGTAATCTGAACAATGGCCCCCCCAAAGATGTCCACGTCCTAATCCCAGGAATCTATGAATATGTTACCATAAAGGACTTTGCAGATGTGATCAACTAAGGATCCTGAGATGGGGAGATTATTCTGGATTATCCGGGTGGGTCCAATGTAATCACAGGGGTCCTAATAAGAGGGAGGCAGTAGGGTTAGAGTCAGTGAAGGAGAGGTGACGACTCAACACTGCTGGTATTCAAGATGGAGGAAGGGGCCATGAGTCAAGAAATGCAGGTGGCCTCTAGAAGCTGGCAAAGAAAAGGAAACATTTTCCCTTAGCAGCTCCAGAAGGAATCCTGCCTACACCTTAACTTTAGCCAAGTGAGACAGATTTTGGACTTCTGACTTCCAAAACTATAAGTTAAAATAAATGGGTGTTGTTTAAAGTCACTACATGTGTAGCAATTTGTTGCAGCAGCAATAGGAAACTAATACAAAGCAAACATAATATGTAGGAAATGAAAATATATTTAAAATTGAACTAGAGAAGTTCCCACTCACCCATGGGGGATATGTTCCAACCTCCCAGTAGATGCCTGAAACTGAGGACAGTAGCAAACCCCATATATACTGTTTTTTTCCTATACATACATACCTGATACAATTTAATTTATAAATTCGACAAAGTAAGAGATTACCAACAATAATAAAAACAGAAAAATTGCTGGTTGTGGTGGCTCAAGCCAGTAATCTCAGCACTTTGGGAGGTAGAGGCGAGAGAATTGCCTGAACTCAGGGTTTTGAGACCAGCCTGAGCAACATGGTAGGACCTCATCTCTACAATAAACCAAAAAATTAGCTGGGTGTGGTGGTACATGCCTGTGGTTCCAGCTACTTAGAAGGCTGAGGTGGAAGGATCGCCTGAGCCCAGAGGGTCAAGGCTGCAGTGGCCATGAGTATGTCACTGCAATCCAGCCTCGGTGACAGTGTGAGATTCTGACTCAAAAAAAGAAAAGAACAATTACAACAATGTACCATAATAAAAGATATGTGAATGTGGGGTCTTTCTCTCTCAAAATATCTCACTGTACTGTACCACGAGTAATTAAAATGAGTAATGCAAAACCACAGGTGGGGAATGACTGTAGTCATGATTAATAGACTATTCTTTACTTATTAAGTAAAATATTCAAGTTATTATATAACACAATAAAAGAATAATAGCCTCACTTGTGACTTTAAAGATGTGACATTTTTCTAAGGCAGCTCAGAGTAACAATGGAGTAGCATTTATTTTCTTGACAATTAAAATGCAATCTATAAGTTCACCTAGAAAAGCTACATACTTACTCTGGCAATTTACATAATTATTATATTATTTCAGCAAATCAAGAAGTAAAGAGTTACAGTCAGGTGCGGCGGCTCACACCTGTAATCCCAGCACTTATAAATTGAGTTTATGTACAGGCACTTCTAATACACAAGCATAAACCTGTACAAACATTTTTTAATTAACTACTACCTTTTAAAATAAGTAAAGATTGGCTGGGTGCGGTGGCTCAAGCCTGTAATCCTAGTACTTTGGGAGGCCGAGGCAAGCGGACTGCCTGAGCCCAGGGGTTCAAGACCAGCCTGGGCAACTTGATGAGACCTTGTCTCTACAATATATCAAAAAAATCAGCCAGGCACTGTAGTGCATGCATAGTTCAGCTACTTAGAAGGCTAAGCTGAGGTGAAAGGATCGCCTGAGCCCATCAGGCTGGGGTGGCCATGAGCATGCTACTACACTCCAGCCTGAGTGACGGAATGAGACCCCAACTCAAAAAAAAAAAAAAAGATTTATGGGATAATTCGTAGCACCAGTTCTGATGTTGATAAGGTAGAAGAATGGCTGCATTAGTTTCCTGTTGCTGCTTTAATAAATTACCATAAACTGTTGGCCAAAAACAACATCCACTGATTCTCTTATAGCTCTGGAAGCCAGAAGTCTGAAATCAGTCTCACTGGGTTGAAACAAAGGTGTGGGCAAGGCTACACTCCTTTGGAGGCTCTAGGGAAGAATCTGTTTCCTTGTCTTACCCAGCATTTAGAACTGTATTGCTTGGCTCATGGCCCCTTACTCCACTTTTAAAGTCAACAGCATAGCATCTTCTCCCTCTGATTTGCTTCCCTCTGCTTCTACCTCATGGCCTTCTCCTCTTCTGTGTACAAACTTCCCTCTGCCTCCCTCTTATTAAGGATACGTTATTGCATTTAGGGCCCACCTGCATAATCCAGGATAACCCTGCCATCTCAAGATTCTTAACTTAATCACATTTGCAAAGTCCTTTTTTTGAAATAGAAAGTAACATTCACAGGTTTCAGGCATAGGACATGAAATGTTTTGGGGGCCATTATTCAGCCTACCAAAATCGTTGTCCATACTTGAAAACCTTCAAGGAACAATTCACCTACCGTTATTGGGATTGAAAGCTAAATCCAAATTTTCAGTGGTATAAGTAGCTGAAGCTACTTGCACAGAAGCAGAAGTAGGAAACACAAGTATATGAGTACATGACGTATCCTGTGGGGTATTTAGCTGAGACGTCTGCATGTTTAGAGTAGTGCTTCTTCCAAATACAGAACCAGTTGACACAGAATCTGAAAACGAATTATATAAAAGTTAACTATTAATAAAATAATAAATTTTATGTAATAACTTAAAAACTTAAGCATGTGAATAATTAAATCTGATATAAACTAAAGACAACTAACCTGGCATAATAACAAAAGAGCCTTGGGGTTCCATTGCTACCAAGCAAGCACTGAGAATGCTGGGGGAGTCTGCAGCAGATATACCACACATTCTACACATGTCTTTGAGTCTTTTACTTAGAGACTGCAAGTTTCGACGACTCAGCAAACAGCTCCAATCTGTGGGTTATAAACAGTTAAAAAAAAAAAGTAATAGCGTTATTAATAACCTACAGAGCCAAAGTTAAACATTTTTCAAAAGTACATGGTTTTTAAAGCAGTGTATTCCTCAAACAGGAGTCCTCATTAAGCCAAATGTCTTAATGCTGATAACACTTTTTTTTTTTTTTTTGAGCTGGAGTCTCACTCTGTCGCCCAGACTGGAGTGCAGTGGCCACTCCCGGCCACCGCAGCCTCGACCTGCTGGGCTCCGGCGATCCTTCCGCCTCAGCCTTTCAAGTAGCTGGAACTACAGGCATGCGCTACCACACCCAGCTAATTTTTCTTTTTTGAGTTGGAGTCTCACTCTGTCACCCAGACTGGAGTGCAGTGGCCGCTCCCGGCCGCCGCAGCCTCGACCTGCGGGGCTCCTGCGATCCTTCTGCCTCAGTTTTCCAAGTAGCTGGAACTACAGGCGCACTCTACCACGCCCGACTAGTTTTTTGATTTTATTGTAGAGATGAGGTCTCGCCTGCCCAGGCGGGTCTCAAACCCGCAGGCTCAGGCAATTCACTCACTTCAGCCTCCCAAAGGCGCGGGATTACAGGCTGAGCCACCAAGCCCGGCTACTGATTACACTTTTAACATGCTTTATCCCCCTAACTTTAGTGTACACCACATTCAGTTAGTATCTGCTGAATAGAGGGTGAGTTGAACAAACAGAAAGTGGAACAAATGGGAAACACCAAATAAGAATAGCAGTAATAACATTGATACTAAAGTTAAAAAATAGTAAAATCTTTTAAAACTGGAATTAAGTCAGTTGTGTGTGGCCTAGACATATGATGGTTGCTTATTTAACAACCTCTGCATTTTATTCAACATATACACCTCAGATTTGGTCTAAACAGTTTGTGAATTAACATAAAATGAAAGTTTAAATACTAATAAAACAACAATTTTACCTTTCAATTCTCCATGACCGATCCTTCCTAGGCGACCAATTACAACTCTCCAGGGTAATGAACTCATTTGTACAAGTCCTAAGCACCACTCCCAAAGTTTCTGTAGACCAAATCTTCTAGCAGAACCTTTTTTCCGACGAGCTCTATTGTATGGAATAGAGACAGTCATAAACATTTCTAAACTTTATATGACATTTCAAGAGAGCTCAAATTTGTGGAAAACTGATTCTAAATTAATGTTCTAAAACTAATGTTAATGCTTCACACTTTTACACAAATCCTCAGCAAGAATATGCATAAAATCATAGGTTTGGCACGCAAGTGTATATTTTCTTAATACACATTACAATATATGCTTTAATTTCTTTTAATGCTTGTCCATAACTCATCTCAATTCATGAGAAACAATGCTTTACACCAGCAAACTTTTTTCTTTTTAAAAAGCCAGTGCTTTGAGGCTTGTAGGCCATCAAGATTCTATTACAACAATTCAACTCTGCTGCTGCAGCAAAAATGCAGCCATAGACAATACCTAAACAAATAAGAGTGGCCAGATTTGGCCAGTGGGTTGCAGTAAGGCTATCTATACTCTCCATCAGCAGTCCCCAACCTTTTTGGCATCAGTGGCTGGTTTTGTGGAAGACAGTTTTTCCACGGACAGCAGGGAAAGGAGTAAGGGATGGTTTCAGGATGATTCAAGTGCATAGCATTTACTGTGCACTTTATTTCTATTATTATCACATTGTAACATAAAAAAATAATTATAGAACTCACCATTTAAAAAAAAAGAGGTGCAGATGGACGTCGTAAATAAAATAATGGATGGGCCATGCATGGACTAAAGTAAGTGTTGGATTCTGACATAAGCCTGCCACCAGATGCAGCTGTACAATGGAAGTACATCAATTCACTTGCCACTCACTGATAGGGTTTTGATATAAGTCTGCAAGCAACTGATTTATTATGGTCTCTGGGCAGTCAACCTCACTGCTAATGCTAAATCTGTATTTGCAGCCACTCCCCAGCACTAGCATTACCACCTCAGCTCCACCTCAAATCATCAGGCATTAGATTCTCATAAGGAGAGCACAACCTAGATTGCATGCACAGTTCACAAGAGGATTCACGCTCCTATGAGAATCCAATGCCTACAGGAGGCAGAAATCAGGTGGTCACACAAGCGATGCGGTGCCACTGCAGATACAGATGAAGCTTTGCTTGCTTGCCTGTCGCTCACCTCCTGCTGTGCGGCTCGGTTCCTAACAGGCCACGGACTGGTACTGGTAGTGGCTCGGCGGTTGGGGACCCCTACTCTATACTATAAGTTGAAGCGTGCCCAACAAGAAGCCACACTTCTCAGACAAAACGTTGTTATGTTTTCTGCATACGCGTCCTTTAACAGGCAAGTACTCTATGGCTGGTAAGCAACAGTAGCTACCATTTATCACTTACTATGTACCGAGCATTGTGCCCAATTTACATATAATATGTCATTTCATCCTAACAGCCTTATGGGGCAAATAAAATTCTCCTCCAGATTTTATACATAAATAAGCTATAACTCAGCTGGCTAATGTAATTTTCCCAAGATTACAATGACCAATAAGTGGAAGGGTTGGGATTTGAACCCAGGCCTCCCTGACTCCATAACTGCCCCCTCTTAACCATTATCTCACTTCTACTTTATCAAGAAAGTTAATGGCAAAACCACCTTGATAATGGAAAAGATGGTACTATTATTCTTTCCCTTATTCATCCTTCAGACAATCATATTCTTTCCAAAGCTCAGTTAATAAATATCCCATAAAAAATCAAAATTGTATCAAGGAAACAAAATAGGAAGCACTGCTCTATAAATCTTTATAACCAATAATATAAAATTAATGTTTTTATATTCTACTTTTCCAGAATTACTAAGACCTAATAATTATTAAATACTTCTGCACATAATCAATTTTTGAACTTCCACAGAAACTTTATACAAAAAAGAAGAAAATAAAGGATAGAATCCAAATCTTAAAACTGAAAAAATCACTTCACAGATTTGCTTGTAAGGTTCTCTTAGGCATGGTCATTAGCCTTGAAATAAGTTACCAGAAATAATTACTAAGTGATAACTCAATATGACGCTCACCTGTTGTGACCTACTAGTTATATCTTTCATAATTGGTCATAATATCTACTGCCAAGGAAAGTTCTAATGGTCATAGTCTTTCAGAAGATACCCTAACATTTAAATAGTAAAAATTTCAGTCAACAATTTCAGTACAAGAAGTTAACTTGTTCAGTTAATTAGGGGCTGTACCTTGGATGGTAGAAGAGAAAAGTTCAAATGTTCTATAGATGCGTTACTAGATTTTTTTTTAATTGCAGAAAGGCTTTGTAGTTCCATGTTTCAAATATTTTCAGCTAATTTCATTGCCTCAAGATTTATGACAGATAAGTTAGAAACTTTAATTTTTGTCTGTGTAACAGAATTCAATCACATTATTTGTAATTATCTTAATCAAACAAATATTCACTACAGAAAAAAGTGAAAAGTACCCACAATTTTAATTTATATATCGTTCCAAGTGGTTTTCTATTTATTACAAATGAAATATAATATGTGTATACGCATATATATGAATTTTTAAAGGGATATGATGAAACATTTAGGGAAATATAAGTACCTATTTGGAACATCGATGTTAATGATACAAGTTTCTAAAAGTTCTCCATATAGATCTGTGCAAGATGCAAGAATCCACCTTTGATCATGTGATAAACAGTAGCCCACGAAAAGAACATTATATTTTTGTCCAGCTTCTCCAAATGTTTCTCCTAGTTCTGTTTGTTTGTCCTTCACTGGAGCCAGAATAAAAGGAGGTGTATAAAGTCGAATACACTCTGGTCTCTGTAAAATAAAAAATTAAGGTACTATGGTACTATATAATCTTAGTAATATATTTTATTGAAAAAGAGTTGTATTTTTAAAAAAGAAATAAAAAAAGAAAAAGAGTTGTATCATCTACTCAATTATAACACAATTGAAAATGAAAGCTGGCCAGGCTCGGTGGCTCAGCCTGTAATCTCAGCACTTTGGGAGGCCAAGGCGAGTAGACTGCCTGAGCCCACACGTTCAAGACCAGCCCAGACAACTTGGCGAGACCTCGTCTCTACAATAAATAAAAAATTAGCCAGGCGTGGTAGCACATGCCTGTAGTGCTGGCTCCTTGGAAGGGTGAGGTAGAAGGATCGCCAGAGGCCAGTAGGTCAATACTGGGGTGGCCGTGAGTATGCCACTGCACTCTAGCCTGGGTGACAGAGTGAGACTCCAACTCAAAAAAAAAAAAAAAAGAAAATGAAAGCTAAACAAAGAATTGTACTTAGTTTTGCATAAAATCATAAAATGTACAGTCATTCAGTAACTTTGGTCATGAAAATCACACTTACATCAGGACTTCTAAGAGCAGTTTCCATGGCTAAACCTGGACCAAAGCCAGTCAATGTTTTCACATTGGTTGATGTTGGAAGTGGTCTCCGACACTGGGTAAAGGCCGAAAAAGCCAGGGATTTTAAATGCTGTGTATAGATTTGTCTATCTTCATGCTTCACAGGTTGCAACAGGTACTGACAAGGAACAATCTAAGAAGTATAGGCAAATAGTACAAATGTTAATCTTCCAACGGAGAATAAAAAGAACCATGGGTCTAAAACTCTAAAAACATCTTACTATAACATTTAAACCAAACCTAATTTAAATGGCGATTAAAAGAATTATGTTTTCTTATCTATTATATAGGCTTCTAATAAGTAGTCAATTTTACCAATGGGTCCTAAAATAAAGAACTATCTAAACCTTTAAATTTTTCAATACAGCAATTAACATTAACACTGTCATTAACCTGTCCTACTGTCATCTATAAAATAAAAAATGCAAATTTCTTCAACTTAATATGATTCATTTCCTTATACTTTTACTAGCCACCTGTCTTATTTGGGTACATTCCACATTTTTATATTTAGGCTTATTAACTTAAAACTGGTTTATAGGCCAGGTGCAGTGGCTCATGCCTGTAACCCCAGAACTTTGGGAGGCCGAAGCGGAAAGACTGCTTACACCCAGGAGTTCAAGACCAGCCTAGGCAACACAGCAAGACTTCACCTCTACAAAAACATTAAAAAAAAATCGTCAGGCATGGCAACCCATGCCTGTAGTCCCAGTTACTTGGGAGGCTGAGGCATAAGGATTGCTTGAGCCCAGGAGATCAAGGCTAAGATGAGCCATGATTGTGTCACTGTACTCCAGCCTAAGACAGAGTGAGACCCTGACTCCAAAAACAAAAATTGGTTTATAAAAATAACACAGACAAAACACTTCATGTACTTAATATAATCTTTAATTTCACATTGTTACTGTGGTATGATTATAAAGTTTATTTTCTATAAACTCTCTAAGATTTCTATTGTAATATCACTTAAAGTAAAATCAAATAATAGAAGCTGGCTTCAGATAATCAATTTGAATATAGAAGGGTAGTGTCTGAAACTTCTGACATATTTAACTTATAACATTTATCACTCTTACCTGTACAGAAACAGTACTCTTGATATGGGGAGGAAGAGTCTGGACCATTTCTAAAAAGCATCGAAGTAGCCCCAAAGTCCATACATTAGAAGAGTTAGTGCTCTCATCTTTATTTTCATATGTAAAAGGATCAATTATATAAACAACAATTGCAGGTGGGTAGGTGATTGCATGTGAATCGCCATCTGTGGGGATTCCCACTTTATCCCGATCCATAGTACTAAAATTTGAGGTAGAAATAAGACAAAAAGTTGTGCTGTAATTGCTTGAGGAAACATCTAATCCAGTTAACACCCTTCCCCCTCTTTCAGAGGGAGGTGTCAGAAAGTCTCTCTGAAAATAAAAGACATTTATTTTTCCCCAAAGTGAACCGTAAACATTGTACACACAATTTCAGTGTATAAAGACCTTTTATTAAGAGGTCTTGCCTTTAAAAAAAAAAAAAAAAGAATTCTTAAAACCATAGAGTATCAGAAACAAATGATTGCTTTGAGCTTAAGGGATAAAGCTGAAACAAAATAGGTTTCTCTATCTAAGACCTATCTCAAATAGCTGCCCAAAATGACAAACTTAGCTAGAAGTAGAGCTAGACCAGAATGAAACCAGGTTTCCAGACCTATTCAATGTTCTATTACATTTTTAGACTATATGCATTTATTTAACATTTTATAACTTCAATGGTTGCATACAGTAAATTCTTTGATGTATGATTTAATTTTTATTTTTACATCTCAAGTCTATTTAAATATTCAAAATGGGTGGATCAATCTGGGCAAAAGTTTGTTTTTAGCTCACATGAGTATAATTTTGGGTACAACTGCATCCTGGGTAGCTGACAGATATAACTAAGCTCTGTGCAACCTAACCTATATATCAAAAGGGAAGCTACTCAGTATCTTCATCATAAAAGGAATGAAAGCAGTCATTGTCATCGTTGTCAACATTTAACTTGGAATCACTATGTAAAGTATATAATGTACATCTCATATTATTCCTGTTTTATAGATAAGGAATCATGGTTAGAAAGTTAGAACTTTCCCAAAGTCACAGCTTTGGGAAAGCTGGTAAACAGAGCTGAGACTCAAACCTGGTAAGACTCTAAAGTCTCTGAACAGGCTGGCTCAATAGTGACTTCTCAATCACTGGAGAGATTTTGCACAGGCAAATCTACTTGACAGTAAAGTCACAGAACAGACACAAACATGACATAGCTATTTGGACTATAAAATTTTCAAGATTGTATTTCCCACTGTACATTCTAGGATTCCATGATAAAGACTTTCTGAAGAGTCTTCATTATAACCTTATACATAAAATATTCAATGTTATCAAAAGTAAAATTTCAAGAATAAGATCAAAAAGCACTTCATGGACAGGCATGGTGGCTCACACCTGTAATCTCAGCATTTTTGGAGGCTGAGGCAAGAGGACTGCTTGAGTCCAGGAATGCAAGACCAGCCTAGGCAACAAAGCAAGACCTCGTCTCTACAAAAAATTTGTTAAAAAGTAGCCAGACATGGTGGTACACACCTGTAGTCCCAGCTACTCAGGAGGCTAAGGCAGGAGGATAACTTGAGCCCAGCAGTTTGAGGCTATGGTAAGCCATGATTGTGCCACAGCACTCTAGCCTGGGTGAAACAGTGAAACTGGAACTCAAAACAAGACAAAACAAAAAGCACTTCACAATGACTGTCTTACTTAGGAAAAAAAGCATCATCGTTTTTATATTTCTGCAAAGATCACTGTTTTTAAAAGTACCTTTCAGACACATCAGGATGTGGCTGAGTGGGAAGCGAAGATGATTCTCCAGAAATGCCAGCTGCCTGTAGAGCTGATGACTGTTGCCCTCCTAGCTGACCATTCTGAACTGTATTTGCTTGTGTAGACATGGATCCTGCAGCATTACTGTTCATACTGCCAAAGGGTGGAAATGAAGGTAGTTTATTTGATGATACTCCACTATTCAAGTTGGAGGATGATGAAGATGAAGTTGAAGCTGTGCTCAGAGTTGAATTAGCTGTGGCAACTGAAGTAGATATAGTAACACCTGAAGTCATTGTCATAGTGCTGCTTGCTGCAGATGCTAAGGTGGCAGATGGAGTATTAGCATTTCCAGTATTTGTCATCTGAGGTGGAGAAATCAAAGACTGACTTGTAGGGGTAACTAAATTTGGCTGGGAAAGTAGAGAGCTGTCCAATGGCTGGGAAGCAAGATAAGGACCTAAAGAATAAAAACAGGTAGGATATTTAATTCTTTATTTCACTAATCAGTTCTTTTTAAAATTTTGCAATATGAATAAAAATGATCTAGTTGATGCTTTCTTGGAAATTACCATCCCTAAACTGCTTGCTAACAGTGTAGCATATACTAGTTTTCTATTTTACCCTAAAAAGTGAAGAAACAAATTCAAAATGCAATTGAAAAAGTCAGAATTTTCATTCAAAATTAAAGAAATGATTAATATGAAAGTATAATAAGTTTCTATTTCCTAGACATAAGTAAATGTAAAAAAAAACCAGTATCTAGCAAATTTTCATCAAACTATTCAAAGGGTTTCTAAATCACAAGTCAAATATGGACTATATTGGGAACTAATTAAACATAAAATGGTAGAATGTTATCATGGAGCTCAAATTACATCCGATGAGATTCAATGTTTTGGTTCTGCATCTCCTTGGAGTAAGTCTAAAGAAGTCTGTTGGTATTTAGTTCAAGAGTGTTATAAGCAATCAGCTGGGCACAGGTAGGATGAAAGAAAAAAGTGTTATGAGCAAGCTTTTAATAGCTGTCATTTTTGTAGCTACAACAAAGAATTCTTTCTTAGTGTTGCAAAGGTTAGCTACAAATTAATTTATTTTATTTAATTTATTTACTTATTTTGAGTCAGAGTCTTGCCCAGGCTGGAATGCAGTGGAATGCTCACAGGCACTGCAGTCTCAACCTACTGGGCTCAGGTGAATCTGCCGCCTCAGCTTTCCAAGTAGCTGGAACCACAGGTGCATACCACCACACCTGGTTAATTTTTTGATTTATTGTAGAGACGAGGTCTTGCCAAGTTGCCCAGGCTAGCCTCAAACCCCTGGAACTCAGGCAATCCTCTCGGTTCCACCTCCCAAAGTGCTAGGATTACAAGCATGAGCCACCACGCCCAGCTGTTTTATTTCTTAGCTAGTAACAAATCAAGACACTTAGTGTTAATTAAAACTTAAAACACCTATAGAAGCAACAGAAGCAACAGAAAATAGTTTATGACCCACAATTCCTCCTACCTACATCAGGATCAGCAAATTTGTTCTGTAAAGGGTCAGATAGTAAATAGTTTTGGCTTTGCAGCCAACACAGTCTCTATCACAACTACTCAGCACTGATATTATAGCACAAAAGCAGCCAGATAAAATATGTAAATAAATGAGGACGGCTGTGTTCCAATAAAATGTTATCAATAAAAAAAGCTAGTGGATAAGGCCATGCTTTACTAACAGCAGTCTTATATAACAAACACAAATTAAATACCTAGATCGTATCTGCAGACTTGTGCATAAAGCTTGAGTTTAGAAAATGCTTCATTGTTACCATCAGCTGCCTGAGAAAACCACTCTGCTACCAACTTTTCTGACAGTTTCTTTGATGCAGTAGATCCAACTTTCATGATTCCATCTGTTAACAGTCGAGAAATAGGTCTATGTTGACCTAATCGACAGGACTGAAAATATACACAAAAAAAGCAGAATTAGTCAGTGCACATTATTAAAAAACATGTAAGCTATTTACAATAAGCTTGATCATTTGTAATTAACAAAAACAACAAGGGTGAAATAGAGCTATAGGACTTTTTCATTATTATGTTAGACATTCACTGAACTTCGTCCAAAATTTAAAAATCTCTAATGAAAAAACACCTAGATAATAACAACAGCACTAAAACCATTTGCTCTGAATAATAAAAGCTTGCAGAATTCATGTATTCCATGTAATACATATATCCCAAAGTCAAAGCAAAACAAAACTGGTATATAAATATACTATGTATTTGCCAGCTTTCTCTCTAGTTCTGTGGGCCACTAATTTTTGTCATAAAAAACCTAATGTCAAACAAAAAATTAAGAAAATGTAGAAGATTTCTTTAATGTAAGGATTTTTTTTCCTTTTGTGGGGGCGGAGTTGAAGTCTCACTCTCACGGCTCATCGCAGCCTCAATATCCTGGGCTCAGGCAATCCTTTTGCCTCAGCCTCTTGAGTAGCTGGGACTACAGACAAGCACCAACACACCGGGCTAATTTTCTTAATTTTTTTTTGTGGAGACGAGGCCTCTCTAGGTTGCCTAGGCTGGTCTCAAAATACTGGGCTCAAGCAATTCTCTCACCTCAGTCTCCCAAAGTTCTAGGATTACAGGCATGAGCCATCGTGCCAGGCTAATCCAAGAATTTCAAAGTCTTTAATAACCTAATGTGAACCATTAATCTCTAAAAGGTAAGATAATACATGCTTCCCCAAACTTATTTAACTATGGAACTTTTTTTTGAGAGGATTTTACAGGAGTAATGTTCCAAATAACATCCTTTAACCTTTTTTTCTGTTTGCCCTGAGAATACTCACCAATGGTGCTTGTGGCTGCAGCATTTACCCCAAGATAACTCAAGGATTATAGTCCTAACCTTACCCAAAGTTTGCTAAAAAATATCTCATTTTTATTATTATTTCACATCATTCTTTGGAAACAAATGACATCATTCTATTGATAGCATTCCGTTTTTAGTAGTGGTATTTCCATTTACAAGATATAGTAATTCTTTTTTTTTTAAGTAATTCTCATTAGGATTAGAGATAAGTTCTGCTTAGAAATAACTCTAAGAACAGTTTTTGTATTTTATTTTCACATTGAAAACCAGTCAGATTTGCTTCAGCCTCAGAGAGCATGTTTATGTAAAATTAAACAATGCGGTAGCAAGCTGCACTTTCTTTCTTTAAATGGGAAATGAATTAAGAAATGTTTATTTATTAAAAATACACTACAGCTACCTCGTAATTATGTGGAAAACTTATAAGGAAGCTAAAGCAGCACAGACTGTAAAAAAATTAAAATTTAAAGGCTGGATTTCCAAGCATTTTTGGGTAAAGGAGGATATGATGAAGTTAAGAGTTTATGTCCTGTAGCACATATATAACTTACAATCACTGTGCCTAGTGAGGGATACATGAGAATTATAAAAGAACAGACAAGAATTTTAGACCTGAAATAGAGGTATCTAGCATAGCTTTATTTTACATATTAGGAAAGTGAAACCTAGTGTCATTACCTGAGGCCCTAGAGAATGAGGACTAGAATTTTTGTAAGTGGAATTCTGTCTTCCTAGCTATTTTAAAATGTTACTCTTTGTTTTAAAAAGGCTACTTTAAATGGGATATTTATACCATGTTTCTCCCTCAATATGGCAATGTCCACCGTGACCCATGGCACATAACTAAAAGACTGGGTCACACTCAGCAAAATATGTAACTGGCTAGTATGAGAACTAAACAGTCTGACATCATCATTACTCTGTCCCAATCAAATGAACTGCCCAGTATATTTTATATACAAACATACAAAACATAAGGTAGTTTTAAAGTGCCACCTCTTTTAAAAACACCTACCTCATATATTGCAGTAAGATCTCTAAAAAAGCTTTTGGCTCCATTTAACAAGGCTTCATTCTCTGGACATAGTACAACATAGGCTATATCTCTTTGAGATCCATAGGGTTCCAGCATAAGTCTCTCCCAATAAGGAAGAGCAAATGGAGAAAGCACCAGAAAATCATAATCATAACCCAACAAAAACGTGGGGATTGGCAGTGGTTCTGGGGATTCATCAGTTCCTAAATAAGAAAGACGTATTTTAAGAAAACACTTAAAAAGCAAGATGTGACTTCTTTCTATTTAAATGTCAAAAGTTAATGAAGTCATTATTAGTAAAAATACTTAACCCTTTGTAAACAAAGACATCTTGTGGATCACCTACCAGCAACTCACCATACATTTTTCCAAAATAGTGAAAAATGAATCACTTCATATTAAATAGTATAGCATCAAAACCAATTATTTCATTGTAATATTTGGCTTATGATGGAATTTTAGACATTGAGGAACTTATTTTGTGACAAAAAAATCTAAATTTTATATCTTATATTTTTCTAACAGTCACCAACATGCATTGCAGGTTCATTGATACATGTTGTGCAACAGTAATTTGATGTCTTCTACCTGGTGTTTTTCTATTCAGCAGACAATGTAGTCTTGTTTTCTTCCTCCCACATTAATAATATGAAATTTATTTGTCCAATCTGTTGTTCAAAGATTATGTGAAAGGGCACTCTCTTTCTACATAATGCCAGTTGATTTTTTTATGCATATCTCAGTATATATTCCATCACTTTATTTGCTTTTTTGTGCAATTTGAGTGAAAAACTTCAAGGAAACATACATTTGTAAAAAACTTGTGCCAGTGTTAAGTTTGTTCAACAATCTCTTTATGTCCCAAGAGGGAACATTCAAGTACAAAGGGTTAATTAAAGACAGAAATACTTAAAGCCAGTAACTAAGACTTTTCAATAGTTATAAATTTCCTAAACAGGTCTTTGACTATCTTATTTTAAATGTCAAAAAAATTAATGTGAATGAAAAAAAGTAAAAGCACAACAAGAAAACAGAATATTGCTGTTTTTAAAAATATTTTAATATATATCTTTAAAGATATGAGGGGTCTCACTGAGTTGCTCAGGCTAGCCTAGAACTCCAGGCCTCAAGCAACCTTCCCACCTCAGCCTCTTAAGTAAGTGGGACTACAGGCATGTGCCATCGCACCTGGTTGGAGGGGATTTTATATTTAATATATTTGAACTGGAGAAAATCTTTCTAATCGTAACATAAAATATATCCATTAAAAAATTTAATCTTGGCCAGGCTGGGTGGCTCAGCCTGTAATCCCAGCACTTTGAGAGGCTGAGGTGAGTGGATTGCCTGAGCCTGCAGGTTCAAGACCAGCCCAGGCAACTTGGTGAGACCTCATCTCTACAAAAAATTTTTAATAATTAGTCGGACATGGTAGCGCATGCCTGTAGTTCCAGCTGCTTGGAAAGTTGAGGCGGAAGAATCGCCAGAGCCCAGCAGGTTGACACTGGGGTAGCTGAATGTGCTACTGCACTCCAGCCTGGGTGACAGAGTGAGAATCCAACTCAAAAAAAAAACAAAAAAACAATAATCTTACTATATACATTAAACATTTTGGCATGAAAACACACAACAAATGAAACCAAATGATTAACAACAAATTGGAAAAGCTATTTTCAATATATATGACAAAAGCTTAATTTCCTTATCATATAAATGGAACTAGCCGGGCTAGGTGGCTCAGCCTGTAATCCTGCACCTTGGGAGGCTGAGGTTAAGTGAACTGCCTGAGCCTGCGGGTTTGAGACCCACCTGGGCAACTTGGCGAGACCTCATCTCTACAATAAATCAAAAAATTAGCTGGGCGTGGTAGCGCGCACCTGTAGTTGCAGCTACTAGAAGGCTGAGGCGGAAGGATCGCCGGAGCCCAGCAGGTCGAGGCTGCGGTGGCCAGGAGCAGCCACTACACTCCAGTCTGGGTGACAGAGTGAGACGCCAATTCAAATTTAAAAAAAAATAAAAAGGAACCTAGCCGGGCTCGGTGGCTCAGTCTGTAATCCCACGCTTTGGGAGGCTGAGGTGAGTAGATTACCTGAGCCTGCGAGTTCGAGACCCGCCTGGGCAACTTGGCAAGATCTTATCTCTACAATAAATCAAAAATTAGCCGGGCGTGGTAGCGCGCGCCTGTAGTTGCAGCTACTTGGAAGGCTGAGGTGGAAGGATCGCCAGAGCCCAGCAGGTCAAGACTGCAGTGGCCGGGAGTGGCCATTGCACTCCAGTCTGGGTGACAGAGTGAGACTCCAACTCAAAAAAAAAAAATAAATGGGACCTACAAATCTATGAGAAAATAGCTAACAAGATATGCTGTACAGTGTTGTACAGGAGTCAACATTACTGTACATTGTACTTAAAGATTTGTTAAGAAGGTAGATCTCATGTTAAAGTATTCTCACCACAATAAACTAATTTTTTTTTTTTTTTTTGAGTTGGAGTCTCAGTCTGTTGCAAAGGTTGGAGTGCAGTGACATGCTCACAGCCACCCTAGCATCGCCTGATGGGCTGAGGCAAGCCTTCCACCTCAGCCTTCCAAGCAGCCAGAACTACAGGTGCATGCTACCATGCCCAGCTAATTTTTTGATTTATTGTAGAGATGATGAACCCATGTGCTCAGGCAATCCCTTCACCTTGGTCTCCCAAAATGCTGAAATTACAGGCTTGAGCCACTGCGCCTGGCCTAAAAAAATAATTTTTAAAGGGAAATTACTAACTTAATTACTAACTTAATAGAAAATGGTAAAGTACATGAAAAAAGTTTACAAAAACAGAAATAACTCTTAGACATTAAAAAAAAATGCACACAAGAAGAAACAACTTAAAATTAATAACAGTAAACATTTATAATGCATACTATGTTCTATATACTGTTCAAAGCTCTCTGCATGCAGTAACTCATTTAATTATCACAAAAACATATAAGGCAGATACTATTAACTTCATTTTAGAGATGAGAAGATGGAAATTGAGAAGTTAAACAACTTCTCCAGTATCACACAAGAAGTGGCAAAGAGGGGATTTGAACCCAAGAAATCTATCCTCACAGTCTATACCATGCAATCTCTCAAATTATAATGAAATAATTTTCCACCCATCTACTCATTAACCTACTAGAAAGGGTTTGGGAAAATACGCATTTAACTGGTTAGAGTTTAAGTTGCAGAGTAATTTCACATTTAAAAAATATATACAGCCAGGCTCGGTGGCTCAGCCTGTAATCCCAGCGCTTTGGGAGGCCGAGGTGGGTGGACTGCCTGAGCCCGCAGGTTCAAGACCCGCCCGGGCAACCTGGTGAGACCTCATCTCTACAATAAATCAAAAATTAGCTGGGCGTGGTACCACGTGTCTGTAGTTCCAGCTACTTGGGAAGACTGAGGCGGAAGGATTGCTGGAGCCCAGCAGGTTGAGGCCACGGTGGCCGTGAGCATGCCACTGCACTCCAGTCTGGGCAACGGAGTGAGACTCCAACTCAAAAAAATACACACACACACATACAACACACACACACACACACACACGGGCTTTAAAGCCAAGGATGTGTACATTATTGAAAATTTGTTAAAATAATAATAATGGAAATAATTACAGTCCTCTGGTAAAATATATTAACATTTGTAAAGAACAACAGAATTCATATAGCTATTAAAAAAAAAGATAAGCCAGGCTCGGTGGCTCAGCCTGTAATCCCGTGCCTTTGGGAGGCTGAGGTGAGCGGATTGCCTGAGCCCGCGGGTTTGAGACCCGCCTGGGCAGCGAGACCTCATCTTTACAATAAAAATTAAAAAAAAAAAAAAATCAGTCGGGCATGGTAGCACATGCCTGTAATTCCGGCTACTGGGAAGGCTGAGGCAGAAAGATCGCCGGAGCCCAGCAGGCAAGGCTGCGGTGGCCAGGAGCGGCCACTGTACTCCAGTCTAGGCAACAGAGTGAGACTCCAACTCAAAAAAAAAAAAAGCTGTTTATGTACTAATAGAAATGCTCTTCAAAATCAGTAAGATGCAGAAATAAATACCTACTATCTTCATTTTCAAAAGAATGTACAAGTTTGTACTAAACAATATTAATATGCACTTTTCACAGAATATCAGTTTTTTATGAGATTTAAACTGTTTTTCCATTAAAAAAAGAAAAGGAAAATATAGGCAAAACTACTTTCACATTGTATTGCATTCTGAAACAATACACAGAAGTCAAAGATTTCAATGTTAGGAACTGTTACTTCAAATCTATTTTAAAAGCTCCAATTACACCCCACTTTTCAGACAATCTTCAACAAATAGTTCAAACACCTGAAATGTTCTTTTCATCATAAGTGACCATGCTATTATATACCAAGTGAGAATATTAATTTGCTACTCTGATAATAAATTTCTGTCTTTATCCCAATTTTTTTTCTTCTTTCTTTTTTTGAGACAGCGTCTCATTCTGTCACTCAGGCTAGAGTGCAGTGACCCAACCATGGCTCACCACAGCCTCGACTTCTGGGATTCAAGTTGTCCTTCTGCCACAGCCTCCCAAGTAAATGGGACTACAGGAACATGACACCACGCCCAGCTAATTTTTGTAATTTTTGGTAGAGACATGGCTGTCCAGGCTGGTCTCTAATTCCAGAGCTCCAGTCTCCCGCCTGGGTCTCCCAAAGTGCTGGGATTACAGACATGAGTCACCCCACCCTATTCTTTTTAAATAAAGACCCTGGAGCCTTTTATCACTAGTATTATCCCTTTTCTTCCCCTAATTTTCATTCAGTTTTTCAAAATGACAATTTACAAAAAAAGGTAATTTTTAGCCTTCACAAAAAACTTATATCCCTTTCTTTACATAAAATCTTACAGGAAAGTCCAATGTATAAGAACAGATCTAAGTGAAACTGCTCCTTATGACTGGGTTTAGAGAATCCAGTAAACAGAATTTTGGAAATGCTAAAAGAAAGGCTAGGATTGTGCCACAGTGGCCTTAAGTTAAATATATGCCATAAAACTGGTTTTTTTGGGGGGGAGGGGTTGGAGTTTCACTCTGTCACTCAGGCTGGAGGGCAGTGGCACGCTCTCAGCTACCGCAGCCTCGACCTGCTGGGCTCAGGTGATCCTTCCACCTCAGCCTTCCAAAGCAGCTGAAACTACAGGCACATGCCACCACGCCCGGCTAATTTTTTTTTTTTTGAGTTGGAGTCTCACTCTGTTGCCAGACTGGAGTGCAGTGGCCGCTCCTGGCCACCGCAGCCTTGCCTGCTGGGCTCCGGCGATCCTTCCGCCTCAGCCTTCCAAATAGCTGGAACTACAGGCGTGCGCTACCATGCCCGGCTAATTTTTTTGATTTAGTGTAGAGATGAGGTCTTGCTGCCCAGGCGGGTCTCAAACCCACGGGCTCAGGCAATTCACTCACCTCAGCCTCCCAAAGGCGCGGGATTACAGACTGAGCCACCAAGCCCGGCTCGGGCTAATTTTTTAAAAAAAATTTATTGTAGAGATGAGGTCTCACCAAGTTGCCCAGGCTGGTCTCGAACCCACGGGCTCAGGCAATCCTCTCACCTCAGTTTCCCAAAGTGCTAGGATTATAGGTGTGAGTCACCACACCCAGCCCATAAAACTTTTTTTTTTTTTTAAGTTGGAGTCTCACTCTGTCGCCCAGGCTGGAGTGCAGTGGCACACTCACAGCCACCCCAGCATCAATCTGCTGGGCTCTGGCGATCCTTCCACCTCAGTCTTCCAAGTAGCAAGAACTACAAGTGCACACTACCAGAACCGGCTAATTTTTTATTTTTATTGTAAAGACAAGGTCTCTCCAAGTTGCCCGGGCAGGTCTCGAACCCACAGGCTCAGGCAATCCACTCACCTCGGCTTCCCAAAGTGCTGGGATTACAATCTGAGCCACCAAGCCCAGCCGAAAACTATTTTTTTTTTTTTTTTTGAGTTGGAGTCTCACTCTGTCGCCCAGACTGGAGTGCAGTGGCCGCTCCCGGCCACCGCAGCCTCGACCTGTTGTGCTCCGGCAATCCGTCCGCCTCAGCCTTCCAAGTAGCCGGAATTACAGGCATGCGCTACCACGCCCGGCTAATTTTTTGATTTTATTGTAGAGATGAGGTCTTGCCTGCCCAGGTGGGTCTTGAACCCGCGGGCTCGGGCAATCCACTCACCTCAGGCTCCCAAAGGCACGGGATTACAGGCTGAGCTACCGAGCCTGGCTTGAAAACTATTTTTAAAAGACAAATGTGCTTACTCTAGTTGGGCACAGAAATCTGAGAACTGACTTAAATCAGTCATTACACAACACTATAAATTACTTACCATAAGAGCCTCGGCCAGCCATTTTATGAAATTGTTGCCAAGTGAGAGGACCTTGAACCCCCCAAGGTCTTACTGTTCTTTTTTTTTGAATGGCATCCTGAAGAACTGGCTGAAGAGAGAGGAGCATTCGAAGTATATCCTGTGAGCACTGCATGCTCACATCTACAAGCATTTTAAAAGAAAGAGTGAATAAGAATTGCTGTTGTTAACAAAAATAAAATGTTAATATAATACAGAATACATCTAGGGAAGTTCAGGTTTTCATCTTTCAGATTAAAAACGTGCTTATACAAAGAACTGTAGTATGGTCTATATAAAATGATCTGTAGAAATGGCTCTTCTAGACACTTACATAACCAAGAAGATACATAATAAAAAGTCACTGTAACCATCTCTATAAGTTATTCATTAGCTGATTAATAAATATATAAATTAATCAAATCTCTTTCTTTTTGCATGTATTTTGATTGTTTTTTAGTGTCTTTGGGTACTTTACCACAAAGAAGTCTGTCTCACATTGACAATTATGTCCCTTAATTACCACCACTATGGTAAAATGAACAGATAGATAAGATTGGTTATAATGATTAAAGTTTAATGTGGGAACAAATAGTAGGCTGTAACAACTCTAGAATACAGTAACAGAAAAACTTACTGTTAAAGTGTTAGTATCCATACATGTTTTGTAAGCTTAGAAATCTTATTAGATTTATAGGTTATCAAATATTATGAGCTTAATTTCTGACCATCAGAATGGATATGAAAGGTACTGTTCATCAATGCCAAATAATTAAAAGTAAAAAATCATTAAATGATATTGCTATAATAAATCTGACCCCCAGGATGGTCCAGCTGTATCATTAAACCTGTTTGATCACCTACTACATTAAATCATTCAACTTTAATTCATTATTGCCATGTCTGGTTTTAATTTCTTATATATAAATAGTATACATAGCTAGACATTTAATTCAGTTCCAATGACAATGATTAATAACTAATAAGCTTAAATAAATGTAGATATGATAGAATACTAGTCATTAGAAGTATTAACAGGACAGGGATAGTGGCTCACACCTGTAATCCCAGCACTTTGGGAGGCTGAGGCTAGAGGACATGAGTTTGAGATCAGTCTGGGCAACACAGTGAGACCTTATCTCTATAAAAAATAAGCAGCACAGCTAGGCATGGTGGTGTGTGCCTGTGGAGCCCAGAAAGTCAAGGTTGCAATGAGTCAAGCTCACATCACTGCACTCCAGCCTGAACCAAAGAGTGAAACTCTGTCTCAAAAACAACAACAAAAGCGATAACAGAGTGCTCTGACATGAACTAATAGCTAACATACTGGTAAATGTAAACAGGTGGCAAAACTATCTGTGGGGCCGGACACAGTGGCCCATGCCTGCAATTCCCAACACTATGGGAGACCAAGGTGGAAGGACTGCTTGAGCCCAGGAGTTCCGAGACCAGCCTAGGCAGCATAGTGAAACCCCATCTATATATATTTTAAAAAACGTTAGCCAGCCGTGCATGCCTGTAGTTCTAGCTCTTCAAGAGGCTGAGAGAGAAGGACCACCTGAGTCCAGGAGGTTGAGGCTACCGAGAGCTATGATCGTGCCACTGCACTCCAGCCTAGATACCAGAGTGAGACCCTGACTTAAAAAAGCAAAACACGGACGGGCTCGGTGGATCAGCCTGTAACCCCCGCGCCTTTGGGAGCCCGCGGGTTCGAGACCTGCCTGGGCAAGCGAGACCTCATCTCTACAATAAATCAAAAAATGAGCAGGGCGTGGTAGCGCATGCCTGTAGTCTGGCTACTTGGAAGGCTGAGACGGAAGGATCGCCGGAGCCCAGCAGGTCGAGGCTGCGGTGGCCGGGAGCGGCCACTGCACTCCAGTCTGGGGACAGAGTGAGACTCCAATTCAAAAAAAACAAAAGGAGCAAAACAACAAAAGAAACCCTCTACACTTTATTTTACACAATTATAAGTAATGCATTCATATGTGAATATTCATATAAAACAAAGTCTAGAAAAAGTTGTCACTGACTAAAGCTGTTTACTATAATCACATGAGAGCTTTTTAAAAGTACATATGCAGAGATCAACCCCAAGAAATTCTCATCTGGATGAGGTTCAGGAACTTGTAATTTTTAATTTTAATTCACTGAGATTCTCATAGGTTATTTTTCATTCTTCATATTTATTGAAGACCTATTACGTGCCAGAAACTATGCTAGCTGCCAAGAATACTATGTAAATCAATTCCTACTTATGTCTTCAGAAACCTTATAATCTTAAAGGGAAAAAAATGACATGAAAAAGAATAAAATAAATTATAAGTGCTAAGGAAGAAAAATAACAACATAAATTGAGACCTAAATGAAAAGCAATGGTTAAAAGGATACATGCGTTATTTTTTTTTTTTACGATAGGGTCTCACTATGTTGCCCAGATTGGTCTGGAACCCTGAAGCTCAAGTGATTCTTCTACCTCAGTCTCCCATGCAAGTGGGATTACAGGTACATATTACTGCATCTGGCTTGGATATATGATTTTTGTTGTTGTTGTTGTTTTATTTTCGATATATAATTTTTAAACATGAACACAGAGGATACAGATCAACAGAAACCAACTGACTATCCAGAAACCAAACCTTGCATTTATGATCAATTGATTTTTGACAAAAGGTACCAAGATAACTTAATGGGGAAAGATAATCTTTTCAGCAGATAATTCTGGGACAACTGAATATCCACATGCAAAAGAAGGAAGATGGAATCCTTACATATACTATATAAAAAACTTAATTCAGACTCTATCATAAATCTACATGTAAGAGCTAAAACTACTTCAAAACTCTTAGAAAAAATAAAAGCAAATTTTCATGACATTGGGTTAGGCAAGGCTTTTATAGATGATATCAAAAGCACAAGCATGCTGGCCACTGGTGGCTCACACCTGTTTTCCCAACACTTTGAGAGGCTGATGCAGGAGAACCATGTGAGCTTAGGAGTTCAAGACCAGCCTGGACAAATTAGGAAGACCCTGCTCCTCACAATAACAACAAAAAAATTAGCCAGGTGCAATGGCGCATGTCTATAGTCCTAGTTACTTGGAAGGCTGAGGCTACTAGAGGATTGCTTGAGCCCAGGGATTCGAGGTTGCAGTGAGCTATAATTTGCACCACTGCACTCCTACCTGGGTATGGTGGAGTATACCTGTAGTTTCAGCTACCTGGGAGGCAGAGGCAGAAGCATTGCTTGAGCTCAAGCATTCAAGACAAGACTAGGCAACATAATAAGATGCTCTTAAAAATAAAAAAGTGGGCTGGGCACGGTGGCTCAGTCTGTAATCCCAACACTTTGGGAGGCCGAGGCAAGAGGACGCTGGGGTGGCCATGAGCATGTCACTGCACTCCAAATAAAAAAAAAGTAATAAGCAAACACTATAGAAAAAAAGCAAAAAGAACAAGACGGAGAGCATGAAGAGGGGTTTGCAATTTTATACTAAAATGACATCTAACAGATTTTTTGTTTGTTTGTTTTTGGAGTCAGAGTCTCACTCTGTCATCCAGGCTGGAATGCAGTGGAACACTCATGGCCACCGCAGCCTCTACCTGCAGGACTCAGGCGATCTTTCCACTTCAGCCTTCCAAATAGGTGAAACCACAGGCATGTGCCAATACACCCAGCTCATTTTTGATTTATTGTAGTGATGAGGTCTCGCCATATTGCTCAGGATGATCTTGAACCCCTGAGAAATCAGGCAATCCTCTCGCCTCTCCCTCCCAAAGTACTGGGATTACAGGCATGAGCCACCGCTCCCAGCGACATCTGACAGATTTAACGGAGGCGAGAGAGTTAAGCACATAAATCAAACCTGGGGAACAGTATCCAAGGCAGAGGAAGCAATTAGGCTAAAGGCTCTAATGCAGAAGTTTGCCACTATTTCATAATACTGCTATAATTTAATGAATATATTCCAATATTGCACGTTTATGTTTTCTAGTATTACTTATTTTTATGTTGAAATTTTTAAACTGGAATATATAGGTATTTCTCTCCTGTTTGTTCTACATTATTTTCTTTGGACAAGTCCTTAAGATGAAATTCATTTTTATGCCAGCATAGCTTTCTGTTTACATCAGTGTTTAAAACTACTGTTACACAAAAAATATGCATCAGGTAAAACTTAATATGTTCTTTTATTTGGTAAACAAGTTGGTTCTCAAAAAAACATAATAAAAAATAGAGTGCCACTAATTCTACTGTTACTGTTGTCATTACTACTAACATTTGAGTTCTTACTATATGCCAAACCTGTTCTCTATTTATGTGTGAATACATTTGATCTTTTTAATACCCTGTGGAGTAAGTCTATTTATTGACCCTATTTTAAGAAATTGGGCTGGGTGCAGTGACTCATGCCTGTAATCCTAACATTTGGGAGGCCAAGGCAAGAGTATTGCCTAAGCCTAGGAGTTTGATACCAGACTGGGCAACATGGTGAGAACTTGTCTCTACAGAAAATAAAAAAATTAGCCAGGCATGGTGGCATGCACCTGTAGTCCCAGCTACTCAGGAGACTGAGGTGAAAGGATCCCTGGTGCCCAGAAGGTCAAGGCTGCAATGAGCCAGAATCATGCCACTGCACTGCAGCCTGGGCGACAGGGTGAGACTCTAACACTAAATAAATACATATAATAAAAAATAAAAATACATTATTTAGAAAGATAACTTGGCACAGTGGCTCACGCCTGTAATTGCAGCACTTTGGGAGGGTGAGGCTGGAGAATCACTTGAAGCCAGGAGTTTGAGACCCACCTAGGCAACATAACGAGACCTAATCTCTACCAAAAAAAAACACACATGAGCCTGCACAGTGACGTGTACCTGTAGTCCCAACTACTTGGGAGGCTGAAGTGGAAGGGTCACCTAAGCCCAGCCTGGGCAACAGAGTAAGACCCAACTCAAACAAAAAAAAGAAACTGAGGGCTTCCCCAAAGGTAGTGAGTTATCTTAATTGATTGTTCACTGTCAGTTAAATATTGAACTCCTTGTTCTACTCTTTTCTTCCTCCTCACTAATGCGCTTGACTAGTCAAAAAATAAAAAGAAGACATTGAAGCACAGAGAAGTTAAGTAACTTCCTCAAGGCCACAGGAAGTATACAGTGGAAGAGTCATGTCTCAAATCCAAGCAGTCAGACACTACAGCTTATGTTCCTAACTCTATATATGGCTTGAGATAATCTTGCCCTCTTCATAAAAACCTGTGATAGTTACTTACATCTTTTCCTTTTGTAATTTGGTATTTGAGAATAATAAACTGGATGAATCATAAGACTATGTCACGTACAAAAAAATTTAATCATTGGTCCATGCACTATCCTATAATTTCACAGATTTACTTTAATAATAATATTGAAATGAACAATCTCACTGCCCAAGAACAAGAACAGTACCAAAAACAAAGTTATTAAATGCTTCTCTCTATTCTATCCCTTGGTCACTTCTGGACATGTGCAAAATTTCAAGAATTAACCAATATTCTGAATTTTATGTGCACAAAAACAATACATTCAGTTTTGCTTGTTTCCAAAGTTAAAGTTAATACTGGCCAGGCACAGTAGCTCAGCCTGTAACCCAGCACTTTGGGAGGCCAAGGGGAGTGGACTGCCTAAGCCCGCGGGTTCAAGACCACCCAGGAACTTGGCGAGACCTCATCTCTACAATAAATAAAAAATCAGCCAGGCATGGTAGCATGCGCCTGTAGCTATGGCTACTTGGAAGGCTGAGGTGGAAGGATGCATGAGCCCAGCAGGTCAACACTGAGGTGGCCGTGAGCGTGCGTGCCACTGCACTCCAGCCTGGGCAACAGAGTGAGACTCCAACTCAAAATAAAAAAGTTAATACTTTAAAAAGGTATATATATATATATTTTTTTGAGTCGGAGTCTCACTCAGTCGCCCAGATATTTTTAAAGGTATCTTACAATTTGTCACATTCTGGGGTTCCTTCTTCCCCTCAATGATTTATCTATTTGCTACATATAGCTTTCTTCTTTTTCAGAGGTTATATAACATTCCATCTTGTACTATCGTAATTACTTATCCTTTCTCCTATTCATGGGTCAATAGTTACTTCTTTCAATCCTGCATTATAGTTTTAGTTCTCCTAACAGTCTGTAAGCAATTTAAAGATAAAATATCTTCAGGGCTCCTAAAATACCAAACACACTGTTTTGTACATGTCCAAAAATGATTAAATTACCAAATGACACATGGGCCAAATAAAAGTTATATGACAAATATCACCTAAGAACACCAATTCTTACCAAAAACCATATTTTCAAAGAAGCTAACTTTCTATGTGTGTTAGTCCACAATCCAAAGTTAGTTAATTAGTGGCATTTTGAGACTTCTTTAAAAAGATGTAGGTTGGCTGTACCTGAAATAAAGTATCTTATTTTTTTATTTTTTTCTGAGTCAGTCTCACTCTATCGCCCAGGCTGGAGTGCAATGTCACAATCATGCCTACTACAGCCTTGACCTGCTGTGCTCAGGCAATCCTTTCACCTCAGTCTTCCAAGTAACTGGAGCTACAGGCATGTATCACTATGCCCATCTAATTTTTAAATTTTATTTTAGAGATGAGGTCTCATCATGTTGCCCAGGCTAGTCTCGAACCCCTGGGCTCAGGCAATCCTCTTGCCTCTGTCTCCCAAAAGGCTGGGATTACAGGTGTAAGCCACTGGGCCCAGTCACCTTTACAATTTTAATAATAATAATAGCAGTTTATTTTAATTCAGTAATGTGCTAATATATTATATATGTAGATTAGCTCATTAGATCTTTACAACACTATACAAATCAAGAACTAGTTTACTTCATTATTACAGATGAAGAGAATCAAGATGTTAAACTAACTTGTCCAAGATCATATTGTTAGTGAGTAGCAAAACTGAGTCCCATGCCCAGAGTTTGATTTAGGTTAAGAGTAGGGTGTAAAAACTGGCAATTCCAAAAAGTTTCCAGGTAGACGTTTGAAGCTACTAGCCTGGAAAACTACACTTTGGAAATCACTATCTTATCCCAATAATTACTCTCCTCATTCTTAGCTATAAAAATCACAGGAAACCTTCCCCTTCCCTTCTGTTTGCCAAGAGAATGCATTATGTACTCATAAATTATGCCTTTCCTTCTTGCTACAATGGATTTGCTCCTATATAAGGGTCTACCTATCACTCTACTTGTGTACTGAATGTTATTACTACATTCAATGACTTTATTCCTGCAATTTTCTTTTCTCTCACGCATTAATATTTCCTCTCTATGAAGCAGTTTGTGGAGGAGGTCGGGAAATGTTGGTCAGAGGCTAAAAAATTTCAGTTAGAAGAAATAAGTTTTAGAGATCTATTGCACAGCATGGTGACCACAGTTAATATATTCTATATTTCAAAGTTGCTAAAAGAGTAATTTTAAATGTTCTCACCACAAAAAATAAATAAGTGGGTGAGGTGATAGATAAGGTAATTAGCTTGATTTTATCTTTCTACAATGTATACATGGTATGACTATATCACTCTGTATACAATAAATATATACAATTATTATTTGTCTATTTTTATTTTTTATTTTTTTGAGTTGGAGTCTCACTCCGTCGCTCAGACTGGAGTGCAGTGGTCGCTCCCGGCCACTGCAGCCTCGACCTGCTGGGCTCCGGTGATCCTTCTGCCTCAGCCTTCCAAGTAGCCAGAACTACAGGCACGCGCTACCACGCCCGGCTGATTTTTTTATTTATTGTAGAGATGAGGTCTCGCCAAGTTGCCCAGGCGGGTCTCAAACCCGCCGGCTCAGGCAACCCACTCACCTCAGCCTCCCAAAGCGCTGGGATTACAGGCTGAGCCACCAAGCCTGGCTGTCTATTTTTATTTTATTTTTTGAGTCGGGGTCTCACTCTGGTTCCTAGGCTACGGTACAGTGTGGCATGATCACAGCTCATTGCAGCTTCTACCTCCCAGGCTCAGGCGATCCTTCTGCCTCAGCTTCCTGTGTAGCTGAACTACAGGTGTACAACATCACATCTGACTAATTTTTTGATTTTTTTTGCAGAGATCTCACTGTGTTGCCCAGGCTTGTCTCAAACAATCCTCTGGCCTCAGTCTCCCAAAGTGCTGGGATTACAGAAGTGAGCCACCATGCCTAACCAAGTGTCACTACATCAGAAACTGCCTTTAATACTTTCCCCTAAGAAATAAAAGCAAAATTATACAACTAAAGGAAAATAAGCAAACAAAAAATTATTTTATTAGCATACTTACCATTTCTTTTGGACCAAGGGTGTAAGCAGGAACTTTTCACAAGTGCTTCATCAACTTTTCCTCCTGACATATTATCCATGAACTGACGCCCATGTTCTAATGCAAGGTAGCAGTCATTGCAACAGTCCCGCTCTTCAACACGTACCCAGTTGCTAATTACACCACTTTTGGGAAAAGGATCTTGGTCTGCTGCTCCAAAGGGTGAAAATAAATTAGTGCACTGATCTTGGAGCAATAATATCAAATCATCAGGCAATTTTTCAGATTCCTTTAATCCTCCATTAACATGTTCAGCAGAGGTAGCCCTGAGAGCTTCAAAACGTTTTTCTGCTTCTTTGCCACAGTCTGTATTGCGTCCTATGATATCCAGTTCATCTTCAAGAAATAATCCTGAATTGTTTCCAAATTTTCTGTTCATGACAGCACTGAAGCCACAAGTACACCTATACTGTGCTTCCTGTGTTGGATCTGGAATGTAAACTCCAACATCAGCACCCTTGATATTCATGTTGCAGACACAGATACAGCAACTGTCAAAATTACAGTCTTTAAACAAATTCATTACTGATTCTGAAAGGATGAGGTTTACATAAAGACTGTGTGCTTCAGGAATGGAAGGGACAGTTGCAGGTTCAACAGAATTAAGGGGTCTGCACGTAGATGGGGTGGAAGCTGGTGAATACAAGTCTGAATTTTCATATTTGACTGAACCTTGAGCACTAGCAGGTCCACCAGCTGCACGAGGAGTCCGAGGAGTCCTTGGAGTCCTTGGAGTTGGAAATCTAGGGGTAGATGGAGAAGGAAGAATTCCTGCTCCGCCATTACTAGGAGGTGCGCTGCTAGGAGGCATCCCAAAAGAAGTGTGGGTTTGAGGTGTATAAGCAGGGCCATATTCTTGATCCATATTACTTCCATCACTATTGTCACCAGGATAGAAGAAAATCAAATACATATACAAAGGAATACATTAGTAATGTGATATACAACTAAAAATGTCTCAAATGTTTTTCAGTAACACTAAAATTATAAAAGGACAGTTAGTACAAAAATTACAAGTACAATTCAGTCTTATTTCTTGTTAACATATCTACTCTAAGTGATTGGTGTGGGCTAAGGATCAACCAATGAGTTCCAAAATTATAAACAAAATCTTCATATACTTATCCACACCTAGACATCCACATGCACTATCTGTAAATGTCTTATACTAGAAATATTCCTATTTCCTTGATTCTAAGATGCCACTGACTGTTTTTTAAAAAGTCATTTTAGAGATGTTCATGTGTAAAAAGGAAAAAATGGTCATTTTAAAATGCTACCAATTATAAGACACTCCAAATTCAGAGATATTAAAATGTGAAAAACATGAGAAATATGGCAAATGTACAAATAGGAGTAACTTTGAATTGAAGACCAAAAGAAAAGGTGCTTCTGAATACAAATGGTCTTAAGTGTTCCAATAGTTTATCCGTACCCAATTATTATAATTGTAACTGATTAACCAGAAAATAATTTTCAGAATTTTCTTTTTCTTTTCTTTTTTTAAGTGAGAAAGCAGGATTTATTGAAAGGACAGGAAAACTCCCACAGTGGGAAGAGATCTGAAGGGGTTGCCCCAGAATTTTCAAAACCAATATTCTTTTTCCAGTACACCAAGTACTTTTATAGAAGAAATTAAAGATACATAAGTATTCATATGCTATAATAATAGCAAAAGTCATACCCCTCTTTGATGAATGGCATTGCAGGCCCTGAAGAAAGCAATTCCAATTTTCCAACAGTCCAACTCTGACGGTAAATACACTCTTCTGGCAATTTGATAGGGGGCAGATATTGGCTTGGTAGAGTTTTGAGAGGTGCAAACATGGAACATCCTACCAGAAC
Organism: Cephalopachus bancanus; assembly: GCA_027257055.1. Classification (NCBI taxonomy): domain Eukaryota; kingdom Metazoa; phylum Chordata; class Mammalia; order Primates; family Tarsiidae; genus Cephalopachus; species Cephalopachus bancanus. The sequence goes on from JAPVLO010000226.1 coordinate 1,897,231, forward strand.
TTGACAATTTTCAGGCTTATAGACATAAGAAAAATCCTACAATATAAAGAACGTGGACTTTAAGTATCTAATCTTCCAGGGAAAAACAAACAAACAAACAAAAAAGTCCAAACTGATTTTTTCCTTTTCTTTAAACAGAATAAAATGTAAGTGTAATTATCTTCTTTTCTTAAATGCATTAATAGTGTCACCAAAATTCAGTCCTCAAATTAATTAGGTGCAAAACTAAAATAATTATGAAAGGACTTTTGGGCTGAGATTGGTGGCTCAGTCTATAATCCCAGCACTTTGAGAGGCCAAGGTGAGTGGATTGCCTGAGCCCATGAATTCGAGACCAGCCCAGATAACTTGGCAAGACCTTGTCTCTACAATTAAAAAAAAAAAAATTAACCGGGCATGTTAGCGCACGCCTGTAGTTCCAATTATTTGATTGCTCTGGCAATCCTTCCACCTCAGTGGGTCAATGCTGGGGTGGCTATGAGCGTGCCACTGCACTCTAGCCTGGGTGAACTTTTGAATAAAGCAACAAACTGAATCTATAAGAAAATATAAAAAGTGAATTATTTTTCTAGAAAAATAGAATACTTACTTTAATTTCAGAAGGTTTTGGACTACAGAATCCCTCATCAACCTCAATTTTGAACTGTGCTCCCATACTAGAACTATTTCCTTCTAGAACAGTTCCTCCAGGTGTTGTATCCATACTACCATATTCTTTATTATTCATATTCATTGGGGAAAATCCCATAATATGCTGTTCCAATGATGGTGGTGTAGGATACATCTTATGAAGATCTGCAGTACCTACATTTAATAGAACACAGGTTTTAACATAAGACTAAAACGAGGTGAAATCTGTGCTTAAAACAAAGGGAGTGGGGAGCTTTGTTTGAAATTAAAAGTTTGCAAATTTATCTAGAACACAGATTTGGGAAGCTTACTTATGCAAGATAACGGGTCCAGATTTCCTGTCTTTGATTCTTTGCAGCTGGCTTTATCATCTGATCCATTTGCTGATTTTTTAGATCCAGGCTATTTTAAAAAAAAGCACAATTATCTGAAATTTTACATCCAAAGTGATCTCAAAATAGTAATCATTCACATATAACTTAAAAGGAAAGCACATTTGTGAAAAATAATATTCTGAATCTGTGATAGAGCCAAATACATACTAGATCTAGCTTAAATATACAAAATACATCTTAGACAATCACTGATTCATTTCTCTGAATATTCTTTGATAAGCCTTCAAGAGGAAAAAGTTCTTCCAAAGAAAATTATCAATACTTTCAAAACACACAGAAGCAAGATTAACCTATAACTTAAAACCTATTAAAATAAAAAATAAGAAAACCTGCAATAAGAATTTGTAATTAACTTCAGAATTGCTTCTTAGTAAAAGATACTCATAAAGTATTTGTCCTCTTAATTTGAACACATTAAAGTTTGCCATATCAATCAGATTTTGCTATGGATTGCTGCATTAATCACCCTCTATGAATTTTTGTTTAGACTTTTACCTTGTTTTAATAATCTCTTTACCCCTGCAAAAACACCGAAACAGGTAAAACTAAACACAAACTTCAAAAAGATCTCATGAAAAAGCAATAGGGCCCCTAACTAAACCTAAGTTTTAATGCACTGAGCAGAACAAGTCTTACCATCTCCAATCTATCAGCAATGTTTTAGATCTGACATTTATTCCATGTCTTCTGTTAGATGCTTTGTAATAAATATGCAGACTGCGCTCTGACTATAACCTTTTTGTCTCACAGGTACCACAGCTGACAAGAATGGTAGCAGAGAGAGAGTACAAATGTACCAAAGTATTCAAGGATATATTCATCTAGTGAAGGGTACCCTAAAATAGACTACATTTTGGGTTACGAGTAAAACTTTCTGTTTAGCTGTATCTGTTGTGTGTGTGTGTACATATATACAAACATACAAACATAAATATACATATATATATAAATATATATGCTGAGAGAGGATTAAAAGCATGTATCATATAGGACAAGAAAGATCAAATGTACCACACAAGTTTCCAAGCTACCTTTATGCAGATGAAAAGGAATTCCCTTTTATGATAATGCAGCACCCAATTCATTAATTTGCCAGAGATTTGACATTCTAGGGAATCTCATTTTAAGCTTTATCTTCACCTTTCTCTGCAAATGGGTGTTAAAGATTAAATATTACTTTTTCTTTCTCTTTCATTGTTATAGCATGTATCTGTCTTATTATAATAATAGCTGTGATCCAAAATTCAAAAGAAGTGTTATTCATTCCTTAATAAATTGACAAAGCATATTATTTTAATGTTAATTAATTATATCTTCTCCAAATGAGTTAATTCCAGGGTCATGTCTCAAACTAGAGAATCAAAGAACAGGAGAATAATTCTGCTTTCTAAAAACTGCAAAAAAGAACATAGTTAAAATTAAGCTTAATAATGTGTCCTTCAAATATACAAACAAAAGGGAAAAAACTCAAAGTGTAAGTGACACTATAAAACTGCTCAAACATGAAAAAATTTTAAAAACTAGACATTTCATTATAACATATTACATATTACCTAACATAGCATTCAAGTCACAAATAACGTCTAAAAAATAAAGAACTTATATAAAATCAAGGAAAACAAATTCTAATCTTAATTAATAATGAAATACTCACTGTTAGTTCATCTTCATCAGAATTGAAGAGATTATCAAGGTCAGTATAAGAGACAGCCAGGTCTGAGTCATAAATCAAACTTGTTGATGGAGGACGGGCATGACTAGTAGGGCGTGGAGCATCTAAATGTCAATCAGAAAAATAAAATTTAAAAATCGATTATTAGCCGGGCACAGTGGCCCAAGCCTGTAATCCCAGCACTTTGGGAGGCCGAGGCTAGAGGATTGCCTGAGCCCACAGGTTTGAGACCAGCCTCGGCAACTTGGTGAGAACTCATCTCTACAATAAATCAAAAAATGAGCCGGGTGTGGGAGCTCACACTTGTAGTTCCAACTACTTGGAAGGCTGAGGTGGAAGGATCACCGGAGCCCAGCAGGTTGACGCTGGGGTGGCTATGAGTGTGCCACTGCACTCCAGCCCGGGCAACGGAGTGAAACTCCAGCTTAAAAAAAATAAAAACAAAAATAAAAATCTACTACTGACCAAATAAGTTTTTAAATTACGTACATAAGGTTAAGTTTATGAAAGGAAAATGCAACAAGAAATTTGTTTGTAATTTCTTGTTGAAAATTAGTAATTTTTTTCATAGGTATCTTTCCAAGGAAGCTCAAAGGCCATGTAATCCACAACATAGCTAAACACTCTACATCAATGACTAATGTATCAAATATAAATATAAACATTATTAGGACAATAAAATTAAGTACACACATTTTTATTTTTCTGTCTTTCTAAAATTCAAAGAAAAAATAATACCGTGATTAAGAGCTCTGGCTCTTAGGTTAGACAGACTATTAATTTGAATCCCAGCTCCACCACTAACAATATGACCTATGGCAAATTCCTTAATCACTCTGTGCCTCACTAATGGCAGGTACCAAGAATTAAATGTGAGAGTGTAAGTAAAGCACTTTGTCTAGTGCCAGGCACTTAAGTATTCAATAAATGTTACCTCTTAGTTAGTTAAGCTTTGTTTAGAATTTTTATTTTCTCCCCCCACCTCCTGTTTTTGGGGAAGAAAAATACATGATACAAATGCTAATGAAAATTAAACTCCCCATAAATTCACACACAAGAAAACAAAATAATTTTATTCACAACCTTCCAAATCATTCTCTCTGTATGCCAACAGACTTGAGATAGTCCGCACTTTCAGAAAAATAAGTCACTTTACTAGTGTCTCTGTGTGTCAATTCTAAAGATTCACTAGATGTGCAGTTTTAAAATTTCAGAGTATGTAAAAATTACCTAGCATACTTAGTGTTAAAAACAAAGATTCTAAAGCCTCACCTCAGAGATAATCACACTTGGAGAAACTTGGACCACATGCACAAGAAGGAGATTACATACTTCCTACATATACCCTAGGAATAGCCTAGGATAGGTAAATAGACCAAAGAACCCAAACTGTTTTTTTTGTTTTGTCTTGATATATGTATATATTATGAAATGGCTAAATCAAGCTTTTTAATATATGCATTACCTCACATACAGGTACTTACAATGTTAGGTTAAAACACTTAAAAATCTATTTTCTGAGCAATTTTCAAATATACAATATATTATTAATTGTGGTAACCAGACCAGGCACTATGGCTCACAACTGCAATCCCAGCACTTTGGGAGGCCAAGGTGGGAGGACTGCTTGAGCTCAGAAGTTTGAGACCAACCTAGGCAACATGGTGAAACCTCGTTTCAACAACAAAAAATAAAAAAATGTGTCCAGCATGGTAGCATGCACTTTAGACACAGCTACACAGGAGGCTGAGGCAGAAGGATCTCTTGAGCTCAGGAGGTCAAGGCGGTGGTGATTATCATGCCACTGCACTGTATCCTAGACAAGATTGACACCCCAACTCAAAAAAAAGAAAATAATTGTGGTAAACATGATGTACAATAGATCTCTTTAACTTACTCCTTCTGATAGTTTGTGTCCTCCCCAATCTCTCTATCTCTCAGCCTCTGGTAATTACCATTTTACTCTCCACTTCTATGACTCCAGCTTTTTTAGATCACCATAAGTGAGAACACACAGTATTTATGTTTCTGTGCCTGGCTTGTTTCACTTTACTTGTCCTCCAGGTTTGTCCATATTGTCAAAAATGATAAGAATTTCCTTTTTAAGGCCAAATAGTATTCCATTATTGTATATAGACCACATCTATATTATTGTATATAGACCACATCTTCTTTATCCTTTTATCCATGGATGGAATGGACACTTAGGCTGATTCCATATCTTGGTAACTGTGAATAATATTGCAATGAATATGTGTGTGCAGATATCAGTACTGACATACAGATTTCATATTTTTTCACATATGCTCAGTGTGGATTGTTAGATCATCTGGTATTCTACTTCTATTTTTTTTTTAAGTGAGGGTCTTACTCTGTTTCCTAGGCTGGAATGCAGTGGCATGATCACAGCTCACTGCAGCCTCAAACTCCTGGGCTCAGGCAATGCTTCTGATTTAGCTTCCTGTGTAGCTAGGACTACAGGTGCAAGCATATGAACATTCAATTTTCCCAGTATCACTTACTGAAAAGACTGCCCTTTTCAGATTGTGTGCTCTAGGCATCCTTGTTGAAAATCAGTAGATGGTAAATGTGTGGATTTATTTCTGAGCTCTCTATTCTGTTCCATTGGTTTATATGTCTTTTCTTATGCCAGTACCATGCAGCTTTAATTATTATACTTTGTAGATTTCCAAATCAGGTAGTGCAATGCCACCAGCTTTGTTCCTTTTGCTCAAGATCGCTTTGCCTATTCAGGGTCTCTTGTGGTTCCATATAAATTTTAGGATTGTTTTTTTCTACTACTGTGAAAAATGTCATTGGAATTTTGACAGGGATTGTACTGAATCTGTAGATCACTTTTCCGAATAACCCAAATTGTTAACTTGCTAAGCTACTTTGACAATGTGTTCCTTCTTCAAACAGACTTTTTCTTACTTTAATTTGGGTTATCCAGTGGCTGACCCTCTATTTACTCCAAATATTAAAACAAAACTTTGTCCTCAAAAAACACACACTGAAAGACAACTTACTTTGCTCCCATCAAAACTTAAATGGATTTTGCTGTACATCATGGTGACTACAGTTATAACAATATATTGCATACTTGAAAATTGCTGAGAGTAGATTTTAAGTGTTCTCATAACAAAAAAACGTTAAGTATGTGAGGTAATGCATATGTTAAATAGCTTGATTTAGCTATTCCACAATGTAGAATATATGAAAACATCATACACAATTTGTATTTGTCAATTAAAAAAAAAATTGGCCAGTTTCAGTGGCTCAACCTGTATCCCAAGCACTCTGGGAGGTCGAGGTGAGTGAATTGCCTGAGCCCATGGGTTTCAGAACAGCCCGGGCAACTTGATGAGATCTCTTCTCTTGAATAAATAAAAAAATTAGCAGGAAGTGGTAGCGCATGCCTGTAGTTCTGGCTGCTTGAAAGGCTGAGGCAGAAGGATTGTCTGAGCCCAGCAAGGTCACCACTGGGTTGGCTGTGAGTGTGCCACTGCACTTCAGCCTGAGCAACAGAGTGAGACTCCAACTCAAAATAAAAATAAAAATTATTTTTAAAGTTTAATGGATTTTGTAAATTAACTATTATACTGTGTCTCTCTTTTCCACTCACAAAGAGCACAAGTCAGAAACTTTCAAGGTGGAGTCTTGACCACTGTATCCCCAATGCCTAAACAGTGTCTACACATAAGAGGTGTTGAAGAAGTATTTGTTGAATTAATGGCCTCAGAAACAACTCTCGTGCGTGTATGGGAAGAAAAAAGACAACAAACTTCCTGTAAAGTTTAATTTTAAAATTATGTTTTTTGAACAGAGACCTTAGACTATGATCTTATCCAAACTCATCATCTTACAGGTGAAAACTATATATTTATAAAAAAGAAATTTCAACAATTCAAAACAGAAATTCTATCAACCTCAACTTGCTTCTCACAATAAAAGATAACCAATAAATCCATCATTTTAAGAAAGATTCCTTTCTATGAAACATACAGATTATGCTAAAAGATTTCAACAGTATCAGATCAGTTTGTAGTAAGTAACAATTCTGGAATACAATATTTTGATTAGGAAATAAAAGTCTTACCTTGCTTGACAGAGGGGCTAAATAATGACATAGCATCTTCTTCATGTGATAACACTGCTACACTAGATGTCCCATCTTCTACCTGCAAACAAATATTATATGTGAAGATAGAATATATAATTTGCCAACAACAAAATCTACCAATTATTGAGCAGTTATGGTCAGGCATCCTGCTAAGTATTCTACATATATCATCATTGATTCTTACAGTTAACAACAGGTAGTATGCTGATCTTACAGACAAAAAAAAGCAGAGGCTCTAATGACAATCTGCCTCAGGAAATATGACTGATGGGTACGAGAGCTGGAATTTTAACCTAAATCTCTCAACTCCAAAGTCTGTGTTCTTTCTATTATACGTGTAGCCTTGCCAGCTACAACTGTTTTCATATTTACAAAAAGATAAAATTTCAAGTATCTGGCACATAGTAGGGCTAAGTAAAGCTTTGTGAAATTAATTCTTTGTATTAAACATATTACTGGATCATTTTCACATTTTTATAGCTTTCGGTTTTCATATTTTCTACTTAACATATTCTTATCTAGCAGAGTTATCTTATGCTTACTAGATTTCAAAAAAAAAAATTCTTTTTTTAAGTCAGGGTCTCACTCTGTCATCCAGGCTGGTGTGCAGTGGCATGCTCACAGATCGCTGTAGCCTCAATCTCTGGTCTTAGGCAATCCTTTCGCCCATCCTCCCAAGTATCTGGGACTATAGGCACATACCACCACACCTGGCTAATTTGTTTCAGAATTTTTGTAGAGATCAGGTCTTGTTATATTGCCCAGGCTGGGCTCAAGTGATCCTCCCGCTTCAGCGTTCCAAAGTGCTAGGATTACAAGCATGAACCACCACACCTGGATCAAATTTTTAATTTTTAAAATTTTAATAAAATAACTATTTCTGTGCCTGTTACTTCATTAATATAAGTTTTTATTTTTAGGGACACTATAAGTTACTGAATCACATAATTTAAAATACATATTTTTAAAATTCAGTGATGTATGTATTTTACTGTGTCTTTGAGAACTGAAAATTCACTTACGGCATATTTTTAACTCAGTGTCAAAATCGTCTACAACTAAATGCCCTGATTTCAATTATGATAGAGGATAATAGCTTCTTTATCCTACCCAGAAAATTTTAAAGAAAACAACAGAGATCTCATCAGAGACTAGCTGTAATGTGTACCATGTATCTGACTCACCCATTGAAAAAAAATTTTTTTCTAAGTAAAATGATTAATCTTTCTAAGAGAACAGAATGAGGTTAAGTGTACTATTATATGCAGTGCTACAAAATCATGAGTGACCCCTTGGTGTACTGTGATTTCTCTTACCTTGTGTTTTTTTCCAGTTTCTCTCTCACTATTTTGTCTATCTTTTTTATCAGGAAAAAGAAATTCCTCATCTCCTTCAACAAATGCATATGGATCAATTTTAGGTTCTTGTTCTGCATCAGATGCTATTGCTGAAAGGTACTGATTTTTTATTTGATATTGCTGCACTAATTCATCAGAAACCTTTAAAGGTTTCTTACATTGCACCATTAACCTGCATAAAAAAATTTAAAAATTAATTATATCTGTTGTCCACAAAAGCATAAAAAATTTCCAAAACAACTCAAGTATCAATGAAATTTTTAGAATTGCTTATAGATTATCTAACGTGCAACTTATTTTATAAATAAAAAAACTGAGGCATAGAAAGATTAGGTGATGTATTGACACCTCAAATTTAGCAATAGAGAAATGGAGCTAAAATCTAGGTCTTCCATCTATATTTTTCCACCAAAATATGCTGTCTTTAGGTAATTCACTCTGCTCTCAAGTCCTCAAGCACACTAACTCATCCAAATCCATTCACTGAAAGGGGCTCTTGGATCCAAACTGTTCTAGCATAGTGACTCGCAAAGTATGGGCTTTACAGTGAGATAAGATACTTTTAAATAAGTTATACATGTATATAACCAAAGTGATTATGCCTTTTTTTTACTGCTATGAATAGATATATCTTAAGTTAAAATTTCTGCAGGCCTGATATGTTTCATGAAAATAACATTATTACTATTAATTCTGTCAAGATATTTTACAAGGCAAAGTGAAGTTTCAGTGCAAGTATCTCAGTTTTTTCTAACCACATTGTTAAATCAATTGTAAAATCAACATGGTAACTAACAAATATATGCTTCTCTCTACTCTCCTAAAATAACCAGTAAGATGACAAGGGATGATAGATCAAGGGAGGAGACAACAGTGAAGTTGGAAAGATGAACTAGTGGAAACTGACAGACCCCAGAAAGCTGAAATCTAAGGCTAAGAGGGAAGGCACAAGAAACAAACTGATTTGTACCAGAGAACCCCAGGAAGCATCAGGACTTCTTTATATCGCTAAAGACCCAGTATAAATACAGAATTATTAGCTTCTGGTTTATATAAGATAATTTTAGACTTTCAAATTCCTATTTTCTCAGGTTTACAACACTGAGGTTCTCAAGCTGTCATAACAGTGGCAGCCAAGCTTCTAGTCAGATCATGTTCAAAATCCTGCAATGACTATTTCACTGAGTAAAAATCAAACTTTTTGCTCTACCAAACCTTTCTATAATCTAGTTATTCTCTTCTTCAACTTCAACTATTCTAGTCCTCTTTCACTCACACTGCTTCCCAGGGTTTCTTTGGTGTTCCTCAAATAGGCCAGATATCCTCCTGGCTGTTCCCTTTGTTAGGAAGTGTTCTTCCAAATATCTATATGGCCATCTCCTTTACTTCCTTCAAGTCTTTAAGTTCTCTATGAGATTTTATTTAAGTACCTCATTTAAAATGCAAGATGATCACCTGCCTTAAAATTAATCCCCCTTATCCTACCCTATATTCCTCCATAGTACTTATCTTTTAGCATACTGTATAATTTGTTATGTTCATAGCCAACTCTCACCCCCACTAGAATATAAAAGTCCCACAAAGACAGGGATCCTTTGTTCAATGAATTATCTCCAATGTCTAAGGAGTCTGGCACATAATAGATGTTCAATAAATATGTTAATGAATAAATGAAATCTAAAAGCCGCACAGCACTAAGATACTTTTGCATTAACAATCCTAAAATATAATATCTTTTATTTGAAATAAACTATTTTTACACATTAGGAAGTACTGATCCTACTGCTTATATGTTCTAAGTACCAAGACAAAACTATAAGAAATGTAAGGTTTAGGAACAATTAAGTATTTGCCAGACTGTAAATTATTTGCATGACAGGAATATCATATCTCATTAATTTATTCACTAATGCCTAGCACTAGCAGCACTGGAACCCTTATGAACTAAGGGCAAAACAGTTCATCAAAATGAAAATAGATTCTTTTGTCAACATGCTACAAAATATTCAAATACTGATAAAATGCCCCAGATTTAACCCCAAAACTAAAATCCCAAGTATACAAAAACTTTCTTCCATGGGAACACAATGCTAACAGTGTCAACAGTGATATGTTTTACAAATAATTATTAGAATAGTTCTGTTCTATGAACAGATGAGTATTTTTCTTAAGAGTAGCTTTGTACCTCACCATAGTAGGCCCTAAATAAACACTGGCTAAATTGTCTGCCAAATATTTACTAATGTCAAATATTCACTACTATAAATTTTTTTTTTTTTGAGTTGGAATCTCACTCTGTTGCCCAGACTGGAGTGCAGTGGCATGCTCCGGGCCACCACAGCCTCGACCTGCTAGGCACAGGCAATCCTTCCACCTCAGCCTTCCAAGTAGCTGGATCTACAGGCGCTCACTACCACACCCGGCTAATTTTTGATTTATTGTAGAGATGTGGTCTCACCAAGTTGCTCAGGCGGGTCTCGAACCCGTAGGCTCAGGCAATCCATTGGCCTCGGCCTTCAAAAGTGCTGGGATTATAGGCTAAGCCACTGAGCCCGGCCATAATGTAAATATTTTCAAAACAGTATTTCTACATACTTTGGCATGTAATTTCTTATTTAATACTTAAAATAACCTCACAAGATAGAAAATCTCTCTGACTTTGATGTAAAAATTATGTACAAATAAGCGGTTTACTAAGGTCACATGATGGCAAAGTTAGGGTTAGAAAGATAAGTATTCATATTCAAATAACTATTCACAGGGAAGAAAGTATAAGAAATCCTCCTAATACTTCTACACTGTTGGTGGGAGTGTAAACTAGTGTAACCTCTGTGGAAAGCAGTGTGGCGATTCCTAAAAGCTCTAAATATCAACCTCCCATATGACCCCGCAATCCTCCTACTGGGAATATACCCTGAAGAACTCAAATCACTCTATAAAAAAGATACCTGCACACGTATGTTTATCGCAGCCTTGTTCACAATAGCAAGAACTTGGAAACAACCATGTTGCCCATCAAAAGAGGACTGGATTAAAAAAATGTAGTACATATACACAATGGAATACTACACAGCCATAAAAAAGAACAAAATCATGAATTTCACAGCAACCTGGATGGAACTAGAGTCTATAATACTGAGTGACCTCTCACAGAAACAAAGATCCGAGTATCACATGTTCTCACTCATATAATGGACCTTGAACATCCAATGTAATACTATAAGAAAATGACTGACGGTACTGGGAAACTATGGGGGGGTGAGGGAGATGGGATTAACAGTAGCAAATATCTGTCTGGGGATAGGGAAACACCTCTTATCAACAGGGTGCCTGAATGAAACGTAATTGTACACCTAACCATTAACTGTACCCCACAAAACCATAATAAAAAATATTGATTATGAAGAAGAAAAAAAAAAAAAGAAATCCTCCTATCCCCAGCCTGAAAGATACTATTACTCTATGCCAAGGTAAAGCAAACAACTGTTTTCCATATTAAGTTGTCCTCTGACAGAAGCATAAAAACTTACACACTGTTTACATGAGTAGTTGCTAAATGTTGTGCAGTAACATTATTAAAAGGACCGATCCTACTGCACAGGGCTCTATTAAAATAAAAATGAGCAAACCAAATGCATTACCTAAAGTGACTTTTGGTTATTTTATTGAATCATTCTCACAGACATTGTGATATGCAAATAATTAAATTCTTCAATATCAAGAGTATCAAGTCACAATAAATTTAAAAATATAAATCATTTTCATCATACATTCTTCTGTATTGTTAGAGCTGATAAAAAATAGAAATAAAAATTGTGATTTTTAAGAGATGTCAGATTAAAAACTCAAATTATCACTTTGCCACTAATTATATAGTACATATACTTTTGTAAATGGAAACACCTCTCTTCACCTCAAAAGAACTTTCACATACAGTCAAATAATTAACGACAGAGATTGTTTCAATTAAATAGAAAGCTAAATACAGGCAAACTGGAAGAGGATCAGGTACAGTCATGAACAGGAAGTACTAGAAACTCCAAAGCAAATTTAAATTACTTTTATAATATTCATTAATTGCATCACTTTCCTTTTACTATGACAATAACATACTACGCTGAAATGTACTCATATAGAATTTAACATGACTTGTGCTAGCATGTTGTTATGCCTTTAATCAATAAAAATTCTTCCAGACAAGGTATGACAATATTTCAGAATTGACAATTATAAAAGGAGATAAGCAATTAAAGGAAATGTTAAGGAACAAATGAATTTAATAAATCTCAAAATCCTTTTTGAAATGGTACTTTTTCCAGTACCACTTCCCATATTCAATTCTTAAACTGAGTCAAGCTAGCTGTCAAAAGCATAGCTTTATTGCAACATAACAGCAAATATAGAAGGGTTACTTAATAGATTAAGAGAACAGTCAAATCAAAACAGGCGTATTTCATCACAGACTTCTATGAAACAAAGGCATTCTACCTTTTAGATAGATCAAATAATGCATTCTATAACTACATATATACAGTAAAAACCTGGTATATCACTAATACACATAGAAGCTTGTTCTACTGATGAACATCATGGTAAAGATATCCTGATGTAATCTGACTACAGAATAAAATTGTGAAGAACTATGTTCAGTTCTTTCTTTGCTCAAGGTTCAGTAAAGTTTCCCTCTGAACCAGAAGAGCAAACTATTTTAAGTAACCACAACTCTACTCAAGTTAAGTGCTAAGTGCTTTTAAAAAAGATATTAAACAACTGTAATGTTTTTGGCAGAAATTTTGCTATCTTTAAAATGTATAAGGTCCTTAGCCTCTACTCTGAAATAAATGCTACCATTAATTAACAGAGAAACTAAAATAATTAGAATCAAAAAGAAGATAAAGATATTTCCCACAGATATGTGCATCTCCTGTATATGGGATATGCTATGCTCTACCTCCAACTCCCTCCAACAAGTAAATTCTAACAAATTAGAAATTTTACTTTTAATGTAGGCAATGAAAAGTTAAACATAAACTGCTGTACATGGAAGTCTAAGAATAAAATGAACCAGGCGTGGTGGCTTATGCTTGTAATCCCCAGCACTTTGGGAGGTGGAAGGGAGAGGACTGCCTGAGCCCAGGGGTTCGAAACCAGCTTGGGCAACTTGGCGAGATCCCGTCTCTACTACAAATCAAAAAATTAATCGAGCATGGTGGCGTATGCATATAGTCCCAGCTACTCAGGATGCTGAGGTGGAAAGATCACCTGAGTCCAGCAGGTCAAGGATGCAGTGGCTGTGATCATGCCATTGCACACCAGACTGGGCAACAGAGAAAGACTCTTACTCAAAAAAAAAAAAAAAAAAGAAAGAAAGAAAAAAGAAAGGTACTTAGAAATAATAAATTATGTTACTCTGTACTAATTAGGTAGACATCACTATCTAAAACTGCTGATTAGAAAAATCAAGAGTAGTACTTTCTTTCACTTCTCCACTACTATGGATGATAGTGTCACCCTTCAACAGCAACCAATGGAAAACATTTATTTATACCAAACAGAAAATGGATTTTCATTTAACATCACAATCAATGGAAAACATTTATTTATACCAAACAGAAAATGGATCTTCATTTAACATAAATAAAACAAAGCTCTAAATTTCTCCTCCTGCCATAATTTTCTATGAAGGCACACACCTATAAAAGTAAACTATTACAAAGGAACTAGTTCTTTATTTCCAGTGAGGCATTCTTTTCCTTTGTGTTCTACAGCTATTTTAATTGGGTTATTAAAAGTCCCCTCTCTTAAACTTCAGACAAATAATCCCAACTACCTGATGGAATCTCTAAGAGACACTTCAAACCGAATTCACCCTTTTACATGTTATTATATGCACAGAGCTAAAGTCATATAGTACAAAAAGACACAGATGAAATGCCTAAGTACCTCAATTCCTCTCCTTCAAGATAACATGGATTGACTGTTTCTATTATCTAATTAAAGTGAAAAAAAAAAACCCTATGCATTTACCACTATAATGTATACATATAACATGTACCTTGTTCACAAACTTTGTGATCTGGAGACCTTCCCACATCAGTCTATACAGATAATCCTTTGCTTTTTTAAAGTGAAGATGCTGCAATTATTTAGCCAGACCTCAATTATTTAGCAAGATCTTACTTTCCTAAAGTATACCAGCAGTAACTCCAAGGTACTTCTACTTGGAAAAGATACTTTTTAAAAAATCAGAAAAACTAACCTTGTTAAGATTTAGCCAAAAGTGGGAAAAAAGGATAGTAGAGATGCCTTCAAACCTGCTCTTCCTCATCTTTGCTCCTCATGAAACAAATATGTTTGGTCTTTAACTCTTCTGTTACTCCCCTTACTTTACCATTCAGCTAGCTGCAAAGTTCTTAGAAGTCTACTCAACAGCATCTGTAACATGCATTCATTCCTGCTTTCCTGCTGTTTCTAATTTCCTAGTGTAGGCCCTAAATCACTTTGTCTGAGCTGTTCATGCAAATGTTCAAAATGATCTCCCTTCATACATACATATCTCTTCATTTCAAACAATCTTTCAGTAATATTACTTGGTTAATTTTTCCAATACCTTGTGACTTTATCTCGCTCAAAAATATTACCAATAGCTTCCCCACCCAAATTTATGAACACTACTTTGCTATTCCATTCTATAGCCCTACCCCACTTTTCAGGTCTCATTCCTCATGACACACCAAACTACAAAGCAGCACCCCTATAATCTATCCATACTGAACAACATAAAGCTTCTGGATCTCCATAAACGGAATTAAATCATTCCCAGCTCCGTGGCTCTGCAACTCTACTGTATTTATTTATACTTCTATCAGAAAATGCACTATGTTATTTTCCATTAGCCTACAATTTCATTTAGGGCCAGGACTAAATTTATTTTATACCACAACAGTGTCCTATAGCAGACTGCATCTATGAGAAATTTCAGTTTTACACAAACTAATAAAGAAAATAGATCATTGAAAAATATGAATTTAAAAAGAAAGTAACATTCTTAAGGGAGAAAGAATGCAGAGAACTTGCAACAGCCCTCTAATTAACTTCAATAAAATGAACTGCTGTACATTTAAATGCACTTCCAAAACTCAAAGTATGGGAAAAGATTATAGATATTTACAATGACTGGGTGATATAAACACAAATTTACTGATATAACAAAGTTTCTGAATGGATTACTCTATGACTAGAAAGGTGTTTGATTATATCTAAAATTATAAGTGCTTCTATAAAGAATTTAAGAAGGCTGTTTAAATGCCATCAAAAGAGCATAATAGATAATAGCAATTCATAAAATTTATTTTAACAGGGGATATCATTTGACTTTGAAATTGATTATACCGCTTTTTATAGGGAAATGACTATTCTTTTGATTCTCAGGACATATTGCATCTCAAGCAATAGTAACAGCAGGTACTAAGTTACTCCAACAATATCTTTTTCACCATGGGGGAAAAAAACTTTTGTTTCAGCATAATGTAAGACCATGTCAAGTATTTTACTGTGGCTTGAGGGGGCAGGATTAAAATAGTATGTATGGGAAGATCTCCCTAATGAAGCTAATCAATAAACACATTTGGCCTAATTTAATAACTAGTATTCTGGGTTCAATTGTTAAAACTTATTCACTAAAAAAAGCACTTGGACACTATTAACATTTCTGTCTGGATAATTTTTCGTCATGGGAGACTATTCTATGCACTGTTTAAGATATTTGCCAGCAGCCGGGCTCGGTGGCTCAGCCTGTAATCCCGCGCCTTTGGGAGGCTGAGGTGAGTGGATTGCCTGAGCCCACGGGTTTGAGACCTCATCTCTACAATAAATCAAAAAATCAGCCGGGCGTGGTAGCGCATGCCTGTAATTCCGGCTACTTGGAAGGATGAGGCGGAAGGATCGCCGGAGCCCAGCAGGTCGAGGCTGCGGTGGCTGGGAGTGGCCACTGCACTCCAGTCAGGGCAACAGAATGAGACTCCAACTCAAAAAAAAAAGATATTTGCCAGCATCTCTGGCTTCTAGCTACCAGATGCCAGCAGCTGGCCCCAGCTGTAATAACCAAAGAAATCTCTAGACTTTGCCAAATGTCACCTGAGGATGCAGCTGAAAGTACAGACAATTGCCCTAGTTGAAAACAACTACCATTAACAACAACTTCAGGAAAAAGATAGAATCATCCAGATAATTAAAACATTAAAAACAAAACAAAACACTTAACCTATCAAGTATAGAACAATTATATTCCTAAATGCTTCTTAGTTCACATAGTAGTTAAGCCTGTGATGGTTGACTTTGTGTTATCTGCCATATCTACTAGTTTACTATTACACTCCAAAAATAAGGCTTATATCTAAAAGTAAGTCACAACACAAACACATTTTACTAAGTAGTATAACCAAAACAATACTCACATGAGACATAGAATTAAAGTAAAAGCTCTTTTATTCAATCTTTAAAAAAAAATTTTCTATAAAGCAGGAAAAAATGGTGGACAGGAATTGGCAGAAGTAGAAGCATGTTATTTCCTTAACTTATATAATCATGACCCAGCACTACACTACCCCGCATGCTGCTTTTCTATATTATGTTTCTTGCTTCTCATTCTTATTCAGTGAGAAAAATGCCAAATAATTTTAGAACAGATTCTAAGGTTAAGCTGTATTAACTTTTAAGAGACCTTCATTTCACTTACAGATATTCATGTACACAAACAGCCAATACACTTATTTAAAGTTATAGCTGAAATTTGTAGCTCTTATGAATACAATGTGTCCATAAAAACTCCCTCAAAGTTGGTTGGCTTTTTCTTTTCTTTTTTTTTTTTTTTTTTTTTGAGTTGGAGTCTCACTCTGTCACTGGAGTGCAGTGGCATGCTCACGGCCACCGCAGCCTCGACCTGCTGGGCTCAGGCAATCCGCCTCAGCCTTCCAAGTAACTGGAACTACAGTCATGTGCCACCATGCCTGGATAATTTTTTGATTTATTGTAGAGATGAGATCTCACCAAGCTGCCCAGGCTGGTCTCAAACCACGTGGGCTCAGGCAATCCTCTCACCTTCGCCTCCCAAAGTGCTGGAATTATAGGCGTGAGACACCACGCGTGGCCTCCCTCAAAGTTTTTAAAACCAAAAATATTCATCCCACATTTTTATATACATTAAATAAGAAAATATAACCTGGAAGGAAAACAAGTTTTAAAATAGCAGAGTATTCTAGAAATACTGTCATTTCATTCATCCAAACATTTGCTAAATTTCTACTATGTGCTTAAGGTTGTTCTAGGAAGGTGTGTATGTGTTTATGCTAGAAGAATAGAGCAATAAACAAGACAGTGTCCTGGCCCTCCTTGAGCTTACATTCTAAAGTGAAAAATTAACACTGTATTAACAAATACATAATTATAATTTCAGATATCTGCTAAGAAGAAATTAAAGGCAGTGATAGGCAGTGATTTTGGGGAGAAAAGAGACACCACAGTTTAGATAGAATAGTCCTCCCTGAGAAGATAACTTCTGAGCAGGACTGAATGATAAGAAGGGATGAACAGTTCCCTCTTCTTCATAATACAATTCTAAAGGCTATGAGAAATAAGCTTGACTTTTTGAAGGAATAGCAAGAAAACTGTTAGGCTAGCTAAATCAGGAAGCAAATAGGATAGCAGTAAATAACAAAGATGAAGAACCAGATAGGCAGGAAACTGTATGCAGTCTTACAGATCAGAAGAAAAGGTCTAGATTTTATTCCTTTTTTTTTTTTTTTTTTTGAATCGGAGTCTCACTCTGTCGCCCAGGCTGGAGTGCAGTGGCACACTGTTCACAGCTACCACAGCCCCAGCCTGCCGGGCTCAGGCGATTCTGCCACCTCAGCCTTCCAAGTAGCTGAAACTACAGGCGTACACCACCACGCCCAACTAAATGTTTGATTTATTGTAGAGATGAGGTCTCGCCAAGTTGCCTGGGCTGGTCTCAAGACCATGCACTAAGGCAATCCTTTCACCTCGGCCTCCCAAAGTACTAGAATTATAGGCATGAGCCACCACACTCAGCCTCTGGATTTTATTCTAAGTGAAAAGGAAACTGTTGGAGGGGATTAAGCAAATGACTGATATATATTTAACTTACAATGATCACCCTTGACTGTAGTGTTAACAATATATGTAGAAGAGAAGTATACAAACAAGAAGACTATGGCCGAGGCAAGAGGATTGCCTGAGCCCAGGGGTTGAAGACCAGCCTGGGCAACATCGTCTTTATAATAAACCAACAAATTAGCCTGATGTGGTAGCGTGTGTGCCTGTAGTTCTGGCTACTTGGAAGGCTGAGGCAGAAGATCACTGAAGCCCAGAAGGTCACTGCTGGGATGGCCATGAGCATGCCACCACTGCACTCCAGGCTGGGCGACAAAGTGAGACTCCAACTCTAAAAGAAATTAAAAAGAAAAACAAGAAAAAGAAACAAGAAGATTAATAGTGTCAGGCAAGAGCTGAGACTGGCATAAACTTTTATATTACAGTTACATAGATATGATTAAGGTCTTTTAAGATTTGTTTCTAAGACATCATGTGCTTTCAAGAGACCCATGGCCTATTAAATAAGCTAGTTGTCTTCCATGAACTATAAGATTATCCTGATGTCTGTCAATTTACAACTTAAGATTGTAATTAAAAATGAAATCATACTAAAATACCTTTAGATCAAAGTGCTAGATGAAGCACAGGGGTGTGTCTGCTAAATGATAATAAAGGGATTTTACTTTTTTAAAAAAGATGGGTTCTCAATATGTCACCCAAGGTGGAACACGTGACCACTCATGGGCATGATCCCACTACTGATCGGCATAGGAATTTTGACCTGCTCTGTTTCCCACCTTTGCTGATCCTCCATTCCTGAGAGGTCACCATATTGATGCTGAACTTAGTTAGAACAAACAGTTGACACAGTGCACTACAGCCCTGAACTCCAGGGCTCAAATGATTATCTTGCCTCAATCTCTCCACTAGCTGGGACTATAGATGAGGGCTACCGCACCCAGCTAGGAAATTTAAAAGAGACTAAATCTCTAATGATAGGGAAAATGAGAGAGAGGTGATAAATAGACCAAACATTTGACTAAGTCTTAGGGAAGTTCACACTAAGATGAAACACAGCAGAGAAAGTTCACAGCCTAGAACACGTAAGAGGAGACTATAGGAAAACTATATAAAGAATGGGGGAGAGGGGGATTGGGGAAGAAAACAGAAAAGTTAAATTGTCTAAAAAAGCCAGAGAAAATCCAGACTTATATGTCTAGAGAGAAATGAGAAAAAGAGCTGAAAATGGGAAACAGGAAGGGATCTTTTTAATGGAAAATGAATAAACTACCTGGTGAAAATGGGTGTAGCATTCTCTTCATTCTGGAAATTTAGTGACAATTTCTCTCTCTTCCAAAAATTCCCTACCCATTTATCATAAACAAAGAGTCTGACACTTATATCCAGTATATGCTAAAATATTTATGGACTGAGCAAGGCCTGCCGATCAACAAGCTCTGCCTATATAAACAAAATTTCCAATCAGCCCATCTATTCTCTCACTATAAAATATGTATAGACAGCCCCAGCACTTTGGGAGACGGAGGCGAGAGGACTGCCTGAGTCCACAGGTTCGAGACCAGCCTGAGCAACATGGCAAGACCTCGTCTCCACAATAAATTAAAAAATTAGCTGGGCATGGTGGCGCATGCCTGTAGTTTCAGCTACCTGGAAGGCTGAGGTGGAAGGATCACCTCAGTCCAGCAGGTCAAGACTGTGGTGGCTGTGAGCATGCCACCGCACTCCAGCCTAGGCAACACAGTGAGACTCCAACTCAAAAAACAAAAAATAAAAACAAAATATGTGCAGACAAAAAAAAATTACTGGAAATATGAGAAGAATCACAATAAAGAGAAAGACGGAAACAAAGTAATTTTAAAGGGGGAAAAAATCACAGAACATTAAACAAGACAGGGATGTTACTTTAAAAAAAAATTAGTTTAGAAATTTTTAAAACAAGAAAAGCAAAAATTAAGAATTTAAGAAAGAAAGCTGAGGAATCTAGCTGTGCACAGTGGCTGGCACCTATAATCCCAGCACTCTGGGAGGCCAAGGCAGGCAGACTGCTTGAGCTCAGGAGTTCGAGACCAGCCTGGGTAATATAGAGAAACCCTGTCTCTACAAAAAATGAAAAAGTTAGCTGGGCATGGTGGGGTGGCCTCTAGTCCCAGCTACTTGGCATGCTGAGGTGGAAGGATCGCCCGAGTCCAGGAAGTTGAGGATGTTGTGAGCCATAATTGTTGTGATCATGGGCGACAGAGTGTGACTTCGAATTAAAAAAAAAAAAAAAAAAGAACATAGAACAAAAAAGACAGATGGAAAATGAGAAGAAATACAGAAACCACCTGATCACAGAAGTTCCCAAAGAATTTTTTTTTTTTTTTTTTGAGTTGGAGTCTCACTCGGTCGCCCAGACTGGAGTGTAGTGGCCACTCCTGGCCACCACAGCCTCGACCTGCTGGGCTCCGGCGATCCTTCCACCTCAGCCTTCCAAGTAGCCGGAATTACAGGCATGCGCTACCACGCCCGGCTGATTTTTTGATTTATTGTAGAGATGAGGTCTCGCTGCCCAGGCAGGTCTCGAACCCGCGGGCTCAGGCAATCCACTCACCTCAGCCTCCCAAAGGCGCAGGATTACAGGCTGAGCCACCGAGCCTGGCTCCCAAAGAATTTTTTTAAATGGAGATGATATTATCAAAGAAAAAAAGAATTTCCCAGTAGCAGAACAAACAAAGGCTTCAAACTGAATGAGCCCTTCAAGTTCTCAGCACATGCGCTAGAAAAAAACATCACTATTCCTACACATATCCTTGTGAAATTTCAAAATTCTAAAGCTAAAGAGAAGACTCTAGTCAGGTGCAGTAGCTCATGTCTGCAATCCCAGCACTTTGGGAGGCTGAGGCAGGAGAATCACTTGGGTCTACAAGTTCAAGGCAAGCCTGGGCAACCTTGTCTCTACAAAAACTCAAAAAGCTAGCTGGATGTGGTGGCACTTGCCTGTAGTTCCAGCTACTTGTGAGGCTGAGGCAGAAGGACCCCTTGAGTCAGGGAGGTTTAGGCAGGACTGTGGCACTGCACTCCAGCCTGAGGGACAGAAAAAGACCCTGTCCCTTAATTAATTAATTAAATTAATAAAATATTCTAAAAGTCTCATAGAGGCAATAGATCACACTAAAAAAAGTGTGCAAGAATGAGACTGGTATTACACATTTCATCTAAAGTACTGGACATCAGAAGACAGTAACGCAGTGCCTAAAAGTTCTGAGGAAAATGCTTTTCATCCATCAATCCAATATGTAGCCAAAGTATCAATCCAAGCATGAGTGAAAAAAATCAAATCATTTTCAGAAATATGAGAATGCCAAATTCATCTCCCACTCTCTTTCTCTGAGGGAGTTACAGATGTTCACCAACAAAATAAGGGCAAAACTAAAGAGAAGCCACTAGCTATAAAAACAGTGGAATCACCTTAGCAGTATACTGAAATGAAATCCTAGAAAGAGAGCTGAAAAACAAGACTAGAAAAAAATTGATCCACATTACAACAGAACATCTTGATAAGAAAGTAATACATTCTATATAACAGTTATGTTAGTAGAAAAAATATATAGAACAATGGAAATTATTTTAAGCAAATAGTAAAGTCTAAGACACCATTTAACCCATAAGTAGTATTTAAGCAATAATAAAATAATTCATTGACAGTGGACTGAGATAAGGAAATGTAATATTTGTACACTACTTGGCCTTTACACACTACTTGGCCTTTCACAAATACATAAACAGTTCTAGCCAGGTGTGGTGGTTCACAACTGTAGTCCCAGCTACTTGGGAGGCTAAGGTGGGAGGATCACTTGAGCCCAGGAGTTCAAGACTAGCCTAAGATCTTGACTCAAAAAAAATTTTTTTGAATTAAAAACAAAAAATTTGCATTGACAGTTGTAATGAATATAATGGTGTTTTGCTGGCTGATTGTTACCTCTTAGAAAAAATTACAGATAAAAAATGCAAAAGGCTTATCAGATAAAATACAAATGTAATCAGAATAACATGGAAGTAAGGAGACACCTGGAAAAAAGCTGCCTTCTGCCCAAAGTATGCCATAAATAAAGCAGACAAAGGTAAGCCATAGATGGAAGAAGATATCTATAATAGATAAAACTAATACAAGATTAATACCAAAAGTATGCAAAGAATAAATCAGAAAAAAAAGAATTGGACTAAAAAACAAAATGAACAAGCAACTCAGAGTAGAGGAAATCTAAATGTCCAACAAACATTTTAATTTTTTTGAGTCAGAGTATTACCCTGTCACCCAGGCTGGAGTGCAGTGGCACAATCATGGCCACCACAGCCTTGACCTGCTGGGCTCAGGCAACCCTTCCGCCTCAGCCTTTCAAGGAAGTAGCTGTAACCACAGGCATGTGTCACTACACTTGGCTAACTTTTTTTTTTTTTTAATTGTAGAGACGAGGTCTCACCAAGTTGCCCAGGCTGGTCTCGAACCCCTGGACTAAGGCAATCCTCTCACCTCTGCCTCCCAAAGTGCTGGGATTACAGGCGTGAGCCACTGCACCCAGCTCCAACAAACACTTTAAATGATGCTTAACCTCACTAGAAATCTGGAAAACAAGTATTTGGATAATGAGATGACATTTTGCATTTGCAGATTAGCCAAATTAAAAGTCTCATAACACCAATTATTGAGGAAAATGTAGGCAACAGTCATTCTCATACTCTGCTGTATATCAGTTGTTTAGACAGCAACCTGGCAACAACTTTTAATGCTAAAAATGGACAAACCTCATGTCCAAATAATTCCTCTTTTAGATGTATTTCCTAGAGAAATTCTTATACAGGGACACAAGGAAATGTGTACAAAAAAGTTCACTGCTACATCCTTTGTTATTGTGAAAAATTAAAAATAATTAGCAAATCTATCTTTAAGAGAGTAGATAATTATGGCATGTTCATAACAAGAAAATTGCATAATTAAAACAAAGAACTAGAGCTACATGTACAAAAACAGGTTTAGAAGTGATAAATACCAAATCAGAGCAGGGAAAGGAAGAATGGAGGAAGAAACATAATACACAGGCTTTCTACCTGTGTAAAATCCTTCAGTTGGATGATAGACACCAAAATGTTTATACATTGTTTATATACTATTTTCTCTACTTTTTGTAGCTAAAATATTTCATAATAAAGAAGTTCCCTGAGGAAAACACAGTAAAATAAATTAAGCAAAGTTAACATTTCAAAGATTTATTATCGTAAATCCTACCCTGAATCCAATCCTGGAGTCCTAGTATTAATAACTTATGTCACTTCCACCCTTAAATTATAATAGGGACTATTAAAAAAATACATACTCTGTAACTGATGTTACACTTTCCTGTCCAAAAGGTCCAACTGGATCATCCTTGAATTTATCACTTGGAAGTTGAGGTGGTAAAAACTCTACATCTTTTTTCTTTGGGACCTTGTAATACTTCCAGGCTATATTAGCTTCATCTTCTTCCAAGTTTACTGCTGTACCAACATATACTGTAGGTTCTACAGCTTCCTGGAATTGAGGTGGGAAAGACTGGGATAAGCTGTCTATCCTATCTTCCACTGGTTTAGAAGGAACCAAGGGATCCGGTGTTGGCATTTGATAAAAATGCTGACTCTGAGGAGTTGAAGGTGTTTTAGTCACTCCTTCATCAACTACATCACATGGGTGAGGACTAAGAGGGGGCGGTTGAGGTGAATTTGTCATTTCGGTGCCATGCATTTGAGGAGTCTTTGCTACATCATTAGTTCGGATGCTTGAAAATCTCACTTGACTGTCTTGAGCAGAGATCACAAGTCTTTGACTGGCTGAATCTGAATCCATGCCAACATCATCGCTAATAGATACACGATGGTGAAAAGGAGTCAAGGGGCGTTTCTGTGGTTTTTCATTCTTTTCTTGCTTCTCATTGGTCTTATGCTTAGGAAGTGTTTGTTGTTGCTGACCTAAAGACGGCACCTGTCCTTGTTGTCCAGTATTTCTTGATTTGAGACTTTTGTGCCTAAAAAGTTAAAAGATAGGTTTAATATTTACCGTATCCCTCTTAATTGCAAAGTTTACAAGCTCACAGTATTAGACATTTCAGATATCATTTGTTTTTCACATATAATCCTAAAAGCAGAATGACTTGAATTTACATGAGGGAAAAAGCTTCATTCAGTAATCTAAAATATAAATGCATGCAGAAAGATTCATAAAAGACAATTCTCTAATACACATTTAATAGCTATGTGATCAGAATGCCAAAGAAGATTTGCCTTATATAATCTAAATACTTTAGTATCTGAATTAAATACAGAGGTAAGATTCTAATTATTTAAGATAAAAAGAATTTATTTGTTTCTAAATGTACCTGATACTTCCCCGTTAGTGGTTGTTATAAATTAATGGTTTGGCAGACCTTAATCATCCCCTACAATCTTGCAGCAACTGGCTAGAAATTATGTGCTACTCTACTGAATTGAAGTTAGATCAGTCTAGAAAGCACTGGATTCTAATGGGTGATGGGCCTCACACCATACCTAACTGACCTAACAAGCTGACAGAACAAGCTGACTAGAAAATGAAGCACAAATGCCTAAAATAATTTTTTCCTCAAAATTTGAAGCAATTCTAAACTGAAGAACTTACACTAAAAATCTAAATCTGAAAATCTAATAATTTTGTTCACAGTAAAAGATGTATTTCAATGCACTCTGAAATTTCCAAATTCAATGATAATGGCATATTTTTGTACTAAGAAACTAATATATATATATTTTTTAGTCGAAATCTCTTTTTCGCCCAGGCTGGAGTGCAATGGCACGCTCAAGGCCACCACAGCCTCAACCTACTGGGTTCAGGCATTCCTTCTGCTTCAGTTTTCCAAGTAGCAGGAACTACAGGCATGCGCCACCACACCTGGTTAATTTTTATGATTTATGTAGAGATGAGGTCTCACCATGTTGCCCAGGCCGGTTGGTCTCGAACCCCTGGGCTCAGGCAATCCTCTTGCCTCTGCCTCCCAAAGTGCTGAGATTAATGGCATGAGTCACAGCACCTGGTTAGAAACTGTTTTTTTAAATGTGATGGGGGCCGGGTGCAGTGGCTCAAGCCTGTAACCCCAGCACTTTGGGAGGCCGAGGTGAGAGGATTGTCTGAGCCCACGGGTTCAAGAACAACCGGGGCAACTTGGCAAGACCTCATCTCTACAATAAATAAAAAAATTAGCCGGGCGGTAGTAGCGCATGTCTGTAGTACTGGCTACTTGGAAGGCTGAGGCAGAAGAATCACCTGAGCCCAGCAGGTTGATGCTGGGGTGGCTGTGAGCATGCCAGTGTACTCCAGCCTGGGTGATGGAGTGAGACTCCAACTCAAAAAAAAAGTAATGGAATATGGAGTTTAAGAATTCAATATTAAGTTTTTCTTTTAAAACTTATTCTACTTTTTTGTTAAGCCAAAGGCACCCAGAAAGAGTATTAAAAAGCAGTGGCAGGCACTTATTAGAAAAACTATGTTGAGGAAACATGCTGAGACATCTTTTTGTACAGAGCCTAGAACACCTTATTGCACATGGGAAAAAAAGCATGAAAGTTATCAAAGAAAACTGGATTTGTGTAAAAAGGACACAGGAGAACGCCATTATTCTGATACTAAAATCAAAGACATTACAAGAAAAGAAAACCACAGACTAATATCCCTCAAAAACACAGATGTAAATCATTAGTAGATATAAATAATTGACAAAATATTAGCAATTCAATCCAGCAAAATATAAAAGAATAATACATTATGACCAAATGGAGTTTATTCCAGGAATGTAAGGTGCAGCATTAAAAAAAATGATATACCACATTAACAGAATAAGAGAAAACCATATTATCTCAATGAATAAAGAAAAACACACAAGATTCAACATCTATTCATATAAAAAGACTCAGCAAGCAAGGAATAAAAGAGAATGCTCAATCTGATAGAGACAGCTATGAAAATTGCAACTAATATCATACTTAATGATGGAGGACTGAATAACTTCTCCGTGAGATTAAGAGCAAAGCAAGAATATTAGCTCTCAACATTCATTCATTCATTTTGTAGAGACTGAGTCTCACTATGTTGCCCAGGCTGGTCTTGAACTACTGGACTCAAAAAATCCTCCCACCTCAGTCTCCCCAAGTGCTGACATTACAGGCATAAACCACCAAACCTGGCCTAACATTTCCATTTAACATTTTATTGAACATCTTAGCCAATGCAATAAGGTAAAAAAAACAAGGCAATCAGAGATTTCAAAGGAAGAACAAAAACTGTCTGGATTCATAGTCAATATTACTAGAAACTACACAATGAAAGAGTAAGGCTGATCACCATCTAACCAATCCTAACATTGTAAGAAGCAAGACAATCAGAAATTGTGTCTCTGTATATATGACACAATACAAAGCAAGACAGCATCATCTATTAAGTATTCTCGCCAATAATAACAAAGTTGAATCTAATTATACCTCCAGATCAGCACTGTCTAACAATATGTTCTATGATGATGGAAATGGCCTGTATGGAGCACTTGAATTGCGACTAGTGCAACTAAAAAACTGAATCTTTAATTGCATTTAAATCAACTACTTTAATTTTAAATATCCAATAGTAGTTACTAACACAGTTAGTACTGGACAAAGTGCAGCTCTAGAGCTACCTTCCATTCACAGAAATGCAAAGGATAAAGGAAGAAATTAAATGGCACCAAAAAAAAAAAGTTATAGCCTGATGTGGTGTCTCATGCCTGTAATCTCAGCACTTTGGGAGGCAGGAGGACACTTCAGGCCAGGAATTTGAGACCAGCCAGGGCAGAGACCCCTGTCTTTACAAAAAAATTAAAAAATAGCTAGGCGTGGTGGCACAAGCCTGTAGTCCCAGCTATTCGGGAGGCTGAGGCAGCAGGATCATTTGAGCCCAGGAGTTTGAGGCTGCAGTGAGCTATGTTCATGTCACTGCACTTCAGCTTGAACAACAGAGCGAGACACTGTCATTGTATTAGGCATTATAAGTTATCTAGAGATGACTTAAAGTACAGAAAAGAATGTACATAGGTTATATGCAAATACTACACCATTTTATATAAAGGTCTTGAGCATCCATGGATTTTGGTATCCACAGGGAACTAATTCTCTACTGGATAGCAGGGGACGACTGTATATAACAAAATGTGCTAATGTTCAGAAGATCTGCATAACCCAGTGAACAAAAATTTTCCAAATGACCAATACATGATGTTACAAAATCATACATAAGCAAAAGATCCATCCAGTTATTAGTAGAGTACAAGAATTTCACTAATACGGCTTTCAATTCTACATTACAACAAACTTTTTGGAAAACGTCACTTGTCAAATGTTGGTGTAGTAGTAAAGAAAGATATCCACAATTATTTTTAAAAGTTATTAAAATACTATTTTTAGCTGGATGCAGTGGCTCACACCTGTAATCCCAGCACTTTGGGAGGCAGAGGCAAGAGGATTGCCTGAGTCTAGGGGTTCAAGACCAGCCTAGGCAACTTGACAAGACTTTGTCTCTATAATAAATCAAAAAATTAGCGAGTCGTGGTGGTCTGTGCCTGTGGCTCTGCTACTTGGAAGGCTGAGACAGAAGGATCCTGAGTCCAGCAGGTTGACGCTGTGGTTGGTGGCCATGATTGACTCCTACTCAAAATACATACATACATAATATTTTCTTTCTTTTCCAAATGCAGAGCTATATGAGACTGAATTTTCTTCATATACTCAACCAAGACAATATATCCAGCAATTGGTTAAATGCAGAAGCAGGTAAGAACCCAGCTATCTTATTTTGCTCAACATTAAAAAGATTTGTAAAACCGTAAAACAATGCTGCTCAACTAATTTTTTTTTTGAAAAATATAATTTGATGTCTATAAATATATTTTACTACTGCCAATAGGCACTGGGTTTATTATTTTTCAGTAAATTATACAGTGCTCTAAAATTTCTTTAACATATAAAAAAAATATAACCCACATAAATACAAGCACATTGAAGTCCTCAATAATTTTTAAGACTGTAAATAAGTTATAGGATCTCCATTAATTTGAGGTGAAATATTTGGTTATGTCTCAAATATACAAGGGATTGAAAAGGAAACAGTCATATATTCACCTACCCAGCTATAAGAGTCAAAAACTATTAACTGGAGCTAGATACTAACAATTTTTGACATTAATCAGTCCTTTTCTTCTCTCTCTATATATACATATATAGATGTTTCTCTAAAAGCTAGCCTTCTTTAGAGAGAACAATTGAATTTCAGGCTAGAACTCAACCAAATTGAAGAATCTTTCTAAGAGGAGAAGTTGTCCTCAAAGCCCAAGCAACAGAGAATCCCTTTTTTCCTACTGACCTTGGTTCCTAGTACTTTAGTGTTAATATTTGAAATGTAATTTTTTTTTTACTTAAGTAGCTTGCTTTCTAAAGGCAACTTTCTTATGAACATTCCACCACAATAAATCTAGCATCAACAAACATGTACTATTCAATCCTACTAATGAAAAATACAACTGAAACAAAAATAATAATAATAATTTTGAGAAGAGTTTCAGATTGGTGAAAGCACAAGAAAAACCAACAATCTTTACATGCAAAAAGTGGGAATCCAAGTAGTAAAATCTTTTTTGAAGTCACAAGTATTTAAAGCTCTCTCACCCACAACTCTCTATCATATCATTTACCTAATTTATTTCCTTCCTAGTACTTACTCTTAAATTTAAAAAAGGAACAGTACAGCCAACCTCATCTGATTCAGTATCTCAGCCTTGGGGAAGGCCAGATCCCAAGTGCCAGTTAACAACACTTTCCAAGCCACTCTGGCAGTTCAGGACACTGTGAGCCAGTGTAGGTGCACAGCACAGGGCTGCCACATCTGGCAACTGAGAAACTAACCACACCAAGGCTATATATGAGTTCTGACAATTAAGTTCACAGACTTGCCTCCATGTGCTTACATTGGTATCCCTGTACAGGCAACTCAGCAAGGTTTCATAACCTTGGTATATCAGTGTCTTATAGCTGTGTTCGTGTCAACATGTGACATTGTCTTCCTGAGCACCATTCATTATTGTTGGTGTGTGTTTTTGTGTGCCATCCCAAGAATATTGGCGTTGAATTAGAGCAACAAACAATAAATTTCTTGTTAAACTTGGCAATAGTGGAAGTGAAATCAGGCGCATGTCAGCCCAAGTTTATGGGGATAATGCCATGAAGAAAATGGCAGTGTACAAATGGATTGTTTTTCTGGGGGAAGAGAAAGCGTCACCAATGAAGAGAGATCAAGACAGCCAGTAACAAGCAGAAACTGATAAAAACATGGCAAAAATTGGTCAAATTGTATGTCAAAATCATCAGCTGATTGCAAGAACCATAACAGACCAAATAAACATTGATAGAGAAACAGGAAAATCTTAACTAAAAATCTTGGCTTGAGAATGTGTGCAAAAATGGTCTCAAAGGAGCTCTTGCATCACAACAATGCACCAGCTCACACAGCACTATGTATAAGGGAGTTTTTAGCCAGTAAACTAGTAATTGTATTGGAACACCTTCCCTATTCACCTGATCTGGCCCCCAGCGACTTTTTTCTTTATCCAAAGATAAAGGAAATATTGAAGGAAAGACTTTTTTTTTTGAGTTGGAGTCTCATTCTGTCGCCCCGACTGGAGTGCAGGGGCTGCTCCCAGCCACCGCAGCCTCAACCTGCTGGGCTCCGGCAATCCTTCCGCCTCAGCCTTCCCAGTAGCCGGAATTACAGGCATGCGCAACCACACCCGGCTGATTTTTTGATTTATTGTAGAGATGAGGTCTCGCTGCCCAGGCGGGTCTATAACCCACGGGCTCAGGTAATCCACTCACCTCAGCCTCCCAAAGGCACGGGATTACAGGTTGAGCCACCGAGCCCGGCAGGGAAGACATTTTGATGACATTTAGGAGATCAAGGGTAACACGACGACAGTTCTGATGGCCATTCCAGAAAAAGTTCCAAAATTGCTTTGATGGGCAGACTAGGCGCTGGGGTCAGTGCATAGCTTCCCAAGGGGAGTACTCTGAAGATGACCACGGTGATATTCAGCAAAAAGCTATGTAGCGTTTTCCTAGGATGTGTTCGCAAACTTAATTGTTAGACTACATATAACCAAGGAAACCCTACAGTGCCTACATCGGTACCCTGCCAACTTCAAATAAGAAGAAATCGTCTACTCCAATGAGAAGAAACCAGAAAAATAATTCTGACAATAAGAAAAAGCAGAGTTCTCCAAAAGACCACACACCAACTCTTTACCAATGAACCCTAACCAAAATGAAACTGTTGAAGTTCCAGACACAGAATTTAAAAAGTTGATGATAAAATTGGTCAATGAACTTTAGGAGAAAATTGAAAACATAAATAAAATTTAAAAACTATTCAGGCCAGGATCAGTGGCTCAGCCTGTAATCCCGCGCCTTGGGAGGCTGAAGTGAGTGAATTGCCTGAGCCCCTGGGTTCGAGATCCACCTGGGCAACTTGGCGAGACCTCATCTCTACAATAAATCAAAAATGAGCCGGGCGTGGTAGCGCATGCCTGTAGTTCCAGCTACTTGGAAGGCTAAGGCGAAAGGATCGCCGGAGCCCAGCAGGTTGAGGCTGTGGTGGCTGGAAGCGACCACTGCACTCCAGTCTGGGCGACAGAGTGAGATTCTAACTCAAAACAAAACAAAACAAAACAAAACAAACTATTCAGGACATGCGTGAAAAATTCTCCAAAGATAAAAACACCTTAAAAAAAAAACAAAAACAAAGCTGGCCACATGTGGTGGTTCAAAGTGCTGTAATCCCAGCACTTTTGGAGGCTGAGGCAAGAGGACTGACTTATCTGAGGCCGTGGGTTTGAGACCAGCCCGGGCAACATCACGAGACCTCATCTCTATAATAAATAAAAAAGATTTAGTCAGATGTGATAGTACACACCTGGAGCTCTGACTACTTGGAAGGCTGAGGTGGAAGGATCACAGGAGCCCAGCAGGACAACACCATGAGCATGCCACTGCACTCCAGCCTAGGTGACAGAGTGAGACTCCAACTCAAAAAAAAAAAAAAAAAAAAAAAAAAAAAAGGCCAAGCTGAAATTCTGGAAAGAAAAGAAGCATTTAGGGAAGTACAAAATGCAGTGGAAAGTTTTAACTGCAGACAAGTAGAACAAGCAAAAGAAAGGATCTCAGAACTTGAAGGCTTTTGAATTAACATAATCAGACAACAATAAAGAAAAAATAATCAAGAGAATGGAACAAAATCTCTAAGAAATGTGGGATTATGTAAAATATCCAAACCTAAGAATAATAGGTATTCCTAAGGAAGAAGAGAAAGCAACAAGTTTGGAAAACCTATCTGAAGGAATAATGGAGGAAAGCTTCCCTGGCCTTGCCAGAAGACCTAAACACCTACATACAAGAAGCCCAAAGAAGCCCCCAGAAGACGCATCGCAAAAAGGCATATAATCATCCAGCTATACAAAGATAATGTGAAGGAAAGAATTATAAGAGAAGTGAGACAAAAGCATCAAATAACTTACAAAGGTAAACTAACAGCAGACTTCACAGAGGAAACCCTACAAGCCAAAAGGGAGTGGGGTCTCATCTTCAATCTCCTCAAACAGAATAACTGTCAGCCAAGGATTTTGTATCCTGTAAAACCAAGCTTCATAAATGAAAGAGAAATTAAGTCCTTCTCAGACAAGCAAACACTGAGGGAAACTGTCACCACTAGACCGGCTCTATACAAAATATTCAAAGGAGTCCTAAATACTGAAACAAAAGGTCAAAATACACCAGTAGAAAAACATTGGAAATCATAAAGTTCACAGGCTTTACAGAACACCAACACAACAGAGAAAATAAATAAACGAAGCAACCAGATAACAACCAGTGTGACAAACAGAATAGTGACTTACATATCATTATTATCCCTGAACATAAATAGTCTCAATGTCCGGCTAAAAAGATAGACTGGCAGGATGGATAAAAAAAAAAATACTACCCAAATATCTGCTGCCTTCAAGCAACCCACTTAACTCACAAAGACTCCTACAGATTCAAGGTAAAAGAGTGGAGAAAAATATTTCACTCAAATGGAAGCCAAAAACAAGCAGGAATAGTCATTCTCATAACAGATAAAACAGACTTTAAATTGACTATAGTTAAAAAAAAAAAAGACAAAGATGGCTATTATATAATGATAAAGGGATCAATCCAACAAGGAGATATAACAATTTTAAATATATATGTGCCTAACACCAGAGTCCCAGCTTTATAAAACAAATTCTACTAGATCTCAATAAAAGAAATATACAGCAATACAGTAAGAGTGGGAGACTCCATTGACAGCAGCAGAAAAATCATCAAGTCAGAAAATCAACAAAGAAACACTGGAGTTAAACAGAACTCCAGAGGAAATGGAAATAGCAGACATCAACAGAACAGTCCATCCCAAAACTACAGAATACACATTTTTCTCATTAGCACATGGAACATTCTCCAATATAGACCATATGAAAGGCCACAAGGCAAGTCTCAATGAATTTAAAAAAATCAAAATCATATCAAGCACCATCTAAGACCAAGAGATTAACTCCAAGAACTCACGAAACCAAAGATATGGAAGTTAAACAATTTACTCCTGAATAATTCTTAAGTCAACAATGAAATCAAGATGGAAATTTAAAAATTCCTTGAAACAAACGACAAAAATGAAACAAGTTATCAAAACCTCTGGGACACAGTCAAAGCTATGCTCAGAGGAAAATTTATAGTGCTTAAGATCTACATTAATAATACAAAGATTATATTTTGACAACCTAACATCCCATCTCAAGAACTAGAAAAACACAAATAAGCCAAACCCAAAGCTAGCAGAAAAGAAATAATGAAGAATGGCCGGGCACTCACACCTGTAACTCCAGCTCTTTGGGAAGCCAAGATGAGAGGATTGCCTGAGCCCGCAATTTGAGATCAGCCCAGGCAACTTGGCAAGACCTCGTCTCTACAATAAATCAAAAAATGAGCCAGGCTCGGTGGCTCAGCCTGCAATCCCGCGCCTTTGGGAGGCTGAGGTGAGTGAACTGTCTGAGCCCGCGGGTTCGAGACCCACCTGGGCAGCGAGACCTCATCTCTACAATAAATGAAAAATCAGTCGGGCATGGTAGCGCATGCCTGTAATTCCGGATACTTGGAAGGCTGAGGCGGAAGGATCGCTGGAGCCCAGCAGGTCGAGGCTGCGGTGGCCGAGAGCGGCCACTGCACTCCAGTCTGGGTGACAGAGTGAGATTCCAACCCAAAAAAATAAATCAAAAAATTAGCCAGGCATGGCGGTACATGCCTGTAGTTCCAGCTACCTGGAAGGCTGAGGCAGAAGAATCGCCTGAGCCCAGCAGGTCGAGGCCGTAGTCTCCAGGAGTGTGCCACTGCCCTCCAGCCTGGGTGACAGAATAAGACTCCAACTCATAAAAAGAAAGAAAAAAATAATGAAGATCAGAGCAGAACTAAGTGAAACTGAATTTTAAAAATTACAAAGGATCAATGACACGAAAAGTTGGGTCTTTGAAAAGTTAAACAAAATTTACAGACCACTAGGTAGATTAATCAGGAAATAAAAAGACTCAAATTAGCCCAGAAATAAAAAAGGAGACATTACAACTGATATGAAAGAAATTCAAAAGATCATCTAAGACTATTATGAACACTTTTATGCAAACAAACTAGACAATCTAGAGGAAATGGATATTTCTTGGAAATACACCCCCACAACCTTCAGTCAAGAAGAAATAGAAACCCTGAACAGACCAATACCGAGTAGCAAGATTAAAACAGTAATTAGAAGTCTCCCAACAAAAACAGTTCAGGACCTGATAGACACACCAGGAAATTCTACCAGACATTCAAAAGAACTGATATCAATTTTACTGAAACTATTCCACAAGATTGAAGAGAAGGGAATTGTCCCCTAACTCATTCCACGAGGTATCATTCAGATACCAAAGCCAAGAAAAAGAAAACTACAGACCAATATATCCCTTATGAACATAGTCACAAAAATCCTCAACAAAATATTAGCAATCTGAATTCAACAGTACATAAAAAATTTATTATAAATAAATAAATAAAAAGGATTAAAAACCTTTCTTAAACATGAATTATCTGCCTCATTTCCAATAGAGGCTTTATAATACCAAAAGACTTGTTTATGTGTGTATTCTTAGCCTAGGACAAAGTAAGTGTTAAATTTAATGAATAACTAATAATCACAGCAGTATTATTATTATTTTTTGAGTTGGAGTCTCACTCTGTCACCCAGGCTGGAGTGCAGTGGCATGCTCACGGCTACCCCAGTGTCAACCTGCTGGGCACCGACAATCCTTCCGCCTCAGCCTTCCAAGTAGCCGGAACTACAGACACACACTACTGCGTCCGGCTAATTTTTGATTTTATTGTAGAGAGGAGGTCTCGCCAAGTTGCCCGGGCTGGTCTCGAACCCACAGGCTCAGGCAATCCACTCATCTTGGCCTCGCAAAGTGCTGGGATTATAGGCTGAGTCACTGAGCCCGGCCTATTCCATATTTTTTCAAAAATGATACAGCAAAAGTCTAGATTAGGAAGTAAAAAAGAAGAGCTGTTTGATAAAAATGCCAATAAAGAGGGAAAAAAAGCCTAATTTCATGTAAGCATTCTACTGATCTTAGGCCAGGGATGGGGAAACTTGTTTTAGTAAGGGACAGTAAGGGACCATATAGTCTGCGTCACAACTACCCAACTCTGTCACTGTAAGGCAAAAGTAGCCATAGACAATATGTAAATAAATGGATGTGGCTGTATTCTAATAAATCCTTATTTATGGATACATATGGAAACAAAAGTTTAAATTTCTTTTTTTTTTTTTTTTTGAGTTGGAGTCTCACTCTATCACTCAGACTGGCGTGCAGTGGCTGCTCCCGGCGGTCCTTCCGCCTCAGCCTTCCAAGTAGCTGGAACTACAGGCATGCGCTACCACGCCTGGCTAATTTTTTTGATTTTATTGTAGAGATGAGGTCTCGCCAAGTTGCCCAGGAGGGTCTCGAACCCGTGGGCTCAGGCAATTCATTCACCTCAGCCTCCCAAAGCACGGGATTAC
Organism: Cephalopachus bancanus; assembly: GCA_027257055.1. Classification (NCBI taxonomy): domain Eukaryota; kingdom Metazoa; phylum Chordata; class Mammalia; order Primates; family Tarsiidae; genus Cephalopachus; species Cephalopachus bancanus. The sequence goes on from JAPVLO010000226.1 coordinate 1,932,758, forward strand.
AAGCCCAGCTAAAAGTTTAAATTTCAAGTAACCTGCATGTATCAAAACATTTTTCATTTTTTTAAAATTTTAAAATAATATAAAAATCATTTTCCACTTACAGGTCATACAAAACAAGCAGTGGGCCAAATATGGCCAACTGATCATAGTTTGCTGACTCCAGTATTATACAAATTATGCTCAAGACCAAGTATATTTTAATTATTTTACTACTTTAAATTGTTAAACAGGAACTAATATATCCATATTTTATTCCAATCTCTCTATCAGCAACAGAAGCAAGTTTTCAACAGAGTTGCCAGACTTTTAAAAATTGTACATTCTTTAATCCAGTCTATATAAGAACATTCAATCTAAGCAAAAATATACCAGAACACTTGACAGTCTGTCACTGTACTTAAACAAATAGAACTAATGTCAGAAAAACCTTGGACTTAACCCGCAGCACTCCATTCTTTTGGCTTATTTCCATGAGAAAGAGGGGTGGCCATCTATTCAATCACAAGTCCTAGGGATATCAAAGCCATCATTGTTTACTTGACTGAAAAAGTATATGATATACCTTTAATCTACAGACTAAAATAATAAACTTCTTTAGGCAATATAATCTTTAAAGCCTCTGATAACCAAATCTCATCAACAGGTCCCAATATATAACATAAGTTGTCTAAAGAATTCCATATCCATCCATTCATTTAATAATCATTCAGTCAATATAGTTTATTAGAAAGCTTTTTTTAAATTAAAAAAAAATATTTTTTTAAGAGAGACGTAGTCTCACTATGTTGCCCAGGCTGACCTCAAACTCCTGGGCGTAAGTGATCCACCCACCTCGGTCTCCCAAAGTGCCTGGATAATAAGCATAAACCACCACGCCTGGTTGAAAGCCTGCAATTTGACAGTACAGCTTTGGTCAAGGGAAATACAGTCATATTTTTTGAAAATTTTTTTTTTAATCTTAAAGATGTGGGGTACAATTCAGAATTTGGTATATTAGCGGTCGCTGTACAGATAAAGTTTGGGCATCCCATTTTTTGGATTTCATTTCAGCATTTTACCTATAGCTGCCCAAAAAGTATTATCAGAAATTACTACACAAAGGTAAACACGGTATTTACTACAAAAAAAGATGCAGAGGTTTTTACCTAGAATATACATCATCTCTTTTATAAGAACTCTTGGGGAAAACTTCTCATGCAAGGTTATCAAGAAATGCTTTTCTCAAGAGATGTGTGTGCCTTTAACCTTATAGAAACTACATACATCATAATCCTATACAAAATTCTCATAGCATAATCCTATACAAAATTCTCTTCTATTTGGCTATTAGGAAGCAAAACTTTCACAGTCCACCTAGGTCAGCAGTTAAAGAACTTAAGGTATGCATTGTATGTACTTCTATAATCAGCTTCAGATTACTAAACATTTTTACCAAATGTTTTCTTTTCAAAAAATCCTAACATATTGTATTTCTGTAAGCTACCTCAAATAAAGTGGGGTATAAGTATTCAGTTGCATTAAAAAAAAAAACTATCACACACAAGTATCAATTGGGAAAAAAAAACTACCTCAAACAACTGCAATTTGTTCTTTGTGTGGCTTCAACAAAATTCCAGGATGCCACTTTATCAGCTGTCTCTTCTTCACACAGACCACCTGATGAAGCAGAATACTTCCTCCTAAGATTTGAAATTATAAAATTCTTTAGAATTCATAATGTTTTCAATTAAACCTGAATTTAGCATTAAAATTAATTTTAAAAATCAATTTTTTTGAGTCAGAGTCTCACTCTGTCACCCAGGTTGGAGTGCAGTGGCATGCTCACGGCCACCGAAGCCTTGATTTCCTGGGCTCAGGCGATCCTTCTATCTCAGCCTTCCAAGTAGCTGGAACTACAGGCGCACACCACCACACCCAGCTAATTTTTTGGTTTATGGTAGAGACGAGGTCTCAACAAGTTGCCCAGGCTGATTTCGAACTCCTGGGTTTAGGCAATCCTCTTGTCTCTGCCTCCCAAAGTGCTGGGATTACAGGCATGAGTCACCACACCCGGTCAAGATCAATTATTTAAACTAAGGAAGTCATATAGATGACTGTTTATTCTTCAAGTATCTAGTTACAAGTAATTAACATCATGCAAATTTTGAACTTGAAAATACATACTTCTTCTGTGCTCTGTTCATATTGCATTCTTGCCAAACTCTATCCACCACATGATTTGCTAATTTTCTGGGTATTTTCCCGCCATGGTGGCTAGTACTATCAGAGTTGAAGCCATCAGACACTGAAGAAAATTTGACCCACTTCTGGGCAGATTGAGGATCAACTGAAAACAAACAAAAAGAATAAGCTATAGAATAAAGGTAAGTTCAAAGTAAAATTATTTGGGAATTTTTATTAATCTGTAATACATCTTGCTCCAGCTATCTGGTAAGCATATTTATATTTTTAGGCAAAAAGCATGTTACTTTAAATACGGACAGCAAAACAACTAAAACAGGGGATACAAACTGGATAGTAGTGTATCAATGTTGATTTCCTGACTCAGAGGATCAAATAATAGCTGTATAGGAAAATGTCCTTAATTTTGGTAAATACAATGAGTACATAGAAGTGATGGGTCATCAAGTTTGTAGCTTGTTCTCAAATGGTTCAGAAAAAGATCAATGATAATTAATGGATACATATAGAGAGAGTGAAGGAGCAAACATTAACTGTTTAGAAATCTGGATGAGAAAATTATTTGTACTGGCAACTTCTCAAGAAGTTTTAAATTATTTCAAAATAAAATGTTTTTTAAATGCTTACTCAAAATACCAGATTTATCAGCACAACTGATGGAAAAAATTAGTACAATACCCGTTTGGACTTCCTCAGGAGATGTAGGTGGTGTAAGAGTAACTGAAGACATAGCAGGATCTCTTGTGGAAGCAGGCACTTGATGGACACCCACACAAGAAGATGAACAGTGAGAGGATCCCACAGAACTAGGAGTAGGAATGTCTGACTGAGAGACTAGAACAAAGCATGCTGGGTAGATCATTCGGACACCAGCTAAAATGAAACAAAAAAGGACAAGAAGATCAATCACTGCCGTGTGACCACAGTGGAATTAGTTTCACTCAAAAGTACTATAAAGAAAAAGTAAGCCAGGCTCGGTGGCTCAGCCTGTAATCCCGCGCCTTAGGAGGCTGAGGTGAGTGGATTGCCTGAGCCCGCGGGTTCGAGATCTGCCTGGCCAACTTGGCAAGACCTCATCTCTACAATAAATCAAAAAATTAGCCGGGTGTGGTAGTGCTTGCCTGTAGTTCCAGCTACTTGGAAGGCTGAGGCAGAAGGATCGCCAGAGCCCAACAGGTTGAGGTTGCAGTGGCCGGGAGCATGCCACTGCCCTCCAGCCTGGGCGACAGAGTGAGACTCCAACTCAAAAAAAAAAAAGAAAAAGTAAAAAATAGTATTATAATGTGTAAATAAAAATATATTTTTGAAAAATATACTCTTTTGGCACGGGGTATTTTTTTAAGAAGAAACCACAATAAAACTTAGTTGTGGTTATCTCTGGTGAGAGAGACTTAGAAGAAAGCAGATTTCTTTTCATTTTTAGGTTTTCTATGGATATGCATGGTTTTTAAAACTTTATTTGCACATTTAACAGACAATAATGTGAATTACTTTTAAATTTTTATTTTACAAGTTTAACAAAGGTAATCTGGGCATGAGAATTATAGGCCATTTCCTATTTTCTTCTCTAATATGTCTTTATGTTAAAAGACTTATAAATGTTTGTATTTTGCTTCTGTTTTGTCACAACTGCTCTGGTTTAATGTTTATTAAAATTAAACACTGGTAATGTTTTTATTTTTATTTTTTTTTAGTTGGAGTTTCACTCTGTCACCCAGGTTAGAGTGCAGTGGCATACTCACAGACACCCCAGTGTTGACCTGCTAGGGTCTAGCGATCCTTCCACCTCAGCCTTCCAAGTAGCCGGAACTACAGGTGCGTGCGTGATACCATGCCTGAATAATTTTTTATTTATGACAGAAATGAGGTCTTGCCAAGTTGCCCGGCTGGTCGCGAACCTGCAGGCTCAGGCAATCCACTCACCTCAGCCTACCAAAGTGCTGGGATTACAGACTGAGCCACTAAGCCTGGCCGTTTTTTTTTAAAAAAAAAAAAAAACAACAAATGAGGCAATCTTTACATATAACATTACCATTAGATTCCATTAAATACATTATTGTAGATTCTAATTCCAATCTTCTGCTAAATTATACATTCCCCATGTCTCTCTAAAGCAGAGTATATGTTTTCATCCCATTGTCAGGTTTGGTTATGTGACTTGTTCTGGAACAGGTGTACATGTGATATATGCCATCCTAATAGAAACTTTAAATGTCAGTGCAGCCTCTCTTACTTCTTTTTGTAAGAGATTAACGTGTCCCAGATATGGTTACCTTGTTAACCTGGGTCTCTGAATAGGAAGACATATAGAATACAGCCAATCTGAAAAAAAGATGATCTGGGCAGAGCACATGAAAGTCACAAGTTCCTTAAATACATTTTCTGCCTTTTAAATTACTGGAAGTGATAATTTTATCAAATGTTAAAAAATTACATAATATAGGTTGTCAACTTTCCAGCCTCCAAATATTACTTCATTCACAATTATTCTTGACCTACCCTTAGCATGCTTCCCTCAGATGGGATTATATTTCCCTGCCCCAATGACTTTGGCTTGGCCACTTAGCTAATTTTGTCTAAAGCTATGTGAGCAGATGTAACATATACCACATCATAGCAGAAGCTTTAAATACACTTACATGGTTAGGCTCAGTCCCTATTATTCTCCTGTTCTCATAAGAACAGCATGTCCCAGATACTGGGTACTCCTTTAACCTACATTACAGAATGAGAAGACACATGGAGCCAAACCACAGCTAAGCTGTAGTCCTTAAGTAATGTGAGCAGGAAATAAGCAAGAAATAAATGTCTAGCATTGAAAGCCACTGAGGTATTAGAATAGATTATTATTCAGCAAAATCTAAATAATACATATATGTATTTTCCCCTTAGGAATAATACTCAGAATCCATACCAACAAGAACTTCTACTGCAGCTAAAGAATCATCTTCCCAATCCATATCTTCCTGCTTTTCTTCAGACATCTCCTTCAAGCAACACGAGATAGGATAGAACTGTTTCCATTCACCAATCAATTTTTTTGTAGCTGAATCAGACATCTTGAATGCCTGTCCTGTGAGAGTGCCATTTAGTCCAAATGGGCTTAAGATAACTAGAAACCCAAAGCAGGCATCAAGTAAGTAACTAAGGACTGTTACACCAAATAAGATTACAATGAACAGTGTGGCAAGTAATTATGCAATTCCAAAAAAGAAAAGGAAACTCATAACAATCATTCCAGAGAAAATCAATTTATTATATTTCATTATTGTGAAGATAAAATGCAACACCGAGTTTATTACAAAAACTGCTAAAAAATTTGTCTATTCAAATTCTCAGAATTTCAGTGTAATTTGGGGATATTTGTGTATCCTTTAATTTACTTGACTTCCACTAAGGAAAGGCAATTTGAGAGAGATACAATGTGGATATATAAATCTAAATGTGCTGCCCACATAAATTTTCAAAAACACATACTAGGTTTAAAATTAAAAGAAGAACACACTGCCAGTCCTTAAAAACAAATCAACAATTTTATTCAATATTTCCTCTGGAATTCAACCATTTTCAAAATATAAATAATATAAAAAGCCTTTGTGTAGCTATGTTAAACAAGGCTTTTAGGACCTAACATACAAGATGACCTTGAAAAATATTAACACATATAATTGCAACATGGTACTTAAAATAACACTTTCTCCCACATAGTCTAAAGGTGGAATCTGAGATAAAGGGAAAAACAAGAACACTGCCAATTATGTGATCATTCACATTTAAGAATGTTTTTTGGTAATATTTGTATTCAAAAACGTATTTGTTGACATCATACTCTAATGGTGGACAAAAAGGAAACTACATAAAAAATCATCATTAGATCAGGGGAAATCTCATCAATTCCAAAATGTAAAATTACCAACCTCAATAAGGATCTTCTTGAAATAACAAAAGATCAAATAACTAAGACAATAACATAATCTACCTTGAAATGGGCTATTAGACTGTTGCGCAAGGGTGATATGCTCTTCACTGAGAAGATATACAGGTTGATGTTGGTTAATTTCCACACTGGTACAAACATTACTGTCTCCATGCAAGAAAAAGGTGAAAGAGCAGGACAGATGTTCACTAATGAAGAAGAAAAGGTTATATTTTAGTGATGATTAAGCAAAAAAAAAGTTAACTTATTTTTCTTGAGAAGTTATGCCACAAAAATGAATACTGTATTTAGCCCAGAAATTTTACTTTATATCATCTGAAGAAAAAAGGATGTGAACAAAGATTTAGCTTTAAGAAATGTTCTTCACACCACTGTTTATAAGAAGAAAAAGGCTGCAAATAGAGGAACCAGTTAAACAAGTTTGGTACACCTACACATACAATTATTATATAGCCACAAAAATAAGGTAAGATGGAAGAGTAGGTTTAATGGAAAGGGGTAGGATACCAAAACAGTATGATCTCAATTTTTTTTCCTTTTTTTAAGTGACGGGGTCTTACTGTGTTGCCCAGGCTGGCCTTGAATTCCTGGGCTCAACAGATCCTTTCACCTCAGCCTCCCAAGTAGCTGGGACTACAGGCATATATGCCACTGTGCCTGGCTCTCAATTTTTTCTTTAATAAAAAAAAAGAGCTTTCATTGGTTTAAAAAAGTCTAGGTGGGCAACAGAATTAATGGTAAAAATTTTTTGTTTACTTATCTTCCCTTCCCTACATATAAGAAACTAAATGCAAATACATTTTATTATTTCTGAAATTGTGCTATATAATCAATCATTTAGTGTAATCCACTCACAACCAATTAAGTTATTTAAAGCAATAATGAGTCTCACCACTGAAGGTACCCCAGATATATATATGCAAAATTATATATCTCATGAAATCTAACTATGGTTAAGTACACAGCTGGAAAATAAAGTTCCCAAGGAAGCAGATATATCCTTAAGATACAATTTGGAAAGATCAAGTGACCCAGAAGGGAATGAGACTGTACACTAAGAAGAATCCATTTTTCTTATTCCTTTTCCACACATTTATCTTAAGAATTCATCTTCAAGAACCAGTTCTTTATATTATGGTCATTAATCAACTCAAAACTTGTTGTATATATGAGTCCAAGCACAGTAATCCCAAAGCTTTGGGAGGCCAAGGTGGGAGGACTGCTTAAGGCTGCACTGAGCTATGATTGCACCACTGTACTCCAGTCTGAGTAACATAGCATGACCCTGTCTAAAACAAACAAACAAAAAAACCCACAACCTGTCGCATATATGCATAAGCCTTCTTGAATTTTTTCTGGACAAAATAGGGCACCATGAATTACAATTAATTTACGGTAAAAGTAATGCTAGAGCTAACAGAAGTATATAACAGAAAACAGACAGTAGAAAAGAGGTGAAAAGTAATACAGAGCTGAGAGTTTCTTCATCTTATATATATGAAGGAGTCAACAGATAACATCTAAAGTTGACAGAACAAGAAATTAAAATTTAAATGTATTAATTCAAGTTATAAAAGTAACTGACAGAGGCTGATCTGAAGGCTGTAAGTTATCTCAATTGACAGTTCAGTCTTTCCCTTCCTTTCACCACTGTACTTGACTAGTCTAAAAATCTTTAATAGAAATAAAATTAAAAATAAAAAAAACAGTAACTGACAGAAAACCTAAAAATAACTTTTAAAAAAATTTTATCTTCCATGGTAAGATATCAGTAGAAACAGTCTAAAGTTGATAAATCAAGGCCCAGAGGTAGTATAAGTATCTCTGCAATTACAGCAGTAACTACCAGAAGAACTAAACAAAAAAGTCATAAAACAAGATAACCTGGTTTCTTCCAGGAATGGGACTCAGGAATCTGAGCAGCATCTCTGTTTTCTCATTTGCAGTACCAGTCTGCTCTTCTTGAATTGTATTTCTTACTTTTTAAAAATTGTGAATTCTATATATTAATAAATTATTACTTACATCTTTCCTCATTCCAATAATTTTTATTTTATAAACTTTTTATTTAGAATAATTTTAAATGTACAGAAAAGGTCCAAGATTGCATAGGAAATTCCCATATACTCTTCACCCAGTTTCCCCTAATGTTAATGAACATATTAGATGACCATGCTACATTTATCAAACAAGTCATTAAGGTTGATACATTACTATTAACTAAACCCCAGTTTTTATTTGCATTTTCTACTTATGTCCTTTTTCTATTCCAGGATCCAATCCAAGACTCCATATTGCATTTAACCAACAGTTTTTAATAGAAAATAAAAACTTAAATTCAGTTTGTTTCTCCTCTGATTAAAATTTTAGTCTTATAATGGCTATTGGTTGAGTCTATATAAAGACTCACAATTTGCTGTGGCTAAAATAGTATAAATCGCTGGTCACAGCGGCTCACACCAGTAATCCCATGACTTTGGGAGGCCAAGGTGAGAGGACAGCCTGAGCCCAGGGGTTGGACACCAGCCTGGGTAACTTGTCAAGACCTCACTTCTACAATTTAAAAAAAAAAAAAAGGCTAACCATGGTGGCTCAAGCCTGTAATCTCAGCACTTTGGAAGGCCTAGGTGAGAGGATTGCCTGAGCCCACAGGTTTAAGAGCAGCCTGGACAACTTGGGGAGACCTCATCTCTACAATAAATTAAAAAAAATTAGCCTGGCATGGTAATGCACACCTGTGGTTCCTGGCTGCTTGGAAGGCTGAGGCGGAAGGACCGCCTGAGCCCAGCAGGTCGACACTGGGGTGGCCATCAGCATGCCACTGTACTCCAACCTGGGCAACGGAGTGAGATTGACTCAAAAAATAAAAATAAATAAAAATAAAAAAACATTAGCCGGGCATGATGGTAGGAGGCTAATGGTTGGAAGGCTGAGGTACAAGGATCACCTAACCCCAGGAGATCAAGGCTGCAGTGGCTGTAAGTGTGCCACTGCACTCCAGCCTGGGCAACAGAGTGAGACTGACTAAAAAAAAAAAAAAAAAAAAAAAAAGACTGAAATCTAAAGTAATCACTAAATCAAGAGGAGTATAGAGATCAAGAGGAGTATAGAGATCATTAACTAATAACAACTTTGAGAACTGTCCTCTCAGAAACAGACCATTTCCACTGCTCTACTTAAAGAAGCTCAGCTTTACTATTCCTATCCAGCAGTATTTTCAACAATGGTAAGATACGTGTAATGCAAAACACACAACAAAACCTTACCAAATACAAACATATTTCCAAATGCCCAAAACAAAAACAATAAAACTACACACATTAAAAAAACCTCTGAAGCCGGGCTCGGTGGCTCAGCCTGTAATCCCACGCCTTTGGGAGGCTGAGGTGAGTGGATTGCCTGAGCCCGAGGGTTCAAGACCCGCCTGGGCAGCCAGACCTCATCTCTACAATAAATCAAAAAATCAGCCGGGCGTGGTAGCGCATGCCTGTAATTCCAGCTACTTGGAAGGCTGAGGCGGAAGGATCACCGGAGCCCAGCAGGTCGAGGCTGCGGTGGCCGGGAGCGGCCACTGCACTCCAGTCTGGGCGACAGAGTGAGACTCCAACTCAAAAAAAAAAAAAAAACCTCTGCATTAAACTCAGCATTATATTCAGATCTATATGCACTACATAGTAAGCCACCAAGAAAAAGCAAGAGTTAATCCTTTATTCAACAAACATTCTAGGCTAAGCATAAGGTATTGTGCTAGGCACACTGTATAGTTATGGTAAGTGCTTCATACAGGATACTATGAGAATGTCTTAATAAGATTAGATACTGAAAATAAAATTTTTTAATTTCTAAGGGGAAAAGAATAGAACTTAGGTAACATCATAAAAGCTATTCTGATGTCCCATGATGCCTTACACTAACCTACCCCCAGTAGCTATCATTTCTATGACCCCATCTCTGGTCTTCCTCAAATACTTCTCTCTCACACTGGCCTCCCTGCTGTTCCTTAAACACATCAAGCCTACTGTTCTTGACCTCAAACACTCTAAATTCACCATCTTTAGGTCTTTGTTTAAAAAGATACCTTCTAGGTAAGGATGACTTCACTGATAATCCTACTTTAAATTGCCCCCAATTCTGTTTCTGAGGATTTGTTTTAGCTAAAAAGATGATCATCATCTGACATATTACATACTTCACTTATTTCTCATAGTCACCCCAGAATGTAAGCTCTGCTATTTGTCTCCTTTGTTCCATGTTACATTCCCAGTATATGCAGTTAAGTCCTTGGCACAAAGTGATGCCAGCATAGTAGGTACACACTAAATACTGTATAAAGTCCAAATCTGAGCTTATTTCTAACCACATGTTACTTATCAAATCTATACCTATAAGTTGTCCAAGCTACAAAAATAATTCATCTATGTTTTTCTTTTTTCCTTCACCCCTTACCTTAAATTAATTCATTAATAATTCCTGCTGATTCTAGTTCTTAAATACCTACGATTTATCAGTTCTATATGTCTTTTTAAGATCTGAATAACTGCTTGTTTTTTGTTTTTTTTTTTGAGTTGGAGTCTCACTCTGTCACCCAGACTGGAGTGCAGTGGCCGCTCCCGGCCACCGCAGCCTCGACCTGCTGGGCTCCGGCAATCCTTCCACCTCAGCCTTCCGAGTAGCCGGAATTACAGGCGCGCGCTACCACACCTGGCTAATTTTTTGATTTTATTGTAGAGATGAGGTCTTGCCTGCCCAGGCGGGTCTCGAACCCGCGGGTTCAGGCAATCCACTCACCTCAGCCTCCCAAAGGCGCGGGATTACAGGCTAAGCCACCGAGCCCGGCTTGAATAACTGTTAAACTCTCTAATTTATCTCCTTGCCACACACTGCTGCCAGTGGTCTTTCTAATAATTAACTATGATCATGTAACTGGAAAGCACCAAATCATTCAATAGTCCTCCGATGCCTTCAGGACTAAATCCAAACCATAGCATAGCCCTTTAGACCCTTCAGAATCTGATTCTTGCCAAACTCTCTAAACGAAGATATTTACCTCTCTCTTTGTATATTACAAACTTCTCTCAAGCCCCGTTCAACCATCACCTCTGTGTTCCCATAATACAACCCTTTGCACTCTGAGACATCTCGTGGATCACCTACCAACAATTTGATTGCACTTTTTTGCAAAATAGTGAAAAATGAATCACTTCATTTAAATAGTATACCGCAGAAACCAGTTATTTTACTGTAATGATATTTGGCTTATAATGGAATTTTAGACATTGAGGAACTTATGACAAAAAAATCAAAATTTCATATCTTATATTTTTCTAACGTGTAGAAATATGTGAAAGTCACTAACATGCAGGTTCATTAACACATGTTGTGCAATAGGCATTTGTTTGACGTCTTCCACTTGGTGTTTTTCTATTTGAGCAGACAACGCAGTCTCATTTTCTTCCTCCTACATTAATAATATGCAATATTTTGTCCAATCTGTTGTTTGAAGATGATGTGGAAGGACACAATCATGATTCCTGAAAACCACTTATCAACTGATTGGTCAGAAGCTTGACAAATTTCAATAGGACACAGGTTTTCTGCTTTTGTTTTTAATGCTTGGTACAGTATACAGGAGTTAACAATGCACATTTCTAGTCCCGGGAAGAGTAATTTCCTCTGCTATTTTCACAGAAAACAATACATAGAAGCATATTAATCTGCACAATCCACACTACTCATATTTGCAATATAATTCAGAATCATTTCAGGCTTTATGACTGATAAAATATTTCTGCCACATAATGTCATTGTGGTACATTTCATTCCTGCATGATTCCAAGTGCTGAGGATTGTAATGATCCTTTTGTCCTTCCATGCAGGAAGCATAAGATTATTTTTCCTATAAGCTACTTTTTGTTGTTGTTGTTTTTGTTGTCGAAAACTTTGGCTTTCTGATTTATGCTGGTATTCTCTTTCAGCTGACTTTGAACCAATAAGATGACATTTCATATATAGTAGCTCTTTTGCTGGGACAATGCTAGTGTAATATCTGTCTGTAAACGTGGTATCCTGCTGCATTGGGAACTTTTTCTGACAACTTTCTATATAAATGCAATGGACTTCTGGGCTTACTGGAAGAGCAGGTCAAATGATGTTTCCAGATGTTATGCCACCACAGTACCGAAGTATTTTTAAAAGATACTTTGTTTTTGAATCAGCTAATGCATAAAGGCATATACCCCATTTGGTAGGCTTATTTGGATCATATGTTATGATATTCACCCTTTAAATTGAACAACAGATTCATCAACACAAATTGCCTGATTTGGTACAAAATACTGCAAAATTTTTGAATCGATGTATTCCAAACAGTTATTGGCCTTTTGAATATAAGTTCTGATTGTCCCACCAATCGATGTACATGTCTTCAAATGAAGCATCCAGAAGATTTGCATAAACCTTTCTCTACTGAATATCTCTGAAAAGAAGAGCATTTTACTACTGAAAGCAGTTGAACAGGACTCTTGCAAATCTGGTACTTGACTTATTCCCCTATTTAGGATAGCTGCAATTAAAGTTAAAAAATTCCTGTCGGTCAACATCATGCCACTTATGTCATACCAGTTTGTGTGATAGCTGCTTTTTCCTTATTTTTTATCACGAAACGATTTATTTGTTGTATTACACTATGCACTAATTCATTTGTAAAATACAGAGTAAAATAGCCAATTAGTCCTCTTACATTACTTGCTATTTGTGGTCCTGTTGTTTGAGGATGTACAACAAAATTTATTCTCTGTGGAGAATCACCTTTTTCTATAACACTTTCCCATTCTTCACTTGATATGTTGCCTTCTACTTCTTCAAAACTACTAATACTTTCATCGCTATTACGTCTATCATATTTGCCCACTTTCTTCTTGGTGGGATGATATCACTGTTGCTACTATTATTTTCTTCCAAATCAAGGATTATTTTTTTCTAACTTATCTGTAAAAAAGTCTAAATCTAACTCATCTTCGCTGCTGCTTATAACTCTTTTTTCATTTTGCCATTGTTCTGCAAACTACATAAATGGAAAAAAAATTTCTAATTGTAAATTACAAAACCACAAAATGAAATTTATCAAAAGATTATTACCTTTCCAATTTTACTTTTCCGACTTAGTGCAGATAGATATATTTGGTCTGTGCCGCTGGACATTTCAGTATAACTTGCCTTCAACTTTGAAAGTCTCTTTCTTTTAAGGCTACAGTAACTTGCTTTTCAAGATATGCCGTATGATACAAAGGGTATACCCACAGCTGCCTTTCTTAAACAAACAACTTTATCGCTATCTTCTGTTACAAAGAAGTATCCACACCACTGTGAAAGCACTTCACACATTCTCTTTCTACCCAGCTGATTTTTTTTTAATGTATATCCCAATACATGTCTTTATTTGCTATTTTGTGTAATTTGAATGAAAAACTTCAAGGAAACAAACATTTTTTTAAAACTTGGGCTGGCGTAAGCTTATCCTGTATAATCACTAGCAATCTCCTTATGTCCCCTCAGTGGGGACATCTGACTGGTTTGCTAGATTTTTGATATCCCCTCAGAAGGGGATATCCAAGAGGTTTGCTAGTTTGCAATGTTCCCTCAGAGGGGACATCCGAGTGCAAAGGAATAATAATACTTATAATAATACTCCTATTGTTTAACTCCTTGTCAGTTTGTAAGTTCCTTAATAAAAGGAATTATCTGTCTGTCTGTCTATTGAAGCAAGGTCTCACTCTGTGGCGCAGACTGGAGTGCAGTGACACAGGCTGGAGTGCAGTGGCACAATCATAGCTCACTATAACCTCAAATTCCTGGTCTCAAGTGATTTCCCTGAGTGAGTGGCTAGGGCTCCAAGTGTGCACCACAATACCTAGTTAATTTTTTTTTTTTTTTTTAAAGGATCTTGCTATGATGCCCAGGCTGGCCTCAAACAATCCTCCCACTTCTGCTTCACAAAGTGCTACAATTTCAGGCATGAGCCACAGCACCCAACCAGGAATTTAAACTTTAATATCTGGGTAAGATTGAGTTATTGGGTCTAATTATTCATACCTCCCTTCTTTTTTGAATTTAAAAAAGATTTAAGGTCAGACATTCCAGCCCTTTGGGAGACCAAGGTGAGAGGATTGCTTGATCCCAGGAGTACAAAACCAGCAAAGACAGTATAGTAAGACCTCGTCTCTACAAAAAAAAAAAAGTGTGAGAGAGAAAATGCCTTCTTTAATAAAACGTAACGTAACACTTTTTAATACCCACTTTCCACATCTCCCTAGCTCCTGCTAACCACCATTCTACTTTCTGCTTCTATGAATTTGACTAGCTTAGCTATGTCATATAAGTGGAAGCATACAGTATTTGTCTTTTTGTGATTGGCCAATTTCACTTAGTATAATATTCCGTTCTGTGGGTGCCTTTTCACTTTGTTGAGTGTCCTTTAATGCATAAAAGTTCTTAAGTTTGATGTGGTCCTATTTGTCTATTTTCATTTTTCTTGCCTGTTTTGGTTTCAATAGCAAAGAAATCATTACCACGTCCAATGTCATTAAACTTTCCCCCTATGTTCTTCTAGATTTATAGTTTTAGGTATCACATTTAGGTCTTTAATCAATTTTTAGCTAATTTTTTTTATGGTGATATTATAAGAAAAGTGTCCAACTTCATATTCTTTTGCATGCTGACATCGTTTTCCCAAAATCATTTGTTGAAGAGACTGTCCTTTCCCCATTGAGTGATCTTGGCACTGTTGTCAAAGATCATTTGACCATATAAACGGGGGTTTATTTTGGGTATCTCTATTCTATCCCTTTGGTCTATTTGTCTGTCTTCATGCCAGCACCACACTGTTTTTGTTTTGTTTGACTGGAGGGCAGTGGCACGATAACAGTTCACCACAGCCTCAACTTCCTGGGCTTAACCAACTCCCCCTTCCTCAGCCTTTCAAGAAGCTGCAACTACAGGCACATTCCAGCACGCCCAGCTACTTTTTAAAAATTTTGGGGGGAAGACAAAGTCTCACCATGTTGCCCAGGCTGGTCTCGAACTCCTGTGGGTTCAAGCAATCCTCTAGCCTTGGTCTCCCAAAGTGCTGGGATTACAGGAGAGAGCCACCATGCCCAGCCCAACACACTGTTTTGATTACTGCAGCTTGTTAATATCTTTTGTTCACCCCTCACTTATCTAAGCTGTTTGGTGTAACTCTGCAGTTCCTCCTATTAGAGATCATACTTCCACAACCCTTGACTTTGGGCTTACTTTATGATTTGCTTTTGCCAAGTAGAAGCTTGAAATGTGCTTATGCAATTCAGCTTGCCCTCCAGTGCTCTTTCATCACCATGGTAAGACATGCTCTGGCTGGCCTAGTGATCTAAAGAGGATGAGAAACATAGGGAATAGACCTCTACCCAACCTGTAATTTAAAGTATGGTCTAGACTGATAAAACTTCCTTCCACCACCACAAGTTGATCTGCAGATACATTAATAAAAATATATAAATGCTATTTATAAGCCACTAAATTTTGGGGATGGTTTGGTTACACGGCAATAGATGACAGAAAAACTAGTACCAAATATGAAGTGCTGCCATAACTAAATCCTAAAACGTGTGGCACTGGCTTTGGAGTCAGAAATGGTGGGTAGAATGGAATATAGGACACTAGAAAAGTGGTAAGAAAACTATTTTAAGAGACTATAAAAATGGTGACCCATGCTATATAATGAAGAAATATTGTATATAACTGTTGCCTGAAATAATCTAGAGGGCAGAAAAAGTGTCTAATAAATTTGTGACTGGAGGAACAGATCAAGTCAAAATGTAAATTGGTTGCTACTAGGGATACTTAATAAAGTACTAAAAGAAAGATGAATACAGAAAAGAACTTGCAGGTTTACAAGCATAATTCAGAGAAAATACAAACAGCTAAGAACCTGCAGGGTTGCATAATGAAACTTTCTCAACAAATCAATGGTCTGATCACCATTACACAGCTTCAGGGAAAAGACCAAATCAAGAGTGTAACCAATCTAATACTCTTTGTTAAGAATACCAAACATGGTTCTTTTTGGTGTTTTTTTGTATCACTCTGTCACCCAGGCTGGAGGGCAGTAGCACCATCATGGTATACCACAGCCTCAATAGTCTGGACTCAGGCAATCCTTCCCTCTCAGCCTCCCAAGTAGTTGTGACTAAAGGTAGACACCACCATGTCCAGCTAATTTTTCTATTTTTGTAGGGAGGAGGTCTCACTATGTTGCCCATGCTGGTCTAGAACTCCTGAGCTACAATCCTCTCACCTCAGACTCCCTCAGTGTTTATAGGCATAAGCCACCATACCTGGCCTGAATATGATTCTTGATACCAGTTGAGACATTAAGATTTTTTTCATTACTTTTTAAGGCTTCATGTATTTATTTTTCTCAAAGAAAGCATTTAATATAATATGCATACATATTACATGCAACTTATTTTGTTACTATATGTGGGAAAGCAACCATACATGCAACTTGTTTTGTTACTATATGTGGGAATGCAACCATACATGCAACTTATTTTGTTACTATATGTGGGAACCATACAAGCAACTTATTTTGTTATTATATGTGGGAATGCATATATGTAGCCATATTCGTGCTTCTCTTTCTTTTGAATGTCCTCTTTTCTGAAACAATTTTTCTATAACTGTTAAGGTTGAGTTAGAGAGCATACAAACATAATAATAATTTCTAAATAGTATTTTTACCCTAGCAAACCCTAATATTTAATTTCTGAGAGCAACATGCCCATCATGTTCATTATATGTACTGGCATATAACAGGCAGAAACCAGTTTTCAAAACTGTTTTCTCTCTTTAACTATAAAAAGTATATGAGAGCCTAAAAGCAAGATCAAACACTAAAAACTTAAATAAATGAATATAATTTTCACATTCACCTAGAATAATTATGTATTTTTCAATATTACAAGCTTCTCACAGGTTTTCCAGGCAACTTTAGAAGATTTACATATGTTGTGGTAGAGGGGGGAAATTTTTAAGAAGAGGTTCAAGGAGAAAATACTATGCCAAGAAAAACATTTATTAAGGAAGAGCTGAGGCAGGAGAATCCTTGAGGCTGAGTTCAAGGCTATAGTGTGCCATGATCAAGCCTGTGAATAGGCTCTAATCTGGGAAACAGGGAAAGACCCATTTCTAAAATGGAAAGAAAAGAAAAAGAAAAGGAAATGGAAGAGATTCAAGCAAGAATAAGATATTATTTAGAAAAACTGCAATTTGATTAACTTTAGGAATCAATAAGTATGCTACAGAAATGAGTATGGCCAGACGCGTGACTCACACCTGTAATCCCAGCATTTTGGTAGACCAAGGCGAGAGGATTGCCTGAGCCCACGGGTGGAAGACCAGCCTGGGCAACTTGGTGACCTCGTCTCTACAATAAATCAAAAAATTAGCTGGGTATGGTGGCAAATGCCTGTAGTCCCAGCTAGTTGGAAGGATGAGGCAGAAGGATCACCTGAGTCCAGCGGGCTGAGTCTGTGATGGCTGTGAGCGGGCTACTGCACTCCAGCCTGGGTGACACAGTGAAACACTAACTCAAAAAAAAAAAAAGAAAGAAAAGAAATGATTATGAAACCTGTGCACTTATTTAGTACATGAACTGCAAATTTTGAAATCTGAATTGCAAATACTTCCAAGAATATTTGTAAGCAAAAGAATAATCTAAAACTGGCTCATGTTCTGTTATCTTTAAAAGACAAGGATGAGCATGGTGGCTCACATGCCTGTAATCATCCCAAGACTTTTGGAGGTCGAGGTGAGGGGACTGCTTGAGCCCAGGAGTTCAAGACCAGCCTGAGATGTTGAACACAGTGAGACCTTGTTCCTACAGAAAATCAAAAAATTAGCCAGGTATGATGGCACAGTGCCTATAGTCCCAGTTACTCAGGAGGCTGAGGTAGAAGAATTGCCTGAGCCCAGGAGTTCGAAGCCGTGGTAAGCTGTGAATATGCCACTGCCCTCTAGCCTGGATGACAGAGTGAGATCCTGACTCAAAAAATAAAATAATTAAATAAACAAATAAATAAATGACAAGGAGGCTAGGAGACCTTTATTTTACATCCTCATATCTACTGTTCCTTTATCAGTGAAGTATGATAATCAAAAATACAGCTTTCAGTCAGGCACAATGGCTCTTGTCTGTAATTCCAGCATTCTGGGAGGCTGAGGTGGGAGGAGTGCTTGAGCCCAGGAGTTCAAGATTACTCTAGGCAACATAGTGTGAGACCTTGTCTCTATATACAAACAAACAAAAAAATTAGCTGAGTATGGTGTTACACATCTGTAGTCCCAGCTACTCAGGAGGCTAAGACAGATGGATCACCTGGGCCCAGGAGTTTGAGGCTATAGTGAACCGTAACTGTGTCATTGCACTCCAGCCCAGGCTGCAGAATGAGACCTCAACTCAAAAAAAAAGGGGAGCAACCCCCTCAGGTCCCCTCCCACTATGGGAGCTTTTCTGTCCTCTCAATAAATCCCGCTTTCTAAAAAAAAAAAAAAAAAAAAGAAGAAGAAAAAAGAAAAAAAAAATGCAGCTTTCAATACTGTGTTTCACTTCATACAAGAAATAGTAAATAAGAGAGTTTCAAAAAGATATTCAAAATGGATTTTTTGGCCAAGTGCAGTGACTCACACCTTTGGAAGACTGACGCAAGAGGACTGCCTGAACCCAGGGGTTCGAGACCAGCCTGGGCAAGTTGGCAAGACCATGTCTCTACAATTAAAAATAAATAAATTAGCTGGCATGGTGGTGCGCACCTGTGGTTCCAGCTACCTGGAAGGATCACCTGAGCCCAGGTCAAGGCTGCAGTGGCCGTAAGTGTACTCTAGCCTGGGTGACAGAGTGAGACTCTGACTCAAAAAACCAAACAAGCAAAAACAAAATGGATTTTTCACATGACAAAAAAAAAAAACCTATGTGCTAAAAATGTTTTTCTAACAAGATTATTATAATATGGGAATTGTTAAAAAGTACATTAATTCAACCTTTCTTAAATATCATTTAGGAAAATAAATTTAGTCTGGTATGTGAAAAAATCATAAAGGTCATCTCTCAGCCTTTCCAATGAGTACTTCACCATTTTAACTTTTAAATCAGAAAAGGAAATTTGGCTTTTTTATGTAAAATGATAAATTGGTCTCCAAGAGGTCTCTGCAAAAACCCAACATTTCAAAGTGCAAAACATGTGGCCAATGCTCTCAGCTCCCACCATTTATCTTTACCACTCTACTTCCCAGCAACTCTCAGTCCCAAAGGTCCATGATCAAAGAAAAACATCACCTCCTAAACTGCTAGCATATAATCCCACTGTACTAGTCTGATCTTACTGTAGTACAGAATGGTTTAAAATAAACCAAGCTTCAGGATGATATTGAAGAAAAACATATTCTAAGTATGAGAGAAAATTTCTGAGCTTTTTTTTTTTTTTAAAGAGATGGAGTCTCTCTGTGTTGCTCAAGTTGGAAAGCAGTAGCTATTCACAGGTGTGCAATCATAGTACACTACAGCCTCAAACTCCTGGTTCTCAAGCAATCATCCCACCTCAGCCTCAGCCTCCTGAGTAACAAGGACTACAGGTATAAACCATTACACCCAGCTCTCTGAGATTTTTATATTAAAGAAAAGCAACATTCTAGTCAGAAAATATTATAGGACAAGGAGAATATTAGAAATACTGACATATTAAAATTGACTTTTTTTTTAAGGAGAACTATATCACTTACAACATCATCCCATCAAACATTTTTGGTACACAGAAAAATAGATTTAAAATGAAGACATATAACTACAATGAGAATCCAAGATACTATTAGCTACTATAAAGGATTGTGAAAAATACCATTACTCTCCAGAAGTTTACACAGTAATGTCCAAAACAAAAACGTATGATGAGTGAGGCAGAATTTTACAATGAAACTCAAACAATATACAAAACCTGTTGTAGAAAGAACTACTCCTCAATTAAGTACCGAAATTAACAAGATTCTTTTTTTGACAGAAAATGAAGACAGGCTAATAGATTAAAGTAGACTGAATAAGGTGGTATCATATCTAATCTACTGCTAGTGCTTGTGTTAGAAACCTACAAAAAGATGATGCCTCATCTTGCTAGAAGGAAATCTGAGGCAAAAAGAGGTTAAATGACTTGTGTTAAAAACATAAAACTAGTTAAAGGGAATGCTGACTTAAAACCCCAGTCACAAGCCGGGCTCGGTGGCTCAGTTTATAATCCCGCGCCTTTGAGAGGCTGAGGTGAGTGGATTGCCTGAGCCCGCGGGTTCGAGACCCACCTGGGCAGCAAGACCTCATCTCTACAATAAACCAAAAAATCAGCCAGGCGTGGTAGCGCATGCCTATAATTCTGGTTACTTGGAAGGCTGAGGTGGAAGGATCGCCGGAGCCCAGCAGGTTGAGGCTGCGGTGGCCAGGAGCGGCCACTGCACTCCAGTCTGGGCGACAGAGTGAGACTCCAACTCAAAAAAAAAAAGAAAACAAAAAACCCCCAGTCACAAGTCGGGCTTGGTGGCTCAGCCTGTAATCCCGCGCTTTGGGAGGCCAAGGTGAGTGAATTGCCTGAGCCCGCGGGTTCGAGACTCGCCTGGGCAACTTGGCAAGACCTCATCTCTACAATAAATAAAAAAAATTAGCCGGGCGTGGTAGCACACGCCTGTAGTTCCAGCTACTTGGAAGGCTGAGGCGGAAAGATTGCCGGAGGCCAGCAGGTCGAGGCTGCGGTGGCCGGGAGCGGCCACTGCACTCCAGTCTGGGGGACAGAGCAGGACTCCAACTCAAAAAAAAACCCCTGTCACCCTAACAGCCAATTTAAAATGGGCAAATGGCTTCAGCAGACATCTCTCTAAAAAAATGATATATAAATGGCCAATAAATACATGGTAAGATGATCAACATCCCTAGTCACTAGGGAAATGCAAATTCAAACAAAATATGATACCACTTCACACCCATAAAAATTGTTATTTTTTTAAAAACAAATACTAACAAATGTTGGGAAGGATGTAGAGAAACTGGAACTCTTTTACATTGCCTTTGGGAATGTGAAATAGTGTAGCCTCTATGGAAAATATGGAGATTCCTCAAAAAAATTAAACTTAGAATTTCCACATGATGCAGCAATTCCACTTCTGGGTATATAACAAAAGGAAATGAAAGCAGAGAACTGAAGAGATACCTGTACACCAATTTTATAGTAGCATTATTTATAACAACCAAAAAGTGAAAACAACTAATGTCTGGCGATGGATGATGAATTGATAAACAAAATGTAGCACATATACATACAACGGAATATTATGCAGCCTTCAAAAGAATGAAAATCCTGTCACATGCTACAAAATGAATGAAGCTTGAAATAAGTCAGACACAGAAGGATAAAGACTGTATGATTCCATTTATATGAGGCACCTAGAACAGTCAAATTCATAGAGGAAAAATGGTAGAATGGTGGCAACCAGGAGCTGGGGGAAATGAAGAAATTATAAGTTACTGTTTTATGAGTAGATTTTCAGTTTGGGATGATACAAAAGTTCTGCAGATAGATAGTGGTGATGGATACACAACAATGTGAATACACTTAATACCACTGAACCGTACACTGAAAAATGGTAAATTTTATGTAATATACTTTTTACCACAATTTTAAAAACCCTAGTCATCTTAATTCCTAGATTATTCCATGAATTCAACAGTTTCTATACTTGTCATACTTTAATAACTTTTAAAAATACCAAAGCCCAGGGTTAAGACACAAGCATCAACAAACTTTTTTTCCTTTTTAGCCAGGCATGGTAGCTCACATCTGTAATCCCAGCACTCTGGAAGGCTGAGGCAGGAAGATCGCTTGAACCAAGGAATTTGAGACCAACCTGGACACAGTATACTAAGACTTCGACTCTACAAAAATTTGTTTAAAAAATTAGCTAGACATGGTGACACATGTTTAAAGTCCTACCTACTCAGCAGGCTGAGGTGGGAGGATCACTTGAGCCCAGGAGTTCGAGGCTGCAGTGAATCATGACTGTGCCACTGCACTCCAGTTGGATGTCAGAGTTAGACCCTCAATTCAAAACAAAACAAAACAAAACAAAAAACACACATTTTTTTTAAGCTCTCCAGATGGTTCCCATACCCATACAAGTTTGGGGACCACTGTATTAATCTATATTTCTACAGTCTTCAGGGTATTTTTTTTCTTTTTTTCCAAGTTGAAGTCTCATTGTTGCCCAGGCTGGAATGCAACAGCACAATCACAGCTCACTGCAGTTTCGACCTCCTGCTTAGCTTAATCATTCCTCCCACCTAGGCCTCCCAAAATGCTGGGATTACAGGCATGAGCCACCATACCCAGCCAAGAATAAATATTTTTCTATTCTTCAATTTACAGGTATACTGTCAATTTCTGTGAATAATAGATCTATATTAAAATCCAGAAGATTTACATCTTACCTATGAATTCTGTACATATTTCTGTTTACTTAGTGAACACATTGCTTACATTATACAGTAAAGAAATATGTAGAAAGCAACATTATTATTCTGGTTTACAACTTCAAGTGCTCTGCAAGTTCTCCTTTATAGTGTTCTGTTTTTTTAAGTATTTTGTTTTTACTAGTTCCTGTTACTTTAAAAAGATATAAGTACAGGAGATATACTAGTTTACATTTTTCTCTTGTTCTGGAAAGCATGAAAATGTGGAAAATTGACCATTCAAATCCTAATGACTCAAGCACCACAGAGAAATGCCACGGGCCATTAGTGCTATTACATCACACTTAAGATTTCAGAAATAATATATAGTAATCTTGATGACAGACATTAAGGAAAAACCAGCAAAGACAAGCTACAAGAAAAAAAAAAGATATGTCAAGTGTACTGAAGTAACCATGCCTAACATAGCAGACAGTGGATACCCTGTGACATAAGGTATGGAATTCTCCTTGCCTTTAAGTGTCTAGAGCATACACAATTTAACATACGATTCTAGGAGGATTCACCCAGACCATACAGAAGATAGCTTTCACCAATAAACACTATTGAGCTCAGCTGGGCTTAAAGCCCTATAACTGTATTGTTAATACAATAAACAAAATACACATATAACTAAAGATGACTTGAAATGTGGTCAATACAAATGGAGATAACTCTAAGTCTGAAATACACACCAAAATTCAAAGACGCTGTAAAAAAAAAGTAAATACTTAATCAACGTCTTTTGTATATTTAATTTCATGCTGAAATATTATTCTGAATATATTAAATAGACTATATTAAAATTAATTTCACCAAAACATTTGGAGTTTAACTTTTTCAATGTGCCTAAAAATTTCAATGTGCCTAGTAAAAAATTTTAAATTACACATTGGTAAAATTATAAAATTTTAAGTCACATATTTATACTGGACAGCAGTACACTAGAAGAGAAAAAAATTAGTCCTTAGAAAACAATAGCAATAGCTCTTAGCTTCTTTAGAAGTACAGGTTCTCAGAGATAGTGAGCAACCCAAACAAAGGACATCCTAAAGCTACTAACAGTTAACAATACATTTCCAGGCTAGGCACAGTGATTCATACCTGTAATCCTAGCAGTTTGGGGGCCAAGGCAGGAGGACTACTTGAGCCTAGGGGTTCGAGATCAGCCTAGGCTACAAAGTGAGACCTCACCTCTACAAAGATCAAAAAATTAGCCAGCCATGTGGTACACGACTGTAGTCCCAAGCTACTTGAGAGGCTGAAGCAGAAGGATCACCTGCGCCTAGGAGGTTAGGGCTGCAGTGAACTGTAATTGTGCTACTGCACTCCAGCCTGGGTGACAGAGTGACACTGACTCAAATAATAAAAAATAAAAAGTAGCCGGGCTCAGTGGCTCAGCCTGTAATCCCGCGCTTTGGGAGGCTGAGGTGAGTGGATTATCTGAGCCCAAGAGTTCGAGACCTACCTGTGCAACTTGGTGAGACCTCATCTCTACAATAAATCAAAAAAATAGCCAGGTGTGGTAGTGCACGCCTGTAGTTCCAGCTACTTGGAAGGCTGAGGCGGAAGGATCGCCGGAGCCCAGCAGGCGAGGCTGCGGTGGCTGGGAGTGGCCACTGCACTCCAGTCTGGGTGACAGAGTGAGACTCCAACTCAAAAAAAAAAAAAAAAAAAAGGGAAGGAGAAGAAGATTAAAAGGGAAGAAACATTTTCTCCTTTGTTCAGGTAAAACCAGTTTCATAGCACAAACTGCCTTCCTTGACAACTGTTATTCTTTTTCAGAATGCTTATACCACCAGTTTAACCAGAAGTTGGTTGGTTAGTAAACAAAAACAGTATATATAATGCTTCTGCTTCATAATGGTCTACTACCTTTAAAAAATCATTAAGTTCTTCTTAAAGATAAGCAATTCCAACCAAGAATCTCCTACCTAGCCAAGCTAAGCTTCATCAGCAACAGAGAACTAAAATCCTCCCCAGACATTCAATTCTTAATACAGTATGCTGCCTCCAGATAATGAATCAGGAGACACTTAGGAAGGAGTTAGGGCACAGAAAAAAAAATGGTCAAGTACACCACAAAAGTACAGGCAAACACAGGGGTAAGAAAGAACACTCACAAAAATGAAAATAAATATATAAACAAAAAAGTTAAAAAGAAACAAAGCAAACCCATAAGAGTACTATGACAAGGATTAAACTCTCCCATATCAATAATCAACTTGAATGCCAATGGACTAAATGTGCCACTGAAGAGACACAGAGTGGCAAACTGGATTAAAAAAACAAGATCTGGCCTGGCTCAGTGGCTCAGCCTGTAATCCCAGTGCTTTGGGAAGCCAAGGTGAGTGAAGTGCCTGAACCCATGGGTTCGAGACCTGCCCGGGTAGCTTGGCAAGACCTCATCTCTACAATAAATAAAAAATTAGCTGGGAGTGGTAGTGCACGCCTGTAGTTCCAGCTACTTGGAAGGCTGAGGCGGAAGAATCGCCAGAGCCCAGCGGGTCAAAGCTGCGGTGGCCGGGAGCATGCCACTGCACTCCAGTCTGGGCGACAGAGTGAGACTCCAACTAAAAAAAATACAAAAAACAAGATCCAACAATCTGCTGCCTCCAGAAAATTCATCTCACTGCAAAAGACACACACAGATTCAAGATTGGAGGCTAGAAAACAAACTTTCAGGCAAATGGAAATCAGAAGAAAGCAGGAGTAGCTATTCTAATATCCAACAAAGCAGCCTCCAAGTCATCAAAAATTAAAAAGGACACAGGACACTACATAATGATAAAAGGTTCAATCCACCAGCAAGAAATATCCATCCTAAACACATATGAACCCAGCAGGAGTACCAGCTTTCATAAGACAAGTACTAAGCAAACTAAAAAAGGACACTGACTCTCACACAATCATAGTAGGATACCTAAATACACCACTAACAGCTTTAGATAGATTATCAAGGAGAAAAACTAACAAGGAGATCTAAAACCTCAACTCAATGCTTGATCAAATGGACATCTACAGAACACTTCACTCGACAACTACAGAGTATACTTTCTACTCATCAGCACATGGAACATACTCATAGATTGAACACATTCTCAGACATAAATAAAGCATGAGAAAATTTCAAAAGATAGAAATAATACCATGCATCTTCTCATATAACAGTGGAATAAAAATAAATATCACCACCAAGAAGCCTCCTCCAAAACACACAAAAACGTGGACTCTAAACAACATGCTCTTGAACAACTTCTGGATCAACACAGAAATCAAAACAGAAATAAAAAGATTCCAGGAACAAACGAAAACAAAGACACACTTTATCAACCTTTGGGATGCCATGAAAACAGTGTTAAGATGAAAATTCATTACACTGAATGCACAAATCAAGAAAACAGAAAGATCACAAGTTGACAGCCAAGCGTCACACCTAAAGGAGTAGGAAAGGTAAGATAACCTAAATCCTAACCTCAGCAGAAGAATTCAGATCACCAAGATAAAATCAGTTACAGGATATAGAAGACAAAAATATCACAGAAAGGATCCACTACACCAAAAGCTGATTCTTTGAAAGGATAAATAAGATTGACAGTCCCCTGACCAGACTGACTACCACAAAGAGAGAGAAAGCCCAGATAAACACAATTAGATATGCAAAAGGTAAAGTCACAACTGACGCTGAAGAAATTCAAAAGGCTATCAGAGATTATGATAAAAACCTGTATGCAAATAAACTAGAAAGCCTAAAGGAAATGAAGCACTTTCTGACAACACACAACTACCCTAGGTTGAAACAAGAAGATACTGGAACTCTAAACAGAGCAATAACAACCCAGAAAATTGACTCAGTCATAAGAAATCTACCTACCAAAATACACCCTGAACCCAATGGCTTCCCAGCTAAATTCTACAAGACATACAAGGAGTAGCTGATGCCAATCTTACTGAAAGTTTTCCAGGCAATCAAGAAAGATGGAATGCTCCTCAACTCATTTTATGTAGTCAACATCATACTGATACCCAAACCTGGCAAAGACCCAACAAGGAAAAGAGAATTACAGACCAATTTCCTTGATGAATATAGATGCAAAAATCCTAAGCAACATTCTAGCAAATTAGGTCCAACAACACATTTCAAGGATCATCTATCGTGACCAAGTGGGTATCATTCCTAGGATGCAGGGCTGGTTCAACATTCTCAAGACCATAAACATAATTCAGCATATCAACAGATGTAAAACCAAGAATGAAATGATTATATCATTAGATGCAGAAAAAGCATTTAACAAAATCCAGCATCCCTTCTTGATAAAAACTCTTGAGTACCTAGGCATAGATGGAACACTCCTCAAAACAGTAAGAGCCATCTATGATAAACCTACAACCAACATTTTTATCAATGGGCAGAAATTGAAAGCATTCCCCCTCCCCCGGAGAATGGGAACAAGACAAGGATGCCCACTCTCATCCTTCCTGTTCAACACTGTATTGGAAGTCCTAGCTAGAGCAATCAGGCAAGAGAAAGAAATCAGGAGTATCCAAATAGAAAAAGAGGAAATCAAGCTATCCCTCTTTGTGGACAATATAACCCTGTGTATCTTGAAAACCCTAGGGAATCTGTCAAAAGCCTCTTAGCACTGATAATTGGCTTCAGTAGTTGCAGGGTACAAAATCAATGCACAAAAGACAGCTGCATTTCTATACACTGGCAACAAGCAGACAGAGTGCCAAATAAAAAGCACAGTCCCATTCCCGATAGCCACACACAAAAATTGAAATACTTTGGCATCCACCTAACCAGAGAAGTGAAAGACCTAAATACAAAATGCTGCTCAAAGAAATCAAGGATGACATAACCAAATGGAAAAACATTCCATGATCATGGACTGGAAAAATCAATATAGTCAAGATGTCCTTCCTACCCCAAGGCAATCTACAGATGCAATACAATACCAATCAAATTACCAACATAATTTTTCTCAGACCTGAAAACGACAATACAGAAATTCATATGAAAACAAAAAAGCACAAATAGCCAAAACAATCCTCAGCAAAAGGAACAAAGCAGGAGGTATCACACTTCCAGACTTTAACTTTACTACAAGGCTACAGTAACCAAAACAGCCTGGTACTGATACAAGAATAGACACATAGATCAATGGAAAAGGACAGAGATTATAGAAGCAAAAACTCAATCTCTCAACCAATTCATCTTTGACAAAGTCACCAATAACAACCACTGTGAAAAGAAGACCATATTTAGGAAATGGTGCTGGGAAAACTGGCTGACCACATGAGGAAGGATGAAACAGGACCCCTACTTATCGCTATATACAAAAATAAACTCTAAATGGATCAAAAAAGGCCAGGCTCGGTGGCTCAGCCTGTAATCCCGCGTCTTGGGAGGTCAAGGTGAGTGAATTGCCTGAGCCCACAGGTTCAAGACCCGCCTGGGCAACTTGGCAAGACCTCGTCTCTACAATAAAAAATCAAAAAAATTAGCCGGGCATGGCAGCGCGCGCCTGTAGTTCCAGCTACTTGGAAGGCAGAGGGGGAAGGATCACCAGAGCTCAGCAGGTAGAGGCTGCGGTGGCCAGGAGTGGCCACTGCACTCCAGTCTGGACAACTGAGTGAGACTTCAACTCAAAATAAATAAATAAATGGATCAAAAACATAAATGTAAAACCTCAAACTTTAAGAATCCTAGAGGAAAACAAAGGAAACACTCTAGAAGTAGACAACCAATTCCTGATCAAAGTGAATGCCATAAAAGATAAGACAGACAAGTGAGACCTCATCAAACTGAAAAGCTTTCGCACAGCAAATGGAATCATCAAGAGAGTGAGAAGACAATCCACAGAATGGGAAAAAATATTTGCTAATTATGTATCTGACAAACATCCAGGATCTACAAGGAACTCAAATGAGTTGAAAGGAAAAAGACAAACAATCCCATTAAAAAGTGGGCAAAGGACATGAATGGACACTTCAAAAAAGATACATAAGCAGCGAACAGATACATGAAAAACTGCTCAGCCTCACTAAACATCACAGAAATGCAAATCAAAACCACAATGAGATGTCACCTAACTCAAGTAAGAATGGCCCTCATCAATAAATCAAAAAACAACAGATGCTGGCAAAGGTGTGGAAAAAGGGAACACTTCTACACTGTTGATGGGAGTGCAAACTAGATCAATCTCTGTGGAAAGCAGTGTGATGATTCCTAAAAGAACT
This sequence comes from Cephalopachus bancanus, assembly GCA_027257055.1. Classification (NCBI taxonomy): domain Eukaryota; kingdom Metazoa; phylum Chordata; class Mammalia; order Primates; family Tarsiidae; genus Cephalopachus; species Cephalopachus bancanus. The sequence continues at coordinate 1,961,692 of JAPVLO010000226.1, forward strand.
AAAAATTGATCTTCCATACGATCCAGCAATACCACTCCTAAGAATAAACCTGGAAGAACATAAATTGTTCTACCATAAAGACACCTGCACATGCATGTTTATAGCTATACCATTTACAATAGCAAAAACATGGAACCAACCCCACAGCCCATCGAAAGTGGACCAGATAAAGAAAATGTGGGCTGGGCGTGGTGGCTCATGCCTGTAATCACAGCACTTTAGGAGCTGGAAGCAGAAGGATTGCCTGAGCCCACAGGTTCAAGACCAGCCTGGGCAACTTGGCGAGACGTCATCTCTACAATAAATTTAAAAATTAGCCAGGTGTGGTGGTGCATCCCTGTAGTTCCAGCTACTTGGAAGACTGAGGTGGAAGGATCACGGCTGAGGCGGAAGGATCAAGGCTGAGGCAGAAGGTCACAGCCGCGGTGGCCATGAGCGTGCCACTGTACTCCAGCCTGGGTGACAGTGAGACTCCAACCCAATGAAAAAAAAAAATTGGGCAACTCCCTCGGGTCCCCTCCCACTGTGGGAGCTTTTCTACCCTCTCAATAAATCCTGCTTTCACACATACACACAAAAGAAATGTGATGTATATATATATATATATATATATATATATATATATATATACACGATGGAGTACTACACAGCCATAATGAAGAATAAAATCATGGAATTCACAGCAAATTGGATGGAGTTGGAAACCGTCATACTTAATGATCTATCACAGAAAAAAAGAACTGAGTACTGAATGTTCTCACTCATAAGTAGGACCTGAATATTAATCACATTAGCACAAGGGAGGGACTGGCAGTCAATGGACACTGCTGGGAAGGTAGGGGGCACGTAGCATTACAAAGGGTACCTGTTCCTAAACCAGGGGAAGTGAGGGCCAGGTGGGGGTCCAAACTTCAGCTACACGCAATCTGCTGATGTAGCTAATCTTGACTTGTACCCTACATCTCTACAATGAAATAAAATTCTTAAAAAGCATTAATTTACAATCAATCTTTATTTATTTCCTTCCCTATAACATTTCACTGAGTTCAATGGAAAAGAAGTCCCAAATCACAACTAAAAGACAGACTCTGCTGTTTTTCTTTTTTCTATTTTCTTTTCTAAAGAAAGGGGAGAAGGTAAGAAAGTTCCTATAAAAAAGAGATTTGAGGACCAGTATTTATCTTTCCTGGATAAAGTCAGCTTTTGTACCACAACTATGCTCCAAGAGTAACTTAAAAGAGCATATGCTATTTCTGGTAACACTTCACTAATAAAACACAATCTGAATTTAGCTCCCCTCCTAAATGGGTCAACCCACGGAAAATCACTAGTGCTCAATTACATGATTAAATAACAAGTAGAATCTGTTGGATTCATGAAAATCTCAATCAAAAGTTGAATTTTCAATTATCAACAGTCAATTAAGAGAGTTTTTCATAAAGAAAAATAAGGATACCTCCAGTACCTTGCATGGCTTATTTAACACATTCATTTACCTCTACTTCTTCATGGAACCCTCTCCATTTAGACAGTAAGGACAGGAGGAAGATGAAGAGAATGGCAGAAATGATAGCAACAGACAAGAGATGGTCATAATATTTGAGAAGCTAGCAAGCAAAGACAAAAATTGCAACTAACTTAGGCAAAGGCAAAGGAGAAGAAGCCAAGCTGTAAACTGATTCAAACTACAGAATCCCAGAAAGGCTCAGTAGTTGAAGGTACAGGTATATATCTGAAAGTAGCTATACAGGTGTAAGTGAAAACAGAAGGAATGAAAGTTCAAATACAGAGACTCCTGGATTCACTCTACAATCTTACAGCCTCTTCACTTTCTTCCACATCAATAAAAAACTTAGAGGTCCACTTTGAAATGGCTGAAACAGAGGAACTCAGAACTCACAGATATTTAGATATAGCTGAGATGGTATGTTTAAAAGAAACATTAAGTGAAAATCTAAACACTGTAAGTGACTTCCCTACCAACTCCTTTCCCCAGTAGGCTCCCAAAACAATGGTAGCCAAGCTTAAACCCTCCAGTCAGAATATTGAAGACTATTCTGGGAAAACTGACTAAAGTAGGGAACAGGGGATGCAGGGGGAGACATGCAGATAGTGACAGCTGGGTGACAGGCATCCAACAAAAATGGCCAAGTCTCCCAGACCATTCACCCTAGTAAAGCCTGCAACTTTATAAGCTGCTCACATACACAGAACTTCCAGTAGCCCCTTTAGTGCCCAGAAGTCTAAGAGATAATGATTACTAACCCTGGATTCTATACTCAGTCAAAACTATTGATCAACTATAAGGGTCAAAAAGAAGGTAATTTAGACATTGAGGATCTCAAAAGCATTACTTCACATGTACTCTGAGGAAACTACTGGTAGATAGATACCATGGAAGGAGAAATGAGATTTAGGAAATGGGGGATCCCACCCAGACAGAAAAGCAAAGGGAATTCCCAAGATAACTACTATGAAACATGACTACAGAATAACTAGTCCAAATTGGAAAAGAAAGGTTTCAACGGGGATATTAGTTACCAAGAGAGAGAGAAAAATAAAAAAACTAATAGATTACACAAAGTCCTTGATGGGTGGGAGGGGAGATTTATACTCCTGGTAGCAGTCTAGAGATAAATTACCAATAGGCGTATAGATCAGGAATCAGCAAACTTTTTCTGTAAAGAGTCAGAAAGTAAATATTTCAGGCTAGTATTTTTGGTTTTGCAGGCCATCTGTCTCTACCACAAGTATTCAGCTCTGGCTTAGTGTGAAAGTAGTCATAAAACAATCCATCAGTGAATGAGCATGGTTGTGTCACAATAAAATTTTATTTACAAAAACAGGTGGCAGACTATATTTGCCTTGTGGGGGCAATAGTTTACCAACCCGACATAGATAACAAAGTGAAAAACAAAAAAAGAGATAAGTAATTAACACCCAGGAAAACAAAAAGATGTATAAGATATAGAATGTATTCCTAATACGCTATATGGCTCAGTTACAAATATTTATATAGTCTTAACAGTATAAACAATAAGTAATGTTTTTAACAAAATTCATTAAGTATACTGGCAAGATAAGGAAAGGGAAAGGGGAAAGGGAAAGAGTGTGCATGAGTCCAATGTCCAAGTGTTAGGGGTGGGGGGATGCAAGATAGGTAAAGCCTCAATACAAAGTCAACAGAATGTCAAATCTGTGTTTTGGCTATCACAAAATAAAGTCAATAGATTAATCCTAAATAATTGAGATAACTAAAAGCTCAAGAATAAGCATGTTATTTGTTTCAAAAAACTTTAAGTTGGTAAAATAAAAGAAACAAGAATTAAAAGGGGTTGCCTCTGAGAAGAAAATCTATTAGTTGGGATTCAGAATTGAAACTTTCCATTTTAAATCTTTGTAATCTGCTTGACTTCTTAAAACCATATAAAGGTATATGACAGATATTGTTAACTGCCTACCTAATAGTCATTTCCACTTCTGTCTGTCTAATATCCATTCCCCCATTCTTCTTACTAACAAAAGCCTGATCTTGTTCAGAGTGGCTATATTTCCAAATAAAAGATATTTGTTTCTCTTAATATGGTCAATAATATGTCAGCTAAGGTTTCCAGAAAATAATCTACTTTCTGACCTAGCTGTCATCCCTTCATACTTTCTCTCCTTTCTTCTTCCTGACTAGAATCCACAGTAAGGTCTGGAGTTACAACACTTACTGGGATCATGAGGAGAAAGCTAAAAGCTAAAAAGATAGCAGAACAGGAAATTCTGGGAAACCCTTGAGTCCTTGGTGACATTACTAAGCAGATACACCAGTACACCAGTACTAAATTGTTATCTCCAGACTACTTGCTGTTATCGAAAATCAATCTCTACATAAGCCAGGTAGTTAGGTTTTCTGTCATTTGCAACTGATTGTATTCCTAATTTGCAGAATTAGTTACTTTGTTAACAATAACGGCTTATGTTAATTTTCAGAGAAAAAAATGAAAGAATCTTTATTTCCCCAGGCTTATCTATTCATCCAGTCTAAAAAAACTAAAAAGGAAAATCTGAGGGGAAAAAAATAAACTCTAGGTGCACATGAAAAAAAGATGTTCATATATGACAAAAAAGATGGGATCTCAAAAATGATCACAACCTCAACTAAATGTTTTCTTCATGTCCTATCACATCTTTCAGGAAAAACTAGTAAATTCCCTTTAGCTTTCTCTTCCCCACAACCCATCTTACTTGCCACTGGTTCATCTCTCTTGAAACCTCACTAATTCAACAACTGCTCGCAACTTAATCTTCTGTCAGACTATGCCTTACATTATCTAAACCACAGAGAGCTCCAGTATCCCGAAGTTTTCAACTGCACAAGGAAAGGAGGTATCTATCTTAAGTCTTCTGTGCCTCAACCTGCAAATACTCAACTAATTAGTGTCAAAAATTTGCTTAACTCTATGTTCAAGAAAATTATAAACTCTCCAAAGGTATGTATGTCTTAAACAGAAAAACACAAGTTTAAATTGCTTTAATTAAAGCAAATTAAGAAAGTGGGAATGAGAAGGGTTAACAATCCAAAACTTAACCATAGATCACTATCTTTAACAGTTGCTAACATTATTTAATTTTAACATTAGAGTACTGTGCATATATTTCATAAGTACTAAAAAATGATACTTCTATGCATAAGCCTCTGCTTTCACCCCACATTTTCTCTATCATTCCAAATAAAAATGTAGGCCTCTGTATTAAAATACAGGCCATTCGCATCAAAAGAAAATTCTTAAACTGTGTACAGCCTACAAAAAAATGGTCAAAGAAAACTGAATACTTTTAGTACTTTACCAAAGTTAACCTCCTGAATATGTCTGTATGATATTACCTTGCTTTTTTCCACATTCTTTTGTAAAGTTATAAAACCTAACAAACCTAGAGAAATATTAAGTAAGAATTTAAATAAGATAACTTACCTTTTATTTATAGGTTTTTCATCTTTTTCATAAGGCTTTACAAACCACTTGCCAATACGTACAAAGTTCCGGTTCATTAAACACCGTTCCAACAGATTGTGAACTGCTTTGAAAAGCAGAGTACGGCATTCATAGGAAAGTCCATTCTCCCACACTCCATCTTCCTCTTCTAAAAAAGCAAAGGAAACAAAAAGTAAAGTAGTGGCACTACATTCAGAACCAAGTAAAAAAAAGTTACCGTTTAAACTCTATTTTCATAAACTTTTTACACCCCACAATATTAAGCTACAATCACTTCAATATACCTCTAGACACTAAAAGATCAGGTTTCAAAGTTATTCCATGAGGAATAAAATGTCTCTGTGCCATGCATTCTATTAAATTACCTGAAAATTATTTTTTCACCTTCTAAAAAGGCAATGATATCATGAACATACATACTTGGTTTCTCTATCAATGAAAAGGATACATGTTTGTATAACCTGGAAAATATTAAATACATTCTATACCTATGATGCCAATTTCTAAACTGGCTCACTTATTAGTTACTTTGTCCCTAATTCTTCCAGTCATTAAACCTGCCAAAAAAGTTAGCCAGTTAATAATTAAACTCAAAACATTTCACATCCATCAGCATTCTAATCCACGACTCTACTATAAAACTAAATGATGAATAAAAAGGAAGCTACTGGCACAAAGCCTAACAAGCAGCGCACTATCATCTACCTTAGGTATCATTTCAACCAAATGACTCCCATGATTACTATTCAGTATAGGATCTTCTACTTGGGGGAGGAATTTAAAAATTTAAAGACTTAAATTGTAAATGGCACTTTTGTCATATAAAGTTATAGCTATCCTCACTAATTACATAGCCTCAATTTTGCCAGCAAACTCATTAATCACCTCAAGTTAATTTACCCACAAAAATTAGTCACTCTGAGATAATTCTGATGTAGTTCAGAAAAAATTTTTCACTATTCATTTCATATCTATTACCAAACAGCCAGTAAATCCTGCTACAAAAATGATAAACACCACTTCAGCATTTTATAATTTTTATTATATTTTAAATTCCTTCATTCAGATAATTATTCTCCTATAACCTGTATATCTTTGTAAACATTTTATAAATAATATATCACCTCCATTCTATTTTTAAGCAAAAATAAATGACAAACCTCTTCAACACTAAACATGTATATACTATACCCACAGAAAAACAATAGATAAACTATGAGTTCCTGAATAAAAGCAGAGGGGTATTAGAAGTCAATCAAACAGGGTTTATATTCAGAACTTATACAACAAATGGGCAGAATAAACATTAACTAAAAAGCATAGACAGTGGACTTTAACTGCACTAGAAATTCTGTGCCACTACAAAGGTTAATGTTGATTTTATATTGTTTCCTAAATGACAGTCAAGTCTTTCAAAGCAACAGACTGTGGTTTTTCTTTAAAAAGTAAGCTTTTTTAAAAATGGAATAAACTTTAGAAAATGACAATACTTAAAAATTAGAAAATGGTTTAAATCATTACTATTAAGCATTATTACTAAGTAGGAAAACTTCACACTCTGTATTGGAGACATCTTTATCTACTTCCATTTAAAACCAAAACGTTTATGAGTTTCACTCTATTAAAGAAAATATTAGGCTAGGAGAAAGAAGAAGTGGTACACAGTGATTTCACTTTATTTAAAGGTCTAGATCACTAGCATATTTGTGAATTGCTGACAGAAAAAAACGAATCTCAACAACTGATCTGCTGCTTTTGGCTTAATCAGGTCTCATTTCAAAATCAAATAACTATGTGAGACTTTTATTCAAGTCACGTGATTTATGATTACTAGAATATACATGTTCTTAATTCCAATAATTATGTTGGGAATATTTCCCAATTCTCCACTTCCCCATGCTCTATTTAGTATCCTTTAAATATAATACCTTTTTATCTTAAAAATCCCTACCTTTTAAGAAGTACAATGGTTGTAACATTTGTCCTATATAAGAAGCCATTACCAAAAATTTTTTTCTAACTACATGTAAGTTTTAAAGAAAAGATCCAAGACACAAAGTAACAATTTATACATAAAGCTGTACAGTTGCCATAAACTTCAAATAAATTTATAAAGTTAATCTAAACCTTAAGAATGAACCTGTCCTCTCAAAAATAATAAATAAAAATATTTGGAATAGTAAAAGCTATAATGCAATGATTTATAAATTTTCACATGAAATTCCGAAAATTTTAGTTTTATTTTCAAAATATATTTCAGTTAAACTTGCAGTTAAGTGATTTAAGAATACTGAAAGTAGTTTTAAAAAGTAATCAGCATTGTCAAGCATTTCTCCCTCATTACTCTAATACTTTTAAAGGGAGGGAATCTCATGCCCCCAAATGCCCATAATTCTCTTTAACACCAAGTGGGAGTTATGCAAAAACAAAGAAGTACAGACCACCTGTTGAGGTTTTTTTTTTCCTAAAGCCAACAAATCTCTGAAGTATACTTTCACCTATGCGGCAAGTGACTAAGCAACCATTGCACTAACATAATTTCATTATCATTGCTGAGGAACTAAGTCCTAATAACACTCAATGAAGAGTGAAGGTTTTTGGTCTGGTTTGGTTTTGTGGAGATCAACTTAGAAACAAGAAGCCTACTGAGCCAGGCTTCTAATATCTTCGTGTTGTAATAACCATAATAAAGGTACTCTCTACATATTGTATTCAGAGATATGAAAAGTAAAATGGTACAACCAACTCACTCAAGATATAAGCACTTTTTACACCAGTTAAAACAAGTCCTTGAATCTCAACACTAGTATTACAATAGGAAAGGAAAGAAGAGGGAAACACATGGCAAATCTTTACCTAGCTCTTTTGAACTTAATCACAGTCTAAAAGTCTGCTTAACGCATTTAAATAAATCTTTTCCTCTTCTGTATCCGTATGCCCAGAGAAAATAGTTTCAATTCTGCATCTGCTGCTACTGGTAGCATTAGGAGTTCTAATCATCACTGTTACTTGAAAATTTTTACAAAGTACTTATTTGAAGAAAGCACAAAAGTTCAAATGCTAAATTTGATTGCCATATTTTTTTCTGAGGATACAGATTACAACGTGCCAAAGTATGTGATAGGTTATCCAACTAATTCTCTATGAATGGGGAAAAACATTTTTAAAAAGTGATATGAACAGTACTCAACATTTTTCTCAAAACTGACATCTTTAAATATCTCCACAGTGAACAGCTGGTAAAAAAAGGAAACTTCTCCTATATAATTTTGCTAAACTACTGAAATGCAACATTCAATATGCTATCGAAATGTAACATAGGCTAATAAATAATGACTCGTTCAAAAATACCATGTATTTCCTAAAACAAAAAGAAATGCTTAAATGCCAGATCAGTGTTTGTCCTGAACAACAATTAATAACCCATTCATTAAACAGGTATTACTGAGATCCTTAAGTTAGCAGCATCATTATCCATGGCAAAACCTGAAAAACTCTGATTTTAAGTTATCTTAGGTTTGAAAATTTTAAATACGCCCTTGGTCAAAAAGGACTGAATTACACAGAGGAAATACAGCAAATGAAGTTGTTACCCAGAGAACAAGTCACAGAAGAGTTGGGTCACAGTAAATTTCACAACAGAAGACAGAAATAAATAAACTGTCTTTAGACTACCTGGGGCACAAAACAATTTTTTAACTTGGCTGGCACTAGATTTCTATGCCTGGCTACTTATCAAACCTGTTAACAGCCATAATTTAAGTTTAAAGTCCACTATAATATCATTCAATAAAAGCGCCCAAAAGTAAATTCGAACTATAGCCCACTTAGTTGGAGCAGTATTATGATTAAATTCTGGTATAATGAAAGTATGTAGACATGTTGCTAAAACCCAGGTTATAGACTCTGGAGCCAGGAAAAAGAACACATATTTTTAGCCCTGACAGAATCTGTTTTTTTACTTCTCAAGGTATCAGCTTTCTCAAAGAGTCTCATCACGGTCTAACTTACTATGATTTTTTTTTAGATGACAAACTTGGTAGATGAAGTAGTTTTTTGTTTATTTTTATTTTAAGGAAAAGAATAAAAGTCAATGATAACAATAAAATTGCAAAAAAGTTTAGGACACAGAATAAAAATATGTAGAAAACTTTTCTCCTTCAAGGACACACGAATGAAACAATCTTGCTCTAAAGCAAAGAGAACCAATCAGTCCTACCCACTATGAGACTTTTGACCAGAGGAACTGAGTTAAGATTTTCCAGTTTTACACCTATCACCCAGTATCAACACAACCACTAAGTTTTACATCTATCACCCAGTATCAACACAACCACTAAACAAAGTCTGCTTTAAAATTTAATTTTTTTAAAAAAAAGGCTGTAACCAGAAAGAAATTTTGTTTCTTAATTCTTTTTCTAACAAAATATATCAATATCAATTCAACTATCCATTCTCCTAGAGTAAAAAGTAAAAAATCATATATGTTTGACTTTTGGGATTCAAGAGATTTTTTGAGCAAATATCTTTCTGGAATGTTAAAGTTAGGCTAGTACTAGTTAGCACAAATCCTGATCCCAAAATCAACAGGCCTTTGCAAATTACTTTGCTAAACAGTATTTTAGCAAAATACAAAATGAGTAGCTGAGAGCTTAAAGTATGTATTAAACCAGATTTGGTTTCTGTAACTGATCTTCACCAGTTAGCAATAAAATGAGTTTACATTCTATTCTATTTCTATATATCAGCTAAACTTTTTAATTGCTAAGTGATATAAGACAGCAAGGCTGAAATTTAAAATGCACTGTGGAACCTGACCAGACTCTTCAGAACTGTCAAAATCATAAAAACCAAGGAAAGCCTAAGAAACTGTCAGTCTAGAGCAGCTTAAGGAGACATGACAACTAAATGTAATATGGTATCCTGGATGAGATCCTAGGACAGAAAAAAATGTATTAGGTAAAAATAAAGTAAATCCAAGTAAAGTATATACTTCAGTTAATAACAGGGTATCAACATTAGTGCATTAATTGTAAAATTGTTCCATTCTAATGTAAGATTTTAACAATAAAGGAAATTGAGTGAGGGTTACATATTAACTCTCCATATCGTTTGCAACTTTTATGTAAATCTAGCACCATCCTACAATAAAAAGTTCATCCTTAAAAAATACACTGTGGATGACAAAAAAGGAGATAAGAGGGTTAAGCAAAGGCAGTTCTGTATTTTTGTTATTGACCATTTCAGTAAAATAAGAAAAACTGAGAATTCCAATATTTGAAAAAAGAAAGGCCTCTCTCCTTTCCCTACCGAGAAAAGGGAGGGTAATATTATCACCATAATAAAAAACATCTCAGTAACAAGATGTGATAGATGCTGAACCAAACAGAAGGACACTGCCTGTGAAGAGCAGGCTCAAGCTAAATTAACCAGCTTTTTAGTTACCACCTGGGTCCTTCCGGTTCCCCTTTCCTCAGTGCTACACCTCCACTTGGAACTCAGGACTGCCTCCAGCAGCTGATGCCACCCCTACTGTCCAGCTGCTCTCTTCTCAGGGGAGCTTAAAAGAAGGAAATAGAGTGCCACAGATGGGAAGAAATGAAAAAGGGGTTAGCTAGAGAGACAGAGGCAGACTAATTACCCCAAAAGGGAGGCAGACGGTGTCCCTGGAGCAAAGAAAAGGGCACGACAAATATACTCCATCTGAAAAGATTGTATTATTCTTTAAGATATGTCTGATTTAAGTAACAACACTCTAAAGTAAATAACAGGTTTTAAAAAGCTGAAGCATTATATAAATACTACTGACTATGGAATCTAAAACAGTACAGGACAGACTCTCAAACAGTAAACATGATCACATACTATTTCTAATTATATTTCAATCACTTCCACTTTAATAAATTTGTAAAAGTTACTTATTATATTCAACATTATTCAGCAAAACCTGACAACAGTTAAAACCTACTCTCCCCAAAATACTTATATTTACATTCAAGATCATTATCTGTTTTAAAATACAGATACTGCCATTTTTGAAAATTTTGCTAAAAACAAAAGTCAAACTAGAGAAGATATTTTAAAAATTAAGATATTTTAAAACCCATTCCAGTAGAAAAAACATATCTGACTGATAACATGAAACCTAGAGGAAAAAAAAAAAAACCCCACATAGTGTTTTCACAATATAATAGTCTTTAATAGTCCTTTAACTTTCAGAGTATTATACCTACTATGGTAAAATCACATATTATATATATTACCTTTACTAATTCCACAAAATGTATATCATAGAATTTTTATGTTAAAAAGTCAGTTCAGGTGCTCTACTAACTTAAAGACCAAACCATTAAGTCAGCATTATAGTTGTATTAGCAATTACATTTTAACAACAAATATAGTTTATCGATAGCTTATAGATAGTTTACCAACGACATTAACAGTCTTCAAACATTTTGGTGAATTTTGGGGTCACTTAAAGTAACAATCAAATCAAGTGCTATATACAAATCAATGAAACAAAAAGAAGACAAGTTTAGCTTTTGGAATGATGATCAGAAAGCATTATATTGCTAAAATCACTATATACACACACATCATATATGTACATATACATATACCCAAACACGTCACTTTATTTAGACGTATGTTGCCTACTTAGAACTAAAGACTAGACTATCCAGCAGGCATCTTACTAGGGAAACTATAAAAGCTGGAAAGCTTTATCATGAAAAAGCTTTATTATCTTAAAAATAAGAACACTGAAGAGTGTGTTCATTAGAAGATAAAAAGCCATTATCCAAACAAAGTAATACACACTTTGCTATACAAACGGTCTTACTAAGTACTAGTTCAAGATACAGACACCTGGATTACATTTCATCCCAAAATAAAATAGATCCCATAGGTCAAACAGACAATAGAAACTTCAGACTTCTCAATTTCTTTTTTTTTCTTTTTTCTTTTTTTTTTTTTGAGTTGGAGTCTCACTCTGTCGCCCAGACTGGAGTGCAGTGGCCGCTTCCAGCCACCGCAACCTCGACCTGCTGGGCTCTGGCGATCCTTCCGCCTCAGCCTTCCAAGTAGCAGGAATTACAGGCATGCGCTACCACGCCCGGCTGATTTTTTGATTTATTGTAGAGATGAGGTCTCGCTGCCCAGGCGGGTCTCGAACCCGCGGGCTCAGGCAATCCACTCACCTCAGCCTCCCAAAGGCGCGGGATTACAGGCTGAACCACCGAGCCCGGCTCAGACTTCCCAATTTCAAATAAGAATTTTTTTTTTTCTTTTTGAGCCGGGGACTCACTCTGTCACCCAGGCTGGAGTGCAGTGGTGCAATCACAGCCCACTGCAGCCTTAATCTCCTAGGCTCAAGCAATTCTCCCTCCACAGCCTCCCAAGGAGCTGGGATTATAGGCACACACCACCATGCCTAGCTAATTTCTCTGCTTTTTGTAGAGAGGAGGTCTCACTATGTTGCCCAGGCTGGTCTGGGAATTCCAGGCCTCATGCAACCCCTGCCTTGAACTCCCAAAGTGCTGGGATTACAGGCATGAGCCACTGTCCCCAGTCAACAAATAAGATTTTTTTTTTAAGTTATCGAGAAATTCTAAATTTACCTATCAAGAATCATTATCAAACTTGTTGAAGACGCTGGCACCTTGCTGCACACAGCTAAAGATTCAGTTAACACTGACTCTAACAGACTAAAGTAAACACAAGCTTCAGCAATTACATGAACAACTATAGTTTCTCTTTCCAAAGTAGTATTTGGTCCTAAAAGTCAAGAAGACCAGGAAGTAATCATACTGATTTGGTCACAATAAAATTATTTCTGGGTCAGACTTGGTGGCTCTGTCTGTAATCCCAGCACTTTGGGAGGCTGAGGTAAGTAGACTGCCTGAGCCCGCGGGTTCAAGACCAGCCTAGACAACCTGGCGAGACCTCGTCTCTACAATAAATCAAAAGTTAGCCAGGCATGGTAGCGCATACCTGTAGTTCTGGCTATTTGGAAGGCTGAGACAGAAGGATATCCAGAGCCCAGCAGGTCTATGCTGGGGTGGCCGTGAGCGTGCCACTGCACTCAGCCTGGGCAACAGAGTGAGACCCCAACTCAAAAAAAAAAAATTATTTCTGTGTAACCTTTTAAATTATGACCCATATTCTATAAAAGCTAAACACTGGCACTTGTATCATATCAATATAGTCTGATAAAACAGTATCTAGAAGAGTCACTTTCCAAAAATAACAAAATTAACATAAGCTTTCATATGCTAATAAAATAAGAAACACAAATAACAAGATAACTATATGCCTTTAAAAAAACCCCACAAGATAAGGTTACAACAATTCTAGGTACTTTTATAATCCTCTGCTTATTCATGCAAAAGACAGCAGTGGCAGAACTGACTCAAAGGTGAAATACATTTCACTTCAAAGCTATTATATGACTTTGTTAGGAACTTTATGCTCCCTGATGCCATTTTTCTTAGATTAATGCAACATGCTTTCCTTGGGCCCTAACCACCTGTGAGAAATTAAGAAGGAAGACGGGTGATGGAAGGAGAAAGTTATTCAAGGCTTAAAAAGTCAGCCATAACACACATGGAAAATTTAAGTAAAACAAAATCATCATTGTGAAATAAAACATGAAGTTCAGTTTTTATCTGGCTTCATACCTAACAGTGTTCCCTATACATATATGCACAAAAACTTAATCTGTAATACAAATGATATTTTGGGGCAAGTATACAATGTTGCTAGAAATGATAAGTTGCTTTCACCTGATAAGTCATGGTGAATAAGGTCAGCAAAATTGGGGTCTTCACCCCACCAAAATATCCACAATTCTCTTCTTCCAGGTCTTTGATCTCGCCGCCAAACACCAAGTACATCTGCCTTAAGGCAGCGACTAAAACTACTCAAAATGGGGTCTTCTTCTGTCACAGGAAACAGGATAGGGGCAGAAGTTGGGCCTTGCCATACATATCTTTTCCATTTTATTCCTGTCAAGTCAGCCTGAAGGAAAGAAAGTATAATTTTTTATTATCACACATTCACTCAAAGTATTCAATATAAAGTCCCTTGTTTCACTACCACATTACAATTCTTCAATACATGCTTAAGATACTGAAAGCAAATTAGGACACACACAAAAAAACCCCTTTATAATTCTGATAATTAACAACGAAGAATTTAAGGAAAAGAACACGAAGTTAAAAATTAACACCAGCCAGGCTTGGTGGCTCAGCCTGTAATCCTGCGCTTTGGGAGGCTGAGTTGAGTGGATTGCCTGAGCCCGCAGGTTCGAGACCCGCCTAGGCAACTTGGCAAGACCTCATCTCTACAATAAATCAAAAATCAGCCAGGCGTGGTAGTGTGCGCCTGTACTTCCCAGTTACTTGGAAGGCTGAGGCGGAAGGATCGCCAGAGTCCAGCAGGTTGAGGCTGCAGTGGCCAGGAGCGGCCACTGCACTCCAGTCTGGGCGACAGAGTGAGACGTCACCTCAAGAAAAAAAATTAACCCCATGTCACTGAATAGCAAGTCAGTAATGTGTCCCAAGTAGAAATAAAATAAACTTAATGGTGTTAAACTTAGACATGTACTTTAACGCTGTACACTGAGTATACACTTTTTCTCTGTCCTAAATGCTACTTAACTGATCACATTTTTTCGCTGGTGTCAAACTTTTAATTGAAAATTAATTCTTAAAGACCCTATCCTGGAGCTTTATTCCATGTTCACAGAAGTCATGGCTCTAGTGAAAGGACATCTAAACAATTACTGAAAAAAATTCATGTTAATTCTACACACACACACACACACACACACACACACACACACACACACCCCCACCCTTTAGGAAAAGTCAAAGAGCTGTTCACAAAGAACTGTCAGATTTTTGCTAGTCTATCTTCAAAGAAACTGATCCTAAAAGTACCAAAAATAGATTGAGCTAGAGAAGACAGAGAAATATAAAACCTAGTGTATGTTTTATTATATCTGAAGAGATGCTGATTAATGGACATTATAAAGGAAACAACATATTTTATAAGGAAATCTATTAAAGATCTCAATTTAGCATCACGAAAGAAATTTGACAAAAGAATTCAGTAATTTTTAAATCTGACTTACAGGAGCAAACCATAAGATGCCAAAAATGAAACTGCTGATACATTACAGGCAGTTTACACTTGCCAACTAGTTGTGCTCCGCCCACTTAATTCACTCACCTATCATACACTCTTTTAATATTTCTCACAGCACGGGGAAAAAAGGAAAAAAAATACAGTCACCCAAATTTAAAGTCAATGGTGAAGCTAAGCTATTGTCCAATTCAGGACTAGATGTTTGCAACAGTTGGTACTTTTTTAAAGTCTTAGATAGCAGACCTGGGCCAACCTACACAATTGTCATCTCTATGTCCCTCTTCCCCAGACTTATCATCGCAATAAAACAAGGAGCAGCTTGCTCAAAATATTCTTAAAAACCTCCTGCGTTAGTCCCCTTTACTCTCACAAAAACAATGCTCTAATAAAAGCAAGCCGGCTAGAAACTGTCCAAATGGCAAAGTGTTTTCAAAGTTTAAAAAGAAAACATATGAAATGGCACCCACTGGTTTCCACAGAAGGATCTGAAGTCACCCAAGGAAGAAACTAACCTTGTCTTAGCTTGACTCATACCCAAAAAAAAGTAAAAACGAAGAGAGGCTTTTAACGCGTAAGTTCTGGGGTCGCGTTTATTCCAGGGCGAGGCGTTAAAGGCAGTGGGAGTCGGGGCAATAATGGAAAGTGTGAGAAGGGATCCGCGGTCCGCCAGGAGAAGAGCAACAGTTAAGGAGGACACGGAGGGAGCGATCAGCGTCCTGCCAGCTGAGGAGCCCAAGTTGGAGACGAGACGACAGGGGGAGAAGAGTCCGAAACCGGGCGAGGAAAGACGCCAGCACTCCGAAGACAGAGCCGCGCCGGCGGGAGGGCGAGCGCCGTCCCCCGGGGCCGGCGGCGGGGCCGGAGGGCGCCGGCTCGGCTGGGCCCGGCCCCGGGACTCGGGCATCTGGGTCCGACCCGGACCCCCTCCCCCACGGCCCGAGGGCGCCCCGCGCGCCCCCCTCCCTCCGCGCCCGCCGGCCGCGGCCCCGGCACTCACCAGGCAGAAGAGGTTACAGTGACAATCTTCCAGGCTGGCCCCGTTCGGCACGAAGGAGGAACTCATCGTCCCTCACAGCAGCCGCCGCCGGCGCCACAACCCACCATCCGCCATTACCGCCGCCTCCGACCAGAGAGAGAAACACAGACACCGGGGAGGGCGGGGGGGGTGGAGGTTGGGGGGGCGGTGGAAGAGGAGGCCGCCGGGCCGCCCGCCCTCCCCACCCACCCCCCCGCCGCCGCTGCCGCCGCCGCGAGCAGCCCCCGCCGCCCGGCCGGCACCCAGCCGCCCGGGGCCGAGGGCCGGAGGCGGGAGGGCCGCGCCGCGCTCGCCCGGCTGGCCGGGCTGCGAGCCCGCGGCCGCTCGTCGCTCTCCGGGGGACGGGGGGATGCGTGCCCCTTCCCCAGGAAAAATAATAAATTACACAATAAATAATCGATAGAGTCCGAGGCGGCAGAGCCCGAGCCCCGGGGGGTTCTCCGGGGCGAGGAGGCGCCCGCGGAGGGGCGGGAAGGGCGAGAACCCGGAGAGAAGCCCAGGCCCCCGGCCCGGCAGCGGCGATGTCCTTAAGCCCAGAGTCTCCTCAGTGGCGGAGGTGGCGGCGGCGTCTGCGGGCTCAGACCATTCTCTGGCTGTGTCTTCGTGTCGTCCCTGGGTTGAGCCGGGCTAACGTCTGCCCTCCTGCGGCCTCACCGCCTGGACGCCGTGGTCGCCCCCATTTTGTGGGCCCAGCGGGCGGTGTTTTTCCCCCTTTAATCCGAATTCACGGGTTTTCCCTTCGCTTTAATGGCGGCCACAGGGACCAGCTCGCCCTCTCTGCTCGCCCATTGGCCGCCTTGAGGTCACGTGGGCCCGGGCTCCGTGGGGAGGGGGAGAGAGAAGGGAGTGAGGGAGGGCCGGGAAGCTTTCGGCCGAGGCGGAGAGCCCCGGGGACCGGGCAGCCAGCTGGTGGCCACTGAGACAGCGCCATCTGCTGGGTGCCCCGGCCAGTGTAAAATGACCCGAGGCCCTAGCCCTGTCTTTCCCCTTGCGGGGAATTTGCAGTACGAGAGGGTTCCCCCTCACAATCTATGAGAATTACGTGGAAATCAGTTTGAATTCTTTGGAAGAGAAAGTGTTGGCAAAAATTCCAAGGCATTCTCATTTGTTCCCCGAGGTCGCTAGGGTGCTGCGCAGAAACCTCTGTACTTGGGAGTCAGGCTATCTGGATGGAGGCAAGACTCAGCCACTTAAAAGTTGTGCTAGCAAGAAAGAAACATTAAGAAACAATATAGCCTTGTGGTTAATAGGCTGAGAACTAGAGCCGCACTGCCTAGGTTCCAAGCTCGAGCAAGTTACTTACCCGCTTTGTGTCTCAGTTTTCTCATCTGTAAAACGGGGAAAACTTTCCCCTGACTTCGTAGACTTCTTGTGGTAAGTTAATACAAATTAAGCAGGTAGCCCAGTGTCCAGCTCAGATAAGCATTGTTAAGAATTAACTGCTTTTGCTGAGCCGGGAGGATTGCTTGAGACCAGGAGTTTGAGACCAACCAGAGGAAAAAGTGAAACCCCCGTCTCTACAAAGTATAGACAAATTAGCTGGGCTCGGTGGTAAGCGCCTGTAATCCCAGCTATTCAGGAGGCTGAGGAGGGAGGATCGCCTGAGCCCAGGATATCGAGGCGGCGGTGAGCCATGATCATGCCACTGCACTCCAGCCTGGGCAACAGAGTGAGACCCCTGGTTCAATGATAATAAGAAGAAGAAGAAAAAGAAGAAGGAGGAGGAGGAGGAGGAGAAACAGCTATTATTGTTGTCATCATTACCTTATGTGGTTATTGTGTGGAGTAAGTGAACTAGTAGTGTATGAAAGGTCTCATAGAGTCTAATCTCCCTGAGCAACAAGACTTTTTTGTTTACTCTTGTCTTCCTAAAAGGTTCCTAGCACACCATAGGTGCTTGATATTTGTGGATCTACAAATGAATGGATGGCAAGAAGTAAGAACCAAATAAAAGGCTAGTTATCTTCTGCATAAAACACCCAATCCTTGGCTGGATTAGCACTTCAATGTAAGAGTTCAAAACATTTTCCCTAAGGGTTTTAGAGAGGATTACAAGAAAGAAGGGAGGAGAAAAAGATGATTCAGAAGTTAGAAACATCAGTAAGTTAAGGTTTACCATAATTTTAAGTCATTTTTTTTTTGTAAAATAAATGATGGAGTCTTTCATATCATGTCTTCAGTCACAAAATGAAAAGAATTCCTCATTCATCCATTTGTTCATCTGTGGTGGTGACAAGCCCAGATCTGAAGCCAAAAGCCTATCGAATAAGTTCTACCACTTTCTAGTTGACCTTCCATCAAATTTTACCTTAAATTAATTTTTAAATTAATTAGTTTTTCTTACTCTCAGTTATTGTAAAATGGGGATAATAAAAGTAGGTTTCTCCTGAAGGGTCTGGTGAACAAAACAATGCAAGTATAGTGCCTGCCACAGTGCTTATTAATGTTAACTATTAATATCATTTTAAAATCACTTTTGAGCTCCTGCTGGCTCAACTGAGTTTATTCCTGGACTGTGCTAGGCGTAGGATACAAATATGAATAAGATACCTGCCTGTCCCTCAAGATTCCTGAAGAGAGTCAATAAAGAGAATATTTCCTACAGAATAAGATAAAACACAATGGGGGTAATTGCTTGAATAACATATGTATCAACTCTGGCACCATAGGAGCACTAGAGGAAGAGCATCAAAGTCAAAGAAGGCGTCATAAAGTAGGTAGCTTTTGAAATCAGATTTGAAGGATAAAATGAATTCTTATAAAGCCCTTTGAAGCAGTTAAATCTTATTAAACCCAATTCAGATCCAAAGTCCACAAATCAAAGTCAATTATACAACCAGGACTAATTCAATCCAGGAGCTCAAATCAACTAAGGTCAGCATCCTTTATACTGAGTGCCAGCACAGAGAGACAGCAATCCCCAGATCCAATGAGGTAAGAGCTCTTCTGCTGTCTCTCTTTGCCTGAGAGAATCCTCAGATCTTTGTTCTGCTGCTTGCCTCCATCTGAAATATCCTCCCCTGCTTCGCATTTAAAAGGTACCCATCCTCCTTAGAAGTCTTGCCTTCTATTGTCCCCAGCCCCTGACTTGAGCACCTTCCTTATGACTCCAGTGGTAGGTAGAATCTGCCTGAAACCTACCAGGTAGGAAGCAACACTTGATTGACCTTTCATTTGAATGTCATTTTCTCAAAAAGAAGGAGACAGAAGACAAGGGAGGAAGACTCAGAAGAAAAAGTCTGAGAGAGGATCACGGAAAGGAGAGAGAGAGAGAGAAGCAGAAGAAAGAGATTGAGAGACCAGAGAAGCAAAGGGGAGGAGGGGAACCCCAACTGCGAGGGGAATTGAAACATCATTGGGGAAGAGGGAAAGAGAAGACAGCATTATCAGCCCACAAAGAACATATCAGTAACCACTTACATTTTATTTAAATGGCATTTTATGTGATTTGAAGAGTAATGAAAACAGGACAATAATATGTCACTGTAGGTTCGTCAATTGCAACAAATGCGTCACTCCAGTCAGGGGTGGTGACTCATGGCTGTAATCCCAGCATTTGGGGAGGCTGAGGTGAGAGGATTGGTTGAGTCCAGGGATCGAAGACCAGCTCAAGCAACACAGTGAGACCTCGCCTCTACAAAAATTAAAAAATAAAATAAAATTAGCTGGGAGTTGTAGCACACCTGTAGTCTCAGCTCCCTGGGAGGCTGAGGCAGAAGGATTGCCCAAGCCTCCAAGGTCAAGACTGCAGTGAGCCATGATCATGCCACTACACTCCATCCTGGTGACACAGTGAGACTCTGATTTAAAAAAAAAAAAATAGACCTGGCATGGTGGTTCACGCCTATAATCCCAGCACTTTGGGAGGCCGAGGTGAGAGGATTGTCTTAGCCCATGGGTTCAAGACCAGCCTGGGCAACTTGACGAGATCTCATCTCTACAATAAATGAAAAAAATTAGCCAGGCATGGTGGCATATGCCTGCAGTTCCAGCTACTTGGAAGGCTGAGGTGGAAGGGTCACCTGAGTCCAGCAGATCAAGGCTGCCATGGCTGTGAGTATGCCATTGCACTCCAGCCTAGGTGACAGAGTGAGAATCCAACTCAATATATATATATATCTCACTCTGGTGGGGGATGCTGATAATGGGAGGCTATGTATGTGTGAAGGCAGAGGTTACATGGAATTTTAAAAGAGTAGTGGAAATAAATAGAAACAGTACACACATTGCCAAAAGTTTGGAAAATACCAAAAAGTATAAAGAAGAAATTTTTAAATGTTCATTACCTTCCAAAATGTCTATAACATTAACTAACCACCTTTTAGCATGTTGACAAATTTTCTTCCAGACTTTTCACCATATATATTCTCCCTATATGGTTGAGCTAATACTATATATACGGTTAACTACATACATTTATAGACCATCTAGTACATGCCAGGTCACGAATGGACACGACAGAGAATATGCAAGAACCTCATAATCTTGCTAGATATGGCAGTTGGACAGTTAGACAAACTGGGATCATGCTTTCTAGCTCCCTAAATTCAATTTACCCATTTGTAAAATGTGTATGTAATAATAGCATCTAAATGTCAGTGTTGTTGCAATGATTAAAAGAGATAATCCAGCCGGGAGCAGGGACTCAAACCTGTAATCTCAGTACTTTGGGAGGACTGCTTGAGTCCAGGAGTTCGAGACCAGCTTAGGCGACATAGCAAGATTTCATCTCTACAAAAAATAAAAAGATTCACTGTCCTTGTAGTCCCAGCTACTCAGAAGGCTGAGGCAGAAGGATCACCTGCCCAGGAAGTTAAGGCTGTGGTGAGCTGTGATGGTGCCACTGCTCTGTGTGTGTGTGTGTGTGTGTGTGTGTGTGTGTGTGTGTGTGTGTGTGTTGGGCAGGGGGGGTGAGAGAGAGACAGAGAGAGAGAGAGAGAGAGAGAGAATGAATGAATGAATGAATAAGAAGCCAAGTAAAATAGAAGCCAATCAGGAATTATAAGTTAAATATTAAAGGTCACCTTGGGTCAATAATCACCTATTATCTTCTGCTCTTTGAAGTGTGGATTCGCTCAGTGATCTACACTTAAAACTGGTCTGTAACTCCTTCAGGCTTTTTGGGGGTCCATTCTGAATGAGATGGTGAAGGCACCAGTTTACAAACCACTACCTGGCCTCCAGGAAGGAGACAGAGGTACAACACCTGAGGCAGAGAAGCCTAGGAAAAGGCACCTGATGCTCCCTAACTGATTCTGAAAAATCTCAAAGTCTAGAGTGGCACTATATAATACAAATGTAATGAGAACTGCATAAGTAATTTGAAATTGTTCAGTAGCCACATTTAAAAAGTAAAAATAAATAGATTAAATGAAAATTAATTATGTATTTTATTTATCTATATCAGAATTATTATCATTTCACATGTAGTCAATAAAAAAGTATTGAGAGAGTTTGCATTCCTTTTTTTTGGAAAAACAAAGCCTTCAAAATCAACATGTATTTTCACTTACAGCACATTTCAATTCAGACTAGTCACATTTCAAGCGCCTAATTGCCGTGTGTGACTAGTGGCTACTGTGTTGAATAGCACAAACCTAGAGTTAAAAACTGAAAGCTAAGGACCAGTTAAGCTGTGGAATGAGTGGTCTTGAGCCTGGGGACAATATTGATTTTCTTAAGGTCATGTTAATGGTTTAATGTTGTACTTAATTCAATTTTTTAAAAAGGCTATGAAGTTACAAACCATTTTTATTTACTGAATGCACAGCCACTACTTCATTGAATGTAGAAATAAGTAAGCTTAAAAGAAATCAGCAAATTGAGACAATTAAGAAACATTTCCATTCTAAATATCAAATATCCTGAATTGTCTCAAAAGCTGTCCTGATTTGCCATTTTTCTTAACCTCAAATTTTGTTTACCTAAAAATGTTTCATCCTAATATTAAACTCAAAGTCAATTTCCTCTAATTTTCTTACTTTGGTAACAGGTTTGTAAACCTTCATAAGCAAATCAGACATTCCCCTCTCCTATCTTTATTCTACTTGAACCAATCATTTAAACTCTCTGGATCTAATTCCTCAAACATTATGGTAAGATTATATTAAACAATTGCTATAATTTTAGTCCCAGCTACTTGGGAGGCTGGGGTGGAAGGATCACCTGAGCCCAGGAGGTTGCGGATATGATGAGCTGTGGTGCACTCCAGTCTCTAACAAAGCGAGACCCTGACTTAAAATAATAATAATATTGCTATAATTTAATATGTGGTAACATATGTCAGGCATGGTGCTAAGTATCTTTGCCACAGTTTCTAATGTAAGTACTTTGTTATCCTAATGTTCTAGCTTGAGATGCGGTGGTTTAGAGAGCAACTTGCCTGAGGCCAGAGAGGTCTCTAAAATAAGTTAAAGGAGCCTAGTCTATTATGAAGGACTCCGGAGAAACTTCCTGGGGAAACAGTTGAAACTAAACCTTGAAAGATGAGTTGGATTGAACCAAGAAAAGATGGAAGGGGGAGGGGAAGGACAAGCACAGAAAGAAAATGGGGAGCACTGGAGAGCCCGGTGTTGGTGGTAAAGGGTTTTGGCTGAAGAAGTAACCCCAGGGCGGAATCATGAAGAGTTTGGATTTTATCCAGAAGAGAATGAGTAACCATCGAAAGACTCCAAACATGAGAGTGACGAGCTAAGATTTGTTTTTAGAAACAAGATGCCAGGAAACTAGTTGGGTGCATTGTGGTAATCCAGGCAGGAAGTGACGAGGCCCGAGCTAATTAAGAGGAGCTTGTCTAAAAACATCCTTTCTGTTTTGCATTTATTCCTTTGGTCAAGGCATCAATGAGGAAGGTGGAGAAGTAGACAAAATCACTTTTGCAGAATGCTGAGTATGCCTTTCTTACAAAGCATATGATTTTTTTCTCAGAGTGGCCAAAGCTGAGCAAGGAGACAAGTGCAGTTCTTTGAACCTGCTCCTGCTAATAAGTTCCAGGCAGAACTTTGGTCTCACAGGATAATTATTCCTGCCCAGATACAAACTGATTTGCAATTTTATTGTTCTCTTCCCCCAAGAAGAGGTTCAAAGGAGTTCAAAAGATGTGATCAGCCAAGAAAATAGGAAGATTATTCTAGAATCTCTTGATTCTCCCAAGAGCTTATAAGGGATTTAATAGTAATATAAACAAAGTTACCTAGGTTTTATAACATTTCTACCACTGGATTTGATATTCATTATATATATATATATTTTTTTTTTTTAATGGAGAGAGAGAGGGAGATCCTCCAGCCTCAGTATCCCAAGTAGCTGACACTACAAGTGTGCACCACCAAGCCACAGCAGTTTTGTTTTATTTTGTTTTGTTTGTTTGTTTTTTGGTAGAGAATGGGGTCTTGTTTTGTTACCGGCTGGTCTCAAACTTCTGGCTTCAAGCAATCCTCCCATCTCAGCCTCCCAAAGCTCTGGCATTACAGACATGAGTCACCACACACAGCTCCACTTAATGCATGTTGATGCATGTGATGATTGAGCGGTATACAACAGTGTGTCAGAAATAGGTCTGACCCTCAAGAAAGATTTAATTCTCAAATTATGTCATGAAATAAATAATTGTAAGTTGTATTTGAAAATACCTAAAGGCCGGGCTCAGTGGCTCATGCCTGTTATCCCAGCACTTTGGGAGGTGGAGGTGAGAGGATTGCTTGAGTCCAGGGGTTCAAGACCAACCTGGGCAACTTGGCATGCCCAGCTAATTTTTTACTTTATTTTATTGTAGAGGCGAGGTCTCGCCAAGTTGCCTGGGCTGTTCTCAAACCGCAGGCTCAGGCTGTCCACTCACCTCAGCCTCCCAAAGTGCTGGGATTGCAGGTTGAGCCACTGAGCCTGGCTTACAATAAATTTAAAAATTTAGCCGCGTGCAGAGGTTCACACCTGTAATCCCAGCACTTTGAGAGGTGGAGGCAAGAGGATTGCCTAAGCTCAGGGGTTTGAGACCAACCTGAGCAACATGGCAAGACCACATCTCTACAAAAAAAAAAAGTTTAAAAAAATCAGCTGGGCATGGTGGCACAAGCCTGAGGTTCCAGCTTGGAAGGCTGAGGTGGAAGTATCATCTGAGCCCAGCAGGTCGAGGCCGCAGTGGCCGTGAGCATGCCACTGCACTCCAGCCTGGGTGACAGAGTTAGACTCCAATGCAAGAAAGAAAGAAGGAAGGAAGGAAGGAAGGAAGGAAGGAAGGAAGGAAGGAAGGAAGGAAGGAAGGAAAGAAGGAGAAGGAAGGAAAGAGAGAGGGAAAGAAAATGTCTAAAATAGGTATAGATCAAATATTGTAGGATTGGAAAAAGAAGGGGCTACCTCAGGTCAGAAGGAAGAAAAGGTTAGTGGAGAAAAACTTTGTATTTAAAGTGGCTATAAATTGACTAATAAGATTTGAACTTGCAGAGATTTGGGGAAGAGCAATTTAGGCCAGTGTTTCCCAAACTGGAGTTTGAGGACAAGGTTCTAAAGGATGTTATTGGAAATCCCATGTAAAACGTGTTCTTGATTGTGTTGGTAATTTGTCTGTTTGGTCTCAGATGACTTTTTTCTCTCCTTCTACTCTTCTGTATTGCAAGAGGCTACTCCTTGCAAGTGACATTTCTCAGCCTCTTAGCAATTTCCCTGTGGTTAGGTTTGGCCAATGGAGGCAAGAGTGGCATGTAAGGGGCCAGGAGGAGGCTGTCTTTTTCTCCTTCTGCCTGTGCTTCAGGCAGTGTCACCAGTATTGGCTATGTCTTTGTGATTCTAACTGCAGAGAGACAGCCTCTCTCTGTGGCCCCAGCTTCTGCTGGGCAGTCCTGGCTCCTGGGCTCTGGTCTGGTGTGTTTGTTATCTATTGCTGTATAATAAATTACTTCACAACCTCACAGCTTGAAACAACAAACATTTTATTATCTCATGCAGTTCCTGAGGTTTAGTAATCTGCCAGTGACTTAGCCAGGTGGCTCTGGCTCGGGGTTTCTCAAGAGGTTGTAGTCAAGATGTGGGCTGGGGCTGGAGTCATTTCAAGGCTAAAGTAGGGAGGAGGAATTCACTTCCAAGTTCACTCGCATGGTTGTTGGTAGGACAGAGTTTCCCTCTGCCAGGTGGACTTCTCGTTTGATCTGTACACAACTTGGCAGCTTGTTTCTTCAACAGGGAAGGGGGGAGGGGAGAGAGAGAAAGACAGAGAGAGAGAGACAGAGAGAGAGAGAGAGAGAGAGAGAGAGAGAGAGAGAGAGAGAGAAGACCAAGATGGAAGCTGCAAACTTTTTGTAACCTAATCTCAAAACTAATATATTATCACTCTTCTTCACACTATTGGTCACATAAACCAACTGTGATGAAATATGAGAGCGGGCTACACTAGGGTGTGAATACCAGGAGACAAGAATAAGTGAGGGCTATTGTGGATACGAACTACCACAGTTCACTCTCATTCCCCAGTGATTCATGTTCCTTCCACGTGCAAAATACACTCACTTTCTCCCAAAGTAACCAAAAAGTCTCATCTCATTACAGCATCAGCTTGAAGTCCAGGTGCAGTTGAGGCTTCTTGAGTGTAATTCCTTAAGCTCAACTACTTGAGTCCAGTTTCTCTCCATCTGTGAAACTAAAGAGACAACTTATCTTCCTCATCATACATTCAACATACAATGATGAGACAGGTGTAATAGGGTAACAGCCAAGGAGTCACTGGTCCATTTTCATTCTGAAATCCTTCTGAGCAAATGTTGAAAGTTTCTTAAGACTCGAGGCTTGGAAATAACTCCCCCTGGCTCTCGGGGTCTTGGTTCAGCCCTTTGAATCATCCTCTCTTGTTCATAAAAGATAGCCCATGTTTGCAGCTGAGAATTATTCTCAGTTTCTTGCCAGTTGAACTTTGAGGGTCCAAAGGCCTCTTTTCATTTTGTACTGTATCTATCTGAAAGGACATAAGATGGAGTCAATATACACAGTGAGCAGCCATTTTAACATTGCTTAGCTTTGTCATATTTTTCTAGCAGTTCACTTTGTCACTTTTTTCTAGCAGCCCTCTAATCAACAGCCAAGGACAGAACCGGTTTCTCTGAGGTAGCTATTGATAATTGTCTTACAACCCCTTCCCCAGCTTGTTTTGTAAACAAGTTGGCCTAATCACTCCTTCATGATCTTCATAACAACATGGCAACATTCATGTGACTAGCCCACCCACCTGCTTGCTGTCCATCACCTGACTTCAGTACCTGTGCTTATCTGTCCCCTTCCTGATGATATGGAACAGACTACCACCCAATCACCTTAATGACCTGCCCCCATCAAAGGGAAGGTTTAAAAGCATTCAACTTTGAGCAGCCATTTGCCATTACTTTGTTAAACTCTGGTGTGTCCACGTGGCTCTTTGAGCTATGGGCACCAAATTTCCTAGCTTTGGCCCCCTCCCCTACCTTGGGGAGGTGAATCAATCTCTCTCTCTCTCTCTCTCTCTCTCTCTCTCTCTCTCTCTCTCTCTCTCTCTCTCTCATTTACTCTCGAAATAAACCATGTTTTCCAATCTAACTCCTATGCAATTATTTGCATCCTTCTCATGGCACTGAATCACACAACCCCAGTGAGTCTGACCTAACATTTTGGAGGCTCCTGCTGGGATTTTTAACCTAACACTATCTTTTTTGGTCCAAGGTAGCAATGTTGATAGATAGATAGATAGATAGATAGATAGATAGATAGATAGATAGATCGATCTTAAAAATCAGAGGATCTACTGTGAATCTTGTTGGGGTTCTCATTATTAGACAAGTCACACCCACAAATCTCTTTCAGGTCAGAGCTTCTGTAAGTTTGGCTTCTGATGCAATGACTTCAAGGTGGAGGGGATGGCAATGCCCTAAAGCTTCCTAGAGGTTTTGTCATTTTATTGAAAGAATGCAGTATGTGAGGCACACCTTTCATTTCTCTGGAGGACCTTTTGTCTGACTGAATAGTACTCTTAATAGTGCAGCCCTGAATCTTTCGAAATTTAACAAAAGATTTTACAATCACACCTTTAGCTTCATCTTTAGACCAAGTTTTTGCTTAGGATTTGATCCTTGTTCACAAGCTATATTTTCATTTTAGAATTGTTTGCCATTTAGAGAGACTGAGAATTTTCAACACCATCAAATTCTGTCTCCTTTTTGCTTAGCAGCTCTTCCTTTAGTTTACCTCTCTCCTCTCTCTTCTTTACTATAAGCAGCAAGAAGAAATCTTAGCTTGGAAATATCCTTAGCTAGGCCGCCCAGTTCATTCAACACATTTTCTACTTTTCTGTTACCGCAGACAATGGTGTTGTTGAACCTTCTGCCACTGTATAATAAGGATCTTCTTTCCTCCAGTTTCCAGTAACATTAACTTCTTGTCCTTCAAGTCTCCACCTGCAACCATGTCAAAGATCATGATGCTTCTATTAACAGTTTTTTCAAGGTATTTTTAAAAATTATTTTTTGAGTCAGGTTCTCACTCTGTCTCAGGCTGGAGTGCAGTAGCATGACCATGACAATCACAGCTCATGGCAACATTGATCGCCTGGGCTCAGTCTGTCCTTCCACCTCAGCATCCTGAGTAGCTAGGGCTACAGGTGTGTGCTGCCACACCTGGCTATTTTTTAGTTTATTTATTGTAGAGATGAGGTCTCCCCATGTTGCCCAGACTGGTCTCGTACTCCTGGTCTCAAACGATCCTCCTGCCTTGACCTCCCAAAGTGCTGGGATTACAGGTGTGAGCCACAACGTCCACCCTCAAGGTACTTTAGACTTTGACTAATACTCTCCTCAAAGCCCACTGCCCAGTTCTAAAGTTCTGAATCCACATTTTAGGATTTTTTTTTTACAGCAGAACCCTACTTCCAGGTACCAATATCTGTATTAGTTATCTATCTTGTGTGTATGACAAGTTACTCTAAATATTAGCAGTTTAAAACAACAAATATTTATTTTCTCACAGTTTCTGAGGATCAGGAATCTGAGACTTGGTTTAGCTGGGTGGTCTAGCTCATAGTTTCTTATAAAGTTGCAGTCAAAATGTTGGCAAGGGCTGCAGTTATCTCAAGGATTAACTGAGGCTGGACAATCTGCCAAAAAAAATCTGCACCATCTCTGGGTAACAACACCTCCTCTCTTAGTGCCTCCCCCTAGGAGTAGCATCTCTCTTGTGATGCTCATCTCTGGGTTGTCCCAGCATTCCCCATTTACCCTTTGAATCCCTCCAAAACTTTCAAAACTACTTTCTCATATTAGATTCCCTAATCTAATAGTATTAAACTTCTTGGCATAGGTGCTGTTTTCTTTTCTAGATGATTTAGTTAAACAAAGTTAAACAGTTTTTTTTGTTTTGTTTTGTATGGGTTTTTTTTGTAGAGACAAGGTCTCGCCAAGATGCCTGGGTTGGTCTCAAACCCATGGGCTCAGGCAATCCACTCACCTTGGCCTGCCAAAGTGCTGGGATTATAGGTTGAGCCACTGAGCCTGGCCTAAATGGTTTTCTTTACTGAAGGACTTCTTGGAGCTTTTTAATATGCTAATATGCATTATAAATCTCCCCAAAAGATGTGTAGCAGGCATCATTTCCCAAACTTTTGGGATCACAGACCTATTTTTGTTTTTTGTTTTTACATGTGTCTGACAAGTAGGATGCCAAAGGCATACATTAGAAGCATTGTTCAGTTTGACTACAATGATCAGTGTTTGAAGGAAAGTGGTAGAAAATATGGTTTTAAAAAAAAGAGCGAAAAGCTGAAACATACAGGATAAGATGTTTAAACTTGATCCTATTGGCATTGGGCAGTCATTTAAGCTTGCCTCCTACTAGATGAAAAGTTAGAATTGCTCAGTTAAACTATTTAATCACAGTACTATACTTTCTTTTACCTTTATTTGCAGAGAGAGACAACTCTCTCCCTCTCTCCCTCTCTAAGAGACAAAGTCTTACTATATTGCCCAGGCTAGGAGTGCAGTGGTTATTCACAAGCATCAACATTTCAGGGTACGGCCTCAAACTCCTGGGCTCAAGCAACCCTCCTGCCTCAGCCTCCCAAGTAGTCGGGACTACAGGCATGTACAGTAGTGTGTCCAGCTGAGAATTACATTTTAAACCTTTCTCTTTTCTTCTGTCTTTACTTTTGGTTCAGTAGGATTGAAGGACCTTGGCCCAAGCTTCAGAAGCCTTATGTTGTTTAGTTTATGTTTTCTTTTTTTTTAATTTTAAGTTTTATTTTAAAATTTTTAAATTATCTTTATTAGCTAGGCTCAGTGGTCCAGTCTGCAATCCCGTGCCTTTGGGAGACTGAGGTGAGTGGATTGCCTGAGCCCGCAGGTTCGAGACCTGCCTGGGCAACTTGGCAAGACCTCATCTCTACAATAAATCAAAAAATCAGCCAGGCGTGGTAGCGCATGCCTGTAATTCCCGCTACTCGGAAGGCTGAAGCGGAAGGATCGCCGGAGCCCAGCAGGTCGAGGCTGCGGTGGCCGGGAGCAGCCACTGCACTTCAGTCTGGGTGACAGAGTGAGACTCCCACTCAAAAAAAGAAAAAAAATTATCTTTATTATTTTTTGTAGAGACAGTCTTGCTATGTTGCCCAAGCTGATGTTGAACACCTGGTATTAAGAAATCCTCCCACCTTGGCCTCCCAAAGTGCTGGGATTATAGGTGGAAACCACTGTGCCTGGTCAGCTTATGTTTTCAGTATGCTAGAAGAAATTGAAAAGATGAGGAGACTCTTGGGAGAGAAAGAAAATGTTTCAACATACCCCCTAAAGCACAGCATTGTCAGAGAAGTTAAAAGATGAAGGAATTCTTTTGAAAAGAATTGGCGATGAGAAAAGAAGATGTGCCGGCACTTATATTCTTATAGTCTCGTCACAGGAACATCTTTGACCTTTATGTAGTTCCCCATTATAAGACTACTCCAAAAATACACTACTGTATTTTTC
The DNA here is from genome assembly GCA_027257055.1 of Cephalopachus bancanus. Taxonomy (NCBI): domain Eukaryota; kingdom Metazoa; phylum Chordata; class Mammalia; order Primates; family Tarsiidae; genus Cephalopachus; species Cephalopachus bancanus. Next base: position 1,991,820 of record JAPVLO010000226.1, read on the forward strand.
CTTAATGATTTACCAAATAGAAGCATATGGTGTATGAAAAGCATGAGCTCTCTGGAATTAGACAAAGCTTTGTGTTCTGACTCTGTTAGCTGTGTGACCTTGGGTAAGTTACCTAACTTATCCTTTGTTTACTATTCTGTAGAATGGGAGTAATAACACCCAACTGTTGTGAAGATTAAATTATATAGTATAGTTCTAGCACTACATTGTGCACGGTGCCTAGCACAGTAAGGACTCAATGAATGATAGCTATTATTAATAATTTAGGACAACCCCCTCGGGTCCCCTCCCACTGTGGGAGCGTTTCTGTCCTCTTAATAAATCCTACCTTCTAAAAAAAATAAATAAATAATTTAAGCCTGGGCATAAATTATCTATACAAACAAACAAAAAAAATTAGCTGGACATGGTGGTATGTGCCTGTAGTCCTAGCTACTCAGAAAGCTGAGGTGAAAGGATTGCTTGAGCCTAGGAGTTTGCAGTTACAGTGAGCTATGATCACACCACTGCACTGCAGCCTGGGCAACACAGCGAGACCCTAACTAAAAAAAAAAAATTGAGCACACGATTTGTTCACCTTTCTGTCTCCAGTTTTTGTCCACTATCTCTACATAGCATCCACTATTACTGATTTTTCCTATGTTGAAATGAAAGAATTACCAAAATAACAATACTAAAAAGCTTAATTTATGGGTGTGTTGGCCTTTACTTTAAAGTTTTCTCTAGCTACAAGGCAGTCCATTTAATACCCAATTTGAATATGAACTAGAAACTTAAAATTTTGTTTTTTCTTATAATAATGACTTTCAAGAAAAATGAGACCCTGCAACACGACAAAATGATTATTAGATTGTCATTCTGGGCTTAATTTTCCCAAAGACTTTGGAAAATAAAATGCCATAAATCTTGAGATGTTATGGAAAGCATAGAATGAACTTTGGCAATATTCACCTTTGTAAGATTTTTCTATTTTCCAAATGGAAGGGAGAGAGAGAATAATACTTTCCAAAGGTTTTTTTTTTTTTTTGTATATTCAACAGAGTAGCCATGATCAAAGAGATGAATTACAAAGAATAATCAGAAGTCTAACTATGTGCATATTTTTAATCAGTAGTGAATGAGTTTGACTTAGATGCAAAATCATTTCATAAATTGTAGGAGGGGGGACCTCAAAAAACCATTATTATTTTTTGGACGGTGTGCCCCATGTAGTACAGGCTTCCCCTGCTAGATAAGTGTTCTAGGAGCCCATCAGCCTCAGAATGCCAGCTAGCATTGTTGTGAGAGACGGTGTTCAGCTTCAGTGAAATTTTTTTTGGGGGGAGAGATTCTTTCAGTGCAGTTGCCCAGTTCATGATGGGTGATTTACAAGTGCACCTTCCCACACTGTGCTGAGTGTTCAGCAGTTTTTGACCAAAAACAGCATGACACCCATGTCTCACCCTCCCTGTTCACCCAATCTCTCCCCGAGCAACTTTTTTTGTTCCCTCAGATAAAAAAAGTCCTCAAAGGGAAATGTTTTGCCAATGTGGAAGAGGTGAAACAAAAATGACAGAAGCACTAAAAGTTTAGCATAAAAATTGATGAGTTCAAAAACTGTTTTGAGCAGTGGAAAAGTATCTCAAAAGGTATATTGCATCAAAGGAGAGTACTTTGAAGGTGACTGAAGTTTAAACATGTAAGAATAAATACACAATTTTTAGATAACTAAATTCTGGGTTTTTTGTCCCCACCCCTGTATATATTTGTGCTTTATTCTTCTTGTGTATTCACAAAACTTAACAAAACATACAAAATGGTCAGATTCAGTTTTAGCAAAGAAAACATGAGTAAATTACATTAAGACGATGTGATTTGTTTGCATACTTGATAAAACAACAGCAGATATTCTTATTATTTTATGACTAAAATAAAGACACTAACGTAAAGTGTTAGTGTTGCTTGTTTTCTCCTTTGTGCAACTCACGATGATGATACCTAAAGGACCAAAGCTTATATCGATATGATGGAAACGCCATAAAGTAACCAAAAACGACAAGAACGTGGCTTATGTCCATTTATGGAAGAAGAGAGTAATGTAAACTGAAAAGAAGAGACTACAAAACAGCATATGTGCTCTGATGAGACCATGTAAAAATGTATATGTGCATAAGTGAGCAGCAGGAAGGATAGCAGGAATCAGAAGAGCTGAGTTCTAGTCAAGGCAGGGCAGTCACCCAGCTGGGTTTCGATATCTGAGCAATTTACCTACTTGCTCTCGGTTTCCTCGTCCATGGAATGAAGGAGTTGACTTAGACTCATTCCAAAGCCACTCTCAGTGCCAAAGTTTAGTGATTCCATAGTTCAAAGATTCAGAGTGGCATAAATATAGTTTACTGTTTATGACCTGCTTTCCCATAAAGTTGTTTAGGTTAATAATAAAATTAAAAGGCCACCACCTGTCTTCAGTAAGCAGTAGCCTTTAAAAAAATAAAGAGAAATAATATTAATCAATAAATATGGTTCGGTGACAGATAAGTATATTATTTTCTTTAAATCTGTTTTTCAAAAAAAAGGCAGCCGTGCTCGGTGGCTCAGCCTGTAATCCCGCGCTTTTCAAAGGCTGAGGTGAGTGGATTGCCTGAGCCCACGGGTTCGAGACCCACCTGGGCAGTGAGACCTCATCTCTACAATAAATAAAAAAATCAGCCGGGCGTGGTAGCGCACGCCTGTAATTCCAGCTACTCGGAAGGCTGAGGCGGAAGGATCGCCGGAGCCCAGCAGGTCGAGGCTGCAGTGGCCGGAAGCGGCCACTGCACTCCAGCCTGGGCGACAGAGTGAGACTCCAACTCAAAAAAAAAAAAAAAAAAGGCAATAGGAAGTCAGTGAAGGTTTTGGAGTAGAGAAGTGGCATGATTAAAGTAGCTTTTAAAGTCAAACCATGGTGTGCATCATGCTTGAAAGAAGGAGAGAATGAAGGCAAAATGGCCTGTTAAAAGGTGATTAACAATAAACTAGGCATGAGATAGTGAGGACTTGGATGGGGGCAGTAATCTATTCATTTATTTGTTTCACATTTATGGAGCTCCTCACAGAGCTAAGGGAAGGGGAGGAAAGACCTGTGTTAACACAGTCACTCTCTATTACCTTTCCCAACTTAATTTTTTTTCATAGAATTTATTACCTAAATTTTTATTTATTATCCATTTATCTGTCTCACCTTTCAGAATGTAATAAGTCCCATGGAACAGACAGTATATTGTCCATGTACATATTAAGCACTCAATAAATACTTGCTGAATGAAAGAATAAGTGAAGGCCAGACTCCATGACACAGCCTATAATCCTAGCACTTTGGGAGGCCGAGGCGAGTGGATTGCTTAAGCCCGCAGGTTCAAGACCAACCCAGGCAACTTGGCGAAACCTCACCTCTACGATAAATCAAAAATTAGCCGGGCGTGGTAGCATGCCCCTGTAGTTCCAGCTACTTGGAAGACTGCGGCAGAAGGATCGCTGGAGCCCAGCAGGTTGACGCTAGGTGGCCGTGAGCATGCCACTGCACTCCAGCCTAGTCTGGGCATCAGAGTGAAACTTCAGAGGGAGTGAGGCTCCAACAAAAGAAAGAAAGAAAGAGAGAGAGAGAAAAAGAGAGAGAGAGAGAAAGGAAGGAAGAGAAAGCTATATTTAATCCTATATGCAGAATCAAACATCTTTTCTGATACATTTTATGACTGTGTGGCTTCACTCTAATTTAGCTCCAAAAAACCCTAAAGACACTCCTGGTCGTGTTTATGATAAACGCAACTTAAGAAATGATTCCTAGCTGGATATGGGACTACTACCTGTAGTCCCTCCTACTCAGGCGGCTGAGGTGGGAGGATCGCTTGAGCCTAGGAGTTTGAGCCCACCCCGCACAACATAGCGAGACCCGTCTCTAAAAACCAAACAAAAACATGCATCCTTTTTAGCCTACTCCTAAAGGATTTCCCCATAAATTTTGCTCACCTCCTGCTTAGAAATTATTCTTCTCTGATACAAATGAACCTATAAGAGAGAGATAACATTTGTGCTTTACTTTCAACTTTTCTTTCCAACAGGAATCACTTGGATCTAGATATTTGTTTATTAGCTTAATACAATAATTAAAATACTCATTAGCTCTTTCCCTGCAACTTTAGTTCACAAAGTTGGTTGAAGGTAAATTATACCAAATGTCTTCTCTCAAAGTTGTTAGATGGGACAGAAGCGAAGGTCAGAGACAGAGTGGAGAACTCACAAAGTCAACAACAGTTAGCAATGATCTCTTCCTCAATCTCTCTGTGGTTTTTACAGCTCTCCCTGTCTTCAATCTTTTCTTTTCCTTTTTTTTTTTGTTGGAGTCTCACTCACTCTGCCACCCAGGTTGGAGTGCAGTGGCATGATCATGACTCATTACTGCCTCAAACTCCTGAGCTCAGGCAATCCTTCCACCTCAGCCTCCCAAGTAGCTGGGACTACAGGCATGCATTGCCACACTAGGCTTATTGAAATATTTTTTGTTTTGTAGAGACAGGATCAAGAAATCCTTCTGCCTAGGTCTTCCAAAGTGCTGGGATTACCGGCATGAGTCTCCACACTGGCTGTCTTTGGCTTTTGAAGTGCTCACTCTTTTCACTCGGGCAGGAAGCTCTAACACCCCTCTCTCTCTGAGCAACAAATGACTCTGCTTTCCTTAAAAATAACAGCCTTAAACATTTGTAGAGCACTTAAATTTTACAAAATGCTTTTTACTTCCATGATGTTATTTAAATCTTAGGTAATCTCTGCCCTCAAATAGATTACCACTTTTTTCCCCCTAGGAGAACGGCAAATCCTAGAGTAACAATGTGAGGAAAGGAAGTTGTTCAGATAGCGAGTACTAGTCTGACTAAGTGCTAGCAACGTAGTCATGGTTGGACCAAAGCTTTTTTGATGGTTCGGGTATCTCACTCAGAACAGAATTGATTTATAACCTTCCAATGGCTATTGTTTTCCTTTGTCCTCTGCTGCCTGGATCATCCATAATCAGTTGTGTTGGAGGTTGGCACTACTCTAAAGGGAATGTAGGTTTCACTTGTCTCTCAGTCTAGTCGCTAGCTGGCTCTTTCTTACTAGCTGCAAACTGGCAGCTCCTCATCTCATTCCTCCCTTTCCAGGTAATCTCTCTCCTAGGTTGGCTCTAGCACTTATTGAGGGTTTATTGATGACTACGAAATCAAGGATTCTGTCTGGGCACGGTGGCTCATGCTGTAATCCCAGCACTTTGGGAAGCCGAGACAAGAGAATCGTTTGAGCCCTGGGAGTGCAAGGCCAGCCTGGGTAATATAGTGAGACTTCATCTCTATCAAAACAAAAAAAAAAAAAAACAAAAGAATTAGCCAGGTGCGTTGGGGCGTGCCTGTAATCTCAGTTACTTGAAAGGCTGAGGTGAAAGGATCACCTGAGCCCGGGAGGTCGAGGCTGCAGTGAGTTGTGTTCATGCCACTGCATTCCAGCCTGGGCGAAAGAGTGATTTAAAAAAAAAAAAAAAAAGTCTGCCTTTTGCACTGATACCTCTCCCCTAAATTCTTTTTTCTGTTCACCTGAACTTAGACTATTTCTGTTTTTGTTTTGTGTTATTTTGTTTTGTTTTTTTGAGTCGGAGTCTCACTCTGTTGTCCAGGCTGGAGTGCAGTGGTATGCTCATGGTCACTGCAGCCTCGACATGCTAGGCTCAGGCAATACTTTTCACCTCAGCCTTCCAAGTAGCTGGAACTACAGACACACGCCACCACACCCGGTTAGTTTTTTGATTTATTGTAGAGACAAGGTCTCACTAAGTTGTCCAGGCTGGTCTTGAACCCCTGAATTCAGGCAGTCCTCTTGCCTCAGCCTCCCAAAGTACTGGCATTACAGACATGACACTATTTCTATTTTTCTTTTTATCGTGTTGATACTTCCTGAAACTGCACTCATTCTTTTTTCATTTGATGTGTGGGCAGCTTAGAACCTGTTCTGTCCCCACTATCTTAGGCTAACAATTCTACCCACTTGCTTGAGTATTAATCACTCAGGTGCCCTGGGGAACTGTGACTTCTCAGACACCTCATTACATATTTACCATGGCCAACACAATACCTTAGGGACTCTGGTAATAATAATAAAATAATAATAATTACCTTTATTGAGTATTTACTGGCCCATAGTGCTAAGCAATTTACATAGATGATTTTATTAACTCCTCTTTACAACCGAATGAGGTCAAATTTGAGCAGACAGGTCAACAGATGCTTTATTTGAATTATTATGAATTAAACCATTTAACAGAGGTAGACTGAATATGTTACGGTGTACAACTAGTCCTGTACACTAATACCTCCAAGCTCTCAGAAAACACTTTATGTAGATTGTACCTTATGTAGAAAAACTTACCCTGATCTAGAAGAAAGGTAAATTCTAGCACACATTTACTAAATTTAGGAACCACAGACAAAGCTGATACTGATCAACCTCACCTCCAATATTTGTATCCTTATATAGTCCCCTCCCCTTGAATCAGGGCTGAGCCTATGACTTGTTTTTTGGGTTTGGGGTGTTTTTTTAGTTGGAGTCTCACTCTGTTGCCCAGGCCGGAGTGCCGTGGCACACTCACGGTCACCCCAGCATTGACCTGCTGGGCACTGGTAATCCTCAGCCTTCCAAGTAGCCAGAACTACAGGCACGCACTACCTCACCCAGTTATTTTTAAAAAATTTTTCATTATAGAGATGAGGCCCCACCAAGTTGCCTGGTCTGGTCTCAAACCCACGTGCTCAGGCAATCCACTCGCCTCAGTCTCCCAAAGTGCTGGGATTACAAACTGAGCCACCGAGCCAGCCCTGTGACTTGCTTTAAGGAATAGAATATGGCAGACGTGACTGCTTGCTCTAGGCCTAAGCCTTAAGAAGGCCTGGCAGCTTCCACGTTTAGGAGACTTGAGGCACCATTTGAGAACTTCAGGTGGAGAGGGAGATGCTCTGGCAATACATGGTGAGAGACGGAAGTCTAGCCTTACCAGCATCCAGGTAAGTCTGGTCTTCCAGACATCCCTGATAAAGTGTCAGACATGTGAGTGAAGCTATCCTGAAGATTCGAGCCCTGACTGCCATCTGACTACAGCTATGTGAGACACCCAAAGGAGACCAGCAGAACTGACCAGCAGAGCACCAACCAGCCAAACCATACAATTGTGAGAAAATGTTTTTAAAAGGATTGTTGTTTTAAGACACTACATTTTGGAATTTTTTTTTTTTTGAGTCAGAGTTTCACTCTGTCACCCAGGCTAGAATGCTGTGGCATGCTCATGGCCACCACAGCCTCAACCTGCTGGGCTCAGGCGATCCTTCTGCTTCAGCCTTCCAAGTAGTTGGAACTACAGGCATGTGCCACCACGCCCAGCTAATGTTTTTATTTATTGTAGAGCCGAGGTCTCACCATGTTGCTCAGGTTGGTCTCGAACCCGTTGGCTCAGGTAATCCTCTCACCTCCACCTCCCACAGTGCTGGGATTACAGACATGAGCCACCATGCCCCGCTGGAAGATTTTTATTAAGCAGCAAAAGATAACCAAAACACTACTAATGTCAATAATGTTAAAGGTTATGGTTGGTTTGGAGTCCTACTGGTTAATATTAAATCAAGAGGCCCAGGAATACCAGAATCCTACTTTTAAACTACAGCCATTACCTCTCCCTCCCCCTTACCAAGTTCCCTTCTTGGAGGGAGAAGAGACAGTGGCAAAGGAAAATAACACTTACCACCAGGACAGCCAGGACCCTGCCTAGTCAACACAGACACCAGCTGAAACAGAATGCACCTTCACAGTATGACTATCGACCTGGCTGTTCCCTCTATCTAAGCCTGAGAACAGGCCAGGGTTGGAGTGACACCACAGTCCCACGGGAAGAACAGGTAAGAGCCCCGGAGGGAACCAAACCCATGTATGTGATCCAAGCACATCATGTGTGACCGTGACCACTGGGAAAAATGACTTGTTCTATGTCTTGGAATCTGATCGACCAGATTAGCCCCTTCTCTTATAGAGAGGAGGGGAAACAGGACAAGAGGCAAGGAAGAGACAGTGAAAGTGCCCCCTTTCCTGGCCTCTGCACATATTGTCTTATTTAATATTCACAATACCTCTGAAAAGTAGATATTTTCTTCCCATATTACTTATAGGAAAATTAAAAATTAGAGAGGTTGAGTAACTTGTTCAAGATTACAGTTAGTAAGCATTAGGAATGACAGGGGAGTGAGGGAAGAGTTACTTGGCAAAACTGAGAAGAGATGATTTTTTTAGTATGGCACATTGTAAAGTCACTCACATTGTCACTTCAGTTGTTTTTTGTTCAGGTGAAAAACAAAGTCAAATGAAAGTGCTGTACCGTTAGAGGCACCCAAGGAAACAGGACCCAAAGTCACTCTTTTTTGTGGCTTGATTATGGAACAGGTGGGAGGAAAGTATCTCTCTCCACTTCAGTAGAGAAATGGCTGCACGCCAGCTGTGGTTGGTGATATGAGTCAGTGAATAGCCACTCAGAAGTGCAGGTGAGGCTCCCCTCCCCCCACATATTCTTGAGAGATGCAGAAGGGACCTGAGGTTCTAATCTTGTGAGGGCTGCTACTGCCCACAGTGTCCAATTGTACTGCCAAACTATGGTGGTCTGGAGGAATGTGTGTTACCCAAACATTATATCTCTAACAGAAAACTATATTTGTTCCACCCCCACATTCTCCACTCAAGTTCCCAGAAGTTTGCAATTATCCTCAAAAGAAGTTTCCAGACTAGATTTACTCAGCTTTGGTTTTCAGTGGGATGATATTGTTTTGTTTTGTTTTCACTCACTTCTTTAAACTTGGCTGATTGTGGTCATCCCATCCCAGGATGGTGCATTCAGGCCAGCCATGAACCACAAAGCTGTTTCTAGTCAACTTTACCTGCTTGTTTCTTTTCTCTCCTCTCCTTGGATTTGTGGCTCTATATGCTAGCTGGCCCAATATGCCCCACCCCATTCCCCACTGGACTCCCCTTCAGGCCCCTTGGGCTTTGACCTCTTGCCCAGTTTTCAGCTATCCTAACTCCTCTAACACAGTATCCCATATAAATTTAGTTGTAGTTTTTCATATTAAGTCCCAGTACTGCAGAATTCTATCAGCATGTGTTGTCTAAGCCCCATGCCTTGGAAAAGAAACTCCATCTGGAAAAAACAGTGACAGAGAGGAGAGAAGAATTGTTTTTAAGCTGTACTTGCTGGCACTACCAGCAAAATTTCTACCTGCCTGCCTCTGCAACCCTTTCCTTCTAACTCCAAGAGATTTGGAATTATACAAAAATCTCCTTGGTTACAACAACTTTGGAAAACTGTTTGGCAGTATCTACTAAAACTGAACATATGCATATACTTTTACCCAACAATTCTACTCCTAGATACATACCCAACAGAAATGCACACATATGTTCATCAAAAGACATGCACAAGAATGTTCATAGCAGGACTATTCATAATAGCTAAAAACTGGAAACAATCCAAATGTCCAACAGCAGTAGAATGGATAAAACAAATAGTATATTCATACAATAGACTATACAGCAATGAAAAAAGAATGAGTTACTGTTATGTGCAACATGGATGAATCTTACAAACACAATGTTGAACAAAAAAAGCCACACCAAAAAGAATGCATAATATATATTCCATTTATATGAAATTCTAAAATGGGAAAAACGAATCAACGTTGTTAGAAGTCAGAATAGTGGTTATCATATGGGGAGTAGTCACCAGGTGGGGACATGAAAAGATTGGGTGTTGGTTACATTCTGTTTCTTGATCTGGGTACTGATCAAGGTATTCACTTTGTAAAAATTTATCCAGCTGTATACTTGTGATCCATGTATTTTCCTATACGTGGTATACATGAATAAAGTGAATGACACAAAGAAAATTATCCTTGCTTTCTCCTGAAAAATGTGGTTATAAAGGACATCCAACGTTAGTGACTGGGTATGTGAATTTCCTTGTGTCCCACTTGTCACTTGGGGAAACCTGACAGTGTGTCTTTTCTCTGTTCAGATGGATACCTGCCCCATCTGCAAGTGGACATCATGGTATTTGGCAGGACATGACCAGTGGTATGGTTCACAGTCAACACAATACAGGTCTCCACTCCTTGATTCTCAGGTAGACTCGAAGAAACATACTGTGGGACTAGCTCTGAGAAGGATTCATGGAGTGTTCTGGGATGAATTAACCAGGTTGATAGAATGAGACAGCTTTCAGGCTGCAGAACATGGGGCCACAGCAAATGTGTGGGATGCTTTAAGGGCTGAAGCTGAAAAAGCAGACCAAGGAGCATATCTTAGAGAATTACTTAGCCAAGGAGGTGAGGCTGAACACCAGAAGCTAGACACATGACAACAGGACGAAAATGAAGACCATCAGGACAGGGCAAGTGGTTTTGTAGGAAAGGTGTGTGAGAATGAGCAGTCATGGGCTTTCTATCGGGCCTTTTAAGTCTCTGGAATTGGAAAGGGCTGTGAAGAGGCTGGGCTGTTTTACGCAAAAATCCTAAACTCCATTTTCTGGGCTTTTTGTTTTGGTGACATTTCCCATTCACATTCTACCTCCAGACTCTCATTATACCTTCCGGGATCTTGGTTCCTTGAACATTTCTTAGCTCCTCTGGCTTTTATGATTTGAACATTTCTTATTGTCTGGGCATGAGAAATTCTATACTTTTGCCAAAAACGTCCCTGACCACAACCCTGGCTCTCTCAACCTCTTGCAGGTCAATGATACACCTCTCCTTCAGTCACAGTCATCCCACCAGGATGGACCTGGAGAAAAAAGAACAAGAGCAGTTGGAAGCAAGCAAGTCTATTGCTGCGGAATTCAAGATCATTTCTTTGTTGCTCAAGTCCCTGCACACCTTCTCTGATGCTCTATCCCTGTTCCAGACTGTTCCCTCTTGGACTGTGTTGTTGCACTTAGAAAACTCATGCCAGTTAACTTGGGAATCATATAGAGAAAACCCCTAATATCCGTCTTTCACACTGGGAATTTCTCCAGGCTATAGTCCTTTCTTTCCCCCTTTGTTTCTTATCCTCTTATTTTTCTATCTGTATTGGGTCTATACTTTGGCACCCCTCTAGAACAGTAAGGGTAATAGGTGGTCTACCCTGGTCCTTTTCAGGATGCTACCCTACCTGGCTGTCATCATTCCATTTTATATTATCAGGAAACGGTAATCAAGATTCCCTTTGTTTCTGTGACCTTTCTTGTTGTTTAAGTAGTTATTTGATATTTCCTTCCAAAATGTTACAAACAAAGATCTGATCCAACAGCAGCAATACAGAGTAGGGGACACCTGCATTTAGAAAACTGACAAAATGGTTGAAATCCTGGATCTATCTTTTAGTTAGGAGACTTTGTGCAAGTTATTTGACTTTTCTAAGCCTCAGATTCCTCATCTGCAAAATGGGGATCAAGTCTTGGAGGGTTGTTGGGAAAATTATATAATATTATATGAGGATGATACCTGGCTCCTATGAGATACTTAATAAATGCTGGCTGTTATTGCTGCATGCTTTGTTAAAAGAACAACAGTTATCTTCCCAGTTGCCGAATGGTGTTAAGTTCAGCTGATCTAAAAAAGTGAATGCATTTGCTGAGAAGTACACAAATGAATCTTTCTTTATGAGTGTCAGCCAAGAGAAGCATAAATAGCAGACTCTGCAAAGAAACATATTCTGAGGTTCAGAAGAATGCACTTCAAGAATACAAATTAAACACCAATTTTATTACACAATACAAGACACAAGTATTAAGAAATTGAAAGAATTTTAAAAGTCACAGTGCTAGAGTATTGCTGATCTTAATAAATAGCTTTTGACTGTAGTAGGGCCAAAGGGAAGCTGGCTCCAAGGTAGTATATGTTGGATCTGCCTATATAGAATTCTAGAAAGAAATGGTAATTGTGTTGAATGTGGCAGCAGGTGGAGGGTATGAGAAAACAAGGCCGCAACAAGAATTGCAAGGGCTTGGGCAGCAATCAGACAAAGGCCAATTAATCAACAGAAGTTGGGAGTAAATAAATATCAGAGAGCAAAGCAAGATAGGATGACCAAAGTACATGCAAACAGTCTGCAGGGAGGAGAGCTATTGATCAGTCAAACAGTTGGCCTCAGAGAGGGTCACAGAAAACATGGAAGGAGAGACAGAGTTGGAGGGAGAACAGACAGGTGCCCAGACCCAGCATGAAGAAGCAGTATGTTCTCTTTGCTTCAGTAGCCATTATAGTTCCCTCGCCCTGGTGAGAGTTCATCTGGAGTGAGCCTTGTCTATAATCTTGCTAGTAAAAGTGACTGGATGGATAGAAGTGGGACTGAGAGTTGACAAGTTTCTCTGAAAAAAAATTTCTTCAATGGCTTCTTGGATCCAAGTTTACTTGTGTGTCACTGATAGAAAGAAAATATTTAATTGGAGCATAGATCTGATCCATAAATCCCCAGGGGTAATCCTCTGGTCCATAGCCTTCCTAGTTAATAAAATGGCAGGATTATCCATGGTTTCTTTCTTTTTCTTTTCTTTTCTTTTCTTTTTGAGTTGGAGTCTCTTTCTCTGTCACCCAGCTTGGGGGCAGTGGCATGCTCACGGTCACCGCAGCCTTGACCTGCTGGACTCAGGTGATCCTTCTGCTTCAGTCTTCCAAGTAGCTGGAACTACAGCCACATGCCACCACGCCGAGCTAATTTTTAAAATTTATTGCAGAGATGAGGTCTTACCATGTTGCCCAGGCTGGTCTCAAACCTGTGGGCTCAGGCAATCCTCTCACCTCCATCTCCCAAAGTGCTGGGATGATAGGTGTGAGCTACCACAACCAACCCATGGTCTCTTTCTGAGAAAATTATTTAGTGTGTCTAGTAGTCTTTCTGGTTATATTCCAAGCAGAGAAGTAGAGGAAACATTCTATCCTGGGATCACATTTTCCTTTGAGATGCACAATGAAAATCTTTAAAGAGTCGAAGAAAGTGTACAGTCATCTACCCTGAATGTACCTGATCTCATCTGATCTTGGAAGCAAAGCAGAGTCTGTGTCTGGTTAGTACGTAGATGAGAGATCACCTGGGAATATCAGGTACTGTAGACTAAAAAATAATAAAGATTCCAAAGAAGTTCATCTCAAAGCCTCTGAGAGGATCTTTTGTCTGGCGGTGCATCAATTTTTATATAGATGAGCTAAGTTCCACAGAAAATGTTTGAGGCCGTATTACATAATGGAAAGTGCATGAGTTTTAGAGCCTGACAAATCTAGTTGGAATTCCAGCTTTACCACTTACCAAGTATGTGACTTTGTACGAATAATTTCACCAGTCTGAATCTCAGTTTCCTCACTATATAGAGGAGATAATCTCTATTGGAAAGAGCTGTTGTGAAGGTTAAATGAGACAAATCTCAGCATGCCTGACACATTGACGCTATCAGCACTCCATAGGTGATCATTCTCTTCCCTTTCTGCTGGCCTTTAATGGAAAGAGCCATGCCTTCTTTCTTTCTTTTCTTTTCTTTTTTTTGGAGTCAGAGTCTCACTCTGTTGCCCAGGCAGGAGTACAGTGGCACACTCATGGCCACCCGAGTGTTGACCTGGTGGGCTCAGGTGATCCTTCCACCTCAGCCTTCCAAGTAGCCAGAACCACTGGCACGTGCTACCTCACCCGGCTAATTTTTTGATTTATTGTAGAGACAAGGTCTTACCAAGTTTCCCAGGCTGGTCACCTTCTTTCTTTCTTTTTTTAAAAGTAGGATTTATTGAGAGGACAGAAAAGCTTCCAGAGCAGGAGGGGACCTGAGAGGGTTGCTCCCTTATTTCTTATTGTGAAGTTTCCTCTGTTTACTTGGACTTTTTAGACATACTTGACTGCTGTCTTGATCCTAAGGTTCTTATCAGAACATAGAGAAATTTGTAATTACAGTATGGTAGGCAGAATAATTGCTTCCCACAACAGCCATGTCCTAATCTCTATAACCTGTGAATACATTACCTTACGTGGCAAAAGGGACTTGGCAGATGCGGTTAAGGTTAAGGACCTTGACATGGGGAAATTATTCTGGATTTTCTGGGTGGGCTGAACCTAGTCACATGAGTCCTTAAGAGCACTGAAGCTTTCCCAACTGAGAGGTCAGTCAGAGTCAGAGAGATGTGATGAAAAAGAAGTCACTGTTCCTGGCTTTGAAAACAAAAGAAGGAAACCATGAACCAAGTTAGTGTCCTTCAGAAGCTGGAAAAGGCTAGGAAACAGATTCTTCCCTAGAGCTTTTGGAAACAAATGATGCCCTGCTGATACCTTGGCTTTTAGCACAGTGAGGTCCGTATTGAACTTCTAACCTATAGAACTATAAGATAATAAGTTTGTGTTGTTTAGGCCACTATGTGTGTGGTAATTTGTTATGGAAGCAATAGAAAACAAATGTATAAAGGCATCAAAAAGGGCTCAAGACCCATAAGGATGATTGACAGTGTGGCTATCCAAGTAACCAACTGATGATTCATAATAATCAAGCAGTAAATGTAGATGATGATATGATGAATATGATCTATCTTCCTAGCTCCTCACAAATATTATTAGAAATAATACTTCACACCTGTAATCCCAGAACTTTGGGAGGTGGAGGCGAGAGGATTGCATGAGCCCAGAGGTTTGAGACCAGACTGGACAACTTGATGAGACCTCGTCTGTACAATAAATTAAAAAATTAACCAGGTGTGGTGACACACACCTGTGGCTCCAGCTACTTGGAAGGCTGAGACAGAAGGATTGCCTGAGTCCAGGCGGTCAAGGCTGCAGTTGCCTTGAGTGTGCCTGGCTGGATTCCCCAGGGTTCATGTGCTGTTCCTAAGGTTCCCCAAACCTGAGACTCCCCAGGCATGGCGATTCATTCAGGTTACCTTTAGTAATAAATGGTTTATTGTAAAGGCACATATTCATGGAAACCCAGGGGAGGATGAGCAATCAGGGTCAGGAAGAACAGGATTCAGAGGAAGCTATGGATTCAAGGCAGTTCCAAGACCTCAGCCGGAGGATTTTGTAAACCTTGACTCTTTGTGACTCAACCACTCCCTTTGTGTCTGCTCCTCTCGGCTCACAACTGCCTGGCGTTCGTACCATCTACTCTGTGTGCCTTCTCTGCATCATAGGCTCTGCTTACTCATAACTTGACTCAGTCAGACCTTTGATTCATTCAGGTCCTCTCCTGACTCCTCTGACTTCCCTTGACCCCAGAGCTTTTCAGCTTTCTTCATGCACTTATTCGTTAATATGGAAAGTCTCTATTGAGCAACGATAATGTGCCCCCATGCACTTTATTATCTAGTCAGAGAGAAAGACATCAATCAGATCATTACAAAAGTACCTCAGGTGCATTCTGATGAACTCAGCTTATTTGTTCAAACAAGGTCTTAGGATCAGTTGCTGGAAGCTCCACGGACTGGCTGCCTTCAGGAACAGCAGCAACAAGCTGTCCTGTTTAATTCCACATGACCCTTCCCCCTCCCCCACCATCCCGCCAGAGCTGATTAAACTAAGGATTGGTATTTGACCAGGGACAATTAATACACTGGCTGGCTAGCAACCTGCAGTTTAATTCAAATTAATAAGCTTCCTTAGAAGGAAGAAATTACAGTGTAGCAGACATTATATAGAATTGATGTGTTTATCACTGGGGGATAAACCTTATACCCAGAACAGTGATCTAGATGTGGAGGGATTTCATCCACAGGGAATGTTCTCATTTCTAAAAGAGAAAGTTAGAGGCTGCTTTTTTTTTTTTTAAAGCAGGGTTTATTGAGAGTACAGAAACACTCCCAGAGCAGGAGGGGACCCGAAGAGGTTGCCCGAGGACACTTGTTTGATTCAGGAACTCTGAGCAGGGAGCAGAGTAGAGAGTTGGAGTGGTTTTGAATTTAACGTAGTGCTGTGTTTATCACTCAAATGATGGCCGGAGTGAAGCTTAGGGAGACTGTGCCAAGTTCCCTGCAGGAAAGTATCATAACCCTAGAGAGGGGTAAATCAATGATAGTTTATATGAGGTTTGCTTCTCAGGGATTCTCTAGGACAGTCCTTGGTCTGGGCCCAAGTGCATAGGTTTCAACATAACGTGCCTATTATGCCAAACTCTGGGTCATGTTTACCTCAGACAGTTCTCAGTGAAGCATTTTAGAGATGCCATGGCATTTTAGATGAGTCACACAAAGTCATCATGGCACAACTGTAGCACGTGACTTTGAGTTCTCCTGCTGGAACTCACAGGTAGGAGTTTATGGGGAGAAGATCAGATTGAAGGGCAGCCCTTTACACTGTTGGCTGTGAGTTGGCAACAAAGCTGGCATAGCTCAGTTAGTTATAGGCTCTGTGTTGTGTCATTGCTATGGCTGGAAAGGAGGAGAGGCCCCAGGTATGCTGAGTAGTAACAACATTCTCTGGGAGGCAGATTGACTGGTAGTTCCTGGGAGTTTGTGTATTCCAGTTTTTGGAACAGGATGTTGGCACATTTGTTTCCTCTGAGACCATCAGGTAGTATGTCCCAAATCTGACTTGGAAAAGAGTATTTAGTGTCAGTGCAGGGCTAACTTGGGGTTACTATGGACCCTAATCACAGTCCTGGAACACAGAAGCAGATATCCAGGATCTACCAAGAACAGGAGAATACTGACCAGCCTCATGGCTTCACTAAGAAGGCCCAGGAGCTCGGGAGGGACAAGCATGAAGAATTCTTCAGTTTCTGGAATACCGGTAGCTGCTAGAGACCACTGGCATCCCCCAGTCCCACCTTATACTATCCTTCAGGGTCCACCTGGTTCAGCTTTCTCATGTTACTGGTGTACATGCCAAGACTCAGAGAAGCCAACTAATCTTGTCTACTTCAATTAATGGTTGAAGTAAGAATAGGGCTCACGGGATGACCTCTCTTTTAAAAATGTCTGGCAGGAAAGGATCATGGTCAGAGCTGAAAAGCAGGCCATGAAATGCCCTTCATGTGAGCATCACTTTTACACACATGCTAAGAATCTGTGTGTTCAACAGGTCCTCAGCGTGTAGTGACGGTGTTGATGGAATTGCCCTAGATTCTCTGTAATGACTGATACATGACATCATTTAATCATCGCGTTGGGTAAGCCAGAAACCTCAATGGCCCTTGATGCGTGACCCATATCAGTCCATCACCAAGTCTTGTCTATATCACCTTCTATCCATTTCTTTTTCTCAATAACCACCTCCGTTATTGAGGCTCAGTTACCATCTTCTCTTACCTGGAATTCTAGGACAGTTTTCTAATGGTCTATCTACATTTCCTCTGCTTCCTCTCACAGCAAGTGGTAGTCTTTCAACCACAGCCTTATTTTCTAAATTATTAATTAATAGACTATATTTTTGGTTGGGTATGGCGGCCCATGCCTGTAATCTCAGCACTTTGGGAGGCTGAGGCAGGAGAATCATTTGAGCCCAGGAGTTCAAAACTTGCCGAGATAAAATAGCAAGACCTCGTATCTACAAAAAATATAAAAATTAGCCAGATGTGATGGCACATACCTGTAGTCCCAACTACTTGGGAGGCTGAGGTGGAAGAATCACCTGAACCCAGGAAGTGGAGGTTGCTGGACGCCAGAATCACACCACTGCACTCCAGCCTTGGCAACAGAGCAAGACTCTGTCTCAAAAAAAAAAAAGACTTTATTTTTTAGAGCAGTTTCACAGGTTTACAGAAAATAGAGCATATGGTACAGAGAGTTTCCTTATATCTATCTAGTTTCTACTTCACTCACAGTTGATCCATTGTTATCATCGTGCGTTAGTGTGGTACATTTGTTGCAACTGATGAACCGATATTGATACTTTCTTATTCACTAAAGTCCATGTGACATTAGGGTTCACTCTTGTGTTGTACAATTCTATGAGTTTTAACAAACGGATGGCACATACCCACCGTTACAGTATCTTAAGAAGAGTTTCACTTCTTTAAACATGCCCGATGCGTCGCCTGGTCATCCTCTGCCAGTGGCCTTTTCAAAAAATGCAGATCTTCTGACTCCTGTCACTCAGCCTCACCTTGTTCCACTCTCGAGTTTTCTGTCTGCAACCATACTGGTCTTTTTGTTTCACTTCCACCAGCCACACTCAAAACTGCCTCAGAAGTTTGCTTGTGCTCTTCTTTCTTCTTCCTGAAACGCCCCTTTCTACCTCCTGGTCCCACCCTCAGGTCTTTTCACAGTTTGTAATTATGTTATTACATTTATGTGTGTGACTATTGGATTTGCCTCCTTCCTAGGCTGTGAGCTGCCCACTGGCAAAGCTGTGTTGTTGCACCCATAGTACTTGGCACATAGTAGTTGTTGAATGATATTAATAATTAAATTAATAAACAAACAGAACAGAGTTTCACTGGACTGGGAAGACTACGGAAGGTTTGCAGTGATTCCCAGGGGATGAAAGGGAAGGGAAAACTGATGGAAAACAAGGAAAAAAGTTTTATTCAATAGGCTGAGAGCACAGTTGAAGATTTACAGAGGACTCAACCCCTCAGATGATGTCAGGGGAAGGAGCTGGGTGGGTGGTTACAGTGATAGAGGGTTTAAGATTTTCAGGGTAGAACTGTTTTGGTGGTGACAAAGCACAAGGTGTGGCCACAGAAGACCACTGAAGAGAATTGGAAGTGAAGACACTGAGTTTGAAAGGTCAAGGAACCAAAAAGCTGGGCCATTGAATAGGTGATCCACAGAGTCAGCAAAATCTTCCTCTCCCCTGCGAGAAAGAAGTGAGCCGGGTATTTAATAAATGTGAGAGTATAACCAGGATGGTAGATAGCAGAGATGGAAGGAGAGAAGATGACAAGTTGGATGGCATGGACTTCAGTGGGGCAGAAGTTTTTTCTTCGAGGAGAAATTGCTTAGAAGGGCCTTAGTGAACTAAAAGAATGGCTCTAATGCCTCCCTGTATTGGAGGCATGGGAGAATAAATAGCTTCTACTGGAAAGGATAACAGAAGAAGTGGGAAAAGTAGGGGAAAGCCAGGTTTCAATTGAGGCTAAAAGGTGAGGGAACTTAGCTAGATCTCTGGTTGCATGTAACAGAAACCAGCTCTAGCTATCTGTGGCCAGTGGGGAGTGAAGGTTGGGGGAATTGGGAATCTTGGGGACATTGAACAAAATGGTAGCCACTGTCCCACTATTATGGGTGAAAAGATACTGTGAATGTCTTTGTGAGCTGGGAAGATACTGCAAAAAGCTTTTTCTGTAGATAGTTCTATGCGGAAGTTAAAGAAGCAGGGGAATTTGTTCACCAACAGGCCGGGGTTTCATAAGACACAAATGCAATGTCTAGTACAATAGAAAGAAACAAAAGTACAGAGAAGTAGGGGATTAGAGTGGCCTGTGGGTACCAAATGGTGGTGTCAGGAAGGTGGCATCTAGAATGGGAGCTGCAGGAGCACCTACAAGCACATGGTGACATTTGTCCCATCTATCCAGTACCCAGGCCCCTGTTCCATTCCAGATATCTATCTGTCTGCTGATTCATCTTCACTTGCAGAATTTCAATTTCTGATCTCCTTCACCTCATCCTTCTTTGCCCCAGGACATTTCTTAGACCTACACTGTGCCACCAAACCTTCTGCTACCTCCCTGAAAGGCTACACCCTGGATTTTTGTTAAACCAATGTCCAGTATGTAGATCAGATGCTGATTCAGCCTGCCTCACTGAACCGTGTCAAGCCCCTCCGTCTTCTAACTTACCACATTATTGTGTTGTAATTATTTCTATGTGTCTCCCTTGTCTTCTGATGAGTTTCTTCAGAACAGGAGCCATTTCTTGTTATACATATATATATTGCCTAGCACATTGCTTGTGACCTAGACAGCGGCTGTTGACTGAACGAATGCTGAATGGGTAAATGGACCTTGATCTCTCTTTTTTTTTTTTTTTTTTTGAGTTGAAATTTCACTCGTCGCTCAGGCTAGAGTGCAGTGGCACATTCATGGCCACCGCATTTGGTTAATTTTTTGGTTTATTGCAGAGACAATAAACCAAAGTTCCCAAGTTGCCCAGGTTGGTCTCGAACCCATGGGCTCAGGCAATCCTGGCTAATTTTTTTGGCTGATTGTAGAGATGAGGTCATGCTAAGTTGCCCAGGCTGGTCTCAAACCCATGGGCTCAGGCAATCCTCTCACCTCAGCCTCCCAAAGGACTGGGACTACAGGCGTGAGTCACTGCACCCGGCGATCTCGATCTCTTATTGCCCTATTCCTGTTAGACTCTGAGAGGCAGTCTCTCTGGCAAGACTTTCCCATTCTTACCCACTCTATTCTGTGATGACTGATTTCCTGGCCTTGATTTCATGCTTGCCAGACATAGACCACCTGCTAGACAAACCCAGTTCAAGAGACACCATGTCCTGATTCACTCTGGCCTGCCTTCCCAGAGTATAAACCTGACACACACTGAGTGTTTTCTCCATTTCCTAAAAGGACATCTCTACAACATGGGCTGAGTCCCCATCCCTGAACACTCGGATTAGGGCCAGGATTCACCAGATGAATTCTTTTCCTACCTTCAACATCTCTACTACCCTAGCAGAAGGGAAGCCCAACATAAATGCATAGAATGGCGGAGAATTTACATAGCCATGATAACCTATGATTTCAGGAAAGTGATTACTTCCAGAATAGGAGGAAAATGGGATGAGGCTGACCAGGGACAGGCTATGGGAGCTTCAATGGTAGAACTGATATTTTATTTCTGAAGATGGATATGTAAGCCTCTACCATTCCTTAAATCTTTTTGTAATTCTGAAACATTTCAATGAAAAAGTTTAGAATGAGTAGTGCTCAGCTTTTACCTTAGTGGAATGCCTGCAGGTGAACCTAGGGATAGAGACAGTGCTGGCTGGTGGACTCTAGAGGTTTAGGGGAATTAAATCAAAGTGTTTAGCAGAAAGAGGACAGAGGGGCGGCGGAGGGCTTCTGGGCTCAGAGCCAACATCTTAGACCACAAGGCCATAAGTTCAGTTTGACTGACTATGAAAGCCTGTGAATCTATTGCGTTTACTGCCGAAAATCTTCAAAATAGGCAATTCCCAGCTTATTAGTTTATTTGTTGGTCTGTTGTCTGGAACTAGGAACAAGTTTTCCTATAGAAACAATATTACAAATGGTGGTTCTGCCTCAAGGCCAGCTCACAAAAGCTTACAGAACCCTAATGTACCTGAAATATTGTACTAATAACACTAAAGATCCTGACCACTATTTATAACAGTGTTTCTGTGGGAAAGTGCATTTGGAGTTTTAATGCCAGTAACACGTATTCCTCAGCCCCGTGAGCCCTCCACACTCTTGACCTTGTTCCCACACTGCCAGCTTTTAGCAGAATGGCTCCCTAAGCGGTAGAGGGCAAATTCATTGCTTTCTGTTGCTACAGGAAACTTCAAGCTGAAGTTTTGCAATTCATCTTCCCTGAGCTGACCCCACCCCTGCCATGTACACTGGCCCGTAATCTAAGTTTAGCTTTCCAAGCACAACATGGAGCCTCTTATACATGAATGCCTCACACCTCCTATCACAAGCCAATATATAAACTCTGTCACAGTAGGGACCCAATATGTATATTTCTGGGATGCCAGGGAATATAACCAGGAGGTCTCATTTAATGAGAACAATGAAACTTTGGGACTAGTAGAATCCCTAAAGCACTGGAAAGAGACAACATTTGAATAGAGGACAGTATAACCCAGAGGAGAATTCACCCCGATGTTGTTTAGAATGAGATGGAAAAAACAATGTGCCTAAGGTTAGGACCCTGGTGGCTTTGGCAAGAACAAACATCCCTGAGTGTGATACAGATACTCAAACACTCTCACTTGGAGAGCTCACTTAGAGAACTGAAATCTGAAAGGTCCACATGGCATTTGGAAACCTAAGAATAAAACTATCATTTCTTCATAGACAAAATGTCTTTTCTGATAGCTATGAAAGTTGTAATTGTAGGAAATGTTCTCACTACACCCTCCCAGCCTCAATGGTAGAAAGCAATGACATGGGGTGGTCCTGTTGGCTGAAGAAGCATGTGAGTCCCAGGAACACTCAGGACTAGAGGAACTTGGGGCTGTTGGGGTTGAGCCCTAGTACCACTCAGGGCTTATTTGGCAAAGCACTACGATAAGGACAATATCTTCCCTCTACCGTGTCCAGTCTTGATAGAACTTTAAATCAAACTACTTTATTTTTTCCTAGCCAGAGAGCTAGGCAAACAGACTAACTCCTGATACTTGAATCTTGAATGGCATGACTTAGGCTATAGAAATCCGATTGACACCTGTTGTCCCGGCTCTGTGCCCACAGACTTCCTCAAGGACTTCCTGTTATCTGGCTTCCTGTCCTTCTCCAAGCAGATTCTCCAGCTTCCCCAGTAAGTTCTAGCAGCTACCTACTATTCTCCCAAAACAGTTATTTTCTACTCAAGTTATCCAGAGTCTATTTCTGCTGTGTATAACTGAGGAACTCTAATGAATAGATTCTGATGGCAGAAGGTTGATACATCAGGACAAATCTGCCACTACAACTTATAAAGCAACTCAAAGCTTAAATGTGCAGAAAGCATATTTACTGCATGTCATCTCCATATACAGAAATGACAGTTCGTGTCACTGCGATGTGATGAGCTCAACTTTTACCTGAGAAGGCAAAGGCGGAGTGTAGAAGAAAGGTAATATAGGCATTACCCAGAGGGCAGATTCCCACCTCCTAGCCCTGCACTGTGCTATTTACTCTGATGACATAACTCATAGGATAGTTGTATTCAGTGGTAACCATGGTTTCATCTAATTTATTTAGGGAAATTAATACATTCATTTGTATTAATGGAAAGATTTTTAGGAAAACAGACAAATTGCAATGCCATTCCTTTGTCATCATTTAAAAAGAACTGAATTAAGAGATTCAATGTTAGTTTAAAAATAACTGAGACAAATGTGTCTGGAAATAGCAAAACAGTTGGCCAAATAAAGTGAGGTATGTTTCAACTCAACCAATTGGCAGTTTCTATTTGTTCCATGATTAGCAGTCTAGGTGGCTGAGCTTGTCTGAGAAGGGGCAGGCTACTTTATCCATGGATACCTGGTTCAAAGAGAGACCTCCACTGTACCATATGGTCTGCGGTGCCTCAGACTATGGGCTATCCTGGTCCTCAGCCTATGGGGGCAGCCCGGTCTTTAGGTACAGGAGATGTTTCACATCTCAGTGGAGCTCAGGTTCATAGGTTCTGGTCTTTAGACTGAAACCGTGATAGCCTCAGGGGGCTCAGGCAGCTTTCTCTGATCTAGCTGGTCTCTCTCCTACCTGACATGAGGCCGCTACGTCATGGATAGAAACTAGGGACGTCCAATGTGCATGCTGCTTCTCAGTTTCTGGCTCCCACTGGAGGCCCATGGCCCAACCATGTCCTGGAAAACACACTTCCTTTCCCCATTACCATATTTCTGTGCCTCCCTTTACCCCCCAACCTTAGCCAAACCCTATCTCACCTATGACCTCTGGTTCCAGCTGAGTACAAGACTTAGAGAAAAGGGCTTTTAGACACAGAAGTGAAGGAGCTTCCCTGTTACATAAGGGGACCAGACAATAGATCTGGTGCCATGTTACAAGTCTTCCTGCATATTCTCTTCTGAGTCAGAGGCAGAGTCCTGCAGCATGTATCATTGACTCCCTCCTTTTAGTGACAGTTTTTATCAGCCTCTCCACCTCCTTCATCCCTGTCTCTTTGAAATAAAGAATAGAGAATTCTATCTCTGCGGAATTACCACTTCTGTGAGTCTTCCATCTGAGATCACTATCTGAGATCACTATCACTGATCTCGAACTTCTGACAAAGGTCTTTACAAAATAAAAACTTCAAGGAACCCACAACTTTACCCATATCTGGAAGGAGAAAGCAAGAAAAGCTGTCTTACAGATCGGTAAGTCTAAATGATGGCATTGCCTTTTGCCTATGTAGTGTCTCAGTCATTTAATGAGCAGCCTCTTGTACGACTTTTTGAAGATCACAATACACCTGCACAATCTCTTGATTCCTCCCCAAGCTGACACAAGCCCATGAGCCAGGATCCTTGACTACCGGCCATAGCACCACTCCAGGTCAACTCCAGGAACTGAGTTAGAGATCCCATGGTTATCTACATGGTGGCCTTACACTTTGTACCCAGCCAAGTTTACCGCAGGCATTGAGTAATTTCTGAGATTTTCACAGCCTTCTTCTTTTACTGGACTAAAACTTATCTTCTCAAAAGAAAGAAAATGTTTCCCTCAGATATAGGGTTAGATAAAGCATTCTAGCAGTTGAAGACTTGCTTGTCTCTTTCCCAGTTTTGCCTTATCTGGACCCAAAGAGCCCTACACCATTGATACCAACACCTTTAATAGTGCAGTGGGGTCATGTTACCCCAAGATAAGAGAGTTGTGGCTCTGGTAATAATCGGTCCCTGAGGGGGAAGCTAGCCTGACTGATATCAGCTACCTGAGTTAAGAATGAGAATTACTTACCTTGGTCACCTTAGAGGTTTGGAAGCATTACCTTCAAGTATCTGGCATCCTATAGTAACATGCTTGGACCACTAGAGCCTGGAGTAGCAAAGATAGACCTAGTCGAGTTCTTTTCTTTGTGTTTTGTTTTTACTATCTATTATGAACTCAGCAGTGAAATAGCCATGTGGGTTCCCTATTTCAAAGCACCAGGAAGTAGAGGAAACATCTTTCATCTTGGAAATTATCCTGTGGCTATAACTAGCAAAAACAGTTCAATGTCTGCCTTCTAGAGTCACCCAGGAGTAGATCGAGGAGACCCCAGACACCATGAAGCTCCTTTACCAGAACCTGTGTCTGCATTTCCACAAGAAGGGAGCCCTGTTGCAAATACTTTGCCTTTCTGTAAGGGAATTCTGATTCACACCTCATACCATATCTCGAAATGAAATCCTGTTAACTTAAGGCATTATGTATAAGAAAACAAAATATTAAAATACTAGAAGAAAAAGTGATAAACATTCATCTTGCCTCTTAAGTATAAAAAAACTTGAAATCATTAAATCAGTAGATGAAATACCAAAATAAATAAATTCAATAACATGAAGAAAATATATTCCCTATAACAAACTATCATTAAAATGCCAATAATTAATATGAGAAAAGGTGAACATGCTTTAAAGTCTTTATTATGTTGCATTTACATAAATCCATAAGAAAGATACTGTGATCCAAGTTTAGAAAAATAGGTAAAAAACATGAACAGACAATTCACTGTGGCTGAAACACAAATGGCTAAAAAATATGAAAAAGTATTATATACACAGTAAAATGTGAAAAAAATATAATTGTAGAAGTATTCTTTTTTCTTTTTTCTGAGTTGGAGTCTCACTCTATCGCCCAGGCTGGGGTGCAGTGGTACACTCACGGTCACCCCTGTGTTGACCTGCTGGACTCCAGTGATCCTTCTGCTTCAGCCTTCCAAGTAGCCGGAACTACAGGTGCGCGTTACTCTGGCTAATTTTTGATTTATTGTAGAGATGAGGTCTCACCAAGTTGCCCAGGTTGGTCTTGAACCCGCGGGCTCAGGCAATCCATTCGCCTCGGCCTCTCAAAGTGCTGGGATTACAGGCTGAGTCACCGAGCCCAGCCTGTACAAGTATTCTTTATCAAAGATGTTGCCACTGACATAAATAATATCCAGGATAGGCACAGTGGCTCATGTTTGTAATCCTAGCACTCTGGGGGGCCAAGGCAGGAGGATTGCTTGAGGCCAGGAATTCAAGAACAACCTTAGCAACATAGTGAGATGTCTCTACAAAAAAAAAAAATTGCTGGGCATGGTGGCACATATCTGTAGTTCCAGCTACTCAGGAGGCTGAGGTGGAAGGATTGCCTGAGCCCAGGAGGTTGAGGCTGCCATGAGCCGTGATCATGTCACTGCACTGCACTCCAGCCTGGGTGACACAGTGAGATGCCAAAAAAGAAGAAGATAATATCCAATGCTGATGAGAATGCAGACAGGAATGTAGATTTGACCTGATTTTCTGTAAAACAATGTGACCTTATGTATCAAGAGTCCGAAAATGCTCAGGCTTTTTGAACTATAATTTTATTTTCAGAAATAGCTTCTAAGAAAATAATCAGAAATGTGAGCACAGTTTTATGCACAAAAGTATTTATCATAGTATAATTTGTAAATGAAAACAACCTAAATATTCAACAATAGTGAAAGTGTTATCATAATGTATGACCTATACACATAAAATTTATGGCTTCCATATGCAGTCATTAAAAATAATTTTGTTTCATAGAGAAACTTGTGAGATAATGGCGGGTGTAAAAGACAAAATAGCAAACTGAATACACTCATAAACTGTATTTTTAAATTAGATTAAAAGACCAATTAAAATTGATGGGAGTAGAAATAATTTTTTGTTTTATTCTTTATACTTTTCTATATTCTCCATATTTTTTTACCCCCAATACATGTTTATGTTTTTTAAATTGCCTCTGCACTTCTCACTAGTAATTTCTTTTTTCTACAACTTTATACCACAGTGAGTTTTCTGATGTGTATAAAGAATTGCGCTTTATATAATAACTGACCAATACTATTTACACATTGGATCATTGCATATTTAAAAACTTTGTGATTTAATATCTATTATCTTGGAGCACAACTGAATTAATCAGTAGAGTTTATTTTATTTTATTTTATTTTTTGAGTTGAGATTTCACCCTGTTGCCCAGGCTGGAATGCAGTGATGCCATCCCAGTTCACCACAGCCTCAAAATCCTGGCCTCAGGTGATCCTTCTGCCCCAGCCTTCTGAGTAGCTGGAACTACAGGCACATGCTACCACGGCCAGTTGATTTTGACAAATTTTTTGTGTAGACGAAGTCGCAATATGTTGTCCAGGCTAGTCTAGAATTCCTGGGTTCAAACAATCCTCTTGCCTTGGCCTCCCAAAGTGTTGGGATTATAGGCAGTAGCCACCGCACCCAACCAGTAGAGTTTACTTTAGACTGAAATAATACTTCTACAGTTTAGTCTAAACTGCTTGAACTCTTCTAGAGACCCCCTCCCAGACGGCAACCTGCAGTACCGCTTCCCATCAAAAGTTCCGAACCTCTGCTACCTTTGTCTTGGGCCATGTCTCTGGGCTCCATCTTTTATTTTGCTCTCTTGGCTGTATCTGACTTCTGTATAGGTTCCTCAGCTCAAATCTCATTCTTAATATCCCCCAAAGCTCTTGTCTTAATGCCTTAACAGTTCTCTACTTCTTCAGCTTGATCTCTTTGAGACACGGTAGTTTGAGATTTCAACCTACGCCAAGAGCAGGAAAGGATTTCCTGAGGCTCTTGCCCTCGGTCTCTAGAGCCCCCACCTGGCATGGCACTCCCCAATAAGCCAGGAAGGCATGTACACCTTGATTGATCCTCTTTCCATTCCCTTGCTCAGCTACTTCTCCAAGAAGAGTCTACTCCAGGCCAGTAGAGTCCGCCAGGACCGTCTCCCCATCCTGATGATCTGGCACCCTCCGGTGGCCACCGGCGGGTGTGCCTCGGCTAGCCGTGAGTTTCAGCGTCAGGTCCTGCTGCAGCGCCCTCGGGTGGCAGTTTAATGGAACTGCTATCAGAGATCGGCTATCAGATCCTGGCAAATCTAGAGCCAAGTCGCTTGCAGTTTAGCCTCTGTAACTTGTTAATATATCAAGATAGGCTAAGATCTACATTCTTAAAGGGGAAGCCTTTTCTGGTTTTGCATTTGGCAGGGAAATAATAAGTATTAATCTAACTGAGTGGCAGATACTGAACTAAATGCTTTACATACATTATCACATAGATTCTTCATACAACTCTGAAAAGCAGGCACCTATTTTTATTTTTTTAATATTTATTTATATATTTATTTTAAAGATGTGGGATACAGTTCAGGATTATGCATAGAAGTGGTCATCGTACAGGTAAGGTTTGGGCCTCCCTTTGGTCCTCACTTTGCCTGGTTTGAGGTCAGGTACCCTGTTGTGTGCCCGCCCCCAGCAGTGTCCTACTATTGCCAATCTTTTCTTATAGTAATATGGTAAATGTTCAGGGTCTGCTTATGAGCGAGAACATGTGGTATTCTTTGTTTCTGGAGGCACCTATTTTTTTTTTTTTTTTTTTTGAGTTGGAGTCTAACTCTGTTGCCCAGACTGGAGTGCAGTGGCTGTTTCCGGCCACCGCAGCCTCAACCCGCTGGGCTCCGGCGATCCTTCCGCCTCAGCCTTCCAAGTAGCTGGAATTACGGGTATGCGCTACCACCCCCGGCTAATTTTTTGATTTATTGTAGAGATGAGGTCTCGCTGCCCAGGCCGGTCTCGAACCCGCGGGCTCAGGCAATCCACTCACCTCAGCCTCCCAAAGGCGCGGGATTACAGGCTGAGTCACCGAGCCCAGCTAGGCACCTATTTTTAATCTCCATTTTACAGCGGAGGAAACAGAGGGACTCCGTAGAAGTCAAGGTTGAGCTTAAAGGTCAAGAGTTCCCTGTTAGTTAATGGCTGAGTTTGGAATTAAAATCTGCCCACTTGACTCAGGAGTTCCATCTTCACTAAGTCAAAGGGTCTCTGTAGGAAATTGAGATTCTCTCAGAGATCATGTTTACTATCATATAGAGGAAGTTACTCTGCAACAAGAAGAAATAATTTTTAAAAGCTGAGCATGGCGGTACGTGCCTGTAGTCCCAGCTACACAGGAGGCTGAGATAGGAGAATCCCTCAGGGCCAGGTGAGTCCAAGAGTTTGAGGGTACAGTGAGCTGTGATCAAGCCACTATACTCTAGCATGGGAAACAGAGTGAGATCCCCTCACTAATTTTTTTTTTAATGTGCAGAGAGAAGCAGAGACAAGAGACAGAGCTAGAGCCCTAACGAAGCTTGAGTCCCAGATTTCAGTTGTTCCTGAGACCAGGAACATTCTCGTCCTTCTGCAGACTCAGTTGTGAGTCATTAAACTTCCCTTTGTAGATCAGTTTGATGTGACTTTCTGCCACTTGCAATGCAGGATCCCTACTAAAATAGGGTAGTGTTTTTTTGTTTTGAGTCAGAGTCTTGCTTCATCGCCCAGGCTGGTGTGCAGTGGCACGCACACTCACGGCCACCCCAGCATCGACCTGCTGGCTCAGGCGATCCTTCCGCCTCAGCCTTCCAAGTGGCAGGACCTACAGGTGCGTGTTACCATGCCTGGCTAATTTGTTAATTTGTTGCAGAGATGAGGTCTCGTCAAGTTGCCCAGGCTGGTCTCGAACCCCTGGGCTCAGGCAATCCACTCACCTCGGCCTCCCAAAGTACTGGATTTCAGGCTTGAGCCACAGTGCCCAGCCTAAAATAGGGTCGTTTTAAAAAGAAATAGGGTCGTTTTAAATATAGTCTAGGCATTAACACCCAGAGTAACATTAAACAGAATATTGATGAACTGTCGGATCCACACTGTGTTATTTTGGTTGCAAGAAACAGACTCAATCAAGTTACTAGAGACAAGCTACTCATTACTCTGAGACAAGTCAAAAGGAAAGTTTATAGAAAAAACACATGTATACTAAAACTTGAGTCAGCTGAACAACAAAACCTCAGTAAGAGTGAGAATTTTAGCAGTAGCACTAGGAAACAGCCACTGCCTCATCTCTCTCAGGGCTTTTTGACCTATGAATCAGCACCACCCTCCCTCTGCACGAGCCTTTCCAGTTTACTCTACAAAATGGTCTCTCTAGCTCCTGTGCCTCTATGGCTTTCCAGCTCATCCAAAATTAAAGTGTGACACTTATTGTAGGTTCTAAGAGGGAAGATTCGACTTCTGCCCATCTTTTTAAACCAAAGCAGAAGAGGCATAAGTCACTGGATACAGTTATGGCCAACCCCTTAGACCAGGTTTCCTATTGGCTGTGGTCATGATCATGTGGCCCACTGCCCACTCAATAAAGTGAGTGGGAAGGGATTTTACTAGAAAGAGATATGGGCAGGGTCAGTAGTAATTGGCATCTCCCATCAAGCCCACTTAATTGAAATTTGAACTCTTGCCAATAAGAAAAATTAAACACATTGTAAACATGGGCAACCCGTTCCCTAAAGACCTTCTGTAATTATCCAGTTGGCAAGAGGGTTCGCCTTCTGGTGCTTGTAGGCATGTGTGCCATCCTCTGCCTTCAAGTGCACCTTCTTCAAGTCCCTAGTCTCACCCACACTCACCTTAAACACTCTGCAGCGAGCTAGACTCCTCCACTTACTTGGGAGTCTATTAATTTTTTCTCCCCTTAACTACACTAAAGACTTTGCTTAGTAAAGCATTTTGAAGACTTAGAAAGTGACTGCTCAGTCTGCTTAGGATTTATATCCCAAACAGATGTGCCAAGAAGTCATAGGAATCAAACTGCTATTCTGTGACTAGAATAATATATGAACTTGCCTTTTAGTAGTTTCGATTACACAGCTGTACAAATTGCAATGGAATCTTCATAGCTAAAGTTGCTTTTTATCAGAAGCACATCAATTCTTTGGGGTGGAGGTTTTAGCATAGCAGGCA
Organism: Cephalopachus bancanus; assembly: GCA_027257055.1. Taxonomy (NCBI): domain Eukaryota; kingdom Metazoa; phylum Chordata; class Mammalia; order Primates; family Tarsiidae; genus Cephalopachus; species Cephalopachus bancanus. The sequence goes on from JAPVLO010000226.1 coordinate 2,022,452, forward strand.
CCTTGAGGGACATGCATGCATCTTTGTAAAATGCTTCTCATTACTTGGGAGAAAATCTTCCAGGTAATTGAGATATGCGGTGTTTAACTCACCTTGAGAAATCCTCTGCCCTTCATCATAATAGCTAAACTAGATTTTTTTTTCAATCTAGTTTTTTTCAATCAGCTTTCTCAGGTTGAATGAACTGGATGTTATTCATAATGAAAATAAGGAGTTCCTAAAAAATGGTGCCGTCATCTTACACTTTTAGTCTCTCTAAGTCTCAGTTTTCTCAACTGTCAAATCGCAGTATTAATATTCATCTTATAGGGTTGTCATAAGGAGCCGATAAGACAAGTTTAGAAAGAGTATAACAAATAGCCAAACATAATAAGTACTCAATAAATGTTAGTTGGTATGATTATCATTAAAATTTTGTTTCAGCCGGGCTCGGTGGCTCAGCCTGTAATCCCGCGCTTCGGGAGGCTGAAGTGAGTGGATTGCCTGAGCCCGCGGGTTCGAGACCCGCCTGGGCAGCGAGACCTCATCTCTACAATAAATCAAAAAAATCAGCCGGGCGTGGTAGCGCGTGCCTGTAACTCCGGCTACTTGGAAGGCTGAGGCGGAAGGATCGCCGGAGCCCAGCAGGTCGAGGCTGCGGTGGCCGGGAGCGGCCACTGCACTCCAGTCTGGGCGACAGAGTGAGACTCCAACTCAAAAAATAAATAAATAAAATAAAATTTTGTTTCTCCAAGGATCCGAGTATCACATGTTCTCACTCATATAATGGACCTTGAACATCCAATGTAATACTATAAGAAAATGACTGACGGTACTGGGAAACTATGGGGGGGAAGGGGATGGGATTAACAGTAGCAAATATCTGTCTGGGGATGGGGAAACACCTCTTATCAGCAGGGTGCCTGAATGAAACGTAATTGTACACCTAACCCTTAACTGTACCCCACAAAACCATAATAAAAAATATTGATTAAAAAAAATTTTGTTTCTCACTTATTTTTCAAGGTTTTTGTTTTTGCTTTTTTTTTTAATTTTAGCACAGTTTCTCATTTTTAACCTTACAACAACCTGTGGGTGGGCATAGTGGTAATTATATTCCCACTTTATAGTATGACAAACTGAAACAGAAAGGTTAATTAATTTGTAAGAGGTAAGTGATTTTCTAAGGCAACATAAACAATAATCCACATTTCTGTTTATTGAGGGTTCTTTCTGCAGAGAACTTAAGTTCTGTGACATTAACTTCAGTGAAAGGAAAAGTGTAATACTATAATAAAGGAAGAATTCTCCACAACTTTCATCCAAGAATTGTAACTTGGCTAGAAATATTGTGTGAACATCTATTTTTGGCAGCCTGGAAAGCTGGATAGAGGACCCATTAGCTATGATACAATTAAATCCTGATTTGAATTACAACTAACACCCATTTTAAAGTTTTTCTGGAGTTTCATGAAAAGGGGTCACAAAATCAAAAAAAAAAGACCAGGCATGGTGGCACATGCCGGTAATCCCAGTACCTTAGGAGGCAGAGGCGAGAGGACTGCCTGAGCCCGCAGGTTCGAGACCAGCCTGGGCAACATGGTGAGACCTCATCTCTACGATAAATCAAAAAATTAGCTGGGCATGGTGGCGCACACCTGTAGTTCCCATTACTTGGAAGGCTGAGGCGGAAAGATCGCCTGAACCCAGCAGGTCGAGGCTGCGGTGGCCGTGAACAGAGTGCCGCTGCACTCTAGCCTGGGTGACATAGTGAGACTATGACTCAAAAAAAAAAAAGAAGAAGAAAAGTGAATTCAAACAAGAACAGGAAGCAATAAGCAGACATAAAAGCCAGAGCTGTGATGGGGAAATGCCAGAACAAGTCTTAGAACAAGGAAACTAAGCTTGGAGGCATGCTGCAGGGGTGGGGATTACACCTGAGATCTACTGCTTGTCTGCAAGGAGTGCTTCAGTGATCCCTTATCAATTGCACCCCATAGCGCCCTACAGGATCAGATACAAGTACGCTCCAGAGGAAGGCAACTCTTAATGTAGGTCCTTGGGATTGCTACAAATTAAGTTAAACAAAATACGAGCTCACAATTTTAGAAAATCACCAACACGTAAGCCACCATGAGATGGAATCAATAGAAACAACAAACAATAAATGTATTTCTGTAAGAACTTAAGAACTGGAATCAAAGTTGTCACACACATTATAAAATAAGCTTTTAGGAACCATTTAAAGAAACCAGATAAGGAATGAAATAGAGTAAGAAGCAAGGGATTATTAAAATGACCAGAAAGATTAGTAAAAGAATCAAATAGAACTTGTAAGTATAGATTTAGAAGATATAGATACAGATAGATTTTTGAAATTAACAGTTGGAATGTATTTTTAAAAGAATAAAAATAGCTAAAGACAGAATTCCAGTGACCTAGAAGTTATATCTGAGGAAATTACCCAAAATGCAGCAGAGATTACAGGAGATGGAAAATATAAAAGGTTAAAAGACATGAAGGGCAGAACAAGGTTAAACATATGTCTAATCAGAAAAAAAAAAGAATAGAAGAAAGGCAATATTGAAAAAATGTCAGTTCAAAAATTTTCCTGAACTGATTGAAGATGAATCTGCAGATAGAGAAACCACAACATATATCAAGCATGACAGAAAGAAGTCCCAGAAAAAAGTCAGGGCCTTTTTTGTTTTGGAGTTGGGGTCTCACTCTTTTGCCCAGATGGGAGTGCAGTGGCATGATTATATCTTACCACAAGCCTCGAACTCTTGGGCTCAGGTGATTCTTCTGTCTCGGCCTCCTGAGTAGCTGGGACTACAGGCACACACCACAATGCCTGATTAATTTTTTGCTTTTGTATAGAGACAAGATCTTGCTATGTTGCCCAGGTTGGTCTCAAACTCCTGGGCTCAAGTGATCCTCCCAACTCAACTTCCCAAAGTGCTGGGATTACAAGCATGAGCCACCAAGCCTAGCTGAGAGTATCATTTTTATAAAGTTCACAAATAAAACCAGATAATACATTGCTTAAAAATACAGACATACATGATTAAATTACTTTTAAAAAGCAAGACTGTGATATACACAAAATTCAGGATAGAGGTTACCTCTTGGGAGGGGAGTAAGAATGGGACAGAGAGAAGCACACCCTGCAAAGGCCAAGGTCACATTCTAGTTCTTAGATTGGGTGGCAGGTAACAGGTAGCATCTTATTATTAGGGTTCAAATTTACATGTTACCTGTATTCTTTTTTATGTATCAAATGCCACATAAGAAAAAGAAATAAATTGCTAAAGGACTGATTTTTAGCTGGATTCTTAAAACATATATTTGAAAATCACAAGTTAATCCTTCTGATTGACAGTTGAGGGATATAATCAGACTCTAGACTTTAACTGCCAAGATTTTGTAACAAATCTCAAAAAGGCTTTTTACCTAATTAGTGGAAGGCAATGATGGGAGTCATTCATAGTCTGAGATTTTGAATTCCTGGTATTTTCTGTTCTCTCCAAATGGAACAGGCTATTCACATAGCTTTAATAAGAGGTGAGCTATTCGCATCATTTGAATAGATGTCTTCAACTTTGTATTCCAGATGGCAAAATAAATTCCCACATAGAAAAAAATAAGTTTACTATATTAGAAAAATATAGTTTCACTTTGCATTTGATGTCATATAATTAAAGTTGGTAACAAATGAAAAAATTGGTGTCAAATTTTTTCTTTAGGCAATAGGAATATAAAATAAATTCACTTTCTCACATCACAAATTTTATGAACCAATTAGATTTTTTAAGTAAATAAATACACCTGGTTTCTATTACAGTAAGAGATTTACTCAATAAACTCTACATAGATGTACTTGCATAGGACTAAATTTACATATTAATCAAGTTCTAATTGCTTTTTAACGTCAATTTTATGCAAATATATTTACTATTTAAATATTTTTCAGAATGTTTGGAAAGTGTCCAAACCAAAATCACTCATTAACAATTAGAAAGCAAAAATCAAAACTCTTAGATGTTTTCATATTACATCTTAGCAGAAAAACACTCTTTGAAAGGATACAATCTTTATAATACATTCAAAATAATGAGGCCAACTTAAAATTATTTCTCTTATTCTCTATACTTCCTTCATACTTCAATAGTTTGTAATTATCATTAAAACACCTTTGACTTGAATTAGTTACCTGGCACCAACATTAAGTTTTATTGTTTTGTGTGCGTGTGTGTGTGTGTGTGTGTGTGTGTGTGTGTGAGTGTGTGTGTGCACATGTGCGCTTAATGCAATAATAGAGGTCTGTACCATCTTCCCCTAGTCAGAATCTAAAAACTTGATCTTCCCTCAAGAATTTCAAAAAACTCTCAGCATCTCATATTATTTTCGTATGGAATAGACTTATTAGACATAATGCATTCAATTTTCCTTTCATGAGAAATGAAGATTAATTTGTTTTCATAGGGGTAAACCAGCTTAGTGGTTTATTATGTTTAATGCATTATGAATTGGAAGACATGATTAAATATTTTTTCTGTATAATTTTTTATTCCTTTGATTAGTAATGCAATTTGAAATTAATACTATAATTTCCTAGAAAAGTATAAAGGATTTTCCCAAGGGTTACTAAATAAGCTCTCAAAAATGCATCTCCAGTGAATCTGTATTTACTAATATGCTAGGTTGCCCATGAACCCAGCATGCCCGACTCCCATGAAACATTCCTTGTACAGTTTTGTTTTTGTTTTTAGTTTTTAAAAGTGATGTTTATGACTGGACGCGGTGGCTCACACCTGTAATCCCAGCACTTTGGGAGGCCGAGGTGAGAGGATTGCTTTAGACCAAGGGTTCAAGACCAGCCTGGACAACTCGATGAGATCTTGTGTCTACAGTAAATCAAGAAAAATTAGCTGGGTGTGGTGGCGTGTGCCGTAGCTCCAGCTACTTGGAAGGCTGAGGCGGAAGGATCACCTGAGTTCAGCAGGTGGAGGCTGCCGTGACTGTGAGAGCGCCACCACACTCCAGCCTGAGTGACAGAGTGAGACTCTTGACTCAAACAATACAAAAAAAGAAATAAAATTGAGGTTTATTAGTTGAAATATGTTTGTGAATGTATAGTAGACTTTGATATTTCCAAGATGTTTATCCAGAGGCCTTTATGAGTCTCCAAATTTAAAACAAACAAAACAGCAACAAGAATAAAACTCTATGGCACAAAACTTGGTCTATGGTGAGAAGAGTCAACTTGTACAGAGAGAAGAATAATACAAGAGAATCAAAATTTTGACAATTCCCTTGCACCCAATGCTACTTGCTTCCCGAAGCCAGGCTGCCTCCCTTCCTGAGCTATGCTTTCATCCACATAATTAATTCCCTTTAACTTTAAGCGACTTCAAGTCCGTTTCTGTTATCTGTGTCAAGAATCCTAACCCACATATTTATGCCAAACGACCTGGTAATATATATAATTAATTCCATTGCATGGGTCCAATGATTCTCAGCTAATGTTTTTGATATCTTACTGACGTTATAGCATTAAGAATCTTTTTGAGTTGGGTTCAGCGGCTCAGCCTGTAATCCCAGCACTTCGGGAGGCCGAAGCGCGTAGATTGCCTGAGCCCACGGGTTCGAGACCATCCCGGGCAACTTGGCGAGACCACCTCTCTACAATAAATAAATTTTAAAAAATTGGCCGGGCGTGGTAGCGAGCGCCTATAGTTCTGGCTATCTGGAAGGCTGAGGCAGAAGGATCACCGGACCCCAGCAGGTCGACGCTGGGGTGACCGTGAGCGTGCCTCTCCACTCCAACCTGGGCAACAGAGTGAGACTCCAACTAAAAAAAAAAAAAAAGCATCCTACTGTTAAAGAAATGTTCCTAAACCCACCTGATTTCACTTTTACAAACAAGATTTCAAGGCTCATTGAGCACACCAAGGAAGGAACATCGCTTACGGAAGACTACCCCTTCTTCCTTGGGTGGTCCACAGCCTACAATGTGCCACCAGGTTTAGGTGATAAATGAAAAGAGCAGAAGGATTTCAGGGAACCATTGCTCTGGTAGTATCTCTATCTTTGAAGCCTAATACTGAAGCCAGATGTGTAGTTTTATGACTTCCTTCTTTCAAAAGACAAGAAGAAAAACATACAGGTCAGTTAGTGTTATCAGGAAGTGATTATTAATTTTGCTGAAAACATAATGCCTTTGGGGCTTTGAATGAAAGTGCTAATTTAAACCATTCCTGAAATGAATAAGTATTCAAAACATGTAGAACATAAACTTTGCTTGCCTAAGGCTAGTATAAGTATTTATGACTCTATTGTGTATGCTCTTCTTTGGAATCTTTCTTTTTCATCTGAAAAGTGATTCTTTCACCTGGATACACTTTTGGAATCAAATTTAGATACAAAGCAATGACAGCTGGGATTTTTACCCTATAAAATCAATTGATTTCATTAGAAACAGCCCAGTAATAGCTGAGTGAGCATGCTTTAAATTAACCTGACACATAAGAGCCTGTTCACTTTTAAATCGATGGATAAATCCTCACCACACGTAAATCTATGTTTTGCAAGAGTTTCCTGAAAGTCTCTATGTTTTGTAACTAACATTTTAGCAACAACAGGATTGAAACTACATATAGTGTCTTCACGATAGTCTGTAATCTCCTCCGAATAAATGCTATGTCTTTCATATCTTTTTACCCCAAGCACCTGAATGCTGGGGTGAATTGGAGAGTTGTTTAGTATTGTGTGGAGTTGGGTTAACAATGGGAGAGGTGGGTTGAAAGAGAAGAGATGAAACCGTGTGGACAGTAAGTGGTACCAGACTTAGGAAATGGACAGAGCCAATTTAGAAAAATGTGGAAAGACTTGAGGGCAAGTATGAAATATATTTTGCTTATTTTGAAATATAGTTATGCCTAGGATATGGGCACTGGCAAATTTCCCAGGCCCTACTCTTTTGGGGTTATGTGAATTTCAGGATTACATCATACATCAGATCTATTCAGAGAGTCAGTAGGGGTAAGGGGAGAAGCAGGAAGAGGCATTGCTATTAGGTAAAGATCCATAATTCAGCTGCTTGTGCTCACACCTTGTTGGCAAAGTGAGGCTGTATGTATCTCAACCACAAATTCAGATGGGCTGGGAATGTACATTTATTTTCCTCTGACATTTAGTGTCTATTATAAGCTTCCATTCTATCAGGAGTATCAATCAGGATGTAGTCAGAAAACAGAAACTGCTGTCAATGGTTCAGGTGGGACCCTTCCTCATTTAATATGAGGAATATGAGATTTATAACTCTTTGGAAAGGACTGAGAGAGCAAAGGACAGGGTAAACTACCAATAATCTGAGGAAATAAGGATTTTGCAGAAATCTTAAAAGCAGTCTCAGGGAAGGCACCCAGAAGCCACTGCAAATTTTCATTTTGCTATTTGCTGAGGCCCACGTGCCTTTGATGTTAGAGGAAAAATAGTGGCTTCTGCTTCTCTTTCACCTTCCAAATCTTACTTGAATGCCTCTCATTGACTAAATTTACACAAGGTTGTTAACAGGAGAGTTTGGGGAAAGTAGATACTAGCCTTCCTGCTCCTGAAATAATGGGAAGTGCTTACAAGAATAGGGATGGTTTTGAGTACCAACAGAAATTTAATCTCAGTTAACTCAAAGTTCCCTTACTCTTTCTCTGGGTTACAAATGAGTTCTGGGTGATTTGTGTAGTGTCAGGCATTGAGGCAGGGGAGGAAGCTAGAGTGCATTCAACTTTTACGGGACCTAAAGTATATACAGTTGGGGAGGGGAGTCCATTAAGAAAAACAATACAAAAAATAAATACAAAATTAGACACAAATGCAAATTTTTCTTTAGAATGATAAAAACAAATCACAACAAAATAGCAAAACTTTATTATTATTATTATTATTATTATTACAATTTTGAGTCTCACTATGTCACCCAGGCTGGACCTCTGGGGCTCAGGCGATCTTTCCACCTCAGCATTCTGAGTAGCTGGGACTATAGGTGCACACCACCATACCTGGCTATTTTTGTTTATTTTCTGTAGAGATGAGGCTTTGCTACATTGCCAGGCCAGTCTCAAACTTCTGGGCTCAAGACATCCACTGGCCTCATGTGGAGCGCCTCTGCCCTAACATGGCGCCCGAAGCAGCCAGACCACAAGACAAAACAAGCCCTAATAAGGCAACTAAAGGATGTCAGCATACAATCCTCTCTTACGGGCCTATCGGTGCGTGCCGCGTTACCTTAATTGATTGGCAGAGATACTAGATTTAAGGTCACGAATAGGAGAAAGAAGAAGAAGAACGATGTAGTAACCTGGGATTAAAGCAGCTTGCAGAAGAATCGTGTGAGAGTCGTTATTGAAAGGGACAAGTGGTGGCCCGTACGGGGAGCTCGAAGAAGCCGAAATCCTTGGATTCAGAACTGCAGCTGCTCAGGGCAGTCGACTGGTATGTAGATCCCACAAGGGAGGGAAAAAACTAGAAAGGTCCTCGGTAAAGAGGCGATTTAAGAAAGTCCTCGGTAAAGAGGCGATTTAAGAAGGTCCTCGGTAAAGAGGCGATTTGGGAAGGTCCTCGGCAAAGAGGCGATTTGGGAAGGTCCTCGGCAAAGAGGCGATTTGGGAAGGTCCTCAGCAAAGAGGCGATTTGGGAAGGTCCTCGGCAAAGAGGTGATTTGGGAAGGTCCTCGGTAAAGAGGCGATCTAAAAGGGCCCTCGGTGTAGAGGCGATCCCCTTTTTGCTAACATGGGCACTACTTCCTCTCACCCGCTTTTTCAGGCTCTTAAAACTCTCCTAAGAACAAAAGGACTAAAATTAAGGGATAAAACCTTGACTGATTTTATCACACAGGTAGACGAGATTGCACCGTGGTTTGCCGTTTCGGGGAATCTCACAGTGGGTAGTTGGGACAAAGTGGGGCAGGATATTGACCGCGCCCGAGAGCTAGGAGAGGTGGCAGGGGGGGTCCAGCCCCTTTGGAGACTGGTTCGTGCCTGTTTGGAAGATCAAAAGTGCGTGCAAACAGTCGAGCAAGGCCAAGCAGCGCTTGACCAAATAAAAGAGGAACGATCAACTTCCTCAAGAGGGAACAGCGAGGCAGCCTCTGACTCAGAACTGGAGTCAGGTGAGGAACTTAGAGATCTCGTGACTCAAGTTGAAAAGTTAGAACTCAGGTGGGGCCGCGCCCGAGATAAGGGCGGATCCTCTGTCCCTGGGTTGGTAGGAGTTCCTCCCCCATATAATACTTCTGCGCCTCCCGGAAAAGGAGGCGCTTCTTTCAACAATGAAGTGTGGAGGGAGGTCCATGCCAGCGGCACATGGCAAACTTTTCCGGTGTTCGTGGACAACGCAGGGAACCGGTACCATGAACCATTAGATTTCAAAACAGTGAAAAACCTCGCGGAGGCCGTACGAACGTACGGGCTCACTGCTGCCTTCACGACAGCAATGGTGGAGGTACTAGACCGGTTCGCCATGACCCCCGGAGACTGGCAGAGATTAATGAAGGCTTGCATGAACCCGGGACAATATTTAGATTGGAAGGCCTATTACATAGAATTGGCTAATGAGCAGGCAGCAAGAAACCGGGCGGCGGGTAATGGGGCTTGGGACGTTGATATGCTGTTGGGGCAGGGCCGTTTTGCTAACCAACAGGTAGGATACCCCCAGGTTGTGTATGACTTGGCGCATATGTAGCAGATGGACATTCCCCCACGGTAATACAATTCCAGTCCGGCTCTCCTCAGCAGGTAGAGCTTCAAATTGTTTTGGCCGTATTTCAACGTTTTTCTCGATCGTTTAACTTGTTGTCGGATTCCCAATACGTAATCAATTTAGTTAAATCTCTTGAAGTGGCAGGCCGAATATCCCCCGCTAGCCCTATACATACATTTGCTTCCAAAATTCAACAGCTGATATGGCAACGTTCAGAGCATTCTTTGTTCAGCATATCCGTGCGCACACTGGCCTACCAGGACCCCTCAGTGAGGGTAATGCCCAGGCTGACAACCTTACGCGACTTCAACAGGCTTTCCTTGTAACCCCTGCCCAAAAGGCACAAGATTTTCATGCCCAGTTTCATGTTAACTCAAAAACACTACAGACCCGTTTCCAAATACCACGTCATGTGGCCAGAGATATTGTAAAATCTTGCGAATCATGTGTTACTTTCCACCACCCCCCTTCATGGGGGGTGAATCCAAAAGGCCTTCTCCCCTCACGGGTTTGGCAAATGGACGTCACTCATGTGGCAGAGTTCGGTAACCTCAAGTATGTCCATGTTTCCATAGATACCTGTTCCGGAATTTTGTTTGCCTCGGCCATGGCTGGAGAAAAGGCACATCATGTTATCTCCCATTGCTTGGAGGCATGGGCCGCCTGGGGCATGCCTCAGCAAATCAAAACAGATAATGGCCCCGCCTACACCTCCTGAACATTTCAACGGTTCTGTGCACAAATGAACGTGGACCTGCGCCATGGGCTCCCTTATAATCCCAAGGTCAAGGGATAGTCGAGAGGGCTCATCGCACACTAAAAGAACTACTTCAAAAACAAAAAGGGGGAATAGGCATGGGTTACAAACCTAAACAAAGACTGTCATTAGCATTATTAACTTTAAATTTTCTTCAGCTGGACAACGAGAACAATTCTGCTGCGGACTGCCATCTAGGCGCAGTACCGCATAAAAGGGGCTATGTTAAATGGAAAGATGTTATCACGGGACAATGGAGAGGTCCCGACCCAGTATTAACGTGGGCGAGAGGATCTGTGTGTGTTTTTCCACAGGACAGCCCAGACCCGGTGTGGGTACCTGAGCGACTAACACGCACTACAAAGACCCCTGAGGAACGAACCCCGATTGCTGATGATGAGTCTGACGACGTGGCTTCTGCTGGGAACGCTGATGCTGAACCTCCCCATAAGTCGTGCTGAGAAACAATGGGGAATTTTAACAGTATTTCCTAGACACTTATTCGGCACGTACTTTCCCCAGATTTTTAACTGGCACCAGCCCCTGATTTCTATTACACTCTTGCTGGGGCCCTAATGCTCTCTCTCTTTTTAGACAGAGGAGAGACTTCGGCATTACAGCCGCCATCATTGCAGCAATTGCAATGGCGGCTGCTGCAGCTGCTACAGCCGCTGTTGCCATGTGTACTACAGTACAGACCGCCACCACTTTAAACACCTTGTCTTCCACTGTTGCTGCCAAAGTAATATTAACAGTCACTTGTGTGGCAGCATTATGATCTTAAACCAAAGAGTTGACATGGTACAAGAACAAGTAGACATTCTCTGGCGCATGGTGCAAATAGGGTGTGAATGGCACACTATTGCTTTATGCGTAACCGGCATCCCATACCACAATATGACCATTGCTGCTAACCTCTCTCGAAAGCTTTCCCTCCATCTTTTAGGTAATTGGTCCCAAGAGTTTTGACAACCTGACGGAGGCTCTACGTCGTGAAATCATCAGCGCCATCAGAGTAGATCCAGTAGTCGCTCAAACCTTGGCCTCCCGGATCGCCCAGGCGGCATACCACCTTAAAGAGTGGGCGGGAATGGGTTCAATGGCCTTTTTGTTATTCTCTTGTTGTGTCCTGTGCCTCTATTGTCTCTGCCGTATGCATCAACGCAATGCACGTGACCGTGCGCTACTAGCGCGGGCCTTTGCTGCCATGGAGGTGGATCAATCCCCTCAGGTCCGGGTTGCCGCGTTAGGGCAATAAGAACAGGGCAGGATGTGAGAATAGTACTGCACACGGGGGCCCAGGAGGAGTTATCCCGTGGAGGGCATGTCCAGCTGCATATGGGTTGACACCGCCTCTCCCATCCCCAGAAAATCGGTGTCGGACAGGTGGGCAGTCGGTCTGGCGATTACACGCGCGAGATAGACTGTCTTACATGGTCCTTGTTATATGGGGGCTGTGACCACTACCCTCTCCTGCCAAAATAAATAAAAAAGGGGGAGCTATGGAGCGCCTCTGCCCTAACATGGCGCCCGAAGCAGCCAGACCACAAGACAAAACAAGCCCTAATAAGGCAACTAAAGGATGTCAGCATACAATCCTCTCTTACGGGCCTATCGGTGCGTGCCGCGTTACCTTAATTGATTGGCAGAGATACTAGATTTAAGGTCACGAATAGGAGAAAGAAGAAGAAGAACGATGTAGTAACCTGGGATTAAAGCAGCTTGCAGAAGAATCGTGTGAGGGTCGTTATTGAAAGCGACAGCCTCGGTCTCCCAAAGTGCAGGGATCACAGGCATGAGTCACCCTGCCTGACCCAAAACATGATATTTTTATTAAAGTTTTTTTAGCTTCACAATTTATTATTGATAATATCATGTAAATGTTTAGAATTGTCAAATCTGGGAAAACTTCTACCAAGTTTTTTCATAGTAGCTATGAGTTCAAATTGAATTTTTGAAATCTTAATCTCAAATAATTTTTGAATGGACAAATTTATTAACAAATTTATTGTCAATATCCTCATGGCAGTAGCAGTGTTTTAGATTAATTTTCCTCAGTGTTGGTATTTTGTGTCAAATCAAAGACATTTAAATATTTTTCCAATGTGTTCATAAGCTCCATTTCTCTTTATTAATTGGATGATCAAAACAATTCAAAGTCTATTCATTACTTTTATTTGAAATTTAACTTGGCCTCTTAATGAATCATTGTTTTCATTATGATTTGAAATTTATTTTTGTTATAATTTGCTTCTTGGTGTAGAATAATGTCTATTGGTTTAATTGCTGATCTTTATCACTCTGCTTCATATTTTATTAATTTTTTCATAACCGTTCATTTTAATCTGAATTTTCCTTCATTTATTTAAAAAACACATTTAATGATAACAAAAAGGCACTTCCAAATAAGAAGTCTCGAAATTTTCAATTGTTTTACTGAAGCATTTGAAGACATCTTTCTATATGGTAGCTAAAAATGACATATTTCAAGTTCTCCTTAGCTGAATCCCCAAAATGCCTCACCCATTTCATTGCCACACTACAGAAGAGAAACTGAAGTGAGGAGATACAGTGGCCTTAACTGATTGTAGTTAAAATACCACTTTTGCAAACTTTCTAAAAACATATGACCATGACATTGCTAGAAAGAGGTCCCTAGACATGAAGGTCTCTGGATGAATAATTCTGGCTTGGGTCATCATACATCCATATCTTACACCTGCCTGACTTTTGGTTTGGTTCTCTATGGTTACTACTTAGTCTTCATTCTGTGTCACTGTTGATGGCACAGTTATCCCCTTCCCTACCTGGTGATGCATGGTGTACAGAAAGCTTTACCAAAGGCTTACCACACAGCCATTTTTCCAGAGTCTTAGCTTTTCCCCAAGTCCTATCTGAAAGTTGAAGCTTAGGTCCTTTCTGTACCAGATCACCTCATTGCCTTTGGAGACCTGTTGTTCCCCCATTTCTCTGTTGTTGGCTCAGGAGGAGCAAGGCTTGACTCCCCACTTCCTACCATGTCTCTGGTACCCTCTGTGTCCATGCACTTGTCACTTCCCTTCTGACTCCTTTACTCCACTCTGATCCAGGGACACTTTTGTCTGTCCTGAGAAAATGGCCCCCCTTATAACCCAAATCCTTTCCAGGTGAAGGCTTCTGAAACTTAAAAGACTTCACAGACCCAGTGCAGTGGCTCACGCCTATAATCCCAACACTGTGGGAGGCCAAGGTGAGAGGATTGCCTGACCCCACGGGTTTGAGATCAGCCAGAGCAACTTGGCAAAGCCTCGTCTCTACAATAAATCAAAAATTAGCTGGGTGTGGTAGCGTGTGCCTGTAGTTCCAGCTACTTGGAAGGCTGAGATGGAAGGATTGCCAGAGCCCAGCAGGTCGATGCTGCAGTGGCCACAAGTGTGCCACTGCACTCCAGCGTGGGTGACAGAGTGAGACGCCAACTCAAAAAAAAAAAAAAAAAAAGTAGCTGGGATTACAGGTGTGAGCCACTATGTCCTGGAAGAAATTCTGTTAATAAGGAAGAAGGTTAGAATATTCTTGGAGTAGACAACTAGTAGGGTTTGCTCCAGTTACGTTGATTTTCATTACATTGCTCACCCGACATCACATTGTTCAATTTTCTTTCTAAGAAGGAAAATTTAGGTGTCATATATAAGAAACTGAGAGATGGGAGTTCAGAGTCCTACCAAGTGATCTGTTAGCCAGATTCAATTGCTTGCCATAGGACCTGGAACAGAAGGCAGATCTCTCTAAGCCCAAAGTCTTATTGGTAGATTGTGGCAGATATGTCTCCTCTCGAATTACAATACAGGATAATGTTTAGAAAAATTTCTCTAGAAAGCTGTGTGTGTGTGTGTGTGTGTGTGTGTGTGTGTGTGTGTGTGTGTGTTAGGTATTGACTAGAAAAATTCAGACTATTTCATCCTCACAGGCATATTTACTTCTTTCAAGTTTAGTGTTTTGAGAAAAGCAAAAGGGTACATGTAACTTATAGTAGAACCCAGCTTGTCATGACATGGGCTTATACCTAGAACAAGTTAGGTCTTGCCTCCCACAAGAAAAACTACTTCCATAAAAAGGCTAATATACCATGATTATAAGGCAGGTGCTACTGCCGTCTTCCCCTGCCACCGTATTATTAACATTGGGCTCTATTCCAGAAGAGCCCTCCCTAGGGCTTGGTGAGACTGGGAGCAAGGTGAACTTTGAGGCCTTCCTGCCTATCATTTTGAACAGGTGAAATCTGGCTAGAGTGAGCCTCCAGGGCCACCTGTATCAGAGCTAAGGATGTAAATATTAGGAAGAGCAGGAGGTGGAAGGAAAGATCTGCAGCTACCACAAGGCATATATATCCTTAAAGCAGCATTGTCTGGGTTTAACTAGGAGACTGGGCAGGGCAGCAGGGGTGGGAAAGGGAAACTGTACAGAGAGAAAGCACAGGGAAAGGGGAGGAGAGGGACGCAGGGAGTTTCCCAAGCAGGCAAGGGAGTTACAGTGAACACAGACAGAGCCCCAGGCTCTAGGGGAATGGCAAGTGTAGCAGAGCAAGGGCCAGGTGGCTGATTCAGAGAACATTATCGGGCATCTGCTATGTAAAAGGCTAGATGCCACGGGGGACATGGGTATAAACCAGACATGGACCATGCCCAAAGAGTGCTGATGGTCCCCATCTTCTATCAAGGGCAATAAGGTGTGTGCTTAAAGTATGTCACAAGGTTCAAGGTGCTCAGTGCTGGACACAAAGAAGGGTAAATGGAATGTTCTAGTATTCAGGGGCAGGGATAGTCCAACTGAAAGAATGATGAAGGTGAGGTGAGGTGGGGGAGGGGACTTAGAAGGTTTAAAGATGATGTGTCCTTTGAATTGAATCTTGAAGGCTGAGCAAGAGAGATGGGGTCATCGGGTCAGAAAAATAGGGTTATTGGCAATGGGATGGTGGAATGTGAAACACAGGAGGACTGTGAAGGCGAGGCTAAGAAGTATGGCAGAATGGCAAAATTTCACTGTCCTGCAGAATGTACGTGGGTACTCAGGACCTCACCATGCAGAATCTGCTCTGGGGAAGAAACTCTGAAGGAAGAGCAAACCCAAACCAAAAACCACTGGCTCTCTCCCTCAGCAGAGTTGCTGCTTCTCTCCCGATTTCCCTGCCCTACCCCGCTAGCCTTCCCCAGCCTGCTGCTATCATCACGAAGAGACTGGGGGACATGGGATACTCTGCTTCTGTGACATTCTGTCACCTTTCATCCCAGGTATGGTGGCCACAGACCCAGTTGGAGAAGGCCATGTGAATTAGAGAGACACATGGGTGAAAAAAAAAGGTGAGGGGATGGAGGGGGAAGAGAGAGAGAGAGAGAGAGAGAGAGAGAGAGAAGAAAGGATTCAACAGTAGTCCCTTTATAATAAGCCTGGTGGTTTTTATAAAATAGACTTTTCTCTGCTTTTTTGCCTTTCCGAGGTAATTAATGCCATTATCGTTTACCTGTTCAAATGCAGAAAAGGCTAAGGGAAGGGAAGAAAAAAAGAAAAACAGAAGAACAAGGTTAAAATGTAAAATACATTATCTTGCCACACCAGTGTCAGCTTGTTCCTCTGCTAACTTGCTCCTTTGCCTTTCTGGCCTTTCCGTGTGTTACCAAATGGGAATGCGGTAGGTCCTGAGCATCACCCTCCCTTTCGCCTACATCCTTACTGTGTTTTCTCTCCTGTGCTACCCAGCTGTTGCCACCCTCACTTGAGCTGCTTATTCAACACCTATGAGTCTCCTACTGTAGCCCCTTGAAGGAAAGAACACCCTCAGGAAGTTTCCAAAGTACATATCATGAGGCTGAGTCACCGAGCCCGGCCCCCAGCTACTCTTGAAGCTGTGGAGGGAGGATCAGTTGAGGCCAGGAGTTCCAGACCAGCCTGGGCAACTTGGTAATATCCCAACTATAGCCCTCCCAAAACAATTTTTTTTAATTCCCTGAAACAAAGAACTGAGCACCACATGTTCTCACTTATAAGTGGACCCTGAACAATTATCATAATACTATAAGAAAGGGATTAGCAGTAGTGGGAAACTGCCAGGGGAGGGAAGGGGGGCACACCTCATCAATATGGGTACCTGATCTCCAACCAGGTGAAGTGGGGACCAAAGTGAGGCCCAAACTTTACCTATACAATGACCATTTGTGTACCTAACCCTGAATTGCACCCCACATATCTAAAAATAATTAAATTAAACATAAATAAATAAATGGGTATGGTGGTATATACTTATATTCCCAGATACTCAGGAGACTGAGGCAGGAGGATTACCTGAACCGAGGAGTTTGAGACCAGCAGTCCCCTACTGGGATTATACCCAGAGGAACTCAAAAAACTCTATGAAAAAGATACCTGCATACGTATGTTTATTGCATTATTCACAATAGCAAAAACATGGAACCAGCTATGCTGCCTATTGAAAGAGGATTGGATTTTTAAAATGTGGTACATATACACAAGAAATATTACGCAGTCATAAAGAAGAACTTTGCAGCAACTTGGATGGACTTGGAGTCTATAATACTGAGTGATCTATCACAGAAACAAAGAACTGAGTATCACATGTTCTCAATCATAAGCGGACCTTGAACAATTATTGTAATACTATAAGAAAAGGATTGGCAGTAGTGGGAAACTGCCAGGGGATGGGGGTGGGGTTGGCAGTAGTGGGAAACTGCCAAGGGAGGGGAGTACACTTAATCAACAAGGGCACCTGCATAATGAACATTTGCATGCCTAACCCTGAATTGTACCCTACATCTTTAAAATAAAAAATTTAATTTAAATAAAGGGGAAAAAACCCCATATGGCCTCATGACCAAATTCTGAACAATTAGATAAAAGCAGAAATGTTATGAAGGACTTGGGGACAGACTTCTTAGAAGTAAACCTTATCAGGTGAGAGGCATGACCTTTTCTGTCTTTCCTCCTTTTTTTTTCTGCGTCTGGAATGTGGATGTGACGGCCGGATTTCCAATAGCCATCTTGATAGTGCATCTAATTACGCACTAAAGTGGTTGATTTGTAAGCTAGAAGGAACCTGGGCCTCTGATAAATGTGAGGCTACCAAACTAG
The DNA here is from genome assembly GCA_027257055.1 of Cephalopachus bancanus. NCBI lineage: Eukaryota > Metazoa > Chordata > Mammalia > Primates > Tarsiidae > Cephalopachus > Cephalopachus bancanus. The sequence continues at coordinate 2,040,066 of JAPVLO010000226.1, forward strand.
CTCTCATCACCCCGTTAATATGAAAGATAAATGAACTACTTTATTTAAGCCATTGTTATTTTAAAATTTCAGTTACATGCAACTGAATCTAATCGTGACTGACAAACACGTCTAGTAATACATTTTATTGAGTTTTAAATGGACAAATTGGGATCTACTTAAGCAGCTTTCTTCCTCTCAAATACATTATTAAATGTCTATAAGCCCCTGTCTTAATTTTTAAATAATACCCTTTTCCTTTGAGGAAGTAGTGACCATGAAAAGACATGAGGAGCCGGGCTCGGTGGCTCAGCCTGTAATCCCGCGCCTTTGGGAGGCTGAGGTGAGTGGATTGCCTGATCCCGCGGGTTCGAGACCCGCCTGGGCAGGCGAGACCTCGTCTCTACAATAAAATCAAAAAATTAGCCGGGTGTGGTAGCGCGCGCCTGTAGCTCCAGCTACTCGGAAGGCTGAGGCGGAAGGATCGCCGGAGCCCAGCAGGTTGAGGCTGCGGTGGCCGGGAGCGGCCACTGCACTCCAGTCTGGGCGACAGAGTGAGACTCCAACTCAAAAAATAAAAAGACATGAGGAAGTTTCTGGGATGTTGATACAGTTTGTTTCTTGATCAGATATGCCCAGTTTGTGAAAATGTACTGAGAGTTGCATTTGAAGTATGCTTATTTCTCTGTATATAAAAAATATATATACAGAGAAATATATATATATATTATTATATATATTACATGTCAATAAAAGTTTTAAAATATATTCTTGTGAATATGTCTTTTGAATGGAATATTGAACTAGTTTAGTTAGGATTTCAGATTCTAAAAGATTAAATCTTCAGGAAATTGTGACGATTAAATGAATAATGAATAAAAATGAAATAATGAATGTAAATTATTTCATTTTAACCTATTTAGTTGTGCATCGCACAGAGATTTTTGGAGAACCGATGATGCATCAGGCACTCAGGACCAGCTGTTACTACTAGTATGAAGGTGATTGTTTACCGATTTGTTTGTGTTCCTCCCACAGGACCATAAGCTTCATGGAGACAGGAACAACTCTATTTTGTTCATGATGTACACGCAGTTGTTTAATGCAGTGCCAGGCAGAGTGGCTCTTAATGGAATGAATGACTGAGTGAATATATTATTGGTTAAATAATCTCCTGTGGACTGCTAGGAAAATGTATTTCAAGTTCCAGAACAACTGACTATGAGTGATCTTTGGGAATTCACTTGTAAATTAGGGGCAATCTAGGGCTCTTCAGCATCAGTATTAAATCATGAACTACAAGAGAAATTTCAGGCAATTCTCCTAAAGCTTCAGAAATTATGTAGTCTGAAACATAAGAGGGTGAAAATCATAATGCAATTATCACAAGAAGCCATCAAAAGCCCTTAACTACACTAGTTAAAAAGAGTGGAACAGATTAACTTCTTGATATCATAATGAAAATGCAAACACTGACTAACACACACTATATCAAAATAGAACACTTTCGTTGCATGGCAAGAAAGAAAAGATGTCTGTGTTTTAAGCAATCAAAGAACAAAATTGAAAATGCAAGCAACTGGAAAATGGCAGTCCATAGAAATTCTCTGTTAAAATACAGTAAACGTATGACTATAAATTTTCAATGTAAATTAGAGTTTACTCCTTGGTAGTTGGAAAAAAAAATCTAGATTCAAAAAGAGAGAAATATCAGTTTCACATCTGTAGAAAACCTATTTTGGGGTAGCATACTCAGCCCCCAATCCTTTCTGTGGAAACTGTTTCTTGACAAAAGGGCAAGCTTAGACACCCATTTTTGTGAAACACTGCAGCCCCAGCTTACTGGACAATTGAAGAACTCTTGACCTAAGCTGAATCAATCAGAATCTTTATCTGGAGAATCTGAGTCACGGTACTGAGTCTGTAGATAGTGGTGGGCCCCAGGACTGGAAGGCCAGCTAGTGTTGGGGCCAAGGTTGGCATTGTGGCTAACCAAAGTTTCACAAAAACCAAAATTGCGGGGGAGCAGAAAGTATAAATAAGCAAAGAAAGTCCACTTGAAAAGAAGGGCAAATAAAATATATATGCAAACAAAACAAAACAATCCATAAGCAAGAGACCATGGTTGGGGACATGGCAGGGGAAGGGTTCTCTTCCTGAATTTTCAGTTCTCATGAACTCTGGCTGATTTTGTTTCTTGCTTTTTCTAAATCATTAAAGTAACCAGTGAACACTCCTATCTCTTCCCAGTGTCCTCAACCCTACCTTTTATTAGAACAACTATTTCTTCAACATCTACCATAGTCTTGTCTTTGCGCCAAGTATATAGTAGTAAATAAGAGAGAAAAATAATAATAAATTGATTGGGGTCAAGTGGAATAATTATAATGAATATGTAAACAGATCATTATAACAGTATGGTGAGTACAGTTGTAGAGATAAGCACAAGGTATTACGAGAGAAGAGTATCTTACTTGGCTTATGGCGAACTTCACCCAACATTTTATTTGAAAGAGTCAAAGTGAAGTTTTGTATCTTGCAACCAAAAGACTCTCTGCTTGAATACCTTATTTAAATACATATATATAAAGATTAAAATATAAAAATCATGCTTCCACCAATTTCTTTGACTGCCCTACTTGTCACATGGTATTGCTAGCATCCATTTGATTAACACCATCTTTTACGCAAACATCATATTTATTTATTTATTTTTATTTTCATTTTTTTGAGTTGGAGTCTCACTCTGTCACCCATACTGGAGTGCAGTGGACACTCCTGGCCACCGCAGCCTCGACCTGCTGGGCTCCGGCGATCCTTCCGCCTCAGCCTTCCAAATAGCTGGAACTACAGGCATGCGCTACTACGCCCGGCTGATTTTTGATTTATTGTAGAGATGAGGTCTCGCCAAGTTGCCCAGGTGGGTCTTGAACCCGTGGGCTCAGGCAATCCACTTACCTCAGCCTCCCAAAGGCGTGAGCCACCGAGCCCGGCTGCGAACATCATATTTAAACTGTGTTTACATTTTTTGGGCACCCCTTGTATTTATCAATGTACCCATTATTTATTTTATTTTTATTTTATTTTTTTAGTCAGAGTCTCACTCTGCCGCCCAGCCTGGAGTGCAGTGGTACACTCACGGCCACCGCAGCCTCGACTTGCTGGACTCGGGTGATCCTTCCACCTCAGCCTTCCAAGTAGCTAGAACTACAGGCGCAAGCCACCATGCCAGTTAATTTTTTTATTTTTATTGTAGAGATGAGGTCTCACCATATTGCTCAGGCTGTTCTGAACCCCTGGTCTCAGGCAATCCTCTTACCTCCACCTCCCAAAATGCTGTTATTACAGACTTGAGCCACCACACCCGGCCGTACTTGTTATTTTATCACAACAAATTGTGTGGTCAAATAGGACATTCTGATAAAAGTATTGACTCTACTCACTCAACTCTGCTATCAGAGACCCTAATGGATCATTCTTTTATTGGAGTGTAAAAAATTTTTTCTTAGTGACAACCTCATTTCAGGCCAGCTCTCTGAGGGTACTTACAGGTCACCTTGATTGGATTTTGGGTGTGCCCAACTCTTCAGGCTTATTTTAACAGCAGATTTCTCAGATTCCTGCTGGTGGTTAATGTCATCCATCACCTTTTGAGTCTTTTCTAATTTTATTTCTCAGAGGGAAACCTTATCTTCAGCTTTAGGGGTATAGTCATTCCTAACGTGAAAGATCATGTGAACCATTTAAAAATAACTTTAGCCAAGGCAAGTGGATTGCCTGAGTCTGTGGGTTCGAGACCAGCCTGGGCAACTTGTTGAGACTGTGTCTCTACAATAAATAAAAAATTAGCTAGATGTGGTAACACGCCTGTAGTTCTGGCTACTTGGAAGGCTGAGGCAGAGGGATTGTCGGAGCCCAGAATGTCGACACTGGGGTGGCCATGAGCGTGTTACTGCACTCCAGCCTGGGCAGCGAAGTGAAACTCCATCTCAAAAAAACATAAAAATAACTTTTTTTACCATATGCTCTCACTCATAAGCAGACCCTGAACAATTATCATAATAGAAAGGGATTGGCAGTAGTGGGAAACTGCCAGGGGATGGGGGGTGGGGTTGGCCGTAGTGGGAAACTGCCAAGGGAGGGGAGTACACGTAATCAAGAAGGGTACCTGCATAATGAACATTTGTATGCCTAACCCTGAATTGTACCCCACATCTTTAAAATAAAAATAAATAACTTTATTGAAAATTACTATGTGCTTTCAGCCATGAGAAAGCGAACTAATATTTTTGAAGTTGCATCTAAAATTGTCTTCCTCCCATCTTCTTGGAATCCTTGCTATTTAGATAGCTCCAGAGAGGCAAATGCTTAAAGCATTGACTCGTCTACGTGAGAGAGTGCTTGGCACTTAAGTATGCTTTAATAGCTATCGCTCTACAGAACAGATGTTTGTATGTTTCGTGGGCATCATAAATATCAAGAACGATGCTACATAGTTTGGAAAGCATTTCCCATTAATTGTTAATGCTCACTATGTGGATAAGAAAGGAAAATTCCTTGGGGGAAAATCAAGATACATTTTTATGTCTAACATTACTGTATTTCGATTTCAAGGCTAAAGCTAGAGAGAACTAGTTTCTGATTCCTGGAATCGTATTTGAAAATTCTAATTAACGTAATGCTAGAAGTGTCCTTTGCTCTTTATAGCTCCACACTCAGATGTGTAATGATAATAGGAGATACGGTGGAAGAAGGAGGCAGAGGTGGATTCAAGGCCAGTTCCACCTCTTCCTGGCTCAGGGATCATGGACTTACTTAGTCTTTCTACATTTAGCTATTTAACCTATAAATGGAGGTTGGCAGCACCTACCTCGTAGGGTTGTTATGATAATTGAACAAGAAATAAGTGTGATGATCCTTGGCCATGCCTGGATTGCAGTTAATTCTTGCTTTGCCTCAAGTTAAAGATAGTGAGTACTTGGTGTAGGTGGGCTGTGTCCAAAAGAAGGCCAACGCATGCCTAAATTCTCTGAATTTTTGGCAAGTAAAAATTGCTGAGGGTTTCTGACCATTGCATAGAAGACTTTGCCCAATGAGACTTGAGGTCCTTCATTGATATCCCATATGCAGGTCTAGTGCCTGTCAATCTTTCCTAGCTGCCCATAGCATCTACTCATTGATTTATTGAGGGCCCACTAGGCACCATGAAGACAATGTGGTCTCTGACCTAAACAAACTCATAGTCTACTAGAGGGCATAGATACAAAAACAACGATAATATCTTAATGTTAGATCTGATGATGGCAGGGTAGAGAGCTGTGGAAGGTTGGAGGGGGTACACAGTTCTGTCTAGGAAAGAGATAAGTACAATAAGGAATAAGACATCTAGGTACCTGTCTCAAGCACCAGAACATCTGGGATGTCATGAAAACCAGAAATATGCTGGTTAACTCAGGTTTCTGAACAAAACTCTTTACCTTCCTGGTAAAAGATCATTTTGTTCTGCCCGTACCAAATAAGACAATGTTTTCAGATGGAAATTAACAAAATTTAAAAAAAAAAACAACCTCTTCTCTAGAGTTGACCTATGTCTGTTGATTAGTTTTGCCACGAGCAGCTGCAGATGAAGTCAACTGAAATTCTGAAATCAAATCATGCATAGCACCAAGCTGTTTTTTCTGGAATGAATTTTAAACTGTTGAACAAAGTCTAAATTTTAAATCCTTTGGTACATCTTCCAAATGGTCTGATTCAGTAAATTGCAAAAAAAAAAAGAAAGAAAGAAAGAAAGAAATGAGAACAAGAGTTACAGAAAAATAAGATTTCTTTTTTAAAGAACTTTGACTCTACATTGGACACTGGGAGTGGTGGAACCTCTTTTTAAAAATATAATAATAAAAATGTTTTTTCTCTAACCCTACTTAATAAATGTTGAAAAAATATTTTAAGTGTGTTGTTCTGAAGAGGCACCAAATTCTTAGTCTGCTTTCATGTCTCGAGCTTTCCCTGCAAGAGGAATGGGAATAGCATCACAGAGGAGGTGACTTGTGGGTACCTCCAGGGTTGAGTCTGAATCTACTAGGTGTGACATAGCCTGATACAGGAGAGGCTGTTCCGAAGAGAAAAAAACAGCATGTGTAAGAACCTTGGCATGATGAATCTGGGGGAATAGGGAGTGTTTATTTTTCTTCTCTTCCTCTTCTCAAACTTTGAAGATGTATCTGCGCTAGCTGTCTCACTTTCCACTCATCCCTCAGTTTTCTGCAATATGGCTTCTGTCTGCACCACGCCATGTAAAATTGTGTCACCAATGACTTTCTTGTTGATAAATCCAGTGGGTGTTTCTTCAGACCTTTACTTAATGGATTTTTCTACACACTGGTTGCTTCCTCTTCCTGAGATGCTGTCTTTCTTTAGCTCCTTTCTGGTTGTTCCTTCTTAGTCCTATCTTCCTTTACCTGACGCTTATATGTTAGTGTTCTTAGAGTTGGTCTTAAGTAATCTGACAATTAATATAAAAGATAACTTTTGTGTTTCCCTGTTTTAAGAATAGGGAGGAAAAGAATTAGGCTTTTGAAGCAAGAAAAGTGTGTAGCAAGGAGAGGAGGGAGACCAAGTCCATAGACATAACTGTGGTTAGCTTCTCATGACTTGATAGTTCACATGTGTATGTGTTTTAATAGAGTTGATTTATAGTACCATGAATCAAGTTACCATTGTAGGCCTGGGCTATCTGAGAGCAGGTTCCCGCTCTGACTTTTTTCTGGAAGCTACACAAGCACTTCACACTGTGCTGGCAAGGTATATTATTCAGTTTGTTAACATTTCTAAGAAACTTTCCCAAGCTGGCAAACCCATTGAGATAACTGCCAAGATATTTCTTGACACCTTGTTTTGACTTAAGGTTACTAGTTAGGATTACTGTTAGGCATCGGATGTTTATTAGACTTGGACACATAGGGCTTTGAAATATCTGTATCCAGCAAGCCTGTGTAAAGGAAGAAGAGAATGTAACCATTAGCACAGGAGTTCATTTGGTCTCTCTTTCAGGCACCAGGAAGTAGAATCCAGGATCTTCTTCCCTTGAGCTTCCAAGAAAGAGCTTCCCTTTAAATCCTGAAGTGGAGAAAGAGCCTCTCAGTTCTAGTTGCTCTAAGCCCTTTGCTCCATGAAAAGTAGACAACGGCCGGGCAGGGTGGCTCAAGCCTATAATCCCAGCACTTCGGGAGGCCAAGATGAGGGGATTGCCTGAGTCCACGGGTTCAAGAACAGCCTGGGTAACTTGGTGAGACCTCAGCTCTATAATAAATCAGAAAATTAGTTGGGCTTGGTAGCTCCAGCTACTTGGAAGGTTGAGGCAGAAGGATCGCTTGAGCCCAGCAGGTTGACGCTGGGGTGGCCATGAGCATGTCACTGCACTCCAGCCTGGGAGATTAAGTGAGACTCCAACTAAAAAAAAAAAAATAGACAAGGACAGGTGAGCAGAACTGATGGCCTGAATGGGGTCCCCCAGCACCAGGCTCTGCCCACTACCCCAACTCAGTGATAGTAAAAACAAAACCTGGAATCCAACTAGAGGCCTGCACAGGAGGTTTCATCCCATTACTCTGTGCTGTTAGATCCCCATCATACCCTAGTCTGGGTGGCGATAGAACTCTCTTCCACTACAGGTCCTAGAATTCCCCAAGTAGAGCAATTTCATATCTCCTCAACTCCTAAGACTTTACAACCTCAAATTCCATCAAGTACACCTGTAATCTCTGCACCTTAGAGGTCACAAAAATTGGAGTTACTCGCTTATACACTGATGGGAGTGTAAATTGTACAGCCTTTATGGAAATCAGAATGGAGACTGCTCAAACTACTAAAAGTAAATCTACCATTTGATTCAGCAATCCCACTACTAGGTATCTACCCAAAAGAACAGAGGTTCACTATATAAAAAAGACACCTGCACCCACATGTTCACCAGAGCATAATTCACAATTGCAAAGATGTGGAATCAACACAAATGCCCATCGACCAATCAGTGGATAATGAAGATGTCATATACATACACCATGGAATACTATTCAGCTATCAAAAAGAATGAAACAATGTCTCTTGTAGCAACTTGGATGAAATTGGAGAATATCAACCTAGGAGAACTAACTCAGGAACAAAAAAACCAAACACTGCATGTTCTTACTTATAAGCAGGACCTAAACTAAGGCTATGCAAAGACATAGAGAACAGTATAATGGACACTGGCAACTCAGAAGGGGCATGGGGGGGAAGGGTAGAGGGTACCTATCGGGTACAATGTGCACAGCTGGGGGTGGTGGGTACACTTAAAACCTAGACCAAAACTATCTGTACTCCCTAAGGCTACAGAAATTTTTTTAAATGGTGTTACTGTGGCCTATTATGGAAAAAGGGACAATGAAAGCAGTCATTTAGAATCATGACATATTAGTGCTTCTCAAAAGATCTTTCCAGCTTCCTCATTGTACAGATGCTAAGGTTCAGAGAAGTGTCTTGGTCAAAGTTATATAACTTCTTAGGGAAAGAACTAAGACTAATAGTACCCAGGACTCCTTGTCTGAATGTCCTTTCCATTCTTCCACTCTGACTTCTATCCAAAAATGCTAGTGGAAATGAGAAGGGAGACTTACAAGGAAGGCTAGCATGCTGAAAATAACCCAGGAGGAGGAGGGGATAGGTTTACCTGAGCCCGCAGGTTCGAGACCAGCCTGGGCAGTGTGGCGAGAGCTCATCTCTACAATAAATCAAAAAATTATCCAGGCATGTTGGCACATGCCTGTAGTTCCAGCTACTTGGAAGGCTGAGGCGGAAGGAGCCTAGCAGGTCAAAGCTACAGTGACCATAAGTGTGCACTCCAGCCTGCGCAACAGAGTGAGACTCCAACTCAAAAATGAAAAAAGAAAAGAGCCCAGGAGTTGAAATGGGAACAAATGATTTGATTTTGAGACCTAATCATAGTTACCAAGTATGAAATTGCTACTGAACCCTAGTCTCAGTTTCTTCATTTGTACAATGGGCTAGTTTTACTATAAGACTGTTGTGAAGATGAAAGCACTGTGTAAATCATAAAGCATTATACAAACGTGGAGCTCTACAAGAGGGGTCTGAGGTCAAGGGAGGGCAGGAAGGGACCATTTACACGGTTGGACTTTAGGGCCCTGAAACTGTAGGCAAAGTGTACTTTTCTGGGAAGAGGATCTGTAAGTTGCATTATGTTCTTATTTCCCAGAAAAGGTTAAGAAGAGCCACTGATGGTAGTACTCGACACCACTATCATCGATCTGAGAACTGTTCTAGTTCTACAGAGAGAAAGATGAACAAAACTTTAATCCCGGAGGACCTGTTTTTGAGAAATTCATAGGGTTACCAGATAAAACACAGATTACCACTTAAATTTGAATTTCTGACAAGCAACAAATAATTATTTAGTATAAGTATGTCCCATGTAATATTTATCTGAAGTTCAAATTTCATTAGGCATCCTGTATTTTTATTTGCTAAATCTGGCAACCCTAGAAATTCATTCTAGGGTGAGAAAAGGTGACTTGTGTTTTGATGAGCTTGCTTTCCAGGTTTTGTTATAACACTTTCCTTTTGGCAGAGACCAGGATCGGGATGATGACGTGTTCAAAAGGCAAAAATGAGGCAGTGTCCATATTGAATATTAGACTTTGGGGATTTTGAATTGAAGTTTGTCACATTCTTGTTGTCACAGCAGAGGCAGATGTAAGTTTTGTGTGGTCTGAAATCTGTAGTGTTGGGGGCTCTCCTTAAGAAAAATAAGGCAAAATTGCAAAGAAAAAAGTCAGATTTAAATGTGTGTTTATTTAGATGAGAAAAGAAAGTACAATAAACTACTGCAGTCTTGATACTTACATAGTAAGTACTCAATAGGTGAAAAATAGTCGAAATCAATGTTTTCTGTGCATGACAAAACAAGTCATATCAGGTGGTCTAAAATTGCAGTATTACTTTGTGTTTATGCAATCAAAGAAAGATTAATGGATTACTACCTTACACATAAGGGTAATTAATAATATTTGTTAATAAATGTTTAGTTTCTCATGGGAATATTTGCCAGGAATGTAGAGCAGAGAGACAGAGGTGTCATTTTTTTTTTTTTTTTTTTTTGAGACAGGATCTCACAACCTAAGCTGGAGTTCAATGGTGTGATCATAGCTCATAGCAGCTTGGAACTCCTGGGATCAAGCAATCCTGAGCAGCTGGGATTACAGGTTCATGCCACCATGCCCAGCTAATTTTTTTTCTTTTCTGTTCGTTCTTTTTTTTTTTTTTTCGAGTTGGAGTCTCACTCTGTCACCCAGACTGGAGTGCAGTGGCCGCTCCCGGCCACCGCAGCCTCAACCTGCTGGGCTCTGGCGATCCTTCCCCCTCAGCCTTCCAAGTAGCTGGAATTACAGGCATGCACTACCACGCCCGGCTGATTTTTTGATTTATTGTAGAGATGAGGTCTCGCTGCCCAGGCGGGTCTCGAACCCGCGGGCTCAGGCAATCCACCCACCTCAGCCTCCCAAAGGCGCGGGATTACAGGCTGAGCCACCGAGCCCGGCTCGTTCTTTTTTTTTGTAGAGACAAGGTCTTGCTTTGCTGCTTAGGCTTGTCTAGAACTCCTGGCCTCAAGCCTCAACCTCCCAAAGTGCTGGGATTAGGGCGTGAGTCACTGCATCCTGGCAAATGCCACATTTTTTAAAGTGAACAAAGATATTTGAGAAAACGTAAAATATTTATATGGACTCTTTGAAAACAGTATATAAGTTGTACCTTGTCTCAATTTAACTTTTGCTTTTCTGTTTAAACATTTTGAATTACGACTGCATGATAGGATTCTAAATTTTGAAATATTGGTTCTCATAGTTCATGTAATCTTTTTTGTTTTAATAGAGACAAGGTTTCATTATGTTGCTTGGGCTGGTCCTGAGCTCCTGAACTCAAGCAATCTTCCCACCTTGGCCTCCCAAAGTGCTGGCATTACAGGTGTGAGCCACTGCACCTGGCCTCATTTCTCTTTTTTCTTAAAGTGAAGGTCCACCTGTTCTTTGAAAAAAAAAAATCCATGACAAAGTAATATGCTCATTTTTGACTGTACAATTTACTGGTAAATATATTGTTGAAATTGTCCAGTCGGTCTTTGTATTACATATGTTAATGTAATAAATATCAGGATTTTTAAAAAACAGCCTATCTAATTTTTTCCCTGTGTTACATATGTCTTTTAAAATAAAGTGTATTTTTCCCAGTTTAAGCTCTGCTTTAAAAAATATATACAGACATATATGGAATAAAAGCCAAGCTCCTAATTTATTCTAAACTATACGTCATAAGCAATACTAATACAAAAATTCTTGACACAGTTTCTTCTCAACGCATTTAAAGTTTATACAGATTTATGCATGGAAAACATATGAAACGGCATCAGTCCAAATACTGGTGGTAATTATCTCTTGGTGATAGTGAAATTATAGGCAATTTTATCTTCTTTTTTCTGACTGTATTTTCTGATTCTTCTCAAGTAAACATATTAAAATGTAGCGATAACTCCTGGGAAAAAGAAAGCTATTGCATGAGAAATAATCTTTGGGATATTAAACTTGACATTTGAAACTCTGAGTTTTCACTTAGCATATTTTATCACCAGTAATGGATTAGAATTACAGCTCACCTTGCCATCTGCTAAACGGGAATGAAGGAAACACCTTCCTTGCACAGTTATTGTCAAAGCAGCAGAGAACATAGTCACAGCACCTTGCATGGTGTGTATTACGTACTTAATAAACTATAGCTTTTTCATTAAAAGTATGATAAAAGTCTGAAAATAAACTTCCTTGGTACCCTTTACACTTTACTTAAACATGTTTTCAAATCAACAAGAGGTAAATACTTGCATCTTTTAGAAAAGTAATCAGATAAGCTACTTTTTTTGCTTTTCAGTTTTCAATTAATGAAATATTTCAAATATACAAAAAATAACAAAAGAAACTCACCCTCTTTCTCACTTTTCTTAAAAGTCAAATATTACAGATACAACTAAAGCCCTAATCTCTCTTTTTTCTTACCTCTTTCCCCAGAGATAACCACTACCCTAAAACTTGTATTGCTGACTGGGAGCAGCGGCTCATGCCTATAATCCCAGCACTTTGAGAGGCCGAGAATAGAGATCTGCTTGAGGCCAGGAGACTGAGACCAGCCTGGACAACATAGTAAGAACTCATCTCTAAAATAAATAAAAATAAAAACTAAAAATCTTGTATAACTTTCATATTCACTTTTGTAATATGTCTACTTATATTCATACTTTACATCCATATTATCCATACTTATATCCATACTTTTTTTTTTTTTGAGTCGACGTCTCACTCTGTCACCCAGGTTGAGTGCAGTGGCACGATCACAGCTCACAGCAGCCTCAAACTCCTGGGCTCAAGTGATCCTCCTGCCTCAGCCTCCCGAGTAGCTGGGAACCACAGATGTGCGTCAATACATTTGGTTACTTTTTTTTTTTTTTGAGTTGGAGTCTCTCTCTGTCGCCCAGAGTGGAGTGCAGTGGCCGCTCCCAGCCACCGCAGCCTCGACCCGCTGGGCTCCGGCGATCCTTCCACCTCAGCCTTCCGAGTAGCCGGAATTACAGGCGCGCGCTACCACACCCGGCTACTTTTTTTTTTTTTTTTTTGGTAGAGATGAGGACTTGCTATATTGCCTAGGCTGGGCTTGAATTCCTAGGTTCAAGCAATACTCCTGCTTTGGACTCCCAAAGTGCTGGGGTTACAGGTGTAAGCCATTGTGCTCAACCTTGTATTTTATATTCATAAATAACATGTTACAATTGTTTTTGTGTGGGGAAACACAAAGCCTAATCAGAAATTCCATCCACTCAATATGCTTTTCTTACCCACTTTCCCTTTTTTTTTTTGAGTTGGAGCCTCACTCTGTCGCCCAGACTGGAGTGCAGTGGCCGCTCCCGGCCACCGCAGCCTCGACCCACTGGGCTCCGGCGATCCTTCTGCCTCAGCCTTCCCAGTAGCTGGAACCACAGGCCCGCACTACCACGCCTGGCCAATTTTTTTATTTTATTGTAGAGATGAGGTCTCGCCAAGCTGCCCAGGCGGGTCTCGAACCCGCGGGCTCAGGCAATCCACTCACCTCAGCCCCCAAAGCGCGGGATTACAGGCTGAGCCACCGAGCCCAGCCACTTTCCCATTTTAAATAATACTACATTTGTTTTTAATAAAACTTTATTTTATCAAAATGAAATGACTATAATTATGAACTTTGCATTCTGCATTAGCATACACTTAGCTTTAAGCCAATAAAATTATAGAGATATAAGCCAAATCTCCCTGAAGGTTTCATGTAAAATAGTTTGCAATTCATATTCTAATTACTACTTTTAAAACATAGAATTTAGGAAAGTAATTACTTCTTAATAAGTTTGTTCATTTATTAAATTGAGTTTTACTCTAAAATATTTGTATTCTTATGTAAACAGAACAGATCTAATTAATCAACTTAACAAGGTACTGCAGTTACAGTAATAAAATCTTTTTCTAATCCTTATTCAAATTTAAAGTGCCAAGTTATTGTCAGAAAGGAATAACTAATTCTCCAAATCATTAAGACAATCCTATCCCCTCAAATATTGGTTTTTAACCTAAAAACATAATTTATGGAGAGCTGGTACAGCAAACTATTAAATGGAATTACCACATATACAGACACATATACTAACAAATTGATGTTAGTTTGAATGGTGAACCCCTGTGTCTCCTCATAGACCCTCCTTCTCTTCCAGAATAATCACAAACCATCCTATTTAAAAGCCATTCTGAGATTTTGCTTGTAGTGATTGCCAGGCTCTCTTCTAGGAGGCAAATAATTGAGTACCTTACACATTTTGAAAACCAATAAGTCCTCAGTCTTCTAGCATTTTTGTTGTCCACATTTAGGTGAAAATGCTGGCAACAAATGAGTTATCTCATCTGTAAGACTTTTCATTCTCAGCTCTAATCCCTGTGGGCCAAAAGCTTTAAACTCAACAAGAGCATCCAGTATTAGCTAAGCATCATCTTCTCTCTCTTTGCTTGTCTCATAACCATCTTGTCACCTTTTCTGGCCAGAATATCATTCTTCTTGTACGCAGCAAGATAGGTTTGAGTAGATCCCTTGCTTTTACTTTTCCCTTAACATTACACTGTCCATATCAGGGAGTCTAGTCACTGCCATTGATCTTTAAAGCAAGAAAAAGAATAAAAGAGCTGGGTAACTTCCAGTTCTCCTTTCTATCACTGAGAAGCAATTAACATTCCGCTTTCTTCTTTCCATACTCTCTCCACGACCATTTCCTGTTAGGGAGAAAAAGTCTCTTAGAAGTAGTGTACAGATTAAATAAAGTAATATATGTAAAAGCCTTGGAACAATGCCTAGCATATACACAGTACTCAATAAATCTTAGTATTATTAATATTTATCCAAATTAATTCACAATTTAAAAATAAGTAAATAAGGTCAGGCGTGGTGGCTTCTGCCTATAATTCAAGCACTGTAATCCCAGCTAAGGTGGGAATTTTGCTTGAGTCCAGGTGTTCGAGACCAGCCTGGGCAACATAGAGAGACTTTGTCTCTACAAAAAATATAAAAATTAGTCAGGCATGGTGGCATATGCCTGTAGTCCCAGCTACTCGGGAGGCTGAGGCGAGCCCGGGAGGTTGAGGCTGCAGTGAGCCGTGATCATGCCACTGCACTTCAGCCTAGGCAACAGAGTGAGACTCTGACTCAAAAAAATTTTTTTAAATACTTGGAAGGCTGAGGCGGAAGGATCGCCGGAGCCCAGCAGGTCAAGGCTGCGGTGGCCGAGAGAGGCCACTGCACTCCAGTCTGGGCGACAGAGTGAGACTCCAACTCAAAAAATAAATAAATAAATATATAAATAAAAATAAATAAATAAATAATAAAAAATAAGTCTTTTCAACAAATGGTGCTGAAACAAATTGGATATCAACATGCAAATAAATGAAGGTGGACCCCTTCGTTGTTGTTCATTAACTAACAAAAGTTAATTCCAATGGGTTACAGGCCTAAGGGTAAGAGCCAAAACTATAAGATGCTTAGAAGAATATGTAGGAATAAATCTTCATAATCTTGGGTTAGGCAAAGCCTTCTTAGCTTATGCTTAGATAATAAAACCACAAACAACAAAAGAAAAAAATAGAAGAGCTGGACTTTCTGGAAATTAAATACTTTTATGCTTCAAAGGACACAAACAAGAAAGACAACCCACAGAATAGGATAAAGTATTTGCAAATCAGGTACAGTCACATGCACTGCATAATGATGTTTCAGTCAACAACAGCATATATGGCAGTGGTCCCAGAAGATGATAAATCCTTATTTTTACTGTACCTTTTCTATGTATAGATGCATAAACACTTATCATTGGGTTACAATTGCCCACAGTATTCAGCACAATAACAAACTGTATAGGTTTGTAGTCTAGAAGCAATAGACTCTACCATATAGCCTAGATGTGTAACAGACTATACCATCTAGGTTTGTGTAAGTACACTCTGTGATGTTCACACAATAACAAAATTGCCTAATGATGCATTTCTCAGAAAGCATTCCAGTTATTAAGCAATGCATGACTGTTTCTCATAAGGGACTGGTATCCAGAATATGTTTTTAAAACTCTTATTACTCAGTAAGAAAAAGACAACCCAATTAAAAATGGTCAAAAAATCTGAACAGACAATAATAAGCAAATGAAAAGATGTTCAATGTCATTAGTCATTAGAGAAATGTAAATCAAAACCACAATGAGTAAGTAAAAAAGACAGATAATGACAAGCATTGATAAGCATGGGGGAAAATTGAAATTCATGTAAAATGAATATAAAATGGCATGTTTACTTTGAAACAGTCTGTTAGTTCCTCAAGAGATTAAACACAGAGCTACATATGACCCAGCATTCCACCCAAGAAAATGAAAACATATGCTCACACAAAAACTTTCACATAAATATTTATGGCTGGATTATTCACAATAACCAAAAATTGAAAACCACTCAAATGTCCATCAATTGTTGAATGGATACATAAAATGTGTATCTCCAGACAATGAAACATTATTCAGCAATAAAAAGGAATTAAGCACAGATAAGTGTTCCAACATGGTTAAGTCTTGAACACATACTAAGTGAAAGAAGTCAGTCATAAAAGACTATGTATTATTTCCTTTATATAAAATGTCCAGAGTAGGCGTATCTATAGGGACAGAAAATAGATTAGTGGATGCCTAGAGCTTTTGTGGGGTTGGGGTAAATGGAAGGTGACTTACTGGGGTAAATGAGGACAAGGTTTCTTTTTGGGGTGATAAAAACATTCTAAAATTCATTTTGGAGATGACAGTACCAACCTGTAAATATATAAAAACCATTGAACTGTCCACTTTAAATGAATGTATTGCATGGTATGTGCATTGTCTCTCAATAAATCTATAAATAAATAAGTAAATCCAGGAACTTAGAACATTTCCAGTGTTTAATTTTTTTTTTTTTTTTTTAAGGCAGAGTTTTGCTGTGTCACCCAGACTGGAGTACAGTGGCATGATCATAGTTCACTACAAACTTCAACTCCTGGGTTCAAGCAATCTTCCCACCTCAGTATGCCAAATAACTGGGCCTAGAGGCACACATCACCCCTGGTGATTAGCCTGGCTAATTTTAATTTTTTTGTAGACCTTGGGTCTCACTATATTGCCCAGGCTGGTCTTGAACTCCTGGCTTCAGGCACTCCTCCTGCCTTGGCTTCCCAAAATGTTAGGATTACAGGCATGAGCCATTATGCCCGGCCTGTTTAGGAAATTTAAGAATATTAGATCTCAACCCTCTGCTTACAATATAAGAAAGAAAATGGGTGATAATGGTCTGTGCATGATACCCACCCTGTCTCTTCCCTAAGTAAGAACTTCTCTTTGCTTACTAATGCAGAAGTCTCATCATGAATTTATCTTTTTGGGAAATGCAGAAGTAATTTATCTGTTTCATCTCCTGCTATCTATCTATCTATCTATCTATGAATCTATCTATCTATCTATCCATTCATCCATATTTTTTTAACCAGAAGGAACCTCAGGAAGAAAATCTAGTTCAATTATTCCACTTTAGGGCTTATTTAGAAAGCCAAGGTCCCATGAGGAGATGTGCCCAAACAATCATTTTGCTAATCCCATATCCTCCAAGTTATCATATTTTGCAATCAAAATCGTGATAATTGTGTTTAAGGGGCCAGGCGCAGTGGCTCACGCCTGTAATTCTAGCACTTTGTAAGGCCAAGGTGAAAGAATTGCTTGAACCCAGGAGTTCAAGGCCAGCCTGGGTAATATAGCAAGACCTCAACTTTTTAATTTACTACTACAAATAATAGTAATATAATATCGTGTTCAAAATAAGTTGAAACTATAATGTTTGAGCTCATTATTTTTTTCTTTTTTTGAGTTGGAGTCTCATTCCATTACCCAGGCTGGAGTGCAGTGGCACTCACGCTCATGGCCACCCCAGCGTCGACCTGCTGGGCTCCGGTGATCCTTCCACCTCAGCCTTCCAAGTAGCCAGACTAAAGGCGCCTGCTACCATGCTCAGCTAACTTTTTTATTTATTGTAGAGATGAGGTCTCGCCAAGTTGCCCAGGCTGGTCTCAAACCCACGGGCTCAGGCAATCCACTTGCCTCGGCCTCCCAAAGTGCTGGAATTATAGCCTGAGCCACCGAGCCTGGCTGAGCTCATCATTTTTTAAAAATGAAAACTAGCCAGGTTCGGTGGCTCAGCCTGTAATCCCGCGCTTTGGGAGGCTGAGGTGAGTGGACTGCCTGAGCCCGAGGGTTCGAGACCCGCCTGGGCAACTTGACGAGACCTCATCTCTGCAATAAATCAAAAAAATAGCCGGGCGTAGTAGTGTGCGCCTGTAGTTCCAGCTCCTTGAAAAGCTGAGGCCAAAGGATCGCCAGAGCCCATCAGGTCAAGGCTGCGGTGGCCAGGAGCGGCCACTGCACTCCAGTCTGGGTGACAGAGTGAGACTCCAACTCAAAAAAAAGAAAAAGAAAACTGTCAACTCCAGAGGACGGAGTCTGTGTCTTATCATGTTTGCTTTACACCACCTCCAACACATAGCAGATGTTCCATAAACATTTGAATGAAGACAGGAATGATTAAATCAATACAATTATTTTTAGTGGGGTTATGATCTTGACCCTGATTCAGATATGTCCAATTTTTCTAGTCTTATAAAATATTTTTAAATGTTGATGCCACTATTCAATATCTCTCTATCCTTAATTTGAATATATGTATTTTTCAGATTGTGATATTTCTGAAATCATGGCACATCTCTTATGGTTGATTTATTTGGGTAATATAGTGTTATTTTTCCTGAAAAACTTATTAAATCAATGGTGCATCTTACAATCATTGACATCTCAGAGCTGAGGAAATTAACTTGCCAATAATAGCTTGCTGTCAAAGTTTTGTGCCATCAGAAAATGTGAAAGGTGTGTGTGTAAGTCACTTAAAATTGTTAAACACGTAAAAGAAGAGACAGAGCAATCTAACATGAATAAATATAAGATCCTGAATTTGGGTCTAAAAATCAACCTTATAGGTACTAGATAAGGAATGTATGGCTCAACAGCAGAATGAGAGCAAGAATTAGGAGTTTCCATGAACTGCAAGCTCGATCGATGAGGTGCTATAACTGGGCAAAAAGCAAGCTAGGTAATTAGTTTCTAGCTCAAGTTAGACCGATCTCCCTTTTTTTCTTTCCTCCAGTAAAGTGCTGGGCTTCTTCTGCCCATATCCTTGAAGAGTGAAGCCATGCCCACAAGCAATAAATCAGAATAAAAAATACTGAAACCCTTATCATATAAGAAACAGTCAAAGGAATTTGAGTTGTTGTTCTCTCCAGTGACTAAAAAGGTGACATGTTTCCAAGTATATGGATAATTGTCCATTTTGGGATTGAATTAGAACTGATGTATACAAGTTGCCAAAGATATATTAACTCAATATCAATTAAACTATGTTGCTCTTCATAAATGGGCTGGGATGCTTCCCAAGCTAGCTACCCATCCCTGGAGGTGTTTATGCAAAAATTAGATGTCATCTTGTAGGGAATTGTGGTAGCCAGTCTCCAAGACGATCCTATGATCCGTACCTTCTGGTATTCATAACTTTGTGTCATCCTCTCCTTTAATTGTAGGCTGGACTTAATGACTCACTTCTAAGGAACAGAATAAGACAGGATATGACTGGGATATGACTAAGAGACAAGCTCATTAAAGGCAATATGGCATCGTTCTCTTATACCACTGGCTGGGGGAAGCCAGCTGACATGAATTTAGCAGCCCTATAGAAAGGCCCACATCTTAAAGAACTGAAATCTCTTATCAATAGCCACGTGAGTGAACTTGAAGTGAATCTTTTAGACTCAGTCAAACCTTAAGTTGACTGCATGCACAGTCAATAGTTTGCAACCTCATGAAAGACCCTGGATCATAGCTAAGTTGCTACAGGATTCTGATCCTCTGAAACTGTGTGAGATAGTAATTATTTCCCTAGTAAGCAGGCTCAGGAAAAAAAAAATCATTTCAAGTTGCTACATTTTGGGGTAATTTGGTATGCAAAAATAAGCAACAAATACAGGGATGTTGTAGATGATTCAGGCGTCTTGTCAGAATATAGTATTTTAGCCAGGCTCGGTGGCTCAGCCTGTAATCCCGCGCCTTTGGGAGGCTGAGGTGAGTGGATTGCCTGAGCCCGCGGGTTCGAGACCCGCCTGGGCAGGCGAGACCTCATCTCTACAATAAAATCAAAAAATTAGCTGGGCGTGGTAGTGCGCACCTGTAATTTCGGCTACTCGGAAGGCTGAGGTGGAAGGATTGCCAGAGCCCAGCAGGTCGAGGCTGCGGTGGCCGGGAGCGGCCACTGCACTCCAGTCTGGGCGACAGAGTGAGACTCCAACTCAAAAAAAAAAAAGAATATAGTATTTTTGTCTTTCATGAACCCTTTGTCTTTGAGAGTCTATGATCTGGTATGAAATGATTATTTTTTTCTGCAAGATTATTCCTTGACAGGAGTTAATACTAAGCAAATGAAAACAAATCGTCATTGATATGCATTGTTTGGGGGCTACAGATAGCTTTATTATGTAACATTTCCTTAGTTATGGTAATGAAATTTTACCTCCATAGACTTGGTGTTAGCTGGAAGGCATGGTGGGAAAAGCTCCAGTCACAGAAGGCTCTGAGATTCCAGGGGCGAGAACAAGCACTCATCAGAAAACTTGGATACATAAGGAACCATCCCAAGAACGCTGGGCATCCACTCCTATTTCCTGCTTGCTTCTTCTTTGCTCTTCTTGTCTTGGATCTATTTCTAATTTGCTGGTCCTGACGCTTTTTTTCCCCAGGCATTATTGCATCTAATTCCTTAACAACTTCTTGGACCAGGCTTTAGTATTTATCATTATCACTCCTTTTTTTTTTTTGAGTTGGAGTCTCACTCTGCTGCCCAGGCTGGAGTGCCCAGGTTCTGTGGCACGCTCATGGTCACCGCAGCCTCGACATGCTGAGCTCAGGAGATCCTTCTGCTTCAGCCTTCCAAGTAGCTAGAACTACAGGCACGCGCCACCATGCCCGGCTAATTTTTTGACTTATTGTAGAGATGAGGGCTCACCAAGTTGCCCAGGCTGGTCTTGAACCCGTGGGTTCAAGCATTCCTCTCACCTCGGCCTCCCAAAGTGCTGGGATTTTAGGAGCGAGCCACTGCACCCAGCCTATCATTCTTTTATAGAGGAACCTGTAAAAGAATGACTGTCTTTGTTCATCCGTCCCAACTCTACACCCATTTCTGGCTACCATGTCCCTGCTCTTAGACTCCTTACATCTAGAATACCATTGTCCATTTCAACTCTACCATGTCTTTACCTCTGATTCCACCCTTGTACCTCCATCCCCCTGAGCTTGCTTGACTTGCCTGTGTTTGCTCCACCCAGCAACTGAGCTGCCACTTCTTGATCTGCCAGATTCTAGGGGTCATTATCCACTCCTGACCATGTTCCAGGGCTAGGATGTTGCCCATTCAGCCAGTATCCCAGCCCAGCCATTCTCTCCTTGCTGCCCTGGTCAATCAGTGCTAGCATGCAGTCTCAGACAGGTACAAAAGTGTTAGTAAATTTGAATGGGGTAAGCTTCAGGCCTATATCATATTTTGAACACTCTCATGTAGGGCATTCATCAAGGCCCATTCTGTTCCTGAAACAGATTTTTTGTGATTTCTACTCTACATCTTGTTGTATATATTGGATCTTTTACTTAACATCTTAAATGATTACCCAAGATTTCTTCTCTGACAGGAAAACATTGAAATAATCTTTAGAGATTCATTTAAACCATCCATTTATAAAATTTTAAAGATAGTCTTTGAGATAAGGCACTAATGATTGCCCCCTAGGCTCTCAATACAAGTTTAATAAAGCAGCAATGTTTCTAAGAGTACAGAGCTGGGGCAGAATAGGGCCCAAAGAAATATTTACTTTTATATATATGTTAAGATCTACTTGAAAGTAACTAATTTATGAATCTGTTTACCTTGGCGATGTCTATAGGATTCATGATTTCATGCCTGATATTTTTCTTTTCCACTCCAATACGAAGGTAATTCAGGCAAATGCGTGCTAGTTTTCCAAAAGACTCTTGAACCAACTTTAGTACAAAGCAGTGCCAATAGCTGCATCAAAAGTAGATGAGAAAGAGTTATTTTGGATGAATTTAGCACCTATAAAATACTCAAGTAAATTATAACTATTACTTGCAGTCATATAGATGATCAAAGACATCCTCTCCTTTTGATCCTAAGTTGTTCAGATTTCTATTGCCTTCCTCATCAGTAGAATTCACCAGGTCTATAGATAAAATCTGCAGAAACCTCAGCAATCAACAGGCAACTCCACAGTCTTTTAACTATATTGCTCTACCTTATTTTAGCACCTTATATTTCCCTACCACTTTATACCATGACATTCCTGCATTGAAATCATTATGTAAAATGAAATGTGAAGGAAGCGGTTGTCAACCTTAAAAGATCTGAGCATTTACACACCTGGCTCTTGCCAGTGGGCAGTTCAAAGGCAAAGCAATCTAGCCACAGAGGGAGGAGAGTTAAACTGAAATTATGACTATTCAGTGTCCTTATTACTTTGAAGACCAAAGCGTGTTTGATCCTTGTTCTAATACCTGCTTCTTGGTAACATGGTGTGACGTATACTGATGCATCTCAGTATCCACTTCAGCATTTAATTCTTGTTCACGCCACCTTTCCAAACAATCAAGAGGAGCATAAAGAAAGAAAATGTTGTACTTACTAAATGCAAGGGACAGTGTGGGAAACAAATTCTTCCTTTTAAAAGTAGTGCTTTTAATTCACTTGGTCAATATAAAAGAAATACGTGCTCATTACAGAAGATTTTCGAAAATGTCAAAAAGAACAAAGACATTTTAAAAATCACCTTCATATCCACCATCCAAAAGATAACCATTAATAATGCTTCAGTGCATTTCCTTTGGGGCTTTTATTCATGCACAGTTTAAAAAAAAACATTGCTGTGATCATCCTATATATATATATAGTATGTATATACTTTTGTGTCCTATTTTCACTTCCAATTATAACATAAGCAAAAAATGCATACTTTGAAAGTTGATGTGAGTTCAGGGTTTAGGAAAAATATGTGTTTCATTTGAATTGGAAGTCAAGACTATAATATTACTTTGAATATTATACAACATATTTCTTTATCATTCCGCCACTCCCTTTGGCATTAAGTCAAACATTATATCTTTTCTAGATTTTGGAAAACGTTATATATTTCAACAGTGAATATGATTGCTAGCAGGTATTATATTTTATGACAAAATACATTTGAGCTAAGAATGTTGTTTTAGGTGTGGGAACAACTGACACTGGGGTACTCCTGAAGGGGGGAGGGTTGAAAAACTACCCACTAGGTACCATGTCCACTAACTGGGTGATGGGCTCAACAGAAGCCCAAGCCTCACCATCACACAATATACCTACGTAACAAACCTGCACACCTACTCCTTGAATCTAAAAAACAATTTAGAAATACAAATAAAAGGCCTGGCACGGTGGCTCAAGTCTGTAATCCCAGCACTTTGGGAGGCTAGCACAAGAGGATTGCCTGAGCTCAGGGGTTTGAGACCAGCCTGGGCAACTTGGTGAGCCCTCATTTCTACAATAAATCAAAAAATTATCCAGGCATGGTGGCGTGAACTTGTAGTTCCAGCTACTTGGAAGGCTGAAGTGGAAGGATCGCCTGAGCCAAACAAGTTGAGACTGTGGTGGCCAGGAGCGTGCCACTGCACTCCAGCCTGGGCGACAGAGTGAGACTCCAACTAAAATTAAAAAAAAAAACAAATAAAACAAAATAAATGTTATTTTAAATATACTGGTTTGTACTAGGTCTGACATTTCAAAGACCCAGCATTACCTTTGAAATGAAATACTTCTATTTCTTATAATAATAATACTAATAACAATAATAATAATAAGCTTCTGTGAAGCAATGATTTTAAAACTCCATGTTACAAATATTTATTAAACTCTTCAATGTTACATCAGTTTTCCTCCCACACACCCATACTGTAGTCCTGGTATGAGACACATAAGGAGTAGTAATCAAGAATTAAGTTTTTCTTTTTAAAAACTGTCAAAAGCTTGCTACACCAGCACCCAGCGACAGGAGGAGAAATGTCTCCAGTCTACTACACTCCCCTGCAAGCCAGGTTTTAATTTGTTGAGAAGGGGGAAAAAGCCTATAAAAATCTTGGCAAAATACAGAGCTGCTAATTTAATCAATTTTAGTAGTTAAAGCAGTGATTTCAAGTGCTAACACAATCTGTTGAAAGATCTAATTTCCAAGGTAGGGGAGATTCATTTATTTCTACTTTTTCTTCCCAGTTTTCCAATCTAAGGATATGTGGGTAGCCATCATGCAGCCACCGAGAGACCCCCCCCCACCCCATGATTTGGGAGTCTCGGGCTCTAACTCAAGCCCTGAAGGAGCAGAGAAATAGACTCTCCTTTTCTGGGGAGGGGGATTCCAGATGCAAATGAAGATGGCCTCAACTGATCAACACCTGTGGTAATAGCTACCTGCTTGAGAGGGCATTAGGAACTAGAATCATGCTAAACCACGTGAAAGAGCGGGGTGCTTTCTATGCACTGCCCCGAGAAGGAGAGTCAGCACTCTGCCTTTCACCTGATTCGGAAATCTCCCTGTTCCCCTTGCCTCTCATCATTCCATTTTTTTTTTCTGTCTTTCTTTCTTTTTTGATACAGGGTCTCACTCTGTCATCCAGGCTGGAGTATAGTGGCACAATCACAGCTTGAACTCCTGGGTTTAAGTGATCCTCCCACCTCAGCTTCCCAAGTAGCTGGGTCTACAGGCGCACACCACCATGCCCAGCTAATTTTTCTACTTTTTGTAGAGACAGGATCTTGCTTTGTTGCCTAGGCTGATCTCAAAAGCCTGAGCTCAAGTAATCCTCCTGACTAGCTTCCCAAGTAGCTAGGACTACAGGCGTGAACCACTGTGCCTGGCCTAACTTTCTTTTACAGCAGTGTAGTCATGCCATATCTTGATATACAAACAGATATGTTTCTGATACCTGGAAGTTCCTTCATCATCTCTTTAAAGCTATACTATGAGACATTAATGACCTTGGAAAGGGTTGTTACAGCAGAAAAGGCTTTTTGAGTATGTGAAGCCCAAACGCTAAAGATTGCAGGATATGAACAATTTGAAAGATCTCTGAGTGCCACCTCTGAGACTAGATAAAGTTTCTTGAGTTGGAAGGATAAAGAGGGAGAATCAGAAGAAAAAAAAGAAGATACAGACACTTGTCGTTTCCTAAGAAAGGGTTCAGGGACCTTCCCCACCTTCTCATCATATCCAACGGGTGTGAAGAACCCAAGATTAGAGGCTCTCTCCTGGTTTCAAGATACCACAGTCCTCTTCATCTAGCATGGTGAGGACACAGACAATATCTGGGTTTTGTGTCCCAGTGGATAGGACAGAGGCAGCCACAAAGCATCCCAAGTCTCAGCGTGGTTTGGGAAGAAGCAAGATGCTTTCCACACACCTGAGAATAACATAGACCGGGGCAAGTACCTAGGCACTCCACCTAGATTTCTGCAGTCCAGGAATGGTGAGGGAAGCATGAAAGCAGAGAATGAGAGTGAATCAAGAGAGGAGACTACAAAACAGCCACCTGGGCCAAAGACAGGAATCAGATAGAATGCAGTACTTATTGGCAGATGCCAGCATGGTCCAATGAGCAAGGACAAGACACTACCTGCCCCCCACCCTGATGCTGTAGCACTATCTAGTCTCCAGATCTCAGAGGAAAAGAGCAGTGGGAACCCTAAACTGACGAAGATTTCATATTCGCCATTTGGCAGAATAACACTCAAGAGAGAAATTAAGTTGTGGAAAAATGAAGAAAACTACATTTCTTATGAAACTGATCTTTTTTTTTTGGTCTTTTGTTTGTTTTTTGAGCCAGAATCTCACTCTGTCACTCAGGCTGGAGTGCAGTGGCACGATCACAATTCATTACACTCTTGACCTCCTAGGCTCAGGCAATCCTTCTTCCTCAGCCTCCTGAGTAGCTGAGACTATAGGCATAAGCCACAATGTCCAGCTAATTTTTTCTTTTTTTTTTGTAGAGATGATGCCTTGCTATGTTTCCTAGGTTGGCCTCAAAGGATCCTTCCACCTTGGCCTCCCAAAGTGCTGGGATTACAGGTATGAGCCACTGTGCCCAGCCTGAAACTGATTTGTATCAAGGGATTTATTTATTTATTTTTAAAGGCAAGAAACGTATTTTAATGGAAAACTCATTTGACAGAATGTTTATGTAAAAGCACGATTAGTGGTATATTCTAATAGCCAGAGAAAGACACCTATGAAATGCATAGTAAGGAGCAAGAGAAGTCAAATTGTGAAATACAGGATAACATAGCAGATGTTAGCAACAGAGTATGTTGCCAGTGCCATAAACAAGCTGAATTATTAGTTCTGTTTCATGTCACCCTAAGTTTTGAGGGAAGTCAGGAAATAAGGAAGAGGAAAGAAGGGAAAGAAGAATGAGGAAGGCAGGCAGTACAGGAGTCAGTGAAATTGCGGGTCACATGTATCCCATAGAAAACATGTACACTGTAGAACAAAACACTGAAAAAATGTCATATAGATTTTGAATAAGAGTTGGACCTCATGTAGGAATGTGAAAAAAAGAACATCTTTGTTGTATTCTAATCAATATCATCTTCAGATTGAAATCACAGATTTACTGTGTTTCTTTCAGGGTGGGGTAACTGTTTTCCTTGGTTTGTTCAAGAACGGATTGACTGATTCATCAAAATTCTAGAAATAACTGAAGGATTGTACTCTACTGCCTGCTTTCATTCACTGCTCAGTTGGTAGACTAACAAAGCACTGTAATCATTTCTTCTCAATTCCCATGGTAAAGTAATCCCAGATGTCACTACCATCATTCACCTCCCCATCAACTGCTGAGCCTCTGCCGTGTCATGATGACCTGGGATAAAGACAGTGGGTGAGGGCAGGGATTGTCAGAAATTGTAGATTAGACAAACCAGAGGGGACCTCAGGAGAGCATTATGTCAGTTCTTGCTTCCAAACAGGTCTGCAGTCAAATCATTCAAGAAAAATGATTGTCTATTCTGCTTTTAAAGATTCCCAAAGAATTCAGTTTCTAATACATTGTTTTAATATATAATCTTTATTTTGAGAAGTTTCAAATCTAAACATAAATTCATTTCCTTTTTTTTAGTTAATTCTGATTTAAAAATGCATCATATAATTCTGTTTTGAAATCCTGCTTTTGGCTTATAACCGCATTTATTCTGCTGTGCCTGGTCTGAAATTGATTTGTATCAAGAGATTTATGCTGCTCACATGTATTCCATAGAATACACTTATACTGTAGAACAAAACACTTTGAAAAAATGTCACATAGACTTTGAATAAGAGTTGGACATCGTGTAGGATGTCCACTCTTTTCTTTTAGAAAAGAGTTTGTGACTTACATGGGGATTTTGTAATTTGCTCTCTCAAAGGCAGATCCCTGATTACTAATGTGGTGATTTTATGCAGCGTGAGAAACCAGTCACTGGGATAGCTGGATGCTTCTCTGAAGTTTCACTCAGAAGCTGCTTGTGTGAAAATGCCCAGGAGAGTTCCAGAAAGGCCATTCCTTGTGGAAGCTGTGAGAGAGGAAGAAGAAACAAGAAGCAGAAACTGAGGCAGGACACCACATTACTTAGCCCAAACAGTGTCACCTCATGGGCAATAGCTGTGCCAGGTGAAGCCAGAGGAGAGATTCTGGTGGCAAAATATCTTGAAGTCTCTACATGAACGTTG
Source organism: Cephalopachus bancanus (assembly GCA_027257055.1). Lineage (NCBI taxonomy): Eukaryota > Metazoa > Chordata > Mammalia > Primates > Tarsiidae > Cephalopachus > Cephalopachus bancanus. Next base: position 2,067,597 of record JAPVLO010000226.1, read on the forward strand.
GGTGCACATCACTCTGAGACAAGAACTTCTGATGAGTTAGAAAAAAGTATTCTGCAAAAGCATGGTAAGGAAATCAGGAAAAGATTAAGTGATGAGTAAAGGTTAAAGGTTAGTGAAAAATGTAGTCAAATGTGCACAAGTACTTGTGAGTTTTTCCCAACATATTTTTAAATGCATGAGTCATATCAGAATACATTCTCTTTGTAAAAAAGTAAGCATGAGAATTATGGCTGACACCCTCTTTGGCTACTTCTCTCCCCACCAACTCCCTATACCAATAGTCTTGCTGGAGAAGGGTCATTCTTTTGTGTTTGGAAGATGACTTTCTGCTTTTCTGGCCAGTGCAGCCCCTTCATCTAGGGATAACAGAAGATGGTGTGGCGGATGGTGGGAGAGAGTCAGTATTTCCTCTATTCTTGGAAATATACAAGTTCAAAAGAGAAATACTGAGAGTTTCTCAGTCCAACCAAATCATAATGCAATTAGGAGAAAGAATCCTTGACACATGACCATAGTCTTTCATTTTTAAATTTACAGTGTCATTGACAATTTGTTTCTTTTTCTTTTTTAAGTTGGAGTCTCACTCCATCGCCCAGGCTGGAGTGCCATGGCACACTCACTGCCACCCCAGTGTCGACCTACTGGGCTCCGGCGATCCGTCCACCTCAGCATTCCAAGTGGCTGGAATTATAGGCACATGCTTCCATACCCAGCTAATTTTTGATTCTTTTGATTTATTGTAGAGATGAGGTCTTGCAAATTTGCCTGGACTGGCCTCAAATCCGTGGTCTTGGGCCATCCACTCACCTCGCCCTCCCAAAGTGCTGGGATTACAGACTGAGCCACCAAGCACGGCCAACCAACTTGTTTCTTTTTGTGTATCTTTACAAACACTTTTTTGTTTCTTTGGGCATTTGCAAAAGAAGTTAGTCTTTCAGCATTAACCTAGAAGCTTTTCATTTAATTTACAGTGTCTTCAATTTTTTTCTTCTCATCTCTGCAATACTGTGATAATTTCAAAATGGTCTCCCTATCTTCTTATCTCATGTACTGATCTTTTCTCTCACAACTCCCTCTCCTTCAATTCATCCAAACATAGTTACAGTTACAAAATATCATTGTTATTTTGTCCACCTTCACCAGCTTCACATTTCCTACAGAATAAAGTCTCAGTTCCTCAGACTGGTGTTCCACAATCTGATCCCAATGTGTGAATCTATACTTACACCACTCACTACTCAAACGGCACTCCAGTCATTGTTCTTGAATATTCTATGGGGTTTGCCGATCTCAACATCATTACCCAGCCTTTATCCTATCTCAGTTCTGTTCCCTTCATTTCTTTAAACCCAAGCTGTCTTTCAGAGTAGTGTGCCAGCTCTGTGTGTTACACAGAAATGAAGTTTACTATGAAAAATTCTGTACCCATTTGCAGTACAATTTGATAATACATTTCAATAACCATAGAAATTTCAAATCCTTGGACTCAGTGATCCCACTCCTGAGAATTTATTCTTTAATAAACAGAAATAGAGGAAAGGTTAAATCAATTATGATGCATATACATAATAAAATAGACTACAGCTATTTTAAATTATAATTAGAAGCTTATGAAAATGCTTATGATAAATTACAAAACATTATAAAATTGTGATTAAATCTGGGAATGTGAACAGGAAACTAGTGAAACAATTGATTTGTGGGGTGGTGGAATGGTGGGAGGGTAGGTGATTCTTTTTCTTTTATTTGAAGTATCTTGTTGCCATCTTAATGCTGGTCTTGTGACATATCATTGCTTTAAAGAATAATCTGGAGTTCTGATTCAGAATATCTGATCAGCCTCATGAATTAAATCTTTTCTCTCTTAATATTTCCTAATAAAGAAAGAAAAGTGATTTAAAATGCAACAGTAGGCCAGGCGCAGTGGCTCAAACCTGTAATCCCAGCATTTTGGGAGGCTGAGGTGAGAGGATTGCCTGAGCCCAGGGGTTCGAGACCAGCCTGGGTAACTTGGCGAGACCTCGTTTCTACAATATATTAAAAAAACTTGCCAGGAGTGATAGTGCGCGCCTGTAGTTCCAGATACCTGGAAGACTGAGGCGAAAGGGTCACCTGAGCCCAGCAGGTCAACACTGAGGTGGCCGTGAGCATGCCACTGCACTCCAGTCTGGGTGACAGAGTGAGACTCTGACTCAAAAAAAAAAAAAAAAAAAGCAACAGTAAAGAGAATGGAGGGAAGGAGCTCTATAAGCTAGGATTAAGTTCATTTTGAATAACAGAAAAATCCAAAATGATAGCTTCTGAAACAAGTTAGAAATTTATTTCTCTCTTATGGTCCAGAAATCCAGAAGTGGTCAGCCCAGTGTTAGGGATCTTAGGCTTCTTATTTTTTGCTCAAATTTGTTTCTATTCTCAAGACCACCTCACGATCCAAGATGGCTGCTGGAAATCAGCAACACTGACAACAGGAAGAAGGAAGGGATGAAGAAGGATGCACTCTTCCCTATAAGGATGCTTCTTAATCAAAAGACACTTTCACTTATATCCCATTGGTTAAAACTTAGTCACAGGACTGCACCTAGTTGTGGGAAAAACGAAAGATTTAGGCTTTTTTCTGGGTGGCCACATGTCCACTTACAAATTAGGAGTTTTGTTATTAAAGAAGAAGATACTGGAGAACAACTAGCAGTCTGCCATAGGTGTTATTATTATTATTATTATTATTATTATTATTATTATTTGAGTTGGAGTCTCACTCTGTCGCCCAGACTGGAGTGCAGTGGCCACTCCCAGCCACCGCAGCCTCGACCTGCCGGGCTCCGGCGATCCCTCCGCCTCAGCCTTCCGAGTAGCCGGAATTATAGGCATGCGCTACCACGCCCGGCTGATTTTTAGATTTATTGTAGAGATGAGGTCTCGCTGCCCAGGCGGGTCTCGAACCCGCCGGCTCAGGCAATCCACTCGCCTCAGCCTCCCAAAGGCGCGGGATTACAGGCTGAGCCAGCGAGCCCGGCTCATAGGTGTTATTAACAAATAAGAGATGTCCTCAAATTTTTGGAAGACAGAAAGCAGTCAGAGAACTGGTACTGATTGATGAAACAGGAAGATGTAGCAAAAATACGCACTGGGCAACCACAGAGGAGGAGGAAGCCAGTATGCTCTGGAGAGGTCTGAGACTAGAAACATTGGAAATATCACTCGGAGAAAGAACATATAGATAGCAACAAGTGATCCTTCATAGTAGGGAGGCATGGATATTGTAATGAGTAAGCAAGCCATTGATTCAGTTAGAAAAGGTTTCAGCTAAGTGGGCCTCGAACAATTATCATAATACTCTAAAGAAAGGGATTAGCAGTAGGGGGAAACTGCCAGGGGAGTTTCCCCCTACTGCCTCATCAACAAGGGTACCTGCATAATAAACATTTGTATACCCTGAATTGTACCCCACATCTTTAAAATAAATAAAAATAATAATAATTTTAAAAGGAAATGGTTTCAGCTGCAAGTGATGAGACATTGTCTTAGATTAGTTTAAGGTCTTGCTATTCAAAAATTATCTGCAACAGACAACATTATCATCTACATAGGAAATCATAAAGAATGTACAAAAGAGCCACAAGAACTAACAAGTGAGTTTAGCAAGGTTGAAGGATACAAGGTTATTATATAAAAATCAATTATATTCCTATATACTTGCAATGAATAATTGAAATTTTATAAAGTGCCATGTACAATAACACCAAAAAGGCAGACAGCAAACACTCTCAGTGCTGTCCTGTCCATTGTGCCCTTCACAATATATCTTCCCTCTAAGAAATCTACCAGCCAGGTGTGGTAGCTCAAACCTGTAATCCCAACACTTTGGGAGGCTGAGGTGAGAAGACTGCCATAGGTTGGAGATCAGCCTGGGCAACTTGGAGAGACCTCATCCCTACAACAAATCAAAAAATTAGACAGGTGTGGTAGTGTGCACCTGTAATTCTGGCTACTTGGAAAGCTGAGGCAGGATTGCCTGAGCCCACCAGGTCATTGCTGGGGTGGCCGTGAGTATGCCACTACACTCCAGCCTGGGCAACGGAATGAGACTCCAACTCAAAACAACAACAACAAAACTACCTTTCTTAATTTAAAAACACACACACACAAAAATATTTAGGGATAAATATAACAAAGAAGGGAAAAATTTGCATGCAGAAAACTATGAAACACTGATCACAGAAATTAACAAACCCTAACCAAATGGAAAGATACACTATATTCATACATTGAAAGATTCAGTATTGTTAACATGTCACTTCTCCCCAAATTGATCCATAGATTTGATGCAATCCAAATCAAAATCTTAACAGGCTTTTTTTTGTAGAAATTGATAAGCTGATTTTAAAATGTATATGGAAAAGTAAAGTACTTAGAATAGCCGAAACAATTTTGGTTAAGAAGAATAAAGATGAAGAACTCACACTACTTGATTTCAAGACTAACTAAATATAAAGCCACAGTAATCAAGACAGTCTGGTATTTATATAAGGGTAGATATAAACCAGTGGAACAGAATTGAGAATCCAGAAATAGACCTACACATCTATGGTTTATTGTTTTTTTTCCAAAGGTGCCAAGATAATTCACTGGTAAAAAGATAGTCTTGAATTTCGCAGCAACCTGGATGGAACTAGAGTCTATAATACTGAGTGACCTCTCACAGAAACAAAGATCCGAATATCGCATGTTCTCACTCATATAATGGACCTTGAACATCCAATGTAATACTATAAGAAAATGACTGATGGTACTGGGAAACTATGGGGGGGAGGGGGATGGGATTAATAGTAGCAAATATCTGTCTGGGGATGGGAAACACCTCTTATCAACAGGGTGCCTGAATGAAACGTAATTGTACACCTAACCCTTAACTGTACCCCACAAAACCATAATAAAAAATAGTGATTAATAATAAAAAAAGATAGTCTTTTCAGCACATAGTTCTGGAATATCCAATATCTTCATGCAAAAATATCGACCTTGACCTTTTCTCCATACTATATTTTTAAAATTCCTAGGAATGGATTGCAGACCTAAGTGTAAAATCTAAAATTTAAAACTTCTAGAAGAAAACATAACAGAAAGTCTTGTGATCTTTTGCATAAGAAAAGATTTCTTTTTTTTTTTTTTTGAGTTGGAGTCTCACTCTGTCGCCCAGACTGGAGTGCAGTGGTACACTGCCGGCCACCGCAGCCTTGACCTGCTGGGATCCGGTGATCCTTCTGCCTCAGCCTTCCAAGTAGCTGGAACTACAGGCGTGCGCTACCACGCCTGGCTAATTTTTTTGATTTATTGTAGAGATGAGGTCTTGCCAAGTTGCCCAGGCGGGTCTTGAACCCGCGCGCTCATGCAATTCACTCACCTCGGCCTCCCAAAGCGCGGGATTACAGGCTGAGCCACTGAGCCCAGCCTAAGGAAAGATTTCATAAAAGGGCATACAAAGTATAAATAATAAACTTTTGAAAATTGATAAGTTGGACTTCATCATAATTGTAAAATTCTGCTCTGCAAAATAAATTGTTTAAAAAAAAAAAAAGCCGGACGCAGTGACTCACACCATAATCTCAGCACTTTGGGAGACCAAGGTGAGAGGATTGCCTGAGCGCACGGGTTCGACTTGGTGAGATCTCATCTCTACAATAAATCAAAAATTAGCCAGGCATGGTGGCACATGCCCGTAGTCCCAACTACTTGGAAGGCTGAGGTGGGAGTTTCACCTGAGTCCAGCAGGTCGAGGTTGCGGTGGCCGTGAGCGTGCCATTGCACTCCAGCCTGGGTGACAGAGTGAGACTCCAATTCAAAAATAAAAGACAAGTCACAAGACAAAAGACAAGACTGGAAGAAAATATTTGCAGAGATATATCTGATAAAAGATAGCATCTATAAAGAACACTTTACCCAGAATATATAAAGAATACTCATAACTCAATAGATTAAAAAAATTCAGATAAAAAACAAGCAACCCAAACCCTACTTAACAGGCAGAAGAACTGAACAGATACTTTGCAAAAGAAGATATACAAGTGGTCAACAAATACACAAGACGATGACATTCATCATCATTCACTAGGTAAAGGAAAATTTAAGCCACACAGTTACTACACATCTACTAGATGGCTAAACATTTTTTTTTTAACTTATAATACAAAATCCTGAAGAGGATACAGAGTCACTGGAACTCTCATACATTACTGATGGGAAAACAAGATGGTATAGCCCGGATGGAAAATGGTGTGGCAGCTTCTAATGTTAAGCACATATGTACCATACAATTCAGCAGTCCCACTTCTATTTTTCCAAGAGAAATGAAACTGTACCTCCTACACCAAGGCCGCAAGTAAATGTGTACACCAGATTTGCTCATAATCACCTCTAACTGAAAACAATCCAAATGTCTATCAACTAGGGGTAGATAAACAAGTTGTGGTACATCCATACAATGGCATACTTCTCAGCAGTAAAAAGGAATGAACTGCCAATGCATTCAATGACATATACAAATTCCAAAACACCATGCTAAGTGAATGAAGTCAACACTATGAATGGAATGAAATTTGTCTTAATGAATATGACATTCTGGAAAAAGTAAAACCAAGGGGACAGAAATGAGATAAATGGTTGCTGGGGGACTGGAAGTGGAGATAGGTGATTGACTGCAAAGAGCATGGAAGAACTTTTTGGGGGTGCTGGATAAGCTCTACATCTTGATGGTGGTGGTGATTACATGCCTCTATACATTTGTGAAAACTCATTAAGATGTGTACTGGAAAAAAGTACATTTTATTCTATGTAAATTATATCCCAATACATCTGATTCCAAAATTGAATTTTACAGACTGGTAGCCTAAAAATTGTAAGAATGCTGAACCCCAAACTCCTACATGTGTTGTAGATCAGGTTGTTCAGGAAGCAGACCCTGAGAGTCTGAAATCTGCATGCAAGAGGTCTATTAAGAAGTGATCTTGGCTGGGCTCGGTGGCTCAGCCTGTAATCCCGTGCCTTTAGGAGGCTGAAGTGAGTGGATTGCCTGAGCCCATGGGTTCGAGACCTGCCTGGGCAGTGAGACCTCATCTCTACAATAAATCAAAAAATCAGCCGGGCGTGGTAGTGCGCGCCTGTAGTTCTGGCTACTCGGAAGGCTGAGGCGGAAGGATCGCCGGAGCCCAGCAGGTCAAGGCTGCGGTGGCCGGGAGCGGCCACTGCACTCCAGTCTGGGCGACAGAGTGAGACTCCAACTCAAAAAAAAAAGAAGTGATCTTGGAGGGAAGAGAAGTAGGATTGGGTAAGATTCGGTAGGGAGAAGTTGCGGTGAAATGCAATTACAACAGAAGCCTCATCTGAGCCTACAGGGAGCTCTGGAGCTGGAATGGCCTTCGGGTTTATCCCATCTGTTGAGCCTTTGGATCCTCTCATCAAGCAGTCATTGGATGTGACTGCCCCCAGGTCTGACCTTGGGCAAGGTGGCTCTCTTAAGCTGAGGGAAATTTGTAGAGAATGATTCAGCTGAGAACTGTCAGCTGCCAACACTCCCAGCAGCAGTGTAAATGAGGGCCTCAGTCCTGAGAGGGGAAAGGGAATAACCTATCACCGCATCCTCTCGAGTTCACCCTTTGTACCTCCTGCTTCTATTTGTTTCATACAGTAAATTCACGCCATCTTCGAAGAACTCCAGGGAACTTATTGGTCTCTTTTCCTGGGGAAACGAACCAGGACAGTGGGATAAACTACACTCCCTTTCCTCAGTACTGCAGCTGGTGCCAAGGCTGCAACTCATACTCATCATCTTCCTCCTCTACTTCCCATTCTAGATTTTCTTTCCCCTCAACCAGCATCTCTTCTGGTCTGGGTGGCCTATCTGATAGGTGGACCCTGATTCTCATCTGTGAGTGGTATAAGTCCCTGGTGATCACATCTTTCTCAGGCTGTGATGCTGCGATTCCACTTACTGTCAAGAGTGAGCAGGGGAATAGCAAGAGAAACCCCAGTGGATCACCTGTGTACCGGACATTTTCTTCCCTTCTGGGGATCAGGGCAATGACTCCCGACAGGATGATGACTCTTTTTCTTGCCTGCTGATATGCTGGCATAAAGTACCTAAGGTGATTTACTGCATAATAGAACTTCTATGTCCCCTGCTGGAAATGCTTTCCCTCTGGAAACTGAAGCCTCTAGATCCACAGAGCCTAGAAGCACAACAAATTTCCCAAGTGAGCTCTTGGGAGTGATGACAAGCAGCCACTCCTACTTCTACGCTTTGGTTCCCAGACTCCTTTATTTTTCCTTTTAGGGGCAAAGCACCATTTGCTGGTCATTGATTTAAGGTGTATACTGCATGTTGCCGGATACCATCTTCACTGGGTAATATCTCTAAACTGGTGTCTCAGCTGGCTTTCGAAAGATGATTTCACTAACCTGTCAGGCCAGATGCCTCTGGGCATTATGGAATGTGATAGGACCACTGACTCCCATGGTAAAGTGCCTACCGTAATGCCTTCTTTGATGTTAAGTGGGTCCCTTGGCTCAATGCGATGTTATATAGGTTACCACTGTGCTGGGTAAAACACTATAAACCCTTGGATAATGGTGCTAGATGAGACATCCCAAACAAGAAAGGAAAATTTGTACCTAGGATATGTGTTGATTGCCATGAAGACAAATCATTGTCCCTTTTAAGGTGGTAGGAGTCCAATTTGGTTGGTTGGTTTTCTTAAGGGTCATACTGAGAGTTTGTTGTAGGTCTCTGTTGCTTGTAAATTGGATTTTCAGCACTAATACAAGTTATAGCAGCCTTTATGAATGTTGAAAGGCCCCTGAGTAGTTTCTACCCTTTCCAACATGTATACTCAATGTTATGGATACAATGTTTATATCCCCCCACCAAATTCATATGTTAAAGCGCTAACACCCAATATGGCTGAATTTAGAGATGGGGCTGCTCAGGAAGTAATTAAGGTTAAATGAAGTCATAAGGGTGAGGTCTTGATCCAGTAGGATTAGTGTCCTTATAAAAAGAGATGCCAGAGGGTGCTTGTACTCACTTGCACTCATGCTCCCTTCCGCCTCCCATGCACTGAGGAAAGGCCATGTGAGCACACAGGAGAAGGCATCAGCAACCACACACCAACCCTGTTGGCAACTTGATCTTGGATTCCTCCAGAACCATGAGAAAATACATTTCTGTTGTTTAAGCCACACTTTCTGTGGTATGTTGTTGTAACAACCCAAGAAGGCTAATAAACTTCATTTATGAGCACACTGTGCACTGTGGTGACTGATATTAGTTGACTGGGTCATTTCTGCCTTGTACTTTTGTTGTTTAACGGGCATTAGTGTGGGATGAATACAAGTATCTTCATGCTTCATGTCCACTTCTATAGCTCTAGGGACATGTATTTTCCCCGCACCCCTGGCCCCTGCATTCTAATATTAATCTTCCAAGGTCTCTGAGCAACCAGTGAAGCCATTCATACTGCCATGACTCGATATGTATTTTTACCTTGGGCCATGTTTCTCTCTACACAAAGAATATGATCAGTGCACTCCCAAAATCTCTATCCATTGAAGAGATTTCCTGTCACTCCTTATTTCAAGGTTGCTTCCAAGTGAGACTGTAGTTAGTAGAGTCTGTTTTCAAATTATATCCACATATGAAGCTGACCCATCCATGAACCAGTCTCAATATTTTTCCTCCTCTGTCAGCTGTCGGAAAGGATCCCATGCCCCCAATGTGGTCATGGGTTTGATCTTTTCAAAAAACCAATATTTGGTTTCATTTTTTCTATAATTTTTTTTAGACAGAGTCTCACTCTGTCACTCAGGCTAGAGTGTAGTGGCATAATCCTAGCTCACCACAGCCTCAACCTTCTGGGTTCAAGTGACCCTCCTGTCTCAGTCTCCTAAGTAGCTTGGACTACATGTGAGTGCCACTGGCCAGATTAATAGCTAATATCACACACACAAAGCCAAGTTAATCTGCTCTAACAAAAATTCCACCTGTAATCCAGTAAGTGCAATGGGGACTGCTACTTGAATGAGTCTGCCAAACTTCAGAAGCTGTTTGACATTTTGGTTGGTCTCAGTCTGGTGAATTAAATTGAGGAAACATCACCCCTGCTTTTGTTAAGTCTTTAAAGTTTGCTTTAATCTCTGCTGCATTCCCTGGAGTGCAATATTGTTTTTGATTTATTCTCTCTTGGTTGGAGCAGGAGGGAGCAACTTCAGGGGCTTCTACTCGGCCTTCTCCTTATATGATAGCCCTCACCTTGCAGTCTAAAGAACATGTGTATAATGTTATTTGGAGGAGCAATCTGCCATGGATTCTGAGTATCCTTGCACACTCCAGCTGAATATGCTGAGAACGCAAGACCCTGACATCTCTCTACTTAGGAGTTTTCTTGGTTTGTGCGTGTAGCAATGAGCCTTCAGAGCCAGGCTAACATCTCCCTCCAGGACGAAGAGTAGGTTTCCATACTGCTTATAAAAATAGTAGATAATCTCAGTGATTTTTCTCCTCTAAGGCAACCCATTGCATGTACAGGCATCTATCTGGACCTTCTGCATTGTCTTTATGGGAACTGGGGGGCAAGGGGAACTCATGTAGACATGATCCCGATGCTTCTTGCTGTGCTCTAATAAAGTCCTTTGTCTCTGACCCAGGAGTCTTATATTCAACCAGGAACCATGAAACAACAGGCTAGTTTACAGGCTAACAGCTTGTAAGGAAGGTAAAATCCTAGTCCCTGACAACAATGATTGGGGGAGGGGGACGGTTCTTCCAACTCTCAAGTGTTTCTATTGCATCACACATTGACATTATATGTTTGGAGACTGAGGCTAGTAGGTGGATCTCTGGGCCCTACTGTGAGCTAGACCCGAGCCAAAAACTCCATTTTCGACCTAGCCCCAAAATACTCCCACTTTTACAGGGAGCCCACAATAAAGCTTTGAGTCCCCAGGAATCGGCATCAACTCAGCCAACAGAACCTCCAAATGTTTGGGTATGACCCTTTCCTGAGGAAATGACCATTGATTCCTTTGGAGAAGGATTGAGGGAATCATGATCAGCTATACTTGCTGTGATGCTTCTTCCTGGAGACCTTGTCCCTCCTTCAGTTAATGGGTTCTAGGTATTGGAGTAACTGCTCTCAGATTCCTAATCATCTATCCTTGATTTCTTCTGGCTACACTGATTGAATGCTCTTTGGCTGCCCCAACTCTCTTGTCTCTGTGTATATCATGTTCTCATTCATTTTCTCCCTCGCTCTCCTTGGACCAAGTCCTCCTGGCTGCCTCTGTGGTGGTATTCATCATGATCATTGTGCCCACCTTCGAGGGATAAGTGCTATCAACTGAGATTCTGCCCACTGTTCTCAAACAGGCCAGTTTGGTACCATCATTTGTCACCATAACACTGGCCCGTGCATAACAACCACAATAACTTTCCTGACAATGCTGGTGCCCTCTGCACATTCCTCATTGCTTTGTGAAGGGTATCCTCTAGGCCCTCTCATGGAGCATAGTCATCTGGCGTTATACAGAATATCCACCCCAACATGCCCATTTCTCTCAGTCTTTTGATCCCTACCTCCACCATTTTCCATAATAATTCTAGCATTTCCACTTCTCTTGCCATGGACCATTGCTTTTTCCAAACTTCAAGAGGCAATCAAGCAGCTTAATAGCACCATCTCCTGGGATCTTTGATAGTTGTTAAATCCTGTCTCGCAGGATATGGGTACCGCATCGATAAACCCTGTTATTCAGTTTTATTCTGTGCCCCATGATTCAGCATCCTCAAGATATAGTGCCTTGTATGGTTTCCCGGCTCCTGATAGTATATTGCTATCTAGGTCGTGCAGTTCCTTTGGAATAGACTGTAGCTCCTTTCTCAGCAGACCCAGCGCTGATCTTGCTGGATTATGTTGTGACTTGACCCTGGTTATTGGTTGTATAATGAGGAAAGGAAATGGTAATAGACAGTTAGGGTCTATTAGGTAATAGGGAGGGTGTAGGTTTTTCTGCAAGGGAGAATCTCCTTTATCAACTTCCAAAAGAGGGGAATGATAGCCTTTAATAGGGAGGAGGGGGCTACTTACTGCATTGACCCAGAGAATTTTGAGTTCATTGATCCAGATGTCCCAATCCCAAATCTTAGGTTTCCAACATCAATATACTAGACTGGACATGTTACAGAATCCAACCTTCTTTGGAACTCTGCTGCTCTTAAAACTAAGTCCTGCTCCTGCTCTTCAGCTTTTTCTGCCCTCTAGCTTCAGGCAATGCGTCTCCTTATATGCTGCCAAGGAGGGCCTATGGTTTTTACAGTTTACCTAGTAGGTGATTTAATGACCCTCACTCAGCCTTTAATTGTTTTTCTCCACTGCTTCAAGAGCCAGGAGACACAGCCAGCCAATTTCCAACTCCTTCGATAATTACTATGTCCCCTGAAGCTCTCACATACCCCTCTTGTCCATCCCCTCCCACCAATCTTCCATTCTGTTCACTGCTGCTGACAGTTTTAACAGTTACACCACAACCTCTTGCCAAGGGTCTACACGAGTGATCAGGTCTTTATGGTGAGCTGGCTGTTGGGTGAAACAGCTCCATAATCCCATTTTAGAATCTGCTTCTCCTGAGAACTCCTGGTACCAACTGTCATAAATTGGGTTCCCTGGGAAACAGACTCTGAGTTTGAGATTTACATGTGGGAACTTTATTTGGGAGTGCTCTAGGGATAGTGTTGCCAGATAAAATATAGGATGCCCAGTTGAGTTTGAATTTCAGTTAAACAAATAGTGCAATATTTGGGATATATTTATATTAAAAAATTATTCCTGTTCATCTGAAATTCAAATTTAACTGGGTGTTCAGTGTATATATTTGCTAAATCTGGCAACTCTATCTAGGGAATAACACCTACGAGAGGTGAGGAAGGCTTGTGAAAGGGGAGAAGTTGGAAGAGAGCCTTTCACTGATGCTAAGTGTAGGTCTACAGGTTGGAGAGCCCTTTAAAGTTGTCCCGCCTTGAAGAAGGACCGGACTTTATTTCATCATATCAGGTAGCCATTGGATGCAGGATGCCCCACAGCAGGGATCATGATTTTGGATGAGGTAGCTCTCTTCCCAAAGGGATGAGGGCTTTCATCTGCCAACACCCCCAGCAATTGGAGAGTGAGTGCCTCAATTCTAATACGGGGAAATCCTGTATGACCACTGCAGCAGTACACCCACTGAACCAGAATCTGCATTTTAACAAGATCTTGTGACATTTATGTGCATTAAAGACTCCCAAGCACTGGTCTAAGGCTGGTTCTCAAACTTCTGTGTGTATTGGAATCACCTGGAGGGCCGGATGCTGTGGCTCATGCCTGTAATCCCAACTTTGGGAAGCCAAGGTGGGAGGACTGTTTGAGGTCAGGAGTTTGAGATCAGCCTGGGCAACATAATGATAGCCTATCTCTACAAAAAACAAAAAAATTAGCTGGGCAGTGGTGCACACTTGTAGTCTTAGCTACTCAGTTGGCTGAGATGGGAGGATCACTTGATCCCAGGAGTTTGAGGTTGCAGTGGGTTATGATCGCACCACTGCACTCCAGCCTGTGAGAAAGAGCAAGACCCTGTCTCAAAAACAAACAAACAAACAAACAAAAAACAGAATCATCTGGATGGCTTGTTAAACCTCAGCTTTCTGGGCCCTACCCTGGAGTTTCTGAATCTGAGGTCTGGAGTGGAGTCTAAGAATTTATCATTTTAAAAATTAAACATTTTTAAAATTTCCCAGGTGATACTAAGCTGCTGCTGGTCCACAGATCACACACCGGCTTAAAATATACAGACACCTAATATCTTGTAACCTGGAAACAGGTGGTTATTGCAGTTGGTTCAGCTCCTCAAGGGTACTGTCAGGGACACAGGCCCTTTGTCTTTCATTGACCCTTTGTCTTCATGCTGATCACTTTCTGGTTTCAAGATGCCCGCCATAGCTCCAGTTCTCCCATCCACGGTCAAGGTATCAGGGAACAGGGAGCATCCTCTGGGAATTATATCTTTTTTTTTTTTTTAGTCAGAGTCTCACGCTGTCACACAGGCTGGAGTGCAGTGGCACGCTCACGGCCACTGTAACCTTGACGGGTTGGGCTCAGGAGATCCTTCCGCTTCAGCCTTCCAAGCTGCTGGAACTACAGGAGCGTGCCACCACACCTGGCTAATTTTTTAATTTATTTTAGAGAGGAGGTCTTGCCATGTTGCTCAGGCTGGTTTCAAACCCCTGAGCTCAGGTAATCCTCTTGCCTCCTCCCAAAATGCTTGGATTACAGGCTTGAGCCACTATGCCCAGCAGATATCTTTTATGAAGAAAGGAACATATTTTGTAAGTCCTTCACTCTTGCAGATTATTTTTTTAAATTTCATAAATCTATATCATTTTCATTATTTCAATGACATTTGTAATATATTTGTGGAGTTAATGTAGAGAAGACAAGACCATCCCAAGTCTTCACTAAGAATTTCACACACAAAAAAAATCCAACAAACAAAAATATACCCTTCACAATTGCCACTCATTCCTAGGAAAGGAAATTAGATGAATTCAATCTCAAGCAGGTAATAATTGTATTTATATACTTCAGTAAATGTTGCCCAAATATAACTAACTTATGTTTTAATTCTATTTATCTGAAATTTTAAAAATCTCCGTGGCTTTTTTAACGTTTGTTTTTGAGAACTTTGGTTTTTGCTACTTTTTTTTTCTTAAGGGAACCAAGTTTGCAGGCTTCTTTTTAAAGTTCTTTGTCCTGATTGGGAAACATGACCACCCTTGTTGCAAGGGAGATTGGAAAGGTGAGTTCTGGTCTTCTAAACTTTAGAGTAGGAGGTGGTAAATGAGAAGAGAGTCGAGATGACTACTGAGTCAATCACAAGCATTTTAACTTGCGCTATGGATAAAAAAGTCCAGAAACTTTTCAAAAGAAGTTGGTTGTGGGGAGGGGACTGTGTGGAAAGGGCAGGGGTGGGTGGAACACTAGTTTTTCATGGCAAGATCTAGAAAATTTAACTTGTTACCTTGTTCATGCATCACTTGAATTTTATTTTTATTTGTTTGTTTATTTATTTATTTATTTGAGATAGGATTTCACGCCGTCACCTAGGCTGGAGTACAGTGGCACAATCAAGGTTCACCGTAGCCTTCAACTCCTGGGCTCAAGTGATCCTTCTGCCTCAGCCTCCCAAGTAGCTGGGACTACAGTCATGTGCCACCATGTTTGGCTAATTTTTCTATTTTTTCTGGAGACAGGGTCTCACTTTGTTGCTAAGGCTTTTAATTTTTAAATCCACAGTACTCAGCCGGGCTCAGTGGCTCAGCCTGTAAGCCCAGCACTTTGGGAGGCCAAGGTGAGTGGATTGCCTGAGCCCACAGGTTCAAGACCAGCCTGGGCAACTTGGAAAGACCTCATCTCTACTATAAGTAAAAAAAAATTAGCCAGGCATGGTAGCGCATGCCTGTAGTTCCGGCTACTTGGAAGGCTGAGGCGGAAGGATCGCAGGAGCCCAGCAGGTCAACGCTGGAGTGACCATGAGTGTGCCACTGCAATACAGCCTGGGTGACAGAGTGACAGAATACAACTAAAAAAAAAAAAATCCACAGCACTCTTTTTCTCATGCTCCGCTTTAGCAAAGCTTGTTGGCTCAACTCTCAAAAGATTTCAGAATCTACCATGTCTTATCATCTGTATTGCCATCATCGCTGCTTCTGCCCTTGCCATGCTAGAATTCATGCTCAACACAGCAGTCAGTTTCTTTAAAAATATCTTCTGGGCTCAAAACGCTCCAATGGCTTCACCTCTCACTTAAGGTTAAAATTAAAACCTTTGAGTGGCCTACCAGCCCTCGCCATGGTCTTCCAACCTCATCTTCTCTCCCTGTCTTTTATACTACAGCACACTAGCTACTTCAATATTCCTCAAACACACGGTCATGTTCTCACCTCAGAGTCTTGACACTTGGTATCCTCTCTGCCTGGAACATCTCTCTCCTCTGCCAAGAGCATACCCGCTCATCCCCTCCAATATCCATCCCCATGGCTTGATTCCTCACTTCCTTCCTGTTTTTATCCAAATGACATCTTCCCAATGAAGCCTTCCTTGACCACTCTAATGCCACAATGTGCCACCATGTTATATCCTGTGTCTTTTAGTTATTTGTTTATTTATGATCTACCTCTGTCTCAAATATATAAGTTTATGGGCACAGAGATTTTTGTCTTTTTGTGCACTGCTGTATCCCCAGGGCCTAAAACAGTGCCAGGTACATGGTAAACCCTCATTAAATATGTGAGGAAATGCAAAACCCAAAAAAGAGTTATTAGATTTATTATTTTTATTATTATTTTAAAATAAATCTAATATATTAGAGTTCTCCAGAGAAACAGAACCGATAGGATATATATATATATAATATATGGAGATATATGGGAGAGAGAGAGAGACTTATTTTAAGGAATTGGTTCACATGATTGTGGGGGCTGGTAAGTCTGAAGTATGTAGGGCAGGCAGCAGGATGGAAATTCAGTTAAGAGTTGTTGCACTGTAGTCTTGAGTCCAAATTCTTCAGGACAGGGCTTCTATGTTGCAGTCCTGAGGAAACTTTGTCAGGAAACTTCCGTGTTTGCTCTTAACCCCTTCAACTGATTAGATGAAGCCCACCCACATTATGGAAGGTAATCTGCTTTACTCAAAGTCTACTCATTGTTAAGTGTTGCACACATCTAAAAGTTACCCTTGGCCAGGGACAATGGCTCATGTGTGGCAGCCCAGCACTTTGGGAGGCCAAGGTCAGAGGATCGCTTGAGACCAGTTCAAGACCAGCATGGGTAACAAAATGAAACCTTGTCTCTACAAAAAAATTAAAAACTTAGCAGGGCATGGTGGCTCAGACAGTGGTCCTAGTTACTCAGGAAGCTGAGGTAGGAGGATCACTTGAGCCTCAGGAGGTTGAGGTTGTGATGAGCGATGATTGTGTCACTGAACTCCAGCCTGGGCAACAGAGTGAGGCCCTGACTCAAAAAATAAAAAAAAAAAAAAAGAAGAAAATTCTATGGAAGGGTAGTTTTTGGTGGGGGCCAGCTGAGAAGGCTTCATGAAGAAGTGGTCTTTGAGTTGAGTCTTGCAAGATGCATGTAATCCTGGAGACTGTAAGAAAGGGCATTTTTCAGACTAAGGAACACAGAGGCCTAAAAATGCTCGGCATGCTTGGCAAGTGGCCATGAGTCTTCAGGAAGTAAAACCTTACTACCATAGCACCCACCTACCATACTGTCAACCCATGCTAACATTATGCTGCCTTAATTTGTATTCTCTCATGTGTAAGTCTTGATTCTCCGTTTTTGAGAACAGGCATAATATACTTCATTTTTATCCCTCACAACTCCCAGCTCATAGAAAGTGCTTAAAATTGTATCTAAATAATGCACATACCTAAGGTGAGCTTGCCTGTCCAGGAACTTGTCTTCTAGTATTAATTTTTCTTTGAGAAACTACGCTTCTCCTGACTAAGTCTACATAGTTTAAGTCAATTTGAACCCTACCCCAGAACCAGGAGTGGGTATGCCATACAGGCTTGGCCAATCTCTTTTTTTTTTCTGAGTTGGAGTCTCACTCTGTTGTCCAGACTGGAGTGCAGTGGCTCCCGGCCACCGCAGCCTCGACCTGTTGGGCTCCGGCGATCCTTTCGCCTCAGTCTTCCAAGTAGCTGGAACTACAGGTGCGTGCTACCACGCCTGGCTAACTTTTTTTGATTTATTGTAGAGATGAGGTCTCGCCAAGTTGCCCAGGCGGGTCTCGAACCCGCGGGCTCAGGCAATCCACTCACCTCAGCCTCCCAAAGTGCAGGATTACAGGCTGAGCCACTGAGCCTGGCTTGGCCAATCTCTTTTTGAAATATGACTCATAGGTGGAGAGACCAGGACAGAAAGGGCCAGAGCTGATTCTTCACAACAGTCGATTCAGAGAACTCTGCTGGTAGATACTCAGAGCTGTCCAGGTTCCTGTGTTTTCCAAGGGATGGATATGTAGCTTTTCCAATGAGTGTGTGAGTTACTCCACATCTTTCTAGTAAATTTCTTTCTTGCTTAATCTGGTCAGATAAACCTAACTAGTACCGTCTTGTCATCCAGATCAGACTATATAATATAGCAAAACACCATTGTATACTAAATGTATGTGGAGACAAAACGTCTAAGAAGAAAAAAACAGTTTAATCTTAGCTTGTCTACTGAGGCATAGCATATAGTTATTAACTCATAGAATATAACATTGGGCTTATGTGATGTAATTGATTGTATCATGCTAGGTGCTGGGGAGATACAAATATGGAAAAGGTGTGGGCTTATACTGTAGTAGGTAGGAAAAAAATATTCCCCCAAATACAACAATCATATTAATTATAGGGGCAGGCTCTGCCACAGTCCAGGTGCTTTCTGTTGCAAGTGGCACCAACCAATTCACACTTTCTTATGCAATAAAGGGGATTTATGGGCTCATACAGTGGGGAAGGATGTGGTAGATTGAGGGACTCAAACAAAATTGTTGGGTTCTCTCTCTCTCGCTCTGTCACACACATAACAACAACAACAACACAACAAGGCACCTCTAGGCTAATATCATGCCAGCTTCTGACCCAGAGAAAAGACAGAACTTTTTTTCCTCACTGGTATAAATGTAGATTCTAGGAAAAGACTCTGATTGGCCTGCATTGGTCACATGTCATGTTTGGCAATACTGGGTATGTTACCCCATGTCCAGTGAAACAAGGTTTGCGATTGGTATCCGTTCCTGAGTTGCATGGCTGGAGAGGAGAGGAAAAGAGGTGGAGGAAGATTCTGTTCCTGGAGACAGGAGAGAGGGATAACATGTGCCTGTTGCAAGTGCCAGAAAAGGGTCTTCAAGTGCTCAGGAGTTTAGAGTGGTGGAGAGCATTCGCTTTCAGGGTGCTCAGCAAAGGATTCTCAGAAGAGGGTCTTGGACCTGAGCATTAAAAGATAGAATTGTAGAGGTGGCAAGGAAGTTTAGGTGGAAAGGGCCATGAAAAAGGCATTGCCGCAATACCCATTAAATTACCAACAGCATTCTTCTCAGACCTGGAAACGACAATACAGGAATTCATATGGAAACATAAACAACCATGAATAGCCAAAACAATCCTCAGCAAAAAACAAAACAAAAACAAAAACAAAGAGGGAGGCATCATGCTCCCAGACTTTAAGCTTTATTATAAAGCTACAATAATCAAAACAATCTGGTATTGATACAAGAACAGGCATATAGACCAATGGAACAGGATAAGAGATTCCAGAAGCAAAACCTCAGTTTCTCAACCAACTCATCTTCGACAAAGCCTCCACCATCAACCACTGGGGAGAGGAGAACCTATTCAGTAAATGATGCTGGGAAAACTGGCTGACCACATGCAGAAGATTAAAACAAGACCCCCCTACCTATCACCATACACAAAAAATCAACTCTAAATGAATCGAAGACCTAAACATTAAAAACTCAAACTACAAGAACGTTAGAAAACGCAGGAGACACCCTTATGGAAATTGGAACTGGCAACCAATTCCTGATCAACCCCAAGTGCCCATACTATAAGAGATAAGATAGACAAGTGGGACCTCATCAAACTGACAAGCTTCTGCAAAGCCAAAGAAACCATCGAGAGAGTGGGGAGAGAGTCCACAGTCTAGGAAAAAAAATTTGCAAACTGTATATCTGACGAAGGCCTAACATCTAAGATCTACAAGGAACTCAAATGTGCCAAAAAGCAAAAAACAAATAGCCCCATTACAAGGTGGACAAAAGATATGAACAGATACTTCTCAAAAGAAGACATATGAGCAGTCAACAGATACATGAAAAAATGCTCAGCCTCACTAGTCATCCAAGAAATGCAAATTAAAACCACACTGAGATACCACCTAACTCCAGTCAGGATGGCCATCATCAATAACTCAAAAAACAACAGATGCTAGAGAGGATGCGGCAAAAAGGGAACACTCACACACTGGTGGTAGGAGTATAAACTAGTACAGCCTCTGGGGGAAGACAGTGTGGCAATTCCAAAAAGATCTAAAAATCGACCTCCATTATGACCCCGCAATCCCTCTACTGGGAATATACCTGGAGGAATTCAAATTATTCTATGAAAAAGATAACTTGCACACTCATGTTTATTGCAGCATTATTCACAATAGCAAAAACATGGAACCAACCGTGCTGCCTATCAAAAGAGGACTGGATAAAAAAATATGGTCCAGCCAGGCTCGGTGGCTCAGCCTGTAATCCCGCGCCTTTGGGAGGCTGAAGTGAGTGGATTGCCTGAGCCCGCGGGTTTGAGACCCGCCTGGGCAGCGAGACCTCATCTCTACAATAAGTCAAAAAATCAGCCAGGCGTGGTAGCACATGCCTGTAATTCTGGCTACTTGGAAGGCTGAGGTGGAAGGATCGCCGGAGCCCAGCAGGAGAGGCTGCGGTGGCTGGGAGCGGCCACTGCACTCCAGTCTGGGCGACCCAGTGAGACTCCAACTCAAAAAAAAAAAAAGAAAGGTCCATACACACAATGGAATATTATACAGCCATAACGAAGGACAAAATTACGAACTTCGCAGCAACTCGGATGAACTTAGAGTCTATAATACTATTGAGTGATCTATCATAGAAACTAAGAATCGAGCATCACATGTTCTCCCTTACGTGGACCTTGAACAACTATCATAATACAATAAAAAAGGGATCGGCAGTAATGGGAAACTGACAGGGGAGGATGGGGGCAGGAGTGGCAGTAGTGGGAAACTGCTGGGGGGAGGGGGACACACCTCATCAACAAGGGTGCCTGCATAATGAATATTCATTTACCTAACTCTGAATTGTACCCCACATATTTTAAATAAATAAATAAATAAATAAACAGACATTATTTAAAGCTAAAAAAAAAGAAAGAAAAAGGCATTGCAAGGAAGCGCGGAGCTGGTCTTAGTGTTTCCATTTGGTGGCTCTCTAGGGTTCACAAAAGACCTAAAGGACAGTGGGATTCAACCCTGAGCTTAAACAGGGCTCACCTCAGAGGTCTTAAGAATTAGGGCCTGCCAGAAATCTGTTTATATGAGACCCTGAACAACCTCCAGAAAGAGAATCACACAAAGTCTGTCTAATCATCCTGTCCTGGGGAATTAGGAGAGGAGGGATTTAAATATTTTATAATGAATTGTTTATTTTTAACTAAAAAAAAATTTTGTTGAGTTGTAGTCTCACTCTCGCCCAGGTCAGAGTGCAGTGGGACTTCATGGCCAGCCCAGCATCAACCTGCTGGGCTCTAGTGATCCTTCTGCCTCAGTCTTCCAAGCAGTTGGAACTACAGGTGCTCGCTACCACACCCCACTAATTTTTTTTTTTTTATTGTAGAGAGGAGGTGCTGCCAAGTTGCCCTGCCTGATCTCGAAACCGGGTGCTCAAGTATCCACTCTCCTCGGCCCCCCAAAGTGCTGGGATTACAGGTTGAGCCACTGAGCCCACCCAACTCAATTTTTTTAATTGAAAAAAGAAGATCCATATTCGAACAGTGAAGAACTCACTGGAAAATGCTTCTCCCTCCCATCCCAGGCCCCTAGTGAGGGAGGGGTGATTCTGAGTTCATCCTAGTGGCCACTGCTCACATGAGCTCTTCCAGCCCAACCCATGGGCCCGCATTTCAGTGCCAGGAGAGAGAAGGGTTAAAGTTAAAAGTGAAAGGTCTATCTTCACTGTAAACTTGGAAAGTATCTGGAGAGACAAGTGGTCATAGGAATAGTTTGGGTGGCCTGGTAGCAGAAGGTGAGACTATATTTTCACTGCCTAGGTAGGGCTTCTATATGTCTGTGACACCTGGAAGGGCCCAGAGGGCTGAGTGAAGTTTTGATATAGCCATGCTTCTAGCTCAGAAGTGGCTTATAGGCACAGGTCCAGGCCTGAGGCTCTGGTGGCACCAGGCACTAATGACTTCTAAGCAGGAGAAGCACCATCACTGGGTGGAAGCAAGGGGTCATGGTCTCTGCAAAAGACCTCATCTTCAGCCTAGTGCAGTGGCTTATGCCTGTAATCCCAGCACTTTGGGAGGATGAGGTCGGAGGACTGCTTGAGGCCAGGAGTTCAAAATAAAACATTAGCCTGTATGGTGGTGCACACTTATTGTCCCAGCTACTCAGGAGGCTGAGGCAGGAGGATTACTTGAGCCCAGAAGTTCAAGGCTGCAGTGAGCTATGATGACAACACTGTACTCCAATATAGGTGACAGAGGGAGACCCTGTCTCAAAAAAAAAAGAGTCTTCATCCTCAATGGTGCTTGGTGACACCAGAAGGGGTACGCATAGTGTGGTGGAAAAGAGGTTGGTGTTAGAGTTGGCCTTTCAGGACTTTATTCTGGTACTGACACTTACTGTTCCTTCAGGTACCTTCCACAGGGTGTTGCAAGAGTGTGCTCAGGTAACATATGTGAGCAATTGAACCCAGTGCCTTGCTTTTAGTTCACGTTACTGTTATTATTTTTTTTCTTTTTTGAGTCACTCTGTCACCCAGGCTGGAATGCAGCGCCACGACCATGGCTAACCATAGCCTCAACCACCTGACCCACCTGATCCTTCCGCCTCAGCCTCCCAAGTAGTTAGGACTACAGATACATGCCATCACTCCCAGTTAATTTTTTAATTTTTTGTAGAGATGAGGTCTCACTATGTAGCCCAGAGTGATCTTGAACACTTGGACTCAAGCAATCCTCTTGCCTCAGCCTTCCGAAGTACTAGGATTACAGACATGAGCCACTGAGCCCAGTCTTGTGTTTTTATTCTTCTTTAGGGACTAATGGGATGTGGAGGTCCCAGGAGAAGAACTTCATGTGGAACCAACCATGCTGCCCATCAAAAATGGACTGGATAAAAAAAAAATGCAGTCCATATACACGATGAAATATTACACGGACATAAAGAAGGACAAACATACGGACTTTGCAGCAACTTGGATGGATTTGGAGTCTATAATACTCAGTGCTCTATCACAGAAACAGAGAACTGAATACCACATGTTCTCACTCATAAGCAGATCCTGAACACTTACCACAATACTGTAAGAAACAGATTGGCAGTAGTGGGATATTGCCGGGTTGGGGGTGGAGACACATCAATAAAGGTACCTGATCTCAAATCAGGCAAAGTGGGAACCAAAGGGAGGCCCAAACTTTACCTGTATGATGTCCACTTGTATACCTAATCCTGAATTGTACCCCACATCTTAAAATAAAATATAAAAAAGAAGAAAAAAACTTCATGAAGGATGACTGACGTATGAGAAAATGGAAAGAAGCTTCAGAAATAACAGACTGTTGCAGCAGTGAGGGCGAGGGGCGGGGGGGCGGGGGAGCCGAGCCACAAGACTGTGGTCTAGTTTCAAAGTCACTCTTCTGAGGATGAATTCAGGCCTCTGAAACCTCAGGAGATGTGAGTTACTCAGGCCAGACAGAAGGTGAAGTCAGAATTCACAGTGGATTTTTTTTTTCACAGAGGATTTCGAATGCTTAGCTGAGTAACCTGGATTTTATTCAAGAGATTGCTAAGACCAACTGAAGAGAGCTGTATAAGATGAATCTGGAGCACTATGCAAAGAAGTCAGAAGAGGGGAAGCTCCAAGAAAGAGACCAATTAAAAGAAGAATGTGAGGGAAGCAGAAGGAGCTGAAACAGGACAATAGCTTCCAGAATGGAAAAGAAGGGACAGATGTGAAGGAGATGCTTGGTGACAGAACTATCCCGGGATACGTGAAGCATCTGCTTGCCCAAGTCGTCGACGTGTTCCAGTCCAAATCCCAGAGTTTAGAAACCGTGCAAACCAGCACCATGCCATATGCAATCCAAAAAGTGATTCAACGTTTTTGTTGTTCTTTACATTTACTGTTTTAAAAAGTTAAATGGCTTTTCCAAACTAAACTTCTAATTATTATTTTATTGAACACCACGTCAAATGGTGATTCTGTAGCGCAAATATCTTAATTGATTTCCTGCTCCCAGATCATTTTACATTTGTAGATTTTAAACTATTTTACCATCTACTGACCCATTATAAATAAAATAAATTATTAAAGTATAGCCAGGCGTGGTGGCTCACCTGTAATCCCAGCACTTTGGGAGGCGGAGGTGAGAGAATTGCCTGGGGTTCGAGACTAGCCTGGGCAACTTGGCGAGACCTCATCTCTACAACAAATCAAAAAATTAGCTGGGTGTGGTGGAGCACACCTGTGGTTCCAGTTACTTGGAAGGCTGAAGTGGAAGGATCACCTGACCCAGCAGGTCAAAGCTGCAATGGCCGTGAATGTACCATTGCACTCCAGCCTGGGCAACAGAGTGAAACTATGACTCAAAAATAAAAATAAAATAAAACATAATAAGTAGAAAATATGACATTTAACAAAACATCATTATTTCTGTACTATTGCTAATAAGTATCCATTTATCACATCAGTAGTTTATTTTCCTTTCATATTGATTTAAAATATTTACTCTTTGAAATTTTATCAGAGGAATTAAAAAATAGTTATTCTCCATACTAAGGAAAGAACAAGAAATTTTAAAAAGCAGAAGGAAACATGACAAATAAATTTATTACAAATTGTAACCAAATTACCAGGATTTATGACAAATATATAGACATCAATGACTTTGATATTGCCATTATTTGCTACTATCTTCCTGGATTCAAGTTTGTTTGTTTTTTTGGTCAGGGTTTCACTCTGTCACCCAGGCTGGAGTATAGTGGTATAATCACAGCTCACCATACCCTCCAACTCCTAGGCTCAAGCGATCCTCCTATGTCAGCCTCCTAAGTAGTTGGGACTACCAGCATGTGCCACCATATTCGGATAATTTTTTAAAATTTTTGTAGAGTCAGGATCTTGCTGTATTTCCCAGGCTGATCTCAAATGCCTAGGCTCAAGCAGTCTTCCCACCTTGGTCTCCCAAAGTGCTGGGATTATAGGCATGAGCCACTGTGCCTAGCTGGATTCAGAATTTTGATACTAAATTCAAAACTAAAGATGAGAAACACTTAAAAATGGAGCTAGAAATATGCAAGTGTGGTTAATTTGTCAAGTTATCCAGGAATAAAATGATTTAATACTATTATGTAATATTAAGCTTGATTTTCACTGGGTGCAGTGGCTCACTCTTGTAATACCAGCACTTTGGGAGGCCAAGGGGGGAGGATCACTTGAGTCCTGGAGTTTGAGGCCAGTCTGGGCAACACAACAAGACTTCATCTCTACAAAAAAAAAAAAAAAAACACTAAAAAAATCAGCCAGGCATGGTGACGTGCACCTGTAGCCCCAGCTACTTGGGAGGTTGAGGTGGCAGGATTGACTGAACCCAAGAGGTTGAGGCTGCAGTGAGCCATGATTGTGTCACTGCACTCCAGCCTGGGTGACAGAGTGAAACCCCAACTCCAAGAAAATAAAAAATAAAGCTTGATTTTTCTTCATCAATTACCTTAGGGTAATAACACCTACCTTCCAATGTTATTGTGAGGATTAAAGAAAGTAACTTCTGTTAAACTATGAAGTGTGATACATATGCAAAATGTTATCTTTTTAGTTTTCCAAAATACAGAAGCTTAGAGTATGTTTAATTAACATTCATGCAGAAATTTAATCCATAAGTGGAATGAATTTGAATCGAATGTTCTTAGAGAATTTGCTAACTAAACACATTTCTCAGCCACCTTGATCAGGCTACAGAGATAATCCCCACCGTGGACAGGTAGCAGGTGACCCACAGATACTTCCTGCTAGCATCAGCGGCTTGCATCACCAGGCCACTCACTTCCCGACAACCCTGTTTCTGGAGTCATAAAATGGCATCATCAATTTTTTAAATTGAAAATATTTTTATAACGTATTAAATCCAATAGTTATTGAGTGCCTGTTTTGAAGAGGTAAACTGAATGTCACAGTGGTTTAAAGTTGGACAAACTACCAACAGTGTAGCATCATCAGTATAAGAACAGAATTTGGGGCCTAACAGACCTGGATTGCAATCCTGCCTGCCACAGAGAGAGAATGAAGGTTCCTGTTAACTGTTGCTGTGTAGTAATCCTCTCAATAATTTAGTGACTTAAAAACAACAATTTAGTATAATTGCTCGTAGTTCTCTAGGTTGATTTGCTCAGCTGGGTGATTCACTCTCAGAGAGTATTTCAAGCAACTGCAACGAGATGATGGCTGGAACAGAAATCATCTGATGGCTCAACTGGGTCGTGTGTCCCAGATGGCTTCTTCACTCATGTTGTCTTTGGTCTTAGTTGGATAAATGGAATAGCTGAGAGAACTAGCCAGAAACTGGTCTCTTTCTGTCTGTCTGTCTCTCTCCCTCTCTTTGCACCCCCCTTCCCACACCCCATGCAGTCTCTCTACAGGACTAACTTAGGTTTCCTCACAGTATGGCAGTCTCATGGTTCTTGGACTTCTGACACAGGCAGCTGCATTCAGCAAGTATCCCAAGAGGCTGGAAACAGAGGCTGCCAGTTCTTTTAGAATCTGGCACTGTCACAATGTTACTTTTGTTGCATCCTATTGTATAAGCAGCCATAGGGACATGGAGATTCAAGGGGAAGAAAAATAAACTCTATGGGGAGGTGATAGATTTTTGCAGCCATTTTAATTCACTACAACTAGTGTGAAACATTTCCTAGGTATATTAAATAAAAAAAAAAAGGAGGGGGTAAGTTAAAGAACGTATATTTTCATTAAAAAGAGAATATTTTAAAATGTGTTAATGTGCACAGATAATATCTGCAATGATACATGTGAAGTGGTAGCAGTGATTTTAGGAAAGAGAATTAGATGGTACAGATAGAAGGGAGACTTCTTTTTTGAGTCAGAGTCTCACTTTGTCACCCAGGCTGGACTGCAGTGGCACATTCACAGCCACCGCAGCCTCAATCTGCTGGGCTCAGATGATCCTTCTGCCTCAGCCTTCCAAGTAGCTGAAACCACAGGCATGTGACACCACACCTGGCTAATTTTTTGATTCATTGTAGAGATGAGGTCTTGTCAAGTTGCCCAGGCTGGTCTTGAAACCCTGGACTCAGGCAACCTTCTTACCTCCGCTTCCCAAAGTGCTGGGATTACAGGCATGAGCCACCGTGCCCTGAAAAACTTTCTACTGTATACCCCTTGACATGTTTTAAATTTATATCATGTGCATGTATTACCTATTCAAATTCTAAATGAATTTTTATGGAGACACAACATTTGCTTCAATTTATGTCCCAAGTGAAATAAATAAATGTTGCCTGTGGTGAATAATCAGACAATACTTCATGTAGTCAATTTTTTTTTTTTTTTTTGAGTCAGAGTCTCCCTTTGTCGCCCAGGCTGGAGTGCATTGACATCCTCAACCTACTGGGCTCAGGTGATCCTTCCTCCTCAGCCTTCCAAGTAATTGGAATCACAGGCATGCGCCACCATGCCCAGCTAATTTTTTGATTTATTGTAGAGTTGAGATCTTACCATGTTGCTCAGTCTCGAACCTCTGAGCTCGGGCAATCCTCTTGCCTCTACCTCCCAAAGTGCTGGGTCAGGTAGTCAATTAAAAAAATATCAGTTTGTTATCAGCATTAGCTTTTTGCTCTTCAATGTGAAAAGCCTGTGTAAAAGGTGATTCCACTAAAATGAAGCCAGTGGTCAAAGCAGCTATAATTACATAACAGAACATAAAACGCAAACAAATATCATCTTCAGGGAGTAACTAGTGAGCTAATTTCCACATTCTTGACATTTTTTTCATTAGCATAGTAAACAATTATTTAAAAAATTCTTCCTCCAACAGGGCACACGATTTTTCATTAGAAATAGTGCAAAACAGCTGGGTTCGGTGGCTCAACCTATAATCCCAGCACTTTGGGAGGCCCAGGTGAGTGAATTGCCTGAGCCCGCGGGTTCAAGACCAGCCCGGGCAACTTGGCAAGACCTCATCTCTACAATAAATCAAAAATTAGCTGGGTGTGGTAGTGCGTGCCTATAGTTCTGGCTACTTGGAAGGCTGAGGGGGAAGGATCACCTGCGCCAAGCAGGTCGAGGCTGCGGTGGTCGTGAGTGTGCCACTGCACTCCAGCTTGGGTGACAAAGTAAGATTCCAACTAAAAAAAAAAAAAAAAAGCAAAACTTCATGTTTAACTATTAAGTCAGATTTGATTGAATAAGAGGTAAGATGGGGAAGGAGGAGGGAAGCTTTGTTTTTATCTTATGAAGTATTTCATTGAAAGTATTAGAGTTACAAAACTAGATGTTTTATTTGGTGTGATTGTGAATGGTTTCTTAATTTTGAGCAACAGTAAGGCTTACTTATAAATTATTGGCCTCTTAGCTAATAGTACCAATTTGGCAGACATTTTTAAAAGAAAACAGGTATTAAGACTGGGCTCAGTGACTCATGCCTATAATCTCACCACTTTGGGTGGCTGAGGCAGAAGCATTGCTTGAGCCCAGGAGTTCCAGACCTTGTCTCTACAAAAAAACAAAAACAAAAACAAAAAACTTAGCTGGGCATGGTGGCAAATGCTTATAGTCTCAGCTACTCAGAGGCTGAGGCAGAAAGATTGCCTGAGTCCAGGAGTTTGAGGTTGTGGTAAGTCATTACTGTACCACTACACTCCAGCCTGGGTGACAGAGTGAGAACGCAACTCAAAAAAAGAAAAAGAAAGAAAGAAAAGAAAAGAGAAGGAAACAGTTAATAGTACCAACAGTCATTTTCTATAAATTGTTGGATAACTACAACAGAACAATAATAAAATTGAGCTGATTACAAAAAATACTCATTTTCAACAACTGCATTTTGGACCCATCTGATAGTCTTTCTGTTGATGAGAAACAGATAAAAACAATTTTTTCAAATAAATTAAGAGATTGAAATGAAGTAAAAATGCCATGTTAAAATACAAGATTACCAAGACTGATACTGGCTTTTGAAAGAATACTAATAACTTTTGGGTTGTTAAGAGTTTCCTTTTATACATAGAAAATACTCCCACTATTCTTAAGAAACATTTTGAAGATCCAAAGACAGAATTTTGATCGTAGCTTTTATACAATGTTGCCATTATTTCTCATGACGCTATTGCCAAAAATGAAGGTCTAGCATGTGAGTACTATAAGCAGTCTCTGAATATCTCTGCTTGCAGCAGAATTTAGAAGAAATGATAAGTGAGTCACTTAAAGTAAGGGTATTGCAAAAGAAAATTGCAATCTTTTAAGGAAAGTGGATCCACGGAAACAGGTAAGTTTCAAGTTAAATGGAAAAATAAATCATGGTAGCTAGCCTCTCTTTATTTGCCTCAATTCCGCATAGATAAGAGAAGTTAAATTCAGGAGACATATGTTGGGTTTTTTGACTGTCCAGCATACCCTCCCTTCCTCTTCCTTATCAGTGCTCAGTCTTCCCTTGGAAGGAATTTCATGTTCTGTGTTTTGTTGATATGTGGGCTATCCCTGGAACACACCTCTCAATGTCGATCAATGTCCAATATAGAAGGAGAGGGCTAGATCCTTCCTCCAGCTGCCCTTTGGCACCCCTAATTAGGAGACACAAGGCCTAACTTGAGCAATAAAATGCTCCTTGCCAGGATTTTGCATCTTGAGTGAGCCAAAGACGGGGGGAATCTGGGAGTCAGATTGCCCCCAGCAGCAGTAGCGTGGTACTGAGACTACCGTCTCTGCTGCCTCACCTCCATGCTCCCCTGGATGCAATGTTATCCCAAGTCTTCCAGCCTTTTGTCATCTTGGTGAGTCCCAATGCCTATCCATATTATTGAGACATGGGTTCAGCTGCCCGTAACAGAAACCAAAAATAATGGGCACTTAAAACACAAGTTCATTTCTTTTTCACATAAAAGTTTGAATCCAGGCATTTTAGGATGCTGTGGTGGATCTGGAACCTAGAATACTTCTAGCTGTTTGCTTTGGCATCCTTAAAAGATGGACTTCTTTCTCATGCTCCAAGATGGAGCTCCAGCTATCACATATGTAATGGGGAAAACAAAGGGGTGTATGCCTTTACCCTTTCAAGGAAGTCCAGGAAGTTGTGCATACTACTTCTGCTTGTATCCATTGGCCAGAACTTAGTCACATGGCCAGACTTAGCTCACAGAGGCTGGGAAATGTGGTCTTTTGTGTCAAGGGTCCTAATACTGAGTTTAAAAAAAAAAAAGAAAGAAAGAAGCCGGGCTCGGTGGCTCAGCCTGTAATCCCGTGCCTTTGGGAGGCTGAGGTGAGAGGATTGCCTGAGCCTGCGGGTTCGAGACCTGCCTGGGCAGCGAGACCTCATCTCCACAATAAATAAAAAAAAATCAGCTGGACATGGTAGCGCATGCCTGTAATTCCAGCTACTTGGAAGGCTGAGGCTGAAGGATCGCCGGAGTCCAGCAGGTCGAGGCTGCGGTGGCCGAGAGCGGCCACCGCACTCCAGTCTGGGTGACAGAGTGAGACTCCAACTCAAAAAAAAAAAAAAGAAAAAGAAAGAATAGAAATTAAATAACAATGAGCACTCTTTCTCTCACCTTTCATAAATACCTCTTTACTTAAGATAGCCAGAGGTAGTTTTCGCTATCATTAAAAAGTCAAAAAACAAAAGATGTTAGCAAGGCTGCAGAGAAAAGGGGACACTTCTACACTGTTTATGGGAGTGTAAGCTAGTTCAGCCTTTGTGGAAAGCAGTGTGGGGATTTCTCAAATAACTAAAAATTGTGCTACCATTCACCCCAGCAATTCCACTCCTGGGAATATACTCAAAGGAACATAAATTGCTCTACCAAAA
The DNA here is from genome assembly GCA_027257055.1 of Cephalopachus bancanus. NCBI lineage: Eukaryota > Metazoa > Chordata > Mammalia > Primates > Tarsiidae > Cephalopachus > Cephalopachus bancanus. Next base: position 2,098,509 of record JAPVLO010000226.1, read on the forward strand.
AGACAACTGCTGTGTATGTTTATTACAGCATTATTCAATAGCAAAAACATGCCACCAACCCAGATGCCCATCAAAAGTGGACTGGATAAGAACAACGTGGTAACATATACATGATGGAATACTATGCCGCCATAAAGAACAAAATCATATCTTTTGCAGAAACATGGATGCAGTGAGACCATCACTCTAAGTGAACTATCACAAAAACAAAAAACTGAATACTGCATGTTCTTACTCATAGGTGGGCACTAAAACATTGGGCATGGGCACATGGCACATGGACACAAAGGCGGGAACAACAAATGCTAGGCACTGCTAAAGGAGGGAAGGAGGGGGAGCAGGGAGAACACAACCACCCATTAGGTACCCTGCTCACTACTGTGGGGGAGAGGATTCACTAGAAGCCCAAACCTCACCGTCATGCAATTTACTTATACAACAAATCCTCAACTATTAAAATAAATTTAAAAAGAAAAAAGACAGCCAGAGATAATTTCTGTTGCTTCCAACCAGTAATCATGTTTGATTCAATCATGCCTGATTTCTTTATCCAGTTCACTTTTTTTTTTTTTTTTTTTTTTTTTGAGTTGGAGTCTCACTGTCAACCCAGGCTGGAGTGCAGTGACACGCTCACGGCCACCACAGCCTTGACCTGCTGGGCTCTGGTGATCCCTCCACCTCAGTCTTCCAAGCAGCTGGAACCACAGGCACGTGCCACCACGTCTGGCTAAGTTTTTAATTCATTGTAGAGATGAGGTCTCGCCAAGTTGCCCAGGCTGGTCTGGAACCCCTGGGCTCAAGCAATCCTCTCACTTTCACCTCCCAAAGTGCTGGGATTACAGGCATGAGTCACTGCGCCCGGCCTATCCAGTCCACTTTTGACGAGCATCTTGGGTAGCTGCATGTTTTTGCTATTGTGAATAATGCTGTAATAAACATACACATGGAATGACTGAGAGAGGCAGTATGATATGCTGGTTTCTGGCATCACAGTGCACCCTAAGATGTAAATCAGGAAATGGAGGTCATTCTTGTCTTTTTGTTCCTTCCATATTCAGTCAACTACCGAATCCTTATTCTACCTCTTTGAGCACTCACAGTCCCCCGCCTTTCGCTTCCTTGCCTTAGATCAGGCCTTTGGCATTAGTCCCCACTGCACCCCATCCCTCTAAGTTCACTGCTCTCCTGTGGAGAGTTCCTTCTAAAATAGAAATCTGCACAATGCTCCTTCAGTCTCCCTCCTTAATGCTTCAGTTCATTCTTTTTAAGGCTACAATCTAAACTCTTGTGTGAAATACAAGGTCTTTCACTATGTGGCCCTTTAATTCCCATCTCCTGACACTCCCATTGCCCACATTCATGTGCCTGGTACCCTGGATGTTTCCCCATCTCTCAACTAGGCCTGCTTTGATGAGCACCCATCCTTGCTAACATGTCATATTCAGGTTTTCTGGCACTACAAGCAGTTCAGTGTGGCAGGGAAGGCAGATGCAGGGCAGTATGTTGTCCAGACAGAGAAGATACTAGCACTGCTTGCTTTTCAAGGGAGTATTTATGAATGAGAGATGCACCATAGTGACCAGAGTATTATCCATGCTCATTTCTGCCCCCAGTCCTAAATACTGTGCCAGATACAACAACAATTAAACACCAGTAAAGTGACAGGTCACTAGAAATCATGGAGACAATAGTGGACAGTCATATGCTCTGATCTACATACATTCCAACATTCTTTAGTAACAACTCAACGTAAGTCATCTGTATGAGCTCAAATTACTATAACCTAATATAGTCAGAAATAACAGATAAATTCATGAAGGTGTTTACTTTGTTAAAATACTGCATGACATACAGGTATCAATCAAAGGAGCAATATAATAGCAAATAACTACACTCTGATAACACAGAAGAAAGAAAATGTAGTTAATATGTGCAAGTAACATTAATGATGAGTATGAAATGAAGCGATGTTTTCTCATCAGGATGATAGTGATAAAATAAATAATGGCATAAGGACATTTAGTGCAGAGTACCACATGTTCTCACTCATAAACGGACCCTGAACATTACCATAATACTATAAGAAAGGGATTGGCAGTAGCCAGAAGCTGCCAGGGGAGGGGGGGCACATAACATTAATAAGGGTACCTGATCTCAAACCAGGCAAAGTGGGGACCAAAGGGAGGCCCAAACTTTACCTGCATGATGTCCACTTGTATACCTAATCCTGAATTGTGTCCCACATCTTTAAAATAAAATTTTTTAAAAGGAATTTATTGCATAAGTTTCTACAGTTTTGGGAGGCTGAGGTGAGTGGATTGTCTGAGCCCGCAGGTTCGAGAACCGCCTGGGCAACTTGGCAAGACCTCATCTCTACAATAAATAAAAAAATCAGCCGGGCATGGTAGTGTGTGCCTGTAATTCTGGCTACTCAGAAGGCTAAGGCGGAAGGTTCGTCAGAGCCCAGCAGGTCGAGGCTGTGGTGGCCGGGAGTGGTCACTGCACTCCAGTATGGGTGACAGAGTGAGACTCCAACTCAAAAATAATAATAATAATAAAAATAAATAAATAAAATAAATTCCTCTATGTAGCAAAAAGTCAGATAAAGTCAGAATAAACTGAAAGGAAAAATACTTGAATTAGACAAAATAAAGAAGTTTGTGATGAAAGATTGTGACAGGAATAGATTCTCCCTGGAATGGACAATTGCCTGTCTAGGATAACTTAATTATGGTTGTGCCTAGAGATGTGAGGCTGAGTTGACAATGTCTGCACTTGGATTTTATAGTTCTATTGAAAAAAAAATAAAACCTGCACAGTTTTAAATTTAAATTTATGATGAGGCATATAAGGGAATGCATCCATATAAAGATCAAATTGTTGATTTACAGATGTGCAATCTATAACCCAGATTTTGTGGGATCCAGGTTCTGTGCAACCTTTATAGAATATTTCTCTATAAAAAACCTGATATAAAAAGAATCATAAATTTGATAGTTCCTAGCAATCTAGTTCTTTCCTTCACTTAAAGGTATACTACATCGAATTAATAGGAAAATATACATAAATAATTTAGGTTTCTCTTTTATACTCATACATAAAATTACTAATTTACAAATTTAGGCTTTCCAATAAAGCTATAGGGTGCACGGAATAAAATCAGAATTTTCCATTATTTGTTCCACTTATATGATTGTTTGATGCAAGCAAGTGGGTAATCATTGCAAAGTCAGTTTCAGAAGAAAAATATTCTTTAACCATTACATTACATTGCCAGAAACATTGAAAATAACAGAGTCAAAGAAGTAAGAAAAAAGAATTTGTTTGGTTTGTATGTATTAAAATGCTAGCACATACCTCTTTGCACTGATAAAGGACTTTGGCAAAGTCTCAGGGTATAAAATAAATATGCAGAAGAAAGTTGCATTTCTATACACCAATAACAAACAAACAGAAACCCAAATGAAAAGCAGAATCCCATTCACAATAGCCAAAAAAAAAAAAAAAAAAGAAAGAAAGAAATACCTTGGTATCTTCCTAACCAGAGACGTGAAAGACCTTTATAACAAAAACTACAAAACACTGCTCAAAGAAATCAAAGATGACACAAACAAATGGAAAAATATTCCATGTTCACGGATTGGAAGAATCAGTATTGGTAAGATGTCCACTCTACCCAAGGCAATCTACAGATTTAATGCAATACCTATTAAATTACCAGCAGTATTCTTCTCAGACCTGGAAATGACAATACAGGAATTCATATGGAAACATCCACAACCACGAATAGCCAAAACAATCCTCAGCAAAAAAACAAAAAGTGGGAACTCTCACACTCTCAGATTTTAAACTTTATTTTAAAGCTATAATAATCAAAACGGATTGGTATTGGTACAAGAACAGGCATATAGAACAAAGGAACAGGATAGAGATTCCAAAAGCAAAATCTCAATTTCTCAACCAACTCATCTTCGACAAAGCCTCCATCACCAACCACTGGAGAGAGGAAAATCTATTCAGTAAATGGTGCTGAGAAAACTGGTTGATCACATGCAGAAAATTAAAACAAGACCCCTACCTATCACTGTACACAAAAATCAACTCTAAATGCATCACAAAAATCAACTCTAAATATAAAACTTCAAACTATAAGAACCTTAGAAAATGCAGAAGACACCCTTATGGAAATTGGAACTGACAACCAATTTCTGATCAAAATCCCAAGTGCCCATGCCATAAGAGTTAATAAGATAGACAAGTGGGACCTCATCAAACTGACAAGCTTCTGCAAAGCTGAAGAAACCATCGACAGAGCAGGGAGACAGCCCACAGAATATTTTCCACAGGGAAAAATATTTGCCAACTGACAAAATCCTAACATCTAGGATCTACAAGGAACTCAAACATGCCAAAAAGAAAAAAATAAACAGTCCCATTACAAAGTGGGCAAAAGATATGAATAGACACTTCTCAAACGAAGACATACAAGCATCCAACAGATACATGAAAAAATGCTCAGCCTTACTAGTCATTCAAGAAATGCAAATTAAAACCACACTGAGACACCCCCTAACTCCAGTCAGGATGACCATCATCAATAACTCAAAAAACAACAGATGCTGGAGAGGATGCAGGGAAAAGGGAACACTTTCTACACTGTTGGTGGGTGTGTAACTTAATACAACCTCTGTGGAAAACAGTTTGACAACTCCTAAAAGATCTAAAAATCGACCTCCCATATGACCCCACAATCCCCGTACTAGGAGTATACTCGGAGGAACTCAAATCATTCTATGAAAAAGATTCTTAGCCGGGCTCGGTGGCTCAGCCTGTAATCCCGCGCCTTTGGGAGGCTGAGGTGAGTGGATTGCCTGAGCCCACGGGTTCGAGACCCGCCTGGGCAGAGAGACCTCATCTCTACAATAAATCAAAAAATCAGCCGGGCGTGGTAGCACATGCCTGTAATACCAGCTACTCGGAAGGCTGAGGCAGAAGGATCGCCGGAGCCCAGCAGGCGAGGCTGTGGTGGCTGGGAGCAACCACTGCACTCCAGTCTGGGCGACCGAGTGAGACTCCAACTCAAAAAAAAAAAAAAAAAGAAAAAGAAAACGATTCTCGCATACACATGTTTATTGCAGCATTATTCACAATAGCAAAAACATGGAACCAACCATGCTGCCCATCGAAAGAGAACTGGATTTTAAAAATGTGGTCCATATACACAATGGAATATTACGCAGTCATAAAGAAGGACCAGGCTGGGCTCGGTAGCTCAGCCTGTAATCCCAGCACTTTGGGAGGCCGAGGTGAGTGGATTGCCTGAGCCTGTGGGTTTGAGACCCACCTGGGCAACTTGACAAGACCTCATCTCTACAATAAATCAAAAAAATCAGCCAGGCGTGGTAGTGTGTGCCTGTAGTTCCAGCTACTTGGAAGGCTGAGGCAGAAGGATCGCCAGAGCCCAGGAGGTCGAGGCTGCAATGGCCGGGAGCGGCCTTTGCACTCCAGTCTGAGTGACAGAGTGAGACTCCAACTCAAAAAAAAAAAGGACCAAAATTACGAACTTCACAGCAACTTGGATGAACTTAGAGTCTATAATACTGAGTGATCTATCACAGAAACAAAGAACTGAGTATCACATGTTCTCACTCATAAGTGGACCTTAAACAATTATTGTAATACTATAAGAAAAGGATTGGCAGTAGTGGGAAACTGCCAGGGAAGGGGGGGGCACACCTCATCAACAAGGGTACCTGCACAATGAACATTTGTATACCTAACTCTGAATTGTACTCCACATCTTTAAAATAAAATTTTTTAAAAATCTAGCACAAATGTAACCATTAGATATACACAAGTCATAGAAAGAGAATACAGTATACCAAAAATCATTCAAAACCTTTCAATTAAGAAATAGCAGCCTGGTATATTTGTTCTTAGTCTTTAATATTCGTAATATATATATTTAACAAATATCATGTTTTTTCTTCTTAAGTGTTTATTTTTACTTAATTTCAGACTTACAGAAAAGTTGCAAAAATAGTACAAAGGCCCTCCCCTCCCCTTCACCCAGTTTTCTTCTCCCTCTTTCTGAACCTTTTCAGCATAATTCAGAGACATGATGCTCCTGTACACCTCAATCCTTCATTGTATATTTCCTAAAAACAAGGAATTCTCTTGCAGGAACCACAATGCAATGATCAAAACCAGGAAGTTAATACTGGCACAATACTACTATCTATCTATCTTCACCCATTCTCCCAACCATGCTCTTTATAGCAAAAGAAAATCCCATATCATGTTTTGTATTTGGTTATATCTTTTTAATTTTCGGTCTTTCTTAGTTTTTCTTGAAACGGACATTTTTGAAGAATAAAGACCAGTTGTTTTGTAGAATGTCCCTTAATTTGGGGTTGTCTGATGTTTCCTCAAGATTAGGTCCAAATTATGCTTTTTTGGCAAAAATGCCATAGAAGTGATGTTATGTTCTACTCAATGTATCCTATTAGGAGGCACATTATGTCAATTTCTCCCTTTACTGGTGATGTTGACTTTGACCACGGATCCTACATTTTCATTCACGATGACGATTATAAAAACTTCTCATGTCTTTCAAAATTCTAAGAAACATCATTCCAGTGTGTCTATAAAATAGTTCTTTTATGAATGTGTCATAATTTTTTAATTGATGATATTTATGTTTCATTGCATTGGTAAGAACTTCCAGAATAATATCATATAACAATGGAGTTAGTAGGCATTTTATTGCATTCCTGATCTTTTTTTTTTTTTGAGTCTCACTCTGTTACCCAGGCTGGAGTACAGTGGCATGATCATGGCTCACCACAGCCTCAAACTCCTGGGCTCAAGTGATCCTCCTACCTCAGCCTCCAGGGTAGCTGGGACTACAGGGAAATGCAGGCTGTTCCACCAGACACTGTCTCTGCCACTCCATCTTCCTCCTACTCAGTGTTCCCTCGCTCAGACAAGCACAGGTGGTAGGTCAAGTGTGCCACCTAAGCAGATGTTCCCCTGGAATACCAAAGGGCCAGTCACTCCTTCTTGCAGGCGGCTCCCTACCCTACACAAGCACAGTTTACAAGAGACTCTCCAAGCATCTGCCATTTTACTTGGCTCAGTGTGGGGAGCTCTTCACCACGAACACTGCACGGAGCACAAACACCGTACCACCTACCAGGCCGCAGCTCTCTTCTCTCATGATACTCATGAGTCCACAGATGTGCTTTCTCAAGTGAGTGACAAAGGGGTACAGTTCCAGAACACATTTCAAGATTGCACATATCCTAGGTATACACTTATATGAAAAAAAAAAATTTTTGAGTCAGGGTCCCACTCTGCCACTCATGATCACAGCTACCGCAGCCTAAACCTTCTGGACTCGGGAAATCCTTCTGCCTTAGCCTCCAGAGTAGCTGAGACTACAGGTGAGCACCACCATGACCAACTAATATTTTGAATTTTTTGTAGAGATGGGGTCTGGCTATGTCATTTATGCTGGTCTCAAACTCCTAGGCTCAGTCAATCCTGTCTCAGTCTCGCAAAGTGCTAGAATTACAGGCATGAGCCCCTGCACCCAGCCTGAAAATAATTTTTATGTATATTGTATCAGGAATAAAAAGGAGTGAAAATTACTTCTGCAGAGACAGGATATAGAAATAGACAGAGAAATATATAAGGGTGAAAAGTAGAAGTGCCTTCTTAAGCCTTTGGAAACAAAAAAATAAGCAAATGTAGTTAGACAGAATAGAAGTGGACATGTGTAATTTGCCCCTCAAGCATTTATTATTTCCTAAGACATAGTTCGAATTACTGCATACAGCTGCAACAGGTTGTGCACTGCACAACTCCAAGGGGAGCCAGTCACATTGCAGACTCTGTGAATGGTGACCCCTTGAGTTGTGCAGTGTACAGTCTGTACAACATTCTCAGCCGACTAATTTTCCTTTGTAATCCGCTGCTTACCCTCCCAGTCAACACAATCTGATAGGACACTACTTCTAGCATTTAAGTTAGAGCACATGACCAGGCCCAATCCATCCTATTCCCTGGCCTCTGGGTCAATGGTGACCACATGAACTTAAAGCCAAACTAGCCCAGTCAAGTGGGTCATAGTCCCATTGATGAGAATGCACGTCCTTATGACGTTATTTTCCAAATGAAAATGCTGAGCTTTTGACACTCACAGTACCTGATGAAGACAACCACTATCAATTCAACGTGCCAAAATGAAGCCCTCAGTTTTTGTCCAATCAATAAGATGGCATCTTTTCTACCTTAGCCACACCCCAGTATGGTTGTTCTTGTGCCTCACTGACACCACTGAGATTGGGCTGCAACAGGTCTAATAAATGTGGTCTTGGCAAAGAGTTTCTTCCTGACCAAAATGGAGACTGAACCACAGCACTGCCACAATCTCAAAGTAACCAGCCAAGACTAGAACAAACTAGATCCTCATGTATCAAGAGATGGTGAGTTCCCATCATGGCAGGTGATCAAGCCCAGGCTGGGCAATCACTTACAGAAGCATAGAAAAGGGATTCAATGTCCACTGGGGTCTTGGACTATTTTATTGCCAAGGTGATGCCTTCAATATAGGCTTTTAAAATAGTAAAAATATTCAAACATATGCACACAAACAGAAACATGAGATTCTAAGAATTAAATAGATTGTGCTATACATTTGCCTCCAACATTTTTTGGAAGCACAAGAGTGTGAAGATGCTTTCCTTTGCAGGGAAACTGAATTGCGATGTCAGTACGTCAAGATTATGAACCAGATTCTCAGTGATTTTCTTCACAATTTTGTTGAGATAGTCTATTTCTTTGTGCATTATGTTATTTTTATGTCACTAATTTAAAATTTTAAGAAGCCTCCTCCCATATATTTCCCCCATAGAGCTATCTAGAAATCACATACACAACCCAGTGACTAATTTTTTTGTCATTTATGTCTTTCACTCTAGCCATTTATTTACAGATTTATGACTCATTGACTTTCACAGTTTGAAAATTAATGCTAAATCAATACTTTGTATAAATTTATCATGATTTTCCTGTAAATTATTTTGCAATAGATTGTTTGATGTGGTGTAAAACGCTATTGTATATAAATGAAAACATTAACCAAGTAGAAGGCATAGAATCAGCTAGCACCCTAATATAGCAGCTTTTGAGTGAGAAACTATATAGCATTTTTATGTAGCATATGGGAAAACCGTGCAGCATGGGAGTTTTTAGCATTAATTCCACAGTTGTACTAAATCTAACATGTCAGTCTCTATCTGCAATCCAGCCAGATTTAAAGTGCGAAGTTTTCACTGCTGCACCATGGTGGTGTTCGAGGAAGCCCGTCTTCATAAAGTAAGTCTAGACTATTTAGCGTCTATACATGGAAATCATCTTAACTACTGGGTATTCCAAAATGCAGTTTTCTTTTGAATTCAGGACCCTTTCCAACACTGCTCCAATGTTTTGAGCAATCTATCATCTTTTAGATAGAAGAAAATCTGTCAATATAATATCAAGAAAAAATTTTTTTATTCTGATCATCATATTTTTCAGGGATTTCCTTTTGTTTCTTACCTGTTTATCTGCTTTTGGCAAATTGTACACTGGAAACTGCATGGCTGACTTGCATAAAGAAGCAAGTGTCCATGATAGCCACTGTATTTTTTGTTTTTTTAGTTGGAATCTCACTCTGTCGCCCAGACTGGAGTGCAGTGGCACGTTCCAGGCCACCGCTGCCTCAAGCTGCTGGGCTCCGGCGATCCTTCCACCTCAGCCTTCCGAATAGCCGGAACTACAGGCAAGCGCCACCACGGCTAATTTTTTGATTTATTGTAGAGATGAGGTCTCACCAATTTGCCCCGGCGGGTCTCAAACCCACGGGCTCAGGCAATCCACTCGCCTCAGCCTCCCGAAGTGCTGGGATTACTGGCTGAGCCACCGAGCCCGGTCAGCCCCTGTATTTTTTAATGACACATTTATTGTGAGTGTACAGATCAACGTATTTGCACAAACGGAACGGGAAAGCATTCGCGTCATCGTCAGCCAAATCAGACACCGAATGTCGCTCGCTCGCCTCCCACTTGCTCTTAGTAACTAGCCACGCCCCCTTAGGAAATCACTGTCCTGACTTCTTTTTTTTTTTTTTTTTTGGAGTTGGAGTCTCACTCTGTCGCCCAGACTGGAGTGCAGTGGCCGCTCCCGGCCACCGCAGCCTCGACCTGCTGGGATCTGGCCATCCTTCCGCCTCAGCCTTCCAAGTAGCCGGAATTACAGGCACGCGCTACCACGCCGGCTGCTTTTTGATTTATTGTAGAGATGAGGTCTCGCCAAGTTGCTCAGGCGGGTCTCGAAACCGCGGGCTCAGGCAATCCGCTCACCTCAGCCTCCCAAAGGCGCGGGATTACAGGCTGAGCCACCGAGCACGGCTTGTCCTGACTTCTAATTGATAGATTTGTTTTGCTTGCTTTTATGTTTTATATAAATGGGATAATACACTGGGACTTTTGGGAATGACTTCCACTCAGTTTAGGTTTGTGAAACGGAGCCGTGTAGTGTGCGCCTTCTCATTCTTGTATACTGTTCCATTGTTTAAATGGACCCCAATTTATCCATTCTGTTGATGAGCATTCGGTGAGTTTTGAGATTTTGGCTACTACAAATAGTGCTACTACGAACATTCTAGAGCATGCTTTTTTATGAACATAAGTATGCATTTTTGTTGGGTTTGTATCAAAGTACTCTTTTAATTCTACAGTGGTATGGTTGAGACATCTACCACCTACCGAATATGGGCCCAGCATTATGGACATCTTTTTTCTAGTCATGATGTTAGGGAGACATCCTACAGTTCTTCTGGCACAAGGAGGATATGACATTTCAAAACATCCTCGTAAGATGTTTGAAACATATTTAGATCTGTATAGATTTACAGCCTTATCTCAGGAGTGTAAGAAATTAATTTATTTTTATTTCACTGCACGTAATTTCTATTTTGAGCCCCAATTCTGACCAGTGGCAGAAACATAATCTGAGTGAATACAGAAGGCTCCTCCTGCCCTTCCTGTGCTGCACTGAAGTTTCAGAGGCGAATGTGATGCTCGGGCCTCTAGCTATCATCTGTTCAGCCTGAAGCTTGCTAAGACCCCATCATTCCTGCCTGGGGCCTGCCAGATACTGGAGCACCTTCCTGCTACCGGCTGCAGGGTCTCTTCAGGTATGCTGGTTCCTTTGCTAGGGTAGGATGAGGAGGCAGCCGCTGGGCCTCTTTCAGGTCTGTGGTCTGCACCATCCAGGTCTACACTCAAGTACATGCTTCCTTTGTGCCCACGCCCTGCTGGGCCCATAGTCCAGACTGGATCTCCATCTGTTCTTCCAAATCACAGCTGAAGGCATGAACTTTATATCATCAGTCTTTGAGGCCTTGGGTTTTTGAAACTCAAAAGCCTGGATTCTTATAGCTCAAAAGCTTTCCACCTGTTTCATTCTTTGCATAAGGCAAAGAATGCTGATGACTGCAGGGATTTAAGGGAGTAGATGGAACGAAATATTATTCCACCATTCAAATATATATTTCATTCTGTGACTCCTTTGAACTCCTTTCATAACTTCTTAATTTAAAAAACAACACAGCCGGGCTCGGTTACTCAGCCTGTAATCCCGTGCCTTTGGGAGGCTGAGGTGAGTGGATTGCTTGAGCCTGCGGGTTCAAGACCCGCCTGGGCAGCGAGACCTATCTCTACAATAAATCAAAAAATCAGCTGGGTGTGGTAGAGCGTGCCTGTAATTCTGGCTACTCGGAAGGCTGAGGCAGAAGGATTGCTGGAGCCCAGCAGGTTGAGGCTGCGGTGGCCGGGAGTGGCCACTGCACTCCAGTCTGGGCGACCGAGTGAGACTCCAACTCTAAAAAATAATAATAATAAATAAATAAAAAACAACAACAAGGTCAGGCGTGGTGACTCATGCCTGTAATCCCAGAACTTTGGGAGGCAAGGTGGGAGGATTGTTTGAGCCCAGGAGTTCGAGACCAGCCTGGGCAACATAGGGAGACCCTGTCTCTAGAAAAATAAAAATAAACCAAACAAAAAACCTTCACAATGCTACTTCAGGTTTACCATGATCACAACTAAATTTACATCAGACTGAATTCAGTGTAGATTTCAGTAAAATTGATAGCTGTTTGTTATTTCTAAAATAGTTTTAAAATTCTGAAGAAAAGAAAATTCAATAATAATAAATTACTACCAGACACCATTTATTAGGCACACAGTTCATGCCAGATGCATTGTTATCAATACTGCATTATTTCCTTATTTAATTTTTATAGCAATTCTATGTAGGAGGGTATGATACCCCCACTTTATATACGAGAAAACTGAGGCACACATAGACGAACTAACTTGCTCAAGGTCACAGAAGTAGGATTTGAATCCATGCAAGCAACAACTTGCACTGAACCAAGAGTCAATGCAAATAACCACCATGTTACAGGACCTCAGTGCTGAGAAAGAACAGGATCTGGCAACTTTATTATTACTTTCACCATTAAAACATTAAAATACAAGAAGTGCCTTTTCAGACAAGAAAATCTGATAGTACTTCTTAGTACTGCTTTCTGAATCTTGGTTCCCACAGATTATATGAGCTAGGATCTACTGTGTAAATAGCAGAGTAAATTAATTGAACTATTTGTTACAATTTCTAAGGTCAATTTGCAACATGTAAAATTATATACAAGCAAGCAGTCACTGAAAATGTTTGCAGAAGGCTTATGAACTAAAGTTGATTTTTTAAAAAGTGTTAAACAATATGTGGATACACACACACACCCCCATCCCACATAGCAGACAATCCCAGTGCTAGAATGCTTGAGCAAATATCTTTAATGAAACTTAAATTTAGTTAATGCCTTCAAAAATAAAAGCAGCTGGTTGTTTTAATATTTTCAATGAGAAAGCTTTGATCCAAAAGCATCGGGTGGAATTAAAAGTCATTTTTATTTCACTACTTTCATCTTTGGCCCTGAGAAAAGGAAACAAATGCTGCAATTTTACGTCGTGTGTCCTATTAACTAAAGGAATGCATACTCAAAACAAAACTTTCAAATGGTAAAGAAATAGATGACATAGAAAGTGAAAACTCTCATAAAATTATCTCCATAGAGATTATCATTATCAGTAACTTACATTTCTTCAGATTTTTTTTTTTTTCTATCCATATATGAGGTCAGCCTCTCTCTGCAGATATAGTTTTTCCAAAACACAATGCCTTGGAGAACAGTAGAAAAGTTTACTGCGGCTTTGAGAAAATAAATAACATGGAAATTACGTTGCAAGTCACAATAAAACTTCCCACGCGTCCACTTAACCATCTTTTTCTCCATCTCAGAAAACTACTATTTCTTTCTCTCTTCTTCCATACTCATAGCTACCCTGTCTCAAATCTTCTGTATCTTTTCCCTTAATATCTTCCTGTTCATGAGTAGCATAGTCTACAGGCTTTTCCTGTTTTCAACCAATTGAACCCATGGTTGGATAATTAGCCAAGTAAATAAAATTTCCTCCTCAGAAATGTTGGGAGGGCAGGAGCTGCAAGAGAAAACACTTCTAACTGATCTTTTTTTCCTCTTCACACATGTGGTTTTAGCTGTTATAGGGTTTCTTTGGTTACTTTAATACAAATGATACTATTCTATACCTTTTTTTGCAACTTCCTGTTGACACAGTATATGTGAGACATCTGCCAATGTCAGAATAAACAGATCTAGACATTTTTTACAGTTGCATATCATTTCATTATATGGATGTTTCACAATTGATTAAGTCAACCCCCATTGTTGGACATTTGGCTATTTCCACACTTTTTGCTATTTTATATAATGCTGCAATAATATAAAATATAATTATACATAAAGAAATTCAATTATATGCTAATATCACATCTGACAATGGACTTGTATCTAGAATATATAAATAAATCTTAGGTCTGGTGGCTCATGCCTGTAATCCCAGCACTTTGGAAGGTTGAAGCAGGAGGATCCCTTGAACCCAGGAGTTTGAGAGCAGTCTAAGCAACATAGTAAGACCTTGTCTCTAGTAAAAATCAAAAAATTAGTTTGGTGTGGTGGCACATGCCTGTAATCCCAGCTACTTGGGGGGCTGAGGTGGAAGGATCACCTGCGCCCAGGAGGTTGAGGCTGTGGTAGCCACGATCATGCCAGGGCACCCCAGTCTGGGCTGGAACTCTTATAACTTGATAATAAAAAAAGAAATAACCTAATTTTAAAAAAAATATGTGGGGTACAATTCAGGGTTAGGTATATAAATGTTCATTATGCAGGTACCCTTGTTGATGAGGTGTGCTCCCCCTGGCAGATTCCCACTACTACCAATCCTTTTCTTATAGTATTATGATAATTGTTTGAGGTTGGCTTATGAGTGAGAACATGTGATACTCAGTTCTTTGTTTCTATGATAGATCACTCAGTATTATAGACTTTAAGTCCATCCAGGTTGCTGTGAATTTCATGATTTTGTCCTTCTTTATGGCTGTATAATATTCAATCATGTATACATACCACATTTTTTTATCCAGTCTTTTGATGGGCAGCACGGTTGGTTCTATGTTCTTGCTATTGTGAACAATGCAGCAATAAACATACGTGTGCAGGTATTTTTTTTAATTAAACATATTTTTTATTTTAAAATTGTGGGGTACAGTTAAGGGTTAGGTATACAAATATGCATCGTTCAGACACCCTTGTTGATAAGGGGTGTCCCCCGTCCCCAGACAGATATTCATTACCATTAATCCCACCTCCCTTCCCCTCCCTGCCCAAAGATCTGAGTATCACATGTTCTCACTCATAAGTGGACCTTGAACATCTATCATAATACTCTAAGAAAAGGATTAACAGTAGTGGGAAACTATGGGCAAATGAGTGAGTAGAGTAGAGGCCATCTCATTCAATCCTATTGGAACCAGTAACTGGTTTATTAGTCAGTTCAAGTAAGAAATCAGCCGGCCTCGGTGGCTCAGCCTGTAACCCCGCGCCTTTGGGAGGCTGAGGTGAGTGGATTGCCTGAGCCTGCGGGTTCGAGACCCGCCTGGGCAGCGAGACCTCATCTCTACAATAAATTAAAAAAATCAGCCGGGTGTGGTAGCACCTACCTGTAATTCTGGCTACTCGGAAGACTGAGGCGGAAGGATCGCCAGAGCCCAGCAGGTCGAGGCTGCGGTGGCCGGGAGCGGCCACTGCACTCCAGTCTGGGCAACAGAGTGAGACTCCAACTCAAAAAAAGAGAAAGAAATCATAAAAATTGATATGTGTTTTAAATGTTTATTTATTTATTTGAGTCAGAGTCTCACTCTGTCACCCAGACTAGAGTACAGTGGCACACTTGTGGCTACCACAGTCTCATCCTGCTGGGCTCAGGTAATCCTTCAAACCTCAGCCTTCCAAGTAGCTGGAACTACAGGCGTGCATCACCACAACCAGCTAATTTTTTCCTCCCAGCTTGTTGTAGAAACAAGGTCTTACCAGTTGCCCAGGATGGTCTTGAAAGCCTGAGCTCAGGCAATCCTCTTACCTCGGCCTCCCAAAGTGCTGGGATTACAGGTGTGAGCCACCACACCTGGCTTAAATGTTTTATATTAATTTCAAATACATAAATGTGTTTTTCTTTTCCAATCTTTTTTTTTTTTTTTTTGAGTTGGAGTCTCACTCTGTCACCCAGACTGGAGTGCAGTGACCGCTCCTGGTCACCGCAGCTCAACCCGCTGGGCTCCGGCGATCCTTCGGCCTCAGCCTTCCAAGTAGCTGGAACTACAGGCACGCACTACCACGCCCGGCTAATTTTTTATTTATTGTAGAGATGAGGTCTCGCCAAGTTGCCCAGGCGGGTCTCGAACCCACGGGCTCAGTCAATTCACTCACCTTGGCCTCCCAAGGCATGGGATTACAGGCTGAGCCACCGAGCCCAACCTCTTTTCCAATCTTTTGAAAAAGGGTCAGGGCTTTTTATTTTGAGAATGAGTACACTTATTATAGTTCCATACCGTGTTTCTTGCATAAACCATGACCAAAACACATAGTTTATGAGTTCCCACTTTGGTTGCTTTAAGTGTAGTGTCCAATGGCCTGTGGGTATCTTTAGAGAGGGAATGACAATGTTGGTCATTCTGGTGAATTGGTTAAGTGGAGACTAGTTAAGAGAATTTCTACCATAAATCTGTAGAATAAATTTCT
Source organism: Cephalopachus bancanus (assembly GCA_027257055.1). Taxonomy (NCBI): domain Eukaryota; kingdom Metazoa; phylum Chordata; class Mammalia; order Primates; family Tarsiidae; genus Cephalopachus; species Cephalopachus bancanus. The sequence continues at coordinate 2,114,782 of JAPVLO010000226.1, forward strand.
AGGAATCAAATTACTGGATCAAAAGGTATATGCATTTTAAGTTATATAGCTATTGCCAAATAGCTCTCCAAAAAGATTGTACCAATTTGCACTCCAAAAATATTATATGAGAGTGTTTATTTCCTAAACATCCTCACCAATAGTGGCCATTAGAATATTTTAAATCTACAATAAAAAAGGGATTAGCAGTAGCGAGACACTGCGGGGTGGTGAGTGGAGCACATAACATCAATAAGGGTACCCAATCTCAAACCAGGCAACGTAGGGACCAAAGGGAGGCTCAAACTTCACCTGTACAATGACCACTTATGTACATAATCCTGAATTGTATCCCACATCTTTAAAATAAAATAATATTTTAAGTCTAATAATGCTATTTATTCAATAATATTTATTTAAATTTCTGTGTGTAAAATTAACCCCAAATGGATCCTCGACCTAAATGTAAAAGCAAAAACTCACATTAAAAAATAGGAGTAAATAATTGTGACTGTAAGTTAGGCAGAATCTTCTTAGATATGATACTAAAAAGTATAAATAAAAAAAATAGATAAATTGGACGTCATCAAAATTAAAACTTTTGTGCTTCAAACTTTTGTGCTACAGCTAAGAAAGACAACCCACGGAATGGGAGAAAATATTTCAAATCATATACAAAGTAGTCCCCTGCTATCCATGGGAAATACATTCCAAGACCCCCAGTGGATGCCTGGAGCTTCAGTATCAAACCTTATATATACCATATTTTTTCCTATACATACATATCTATGATAAAATTTAATTTATAAAAAACTAGGCATAGTAAACTATCAAAAACAATAATAAACTGTAACAGGTACACATACTGTAATAAAAATTATGTGAATGTGATCTCTCTCAAAATACTGTAATATTTTGGGTCTGTGGTTGAGTGCAGATAACTGAAAACATGAAAAGCAAAACCGTGGATAAGGGACTACTATATCTGACAATAGACTTGTATTCAAACTATGGAAACTCTTGTAACTTGATAATGAAAAGAGAGAACCCAGTTTTAAATTGGGCAAAAGATAAGAATAGACATTTCTCAAAAAAAGACATGCAAATGGCTAATAAGCACAAGAAAATATGCTCAACTTCTGTCTCAGTCCATTTGTGCTGCTACAACAAAATACCTGAGACTGAGTAATTCATAAACAACAGAAATTTATTTCTCACCATTCTAGAGGTTGGGAAGTCCAAAATCAAGGTGCCAGCAGATTCAGTATTTAGTGAAGGCCTCTTCCATCAGTGGGGTCTTCCCACAGCGGCATTTTTACATGTTGAAAGGGAGAAGGGCAATAGGGGATGAACGCTATGTGAAGTCTTTTTTTCTTTCTTCCCTTCTTTCTTTTTTTTTAAGCAGGCAAGGAAGATTTTAATCTACTGTAGTAATAGGGAGTCACTTTTTTAAAAATGCACCCATGTAATCAAATGAAATCTTTTTTTTATAAGAGCATTAATCCCATTCATGAGAACAAAGTCCTCATCACCTAATCACCTCCTAAAGGCCCCACTTTTAATATTATCACTCAGGTCTTAGGTTACAACATGAATTTTGGAGCATGCCAACATCCAAACCATAGAAACATCATTAGTCATCAGGGAAATACAAATCCAATCACAATAAGATGCTACCTCACACTCACTAGGATGGCTGTCATAAAAAAGACAGATACACAAGTGGTGAAGAGAAGGTGGAGGAATTGAAACACTTAGACATTGCTGGTGGAAATGGAAAACGCTTTGGAATTCAGCTAGAACCACTTTGGAAAAGTCTGGCAGTTCCTCAAAAGCTTAAACATAGAGTTACCATATGACCCAGCAATTCCATTCTTAGGCATATTCTCAAGAGAAAAAAAATGAAAACATATGTCCACACAAAAACTTGTACATGAATGTTCATAGCAGCACTATTCACAATAACCAAAAAATGGAGACAACACAAATGTCATCAACTGATGAATGAATAAATAAAATGTGATATCTTGTACTATGAAATATTATTGATCCATAAAAAGAAATGAAATACTGATACATGCTACAATGTAAATGAACCCTGAAAATATGATGTTACTTCAAGAAGTCAGTCACATAGACTACAAATTGTATAATTCCATTTACATGAAATCTCCAGAATATTCAGATCGCATCCTAAAAGAAAGTAGATTGGTGGTGCCCAGGATCGGGGGCAAGGAGGATATGGGGAGTGACTGACAGTGGATATGGGGTTTCTTTTTGGGAGTGTTGAAAATGTTCTAAAATTGATTGTGGTAACAGTTGCAGAACTCTGTGAATATACTAAAACTCATTGAATTATATACTTTAAATTGGTGAACTGCATGGTATGTGACTTAAGCCTCAATAAAGCTGTTACATTTTTAAAATTGCTATATGTTGGGCAATGTTCTTGGTGCTGCAAATGCAGTAGCTGTCTTATGTCTTCTGCTTACCCTTCCAAATCCACTCTTCACTCTTCTCCACTAGGCCCTTGGAGACCAGTCTTATAATCTACAACAAAGGGTTCCCATGCCTTGGTTGGGAAGGAAGTTGGGATCAGGGTATTTATTCTTTTGTCTCTCCTCTTCCAAATCTGCCAATTTTACACGTTATCTCTTTTAGTTTCACCTAACCACTATAACTATTCCTTTCGTAATTTGGGGTCTAAAGATGGTAACATCACAGCTGCTACCAGCTCAACAACACTGCGCTACACAAGTAGTTCAGTACTCTTACAGAGGTTCTCTATACTTGCCTCTTTGTAAACAACCCAGTACCAATAAATAAATACTTTTTAAATAAACCTTACAATTGAGCAATAAAAAGGAACGAGGTACTGATACAAGCTACAACATGGATGGACCTTGAAAAGTAGAATTAAACAATCACAAGGACCACATCATGGAATGTATGGTTCCATTTATATAAAATGTCCTGTAATTTTTCTTAACGTACCATCTTTTTTTTCTGTTGAGATCCTTACTAAACTAGACAAAAGCCTCTGCTATCTTAGAGCTTTCGTTCCAATGGTCAAAGAAAAGAAAAAATAATAAGAATGTTCCAGGCAGAGGGAACAGAAGTGCAATGGTGCTGTTCCAGGCAGAAGCTTGTCATGTTTACTATGCAGAAAGGCCAGTGTGACCAATGTGGAATGACTCAATGGGAAATGACTCAGAGTGGTGAGGAGGGCCAAGGTCATATAAAGTCATATGCACACTATTAAACGTTTTATTTGTCTAGTATATTTTACTAAATATAGGCAAAACTTATAAATACAGATACAATGTTTTATTATTATTATTGCTGCTATTATTGTACAGACAAGGCTCATTGCGTTGCCTAGGCAGATCTTGAACTACTGGGCTCAGGCAATCCTCCCACCTCAGCCTTCCAAAGTGCTGGGATTACAGAAGTGAGCCACTGTGTCCAGTCTTCATACTGATTCATCTATTTATGAGACAGAGTCTCACTGTGTTGCCCAAGCTGGTCTCAAACTCTTGGGCTTAAGCGATTTCCTGCCTCGACCTTCTGAGTAGCTGGGAATATAGGCACATGCCACTGTGCCTACCTCTATATACTGAGTTTTAATTTTAAGAATCTATATTTTCATTGTAGCTTCTTCCTAATAAAATATTTGTGGGTGTTTATAGGCCTCCTTCTCGGGAAAAACTGCAAGCAGTTTGGTAGCTTTATATTTATATGAATGCCAAGGAACAAACTAGAAATATATCAGAGATAGGGAAAAAACTGAGGATAGTACCCAAAGAAATTAGCTGAGAATCAGCTTTAAGTATAAATGAAACACAACTAACATTTTATAGAACAAAATTTCATTAAAATAAATATTCTCATTTATTATTTCTTCCTATATTTTATAAACACTATCACCAAACCCATTTAAGACTGAAAGTAAATTATATCGCCCATGAGTAAAGATTTTAAATAGTTGCCAGGGTAAGAGTCAAAATTCTCTAAGCATAAATTCACTGACAGGAATATCTGGGCAATCTTTTTAAAAATCTGAACATCCAATTTATTTACTCTGATAGAGCATGTAGAGTCATAACCTCTTGAATTAATTTAAACAAAATTTTTCAATATGGAAAAGTGTATACTAGTTTTGACTTTTAATTTAAAAGTGTAATTCCTAGCAAGAAATGTTTATGCACTGTTTCTAACTGATTAGAGCGCCCTCATGTGTGTCTTTGTTGTAATGTTTTAGATAGCTGAAAAAGTACTAATCTCGGCAGCAATACAATTAATAACGTCTTCATTTTCCCATTTAAGATAACTTCAAGTACCACTCTCTAATGCTAAAAAGTGTGGTTAATCTGGCTGGGTGCTGTGGCTCATGCCTATAGTCCCAGCACTTTAGGAGGTGGAAGTGAGAGGTTTGCCTGAACCCAAGGATTCAAGACCAGTCTGGGCAGCATGGTGAGACCTCATCTCTACAATAAAAAAAAGTACGAGTCTAAATCATTATGGAGTTATTTCCTCCCACCTTAGCCTCCTGTGTAGCTTGGACTACAGATGTGCCACCATGCCCAACTAATTTTTTTGAATTTTTTGTAGAGACGAGGTCTCATTATGTTGCCCAGGCTGGTCTTGAACTCCCAGGCTTAAGCAACCCTCTTGCTTTAGCTTCCCAAAGTGCTGGGATTATAAGCATGAGCCATCACACAGTTTCCTACCCTCTGTCTCTTCTTTCCTGTCTCCTACATATCCACAACCTTCCTTCCTGCTGTTCTCTGCCCATTCAGAGACCTCCCCTGTGTCTCAGAAAAGTTCTATGCCCCATAATTCTCTCTGTCTTCTCCATGCCCCAGTTGAAGCTTGCATATGTCCATATGGCCTACTGTCAGGTTATCCCTAACCTTTTAAAGTTTGATGATTCCTACCTCCGTGATTTTTAAACTTTTTATGGGAATTATTTTAAGATATCAAAAGTAGATAAGAGTATAACAAATCCCTATGTACTCATCATACAGCTTTAACTACTATTCACATATGCAGAACTGCAATTTGACTTGGCCAAAACATAACATCACAGATCACCACAGCCTTGACCTCCTGGGCTCAGGGGATCCTTCTACCTCAACCTCCCAATTGGGAGTTTGATGGGACTAAAGGCATGTGCCACCACACCCAGCTAATTTTTTGATTTCTTGTAGAGACGAGTTCTCCCTATGTTGGTCAGGCTGTTTTCAAACTCCTGAGCTCAAGCAATCCTCTTGCCTCAGCCTCCCAAAATGCTGGAATTACAGGTGTGAACCACTATACCCAGACTGAAATGAAAATTATAATATTTGAAAGTACAAAGTCAATGGAAAGATTAAACATTAGTGACCTAGAAGATAGCCCCAAATAAGTTACCCAGAATGCACAGAGACCAAAAAAATGAAAAGCATGAGGGAACAATTATAGGTCATGGATGAAAAAGTGCAAAGGTCCAGTGTACATTTGGAATTTCAGAAGAAATAAAGGGAATGGGCAACAGGCCATATTTGAAAGTTTACAATTGAAAATTTGCAAGGACTAATGAGACCCAAATTCTTAGTTTGAAGAAACTCAATGAATCCCAATCCAGACAAATAAAAATTAATTCACATCAAGACATATCATTGTAAAACTATGGAAAACCAAGGAGGAAGATCCTAAAACAGGTAGAGAGATATGGTTTCCCTACAAAGGAATAAAGGAAAATGATAGCAGATTTTTCAGTAGCAACAGAGGAAATCAGAAGATGGTGAAATAACTGTCAAATCAGAATTATGTCCTAACAAAACTAACTTTCAAGAAAGATCTTGAAATGATGATATTTTTTCAGTCACTGGAACAGCAACTAGGGGATCAAATACCCTACAGGTAATTTTTGAGGTTTCTGATGTTGGGTAACATGGGGTGTAGCTGCTCTGTGGTTTCTTGACTTCACCACAGAAAAGAATTTCAGAGTGAGTCACAGAGTGAGTGAAGTACAGTTTAATAGAGAGAGGAAAAACACGTTCAAGAAAGAACGCAGGTGACTTAAAGAAAAGGACACGTGCTTGCCTTTGACAAGAAACTTTATATAATTTACAATGATGATTAAGCAAACTATTCCATAAGCTAAGAGTGATGGGCTGCAGGTATCTGGTCACAGGTTTTGATTACCATCTCTTAACCCTTTAGGGTCACAAGGACCTTCTAAATAATGAAAGTTACTGTCTAACTAGATTAGAGCTTTTCTTAGAACATCATGTCTTTATGTTTGGGGTAATTTCCTATTGTTTCTGTGATTTACTGCACTGGTAGTTGCACATTTCAATCCACAAGGTGGTCAGGTCTGATTTGCCTGCTGGGTGAAGGTCATGTACTGATAAGAAAGGTGTCTGAATGCTTACCCTGTTGCTCAGTTATCTAAATTAGACCTGCCTAAGAAAACTTGCCTAACTACTTCTAAACTGTGTTCTATGTCAATTATACCTGCCTCAGTTTCCAATGAGAAATTTTGAGGAAGTGGGGTTTGAGAACTTGTGAAAATGTATGGGCTGAGAATACAAAAAGACTAAGGAATAACGACTCTAATCACAAGCACCACCAATCTCACCTCCACATGTAATCTTTAGAGGACTTTGGTTATACCAGAGGTTTATGGTTCAATTTTGCAGATCTCAGGGGAGAAGATACTTTTGCTCCATTTTCTTGGGGCTACCAACCCAAAAAGGCCTTCCTAGGCCCCTCATCTCCGAGGAGGAGTGGTTAATATGATTGGTCAGAGTCCAAGGCACTCACTGGACTTTATTTCTTCCTTCTGATGCATGAATCTCCTCTGCCTTTTATGGGGGACTCCTCTGCAGCCTGTGTCACGTTAGCTTCAGGAAGAGAGAGAAAAAGTTCAACATAACAGAGTTCCTCAGTGGAAGTTATTGGATTCTCATTCATTGTATACGAGGGAGGACCCCTTCAAATTTGGAATTATCTTTGGAGGGAAGGTCCCTTGTAGTACAGGCTTCACCTTGTAGTACTTGTAGTACAAACTTGTAGTACAGTTTTGCCACTGTGGAAGAGGTGAACAAAAAACGGCAGAAGCACTAAAAGGCATCAAAATTGACGAGTTCAAAAACTGTTTTAAGCAGTGGAAGAAGCATCTCAATAGGTGTATTGCATCAAACGGAGAGTACTTTGAAAGTGACTGAAGTTTAAACATGTAAAAATAAATATACAATTTTTTATAAATAAATTCCATTTGTGGGGGGTCTCCCCTCATATACTTCCTTGGGGCTCCCTCATTCTGGAACATCAAAAAGAAGAGGGAAGCCATGATAACACCTCCGAACCTCATGTGTGTTTTCTAATGTAGATGTTCACCCTTACCCTAGGGTAATAAAGACTACTAGCTGCTGTCCCTGGGGAAAATGCAAGAGGCTTCTCTGCCGCACCTAAACACATGAGAAATTACTTACCTTCTCTAGGGCCATTTCTCTTACCTCAAAAAGAAAAAAAAATTACTGAATTCATGAGGAATTGAAGGTTAAACATCTTGATGAAATCACCCTGCACCCCAAAGAGGCTAAATGTTTATTGTGTTAGTATAGAAACAGAACAAATTGCAAAAACTAAAACTGGGCCCAAATATACACTGAATTCAATATATGTAAAACTAGCATTCCAGATCAGTGGGAGAAAGATGGCTTATGCAATAAATGTAATGAGACAACTGGTTAGACTTTTTTTTTTTAAAAGCTGAATCATTACTTTATGCCTAAATGAACTACATATGTATCAAAAATTAAAGATAAAATATGAAACCACAAAAGTACCAAGAGAAACATGGATGAATATTTTTATAATCTCGGAGTGGAAAGGCCTTTTAAAGCATGTGTTACCGAATTCAGAAGCTATATAGAAAATTTTTTTATAAATTTGGCTACATCAAAATCAAAGACTTAGACCTTTTTAAAAGACATAAAAATAGGCCAGGCACAGTGACTCATGTCTGTTATCCCAACATTTTGGGAGTCTGAGGCAGCAGGATCGCTTGAGGCCAGGAGCTGGAGGTTACAATGATCACATCACTGCACTCTAGCCTGGGCAAACAGAGCAAGACCCTGCCTCTAAACAATAAAAACAAAACATAAATTTTAAAAATACATGAGAAAGGTCGGGCGTAGCAGCTCATACCTATAATCCCAGTACTTTGGGAGGCCAAGGTGAAGGATTGCCTGAGCCCACAGGTTTGAGACCAGTCTGGGCAACTTGGTGAGACCTCATCTCTACAATAAATCAAAAAAATAAGTCGGGTGTGATAGTGCACACCTGTAGTTACAGCTACTTTGAAGGCTGAGGCAGAAGGATCGCCTGAGGCTAGCAGGCTGAGGCTGCGGTGGCTGTGAGCAGCATGCCACTGCACTCCAGCTTGGGCACAGAGTGAGACTCTGACTCAAACAAACAAACAAACAAATAAAAAATATCTGAAAAAAATAAGAAACATTCCATGTTTTTTAATGGAAGAATTAATATCATAATGGTGTTAATTCCCTCCAAATTAACATAAATACAATTAGTATCAAAATATATCCATTGTAAAAAAATAGTAATTTTAACATTCATATGTAATAAATGGGAATGGTGAAGAATATTTGGAAAAGGATGATAGCAAAGGGGACTTGTCTTCCTGTATATTAAAATTAAAATAGTTTTATAATATGGTAAACAGAATAGTATGATATTAGCACAGGTATAGACTTATAGGTCATTAGAAAGAGTAGAATCCAAAAAATCATCAAACTCTCTGACAATCTAATAAAGAGCCAAGACAGTTTTATTTATTATATGGTGCTGGCATAATTAAGTATACATCTAGAGAAAATAAAACTAGTTCATATGGCAGACACCACTGGTTGCCAACTCAATTTCCATTCAGAACCCTGATTTTGTTCAGGGCAACAATGGGCCCAGCTAAAACTATCTCTAAACTGGGCTCGGTGGCTCAGCCTGTAATACCGCGCTTTGGGAGGCTGAAGTGAGTGGATTGCCTGAGCCCGCAGGTTCGAGATCCACCTGGGCAACTTGGCGAGACCTCACCTCTACAATAAACTTTTTAAAAAAATTAGCCTGGCGTGGTAGTGCGTGCCTGTAATTCTGGCTACTCGGAAGGTTGAGGCGGAAGGATCACCGGAGCCCAGCAGGTGGAGGCTGTGGTGGCCGGGAGCGACTGGTGACTGAGTGAGATTCCAACTCAAAAAAAAAAAAAAACTATCTCTAGACTCCCTTGAATATAAGAGCTTCCAGGAAAGCTACTGTTTTCTTGATAAAAAGAGACCTGCCTCTTGTCCTTCATCCTCTCTTCTCCTGCCTATAATGTGAAAATGTGACCCTTCGAGTACAGAAACTGTCTTGCATAAGAAAGAAAATCATAACATAAGAATTTTGGAACAGAAAAAAACCGGATCTTTGATGGCATGGTGGAGCTACCACAACAATCTTGATGTTTTACATCTATTCTTCATGTTACATGAAAAACAAAACAGGCCAGGCTCGGTGGCTCAGCCTGTAATCCCAGCATTTAGGGAGGGCAAAGTGAGTGGATTGCCTGAACCCATGGGTTTGAGACCAGCCTAGGCAACTTGGTGAAACCTCGTCTCTCCAGTAAATCAAAAAACTAACTGGGCGTGGTGGCACATGCTTGTAATTCCAGCTACTTGAAAGGCTGAGTTGGAAGAATTACCTGAGCCCAGTAGGTCGAGGCTGTGGTGGCCGTCAGCGTGTCACTGCACTCCAGCTTGGGTGCCAGAGTAAGATTCTGACTCAAAAAAAAAAAACCCAACAAAAATTAACTTCAAATAAATTAGCTATCTAACACAAAATAATGAAAATATGGAAGTGTGAAGAGTACTTGATTAAGAATCATGGGCAACCCCTGCGGGTCCCCTCCCACTGTGGGAGGTTTTCTGTCCTCTCAATAAATCCTGCTTTTAAAAAAAAATCATAAAAGAAAGTGTCTGTTCATATGAAAGTTAATTTTTTTCTACTACAAATTGATTAGAAAAAAGCTATTGACCAATAGAAAAATGGACAAAGGAGGCTGGGTGCGGTGGCTCACACCTGTAATCCCAGCACTTTGGGAGGTGGAGGCAAGAGGATTGCCTGAGCCCAGGGGTTTGAGACCAGCCTGGGAAACCTAGCAAGAACTTGTCTCTACAATAAGTTAAAAAAACTAGGTGGGCATAGTGGCACACACTTGTGGTTCCAGCTAAAAAGCCAATGGATAGCCTGAGACCAGCAGGTCAACTACAGCCTGGGCAACAGAGTGAGACGCCGACTCAAAACAAACTAACAAAAAATGGACAAATGGTACAAACAGGCAAATTCCAGAAGAGGAAATTCAAATGGTCAATAAAAATATGAAAAGATAGTCTGCCTCACTAGCCTGGAAAATGCAAGTTAAAAGATAAATGAGATATCATACTTTTCACTGATTGGCAAAATTATAAAGAGTAATATCTGATACTTGAAAGGATGAGTAAAGAGAACTCATACATGCTGGTGATAGTGTAAATTGCTACAACCAATTCGGAAAATAATATTTGGGCTAGCCATCTCAGTTTTGGGGAGTCTTTCCTACAGAAACAAAAGCATCAACACACAAGATGAATACACTGGGGACATGGTATTGTTTATTGGGACTATCGTAGAGAATTGTGGTAACAGCCTTTGATTTGTTCACACCTCCCTGTATGCTCACCCTTTTGAGATGTGATTTGCTATTCCTCCCACCAAGAGGTGAAGTTTGTTTCTCTGCTCCTTGAATCCTGGACTTGGCCATGTGACTTTCTTTGACCAATGGAACAATACAAATACCCAGCACTTTGGAAGCCTAAGGAAGGATTGCTGGAGGCCAGAGGTTACAGGCCCTTGGCACTGACCAGCCAACCCTCAGAATTGTGAGTAATAATAAATATTTGTTGTTTCAAGTCACTAAGTTAATGCTACAAAAAACCTGAATGTACAGTCCTCCCATACTATGGGGTATGGGGGGCATTGGTTTCAGGGCCCCTGCAGATACCAAAATCCTGATGCTCAAGTCCCTTACATAAAAGGGCATAATATCTGCAAGTTACTTTTGCATACCCTCCCATATACTTTAAATAATCTCTAGATCACTTATAATACCGAATACAATGTAAGTGCTACATAAATAGTTGTTATGTTGAATTGTTTTTTAAATTGTATTATTTTTGTTATTGCATTTTTTTTTTTTTGAATTGGAGTCTCACTCTGTCGCCCAGATTGGAGTGCAATGCCTGCTCCCAGCCACCGCAGCCTCGCCTGCTGGGCTCCAGCGATCCTTCCGCCTCAGCCTTCCAAGTAGCTGGAACTACAGGCGCGTGCTACCACGCCCAGTTCATTTTTTATTTATTGTAGAAATGAGGTCTCATCAAGTTGCCCAGGCAGGTCTCGAACCCGCGGGCTCAGGCAATCCACTCACCTCGGCCTCCCAAAGTGCTGGGATTACAGGTTGAGCCACCGAGCCCGGCCTGTTATTGCATTTTTAATTGTTTTGTTTTTTCTTCTGAAACATTTTCTACCCTCATTTGGTTGAATCTGCAAATGCGGAACTCACGGATATGAAGGGCCAACTATAATTAGTGGGGAACAGTGAACAGATTATTTTACCATAGTGTGAACTATTATGCAACCTTTAAAATAAGTATTAGGTTCCTCATGTATTGGTTTAAGCAGCCCTGTCCAATGGCAATATATGAGCCACAGGTGTAATTTTACATTTTTAGAAGCTACACTAAAAATAGTAAAAGGAGCTGGGCTCAATGACTCACACCTGTAATCCCAGCACTTTGAAAGACTGAGGTGAGAGGATTGCCTAAGTCCAGGGGTTTGAGACCAGCCTGGGCAGCTTAGCAAGACCTTGTCTTTACAATAAAAAGGAAAAAAAAAGTTAGCCAGGCATGGTGGCATGTACCTGTAGTTTCAGCTACTTGGAAAGATGAGGTAGAAGGATTGCCTGAGTCCAGCAGATCGAGGCTGCAGTGGCTGAGAGCATGCCAATATACTCCAGCCTTGGTGACAGAGTGAGATGTCTACTCAAAAAAAAAAGTAGTAAAAGGAAACAGGGATTCACATCCTGGACAAGCCCCAGGGATGGGTCTCTTAAAAGAGCAAGTCTGGGCTCATACCTATAATCGCAGCTACTCAGGAGGCTGAATCTGGAGGATCACTTGAGCCCCAAAGTTCAAGACCAGTCTGGGCAACATAGCTAGACCTTCATCTTAAATTTTAAAATAAAAAAACCAGGTATGCTGACATGGGCCTCTAGCCCCTACTACTTAGGAGGCTGAGGGAGGAGGATCACTTGAGTCCAGGAGCCGAGCCTGCTGTGAGCTATGATCACACCTGCGACTAGCCACTGCACTCCAAGCCTAGACAACAAAATGAGACCCTGCCTCTGAAAAAAAAGGAAACATGTAAAATCATTTTAGTAATATATTCTATTTAACGCATTATACCCCAAATATCATTACAACATGTACTCAACAAAAAAAGATTATTATTATTTAGATTGGAAAACATCGTTTATTTAGAAAACAGATTGGGCCGGGCTCGGTGGCTCAGCCTGTAATCCCACGCCTTGGGAGGCTGAGGTGAGTGGATTGCCTGAGCCCGCGGGTTCAAGACCCGCCTGGGCAACTTGGCAAGACCTCATCCCTACAATAAATCAAAAAATTAGCCGGGCGTGGTAGCGCACGCCTGTAGTTGTTCCAGCTACTTGGAAGGCTGAGGCGGAAGGATCGCCGGAGCCCAGAGGGTTGAGGCTACAGTGACCGGGAGCGGCCACTGCACTCCAGTCTGGGCATCAGAGTGAAACTCCAACTCAAAAAAAAAAAAAAAAAGAAAGAAAGAAAATAGATTGGAGAGAAAGAGAAAAGGGGGATCCACCTCTCCCAGACTGCAGAAGGGGCCAGAGCTTAAAGAGAAGCATGGTGGCCATAGCTCGATGAACACAAGACCTGGCAGAGTTTAACAAAAGTAGTGGCCAAAAAAGATTCTTTGTGAGATATTTTACATTCTCTTTTGTCATACAAAGTCTTAGAAATTGGGTATGTATTTTACACTGATAACACAATTCAATTCAGATTAGCCACATTTCCAGTGTTCAGTAGCTACATGTGGCTTAATAACTACTTTGCTGCATGCCACCAGTCTAGAGGGCAGTCCAGGACATGTGGACATTACAGATTCAAATGTATGATCCCCTCTTTAAAACAAAAAAAGCCACTGTGCATGTATACAAGCAAGTAGAATGGGATAGAATGACAGACCCCAGGTTGCTAAAATAGTTTTGCCAATCAGCTAATTGAGGTTAGAAAGAGGCAGGTTATTATTTCTTCCACAACTTTGTATTATTTAGCTTCATATAAAGGTTTATTAATTTTAAAAATTATTTTTAAAGCTAATAAAAAAAGCACCAAAAGAGATAAAAATAGTGACACAAAAAAGGAAGATACAGCCAGGTGCAGTGGCTCATACCTGTAATCCCAGCACTCTGGGAGGCCAAGACAGGAGGACTGCTTGAGCCCAGGAGTTCAAGACCTACCTGGGCAACATAGCAAGACCTCAACTCTACAAAAAAAAAAAGAAGACACATTAAAAGGTCCTAACCAAGGTAACTTCTGGGGAAGGTATGAAGGAATAATTTTACTTTTTTTTTTTTTAAGTAGTAGTTTCACTCTGTTGCTCAGACTGGAGGGCGGTGGCATGCTCACAGCCACTGCAGCCTCGACCTGCTGGGCTCAGGTGATCCTTCTGCCTCAGCCTTCCAAGTAGCTGGAACTACAGGCATGTGCCACCATGCTTGACTAATTTTTTTATTTACTGTAGAGACGAGGTCTCACCAGGCTGGTCTCGAACCCTGCTGATCTCGAACCCTGGACTCAGGCAATCCTCTTGCCTCTGCCTCCCAAAGTGCTGAGATTACAGGCATGAGCCACCGCATCAGGCCTATAATTTTACTTTTTAGTGAGAACTTTTTGCACTGTAAAATATTACTCTTTTACAATTTAAGAAAAGTTAACTTTTTATACAAATACTCATTGAAAATATTAATTTTGCATACATCTATTAAATATCAGTTCTAATTGACCCATTAAATCACAATAGTTTTTAACTTATAGAATGTGTGGAAAATCTTTTTGGACATGGAGATACTTTAGTGCTTCTCTTTCTTATTCCAAGTGAGGCAATTTTTCTGCTCCCAGTTATTATTCCATCAGTGAATGAAATATATAGGATCAGCCTACTACTTAGAAACCCAATGTTACTTATACACCAAATACATAATCTCCTTCCCTACTTTTGCACTAAGTTTCATTGTGTGTATGTGTGTGACAGAACATGAAGATACTGAATATCTTAAATCTCCCATCAGTTTACTGGACATCTATGGATTTATTTGCCCAGCAAACTTCCATCCCTGCTCTTTTCTTAGAACCCTTCCTCCCATCCTTAGTAATTGTGGGAGCAACCAATTTACAAAATATAACCCTGTACCACTAGTCACTATTAATTCTGGAGGTATGCATCAGACTGAAGCAGGATTGATCAGAGCACATTCAAAAGTGTATGGGCTTTGGACCTAGAGTTGAGCCGGTCTCTCTCCAGCAGCTGCTAAAACTTTAAGCAAAAAGAATTCTGGAGGCATTAGTAGCCTGTTTCCCTTCGGGTGGATTAAGGAAGCAGAGGCAGTCAGTCAATTTGTAGTCACAAAGAAAAGAAAGATGCTCAGAAAGGAGCAGAGCTGGAGAGGGAGCTCTAATGACTTTTCCATCCTTGGTGTCAGTTTTTCCAGAAGTCAACCCGCATCTCTACCCTGTCCTCAGCATTATTTTTTAGTCTGAGATGCCACCCATTCTTCAATAAAATCTTGTACACTGGCCAGGCCCAGTGGTTCAGCCTGTAATCCCAGCATTTTGGGAGGCCAAGTCGAGTGGATTGCCTGAGTCCATGGGTTCGAGACCAGCCCAGGCAACTTGATGAGACCTCATCTCTACAATAAATAAATAAATAAATTAGCCAGGCGTGGTAGCACACACATGCAGTTCTGGCTACTTGGAAAACTGAGGCAGAAGGATTGCCGGAGCCCAGCGGGCCAACACTGGGTGGCCGTGAGTGTGCCACTGCACTCCAGCCTGGGCAACGGAGTGAGACTCCAACTCAAAATTTAATTAATTAATTAATTAAAATCTTGTACCCTTAAAACCAGTTCAGTTTGGGTTTTCTTTAATATGCAACCGAATAATCCTAACAATTTCAAGGGAAGATAAATGTAGAATAATTCCTGTTTAGATTTATTCCCCTTATTTTCCTTTTGTAATCTAGTATGGTATTATACAACATGTATAATTTGTATTGAATTTGAATTTTGCCCACTCGTTGCATACAGATCGCTCATTCCATTGAGAGAACCGTAATAGAGTATACCATAAACTTATTGGGTTAAGAGCATGCTATAACCCAATAAATATGTAATCGGCTTGTGGACAATAGCACAGCCATTTTAGTTTTCTGCTTTAAAACATAACCTGTAGCTGTTTAAAGTTTCAGTTATGGGAAAAACTGCAAAGCTCCAGTTCAAGCTTCAACCCCTTCCCTTGACCCACTTTCCCCGTAGCAACAACCAATCAGGTGCCAGGAGAAAATCACTTAAAGTTTCCAAATATCTCTGCAACTTCCCCAGCTAGTGGGCCAAGGTCAGCCCGAGTCAAGCTAGCCAATCCTCCACGATTGGGCTGACCACCAGAGGTTACTACCCAATTAAATGGTAACAAGACTGGAAAGTTCCCCCCAAACTCCTCCTCCCTTTGTGTAAAAGCATAAAAGTTATCTGCTTAAGGAAGTCAGGGCCTCTGGGTGTATTCCACCGCATCAGTTGTCGACAGAGGTCCAGGCTCGAGCTTGCAAATAAAGACCCTCTTGAACTTTCATCGGAATTGGCTCTTGGTGGTCTCTCGGATTGAACTTTCGGCCACTACACCATCATTTTCCTTCCTAAGAGAAAAAGTATTCGTTCAAGTGTTCAGTCCTTTCCCCCTTATAGCTCACTGACTCAGGGAAAGATACTACATGGCATCTCCCTAGCAACTGTGTATTAAAACCAATTAGGCTACCGTAAGAGACTTTTATTCCCTGGTTAGTAGAGAGGTTTCTATCTCTTACAGAGCATGAACGAGGAAAATTGCCATCTCAGCTGTTTCTGGCTGCCATCTTGCCACCCCGAAGAAAGCAAGCCGTAGGACAAACTGACAAACTGAGGAGGGGAAATCCAGGAGAAACACAGAGAAGAGCCAGCATCCTGACCATATTTCCCATGGGTTTTCTCTAGATCCAGAATTCTTCTGATGTTAGATAAGAGAGCAATCCCAGCACTCTCGGAGGCCAAGGTAGGCGGATTGCTTGAGCCCAGGAGTTTGAGAACAGTCTGCACAACATAGCAAAACCTTATCTCTACAAAAAATAAAAAAAATTAGCCAGGAATGGTGATGCATGTTTGTAGTTCCAGCTACTCAAGATGCTAAGGTAGAAGGATTGCCTGAACCTAGGAGGTCAAGCTGCCATGAGCCATGATAATTGTGATCATGCCACTGCAATCCAGCCTGAGTGACAGAGTGAGGCCTCAACTCAATAACAACAAAAAAAGATAAGAGAGTAAATTCTCAAATCGTTTAAACCACTTGGAGGGAGATTTTCTGTTATTTGCAGCCAAAAGCATCATCATCTTTATCATCACACACTGTTTAGTACCCCTTCTATAGGGCAATGAGCACAGAAGGAGATATAATCCATTGTCCCTCTGAAGGGACTTATCTAACTAAAGAAGACAGATTTATAAAAATATTAAGTAATAATTTAGGTAACATTAAGTGTTAAGTGACTAATGTGGATAAATTGAGAAGATTTAATCCCTTCTAATGGGGTTTTATTTTTAACTTTAGTAAAAATGTTTTCATTTTTAGAATATTTGTTTAAAAATTTTGCCTGTTCTTTTTTCATAATTTCTTATTCCTGTCTTCTGGAGTCTTTTCCTTTCTGTTCTTGAATATTTTAAACATATTTATTTTAAGCTCCTTTCCAGGTTATTCTCTTATCTGTAGTTCCACGAGCATGAATTCACATATTGTTTGTTGCATCTCATGAAGGTGAGTTTCATGAGACATAGCTCATCTTCAGCAATTGTCTTCTGGGGAGTCCCATGTGGGTTCAGTTTGTGCAGACGTCCTGATGGGGCCATTTCTTTTTTTGAATCTGATGGACCCTGGAACTTTCACCAGATTTGGACCATTTGCTTTTCATTAGTTTGTTGACCCAGAGTTTCAACATCATTGGAATAATTTAATCACACACCCAGAAATGGTTGCAACTCTAGTTTCTCCAGGATGATTCTGTTTCTACTTTGACATCAAGTTCCCAGCATTGAAAGGTAGACTTTGACTCAAGCCTGTAATCCCAGCACTTTGGGAGGCTGAAGCGAGAGGACTGCCTGAGCCCAGGGGTTCGAGACCAACCTGGGCAACTTGGTGAGACCTTGTCTCTATGATATATCAAAAAATTAGCCAGGCATGATATTGCCCACCTATAGTTTCAGCTACTTGGAAGGCTGAGGCAGAAGGATCACCTGAGCTCAGTAGGTCGACGCTGGGGTGGCCGTGAGCATGCCTCGTCCTCCAGCTTTGGTGACAGAGTGAGACTCCGACTCAAAAAAAAAAAAAAAAAAAAAAGAGGCAGACTTTTATTAATCCCCAACAGGACAGCCCCTTTCTGGGTACCTGCTTTATACAAGGAGCCCAGTTGCTGTTTTTAGTTACATACAAAGTCATTATCCTTTCAGCCATTAAGTACCCTCCTATGGGTCATTTGGCTTCAACTCTCATTCACCACTCTAATTTTGAATTCCCCCTTCATTTCTGGCACCCAGAGATTTTCTTTTCTTGCCTTTAGGTTCTGTTGTATTTTTATTTAAGTAAATGAGTGACAGAGAGGAGAACACTGTATTCGAGAGCATCACTAGAGATTAGGCTGCCGACCCAGTGTCAGATTCAAACTCTGACATTCACTAGTTGTGTAGCCTAGACAAAGTTACTGGTCTCTGTACTTCAGTTTCCTGTTTAAAATCAGGATAATGGCATTTGCTTCAAAGAGTAATGGTGAAAGTTAGATAAATTAATACAATTGTACTTAGAACAATTCATGGCATATAGTAAATACTCAGTAAATGTCATCATTATCATTATTTGAAATTTAATGTTTTTATATGTTTCAAGTCGGGAGTGGTTTCCACCATCTTCTTTTTTTATTTTTATTTTTTGAGTTGGAGTCTCATCCTGTCGCCCAGACTGGAGTGCAGTGGCCGCTCCCGGCCACTGCAGCCTCGACCTGCTGGGCTCCGGCGATCCTTCTGCCTCAGCCTTCCAAGTAGCCAGAATTACAGGCCTACGCTACCATGCCTGGCTGATTTTTTTATTTATTGTAGAGATGAGGTCTCACTGCCCAGGTGGGTCTCGAACCTGCGGGCTCAGGCAATCCACTCACCTCAGCCTCCCAAAGGCGCGGGATTACAGGCTGAGCCACCGAGCCCGGCTCCACCATCTTCTTAATCCAACATATTGCTGGGAAACAAGTTTAGACTCAAAAGTTGGGTCAAATTATAAATAAACAGAGAGAAGAAGCACATTATAGCCAATGGGAGCAGTGAAACTAAGGCATGGAAATGGGAATTCCTGACAAGTTCAGAGAAAGACACGTAGCACAATTTGGCTAGAGATATTTGCTACTCCATGGACAATATCATTGGCATCATCGAGGAGCTTATTAGAAATGAAGAATCTTGGGCTCCACTCCAAACTTACCGAATTAGAATCTGCATTTCAACTTGATTCCTTGGTATTAGGGTTATTCATATGACCTATGAATGAGTATTTGCGGACTGCTGAAAGGAAGACAAAGAGGTAAAGTCAGGAGATCAAGGAAACTCCTCTGCTGCTTTAGTTTTAAATTTTAGTCCTTGATGGGAATTGCATAATAATTCTAATTCTAATATATGTTACTTAAAGACTGTAATAACGCCATTTATTTAATACAAATAGTACTTCCACATCCTAAAAAAGCTTCCAGTGATTATTAGAAACATTAATTATAACTTTAATGTAAACAAAAGCCCACTATTTGGATTTTGTGATGGTATAGATTAGTGGGAATTTATTTATCAACAGGAAAACATAAACTGTGGGGCATACAATGGACACTACTCAGCAAGAAGAAACAAACTCTTCATATACAGTAGAATGAATGACTCTCAAATAATATGAATAAACAGTATGAATGAATCTCAAAACATTGTGCTGAGTGAAATAAGTCTTGCACAAGGGTATGAAGTTCTATAACAACTAAATCTGAAACCATCACACAGTTAACAAGAATGACATATCAGTTTCTGGATAGAAATAGTCATAATTAAGCATTAATTGGGCTGCATTTTGGCCTACTTCCTTGTAGCATCTTACTAACTGGCAGTACTAGATACTGACCATTGGCATTCCCACTGTTCCTATAGGTAGGATCTCTGACATTAGAATCACAGGCTTTTGTTTAAGAGCTGCTCAAGATATTCTTCACCTTCTGAATTCTAGCAGAAGGGCTGATATTCACAAATATGAAGACCTCACAGAAAAACCAAATCATCATACAGATGCAGTTTCATCATCTCTTCATCCCATGACTTCACCCTGCATTCTTCGACTAATCAATGATCCCCACACCTTGGCCCACTCCAAATCCTTTAATATTCCAACCTAACCGGGCGTAGTGGCTCACTCCTGTTATCCCAGCACTTTGGGAGACTGAGGTGAGAAGATTCCCTGAGCCTATGGGTTTGAGACCAGCCTGGGCAACATGGTGAGACCTCATCTCTATAATAAATCAAAAAAATTAGTCGGGCATGGTGGTGCACGCCTGTAGTTCCGGCGACTTGGAAGGCTGAAGTGGAAAGATAATTTGAGCCCAGCAGGTCGAGGTTGTGGTGGCCATGAGTGTGCCACTCCACTACAGCCTGGGTGACAGAGTGAGACTCCAACTCTAAAAAAAAAAAAAAAAAGATCCCGAGCTCCAAACTCCTTGGAGAGGCTGTCTCCTCGTTTGGCAGTCTTATGATTAAAACTCTTTGTCTGCCACAACCCTTGGTGTCAGAGTATTGACTTGCCACACCTTCGGTAACTGACCTATTACAGTCACGTTTTGATGGATAAATGGAATGGTTAGTTACATGACAAAGCAAATATACCAAAATGTTATCTGCAGAATATAGAAGGCGGGTATATACACAATTCATTCAACTGATCTCCATATTTTAAATCTGTCATAATAAAATATTGAGTGAGAGGAAGCAAATGACAGAAAAACATAAAATCACAATTTTATTTTAAAAATATATAAAATGTATTGTAGAGGACTTATTTGTACATGCATAGAAAAAGCTATGGAAGGCTACACACTAAGCTGTTAATAGTGTTTACCATTAAAAATAGGATTCAGAGCCAGGCTCGGTGGCTCAGCCTATAATCCCATGCCTTTGGGAGGCTGAGGTGAGTGGATTGCCCTAGCCCGCGGGTTCAAGACCCGCCTGGGCAGCAAGACCTCATCTCTACAATAAATCAAAAAATCAGCTGGGCGTGGTAGCGCATGTCTGTAATTCTGGCTACTTGGAAGGCTGAGGCGGAAGGATCACCGGAGCCCAGCAGGTCGAGGCTGCGGTGGCCGGGAGCGGCCACTGCACTCCAGTCCGGGCGACAGAGTGAGACTCCAACTGAAAAAAAAAAATAGGATTCAGGATAGGAACAAGGAACTTTCACTTTTTCAAACTTCTCTACTATTTTTCTGAATATTTTTACAATAAGCATGTATAATTTTACGATAAAACTAATGCAAATATAAAGACATTTCATATTCAAATAGAATCCCTTAAGTTTTCATTAAACTATTATATATATGCTTGTTATCTTAACAAGCAACCTCTAAATTTATGCACCATAAAAGTAACTTTAGGCCGGGCATGGTGGCTGACGTCTGTAATCCCAGCACTTTGGGAGGCGAAGGCAAGAGGTTTGCCTGAGCCCAGGGGTTCAAGACCAGCCTGGGCAACATGGAGAGACTTCATCTCTACAATTAAAAAAAATCAAAAAATTATCTGGGTGTGGTGGTGCACACCTGGAGTTCCAGCTAGAAAGCTGAGGCAGAAGGATTCCCTGAGCCCAGAAGGTTGAGGCTGCAGTGGCCGTGAGTGTGTCACTGCACTCCAGTTTGGGTGACAGTAAGACTCCAACTAAAAAAAAAAAAAAGATAAAGTTCTGACTGAACACAGTGGCTCATGCCTGTAATCCCAGCACTTAGGGAGACTGAGACAGGTGAATCACTTGAGGCCAAGAATTCAAGAATAGCCTGGACAACATAGTGAGAACTTGTGCCTATAAAAAAAATAAAATAAAATAATTAGCCAGTCAGGATGGTCTGAGCCTATAGTCCCGGCTACTTGGGAGGTTGAAGCAGAAGGATCACTAAGCCCAGGAGTTTGAAGCTGTGATGAGCCATGATTGTGTCACTGCACTCCAGCCTGGGAGATAGAATGAGACTCTGACTCAAATAAATATATAATAATAAAAATATAAAGTTCTGCACTTGCCCTCAATAAATCTCAGACCAAATTAGCCCTAATCTAGTTCACTAAATTTTTTATGAAAATACTGCCAGTTTTAGGCTTTATCTCAGGTAGGAGTCTACAGGATATGAATGTAATACAGTGGCCCTCTGTATCCAAGGTTCTGCATCCTTGGAACCAACCAACCATGAATCTAAAATATTTTAAAACACACAATAAAAAATATTACAAATTTCAAAAAAGACAGTACAACTATTTACATAGCATTTACATTATGTTAGGTATTATAAGTGATCTATAAATTATTTAAAGTATTATGGGAGGATGTGTGTAGGTTTCATGTAAATATTATACTATTTATATCAGGGAGTTGAGATTCCTTGAATATTGGTACCATGGGGGTCCTGGAACCAATCTCTCGTGGATACCAAGGAATAGCTGTATTCTTCCTTATGTATAAGATAATGTCATTTTCACTAGTTAACAGATAAGGGATTCAGTACATTCATCTCTGTAGGAGTATTTTTAAATGTACCTGAATTTGTTTTCATCAGGCATGGTAAAACAAGCAGATAGGGAGATGACTCATGAAGAAAGAAGATTTTATAGTCACGGATTTCAAGAAACAGGAGGTAAGCCATGCCATGGAAGACCACACAGGGAATTACTAGGGATGGTCAGGAAGCAGAAGGAATGAAGGGGAAACGTTGTCAAGAGTTTATTATGGTTTCCGTAAGCACATTCGAGGCAGGGTAAGCAGGCTCAGGATTGGCTAATTCGAATAATTTCAGAGGGCTCTGGGGTGCAGGGGCTATCTGGAGTTGTCTGGTACCTGGCCCCAGGGTGGTTAGGGCAGGCAGATAGTGGACTATAGCGCAAGACCTCTATAAAGGAGGGAGCTGAAATTGGTTGGTTTGCATACGAGAGGTGTGCTTTTCTATCTCTAGGAATTAGCTGACCCTAGGAGGGGCAGTCCCTCTCTAGGCAGCAAAGCCCCAGATGCTAGAATATCAGGAATACAGAAAATATAAAATATAATTAACACAAGGGCAAGAGGGGAGATGCTATTTGTACATAAGTGTACACATACCAATAATGCTGTAGTAAGTAAAAAGCACAAAATATGTGCAATTGGGAGAAATATATATTCATATAATGTAAGTTCAGGGAGTACTATGGTACTTGCATTTCTCCCAATAATCTGATAATTAAGCTCCTGAAACTGAGCTTCAAGAATTAAACTTCTATATTGAAATGGCATGGTGACAACTGGCTGATCATTATGAAGTGGTATATTTAACTCATGATGAAGTACACCTAAACCATGAAGCTTACTAGTTCAAATGGTTGGAAGAGCATATTGTATTTTTAATATTATCAGTGTTCCCTTATAACCAAATGCCTTTAAAATTTTACTAATGTTTTACTCTGTTTTATTAATTGATGGCTAAATTATGTCTTACAAGAATTGTGACAAACAGAATAAAAAAATAAGTGCTTTAGAATCAGCAACAAAATAATAATGACAAAAAAATAGATAATGACAGGTGTTCTTTTATGAGGTGACTTTAAAATTATATGTTAAACTGGGTGCGGTGGCTCACAACTGTAATCCCAACACCTTGGAGACCAAGGCCAGAGGACTGCTTGAGCCCAGGAGTTCAAAATCAACCTGGGCAACATAGCAAGACTTCGTCTCTACAAAAAAAAAAAAAAAAATCAGCCAGGAGTGGTGGCACACACCTGTAGTCCCAGCTACTTGGGAGGCTGAAGAGGGAGGATTGCTTGGGTCCAGGAGTTCAAGGCTGTGGTGAGCTGTGATCGTGTTACTGCCTTCCAGCCTGGATGATAGAGACTCTGACTTAAAAAATAAAAAATAAATAAATTATATGTCAGGTGAGTGTGTTATATTTT
The DNA here is from genome assembly GCA_027257055.1 of Cephalopachus bancanus. Lineage (NCBI taxonomy): Eukaryota > Metazoa > Chordata > Mammalia > Primates > Tarsiidae > Cephalopachus > Cephalopachus bancanus. The sequence continues at coordinate 2,138,411 of JAPVLO010000226.1, forward strand.
TGTCAGTATGTTGCTTCTAATTAAACAAATGAAAAGGCAGAAAAGTAGACTTACCTATAAATGTGAGTTTGTGAGCACAATAATAATCTTAAACAGTAATACAGAAAAAATACCTTAAGTATGTCTGTCTCAACTTTGAATAATCATGAACTGAAATGGACAGTCTGAGTCGTCTGAGCTCAGGAGGTCAAGGCTGCTGTGAGCTCTCATGATTGTGCCACTGCACTCCAGCCTGGGCAACAGAGTGAGAGCCCCCAACACACACACACAATTAACTCAAAATAGATTACAAACTTAAATGTAAGAACTGAAACTATAAAACTCTTTTAAAAAAACCATAGAAGTAAATGTTCTTGATCTTGAGTTAGAGAATAGTTTCTTAAATATAACATCAAAAGCACAAGCAATAAAAAAATAGGTAAAATTAACTCCGTGAAAACAACATTTTAGTGTTTCAAAAAATACCATCAAGAAAGAGAGAAAACTCATAGAATGGGAGAAAATACTTACAAATCATATATCTGTTAGGGGATTTGTATTAAAATATTAAAAATATATTTTTAAAAACTCTTACAATCTAATAACAAGATAAAAACCACAACTTTAAAAAAAGCATCTGCTGGGCTCAGTGGCTCAGCCTGTAATCCCGCGTCTTTGGGAGGCTGAGGTGAGTGGATTGCCTGAGCCCGCGGGTTCAAGACCCGCCTGGGCAGCGAGACCTCATCTCTACAATAAATCAAAAAATCAGCCGGGCATGGTAGCGCATGCCTGTAATTCCGGCTACTTGGAAGGCTGAGGCGGAAGGATCACTGGAGCCCAGCAGGTCGAGGCTGCGGTGGCTGGGAGCGGCCACTGCACTCCAGTCTGGGCGACAGAGTGAGACTCCAACTCAAAAAAAAAAAAAAAAAGGCATCTGAAAAGATATTTCTCCAAAGAAAATATACAAATGAACACAAAGCACATAAAAAGACGCCCAGCATCATTAGCTACCAGGGAAATGTAAATCAAAATCAACATGAGATACCACATCATACCCACTAGAATGGCTATTAAAAAAGACAGAAAGCCAGATGTAGTGACTTATTCCTATAATCTCAGCACTTTGGGAGGCTGAGACAGGAGGATTGCTTGAGCCCAGGAGTTCAAACCTCCTGGGCAACATAGCAAGATCTCATCTCTACAAAAAAAAAATCAAAAAATTAACTGGATGTGGTGGCACGCACCTGTAGCCCCAACTACTCAGGAGATTGAGGCAAAAGGGTTGCCTGACTCCAAGAGGTAAAGGTTGCAGTGAGCTATGATTGTGCCACTGCACTCCACCCTGGTAACAGAGTGAGATCCTGACTCAAAAAAAAAAAAAAAAAAAAAGACAGATAATAACAAGTGTTGGTGAGAAGCTGGAGAAATTGGCACTCTCATACACTGCAGCTGGGAATACTAAACAGTACTGCCACTTTGGAAAATAATCTGGCAGTTCCTTAAAAGGTTAAGTTATCACATGATCCAGTGATTTCAATCCTAGGTATATACTCAAGAAAAATGAAACATATGTCCACATAAAAACTTGTACATGGATGTTAATAGCAGTATTGTTCATAATAATCAACAAACAAGGACAACCCAAATGTCCATCATTTGGTGAATGAATGAACAAAATGTGGCATGTCTATACGATGGAATAGTATTCAGCCTAAAAAGGAATGAAACATTGCTACATGCTTCGAATAAACTTCAAAAACATTGTGTTAAGTGAAAGAGGCCAGTCACAAAGGCCACATATTTGTGATTTATTTATATGAGATGTCTGGAATAGGCAAATCCAAGAAGACGAAAATAGCTTAGTGATTGCCAATGCCTAAGGGAATGACTGTTAATGGGTACAGGGTTTCCTTCTAGAGCCAAGAAAATGCTCTAAATGGACAATGATGATGATTACACAACTCTGTGAAGATACTAAAACCCACTGGGTTGTATTTAAGCTTTAAAAGGGTGAATTTTGTGTCATGTGAATAAGAAAGCTGTTATTTAAAAAGCACACTCTGGGGACACATTGTCTGGTACACAGAGTGACCTTCAGATCTGTGCTGGTGGCAAGAGGGAACCAACAACTGCAAGTCCAGTATCTGCTGCTGAAGACACACCAGCAGTTTCTAATTTTATACTGCCCTATATTTTGCTGCGAGTTTCGTAGTTTTTGATAATGCTGTATGAGAGGCCAAAACAGAAATGCCTTTCTGTTTTATTATAACAGCTAAACTGGGAAATAAACTCACCAATTGCTTTTTTAAAAAAAGAAAATGAGCTAAAAACAACATAGATGTAAGTGGAGCTTAAATAAACCTTTGCTCGGTAAAATGAATGTTTCACAGGAGAGGGAGAGTTTGGTAATATAAATAGTTTAAAGTGTTATATTATTTTAAAGAGCATTTTGTTTCATTTACTGTAGATGGCCAAACATCATTTTAAAACATATGGTAAATCTGTTGGATAGTAAAAGGAAATGACATCTTGTTTCCATTTTTCTACTCCTTCTAGTTTATCTCTTTATTGTAAATCATTTTCCATTGTGGGAGGATATTAAATTTAAATCAAACTGAGGAGGAAAAAAGCAGTAGCTATTTCATAAATTCATGTTTCTTAGTATTTTTGCCTCTTACAGCTATTTTATGAAGAATACTACGGTCCTCTCAGTTAATATTTTTAAAGATTTTTCTCAAATTTGTCTATTCTTCCTGTATTGGAACAAATTGGAATTTTTTTCCTTGAGCAAACATTTCCTTTTATGGGCCAAGAAACTTATTTACAGTAAGAAACAAAAGATTTATGTAACTATTATAGAAACACTTTAATAAATTTTAATACTCTTTCATGAGAAAAGATCTGGAATTGGTAAGCATTTGAGAAATTACATTAAGTCTGATTTGTAAAGATAAATAATAATTGACATGTATAGTGTTTACCATGACTTCAGACTAATCTAAGTGCTTTACAAGAGAGTATATGTATACACATTCACACATATATGTGCATATAAATGTATGTGTATTCCTAACAGTTATGTAAATAAATAAAAATTCTTCACCATAACCACATTAAGATGAGGAAACTAAGATCCAGCAGGGTTAAATAATCTGTCCAAGCCGATCTCAAGGAAGTTTGGCCTCACATCCATGGTTTTTTGTTTTTTGGTTTTTTTTTGAGTCGGAGTCTCACTCTTGTTATCCAGGTCGGAGTGCAGTGGCATACTCATGGCCATAGCAGCCTCAACCTGCTGGGTTCAGGTAATCCTTCTTCCTCAGCCTTCCAAGTAGCTGGAACTACAGGCACGTACCACCATGCCCAGCTAATTTTTTGATTTATTGTAGAGATGAGGTCTCGCCAAGTTGCCCAGCTGGTCTTGAACCCGTGAGCTCAGTCAATCCTCTCACTTTGACCTCCCAAAGTGCTGGGATTATAGGCATGGGCCACCATACCTGGCCACAGTCCATGTTTTTGATAATTATGTTATGAGATTGGGCGCAGAGGCTCATGCCTCACGCCTGTAATCCCAGCACTTTGAGAGGCTGAGGCAGAAGGACTGATTAAGGCCAGGAGTTCAAGATCAGCCGGGGGCAACATAGCGAGACTTTGTCTTTAAAAAAAATTTAAAAATAAACTGGGCATGATGGCATGTTCCTGTCGTCCCAACTACTTGGGAGACTAAGGCAGGAGGATCCTCTGAGCCCAACAGGTAGAGGCTAAAGTGAGCTATGACTGTGCCACTGCACTTCAGTTTGGGTGACAGAGTAAGACCCTGACAAAAAAAAGAAAGACAGATAATAACAAGTGTTGGCAAGAATGTGGAGACCAGCCTGGTCAACATAGTGAAACCTTGTCTCTACAACAAAATAAAAAAATTAGCCAGCGTGGTGGCATGTGCCTATAGTCTCAGCTAATCAGGAAGCTGAGGCAGAAGGATCACCTGGGCACAGAAGGTCGAGTCTGATGTGAACTGTGATCATCATGATCATGCCACTGTACTCCAGCGTGGGTGATGGAGTGAGACTCCAACTAAAAAAAAATTATGCTATGTGAGTACCAAGAACTCTGAGGAGAACATTAAAGAAGCCAATAAATCCTGCCTACCCTGTGTAAAACACCAAGTGCTTCCTTTAGTCATGGGATACATCTAAAGTTTATAAAGTTCTACAAGAAAGGGGGTAGCTGGGCATGGTGGCTCACGGCTAAAATCTCAGAATTTTAGGAGGCCAAGGTGGGAAGATTACTTGCACCCAAGCGTTCGAGACCAACCTGAGCAACATAGCGAAACCTCATCTCTACAAAAAATTTACAAATTAGCCAGACATGGTGGTGCAAGCCTGTAGTCCCAGTTACTCGGGAAGCTAAAGTAGAAGACTTGTCTGAATTCAGGATGTTGAGGCTATGGTGAGCCGTGATTGTGCCACTGCACTCCAGCCTGGGTGACAGAATGAGACTCTGTCTCAAAAAAAAAAAAAAAGAAAGGAGTGACTAATTTGTTTTTGAACCCTCTTTGATCTATGACAAAACTCTCCAGCTTTAATGACTGATTTTAAGATTTCAAACAATTTTCAAGCTAAAGTATATTACTTTAGGATAAAAAATAAATACATTTAAGGTAATGCACTAAAAATAGGTTAATAAATCCATGCCTTCATTTTCCAGAAGGATAAGCCACATGACAGAAATTAATTTTTATATAAGAAATATAACTATCTTGATAATTTCCATGAATTTTTGGATAAAAAAGGAAAGGAAAACATACTTTGGAAGATTATAATCAACACCATACAACTAATTACTTTGGACAATTCCCAAAAGACTTTTTTTATTTTAGGAGAGAGACAAAAATTTCCTCCCTATACTCATTATACATTTCTTTTTTATTTTTATTTTTTGAGTTGGAGTCTCACTCAGTCGCCTAACCTGGAGTGCAGTGGCCGCTCCCAGCCACCGCAGCCTCGCCCGCTGGGCTCTGGTGATCCTTCCGCCTCAGCCTTCCGAGTAGCCAGAATTACAGGCATGCGCTACCATGCCCGGCTGATTTTTTTTTTTTTTAATTTATTGTAGAGATGAGGTCTCACTGCCCAGGCAGGTCTCGAACCCTCAGGCTCAGGCAGTCCACTCACCTCAGCCTCCCAAAGGCGTAGGATTACAGGCTGAGCCACCGAGGCCAGCTTCATTATACATTTCTAAGTCAACAAAATAATTTCTGATTGATTTTACTTAAGACATCAACTCTAGAACCAGACTGTTCTATGATAAATTTCTTTAAAACATGCATTTAAAACCTGTCCATCTTGTGCCAGTTTCAACTGATTGATAGTAGAAGCCTGGAATTCTGTATTAAGAAGGAATCTGAGACTGAGTCCAGGTTGAACAAGAGTGACTTTTATATCAACCGTCAATATCTGTCATGAGTATGGGTAAGCAGAGGGGTAACATAAGTGCTACATATTTACCATCCCTCAACTAGTGGATATAATTTCTGTAAATTTAAAAAAAGATTAATTATAGTTTTTATCCTCATGGAACTTAGAATAAAACTGGGAATATAATTTAAATAATACCAAACATCTCAATCAAACGAGGATTGAAAAAAAAAGGTCAAATCAATAAAGACCATTTTAAATATTTTAAAAAATACCATTTTATTGTTCCCCAAATAAAAAACTAACACTTCAAGTTACTACTCAAATGTTTAGGAAATGAATTCCAGAGCCATCAGCCATGTCACCTGAGTGTGAAAGAGAAAGGAAATAAAATTTTGTTTTAAAGGAAACAAGCTGGGCCCAGGAGCAGTGACTCACACCTGTAGCCCCAGCGCTTAGGGAAGCTGAGGTGGGAGGACTGCTTGAGGACCAGAGTTTGAGACTAGACTGGGCAACACAGTGAGACCTCATCTCTACAAAGAATAAAAAAATTAGTCAGGGATGGTGGCTCACCTCTGTAGCCCCAGTTACTCAGGAGGCTGAGGCAGAAGGATTGCCTGAGCCCAGGAGACTGAGGCTGTGGTGAGCCATGATCATGCCACCATACTCTAGCCTGGGTGACAGAGTGAGAGACTCCAACTATAAATAAATAAATAAATGAAGGAAGGAAGGAAGGATGCAAGCAAGCAAGCAAGCTGGGACCAAGATGTAAAGAAAATAAGAGACAAGAAGAAAGGAAAAATATTATATGAGGAAAGGGAGAAAGCAAAATTTTCCTATCTAGGATAGGTTTTAAGAAAACATATCTATTACTTCTCAGGAAGTAGATTAAAAAAAGAAATAAAAAGTATTCCAAACTTGGAAATAAGCAGAAGAGATTACTGGGGTCCTTTCATGGAATGCAGGGTGTCATTTAGACCCTCTGGGAATTATCTGATTATGTAGGGGTGTGCATCTTAATTTGACTTTCAATCAGTTAGGTTATTTTACACCTTTATAAGGGTAGTGATTAACTTGTAGAAAACTGATATGATGCAAATAATTCCTGTCAGAGAACAATGCAAATGATTCTTATCCTTAGCAACACAAATGCAAATCTGGTAGAGGTTTAATTGCTTTCCATTTGGTAAAAAATATAATGCCAAATATTATATCCTCTGTCATATAGGAATTTGCATCAATTAGCAAATTTTTTTCAACATTCCTTTGGTTGATTGACTAAAGTTTCTGTTCCTTGAAACTTTCTTTAACTCAACCTTAATATCTTACATGTTCTCTCATTAATTAATAAATTGAATAAAATATTTGAGGGCCATTGCCTTGCTAGACTCTGGTGTGGCCGTGCTTCTGGGCTTTGGCTCCCTCCCCCACCTTGGGGAGGTGAATCTTCTCTTTCTCTTCCTCTCACTAATTTACTTTAAAGAAACTATATTTTCTAATTTTAAAAAAATTGACATATTTTCTGTTTATATTTGTGTAAGAGTAATGTTTGTAATTTATATTTCTATAAGATCTATGTAGGAAAGTAATGATTAGCTAAATAAGCAGAAGAAAAGAAGACCCAGAAGACTAGATTCATTAATAATATGTTAACAAGAACACAACAAAGGAATGTCACCATACATACTGTTGACCCTTTGTATCTGTGGATTTTGCATCTGTGATTTCTATATTTGTGGTTTCATCCAACCAAGGATTGAAGACACTAGGAGGAAAATTTTTAAAAAGGATGGCTGTGTCTATACTAAGTATGTACAGACTTTTTTGTAGTCATTATTCCCTAAACAACACAGTATAACAACTACTTATATAACATTTACATTGTATAATACTTATAAGTAATCTACAGGTAATTTAAAGTATACAGGTGGATGTGTGTAGGTTATATGCAAATATTATACCATTGTATATAAGGGACTTAAGTATTCATAGATTTTGGTATTCACAGGGGTTCCTAGAAACCAGTCCCCTGCAGATAACAAGGGATGACTGTATTCACTCTTTGCTAGGATGACAAAATGGTGACTGAGCATTCACTACTCTCTAAGGCTGTGCTTGGGCCTACGTGGGTGACTATGTAGGTGTCTCCCTTTTCACAGCAATTTCTGAAGCTGTATGGTTCACAAAGTAGTCACAGCTTGCCTGTAAAGAAAGTCTATCAAAGTACAGAAGTCAGTAGAATGTAGTAATATGGAAGCTTAGGGAAGAAAGAGTCTGGGAGGTGAAAATAACTCCTAGTATAGAATGCTGCAAAAATGTCAGGCAAGATAAGGTTTGAAAAGCAACCATTCATCCATTTACCCCATAAACATTTATTGGTTACTTAGTACATGCCAAGAACTGTAATAGGCATAGGTTACAGTAATTAAACAAAACCAAAATAGTCCCTGCTGACATTCAGTATAGAAGAGACAGACGTTAAATGACTAATTTAAGAAATAAGTATTTCAAGAGTCCAGTGCCAGCCAAGATAGAGTAGTCCACAAAAGCCTATCTCTACTGCTGATATACCTAAATACTCTGGAGCAAATAAAGCAACTACCAGCACTGAAAAGCAAACTCTGAAAAGTAAACAAAAATAGAGTCAGCCTTCAAGCAGGGACCCATGCGGGAGCGAGTTTTCCATGTGTTGTGTGTTTTACTTGAGGGCAAGCACACTGTGAGTTGTGGCAGTGGCAGTGTAGATAGCTAAAAACTCCCAGAAAAGCCTGTCTGTGTAGATCGAGGTACTCAGAAACAGGTCCCTGGGTTTCAAAGAGTTGTAAGGGAAAAGTCTCTTTTTTTCTCCCCTTCTCTCTTTTGCTACAGCTGTGACAGTAGCACAGACAACTAAAACTCCTAGAGAAACGCCATCATTCCAGCTATAAGACAGAGGCAGGAAGTTGAGAAGACTCCCCAAGTAGGAAGGTTAGCCTTTTTTTTTTTTTTTTTTTGAGTTGCTCAGGCTGGAGTGCGGTGACACACTCACAGCCACTGCAACCTCGACCTGCTGGGCTCAGGTGATCCTTCTGCCTCAGCCTTCCAAGTAACTGGAACTACAGGCGTGCAACACCATCCCAGCTAATTTTTTGATTTATTGTAGAGACGAGGTCTTGCCAAGTTGCCCAGGCTGGTCTCGAACGCCTGGGCTCTGGCAATCCTCTCGCTTCGGCCTCCCAAAATGCTGAGATTACAGACTTGAACCACTGTGCCCAGTTAGGTTCTCCTACTTCTATGTACAAACCAGAATATGCCCAAGGTTCATTCCTGAGGTGCATATACACAGAACGCCTCAACACAGCTTAGCAAAGGCCTTGAAAACTGAACAATATAAAGCACAGCACAAGTTCAAAACCAAGCCCTGAGGTGCACAGACAGATGTAGGACAGATCCTAGTTAGCATAGCACAGATTTTGAAACGTGTTCTGAGATGGGCTCAGTGACTCAGCCTGTAATCCCGCACTTTGGGAGGCTGAGGTGAGTGGATTGCCTGAGCCCGAGGGTTCGAGACCCACCTGGGCAACTTGGCGAGACCTCATCTCTACAATAAATCAAAAAAATTAGCTGGGTGTGGTAGTGTGTGCCTGTAGTTCCAGCTACTTGGAAGGCTGAGGCGGAAGGATCACCAGAGCCCAGCAGGTCGAGGCTACAGTGGCTGGGAGCAGCCACTACACTCCAGTCTGGGTGACAGAGTGAGACTCCAACACACACACACAAAAAAACCGAAAAGTGTTCTGACACCGGAACCTACAGAGAAGGTGGAGGGGGAAACAAGCAAGACAGATCTGATAGTCTCAATCTAACCAGGATGGCTGACTGCTGAACCCAATAAAAATTAGCATTCTCTGGAGAATTTTAACAGGACCCAGAGACTCATAAAACAATATAAAAATGTTCAGGATACAAATTGGCATTATTCAACATATACAGCATCAGGAAAAAGTAACTAGTTCTTAAGGGAAAAGACAATTGATAGATATCAATGCCAAGATGATGAAATTGTCAAAGGCTTTTCAAACAGCTATTATCATCATGTTCCATAGGTAAAAGTGAAAATGCTTGAAATGAATGGAAAGATTTAAGGTCTCAACAGAGAAAAAGAACCAAACACAAATTTTAAAACTGAAAAATATATCTGAAATAAAATATTTCATAGCTGGGTATGATGGCTCATGCCTGTAGTCCCAGCTACTCAGGAGGCTGAGGTAGAAGGATTGCTTAAGTCTAGAAGTTTCCAACCCAGACAACTTGGAGAGACCTCATCTCTACAATAAAATTTTTTTAAAAATTTTTAGCCAGGCCTGGTGGCACACACCTGTTAGTTCCAGCTTCTTGGAAGAATGAGGCGGAAGGATTACCTGAGCCCAGCAGGTCTAGGTTGTGGTGGCGGTGAGCATGCCACTGCACTCCAGCCTGGGTGACAGTGAGACTCCGACTCAAAAAAAAAAGTCTAGGAGTTTGAGGCTATAGTGAACTATGATTGTACCACCACACTCTAGCCTGAGTGACAAGGGTAAGACCCTGTCTCTAAGGAAAAAAAAAACTGAAGTAGATGATATAAATAACACAATAGCCGGGCGCAGTGGCTCATGCCTCTCTAAAATAAATTTAAAAATTAGTCACATGTGGTGGTACACGCCTATGGTTCCAGCTGCTTGAAAGGCTGAGGCAGAAGGATCACCTGAGCCCAGCAGGTGAAAGCTGCGATGGCCATGAGCATGCCACTACACTCCAGCCCGGGTGACAGAGTGAGATACCTACTACTACTACTACTACTACTAATAATAATAATAATAACACAATAAAGACTATAAATAGAAGAAAGAATCAGTGAAGAAAGATCAGTAGAAATTATCCAATTTGAAGAACAGAGAAAAAAGATTAAGAATAAAATGAACAGAGAGTCTCAGGAACCCATCAGACAATCAGATGGTCTAACATTCATGTCACTGGAGTTCTAGGAGTGGTGCATTCATTTCCTAAAAATGTTATATCAAATTACCACAAACATGGTGACTTAAAACAACAGAAATTTATTTGCTCAAATTCTAGGGGCCAGAATCTGCAATTAAAGAGTCAGCAGAAGCTAAGCATGGTGGTTTACATCTGTAATCCCAACACTTTGGGAGACAGAGGCAGGAGGATTACTTAAGCCCAGTACTTTAAGACCAACCTAGGCAACATAGCAAGACCTCATCTCTACAAAAAAATAAAAAAACTAGCCAGGTTTGGTGACATGTGCCTGTAGTCCCTGCTACTCAGGGGCTGAAGTGGAAGGATCACCCGAGCCCAGGAGGTCAAGGCTGTGGTGAGCTATGATCACTCCAGCCTGGACGACAGAGTGCGACTCTGCATCAAAAAAAAAATAATAATAATAATAATTACCATATGATCCAACAATTCCACTTCTGGATATATATCCAAAAGAACTGAAAGCAAAATCTCAATATCAATAAATATTTTTATATTCATAGTAGCATTATTCACAAAAGACGGAAGAAACCCTAGTATCCATTGACAGATGAACAGATAAAATGCCTTATGTACAAACAATGGAATATTATTCAGTCTTAAAAAGGAAGAAAATTCTGATACATGCTAATACATGGGTGAAACTTGCATATTATGCAAAGTTAAATAAGTCAGTCATAAAGACAAATACTGTATGATTTCACTTATACAAAGTACCTAGAGAAGTCAAATTCACAGCAACAGAAAGTAGCATGGTGTTCACTAAGGTTTGGGGGGACAGAGAATGGGGAGTTGTTTAATGGGTAGAGAGTTTCATTTTCACAAAAAGAAGAAGCTTTGACGATTCATTGAAAAGCACTGTAAATATACTTAACATTACTGTACTGTACACTTAAAATGGCTAAGATGGTCAATTTTATATTATATGTATTTTACCACAATTAAAAATTAAAAAGTAAAATATAGCTAAAAAGACAAAAAGTAAATTAAAATGAAACACTAAACTATTCAATGCCGGAGACCAGCTCCAACCGGGTTCAGGGTACCCCAAAGGTGGAGATGGCATCGGCGTTTGGGGGGAGGAAGAAAGAGAGAAGAGAGAGAGAGAGAGAGAGAGAGAGAGAGAGAGAAAGAGAGAGGAGAGAGAGAGAGAGAGAGAGAGAGAGAGAGAGAGAGAGAGAGAGAGAGAGAGAGAGAGAGAGAGAGAGAGAGAGAGACTGGACTCCAGTCTAGTGCAGAAGGCATTTAATGGGAATTACAACTGGTCTTTTATACACAGTTGGGTGTGTGAAGGGCGTTCCCCACCCACCAGATGTTCTTTCAGGTATAATCCCATAACATAATTGATGAAACCTTAATCCATTTATTCAACGTCAATAAATCCTAAGATCATGACCCAGAAGCCTGTGACCAATACTAAGGCTCTTAGATGTGATCTGAGTTTGAATTATAAGTTGTGTGAAAGCCAAAACTGCAGTTTGTGGAAGAATGGGAGCAATGAGCTTCTAAAGTTAGCTTGTGTTCGTCCTGGTCTCAGAGTTTTTATGTTTTCTTTTTTGAGTTGGAGTCTCACTCTGTCGCCCAGACTGGAGTACAGGGCCGCTCCCGGCCACCGCAGCCTCAACCTGCTGGACTCCGGCAATCCTTCCACCTCAGCCTTCCAAGTAGCCGGAATTACAGGCATGCACTACCACACCTGGCTGATTTTTTTTATTTATTGTAGAGATGAGGTCTCGCTGCCCAGGCGGGTCTTGAACCTGCGGGCTCAGGCAATCCACTCACCTCAGCCACCCAAAGGCGTAGGATTACAGGCTGAGCCACCGAGCCCGGCTAGAGTTTTTATGTTTTGAGTTCACAGGAACTTAATCTGGTTAGTGCTGAGTAGAAAGGGGGAGGAAATGGGGTCAATAGCTCCCGAACGCATCCTAGTGGTCTTGGGGTCAACAGCCCTTCCTGATCCCTAATGCTCAGTGGGCCTCCATGGCCGGCTCCCAACAATTCAAATAATCCAAAAGAGGGCAGAAAAGGTAAAACAAAGAAAAAAAAACAGGGAACAAACAGAAAATGCACAAGAAAAGGGTAAGCTAAGTCCAATCATATCAATTATTACAATAAATATAAATAGTTTAAACATGCCAATTAAAAGTAAAAAAGTAAAACTTATCAGATTGAATTGAAAAGAAAAGACTCAACTGAAATAAATAAGCAGGCCTCGATGGCTCAGTCTGTAATCCCAGCACTTTGGGAGGCCGAGGTGAGTGGATTGCCTGAGCCTGCAGGTTCGAGACCCGCCTGGGCAACTTGACAAGATCGCATCTCTACAATAAATCAGAAATTAGCTAGGCATGGTAGCGCACACCTGTAATTCCAGCTACTTGGAAGGCTGAGGTAGAAGGATCACCGGAGCCCAGCAGGTGGAGGCTGCAGTGGCCGGTAGCGGCCACTGCACTCCAGTCTGAATGACAGAGTGAGACTCCAACTCAAAAAAAAAAAAAGAAAGAAAATAAGCAATCCATAGACAGAATAAGAGTAAAGGAACAGAAAAAGATACAACTTGAAAAAAACTAATCAGGCCGGGCTCAGTGACTCAGCCTGTAATCCCAGTGCTTTGGAAGGCCAAGGTGAGTGGATTGCCGAGCCCGCGGGTTCGAGACCTGCCTGGGCAGAGAGACCTCATCTCTATAATAAATCAAAAAATCAGCCGGGCATGGTAGCACATGCCTGTAATTCCGGCAACTTGGAAGGCTGAGGTGGAAGGATCGCCGGAGCCCAGCAGGCGAGGCTGTGGTGGCTGGGAGCGGCCACTGCACTCCAGTCTGGGTGACAGTGTGAGACTCCAACTCAAAAAAGAAAAAAGAAAAAAACTAATCAAAAGAATTGGAGCTGTTGTGTGTTCTTAGGCATAAAGAGAGATACTACACAACTTTTTTTTAACAATTTACTTTTATTTTAATTTTTTTTAAATTTTTGAGTCAGGGTCTCATTCTGTCGACCAGGCTGGAGTGCAGTGGCATGATCACAGATCACCATAGCATCGACCTCCTGGCCTTAAGTAATCCTCCTGCCTCAGCCTCCCAAATTGCTGGGATTACAGGTGACCAACTACACCTGGCCATGTTACATGATGTCAAAAGGTAAAACAAAGAAAAAAAAACAGGGAACAAACAGAAAATGCACAAGTCACCAAGAAGACATAACAATCTCAAATGCATACAAAGCTAACAACAGATCTTCAAAAACTATATATATGAGGCAAAAATTGATAGAATGGAGAGGATATATTAAAAAATTCAAGGTCGGGCTTGGTGGCTCAGCCTGTAATCCCAGCCCTTTGGGAGGCCGAGGTGAGTGGATTGCCTGAGCCTGAGGGTTCGAGACCTGCCCGGGCAACTTGGCGAGACCTCATCTCTACAATAAATCAAAAATTAGTTGGGCGTGGTAGCGTGCGCCTGTAGTTCCAGCTACTTGGAAGGCTCAGGTGGAAGGATCCCCGGAGGCCAACAGGTCGTGGCTGCGGGGGCCAGAAGTGTGCCACTGCACTCCAGTCTGGGCGATGGAGTGAGACTCCAACTCAAAAATAAATAAATAAATAAATAAAAATAAATAAAAATAAAACACTCTTACCGAATAACAGCAGAACACACATTCTTTTCAAGTGCACCTGGAACATTCACCAAGGTTGATGATATTCTAAGTAATAATATAAATATTAAAAATTTAAATAATAAAAAGTATGCTCTCTAAACATCAGAATTAGAAAGCAATAATAGAAAGATATCTGGAAAACCCTGATATTTAGAAATTAACGCATTTTCAAATAACTCATGGGTTAAAGAAGCCCTAAGATAAGGCCAGGCAAGGTGGCTCAAGCCTGTAATCCCAGCTGTTTGGGAGGCTAAAGTGAGAGGATTGCCTGAGTCCAGAGGTTCAAGATCAGCCTGGGCAACATGGTGAGACCACATCTCTACAATAAGTCAAAAAATTAGCCAGGTGTGGTAGCATGCACCTATAGTTTTGGCTACGTGGAAGGCTGAGGTGAAAGGATTACCAGAGACCAGCAGGTCAACGCTGGGGTGGCCGTGAGTGTGCCACTGCACTCCAGCCTGGGTGACGGAGTGAGACTCTGACTCAAAAAAAAGAAGTTCTAAGACAAATAAGAAAATAGTTTGAATTGAATAACAACATATCAGAATTTATGATATTCAGCTAAATCAGTACTTAAGAGCAAACATAAAATTACATGCTTATAAGGAAAAAATAAAGGTGTCAAAATCAACTTTCCAAACTTCTACCTTTAGAAACCAGATTTTTAGCCGGGCTCGGTGGCTCAGCCTGTAATCCCGCGCCTTTGGGAGGCTGAGGTGAGTGGATTGCCTGAGCCCGCGGGTTCGAGACCCGCCTGGGCAGCGAGACCTCACCTCTACAATAAATCAAAAACTCAGCCGGGCATGGTGGCGCATGCCTGTAATTCCGGCTACTCGGAAGGCTGAGGCGGAAGGATCGCCGGAGCCCAGCAAGTTGAGGCTGCGGTGGCCGGGAGCAGCCACTGCACTCCAGTCTGGGCGACAGAGTGAGACTCCAACTCAAAAAAAAAAAAAAGAAACCAGATTTTTAAAAAGAGCAAATTGCTGGGCTCGGTGGCTCAGTCTGTAATCCCGCGCCTTTGGGAGGCTGAGGTGAGTGGATTGCCTGAGCCTGTAGGTTGGAGACCCGCCTGGGCAACTTGGCGAGACCTCATCTCTACAATAAATCAAAAACTAGCCAGGCTGGGCAGCGCACGCCTGTAGTTCCAGCTACCCGGAAGGCTGAGGCGGAAGGATCGCCGGAGCCCAGCAGGTCGAGGCTGCAGAGGCCAGGAGCGGCCACTGCACTCCAGTTGGGCGACAGAGTGAGACTCCAACTCAAAAAAATAAAAAAATTTAAAAAAATAAAAAGAGCAAATTAACATAAAGCAAGCAGAACAATCAATGAAATTAAAAACAGGAAAACAACAGAACATGAATAAAACCAAAATAAACCAAATTTCATTGAAAATATCAATAAAATGGATAAACTTTTAGCCATACTGAGCAGGAAAAAAAACAAAGAACACAAATTACCAATACAAGCAATAAAAGTGCCAACATTGGCTGGGCACAATGGCTCATGCCTGTGATCCCCAGCGTTTTCGGAGACCAAAGCAGGAGGATCACTTGAAGCCAGGACTTTGAGACCAGCCTAGGCAACACAGCGAGACCCCATCTCTACAAAAAATGTAAAAAGCAGCCAGGCATGGTGGTACATGCCTGTAGTCGCAGATATTCAGGAGACTGAGGCAGGAGAATCACTTGAGCCTGGGTGTTTGCAACTGCAGTAAGCTATGATTGTGCCATCGCACTCTAGCCTGAGCCATAGAGCAAGGGCCCATGTCTTTAAAAAAAAAAAAAAAAAAGTGCACTAACATCAATACAGACTCTACAGAGAATAAAAGGCTAATAAGGAAAAATTATAAACAACTTTATGTCAATTCCTTCAAGAGTACAAACTATCAAAGTTCATTTACAAATATGCCTGAATAATTCTATAACTATTAAAGAAATGGGAATTTGTAATTTAAAGCCTTTCCACAAAATTTTAAAAAATAGGCCAGATGGCTTCACTGGCAAATTCTACCAAGCATTTGAGTAAGAAATGATACTAATTCTATACAATCTCTTCTGAAATAGAAGGAGACAAAATACTTTCCAATTCAGGCCAGCATCATTCTGATACCCAAAACAGATAAAGACATTGTAAGAAAACCAGTATCTCCCATAAACATAGATGCATCCATCCTCCATAAAACATTTGTAAATTGAATGTAACATATAAAAAGGATAATACACTACAACTCAGTGGGGTTTATCCTGGAAATGTAAGGCTGGTTCAACATTTAAAAGTTAATTGATACATTTTACCATATCAACAGACTAGAGATGAAAAATTATATGACTTTTCAATAAACACAGAAAAAATAGTTGTCAAAATTCAATACCAGGCCCGGCGCAGTGGCTCACGCCTGTAGTCCCAGCAACTCGGCAGGCTGAAGCAAGAGGATTGCATGAGTTTGGGAGTTTGAGGCTACAATGAACTAGGATCAAGCCACTACACTCCGGCCTGAGAGACAGAGGGAGACCCTGTCTCTTAAAAAAAGAAAAAAAATGTTTAAATTCAATATCCACTCATGAAAAAAACTCTCATACAAAAGAAATACAGCTAACATAATGATAAAAGACTGAACGTTTTCTGCTTAAAACCAGGAATATGACAAGGATGTCTACTGTTGCTATTCCTATTCAGCATGGTACTAGCAGTTCCAATTAATACAACAAAGTGCAGCTGGGCACAGTGGCTCACACCTGTAATCCCAGCACTTTGGGAGGCTAAGGTGAGAGGACTGCTTGAGCCCAGGAATTCAAGACCAGCATAGGTAACATAGCAAGACCTCAGCTCTACAAAAATGAATAAATAAATTAGCAGGTATGGTGGTGAATGCCTGTGGCACCAGCTACTCAGGAGGCTGAGGATGGTGGGCCCCTTCAGCACAGTTGGATGCTGTGGTGAGTTGCAATCATGTCATTGCACTCCAGTCTGAGCGACAGAGTGAGACCCTGACTCGAAAATAAATAAATTTTTAAAAATTAAAATAAAAATACAATAGAGTAAGAAATAAAAGGCACAGGGATCAGAAAGAAGCTGTTTCTATTCATAGACAACATGGTCTACAAAGCTTCTACCAAAAAAGCCCTGAAACTAATAAATGAGAAACGGTCAATGTCATTCAAAGTCATAGCTTTTACTCCAAATTTTCTATCTCCAGATCCTTATATTAAACTGCCAACTAGATATCTTCATCTGTATGTCTCAGGAACTCCTAAGACTCAGTATTTCCAATCTGAATTTGTTATCTCTCCAAACTTGGACTTTAAAAAATATTCCTATTCATTTGGGAATGTCAACAATTTACTTACTCTAATATTTATAGCTTTCCAATATTCATTTATCCATCCACCATGCTAAAATAA
This sequence comes from Cephalopachus bancanus, assembly GCA_027257055.1. NCBI lineage: Eukaryota > Metazoa > Chordata > Mammalia > Primates > Tarsiidae > Cephalopachus > Cephalopachus bancanus. The sequence goes on from JAPVLO010000226.1 coordinate 2,155,854, forward strand.
AATTGGAGATATTCATCTTAAATTCTTTCTCTTACCCACCCCACCTAATTGGTCAGTTAGACTATCAGTTATTTTTTATTTCTTGAGTCAGGGTCTCACTCTGTCACCCTGACTGGAGTGCAGTGGCATGATCTCAGCTCACCATAGCCTCGACCTCCTGGGCTCAAGTGATCCTTCTGCCTCAGCCTCCCAAGTAGCTGAGACTACAGGTGCCAGCCGCCATGCCTGATTAATTTTTAGAAAATTTTTTGTAAAGATGAGGTCTTGCTATGTTGCCTAGGCTGGTCTTGAACTCCTGGGCTCAAGCAATCCTTTCACCTTGGCGACTATCAGTTAATTTTTGTTATGAAACAAACTGCTACAAACCTAAAGCCTTAAAACAAATATTTTTTATTTCTTGTAATTCTTTGTGTTAACTGGCTAACTCTTCTGGGTCTGAACCATCATAACTGGAACTGGATGGTCTAGGATGACCTCATACATATGCTTGGGGCCTTAACTGGTAAGGCTGACAGCTGGGACAACTGGAGCCACTGTCCAAATGGCCTCATCTTCTAAGAGATTTAATCACATTGTGGCAAAGGGTTTTTGCCAGCAAAAAAACCCCAAAAACATGTAAGTCCCAATGTGTAAGAATTCTTCAAGGCTCTACTAACATTACTTAATGCCAAAGCAGGTCATGTCAATCAGTCTGGGAGGAGACTACCCAAGGGTACGGATACAGGAAGGTATGAAAAATCGGTGTAGATACTGGGAAGGGCTGGGTTCATACTGCAACAATGTATCATGCTTAATCCTATTGATTCTATTTAATAGCCTCTCCAATCTCCTTCTTCCTCTTGAATCTCACTTCACTGACAAGTTCAAGACCTTCTCATCTTGTACCTGAATTACTTATAATGGTCTCCTAATCTAGTTTGCATTGCTATAATCTATTAGGATGTGAATTTTCTGAAAGACACAAATTCAGTCACACAACTCTGCTGCTTAAATCTCAATAGCTTCTTTTGGCCATTAGAACAAACCAGAGGCTAGGCGCTCATGCTGTAATTCCAACACTCTGGAAGGCTGAGGCGGAAAAACTGCTCGAGTCCAGGAGTTTGAGATCAGCCTGGGCAACATAGCGAGACCTCCTCTCTGTTCTTCTTCTTTTTTTTTTAATCCTAAAAAAGAATAAACTCCTAAGCAAGGCCCACAAAGTCTTTCATTTTCTAGTCCCCACTTACTATTCCCTGGTATGTACTGTATTCTTCCAAAAATGAAAAACAAGGTTTTAAAGGATGATGATATTTCAATACTATGGCTTTCCACATGATGTTGTTTCTATTTGGAGTGTCCTATTTAGAGCAAATATCAACTTAGTCTTCCAATTTCATCTCAAATGCTATAAATGTTAATAAAACATTTCTACCCTGACAAAGCCAAAGGCTCCTCCCCTTGCTTCTATTGCAACTCACACAACCTTCAGTTAGTGTTTACTCCAACATACTATAATTATTTGTCTGCAGGCCTGTCTAACCACTTACTTCACTGTATGGATGGGAACTATGTCATTTTTTGTCTCTCTCTCCAACATCTAGCACTATTCTTGACACTAAGTACTCACCAAAGGCTTTTTGAATTAATCACAATTAAAATATCTACTTCCAACATTCCAGATGCCAGTGGAAAGAAACTTGTAAGTCTGTCACCAATTCAAATCTTCTCAACTCAGTACTCTACTTCTAATAGGTTGTTTTAATCAAGTTATTTGAGTGAAATGGAGTTCCAAGTACTCTAATAAACTTTCAGTTATCTTCAATATCTTCAGTGTTTTGAATATGTTAAATTGATTATTTTTTGAGTAAGGTTTCATGATGTGTCACCCAGGATGGAGTGCAGTGGCACAATCATGGCTCACTGCAGCCTTGACCTCCTGGGTTCAAGGATCCTTCTGCCTCAACCGCCTATGTAGCTGGGACTACAGGCAGGTGCCACCATACAGGGCTAACTTTGTGTGTGTGTGTGTAGAGGTGAGGTCTTGTTATGTTGCCCAGGCTGGTCTTCAAATCCTGGGCTCAAGCTATCCTCCCACCTTGGTCTCCCAAAATGCTGGGATTACAGGCTGAACCACTGTGCCAGGCCTTAAAATGATAATTTAAATATACCATTAGGTGTACTAAATTTACACCTAACGTACGAAAATTATCAATGTACTAGAATATATTGGTGCTCCATTGTGGCTATAGCTGAATTATGTGAGATTCTTTTTTTAATGTTTCCTAAATTTTCTACATTATGAAGTTTAAAATAAAAATATCCATGTCATCGTTGGAATGGTAGAATACATACACACCAGTTCCCTTGGAAAATTTACTATAGCCCAAAGCCTGGCTACTGGTGGTTGTGCGGTACATGCATGGAATACGTTTAGTATCATTTAAAATATATTTAGGCCTGTGGTAGTGCGCGCCTGTAGTTCCAGCTACTTGGAAGGCTGAGGCAGAAGGATCGCCAGAGCCCAGCAGGTCGAGCCACTGCACTCCAGTCTGGGCGACTGAGTGAGACTCCAACTAAAAAAAAATAAAATAAAATAAAAAATAAAATAAAATATATTTAGGCCATGGATCAAAAAGGCAGGAGTTTTTTGTTGTTTAAACTTTTTCTAAATGACTTCAATTTTACAACAGTTTTAGATGAACTGAATTATTGCAAGGACAGCAGAGGCACCTATACACCCCGCCAAGACAGGTTTTTCAACTCTAACTTCCACCTCCACCCCCCACGCAAACTCTGCGGCCTCTGTCTGCCTCGGATCTGAGTTTTGGCAAGGCCTGGCTCGTGCAGCGCCACTTCAGGATCCCAACGAAAACCGAGTGCAGTTAAAGCTTCGCCGCCCAGTCAAAACTGGGTCAAGAGTTACGCTCGCGAAACTCGAACCCGGAAACCCCCGACGCTCCGGCCCCACCCATCCCCGCCCACGTGGCTGCTCCGGCGGCGGCCTCGGGAGACCTGGAGCCTCGGGAGGGAGGACTCAGAGGGACGAGCCGGGGGCGGGGCTGAGGCGGCCCTCAGTTTCGGGGCCCTCCCCCGAGGGCAGGTTCCCGGAGCCTCGGCGTCGTTGACCTCAAAGCGCCCAGGTCTCGGGAACGTGTGGCGAGTCACACACAGATACGCAACCCGTGACGGGGACTTATTGTTTGGCGCCACGTCTGCAGGCCGCACTCCGGCACAGCTCCCCGCTTTCCGCACCCGACAGCCCCGACGGCCGCGAGGCCCCCCCTCCGCGCGGCGCGTGGGCGGGACTAGGACGCGGCGTTCGGGGGCGGGGCGTGCGCGCGTGAGGACGTCCGGGGGGCGAGCTCGCCGCCGCCGCCGCCGTGCCGAGCCGGAATCGCTGGTGGTGGGGTTTGCGGGTGATGGCTCTGCCTGAAGGGCTCGAGGCGGCGTGCGCCGCTGTTCCTGCTGTCGCCGCCGAGGCCGCCGTCCGCTCCTGGTCCTGAGAGGTCAGGCTCAGGGGACGCGGGCATGAGGAGGAGGCTGCGAGGGGCCGCGGTGAAGGGCCCCTGGGGAGAATAACCGAGGCACTCGGGTTCGGACGTGGGTGGGGAATTCTGGCCTCGGGGACTCCCGAAGTTGTCTGTGTTTACTTTTCTTCTTTTTGCTTTTCTCCTCTTTTTTGTGGTGAAGGAGAGTGGGAGAGTTCTGTTTTTAATTTCTAGAAAAGACAGTGAAACTGTCTTGTCCACTGACGCTCTTCAGAGGTTTGAGGAAATAAGCAGCGCCCGTGGCGTCACCTCGGTGGGAGCCTTTCGTGAAAAGCACGGAGACCCAGACCGCCGCGTAGTGGCTGTAGCAGTTTTCAGTCCTAGGAGAGGGGGTGACACAGCATGCCCGGACGTTAACTCTGGCTTCTCCTAGAGAAACAGGAAAATCACTGCAGGCTGGGTCCCGACTCTGGCGTCCTCGCCCTGGGAGGTCCCGCTGGTTCACTTAGGAACCCTTTGCTGCCAGCGACCTCTTTCCGACACACCCCTCCCCCGCGGTGCACACCAGCGACGGTGGCGTTTTATTGGGCAGACTGTGGAACTCCTTACAGAGACTGCAGAGTTGCCTAGCTCTGGACGGTAACTCAAGTATCCCTATTTTAAAGGTATTTAGGTAACATTCTTTCTGGTACCATTAATTATTGGAAACCTTGTGCGCTTTGGGTATGCTGTTTCAGCATAAAACGAAATTTGTAGGTCACCTAAGCGAAATGCATAATTATTAGTTACCTATCATGACACTTAATAAGGTATTAAGATTTAATGTTTTTTTCTTCCTAGCATTTCCAAGCATTAAAGAAGACACTGACTCACATTTCCTTATGAAACTTCTTTGAGGTAGAATCTACATCAGTGATGAAACCGCTCCAGCTAGACAGAGTAAATGTACCAAAGTATCCAATATGAGTGTTGGTACTCATAACATCTGCTGGGCACCCATACTTCATGACTGTTTTGCTGATGCCTTGTGTCATTAGAGAATAGATGTATCTGAAGCTCAGCTTTTTTTGGTAGCAAATGTTCCCTAAAAGATCATTTCTATAGGGCAGCAGAGCCTTGGCATTACAGAAGGAAGGAGTCTAGTAATAAGTGATAACCTGAAAATTCATCTCTGTAATTATCTGCCATACCTTTTGTGAAGAAAGGATACCTCATGAACAGTATACTGCTTGTATTTAATTGTTCACTTAGGATATTTTCTGCTTTTTACTTTTTAGGAGACAGCCCTTGAAGCAAAGAATTCTGGATCAAAGAAAGAGTATTTAAGGGCCATGCAAGCCAATCGTAGCCAACTGCACGGTCCTTCAGGAACTGGAGGCAGCGAGAATACCTCTGCCTCTCAGTGTGTCCACACAAGATTGACAGAAGGTTCTTGTCTTCATTCTGGAGATGTTCATATTCAGATGAACTCTGTACCTAAAGAATGTGCTGAAAATCCGAACTCCAGAAATATAAGGTCAGGTGTCCATAGCTGTGCCCATGGATGTGTACATAGTCGCTTACGGAGTCACTCTCACAGTGAAGCAAGGCAGCCTGTTGATACTGCCATAGAGTCTGGAGAACACGGTAGTAGCTCCTTCTCAGAATTCCGCTATCTCTTCAAGTGGTTGCAAAAAAGTCTTCCATACATTTTGATTCTGGGTGTCAAACTTGTAATGCAGCATATAACAGGTAGGGCATAATAAAACACTGACTTGCTTAATTGCTAAATTCAGTTAATTTTATTTCTTTATTGCTAATCTAACCTATGCATTTCAGTTATTTTCTGTGAGCTTTTAAAATTGTATATGATTTCTTAATTCGTGTCATTAGCTTATATAGTCCTCTTTGATTTTTTTTTCTTTAAATTAACTGGAACTTATTTTCTAACAGGAATTTCTCTTGGAATTGGGCTGCTAACAACTTTTATGTATGCAAACAAAAGCATTGTAAATCAGGTTTTTCTAAGAGTAAGTATAACAAGCACCTAAAAAATCATTAACTGTTTCTCTCTATAGAATTTTAGAAAAATGATTTTGAGAGAAATAACTTTTGAAAGAAATGGGAAATAATAAGATATATCATAAAATCAATAACATATTAAATATGCTATCTAAAAGACCTGGAATAAATGATCTGTCCTAATGCTGAATTGCTTCACTGTATTGTCTTTACATATTTGGTTACTGATAAAGAAGGCAGAAGAATTAAAAGCTTTAGAACACACTCTTTGATCTGATTTGGCATGTACCTTCATGATTTTTGAGTTAATTTGACCATACTAAGTAATATAATTAAAAACTAGTTGTTGCACTATAAAATTTAAAATAATAAAATGTTCCATTGAATAAATGGGTATTAAATTGTATAGGTGTCTCTTAAAGAAAATTAAACTTAGGAGTTTTTCCATAAGTTAGAGTCTTAGTCATAAAAATCATTGGGAAAAATATGAGTTTATAAAATGTACCTTATGGCAACTTTAAAAGGCTATCTATATCTGTGTAAAGGATCATGCATTCTGACCTGGATATTTATAGTAGAAACTATCAAATTGAATTCACATTAATTTAACTACAAAAATGTAATTCGTGGCTTAAAATTAGTATGACTTTTAATTAAACTAATAAATAAAACTTGACTTTAAAAGTGAGATTACAACTGCTTGAGAGAATCACTTGAGTACAGGAGTTCAAGACTGGCCTGGGCAACATGGAAAGATGATGTATCGATTTTTTAAAAATGAGATTAAAAACAAATTACCTTATTAAATACTTATTATCTGAGAATTAAAAAAATTATACTTACATGCTGGGTGCAGTAGCTTATGCCTGTAATCCCAACACTTTGGGAGGCTGAGGTGAGTGGATTACTTGAGCCCAGCAGTTTGAGACCAGCCTAGGCAATATAGCAACACCTCATCTCTACAAAAAACAAAAAATAAGCTCAATGTGGCACTTGTCTGAGGCAGAAAGACTGCCTGAGGCCAGGAGGTAGAAGTTGTGGTGAGCCATAATCGTGCCACTGCACTCCAGCCTGGGCAACAAAAGTGAGACTCTTGACTCAAAAAAATAAAAAATAAAAAGCTTCGGCGGCTCAGCCTGTAATCCCACGCTTTGGGAGGCTGAGGTGAGTGAATTGCCTGAGCCCACAGGTTCGAGACTTGCCTGGGCAACTTGGCAAGACCTCATCTCTACAATAAATCAGAAATTAGCCAGGCATGGTAGCACGCACCTGTAGTTCCAGCTACTTGGAAGGCTGAGGCGGAAGGATCACCAGAGCCCAGCAGGTTGTGGCTGCGGTGGCCGGGAGCAGCCACTGCACTCCAGTCTAGGCGACTGAGTGAGACTCCATCTCAAAAAAAAAAAAAAGAAAAAAAGTATACACCTTGATTAACTTAAATGCAGTTTTTGTTGATCAAAAAAAAAAAATTTTGTGGGAAAGGCACAAAAAGGAGTTCCAGAGGTAAATTCGCTAAGGGTGGGTCCTTCTGTCAGTTTGTAGAAGATTTGGCTTCTTTGAAACATAGGTAATGTTTTTTATACAGTGAAGAAACTTGTATTTTTAAAATTTATTTAAGAGTTCTGTTTTGTTCATTAAAGATATATAAAACTAAGTGACTGAAAATGATGTACAATTTTACAGATATTCTGTACTCCATTAAGATTAGTCTAGAAAAATGTTTTAAGTTAATAAGCTAGTCATTAAAGTAAAACAGTTTGATGATATTTAAAATTCTGGCAAAATCAAAGTAACATAAGATTGTTTCTTTTTCAGGAAAGATCCTCAAAGATTCAGTGTGCTTGGTTACTGGTATTCTTAGCAGGATCTTCTGTTCTTATATATTATACCTTTCATTCTCAGTCACTTTATTACAGGTAATTAGAGGTCAAAATACACAATTAAATTTTTACATAATCATATTCCATAGCATTTTGCATATCTCTTCACATTGTACTTATTTTTGTTGTAGGCCCATTTTTACCTGTCTCCTTTCATGATTGAAAGCTTTAAATGACTGGCTCAGATTTGGATCTCCAGTGCTTTGGCATATAGCAACTTCTCAATCAGTAGTAAATTTTTTGATACCTAAGTTTTTGTTTATATAATCAATAAGTATCTTTCTGCTGTTATTGTTGGTCTTTTGTTTCTAAAAGTAAGGAGAACACACACTAAAGGACAGTGGTTGGTAAGTTTCAGATGGGAGTGTTCTGAATTTCAGCTTTTATCAGATAATTAGAATCCTGGACAAATCTGGGATATAGTTTGGAGGTCAGGGTGGAGCTAGTACTACTCAGATGGATTGGATTGGGTAGGTGGCTGGGAACAAACAAGAATGACATCTGAGTTTTTAGTCTAAGCAACTAACTGGATAGTGGTGCCATTTTATTGGGCTGGGAAAAACTAATGAAGAAACAGATTTTGAGAGGAATATCAATAATTTCATTTTGAGCATGTTTGAGTGGCTAAGTAGAATTGATAAGAAAGTAGTTCTAGAAATAGTTCATGGTTTCAAGGTAGAGGTTAAAGCTATAAATTTTTGTATCAGCATATGATTGATACTTAAAAACCACAGGCGTGAACAAAACTAACCCGGGAAAGAAAGTGTAGATACAGAAAAGGGCTCAGTACTGGGCATAATCACAGTGATTTGGGAGGAGTAGCAAAGAAGGCTAAGAATAAACTTTACATGTTAGTGACATATGAGAACTAGACGAATGTGGTGTTAGAAGTCTAGAAAGAATAATTCAGGGAGGAAAGATAGAAAACGAGAAGTGACGTAGAAATGTAGCAATACAGAGGCAGTTGGTGATCTTGACAAAAACAATTTGGAATCCTGATTGGAGTTGATGAGGCAAAAATGTCTGGTTTTAATGGGTTTTTTAGTTTCCAGGCTAGAATGGTGTCAACCATGACAGGATATGAAGGCAAGGTTTGAAATTCAAACATTTTTTAAGTCTCTTTAAAATAAGCAAAATGATTTTACATTCCATTTATGTGAATTTTATCTTGCCAAACTCATATTTTTCACATATCAGATAAGTAAAATATTAGTAGCAAATTAAAACCCCTTATTAATACTTTATGTTACTCTGGTAAATTTTGATGTTTTTCTCTTGGTAGCTTAATTTTTTTAAATCCTACTTTGGACCATTTGAGCTTCTGGGAAGTACTTTGGACTGTTGGAATTACAGACTTCATTCTGAAATTCCTCTTCATGGGTTTAAAATGCCTTATCTTATTGGTGCCTTCTTTCATCATGCCTTTTAAGTCCAAGGTAAGAAACGAACTTAGGCTTTATTGGAATGATGTTAACAAATCACACTAATGTGAGTCTTAGTTTCAATGACTCCTCCTTTTGTAATTTTTCATTTGCTGAATAACCTAATTTTAATTATCTGTATTGTCTCAGCCTGGTAATCATGTGCTCAAGGACTTGAACCTAAATATTAAGCTATTTGGATAAAATCAGAATTTTGCTTTAGAATAATTAAAAAAAAATTTCAGCCTGGGTGTGGTAGCTCATACTTATAATGCCAGCACTTTGGGAGGTGGGAGAAGTCTTGAGCCCAGGAGTTCCAGACCGTCCTAGGCAACATGGTGAGACCTCATCGCTACAAAAAATTAAAAAGTTAGCCACTGCATTCCAGCCTGGGTGACAGACTCTGACTTTAAAAAAGTGAGAACCAGGTTGAGGTTGTCAGTTATAATCATAAAGATTAATTACAGTTATTTGTATTATTATATACTCAGGATTTTCTCAGTCCAATATTAAGTATTTGTGCTGTTTATTTAAATAGTTTGAGTGGCTTTATTTATTTTCTTTTTCTTTCATTTTTAGGGTTACTGGTATATGCTTTTAGAAGAATTATGTCAGTATTACCGAACTTTTGTTCCCATACCAGTTTGGTTTCGTTACCTTATAAGCTACGGGGAGTTTGATAATGTAACTAGATGGAGTCTTGGGATATTGCTGGCTTTATTCTACCTCATACTAAAAGTAGGTAACATAAATCTTGTCATTGCATAATGATCCATAAAATAATGATTACATCATTTTACATACTACTATTCTCTTTAACTGTTTTAAAGAAATGGAAATACATTGCTTTATCTTAATCCAGAGGTTCTCAGTGTTTATTGGGGTCAGGGGAGCGGACCTCCTCATAGCATAGCTTATCTAAGGGGGAAGCAGAACAGTCCTTAATAGTGACGTTTGTTACAGATGTAATCGTTAAACTAGTGGAATATCTTGTTCCTCTGTGCCTGCTCTCCACAACTTAATCACTTTATGAAACTTTAAAATCTAAATGTGAAGAGTGACCAGATGAAATTGCAGTCTTTAACATAGTGAATTTTATGTTTGTCTTGATTAAATCATTACTTCAAGTGTTTAAATGTACTTTAGCTTAGTTATGTGCTCAATTCTATAAATTGAGTAAAATATTCAGCAGACTTTAAATATATTTAGAATACAGTGATTAGTTGTGATATATAATGTGCATTAAATTAATATGAGAATTTGCTATTGTGGGATTTCAGCTTTGATTTTTGACTTAGCAGACGGGACCCTTTGAATTAATAAATTATCTCTTTTTCCCTCAGTTTTTGGACTTTTTTGGGCACCTGAAAACTTTCAGACAGGTTTTACAGATATTTTTTACACGACCAGTAAGTCTTATCTTTACTTACTTGTTTCTTGAGTTGCACATTGACAACCACCTGCTAATTGTTATAGTGCTAATGTATTTGTGTCTCTTGCTCCTTCAAATCACTTGACATTTTAAGAGTTTATAAACACTACTTAAAAATCTGGTCAGAAACTTTTGTTCCTCTTTTTTAATCCACAAATGGTAGTTTGTGTATTTCTACTAACTCCTTATTCAGCTTCTATGAAAATGCTTTCACTGTAACTTATTGTGTATATGAAGAAAGCATATTACCAAAAATCATGTCCTTTGCAGTTTTCTTACTGGAAGAAATTTCCTTATTGCACAATTCTATGTGTACAAATAAGTCTGCAGTATTATTATTATTAATGTATCAGTTAATATTAATTAAATTGCTAATTTAGCAATTGAGACTTCAGTATCATTTAGAAACTCAATTGTGCGATTCTGTTGATGTCACAAATTTCAGCAAAAGGGTATCATAGATTACTATTTAGTAACCTCAAATGTCCCCTGTACCTAGGTCACTAGATCTCAGAGCTTAGTCCCCAGTGTTGCAGTCCGTTATGTTCTTAAAATTATTTGGTCAGGGATCAGGGAGACTGACTTACAAGAATGCAACCTAATAATATACTGTAAAAAGTAAAAAAGGATTGTGTCTACAAAGTGGACCAGACTAACTGGCCTACGCACCTTTTCCTTAAGATAAAGTTAGCAGTGTAGAAACAAGTTTTGGTATACAGCCTGTGGAGACCTCTTTCTTTAGACAAGATAGAGTAAAATTCAGAGTTTGGCTTTGTCCAGATTAATTCAGTTGATGATTTTCAGCCATTTTACTATAATTTACCTAGCAAGATTTGTGATGAAATATCCTCAAGAAAATACTGATGTTGTTTCTCGGAGACAAACGAAACAGAGAGGATATCAGTTATTGACACTTTGATTTATTCCTGTCTCCCTGAGATGTCCTGAATATGCACATACATTTTTTTTAACTTTACTAGGGAAAAGGCAATTACTATCAGATAAGTCTTTCCTTGGTGGGGGTCTCCAAAATACTAGACAAGAGTGGTGTTTTAAAAGCTTGTCAGTATAAATGTCTACAATGTACTCTGCTAAATGACACTTAAGTGAAGGGAAATTGGCATTAAGATCATCTAACAAGCTGAGCTTGGTGGCTTAGCCTGTAATCCCAGCGCTTTGGGAGGCTGAGGTGAGTGGATTTCCTGAGCCCGTGGGTTCAAGACCCACCTGGGCAACTTGGCGAGACCTCATCTCTACAGTAAATCAAAAATTAGCCGGGCGTGGTAGTGCATGCCCGTAGTTCCAACTACTTGGAATGCTGAGGTGGAAGGATCGCTGGAGCCCAGCAGGTTGAGGCTGCGGTGGCCGGCAGCAGCCACTGCATAAGTCTGGGTGACAGAGTGAGACTCCAACTCAAAAAAAAAAAAAATCATCTAACAGTATTTTGACTTATTTCTGGAATCTTTAATATCACTAGTTACAGAAAAAAATCTTAGTTTTCAATAGTCTAAGTTTTGCTTTAATTTTGTTAGCCCTACACATTTAATATAAGAAGTTTAGATCATAACTTTAGATACATTGAGGCTGGGTGTGGTGGCTTAATCCTGTAGTTCCAGCTACTTGGGAGGCTGAAGTAGAGGACTGCTTGAGTTCAGGAGTTCAAGGTTACAGTGAGTTATGATCATACCGCTACCCTCCAGCCTGGGCAACAGGGCAAGACCTTGTCTCCTAATAAAAAAAATTTTTAAATCTTCAGATATGTTGACACAAGTCAACATTTTCCCCCCATTTCTAAAGAAAGCTAATCTCATTTGTAACATTTTGATTCTTGCAAATTTCATTGAGGGTTCTTTTTTTGTTTTTTGTTTTTTATTTTATTTATTTATTTATTTGAGTTGGAGTCTCACTCTGTCACCCAGACTGGAGTGCAGTGGCCGCTCCCGGCCACCGCAGCCTCGACCTGCTGGGCTCTGGCAATCCTTCCGCCTCAGCCTTCTGAGTAGCCAGAATTACAGGCACGCGCTACCACGCCTGGCTGATTTTTTGATTTATTGTAGAGATGAGGTCTCGCTGCCCAGGCGGGTCTCGAACCCGCGGGATCAGGCAATCCACTCACCTCAGCCTCCCAAAGGCGCGGGATTACAGGGTGAGCCACCGAGCCCGGCTTGTTTTTTTTCTTTTTTTTTTTTGAGTTGGAGTCTCACTGTGTCATCCAGACGGGAGTACAGTGGCCGCTCCTGGCCACCGCAGCCTCAACCTACTCGGGTCCGACGATCCTTCCGCCTCAGCCTTCCAAGTAGCCGGAATTACAGGCATGCGCTACCACGCCCGGCTGATATTTTCTGATTTATTGTAGGGATGAGGTCTCTGCCCAGGCAGGTCTCGAACCCGTGGGCTCAGGCAATCCACTCACCTCAGCCTCCCAAAGGCGCGGGATTACAGGCTGAGGCACCGAGCCTGGCTCATTGAGGGTTCTTAAATGTCATATCTAGTTAATGACTAAGTTCTGCTGAATGTGGTAAGAAAGTTACGAACTTAAAAAGATCAGAAACTTTTTGGTTTTTAAAAATAGAGAAGGGGTCTTGTTATGTTGTCTGGGCTGGTCTCAAACTCAGCCTCGAGTGATCCTCTTGCCTTGGCCTTCCAAAGTGCTGGGATTACAGGCATGAACCACCGTGCCTTGCCATAAACTTCTGATTAGGACTAAAGAAGAAATGAAATTTTAAAAATTGCATTATTGTTCAGTCAGTCCGTTTTGTCAGTATTCTATCCAAGTGACATTGGACAGTTGCAGTTTTTTTTGTAAAATTGTGCTTATTATTTCTTAGTACTAAATGCTCTTTTTATGACAACTAGGGATAATACTTAAATTTTTAGATATAGGTTTAGTCTCAAATCTTCTTCATATTGCACTTGCTTGGAGACCTTTCAAATACAGATTCCTGGGTCACATTCCAGTATGTCTGGTCTTACTGAATCAATCTCCAATGTGTATCACAGAAATTTTTTTTGAGTTGGAGTCTCACTTTTTCGCCCAGGCTAGAGTGCAGTGGCCACCGCAGCCTCGACTTGCTGGCCTCACACGATCCTTTCACCTCAGCCTTCCAAGTAGCGAAAACTATAGGCGTGCATCACCATGCCCTGTTAATTTTTTGATTTATTATAGAGATGATGTCTCGCCATGTTGCCCAGGCTGGTCTCGAACCCATCGGCCCAGGCAGTCCTCTTGCCTCTGCCTCCCAGAGTACTGGGATTACAGGCATGAGCCACTGCACCCGGCCCAGAAATCTGTTTTTAAAGCAAGCTTTCTACTTGAGTTATATTCAGCCAGCCAGGTTCTGGACTGACTTTATCACAGGTAATAAGTGGGCTCATAATAGTTGCATTTCAGACTGTTTAGTCCCTTAAGCCATTTGTACTCAATTTGAAGCACTGTCATCATTTGGAAATCCAGTGGACCTAATAATCTTCCAGGGTCCTAATTATTTAATGATTTCACCTTGGTAGTCAAGATGTGGTTCTACATCTGTGGTTCAGCTTAGAAATGTTTGTATCCTTTTGGAAATTTTTCAAATGCCTGGTTCCAAGGAGATTTAAGAAGTACAGGTCACCCATATATTTGAGAAACAAGAAATAAATTTGTAGATGAACGGAATGTATTATCTTCATAGAGTTACGGAGTGGCTGCCAGCAAGAGACAATGTGCAGATGTGGATGATATTTGCTCAATATGTCAAGCTGAATTTCAGAAGCCAATTCTTCTCATCTGTCAGGTAATTATATTTTTAAGCAATCTAAATACTACTTTGTGACTTGCAGGAGTCACATATTTATTAAAAGGCAAAAAAAAAAAAAAAAACTACAATGTTTAGTTAAAGGTAATAGCATTCAGGGCATGTACTAGTAATTTATTCATGATTAGGGGTTTGGTAGATTGGCTGAATCTTGTCCCTTATGTTCTAATGTTTTTTATTCAGAGGAGTATATGAAGGGGAAAAAAATAATTCAACTGGCAGAATGGATACCAAAGTGATTGGAAACAGGCTATTTTTATAATTGGATACTAGTCTTTAGAACAGTACCAGCATTTGCTGTTGGATTGTATAAGGCCCTTTCCTGTACTTTGCCAAGTACTAGTAACTCAGAGTCTTTATTAAGCTGTTATCATACGGAATCTTAAAGGTATCACCCAGGGATAGCTTGTATTGTTAAAAATAATTAAATGGCTAAGTCAGAAGGACACTAGTGGCTCTACCACCAACACTGCTTTGTCTTCTTGAGTGTGTCCTATTTTCTCCATTTGTAATATGAGGGGATTAGTGCTCTCCAAAATCCCTTTCAGCTCTAAAATCCCTTTCATTCTCTACAGTGTAATGAACTTAAAAATATTTAAATGTTTATCAAGTATAAAATCTAGTTCTTAATTCCCTTACAGCATATATTTTGTGAAGAGTGCATTACCTTATTGTTTAACAGAGAGAAAACATGCCCGCTGTGTAGAACTGTGATTTCAGACCATATAAACAAATGGAAAGATGGAGCTACTTCATCACACCTTCAAATATATTAAGTTGTAGAAACTGTTAATGCCACAAAACACTAATTTCATTTGTTTGTAGTTAACTATTAATAAAAGCATTAGAATGGATTTTCAGGGCTACAATGGTTTTAGACTTGTATGCAGTCTAATTCAAAAGATAAAAGCACCGTGTTTTAAAATATAATGTCCAATCTAATTTATACACAACATTTATTTGGTAATTGCAGTGTTAAATTATGTTTTTTCTTGTTGTTACCAAAACAGCTATTTGAAATTAGAACTAGTGGTTTTAGAAAACTCAGGTATTCCTTTCTGACAGTTATTCAGAATAAAGAATATTTTTCATAATGTTTTAAGATATCTGAAAGAATTTTCTTCAGTATTGACTTTTATAATTCCCATTCTAAAAATTCTTAAAAATTTTCATGAAATTTGTATTTTTGAAGTTTTAAATATTATATTCTGCCTGTAACAACCAGATTTTCTAAGATTAATTTACTGAGGATGATATATTTTAATATTGTATTCTCTGTAGTATGACTAGTAATAAGAATAAATGATTGAAATTAATTTTGTTTGTGGATCTTATATATGCATTTTGCCATTCATTTTGATGTTCATAATCTTGCTTTGTGTAGTGCCATGGAGTATCTTGAAGTAACTATTAAAATAACTCACATGGATTATAAACAGTGGCTTCCTTACTGATTTTGAATAGTATTAAAAAAAAAAAAAGACAAATGCCCTAAACTTTTAGACAATTTCCCTTACAACTAATCTTCTCCAGAAAAGTTCTAGATTCTTATGCTTTAAGTCACTAGTAATTGGAAGATTTAAACTTGTATTCAGAGACAGCCGTGAGCTTTGGATAATGTGGTTTGTTTGCCTCTAGGTATTTGTGCAGGGTGGTGGTGGAAAAGGGAATGAGGCACTTCCTGTCTCCCCTTGTGACCTCTCAGGAGGATGTGAAATCTCTAACAGAAGTCTAAAGGGCTACTACTGGTTATGTCTAAGTACAGCCTTCTGCCCATTCCTCTATTAGCATCTGTCAGTTTGTATTCAAGAAAAGATGGTGGAAAAAAGTTAGGAAGGAAGGACAAATTTGCAGTACTGGTAAGACAAAAGCTAGACCAGCATATGGATTAATAAGACGACTGATCAACTGACTAACGGGTGAAGTCACTTTCATAACTGTAAGGCCATCCAAACTGACAAAAAACATTAGGATGCCTATAACTTTTTTTCTCCAGGTGTATACTGCCAGGTTATAAGTACAACTATTTCTATTCATTCAGTTACAATATATTTAATTCATATTTTGAGAACCACTGCAAATATTTAAATGGCTGTGGTGATGCTATAGTTATATTATTTAGGCATACAGCAGAGGATGGGTGAGAAAAACCATCTGTGATTAGTTTTGCTGTGAAAGATGACTTCCCATTCAGAATACCATTTTACTTTAGCCCTATTACAATACCTATTTACCACACCTACCTGCCCTGTGGCTATTCAGACAGCTTGGTTTCTTAATATGATTAAATAACCAAGGCGGTTCATAGTTGACAGTAGTGGGTTTTTTTGGGATGCAGTTTATATGTGAAATGAAAAGGTGGGAAATATAATAGAGCTATGCCATCCACTGACAATGATGATTAACTGTAAGCATTTCTCCTATTCCTTCACTTCAAAAAAAGGGAACATCAAAATATCATTTATTCAGTCAAGACCTCCAAAGGAATGTTTTACCAACAGTGAAATGCTACTATGTTTTATAAAATGGTAAAGTTAGTTTGAGGACTCCTGTATTCCTAGTGTCTTTTTTTTTTTTTTTTATTAGAGATAGCAGGGGTCTTGCTATGTTGCCCAGGCTGGTCTTGAACTTATGGGTTCAAGCAATCCTCCTGCCTCAGCCTCCCAAAATGCTGGGATTAGAGGTATGAACTGCCACACCCAGCTACCTAGTGTTCTACTGGAAGCTAGCTTTCACATAACTTGTCACATGGTACTTTAAAAAAAAAAAAAAATTCAAGTCTACTATTTGACATAATTTGAAAACCAAAGACGTGTAACATCTAATATACAAATACTAAAACTTATATAAATAGTTTCAATTTCTTGGCAGAACAGTTTTACAACTGTCATTCCTTACACACGTTATTTTATTAAATATGAAAACTTGAACACATCTGGCATGTGAATGAAAAAAAATTATTTAAACCATTTATACACCTGATGTATACTAAATTATTTCTTCCTGTCTTTGGATAATAAAAAAAAAATCACTTCTATTTCATGTTCATCCAAATTTGCATTTAATTTCTATTTACATTCATTCAATCTGAAATCAAATAATACAGTAAACTAAATACAAGATGAAAAGCAGAAAAGGTGTTACCCTCATAGCACTCCTAATAAGGCAGCTGAAAAATTTATTTACTCTGATAGATGCAAAGCCAACTCGGAATAGGAGAAACAATAGTTTAAAGAGCAAACACAAACATAGATGAACCCATCTTTCAGATGTTACTCCATATAATCCACTGAGATAATACTTGTGCTGTAATGTTGAGAATCACACAAGAAAGTTTGTATTAATCAGCAAAAGATCACAAGTTATGTGTGACAAATACTTTTATGATAGTTTTGTTCAGCTTGCTAGTGTCTACTCCTATTTTTAAAAAAAGTAGATGTTTAGACATTGATGTTTTGGAGAAATTAAACATTTCAAAGCCTCAAAATTCATTCTTCATAAATTCAACATTTCTCATGAGAATAATCTTAGATCTAGCCCTTGGTAAGCTAGGAACCATATGGTTAACTGAATATTCAAAATAGGTCCTATATTAAATATAAAATCCAAGGCTCAGTATATTAATACTATCTAAGATGCATCTTATTTATAATAATTTATTACCTATAGTAAAGAATGTTGAATTTATGGAGTGTCATACATGCATCCTCCCCTCCCCCCAAATTATCTTCTATTTCAAAATATAGCATGGAAAAACCCTTCTTGAAGGATTCAATTAGTTAAGACTATAAAGGGCACAAAGAAATAACATAATTTTCCTAAAAATCTGGTTGAAGTTCAATAATACTTTACATTGTTAATCACAGCTGGTTTATAAATCCCAGTTTAGTTATTCGGTAATGCTACAAACCTTATAAAATCAAATTAGTAAACTTCAGTGATTATATTTTAATTAAAAAACAGTATGTATAAAATAAAAAAATATCCTGTAATCACTGATTTTAAAGAAAATAATCAAGTGATGAAAAAAAAGCACTTAATCTCTTTTATACACTTACCTGGTATAATCATAAAGAACCTTCTTAGAAACTGAAGACTAATAATATTGACATTTTTTAAACTATACTTGGATTTTTACAAATAAATATAGGGTAAGCCATATTGCATAGGTGTGTGCTTTCTGTCTGTGACACCAATGTGACACTTGACATGTTTCACAGTCATAGTAGGGATATCCATTTATGAAACACAAGTTCTCAGTAAACTTTCCACAGCATGGGAAATAAATCTCAATAAGTGTGAAGTCAGAAAAACTATGTATTTGTGTACATGGTAGGTGTGCAATTAGTGCTTTTTATGCAGAAATGTTGCAGTGTTTGCTACTATTGCTGGCAGTACTAATTATGAAAATGGTTTAACTATGGGGTGGTTACAGCCAGCCAATCACAGTGCAAATGTTACTAGCAAATAGTACTGAGGAGAAATATTTTGGTGTAAAAGTTCCACTGGAATTTGGTCAGGCAGTCAACACTACACATTTGAAAACAAGTATCAGAGTAGTACAAGCCATTTACAGTCTGAAATAATGTCTGTACATGTCACCATAGCTTTCTGGGTTGTGTTTTTTTAAGTATTACAAATTATCAGAGAACAAAGATCTGCACTTTAAGTACAGTTTCTGCCCTTAATCATTATTGTAGCTTCTAATTTACCAGCTACAGTTATAAAGTCTCAGTAGGGTGTTGCAAGAAGGGAAGAGGGGATCTAGAGGGAGTGAATTAAAAAAAAAAAAAGTTTCGACCAGGCGTGGTGGCTCATGCCTATAATCCCAGCACTTTGGGAGGCCGAGGTGAGAGAATTGCCTGAGCTCATAGGTTCAAGACCAGCCTGGGCAACGTGGTGAGACCTTGTCTCTACAAAAATCTAAAAATTAGCTGGGTGTGGTAGCACGCACCTGTAGTTCCAGATACTTGGAAGGCTGAGACAGAAGCATCGCCTGAGCCCAGTAGGTCAAGGCTGCAGTGGCCAGGAGCATGCCACTGCACTCCAGTCTGGGCGACAAAGTAAGACTCCAACTCAAAAAAAAAAAAAAAAAAAAAAGTTTCTTTCCAAAGATGAACTTTTATCAATTTCTTCATTATTGCCACAATAGAAAAGGTATGTTTCCAATCATCTTTCATGGTTCTGTTTTTGCTTGTCATAGGATTTCATCCCCTCTCACTTGAATTGCAATTTAAAAACAAGCAAAATCTTGCTCTTTTCTGACTGAATTCAACATGCATAAAGAATTTTATGGCTTGGATCCTATGGCTCAAAACGGTTTGAAAAACATAGCAAGCAGCATCTATTTAAATAAATCCTAGGGTTGCAAAATATTACAAATTGACTTTGCAAATTGACACTCAGACTGCAGACATTATAAAAGACAAACAAAAAGAGGTGATAAAACTCAACTGCAACTGCGTGATCATCGATTACACCAGTATGTACTGAAATATATCTTTATAATGCTCTGCAGATATTAAACCCTTTCACCAGCTAAAGTCATGGAAATGCTCTCTTTAAGGCAGGAAGTATTTAAGAAAGGTAAAGTTACCTTTATTTTTACTCTTTGTACCTGTAAATCATTTATGTAGATTTTGTTACAATTTCAAAAACATAGTATCCTGTTAACATGTTTCCTAAGTTAAGTCACTAAGTTTTCTTACTCATGGTGGAAGACATTCATCAAAAGGCCATCAAGTATTTTTACAATCAAAAAATGTAGCCCCAGTGTAGGAGAAAAAAAGTAGACCTTTTTTCTTTTTAAAACTGTTGAGGAAAAAAAAAATGTAAGGAAGGTAGACAGCAAAAACAGTAAAAAGTAAAACTTAAAATCTTACCAATTTTCAGTAAAGAGATTAGACAGAGAGTGGACCATAGCAACGCCCTCTTTCCCTGGATATCCCTATCTCCCTCAGTTTGCCACCCTCAGTATGCATTTTATCCTGAACTCTCTTCTGTTGTTTTTCAACCATGGGCTGAACACATTTGGCATCTTGAACCAAATCTGGTGTAAGAACAGGTGGTGATTTTTTTTCCAGTGCAATGCAGTCCCAGGACAAGGATGAAATGTAGGACATACAACTTATGCCCATTCCAAGGCTTCCAGTTAAGCTTAGCACATAGCAGTACTGCAAGTAGAAATGATTAAACATTCTTTTTTTTTTTTTTTTAAATATTACAGACAGGTATTGCAGCTGGGTTACTGAAAACAAACCCCATGTCCACCCCAATCCCTCAAACAAGCCACAGCTGTGGTTAACAATGATTCATTTGCATTTTATTATTTCACCAAGAGAAGAAACAGAAGTTGTCTGGCTTTCTTCACACCAACCAGTAATTTTGCATTTTAAAGTTTGGGATGTTTTTTCCATAATGAGCTGAATCAAAAATCTATTTGAAAAATATATATTTATATAAAAAAAAGATTCAGGTTGTTTGCACGTAAAACATCAATTGATAAGTTTCTTTTGTCTTTGATTCCATGTTGCTGGAAAAAGTTTGACCAAGCTTGCATGCTAATTTGTCCTTAGTTGCAAGTATTATAGGCAATTTCATACTTTGCCTAATGAAAGGATAACCCTTTCTTCAACACAATCAGAACTCAACAGTGATTCAGAAGCAACATTCTACCCTTAATACTGTCCGTTTTGAGCCATCAACATGAAAATCCTTGATAAGATTGAGAAGATGTCGCCAGGAATCAATTAATCGACGTGCCTAAGAGTTCTGCAATACTATTTTGCTTAAGTTTTTTTTTTGCACCATTGATTGATTTTTAAAAATCCATTATTTATTTTTCCTCGTCCGAAGTGTTCTGTGTAATGACACCGACTCTTTGAGACTGTCATTTTGAGTCTTCTTGTTTCACCTTGCAGGATGCTCACACATCCCCTCCCCACCTTTTTTTGCCTTAAATTCATTAAAAGCATTGCTCTGTCATAGATTCATACGCAGGTGCTCTGGCCGTTTGGAGATCATGGGAAAAGCTTGTTTTTTGTATGGCCCGGAGTTAGGCTGTCGTATTGGAAGTGGTGCTGATGCTTCCCCACTCATCGTCACATCCATCTGTTCAATTCCACTTGTTTCCATTGGGTATTCCACAGGTGTCTGAGGATTTGCTGTGCTGGCTGAAGCACCTCTTCCCCAGAAATCCCCAGGAGAAAATTTGACCGGGCTTTAAGACAAGGAAGAGCTATCATTCATTTGTCTCAAGGATCATCTCAATAAGAAATATTTCCTTTACATTTATTTATTTATTTAATCTATCTGTTTTATTTTTTGCAGAGATAGGATCTTGCTATGCTGACCAGGCTGGACTTGAACTCCTGGCCTCAAGCAATCCTCCCAAAGCAGTGGGATCACAGGTGTGAGCCACCATGCCCAGCCTTTCCCTTATGTTGAAAGGAAGTGAATATGACATTTATTTTCATTTAATTTTATTTTCCTGTGGATTACAATCAAGGCAAAAATTTAGCCATCTCTCCCCTAGACTAAAGCTCTCAATTACATTTTTTAAAAAAATTCACAACGCGCCTGTAGTTTCGGAAGGCTGAGGTGGAAGGATCGCCTGAGCCCAGCAGGTTGACACTGTGGTGGCCATAAGCGTGCCACTGCGCTCTTGCCTGGGCAGTGGAGTGAGAGTCTGACTCAAACAACAACAAAAACTCACATACAAAGGGTACCTAGTCCACGGCCAGGGTGAGTGCGGGCCAGTTAGAAGCCCAAACTTCACCTGCATGCAACCTACTTAACATAGTTAATCTTCCCTTGTAACCCACATCTCTTTAATTTAAAAAAAAAAGGGGGGCCGAGCTCAGTGGCTCAGGGAGGCTGAGATGCGTGGATTGTCTAAGCCTGAGGGTTCGAGACCAGCCCGGGCAACTTCGTGAAACCTCATCTCTACTATAAAATAAAAAATGAGCCAGGTGTGGTAGCATGTGCCTGTAGTTCCGGCTACTTGGAAGGTTGAGGCAGAAGGATAGCTGGAGCCCACCAGGTTGGTGCTGGGGTAGCAGCGAGTGTGTCACTGCACTCCAGCCTGGGTGATGGAGACTCCAATTCAAAATAATAAAAAATAAAAAAAATTTTACTCTCCTCTGTTCAAAACAGCTTTCCATGGCATTTAAGATAAACTGCTTTTCCAAACCTCTGCCATTCTCCTCACCCACTACACAGTCCAGGATCATTGATCGCCCCTTCATTTCTAAGAAAAGAGCAAGTTTTTTGCTCTCTCGGGCCTCTTGCACTTGCTGTTCTGCCTACAACATTTGTGTACCTCCTATTTTTGTAGTGCTGGCTCTTTCTCTTCTGTGCCAGACACTACTATGCCAAGGAGGACTTTCTCAGACCACTGTGAGTACAAGCCCCCTTGTTTTCTGTCTACCACCATACTCTTTATATATATATGGCATTTGGCACTACTTGTAATTACGTATGTTGTATGTTTCCTTCTTTGTTTATTGTAACTCTCCCACTATAAGTTTCATGAGGACAAGGACAATTCCTGTATTATATACATATTTATATTATCATATGTATATGTATTATATGTATATATCATGCACCATGTAACAAAGCCCCTGGTGCACAATAAATGTTGAGTGGATGGGTAAAGAGAACATTTGCCAGTGTAGCAGCTTACTTTCAGGAGAGAAGGTAAACCATACAAATATCATAAACGAGTAAGACTAGTCCTTTGTAAAAATAAGAAGGTGTAAATGCTATGCTTATGCTAACCAAAAAAAAAAAAAATTAACAGATCTTTCTTTTATGTAACTTGGCATAAATTTCTTAAGAATAACAGAGTCTGAAATACCTGACAGGTGTTCGTGGGCTGCCAATAAATCTTCGAGGTGATCGGATTTTTGGTTCAAAGGAAAACTTTTCTTTCACACTTTCAAGTACAGACGGAGCCACATATGTAAAACCCTGAAAGACATTAACAGTGGACTACAGAATGGCATTTTGTCATATACATCAAGAAAACGAGGTTCTTCAGTCTCTGACATGCCAGCACAATGGTGCACATCTAACATCACCAATGTGTGCACTCCCATTTCCTCCATCTCATTTTCACACTTGTCAACTTCTTCCAGTCTTGAGGCACAGACCTCAAGAAAGCAGAATTCTATTGAGCCTCATATGCCAGCAAATAAAATTCCTTCTATTGACAGGAGTGGGAAAAAACAGGAAAAATGTAGGTTCCATATTAAGACGTTAAATACAAAGAAAATTTCAGTGTGTCCAAGTCACAGGCATATAAGCAACTAAGATTATCACCCCCAAAACAGTTTCTCATAATTAGGCCAAAATAAAAATAAAAATTTCTTATTTGGCATATGTGATCTTTCTGGTTTAATGCTAATGACTTGACAGAATTTGATTTTGGTTTTTTAGAGACGAGGGTCTCTCCCTGTTGCCCAGTTGGAGTGCAGTGGCTGTTCATAGGCACAGTCATAGTCACAGCCTTGACCTCCTGGACTCAAGTGATCCTCCCATCTCAGTCTTCTGGGTAGAATTTGGTATTTTTTTTGGAGAGTAACAGTCAACATTACAAAAACCTTCAATTTAATAGGCAAAAATACTGTTTTGTTAGTTCTAGTTCTCTCTCAGACCTTGCTATTAGGCTACCAGCTGTCATTTCTCTTGCTGTCAATGTTCATTCTTCTAACAATCAGTGCTACACTTACCTTTGGGTCTATTTATTATAATCTAGGGGTAGGCATTATGCATGACAGTAAGATGCAACAAGGCTCTGTGAAGTCCCACAAAGTTGCCGGAGACCAGCTCCAGCCGGGTTCAGGGTACCCCAAAGGTGGAGATGGCGTCGGCGATTGGGGGGAAGAGAGAGAGAAAGAAAGAGACTGGACTCCGGTCTAGTGCAGAAGTGATGTGTGTTATTGGGAATTACAATGGGTCTTTTATACACAAAGTCAGATGTGGGAGGGGCGTCCCCCACCCACCAGAAACCTTAATCCATGAAAACTTAATCAATGATTGCCTTTAAACCCTTTTCATATGATAATCTTAAAATCCCATAACAAAGGATAACCTAATCTGTGACTGACATATTCTATAAACCTTTTTCATCCTGAGCTGATTGATTTATGCCAAGTTAAACAATTCTATAGAAGCTTAAGTATTTACTTTACAAACAAAAGTGGCCTATCCCAGAATGTTTGGAAAGTGGCCCAGTCCAAAGTTCACAGTGGGCTACCTGCAAGTAACCCAGTCGCATTCTTTCAACAAAATGGCTGTCTTCTAAAACTGTATTCTACAATTTACACCTTCAATAAATCCTAAGATCATGACCCAGAAGTCTGTGACCAATACTAAGGTTCTTAGATGTGACACGAGTTTGAATTACAAGTTGAGTGAAAGCCAAAACTGCAGTATGTGGAAGAATGGGAGCAATGAGCTTCTAAAGTTAGCTTGTGTTCGTCCCGATCTCAGAGTTTCTATGTTTTGAGCTCACAGGAGCTTAATCTGGTAAGTGCTGAGTAGAAAGGGGGAGGAAATGGGGTCAATAGTTCCTGAACGCATCCTAGTGGTCTCGGGGTCAATGGCCCTTCCTGATCCCTAACACTCAATGGGCCTCCATGGCCAGCTCCCAACACAAAGTGAGGTGCAATTCTACAGTGCATATGCTTTGTGACAGTTATATATAGACTTCAGAGAACATTTCTTCATGTGTTCTGGTGGACTAAAGCTATAGTAACTACCAAGAAGACCAAGCTATACCTTAATCATCTTTGAATTTTCTTTAATCTGTGATGGGGTCTTGAATAGGAATTGAAATATTTGTTGAAGTGAAGTTGCTAGAATCATAATATCCAGATAAGTGAGATGTTACTATTTTTTATTAATTTTTAAAGAGAATCATTTTATATACAAAATTCTGGCTACAAACTGATGAATAATAACAAATTGTTCTTCTTTTTTTTTTTTTTAGCCAATTTAAGTAATTATGAAAAAACCAATAATACTTTAACTGGCAGTGAATGCTTAATTATATAACTTCTGCCACCACAACTTTAGATTTCTTTGTAGCTAGATAAGATGTTTCTAGACTATTTTTATGGGGGGAAAACTGTCACACTAGTTGAAACTTTACCATATTCAATTGAGGAAAAGGTCTCTGTGTTAAACCAAAGATGTAAATTCTACACAGTAGGACATAAAAGAAAGCAATGCCAGAATTCAAATGATTCATGCCCACTTCCCTAACTGAACAGAAGATGTTTACTAAAGGGACTATAGTGACTTTGCATCATGCACACATCAAACCTGACTTTAACATGATGCACTATCTTTCATCTCTTATGTAATTAACAATACTATAAGATGATATTTTGGGGTGGGCATGGTGGCTCAAGCCTGTAATCCCAGCACTTTGGGAGGCTGAGATGAGGGGATTGCCTGAGCCCATGGGTACAAGAACAGCCTGGGCAACTTGGTTTGACCTCATCTCTACAATAAAGCAAAAAATTAGCTGGGTGTGGTAGCATGTGCCTATAGTTCCAGCTACTTGGAAAGCTGAGGCGGAAGGATTGCCTGAGCCCAGCAGGGTGACACTGGGGTGGCCGTGAGTGTGCCACAGCACTCCAGCCTGGGTGACGGAGTAAGACTCCAACTCAAAAAAAAAAAAAGATTATATTCTGTATATATGCACTATTCTTACATATTGCTAATTTATAGAATTAACGCTATTCAGCGTTGTTTACTCAAAACCACACTGTACTATGGTGACATAAGAGTAAATTTTTTTTTTTTGATAGTGACAGGGTCTTACTGTGTTGCCCAGGCTGAAGAAAAATTTTGACTACACACAATTTTTTGCATTCCATGCTATCTTTAGAATATAACCCCACCCCATAAGATACAACACTACTTGTGCTATACTATAAGCAGTATGGGGGGAAAAAAAAAGCTTGAGAATTAAGTTAGTGATAAATCCAGTGAATTCAGAAACACACTGAGAAAAAGCACTCCTAAAAAAGCACTCCTAAGTGTTTACTTTTTCCCATAGTCCATTCTTCCTAGAAGTAGTCCAAAAAGAAATCACAATGTATACAAAGTTTAATGACAAATGAGAAAGGAAACAAAAGATACAAAATGAGGTAAATGTGCATGTACATAAGTATAGGAAAAAAACATAAGCACATATGATACTTAGGCAGATTAGTATGCACTGATGGTGATCAGATCTAACTCCATTTCTGTTGGTCAGTATCTAAAAGTTTTGTTTTCCTATCTGAGGAGACAAGATGTGAATCCATACAGATACTTACTTCTATGGTGAGAATTAATTTACTATAACCTATGAACCAATATATTTTGATGTCAAATATTCACAATTCATGTTAAAAACTCCCTACAGCCTTATGTTAAAAGTACCAAAAGTCTATAGTTTTAGATTCAGGGATAAAACACATGTAGTTAGTGAGCTTTTTTCTCCCATTGGTATGGCTGTCTGGTTTTTGCATGCTAAGCCAAACATCATCTTATGTCAATAACCCAATCAAAAAAAGAAACTGTTTACTCCAAATAATTGTACATTCTCACTCTATTTGCTAAAATAAAAATGTTGGATTGTGACAATTCTGTAGGTGTTAATAAGTCATAAGGGGATGGATTATTTTTAAAAAGTTAGTCAGGTTACCTACATGAACTGAAAAAGCATACCAACTGATTTTTCTTATTGAAAGGCCCATTCTCATACTTAAATTTCCCATAGCTACTTGGAAATTCTTTCACTTACCAGAAAGACCTGGTTGGCACTTTCACTGAGAGTTGAGTCATCTGGGCTGTCAACAGGTGTCTGACGTGTAAACTTGGAATCAAACTGACTCACATCCTCCTCAGATTGCTTTGTAAAAACAAGATTATTAGAAAATGATGAATCGGCTCTTTTATACACATCAATTAAATAAATGCATTGTAAGTGCTCCATGGAGATTTTTTGCAGGAGTTGACTGTAATAAAATAATAAAATAGTCTTAGAAAGCACATACTGAAGAAAAGAATGCAGATGGAAAGTATGAAGAGTTAAATTATATCTTCAAATCTTAAATAAATATTAAAATAGATTTTAGTATACAGTTGTTTCTGTTAAAAATCTGAATATCAGCTGAGCACAGTGGCTCACACTTATAATCCCAGCAATTTGGGAGACTGAGGCAAGAGGATCACTTGAGCTCAGGGGTTCAAGACCAGCCTGGGCAATATAGTGAGACCTCGTCTTTACAAAAAAATTAAAAGGTTAGCTGGGTGTAGTGGCACACACTTGTAGTCCTAGCTATTTGGAAGGCTGAAGAAGGAGGATCACTTAAACCCAGAAGCGTGAGGTTGTGGTGAGCTGTGATCCTATCGCTGCACTTCAGTCTGGGTGACAGAGTGAGACCCCCACATACATACACACACATACACAAACCTGAATACCAATCTTCCCCTCTCACAAAGCTTCAGAGTGCCTGGTCCACTGGCTAAATTCCTACTTAGAGATAATTTACTCAGTTAGCCATGGTATGATTTCCAATAAACAAGTAAAACTACTGAAGCAGAGTTAAAATACAAATCACATTTGTAAGCTCCTCCAGTGAGTTTCTTCCATAGCTTATTTTACTCTTTTAAATTTCTTTTTTTTTTTAATAGTCTTTTTCTCTCTCTTTCAGTCTTTCCTTTATTTCGTGTTTGTTTGGAGTCTCACTCTGTCATCCAGGCTGGATTGCAGTGGCACTAACACAGCTCACTGAAGCCTCAACCTCCTATGCTCAGATGATCCTTCTACCTCAGCCTCCCAAGTAGCTGGGACTACAGGCGCGTACCACCATGCCAGGCTGATTTTTTTTTTGTAGAGGCAAGGTCTTGTGATATTGCCTAAGCTGGTCTCAAACTTCTGGATTCAAGCAATCCTCCCACCTTGGCCTCCCAAAGTGCTGGAATTATAAGCGTAACCACCACACCTGGCCACTCCTTTAGATTTCTAAAGGAGCAAAAATAATACTCTACTCTGCATGAGTTATATTTTCTTGTAAAGAATAGTTATCACAGCCGGGCTTGGTGGCTCAGCTTGTAATCCCATGCCTTGGGAGGCTGAGATGAGTGGATTGCCTGAGTCCATGGGTTTGAGACCCGCCTGGGCAACTTGGCGAGACCTCATCTCTACAATAAATAAAAAATCAGCCGGGCGTGGTAGCGTGCCTATAGTTCCAGCTATTTGGAAGGCTGAGGCAGAAAGATCGCCAGAGTCCAGCAGGTCGAGGCTGCGGTGGCCGGGAGCGGCCACTGCACTCTAGTCTGGGCGACAGAGTGAGCCTCCAACTCAAAAAAAAAAAAAAAAGAACAGTTATCACTTCAGTTCTAACCACCAGATTTATAATAAGAGTTTAATCTGAATCAGATTCAAGCACCTAAATTTAACTACCAGTTTTTGGAAATACAAAGAACAGCTGAACATGATCAATGACAGTATAGGGATAAAAATAAGCAAAATCAAAATCTGAGAATTCTACAGGACAAGTGACCCATTTTCTTCAATAAATTCCCAGGAAAAGACTTGAGAGAGGATATCTATAAATGAAAAGAGAGCCCAACAATGTATAGACTTTGAATCCTTACTGAAAGAAACAGGAAATAAAAAAGAAAGGAATTTTAAAAAAATACACTTAGAAACCATTAATTTATTTAGGTATGAAGATGGCATGGTGGTTACGTTTACGTTTAAACAAGAAGATCTGATTATTTTTGTAGCTGGGCAGTAGGTGTATAAGAGTCAATTTTCCTCTTTACAATTGTAGATGTTATTTTGTAAAGAAGGTAACCTTGTGTTCTATGACCAAATAATAATTCCCATCATTATCATCTTCCTCCTCCTCTACCTTCATCCCAAGAAATGAAAAAGGAACTGTATTTTCTCAGATTCTGAGGTAAAGAGAAAGATGAGAACACACTAAGTCATTTACTAATAAATGTATTGTTATGAGTTGAATTGTGTCTCATTCCCCCCAAAATTCATATGTTGAAGTAAGACTAATTCCTTAGGATGTGACCTTATTTGGAAAGGATTACTGCAGATGTAATTAGTTAAGATGAGGTGCTACTGGAGTAGGGAGGAACCCTAATCTGTTACCATTTTTTTTAATTGGAGTCTCACTCTGTCACCCAGGCTGGAGTACAGTGGCAAGCTCATAGCCACTGTAGCCTTGACCTGCTGGGCTCAGGCAATCCTTCTGCCTCAGCCTTCCAAGTAGCTGGAACCACAAGCATGTGCCACCACACCTAGCTAGTTTTTTGATTTACTGTAGCTGAGGTCTTGACAAGTTGTCTGGGCAGGTCTTGAACCCCTGGGCTAAGGCAATCCTCTCACCTCTGCCTCCCAAAGTGCTGGGATTATGGGCATGAGCCACTGCACCTGGCCTGTTAGCCTTATAAAAAGGGAAAATCTGGCCACAGATATGCACACAGGTAGAATACCATGTGAACAAAAGGCAGAGATTCCTATATGTACCTACAAGCCAAAGAATGACAAATACGACCAGAACCACCAGAAGTTTAGGGAGAGACATGGAATACAGTCTCTCTCACAGTCCTCAAAGGAACCAACTCTCACAACTTGATTGAACTTCTAGCCTTCAAATCTATGAGATCATAAATTTCTATTGTTTAAGCCAACCGATGTGTGGTACTTTGTTGTGGCAAAGCTAGCAAACTAATACATACATATATATACATATATATGTATGTATTGTTAAAACAAAGGTAGATTTATCTATTTATTTTGAGTTGAGAGTCTCACTCTGTCACCCAGGCTAGTGTGCAGAGGCACACTTACGGTCACTCCAGCATCAGGCGTCGACCTGCTGGGCTCCGACGATCCTTCTGCCTCAACCTTTCAAGTAGCCAGTAATATGGGCGTGTGCTACCGTGCCCGGCTAATTTTTGATTTATTGTAGAGACGAGGTCTCACCAAGTTGCCTGGGCTGGTCTCAAACCCGCGAGCTCAGGCGATTCACTTGCCTTGGCCTCCCAAAGTGCTGGGATTACAGGCTGAGCTAGTGAGCCTGGCCAAGAAAGGTAGATTTATTAAAGGGAAGATAAGTTGTGAAGGGTAGAATGGGCAGCTCAGCAGTGAGAGTATCTGCTGTCTACTGCTATATTATATATATATGTATATATACAAATATATATCCCCCCCCCTTTTTTTTTTGAGTTGGAGTCTCACTCTCTTGCCCAGGCTGGAATGCAGTGGCACACTCATGGCCAGCCCAGCATCGACCTGCTGGGCTCCAGCAATCCTTCCGCCTCAGCCTTCTAAGTAGCTGGAACTACAGGTGCGCACTACCATGCCCAGCTAATTTTTGATTTACTGTAGCAACGGGGTGTCACCAAGTTGTCTAGGCTGGTCTCAAACCCACAGGCTCAGACAATTCATGCGTCTTAGCCTCCCAAAGTGCTGGGATTATAGGCTGAGTCACCAAGCCCGGCCCCATAGAGAGTGTGTGTGTGTGTGTGTGAGTGTGTGTGTGTGTGTATGTGTGTGAGTGTGTGAGTGTGTGTGAGCGTGTGTGTGTGTGTGTGTGTGTGTGTGTGTATTTTTTTTTTTTTTTTTTTTTTGAGTTGGAGTCTCACTCTGTCGCCCAGACTGGAGTGCAGTGGCCGCTCCCGGCCACCGCAGCCTCGACCTGCTGGGCTGCGGCGATCCTTCTGCCTCAGCCTTCCAAGTAGCTGGAATTACAGGCATGTGCTACCACGCCCAGCTGATTTTTGGATTTATTGTAGAGATGAGGTCTCACTGCCCAGGCGGGTCTCGAACCCGCAGGCTCAGGCAATCCACTCACCTCAGCCTCCCAAAGGCGCGGGATTACAGGCTGAACCACCAAGCCTGGCTTATTCTATATTTTAAAGAAAAAGTTCCCAGAGAATCAAATTTAAAATGGGTTGAATTAAGCAAAGCAAAGCAAATCCAAAAAACAGAAAGTCCTCAATTACTTGAATTATTTATCTTAGGTAATTAACTTAAAAATAGCTAATATAGTCATCAATTGCCATTGGCATTAATTCTTGAAAAAATACAAAATGCTGAAGAGAGGATAGATCAAAGTTTTCTGAACTGTTAATAAAATAATGTTTCTGACTACACTGAGATTTTTCTTATTCTAAAAATGTACAGATCCAAGCCGGGCACGGTGGCTCACACCTATAATCCCAGCACTTTGGGAGGCCCAGGTAAGAGGATTGCCTGAGCCCATGGGTTCGAGACCAGCATGGGCAACTTGGTGAGACCTCCTCTCTACAATAAATAAAAAAATCAGCCAGGTGTGGTGGCATGTGCCTGTAGTTCCAGCTACTTGGAAGGCTGAGGCGGAAGGAGTCTGAGCCCAGCAGTCAAGCCTGCAGTGGCTGTGAGCGTGCCACTACACTCCAGCCTGGGCGACAGATTGAGACTCTTACTCAAAATAAAGTACAGGTCCCTCAGATTATATGTGTTCATGTATACATACCAACAGAGGCTTAAATGGGGGCTCCACCTTCCGTGCCAGAAGTTCTTCCCAGTTAATATGTCTAAAGAATGGATGAGCCTAAAAAAAAAAAAAAAAAAAAAAAAAAAGCAGAAAGAAAAGTTGAGGGGGGTGGGGTCGTCAGACATGAGAGGACTGCCTAAACCCAGGGGCTTGAGACCAGTCTGGACAACTTGGCAAGACCATGCCTTCACAATAAATCAAAAAATTAGCCAGAGCTGGGCTTGGTAGCTCAGCTTGTAATCCCGCACCTTTGGGAGGCTGAGGTGAGTGATTGCCTGAGCCCGCGGGTTCGAGACCCGCCTGGACAACTTGGCGAGACCTCATTTCTACAATAAATCAAAAAATCACCCGGGCATGGTAGTGCATGCCTATAATTCTGGCTACTCGGAAGGCTGAGGCGGCAGGATCGCCGGAGCCCAGCAGGTTGAGGCTGCGGTGGCCGGGAGCGGCCACTGCACTCCAGTCTGGGCGACAGAGTGAGACTCCAACTCAAAAAAAAGAAAAAATTAGCCAGGTGTGGTAGCACACATCTGTAGTTCCAGCTGCTTGTAAAGCTGAGGTGGAAGGATCACCTGAGCCCAGCAGGTCAAGACTGCGGTGGCCTTGAGTGTGCCACTGCACTCCAGCCTGGGCGACAGGGTGAGATGCCAACTCAATAAAAAAAAAAAAAAGAGAGAGAGAAAAAAGGAAAGTTGAAGGAAATAGATTTATTAAATTGTCAAATCCAATATGACTGTTATCCTTATATCCTTTTCACCTTTTTGAAGTTACAAGTCACAAAATAAGCTAACCTTACACGCAACTACCAACAGCCCTCACAAATACATAAAATTAGTGTTATCCTCCCTCAAAACGCCAAAGATGCCAATCCCTACCTGAACTTCTCCAGCATCCCCAGGGCCAGCTCCCAAACGAGAAGCAGCATTTCTTTTCAGCAGCTTTAGGGAGAAAAAAAACACTTATGAAGAACCTTAGTCAAACTGATTTTTTTTTCCTTTTAGAATCTGTTTGTCTACTTTGCCTTGAGAAAAAATAGCTTATTAATTACTACTAAACATTGTTTGAGAATAAGAAGGAAAAAAAAATCTGTACTTTCCCTTCAAAAACTACGGCATTTTTTGTTCAATATTTATGTATGATTCTTTACTCAAAATATACATGAAATTCTATCTAGTTAAATTCTAGTCATTAAGGCTTGTAAAGTGAGTGTCCATTTAAGAACCCTACCTTTTTAAGCAGATCTCTGGCTTCTTGTGTGAGGTAGGGAGGCAAATTGAGCTTACATTTGAGGATTTTGTCAATTGTTTTCTTTCTATTCTCCCCAGTGAATGGGGGCTAGAGTAGAAGAGATGGAAAAAAATTAGCATATAGGAAACAAATTTTATCCATTTCCTGATTAGTGATGCATGGAGTCTGAAAATGTATGCTGTGAAATGAGCTAACTACTAAAGACCTATAGTGTTTTGTTGTTGTTTCCCCCAGAGACAGGGTCTCACTGTATTGCCCAGAGTAGATTCTAATCCTGAGCTCAAGTGATCCTCCTAACTCAGCCTCCTGAGCCTCCTGAGCCTCCTGGCAGATCTGTAGTTTTTAAACAAGAAGACAGAGGAAGCAGCAATGTCCTGGAAGGAAGCCCATATTTCCACCATTAACCTGCTGTGTGATAGTGAGATATGTGGGTTTTATGCTTTAATTTGTCCATTTAAAAAATAAGGGCATTATCTATTCAACATCTATTTCACAGGCCTGCCATGACACAGATCATTTAAATGAAAATGTTTTTAAAAGTATAGGAACCCATATAATCATAAGGTATTATTAGGGTTAAACTGCTGGTAATAAATCTTTGAGCTTTGAAAGTGACTCCATTAGTAACATTTCAAAAAGCACAGGAGAGGGTTTTTGCCATGATGATTTCACTACTCAGCACAAACTTTAATACATGCAGCTTTTAACTGTGCACCTACTGCTCCAGTCAGCATGTCATACATTAATGCTCCCAAACTCCACCAATCCACAGCACGATTGTGGCCACTTCTCATCAAGATTTCAGGGGCCCTACAATGAGAAAAATAACATGCCTAATTATTCACCCATTTGCATATCATCTAAATTACAATTTTAAAAACAATATATGGAGTCAATGATGCTACAGAAAACAGACACTAGTCCTTAAACCAAGTAAAAGTTAGTTATTACCCCCAAACCAATTATATTTCTTTTAACATGCAGCTCACATGTATTCTATTGTTCCACAAAATGTGTGTGTAACTGTTCCATCATGAATAGATTCTTTGCATAGTCCAAAGTCTGTTAGTTTCACATGACCTACAATGAAAGATTACAGCATGATTATTCTGAGAATTCTAAGTATGTGCACTGCTTCATCATATCACACAAGACAATAATCTGTCCTTCCATTTAACTTTTCCTGCCTGAAACTTTTCTTGTAGATGTCAAAAACAAAGTGCCATCCATAAAATGGGATGCTAACTATTTAAGGTTAGGCAGAGTCACCTTTTGTCAATGATATAATCTATCCACTAAAGAGAAAATAGAGAAAAAAACAAAACAGCTTGTCTAAGGTCCCAGTTTCAGACACAGAATACTCTACCATCCTGAAAAGAAAATCCTGGAAAAACTCTCTATGAAATCGAGTTTAAGCACACAGTTTTGGTTTTTTTTTTGAGTTGGAGTCTCACTCTGTTGCCCAGGCTGGAGTGTAGTAGCACACTCACGGCCACTGCAGTCTCGACCTGCTAGGCTCAGGTGATCCTCCCACCTCAGCCTTCCAAGTAGCTGGAACTACAGGTACACGCCACCATGCCCAGCTTATTTATTTATTTATTTATCATAGAGATGAGGTCTTGCCCACACTGGTCTCAAACCCGTGGGCTCAGGCAATCCTCTTGCCTTTGCCTCCCAAAGTGCTGGGATTACAGGTATGAGCCACCACACCCAGCTGAGAATTCTCAAAATAGTCTCAGAAAGTCACTATAACAATTTAGCTTATTCTGTCAAACATTAACAGTTAGGAGAAAGAAATAAAATTGCTCTACAGCATAGGGCAATCATCTCTGATCCAGAAAGTAAAAAACTTACCATCTTGTACAGAGATCATTTTAGTTCAAGTTTAGCTTTACTGGACTGTCATTAGATGATCAATGGTCCAGTAATCCCAAGGACCTTAGTATTTCAGGTGCATTTCAGAGAAAAGAAAAGGCAATAGTCTACTGATTCAAATGTAATTATATACTATACTCTGATACAGAAGAGTAAACATGGCCTTTATTTTCAGAGTGCCACCTGATACACTCAAACTTATGGATCACAGAAATAGTCTATCACTCCCCTATTTCTATCCTGTGCCTGAGTCTTCAGAATCACAATCCAAGTTCCAGGTTTTGGGCATGGGGGGTGGGAAGGTGATGGGAGAAAGAGACACTGATTCTCATTATATACTTGGCTAAGTATATCGATTCTCTCTCAAAAAAAGAAAGGAAAAAAAAAAAAAGCACAATTTGGAACATTTATAATAGCCTCAGTTGTCCATACGCCATTTTCTGTCCAAGAGTTTGAAACAGTTAACTACCTCATGGATCATTCTGTAGACATCTAAGGATCAGCAACTGCTACCAGTCCCCTTGATGTCCTGGCTCAGCTGGTTACTCCTTTGGGATGTGAGTGAACTGCAAACCCTACCCAGCCCAGATTACTCTAGCATAAATTGAGCTGTCTATAGCAGCATAAAGTTGTAGGCAAGGCTAACTTTGCTGTACCTATAGCTGTACAGAATACCAATCTCTCTGGTGTTTGTTTGTTGTCGCAAACGCCAAGAATAAGTGCATGCCTAATAAACATTTTACTTCCAAGGTTACATCAAATACATTGGTTCAACTCCAATCCTTTCTTTTTACCAGTATTAGTAAAACTTATTGTAAAAGGTATTGCTTCTAATATTTACGCATTTTCATCATTTATACAGTTCAATTTATACAGTTAAGATTCAGTTTTCAATTTAAGGAACAAACCAAAATTAAGGTTTAGACTGGCTTACAACATATAGATTTTTTTTTAAAATGAGAAGCTAAAAAAGAGTAAGGATTAAACGAAAAAAGGCAATTGAGTGAGAATTATCCTTAATTCCCTTTAATTTCATCAACCATAAGTACCTAAATACTTAAACATCAGCAAGTATTATGATGCCATAAATTGTGAGGGAGGAAATATGTAAAATAGAAATGAATATGGGGCACTGAAAATGGCCATGACCTGCATGGGAGGATTTTAAGATGATTATTTACTATAGAATTGTTTACGGTATGTCTCCACCTTGGTGATTAAGCATGATATTCTCCGGCTTCAGGTCTCTGTAGATGATCCCCTTTTGATGTAAATGCCCCAAAGCCATGGAGATTTCTGCCAAGTAAAAGCTGGAAACAAAAGTGATTTAATAAAATTAAAAGGAGTAATTTACCCAAAGCAGTTTATGTATGGAGCAAAATTCCTTGAAAGAAACAGACATGCACCAAAGACCAAATTAGTGGGGTGGGGGGATGTATGGGAAAAAGAGATGGCATAGTATGCTGCCAAAAGGCCTGGGGGCATTTATGTTTCACTCGTTTTAGTGAAACTATAAATTGTTTTATTTCACCATTAGATGTATTGCTAAAACTGCAAGGATGTCCAGAATACCTATGACAGAATAACTGCCACTGGTCTTGTTTTGCTCTGTCTGTGCAGGAATTAGGCCAACAGTCATTCGGATCAAAGCAAATGTTTCCCACCCACCCTTAACTTTAAAATTCCATAGGAAATAGGAACGTCCTTATTCTCAAAGATCAAGTCCTGATTTCAAAAGACACCTTATAACCTGACCCTTAGAAGCCCACTCATCCCTTACTTAACACAGTTTCATATTTATAGACAGCTTATGCCCACAGTACCTGCCCTCCCTCTTGCCAGCCAGCCCACAACTATAAACTGTGTGACACTCAAATTTATCTACCTCAAAAGAATAAAGGGCTGAATCAACCCTGTCTGGATTCGCAAAGCACAAGGCACTGCAATACTGGCTGCATAACAATGCTGCAATCCTGCAGATTACTCCAGGATGGAGAGGTTGTGTCCTAGAGGACTAAGGCAGTTTCACAGCCAGCAGGACCACAAACACAGCCTCCAACACGGCTCAGTGAGCCTCGTCCAAAAAAGGGCACTTCATCCCTAAGGCTCTTAAATGCAGCTTCTGTGTTAGAAAAGGGCCTGAAATTAAACAATGGTAATTAAGGTAGAGAAACATTTAAGAGTTGTTTCTATTCAATTCACGTGTAAAATAAACTGATTTATTGTGACCAAATACTGTTAACTTCATAAAAGGATGTATTTTTAATTTGAAACAGATGACAGATTTGGAAATAGAAGGACAGATTCCATCCTGGCTATATAATCAATCCACAGACGATATGTGAGGCTTATCACCTC
Source organism: Cephalopachus bancanus (assembly GCA_027257055.1). Taxonomy (NCBI): domain Eukaryota; kingdom Metazoa; phylum Chordata; class Mammalia; order Primates; family Tarsiidae; genus Cephalopachus; species Cephalopachus bancanus. The sequence goes on from JAPVLO010000226.1 coordinate 2,192,894, forward strand.
CCTAACACTGCACCTTGGCAACTGGAAAGTCTAAAAAAAAGAGATAATTTCTGATACTTTCCAATGTTCCACACATAAAAGTTTCACTAGAAAACCACACTCACCCACAGCCAAGGCAGGCAGCTTACCAATTCAAGGAAAGAAAGCCGCAATGAGAATGGTTCTGTTAGGAACAACTGGTGTGAAGAGCGTTCCACTCAAGGCCTAAGGGCAAAGGAATGATGTGACCTCCAATAGCTGCCCAGTCCCAAAGCTGCTTCTCCCCCTTGAAGTTCTGAGTGACTGACTGACTCCAGATCAGTTTAATGAATCATTTGGCTGCCCAAAGTGGGAATGGGGCTTTGCTTTTAATTATATGAATCATTACCTTGAATCTATGCAACCACAAAAATTTCACTTACCAGGCTGTGTCTTCCATAAATATCCCCTCTCTCTCCAACTGCATAAATAGTTCTCCTCCTGTAAGAAAAGGAAAAGACATTAGAAATAAAATAATCATTATTTCCAACCCACTTCTAATGAGGGAGTTTGTCCTCTCCTTCTAATCATAATTAAAAGACATCAGTCCCTTAAAAATAAAAAACAGATTCTAAAAGGTATAGGTTTTAAAACTAAGTCCTCAGAATTCTATTTTAAGCAGCTCTCTTATTCTTCTGTTAAACATACACATTAAAACTAGAACGGGCTTGGAATTCTAGGTTTTACATCTATAAACTTCAAAATATTTGCAGATTCCAAACCTGAGGTTAAAAATAAAATCTTGATTAAAGCCTAACGTTTTACCTATAAGTAGAAAAATGCTAGTATACAATTAAACCACCCTCAATAACTTTAGTGAGTGCTCGTATTTCATGTTCTTATTTATTTATTTTTTGAGTTGGAGTCTCACTCTGTCACCCAGGCTGGAGGGCAGTGGCACATTCCCGGCCACCACGGCCTCCACCTGCTGGGCTCAGACGATCCTTCTACCTCAGTCTTCTAAGTAGCTGGAACTACAGGCACGCGTCACCATGCCCTGCTAATTTTTTTAAATTTATTGTAGAGATGAGGTCTCACCAAGTTGCCAGGGCTGGTCTCAAACCCACAGGCTCAGGCAATCTTCTCACCTTGGTCTCCCAAAGTGCTGGGATTATAGGCATGAGCCACCATGCCCAGCCTGTATTTCGTTTTTAGAACTCTAAATAAACTGAATGAACCAGGCAGTGGTCAAGTAAACAATATGGCATAGCCGGGCTCGGTGGCTCAGCCTGTAATCCCGCGCTTTGGGAGGCTGAGGTGAGTGGACTGCCTGAGCCCGCAGGTTTGAGATCTGCCTGGGCAATTTGGCAAGACCTCTCTACAATAAATCAAAAAATTAGCCGGGCATGGTAGCGCGCGCCTGTAGTTCCAGCTACTTGGAAGGCTGAGGCGGAAGAATTGCTGGAGCCCAGCAGGTCGAGGCTGCGGTGGCTGGGAGCGTGCCACTGCACTCGTCTGGGCAACAGAGTGAGACTCCAACTCAAAAAAAAAAACCAAACAACAACAAAAAATATGGTGCAATTTGAGTATTAAAAGAAATAATAATCATAAAGGGTTATATCCCACTGATTAATCTTAGAATTCACAATTATGTAAATAAATTAGTAGATAAATAAATTTTAAAATGGGAAAGAAGGAAAAGCTCTTTATTATAATAGAATACCAAGTAATAAATGAGGGAGGCATGATGAAATAAGAAAAACTGGCAAACATCACGGTTAATTGTTGCAGACAAGAATGGATGCCAAAACTGAATGTGTGAAAGCTAGATGAGAGATAGGATATTTATATAACTTCAAAGTATCTTCTCAAAGATACTTATTACAAAGGGGAAAATTTCACCAGGGAAAAAACCAGCAGATACCACATTACACATGTGATCAAAATTAACATCACAAGTAAAGGGACAAAGCTATAAATATCATGAATCTTTTGATCTACGCACTGAGGAGGACACAATGTCACTTCAATGGTCCTGCCAAAATGCATGACCTGAATGGAATACTAAGGAAACATTAACTAAAGTCAAACTGATACATTATACAAAATAACTGACCAGTACTCTTCAAAAATGTCAGCATCAAGAAAAAGATGGCAGGGCGCAGTGGCTTAGCTTATAATCCTAGCACTTTGGGAGGCCGAGGCGAGAGGATTGCCCGAGTCCAAAGGTTCAAGACCAGCCTGGGCAACATGGTGAGATCTTGTCTCTACAATAAATAAAAAATTAACTGGGCATGGTGGCACATGCCTGTAGTTCTGGCTACATGGAAGGCTGAGGCAGAAGGCTCTCCTGAGCCCAGCAGGTTGAGGCTGCGGTGGCCATGAGCAGTGTGCCACTGCACTCTAGCCTGGGCTGAGACTCTGACTCAAAAAAAGAAAAAAAAAGAAAGAAAGAAAGAAAAAGACTGAGGACCCGATCTAGATTAAAGAAAACTAAGCAGAGATATTATTGTATCAATGTTAATTTTGTATTTTTGATCATTTAGTGTAGTTATGTAAAATACGAGCCTTGATTTTAGAAAATAAACACTAAAGTTTTAGGCATGAAGGGAAATCATGTCTGCAACTCTTAAACAGTTAAAAAAATTATGTATGCGTGTGTGTGTGTATATATATACACACATATACAAAGAAAGATAAAACAAAACAAATGTAGTGAAATGGTAACATTTGCTGAATCTAGGTGAGAGATATATGGGGAATTCTTTGTACTGTTCTTAACATTTTTTGTGTAACTCTAAAATTATGTCAAAATAAACTTACAAGGAAAAAATGGCAACAGTCACAAAAAAGTTGCTAAAAAGAGTTGCTAAATTCTGCAGCTTTCTGTTCCATGTTACAAGCTACTGAGGAATCTGTTTCTCAGAAAACTCAAGTGTGTCTGCTAGAAATAGATTATCTGTTATTAGAAGTGATACAGGGAGCAGCAAGTTCCTAGGAGGTGGTAGCCCCTGGGAAATGTGGATGATTTCCATTATAATCTGCTTATCCATCACCAAGGCTAAATTAAATGGAAAACTTTTGTTTAAAGATGTAACTCTAAAAATAGTACTCTCAATTATTTGAATTATAGTATCTAACCCCAACACAATTTGATAGACAGCTCAGCATCAATTAGAAATTTCAATTTTGTTAAAACAGTGACTGATTACAAAGGGATTAAGATAAAATTTTACAGATGGGGAAAAAGTTAACCTTTAAATTTTTCATCATATTGTTTTGCAAATAGAAACATCTGGTCACATCTAAATCCCTTACATCAATGCTATCATCAATTTTAAGATTTGATCACAATGGGAAAAAGTATTTTTCCGTGGAAAAATAACGTTTGACCCAGTTTCTGGACCAAATGCAAATAATTACACCAAACTCTATGTACTGACCACTGAGATACTCAAGGATGAGGTAGAGTTTTCCACCAGTCTGAAAGGCATAAATTAAATCCACAATGAAGGGATGCTTTACTTCCTCCAAAATATTCCGCTCTGCTTTTGTATGAGCTGTATCTTTAGCATTTCTTACTATCATTGCCTAAAGGAAAAGAGACGATCTATAAGAACAAAATCATAAACATTTTTATTCTATAGTAAATGGAAAATCGATTTTTGCTTTTCTTGTCAGTACTGAACTATTTACCACAGTTCTCCACTAGAAATTGAGATGGGGTAATGGAAGAGGTTCACTTTTTATACATCTCTGCACTGTTTGGATTTTTTGCAGTGAACATGTAAATGAAAAACCAAAGATACATTTTTTTAAAACCTGTAATCAGAACAAGTTTATTTATATATTCACTGACAGTTGAGTGTCTACCATGCTCCAGGCTGTGCCCAAAAAAGCAGAAGTAATAGAAGGAATGTTCTGTTGACAGAAGCTCAAAGTTTCAGGAAAAAAATGACAAGTCAATGAAAGTAAACACAGGATGCCAAATGTAAACAGGGGAACTGCATATGACCTGGCAAGAAGTCCTCCTGGAGGTAGTGATCAACCTAAACTGTATCTTGAAAGTTATTTACATGAAATGTGGAAGGTAAAAAAGTCATTCTGGTGCAAAAGAGGTTTGACAGGACAGGACATGCCTGGGTAATATTCAAGTAGTTCAGGTATAATTAGAAGTGGTTAGAGATTAGGCTGGAGAAGCAGGCAGAGACCAGGAAATGGAAGGCCTGGGCATCTAGGCAAAAACACTGGAATCTTATCTTAGAGGCAAAGAAGAAATGTTGAGATGAGTGAAATGAACAAACTTTTGGCTTTAAGAAAGACACTTCTATAGTAGCAGTGTGGAGTTTTTCAGGAAGAAATGAGACTAATTAGGAAACTAGTACAATAAACTTAGTAAGAAGATATGTAACTAAAAAATGAAGGTTAAAAAAAATTGAAAGGCCAAGGGCACCTCATTTGCACTTGCTGACTAACTAGATATGAGAAGAAATGGTGACATCCTTACTTCTGTTTAAGTAATAGAATGGACAATGGTGCCAGTCAATAAAAGGGAATGGAAGTGAAAAAAAAAATTTTGTAAAAATGATGCACTGTTTTAGACATGCTAATTCTAAGTTCTAGGAGGTTACCCTGATGGTATACCTCTACTAACGTGGAAGCAAATATACAAAGTTATTAGTTATGACATTATCTGTGAAAGTGAAACTCTGGAAACAACCGAAATGCCCATACATAGGATACTGGCTAGAAACCTATGGAATTTACAAAGTGTGTGATAACAAAGCTATAAAAAGAATAAAAAATATCTCTATGAAAGAAAAGTGCAAACGAGCATTTAAAGTACAATAGCATGTACAGGATGCTATCTCTTATAAAAGAAAGGGGGAATGAGACTATACATATCTGCTTATATCTGTAAAAATGCACATAACTAAGATTAAAACAAAAGCTAATGAAAATGGAAGAGTAGAAAAAGGAGTAACACTTTTGAGTATATCTTCTGAGTAAAACCTCAATGGTTTTATTTTCCATTTTTTTCTTGCCTAAATCAAAGATAATTATTATAAGATGCAGATTTTGATTTGAATCATACTATTTTATACATTCCAAAAATAAAATGAAATCAACAAGGAGAGGGAAATACAATTGAATACAACAATAGAAATACATACATATAATTGAATATTACATTTATACCTTCACCACAGAAGGAGAAAAAAGATATTTAAGTAACTTTGGACTACATACTCTTGATGGCCTATATAGAAGCATTAAAAAATTGGAAAGAAATCTTAATCAACACTTAGTAGGTTTGTAGTTAGTAGTAGTATTGGTATTATCATTCTCAAACTATTATGCATGTATTATACAAATGAACAAACCAGTACATTTATTGATGTTGTTACCAGGGTTCTTCACTGTGGAAGACAGAAAATCCAGATATGGACTGAGGACTGGGCACAGTGGCTCACTCCTGTAATCCCAGCACTTTGGGAAGCCAAAGTAGAAGGACTGCTTGAGCCCAAAAGTTCAAGATCAGCCTGGACAACATAGCAAAATTCAGTACGTATTCTTAAAAAATCAACATGCAAACAAATATGGACTAAGGGAAGAAGAACCCTGTGGAATCAGGCTGGAATTAGGGCTATCAATATGAAGCCATGATTTAAACCAAAAACAGTAACTTCCTAGCTCTGACCACTGAAAGAGCTAGAAACAATGACAGCTTAGTAGCAAGGAGTATAGCTAACACCCAGCTATGAGTTTGCAAATACCATTCTTTACCCCGGTTTCTTGGAGAAATGGATGATTCTAGGTCAGAGTCAGGAAAAGTACAAGACATATCTGGAATACTCTATTCCTACTAGAAAGTAAGGCAGTACTCAAAAATTGATGAGGATATTTTAAAAGCATGAAGAAGTCATCTTAATGGGACTCTCAGTAGCAAACTTGGAACAATTTGAGAATAAAAATAAATAATGACAGAAATGGATAATACATTGAGGCAAAAGATGTCTGTACAGACTTTTTTTTTTTTTTTTTGAGAAAGCAGGATTTATTGAGAAGACAGAAAAGTTCTCAGTGGGAGGGGACCCAAGGAGGTTGCCCTTGTTTTAAGAGATGCTGTCTTGCGATGTTACTCAAACTGTTTTCAAACTCCTAGGCTCAAGTAATAATCCTACCTCAGCCTCTTGAGTAGTCAAGACTGCAGATGTGTACCCTGGCCCCTGAGTCATATGATTCTTTCTTTTTTTGAGTTGGAGTCTCACTCTGTCACCCAGCTGGAGAAAAGTGGCATGATCATGGCTCATTGCAGCCTCGACCTTCTGAGTTCAGGTGATCTTTCTACCTCAACCTCCCAAGTAGCTAGGACAACAGGTGCGTGCCACCACATTCACCTAGTTTTTCTGACTTTTTTGTAGAGATGAAGTCTTGCTGTGCTGCCCAGACTGGTCTAGAACTTCTGGCCTCAAGCAGTCCTCCTGCCTCAGTCTCCCAAAGTGCTGGGATTACAGGCATGAACCACTGCACCCAGCCCCATATGATTATTTTAAAAGAATTTTTAAAAGGGAGTATAAAAAGTCTCTATTTTGTAATCAATATAGTAATATTTGATTTGGACAAACAAACAATGGATGATAAAACCATAAAGTAAAAAATTACTAGCGGACAGGATATTCAAAGTTTATAACTATCATTCCACAGATCACTGATTAGTTACAAAAGGAAAAGGGTACCTGTATGATGAAAAATCTGGTGGACAACATCTTAACCAAGTGATTAAATTCAATCTCACTAAATAATGGGATGGTCTGACAATAATGTGCCTCCTGAGCCCATGCTCTAAGAACATATGGCACCTATGTAACACTCTTGCAAGTGTTTCACCTATTTAAAAGTTAAAAGTATTTTCATGAGGAAACAATGAAACAAACCCAAATCAATGTGGACTCAAGTTCAGAAGAGGCACAAAGGGTATTAGCTACTCGGAGACCTCAAGTGAAAGTTTTATTGAGATGAATATGGTAGAGGCACAAATATATTTAAATAAAGAAAGAAGTCAGGATAGAAAATGAAAAGAGAAAAGATAAATGAAGTCCCTGAATAGGCAGAAAGAGATGGTATCTAGAACATAGAGAAGAATTAGCCTTAGAAAGGACAACTGCACTAAGACTGGAGAAAAGGAAATAAATTCAGGTAAAAATGCAGATTAGCCTGGGCTCGGTGGCTCAGCCTGTACTCCCGTGCTTTAGGAGGCCGAGGTGAGTGGATTGCCTGAGCCGGCAGGTTCGAGACCCGCCTGGGCAACTTGGCAAGACCTCATCTCTACAATAAATAAAAAATTAGTCAAGCGTGATAGCACGTGCCTGTAGTTCCAGCTACTTGGAAGGCTGAGGCAGAAGGATCGCCGGAGCCCAGCAGGTCGAGGCTGTGGTGGCTGGGAGCATGCCACTGCACTGCAGTCTGGGCGACAGAGTGAGACTTAAACTCAAAAAAAAAAAAAAAAAAAAAAAAATGCAGATTAACATTGTGTTGGGTTAGGGACTAGAACAGGAAGTCAAAAAAAAACCACACCTGACAGTTTCAAATAGGAGAGGCAGTTGAGTAAAAGGAGTATAGGGGCTGACAGGAAAGGCTCTAAAACAATTGTAGAGAATAGAAAGATTTTTGTTTTTGAGTTGGGGTCTCACTCTGTCACCCAGGCTGGAGTGCAGTAGCATGATCACGGCAAAAGCAGCCTTGACCTCCTGGGCTCAGCTCCTTCTGCCAGTCTCCTGAGTAGCCAGGACTACAGAACCATGGCCAGAAAACTTTTTGATTATTTGTAGAGATGAGGTCTTGCTATATTATTGCACAGGCTGGTTTCAAATTCCTGGGCTCAAGCAATCTTCCCACTTTGGCCTCCTAAAGTGCTGGGATGACAGGTGCGAGCCACTACACCTGGCCTAAGAAGGATTTACGTAGAAAAGTTGTTGGGGAGTACCTAGAGTCAAATGCATGAGTTAGGACTATACATTTTTCCCAAGAGCACTCTACAGGTTTGTATAATTTCCACTAATAATGCTTAGTAGCTGAGAAACAGGGATAAAGGAGCACTGACAAGTAAGCTGATTCAGAATAGGACTTTCCTGAACACAAGGTCAGTGGGGCTAGCTGATCATGCTGATTAGGTTGAATTCAGAATAAAAGTGAAATAGAAGGGGGTTAAGAACTTCAGGAAAAGTCTGGGCGTGGAGGCGCATGCCTATAATCTCAGCACTTTGGGAGTCAGAGGTGAGAGGATTGCCTGAGCCCAGGGGTTTGAGACCAATCTGGGCAACATTGCAAGACCTCATCTCTACAATAAATCAAAAAGTTAGCTGGGCATGGTGGCATGCATCTGTAGTTTCAGCTACTTGGAAGGCTGAAGTGGAAGGATCGCCTGGGCCCAGTAGGACAAGGCTGCGGTGGCCATGAGCATGCCACTGTACTCCAGCCTGGGTGACAGAGTGAGACTCAGACTTAAAAAAAAAAAGCTTCAGGAAAAGGACAGAAAGGTCAAAGTACTGAAGGGCTTACACTTTTTAAAAAAGGCATTGTGGAAATAAAGTCAGAAGTGAGAAGTGAGAGAAAGTTATTGTTCTATGAAAGTCCAATATTTCAGAAGTGGAAAGTATAGCCATGAGGCTAGTGAACTAGAATGGAGGTGAGAGCTGATGGAGTTGAGGTCATCAGTGAATGAGAAGGCTAGGTTATCGATTACCTATTTGACAGAAGACAGTGAAAACACTTAGGATGACAAGACTGGTGGGGGCTGATTCAGGTATTTAAGTTTTCATAAATTTGAAGGAAAAACCAGGAAATGGTAGATAAAAGGTGAGAGTAGTACAGACTTAAACCTCAAAGAAGGAAGGGTTTTGACCAAAAGGCACATGAGTAATTTTAAGAATAAGCTTATCACTTCTTTCTTCAAATTACATATAAGCAAAGCGAGAGGCAGAGACTACATTTGTCTCAAATGCTAAATTCTAGTTTGTAGTGTAATGCCTGGCATATAGCAGTTCTAAATTAGTTCAATAAAAATAGAATGGAAGTAGTATGGACAATTTGTGACTCACGAGCCTTTGGCCAAAGGTTCCAAAATTTGTAATGTGGGATGCACTAATGCCAGTATTTTGCTTTCACAGTACATTTTGTTGCAACTGGTAGTATAGGGTGTTGTTGATAGTCTTTTCCTCAATAATCTACCTGAGCAAATACCATAATGGGACTATTCCTATAAAAAGTAAACAGTCACAGGAAAGTTGATAAATCCCAACTGAATGTCCAGATGTAAACAACTCACTTAAAAATCTAGTTAAGGAATTAGAAACCCCTATAACCCTCTTCCAGTTCTAGTCATGTAACCATGGCAAACAAAGAACACTGCAGAATACTCAATGTTTATTCTCTGGCAAGGATAAAACAGAGGATTTATGTATTGAAGGACACCATGCAGAGATGAAAGAAGGGGTTTTATTATAAAACAGGGAGATAATTTAACAAAGCCACAGATGGCCAATGAAGATGTTTTTATTCTTTAATTCAACAAGTAACCAAAGAAATATAAATTAAAACAGCAAGATACAATGTTTTCCCCTATTAAACTGGCTAAGACTAATGATAATACCTATTGTTAATGAGGACACAGGAAAACAAGCTCTATCACATTCGGCTCTTGGAAGGTAAACTGTTAAAAATTTTTTGGAATCATAAAAAATCTTGAAAGTAGAGCTCAGCTACTCCTAAAAAATGTATCATATGGGAATTAGGATACACAAAGATTTAAATTTTAAAATGTTTATAATAAGCAAAAGGAAAATCTGGAAGCAACCTACAATAGATGATTAATATACATATTAAATAACAAACAAACAAACAAAAAACTCACTTAAGGGACACCTGGCTCTAATCTGACTTCATTTAAAGGCAGGGAAGAGGTATACCACACACTGAAGTCTGAGGAGTTAGTAATCTCTGCCTCCAGGGTAATAAAATCAGAAGGAAGAAACTTCAAAGGAACCTACAGTCATCTTACCTAGAGATTTAGGAATTAAAACCATGGACTCAGCCTTAATAAAAGCTTCACTTTCTTTTTTTTTTTGAGTTGAAGTCTTACTCTGTCACCCAGATTGGAGTGCAGAGGACATTCCCTGCCACTGCAGCCTCAACCTGTTGGGCTCCGGCGATCCTTCTGCCTCAGCCTTCCAAGTAGCTGGAACTACAGGCGCGTGCTACCACGCCCGGCTAATTTTTTGATTTATTGTAGAGATGAGGTCTCACCAAGTTGCCCAGGTGGGTCTCGAACCTGCGGGCTCTGGCAATCCACTCACCTCGGCCTCCCAAGGCACGGGATTACAGGCTGAGCCACCGAGCCCGGCCAACAGCTTCACTTTCAATATTTTTGCTGTGAGTTGTTTTCAAGGATAGCAAGGAAGGAGTCAGTATCTGATCCTGTGCCAGGCTTAAGAAAAGAAGAATCCCGTCTAAAACCTTCCTGCACTGATAAAGGACTTTTTGGCAAAGTTATAGGGTAAAAAATCAATGTGCAAGAGAGTCACTTTTTTTCTTTAAAGATGTGGGGTACCCACTATCAAAAATCCCTGCACCAGAGTGGAGCATTTGTTACAATCAATGAACCTACATTGACACATCATTATCACCTAGAGCTCATAGTTTACATTAGGACTCCCTCCTAGTATTGTACATTCTTTGAATTTGGACAAATCTACAATGACATGTATCTGCAATTTTACTATCATATAGAGTAGTTTCACTGCCTTAAGAATCCTCTGTACTACATGTTCATCCTTCTCTCCCTCCTAACCCCTGATAACCACTAATCCTTTTACTGTCTCCACAGTTTTGCCTTTTTCAGAATGTCATATAGTTGGAATCACAAAGTATGTAGCCTTTCCAGACTTGCTTCTTTCACTTATGCATTTAAGGTCTTTTCATGGCTTCAAAGCTCATTCTCTTTTATTGCTGAATAATATTCCATTGTCAGGATGTCCCAAGGTTTACTAATCCATTCACTCTGCTGAATGACCATGTTGGTCACTTCCAAGTTTTGGAAATAAAGAATAAAGCTACTATAAACAAACAAACAAAAAAAGATGTGGGGTACAATTTAGGGTTAGGTATACAAATGTTCATTATGCAGGTACCCTTATTGATGAGGTTTGGACAGTCACATTTTTATACACCAAAACAAACAGGCAAAGAACCAAATAAAAAATACAATCCCATTCACAATAGCCACAGACACAAAAAAGATATACCTCAGCATCTTCCTAAACAGACACGTGAAAGACCTTTATAAAACTCTGCTCAAGCCGGGCTCGGTGGCTCAGCCTGTAATCCCGCACCTTTGGGAGGCTGAGGTGAGTGGATTGCCTGAGCCCGCAGGTTTGAGACCCACCTGGGCAGCGAGACCTCATCTCTACAATAAATCAAAAACTCAGCCGGGCGTGGTAGCGCATGCCTGTAATTCCGGCTACTTGGAAGGCTGAGGCGGAAGGATAGCTGGAGCCCAGCAGGTCGAGGTTGCAGTGGCTGCACTCCAGTCTGGGTGACAAAGTGAGACTCCAACTCAAAAAAAAACAAACAAAAAAAACTCTGCTCAAAGAAATCAAAGAAGGGCACCAGCACTTTGGGAGGTGGAGGCGAGAGGATTGCCTGAGCCCATGGGTTCAAGACCAGCCTGGGCAATTTGACGAGACCTCATTTCTAAAGAAGAAAAAAAGAGGGGGGGGGAGGAGGAGGGGGAGGAGGGGAAGAGGGGAGGAGGAGGGGAAGAGGGGAGGAGGAGGGGAGGAGGAGGGGAAGAGGGGAGGAGGAGGGGGAGGAGGGGAAGAGGGGAGGAGGAAGGGGAGGAGGGGGAGAGGGAAAGGGAGGAGGAGGAGGAAGAAGAGAAAGAAAGAAAAAAAGAAAGAAAGAAAGAAAGAAGAAAGAAAGAAAGAAAGAAAGAAAGAAAGAAAGAAAGAAAGAAAGAAAGAAAAGAAAACACAAACAAGTGGAAAAATATTCCAGGCTCATGAACTGGAAGAATCAACACTGTTAAGATGTCCATCCTACCCAAGTAAATCTACTAATTCCGTGCAATACCTATTACATTTCCAACATCATTCTTCTCAGACCTGGAAACAGAAATACAGAAATTCATATGGAAACATAAATGACCACGAATAGCCAAAACAATCCTCAGAAAAAAGAAACAAAGTGAGAGGTATCACACTTCTAGACTTTACACTTTATTATAAGGTTACAATAATCAAAACAGCCTGGTATTGGTACAAGAATAGGTATATAGACCAATGGAACAGGATAGAGATTCCGGAAGCAAAACTTCAATTTTTCAACCAACTCATCTTCGACAAAGCCTCCACTAACAACCACTGAGAAGAACCTATTCAATACACAGTGCTAGTAAAGCTGACTGACCACATACAGAAGAATGAAACAGGACCCCTACCTATCACCATACACAAAAATCACCTCTAAATGGATTAAAGACCTAAACATAAAACATCAAACTATAAGAATCTTAGAAAATACAGGAAACACCCTTACAGAAATTGGAATAGGCAACCAATTTCTCGTCAAAATCCCAAAGGCCCATGCCCTAAGAGATAAGATGGACAAGTGGGAAGACCGAAAAGCTTCTGCAAAGCAAAAGAAACCATCAAGAGAGTGGGGAGACAGCCCACAGAATGGGAAAAAATATTTGCCAACTGTATTTGCCAACTGACAAAGGCTCTACAAGGAACTCAAATGTGCCAAAAGAAAAAAAAAGAAACAGTCCTATTAAAACAAACAAAACAGACGGCCCTGTTAAAAACTGGACAGATATGAATAGACACTTCTCAAAAGAAGACATACAAGCAAGCAACAGATACGTGAAAACATGCTCAGCCTCACTAATCATCAAGGAAATGCAAATCATAACCACACTGAGATACCACTTAACTCCAGTTAGAATGTCCATCACTAATAACTCAAAAAACAAGATACTGGAGAGGATGCAGAGAAAAGGGATCACTTCTACACTGTTGGTGGAGCGTAAATAGTAAAACTTCTGAGGAAAATAGTGTGGGGATTTCTAAAAGACCTAAAAATCGACCTTTCTTATGACCCAGCAATCTCCCCTTTGGGAATATACCTGGAGGAACTCAAATCATTCTACAAAAAAGATATCTGCACACACATGTTTACTGCAGCACTATTCATAATAGCAAAAACATGGAACCAGGCGTGCTGCCCATTGAAAGTGGACTGGCAGCCAGGCTCCGTGGCTCAGCCTATAATCCCGCACCTTTGGGAGGCTGAGGTGAGCGGATTGCCTGAGCCCGCGGGTTCGAGACCCGCCTGGGCAGGCGAGATCTCATCTCTACAATAAATCAAAAATTAGCCGGGTGTGGTAGCGTGCGCCTGTAATTCCGGCTACTCAGAAGGCTGAGGCGGAAGGATCGCCGGAGCCCAGCAGGTCGAGGCTGTGGTGGCCGGGAGCGGCCACTGCACTCCAGTCTGGGTGACAGAGTGAGACTCCAACTCAAGGAAAAAAAAAAGAAAGTGGATTGGGTAAATGTGGTACATATACACAATGGAATATTACGCAGCCATAAAGGACAGAATTATGGACTGTGCAACAGCATAGATAGATTTAGAGGCTATCACACTCAGTGATCTATCACAGAAACAAAGAACTTAGTACCACATGTTCTCACTCATAAGTGGATTCTGGACATTTCTCATAATACTACAAGAAAGGGATTGGCAGTAGCAGGAAACTGTGAGGGGAGTGTGGGGGGGTGTATAATATCAATAAGGGTACCTGATCCCAAATCAGGAGAAGGATCAGTGGGAAGTCCAAACTTCACCTATATGATGACCATTTATGTACCTAATCCTGAATTATACCTCACATCTTTAAAAGAAAAAAGAAAAGGAGAATCCTAAGAGTGAGAATAATTACCAATAAAGTTATGGTCATAGTATTCACTCCTCGGCTTTTAAATTGAGGAGTCATTTTTATTGCTTAAATAAAAATCAGCAAGAAGATAAGAACCAAAGTATTATAAATCTTATAATTTTTTTTAAAAGTCATTTTGATTGTCTTTTGAAGTAGTTAACTACTGGAATTTTTGTTTTAAGACAGAAGACTCTTTTCAGAAATCAATCCCAAACAACAAGAACAAGAAAGTAATCACACATAATCAATCTTCGGTAAAACTAGGAGACACATGGAACCCCACACCTAAGATGAAGACAGAGCAGGAATAAAGCAATGGTCTGTGACTTAGTATAGTGGGGTAAGGGCAAATCTAAGTGCCTGCAAAGGGGAATAACAGAGAAGAAGTTGATTACATCTATAGAACGAGTTGCAAAAATTAGATGCAAAAAGAAAATAGAGGAATTAGAGTCTACAGAAGGTAGAGGGCTAAAAACAGGGAGATTATTTGAAAGTCTAAATAAGGGAGAGACCAAAAGGTTCTCATTTCCACAATAAGCCAAAAAACCAACCTAGGGGAGGTATACTCTCCAAGACAAAAAAAAAGTAAAGGATTGGATACATAAAATGTTGAAGTAAAAACTCGATTTTTGTGAAAGTTTACATGTTGAGGTAAGATCTCCATCCATCTCCTTTCTTTTACTCAGCTCCAGAATGTTTTTTCCAGGCAAATGATTAGAGAATCTTTCTTAGCACCAGTTGATTCACCCCAGAAAAAAAATCTACAGACACTATCATTTGGAAGTTCTTGGTCAATTGTCAGCTAACCACTTGACTGCCATGCATAGACGCCTACATGAACTTCTGATCAGCTTTTCAAAGTTCTACCCTTGAATATGAATAATCAATGAATAATACTAGACATATAAAGGCTTCTAAAATAGAATACATTACATCACAATAAAGAAAATAGGAACTCAAAAAAGAGATAAGGCCTAGAACGAGGGAATTATATTCATTCCAAAGAATTATAGTTAAAACTCTCAGAGGGAAAAGAGAAGATACTGTACTCAAAATAGTTGCTATAATAAGAGAAAGTAACAGAAAGAGTACAGGGGAGGCTGAGTACAGTGACTCAAGCCCATAATCCCAGCACTTTGGAAGGCCAAGGCGAGATGTCTGACTGAACCCAGGGGATTGAGACCAGCCTGGGCAACTTGGTGAGACCTTGTCTCTACAATAAATCAAAACATTTAGCTGGGCATGATGCTGTGCGCCTGTAGTTCCAGCTACTTGGAAGGCTGAGGTGGAAGGATCACCTGAGCCCAGCATATTGAGGATTTGGTGGCCATGAGGGTGCCACTGCACTCTAGCTTGGGCAATAGAGTGAGACTCCAACCCAAAAAAAAGAAAAAAGAGTTTTGAGGAACCACAAATATGATACTTTTTTTTTTGCTGGGATTACAGGCTGAGCCACCGAGCCCGGCCAATATGATACCTTAAAAAAAAACTCAAGCCGGGCTCGGTGGCTCAGGCTGTAATCCCACGCCTTGAGAGGCTGAGGTAAGATAAGTGGATTGCCTGAGCCCGTGGGTTCGAGACCTGCCTGGACAACTTGGTGAGACCTCATCTCTACAATAAATCAAAAATTAGCCAGGTGTGGTAGTGCGCGCCTGTAGTTCCAGCTACTTGGAAGGCTGAGGCGGAAGGATCGCCAGATCCCAGCAGGTCAAGGCTGCAGTGGCCGGGAGCGGTCACTGCAATCCAATGCAGTCTGGGTGACAGAGTGAGACTCCAACTCAAAAACAAAACAAAACAAAAAAAAATTCAGTAAAAAATAAGATAAAAAATTTCCTAGAATTGAAAGGCTGGGCAGGTGTGATGGCTCATGCCTAATCTAGCCTGGGTAATAGAGTCCAAATTAAAAAAAAAAAAAAAAAGGCTGTAGCTTTAAGATTAAAAGAGTAAAAAATAGGCCAGGCGCAGTGCCTCGTGCCTGTAATCCCAGCACTTTGGGAGGCAGCAGTGAGAGGATTCCCTGAGCCCAGGGGTTCAAGACCAGCCTGCACAACTTGAAGAGACCTCATCTCTATAACAGATAGTAAAAAAAAAAAAAAAAAAATTGACTGAGTGGCTCGTGCCTGTAATCCCAGCACTTTGGGAGGCTGAGGTAAGAGGACTGCCTGAGCCCACACGTTTGAGATCAGCCTGGGAAACTTGGCAAGACCTCATCTCTACAATAAATAAGTAAAAAAAAATTAGCTGGGCGTGGTTATGCATGCCTGTAGTTCCAGTTACTTGTAAGGCTGAGGTGGAAGGATCAACTGAGCCCAGCAGCTAGAGGCTGTGGTGGTCGTGAGCATGCCACTGCACTCCAGCCTTGGCAACAGAGTGAGACTCCGACTCAAAAAGATAAATAAATAAACAGAGTGAAAAATAAGTAAGAGTCGCTGGGCCCTGTGCCTCACACCTATAATCCTAGCACTTTAGGAGGCCAAGACAAGAAGAATTGCCTGTGCCCAGGGTTCAAGACTAGCCCGAGCAACTTGGCAAGACCTCATCTCTACAACAAATCAAAAAATTAGCTGGGCATGATGGCACATGCCTGTAGTTCCAACTATTGGAAGGCTGAGGAGGAAGGACTGCCTGAGCCAGCAGGCTGCGGTGGCTGAGTGTGCCACTGCACTCCAGCCCTGGCAACAGTAAGAGACTCCAACCCAATAAATAAAAAAATAAATACATGTCAAAGCAAGACATGTCATTATAAAAATTTAGAACACCAGAAACAAAGAGAAAATCTTAAATATTTTCAGAGAAAAACAGGCCACATGTAAAGGATTAGGAGTTAGAATGTTAAGGGACTTCTCAACAGAAACTAAAATATAGATGAACTTCAAGTCAGTGACAAGTTAAAAAAAAAAGAAAAAAATATATATGCTCCATTTATATATATATAAATGGAGCAAAATTCTAAATGGAAATGCTGTTCAATTTCAAAAACATACCCAAACAATCAAACTATAAAGATACCACTCTAAATGTAGTGGCTCACATCTGTAATCCTAGCACTTTGGAAGGCAAAGGCGAGAGGACTGCCTGATCCCAGGAGTTCAAGACCAGCTGGACAACTTGGTGAGACCTTGCTTCTACACTAAATAAAAAAATTAGCTGGGCATGGTGGCGCGTGCTGTAGTTTCAGCTACTTGAAAGGCTGAGGTGGAAAGATTGCTTGAGCCCACCCAGGTTGAGGCTGCAAGTGGCCATAATTGTTCCACTGCACTCAACCCTGGGCAACAGAGTGAGACTCCAGTTCTAAATAAATAAATAAATACTTTTTTAAAAAGGTACAGTAAAGGAAGTCTGAAATATGTAATTTAAAAAATTTGCCTCCAGCCAGGCTCGGTGGCTCAGCCTGTAATCCTGCGCCTTTGGGAGGCTGAGGTGAGTGGATTGCCTGAGCCCGCAGGTTCGAGACCCACCTGGGCAGCGAGACCTCATCTCTACAATAAATCAAAAACTCAGCCGGGCATGGTAGCGCATGCCTGTAATTCCGGCTACTTGGAAGGCTGAGGCAGAAGGATCGCTGGAGCCCAGCAGGTTAAGACTGCGGAGGCCGGGAGCGGCCACTGCACTCCAGTCTGGGCGACAAAGTGAGACTCCAACACACAAAAAAAAGAATACATGGGATCCAGAAAATAAAAGATCCAACACTGAAGGAGTGAAAGCATTCCAAGGACTGCGATGATGGGAGAGTCCAGTAACAGCAGTTACACCTAGAGAGCTACCAGTCCAGATGGGAACAGGAGCACAGAAAATTCCTAAAGGAATGCCTCTGGGAAATAAATGGAACTGAGAGATTATTTTATAAGTCTGATCTCATTAGATAGACTGAAGAGTGTTTTCCGGAGTTGTTGGAAGGTATGGGAGGACAATAGTAGACTCAAAGAAAGCAGAGCAAAATGGGAGGATGAGAAGAAGGAAGGGAGGAGTAAATGAGATTAAAATCCTCATCTATCATAAAAGAAAGTTAATACATTATTCTAAAACTGCTGAATTGATAGAAGTAATTGCTTATTACTCATAAGGATACCAGAAACAGCTAAAAGAGTTACCACAGAGAAGAAATGAAAGTGTTCTCTTTTCTGTCCTCACCAAACAGCAATAAAACAAGAATAACAATAACAAAACATACCTCAGATTCTAATAGAAACTATAATTGTGTTAGCAGTACATTTTTTTTCAATAAGAGACAGGGTCTTACTATGTTGCCCAGTCTGGCCTTTAACTCCTGAGCTCCAGTGATCTTCCTGCCTCAGCCATGCACCACCAAACACAACTTGAAATACATTTTTCTGACTAAGAATTTTAGGCCAAAACATTTTAGCAATCAAAAATAGTGGGGGGAGGGGGAATAAAAAGGGGGATGAGAATCACCTTTTTAAGCACCTTCATGGCAAATATTTTCCCAGTATTTGCTCCTGTTACTTTTCGTACTTGAAAAACCTGGATAAAAAAATAAAGTGTCTGCTTATTATTAAAAGCCAAACTATATCGATCATACTTTCTTAATTTCTATTTATAGGAAACAAATGATACAGATTATGTTCTTATAAAAACTAGTGCCACAAAAGAACCATGTGCATAAATGATCAGCTAAAAAAACAGACACATTAAAGATCATGACTTTCCTGTCTGTTCTGCTGTCATCTGGCAGCATCACCAGCAATGACTGTCTAATGAGCACTCAGTGTTACTTTATACATAAAATTCTAGTTTACCTAGAACAAGTTACAATCAGTGTTTCCAGAAGCATAATATCAAACTGAAAAATTATTAAATATTTCATAAATTTCTTTCCAGGGGTGCCACTGTTCTTGCTTCAGATAAAACTATTTAATAATCATTGACAGGATATTACTGTTTACTTGTTCCTTAAAATGGCTAGTTATTACAGTCAACCCTCCAAATTCCCAGGATTCAACCAACCACGGATACAACCATCCACGGACTGGAAATATCTGAACAAAGAACCAATAAAGACAATACAACAATAAAAAATAATACAAATATAAAAAATATAGTATAACAACTATTTACATAGCATTTATATTGTACTAGGTGTTATAAGTTATCTAGAGATTATTTTAAATATACAGGGGGATGTGCTTAGGTAATATGCAAATACTATACCATTTTATATAAGACAATTGAGAATATGCAGATTTTGGTACCTGCAAGGGTCCTGCAACCAAGCCCCTTTCACTTCCCCCCATCCTTTCCTCTCCTGGGATATTGAGAGACAACTGTAAACATTTTCAAAAAACAGCTAAAATATGTGAGACTCAAAGTGCATACGTATACATTCAGAATGATTAGAACATATCAGAATGCATCCCTAAAGGTGAGAATAGACTGCAAATGTCTGCTTGGCAAAAACTAATACTACACAATAGCATAGTTTATAAACTTAATCCTAACCAAGTTGTTATCTAAATTCTGTCTTTTTTTTTTTTTTTTGAGTTGGAGTCTTACTCTGTTGCCCAGACTGGAGTGCAGTGGCCGCTCCGGCCACCGCAGCCTCGACCTGCTGGGCTCTGGCAATCCTTCTGCCTCAGCCTTCCAAGTAGCCAGAATTATAGGCGCGCGCTACCACGCCCGGCTGATTTTTTGATTTATTGTAGAGATGAGGTCTTGCTGCCCAGGTGGGTCTCGAACCCGCAGACTCAGGCAATCCACTCACCTCAGCCTCCCAAAGGCACGGGATTATAGGCTGAGCCACCAAGCCCGGCTTACATTCTGTCTTTTGATAGAGAATGTCTTGATATAAGTTTTCATGAGCAGAACTCATAAAGATGAGGTCTTTAGTTAGAAAGTCTGGGGCAAAACTATGAAACAAAAGAAGTTTTCTTTAGCTTTTGTCTCTCTTTTTTTTTTTGAGTTGGAGTCTCACTCTGTCGCCCAGACTGGAGTGCAGTGGCCGCTGCCGGCCACCGCAGCCTCCACCTGCCGGGCTCCGGCGATCCTTCCGCCTCAGCCTTCCAAGTAGCCGGAATTACAGGCATGTGCTACCACACCTGGCTAATTTTTTGATTTATTGTAGAGGGGAGGTCTTGCTGCCCAGGCGGGTCTCAAACCCGCGGGCTCAGGCAATCCACTCACCTCAGCCTCCCAAAGGATTACAGGCTGAGCCACCGAGCCCGGCTTGTCTCTCTTTTTATATTCCTTCAGCTTACCTAACTCCATTGCTCCAGATAACAAAATTCAGATTAAGGTCTCAGAAGCAGATAACAACTTAAAGTGCCATGCCTTTTGAAAGTAAGAAATGGTTTGTTTATTTTCAAAGAGGATACCATTTAACCAAAGGAAAAGAATGAATCCTCCAATAAGACTTGTAAATCCTCCAATAACAGCCTGGCACAGCTGCCTATTTATTCATTCAACAAATATTGACTAAATACCTATTATGTGCCAAGATCTTACATGTGTGGCGGTAAGAAGATGGGAAACTGAACTTCTGTACATTCCTTAAATCATACCAGGTAAATGTCATGGACATATCCTTTGCTGAGACTAACAAAGATTGAAAATCACTACTGGAACCAGGGTATAAAAATCAGTCTACCCAAGATAGACAACAGCTCTCATTTCAAAAATACTGCCTACCTTTCCATAGCCCCCTTTACCAAGTACCCGAAGTAGCTCAAAACATTCTGGTCTGATTTTTTCTGGCCCTCTGTTCACACTAGTTTCTGAGATTTCAAATTTCTCACAATGTTCCATGCCACTGGGAAGAAAAGCAAAACCAAAAGTAAATTTGCAAAAAGTTATATCACCTTCAGCATATAGTTAAGAAAGAGGAGAAAAAGAAATGTAATTCAATTAAGTAAAAGAAAAAAAGTACACGACAGCAAATTTAGTATTTATGCTCTAAGTAAAGTGATGATTCAGTGACATAGCAGATCAAGATCAGGGTGTCCAATAGTTGTTGATCTGCTTGTTCACAGAATGGGCTATCGATTACTTATTTTCATACACATCAAGTACCCCCAAACTATGGTAAATGAGGGCAAGCTTAAGTTGACAAAAGAAAAAAGTCATCCAGTTATTCAATTTCAGCTCATTCAAAATGTGTATGAGATTCAGTATCATCCAACCTCATTTGGCAACTTCAGCAGAAAATCTGGGATCTTTCTAAAACTACCCAACTAGTTTAAGACTTTATGCCAGAAAATTTATTGCTACAAAACGTATACCTTTCTATGCCTAGCTTTTCAAGTTATGAGCTTGATTTAAATAATCCAAAAGGGGTGGTAATTTAAATGCTTTCTATAGAAGTGATCTTCATAGGAGGAAACCAAGAAGGTTTTTTACTTAAGAGCTGGGTATAAAGCAGATAAATTACCATAATCACCAATGGAGCTTCTCTAAAATTGCTTAAGATGAATTTCTACTTGAATGATGTATTAAGCCAAAACAAAAAATAATTTGACTTTTAGGGGCATTTCTACACTTTTTTTTTTTTAGTGAGGTCTCACTCTGTTGTCCAGGCTGGAGTGCAGTGGCACGCTCACAGCCACTGCAGCCTCGACCTGCTGGGCTCAGGCAGTCCTTCCACCTCAGCCTTCCAAGTAGCTTGAACTACAGGTGTGTGCCACCATGCCCAGCTGATTTTTTTATTTTTATTGTAGAGATGATGTCTCGCCAAGTTGCCCAGGCTGGTCTCGAACCCGTGGACTCAGGAAATCCTCTCACCTCTGCCTCCCAAAGTGCTGGGATTACAGACATGAGCCATCATGCCTGGCCTTTTTTTTTTTTTTTTTTTAAGAGGCAGAGTCTCACTCTGTTGCCTTGGCTGGAGCGCAGTGGCATGATCACTGCTCACTTCAGCCTCAAACTCTTGGGCTCAAGTGATTCTCCTACCTCAGTCTCCCGAGTAGCTGTGATTACAGGCATGCACCACAATGTTAATTTTGTTTTTATTCTTTTGCAGAGACTGGGTCTCACTATTTTGCCTAGGTTGGTCTCGAATTCCTGGCCTCAAGTGATCATACTGCCTTTACCTCCCAAAGCACTGGGATGACAAGTATGAGCAGGCCAGGTATGGTGGCTCAAGCCTGTAATACCAGTACTTTGGGAGGCAGAGGCGAGAGGATTGCCTGAGTCCAGGGACTCAAAACCAGCCTGGGCAACTTGGTGAGACCTCATCTCTACAATAAATCAAAAAATTAGTCAGGCATAGTGGTGCATGCCTGTAGTTCCAGGTACTTGGAAGGCTGAGGTGGAAGGATTACCTGAGCCCAGCAGGTTGAGACTGCAGTGGCTGTGAGCATGACATTGCACTGCACTCCAGCCTGGGGGAACAGAGTAAGACTCTGACTCAAAAAAAAAAAAAAAAAGACAAGTGTGAGTCACCATACCTGGCCCCAATTTTTCAGTAAGAAAAGGTTAAAAATGTGCTTTTCTATATTAAGCTAATAAAAATATCTTACGAACTAAGACTCACATTCAGTATACTCCAAATTTGAATGAATATCTTTTTCTCAAAATCCATACACAATCTCAAAACTCTAATACATTATTATATTGATCAAATTTTTGTGCCAAACTCAATAAACCAAGTTGATAAATATGATTAGATATTTAAGAACAGGTTATTGGAATCATATGATAGCTATGAACTGGAACTGATATAACCTACTTGCAAGAAAGACAGCACAATGAAAATCTTTTCATATAAACTTACAGTTCATATGGTCCAACTCCCCCATGGTCCATGCTTTCATTTAACTGACCCTGAAAAATATGTTAAAGTTTTAGAAATAATCTCATAAACGTCGTATTAAAAAGTTTAATGTTTTACCTCAAAACTGAAAGAGAATAAAATAAAACAACTTAAGAATTCCGTTTATCTCAACAATAGTCAACTATGGTGATGAAAAAAATAAAGTCCACAAACAATGCTATGGGAATTTCACTCTTAATTTTTTTTTCTTTTTATAAAGATGAGCTCTCACTATATTTCCCAGGCTACAATGTAATGGCAGTATAGCCTTGAGCTTCTGGACTCAAGTGATGCTCCTGCCTCAGCCTCCCAAGTAGTTGGGACACTAGATGCATGGCTTTCACTTATAATTTTACATGCCAACTAAACAATAGTGGCTACACATCAATCATCTAAAAACAAAACCAAGTGCTTTTTCCTTCAGAATTTACAAATTAAAAAAAAATTGTAGCCGGGCTTGGTGGCTCAGCCTGTAATCCCGCGCCTTTGGGAGGCTGAGGTGAGTGGATTGCCTGAGCCCGTGGGTTCGAGACCCGCATGGGCAGCGAGACCTCATCTCTACAATAAATCAAAAAATCAGCTGGGCATGGTAGTGCATGCCTGTAATTCCGGCTACTTGGAAGGCTGAGGCGGAAGGATCGCCGGAGCCCAGCAGGTTGAGGCTGCGGTGGCCGGGAGCGGCCACTGCACTCCAGTCTGGGCGACAGAGTGAGACTCCAACTCAAAAAAAAAAAAAAAAAAAAAAAAATTGTGTGTATTGTGAAACTCAAGGCAACACATTATAAGCATGGTTTAATAAATCAATTAATTCACACAAAGTGCTAATCTGATGTGCTTCTGATATACAGACATAATGCTTCACATGAAAAGGCACACACAACTAATCCAAAATATGTAGCCTACAATGTGGCTGATAAAGGCAAAATAATTAAGCAACACTCTCAAACAACTAGAAGTCATGCTAGCCAAACATTTATTCTGACCCTAGAATAAATGGGTACAAAATTTAATTAACCTATTATACATTAGCAATGAACCCTAAAATGAAATTAAGATAACTCCATTCATGATAGCACTGATAAGAATAGTTTAGAAAGAAATTTTTAACAAGTGCAAGGCTTGTATACTGAAAACTATAAAACACTGCTGAAAAAAAGATTATCTAAATAAATGAAAAGGCATTCCACGTTCACGGATCAGAAGAATAAACACTGTGAGGATGGCGATGCTAACCAGACTGTTTTACAGATTAAACTGAATCCTACAAAAATTCCAGCTCCCTTTCTTGCAGATATTGACAAACTGATTCTAAAATTCATATAGAAATGTAAGGGACTCAAAATATCCCTACAATCTTGAAAAATAGCAAAGTTAGAGGACTGACACTTCCCTATTTCAAAACATATTACAAAGCTACATCAATCAAGATGGTGGGCTGGGCTTGGTGGCTCCGCCTGTAATCCCAGCACTTTGGGAGGCTGAGGCAAGTGGACTGCTTGAGCCCGTGGGTTGAGATCAGCCTAGGCAAATGGCAAGATCTCGTCTCTACAATAAATAAAAAATTAGCTGGGCATGGTAGCATGTGCCTGTAGTTCCGGCTACTTGAAAGGCTGAGACGGAAGGATCGCTGGAGCCCAGCAGGTTGACGCTGGAGTGGCCATGAGTGTGTCACTGCACTCCAGCCTGGGTGACGGAGGGAGATTGTAACTCAAAAAAAAAAAAAAAAAGATGGTGTGGTACTGGCATAAGGAAAGACATATAGATCAATGGGATAGAGAGCCTAAAAACAAACTCTTACATTTATGGTCAACTTATTTTTAACAAAAATGTCAAAAAATATTCAGTAGGAAACAGAAAAGTCTTTTGAAAAATGGTGCTGAAACAATTGGATATCTATATGCAATGCAAATAGTGGTGCCGGAACAATTGGATACGTGTTTCTTTGTACTATACACAAATATTAACTCAAAATGGAACAAAGACCTACATGTAAGAACTAAAATTATAAAACTCGAGCCAGGCACAACGTTGTGAGGCTACAATCCCAGAAGGCTGAGGCAGAAGGATAGCTTTAGCCTGGGAGTTCCAGTCCAGCCTTGATCACATAGTGAGATCCTATCTCTAAAACAAACAAACAAACAAACAAACAAACAAATCTATAAAACTCTTAGAAGAAACATAAGAGGGAGTATATCTTCATGATCTTGGGAAAGGCAATAATTCTTATATATATATATCACCAAAAGCATAAACAAAGAAAAAATCTAAAAGCTGGATTTACTAAAAATTTAAAACCTTTGCACATCAAAAGGCACTATCAAGGAAGTAAAAAAAAAAAAAAAAACAGCTGGGCCGGAAGTGATGGCTCAAGCCTATAATCCCAGCACTTTTGGAGGTTGAGGCGAGAGGACTGCTTGAGACCAGGGATTCAAGACCAGCCTGAGCAACTTGGCCAGACCTCATCTCTACAATAAATCAAAAAATTAGCCGGGCATGGTGGTGCATGCCCGTGGTTCCAGCTACTTGGAATGCTGAGGCAGAAGGATCACCTGAGCCCAGCAGGTGGTGGCTGCGGTGGCTGTGAGCGTGCCACTGGACTCTGGCCTGGGCAACAGAGTGAGACTCCAACTCAAAAAATAATAATAATACTAATAAATAAATAAATAAAATGAGCATTCTTGAATCTAGTCTGATTATGATTTTTTTTCACAAAAGGATATCACTTCAAAGAAAATATCTAAGAAAGTAGAAGCCTTGCTAGGTGCAGTGGCTCGTGACTGTAATCCCAGCACTTTGGAAGGCCGAGGCGAGAGGACAGCCAGAGCCCATGAGTTCAAGATCAGCCTGAGCGACATGGCAAGACCTCATCTCTATAATAAATCAAAAAAATTAGCTGGGTGTGGTGGCGTGTGCCAGTAGTTCCAGCTATTTGGAAGGTTGAGGTGGAAGGATCGCCTGAGATCAGCAGGTTGAGGGTATGGTGGCCATGAGCATGCCACTGCACTCCAGGCTGGGTGATAGACTAAAACTCCAACTTGGAGAAAAAAAGAAAAAAGAAAGAAAGCAGAAGCCTTTAAGCAATCAGTATCAAAATTTTAGAATAATTCAAGATATTAAGTCAATATATTTCTTCAAAAGTACCTATACAGAGCTAAGATATACAAGAAAAACTGTATTCTTACAGATGTTAAAAAAATAAATTTGTAGTCATAACTTGTACATGGTTTGAACAACTCAGGATAATATGTAAAACCAAGGATGTAAGTTTCATGATTAGACAGAGACAAATAGATGGGGCTGTTTCAAAAAAAAAGAACAAACAAAAACAAAACCAAAAAAACCCCCAAACAATTATAACTGTTTGGATTGGATACAGTTTCTTTTCTGTGTGGGAGGTGGGGATGTTTATGGCTAAAGTTTTTTTTGTCTTTGTTGCGCTATATAATCTTCTATGATGGCCTCAGTTTAATGATAAAAGACTAACTTCTTTCAGATGTGATAAAACTAGTATTACATAATTGTTTTTTCTTTAATGTTAGTTTTACTTCATTTTAAATTAAAGACCACAGAGTAGTTAACACTGAACCATGACTTTGAAGATACCTCACAAGATATGCCCTGTGGCTATATTTCATTTCCAGAGCTGGCCAGGCCTGTACTGCCACCTGCATCTCTGCTATAACTTCTACCGTTACCTTCTAGAACAGAAGCATTTGAGGCCATGAATCTTTCCTGCTGCTCAGTGTTACGTTTAGAAAAGTTTCACACAAGAAGCATCAAGCTAGCATCATATAATACATACTGACAATGCTTTCACAGGAAACTCTATTCATAATTTTTTTCTGCTGACTTAATCTTTCTGACCTATCCAATGCCTTTTCTGTGTGTCACCGTGACAAAGTGGAATTCAGCTCATCTCAAACACTATAGGAGATAGACTGTTTGAATCTAGCCCACCAGAATGACTATTTGCAAAGTTTTAAATTAAGAATGTATACAGTTGGTGCAGTGTGGCTCACGCCTGTAATCCCAGCACTTTGGGAGGCAGAGGCAAGAGGACTGCCTCAGTCCAGGGGTTTGAGACCAGTCTGGGCAACTTGGCAAGACCTTGTCACAACAAGAAATTTTTAAAAATTAGCTGGGCGTAGTGGTGCACACCTGGGGTTCCAGCCTTGGAAGGCTGAGGGAGAAGGATCATCTGAGCCCAGCAGGTTGAGGCTGCAGTGGCCATGAGCATGCCACTGCACTCCAGCCTGGGCAACAGAGTGAGACTCCTAATAAAAAAAAAACAACTGTATATTAAGTAAAGTTAATATGCTTAAAGTCCCAATGAAAGAGAGTACATTTTATAAAAATTTAACTAAATTGTCCCACAATGGGTGAAATTATCCTTGATAGTCACTAAATCAATCATCCAACTACTGTGCTGTTCATACATTTCCTTAAAAGATTCAGAAACTCAAAAGAATTGGGGAAAAAGGGTAAACCTTGCCCAAAATCTTGGGCTATTTAAAAATAGTTGCTACGCCGGACTCGGTGGCTCAGCCTGTAATCCCGCGCTTTGGGAGGCTGAGGTGAGTGGATTGCCTGAGCCCGCAAATTTGAGACCCGCCTGGGCAACTTGGCAAGACCTCATCTCTACAATAAATCAAAAAATTAGCAGAGCGTGGTAGCGTGCGCCTGTAGTTCCAGCTACGTGGAAGGCTGAAGTGGAAGGATCGCCGGCACCCAGCAGGCGAGGTTGCAGTGGCCAGGAGCGGCCATTGCACTCCAGTCTGGGCAAGAGTGAGACTCCAATTCAAAAATAATAATAATAATAATAAAATAAATAAAAATAGTTGCTACTATAAAAAAATTAATAAATAAAAATAGTTGCTGCTTTGTGGTAAGTATATATTACAAGGCAACTTAAGTATTAAAAATAATTTTTTTGCCTGAGCCCACGGATTCGAGACCCACCTGGGCAACTTGGCGAGACCTCATCTCTACAATAAATCAAAATATTAGCCGGGCGTGGTAGCGCGCGCCTGTAGTTCCAGCTACTTGGACGGCTGAGGCGGAAGGATCGCCGGAGCCTAGCAGGTCGAGGCTGCGGTGGCCGGGAGCGGCCACTGTGCTCCAGTCTGGGCGATGGAGTGAGACTTCAACTCACAAAAAAAAAAAAAAGAATAATTTTTTTAGCCGGCCTCGGTGGCTCAGCCTGTAATCCCGCGCTTTGGGAGGCTGAGGTAAGTGGATTGCCTGAGCCCATGGGTTCGAGACCCGCCTGGGCAACTTGGCGAGACCTCATCTCTACAATAAATCAAAAAATTAACTTGGTGTGGTAGTGTGTGCCTGTAGTTCCAGCTACTTGGAAGGGTGAGGCGGAAGGGTCGCCGGCACCCAGCAGGCGAGGCTGCAGTGGCCGGGAACAATCACTGCACTCCAGTCTGGGCGACAGAGTGAGACTTCAACTCAAAAATAAAAAAAAGAATAAGTTTTTTATAATTCTTCACAATAAGAAATATTTAAGCATATAATACCTATATAGCACTTTGGCTTTCAAAAATTTTAAACATTTTGTTCAATAAAAATATGATGTCCCAATCTAAAACCTGTGAAGTCCTCAATTTTTGAATTAGTAAGAGTAAAAAGTAAGAATTTTTAAAATTGCATTCTTTTCTACTAGTCTTTTCTTTTCTTTTCTTTCTCTTTTTTTTGAGTTGGAGTCTCATTCTGCTGCCCAGGCTGGAGTGCAGTGGCACACTCTCAGCCACTGCAGCCTCGACCTGCTGGGCTCAGGCAATTCTGCATCAGCCTTCCAAGTAGCTGGAGTTACAGGCACGCGCCACCACACCTGGCTAATTTTTCTTGATTTATTGTAGAGACGAGGTCGTACCAAGTTGTCCAGGCTGGTCTCGAACCCCTGGGCTCAGGCAATCCTCTCACCTTTGCCTCCCAAAGTACTGGGATTACAGGCATGAGCCACAAGCCAGGCTAGTGCTCTACTACTCTTAATGATACAGAAAGCAGAGAGGATTCCAATATTTTTGCAATCTAATAAAAGTTACTGGAGACCCGGGCTCGGTGGCTCAGCCTGTAATCCCGCGCTTTGGGAGACCGAGGTGAGTGGATTGCCTGAGCCCGCGGGCTCGAGACCGGCCTGGGCAACTTGGCGAGACCTCATCTGTACAATAAATCAAAAAAATTAGCCGGGCGTAGTAGTGTGTGCCTGTAGTTCCAGCTACTTGGAAGGCTGAGGCGGAAGGATTGCCGGAGCCCAGCAAGTCGAGGCTGCGGTGGCCAGGAGTGGCCACTGCACTCCAGTCTGGGAGACAGTGTGAGACTCCAACTCCAAAAAAATAAAATAAAATAAAATTCACTGGAGAAAAACTTTCCCTTAGTTTCAACTCACTGCCCCAAATGATACCATTGCCAGCAAAAAAAAAAAAAGAAAGAAACCCTCCCCCCAAAACATCCCTCTTCCCCATTGGCTTTAATATATTTCTCTGAGATTTTTAATCAGCATCTTTTTTCAGTTAGGTGGCAGACATATAACTTTGTCCATAAATATATCAGTTTAGATTCCTCATCTTTTTTTTTTTTTTTGAGTTGGAGTCTCACTCTGTCACCCAGACTGGAGTGCAGTGGCCGCTCCCAGCCACCGCAGCCTCGACCTACTGGGCTCGAGCGATCCTTCCGCCTCAGCCTTCCCAGTAGCTGGAATTACAGGCATGCGCTACCACGCCCGGCTGATTTTTTGATTTATTGTAGAGATGAGGTCTCGCTGCCCAGGCGGGTCTCAAACCCGCGGGCTCAGGCAATTCACTCACCTCAGCCTCCCAAAGGCACGGGATTACAGGCTGAGCCACCGAGCCCGGCAGATTCCTCATCTTTTAATCTCTGATTAATTAAGCTATGCTAATATACATATTTACTAATATACAGTCACTCGGTAAAGTATCTAAAAAGGCACATATCTCTAAATGGGATCAATTATCTTAAAACACACACACAGCATGATATGACAGTTGAAAAAATACAGCATTTCTAGTTAGAATGCAAATTATTAATGAGGTCTTTAGGCATTCATGAGGATAAATTTGAAAGATTGGTTCCTTTGGCAATGAGAAACACTGACAAGCTATATTTCTGTGACCTAGCTAATTGCTTAATATGCCAGCATATTTTAAGAATACTGTATTTTATAAGTTTAGCTTCGTGTAATCTCCATTTTACAGAGAAAGTGTCAGATTAAGCAATTTACTCTAGGTCACTTAGTCAATGAGTATAGCCAAAGGGATTTGAACTCACTTTTGACACACCCCAACAAAACTAGTAAATGAAATGAGGAATCTGTGCAATAAAGTTTGCTGAAGTGATCAGAGGACACTACCACTATGTGATCTTGGCTATCATCTCTCTGGCCCACGTCTCGATTTCCCTACTAAAATGAAGAAGGCTACTCTGATATGTACCAATGTTAAAAAAGTTTGTGTAGCCGGGTTTGGTGACTCAGCCTGTAATCCCAGCACTTTGGGAGGCTGAGGTAAGTGGATTGCCTGAGCCCGCAGGTTTGAGACCCGCCTGGGCAACTTGGCGAGACCTCATCCCTACAATAAATCAAAAATTAGCTGGGCCTGGTAGTGCACACCTGTAGTTCCAGCTACTTGGAAGGCTGAGTCAGAAGGATCACCGGAACCCAGAAGGTCAAGGCTGTGGTGGTCGGGAGCGTACCACTGCACTTCAGTATGGGTGACAGAGTGAGACTCCAACTCAAAAAAAAAAAAACAAAGAAACAAAAAAACAAACAAAAAAAGTTTGTGTAACAAACTCAAGTTTATCAATGCACAAACAGAACTATTAGAAGGCTTCCTAAGAACCTAAACTTCTATTTTTCAGAATTTTTAAATTTCAGAATAATCTGAATGTCACTGAATCTCCTTGGGTTGCCAATCAATTCCCACTCTTCCCCTATCCACCTTCAGGCACCTCTTAGAATAACACACTCAAAAGAAACATTTTCTTTTTCTTTTTTTTTTTTTTTGAGTTGGAGTCTCACCACGGCCACCCCAGCGTCAACTTGCTGGGCTCCAGCGATCCTTCTGCCTCAGCCTTCCAAATAGCCAGAACTAGAGGCTATACGTCCGGCTAATTTTTGATTTATTGTAGAAACAAGGTCTCACCAAGTTGCCCGGTCTGGTCTCGAACCCACAGGCTCAGGCAATCCACTCTCCTCGGCCTCCCAAAGTGCTGGGATTACAGGCTTGAGTTACTGTGCCCAGCCAAAAGAAACATTTTCAACTCCAAAAAGTATTGTTAAGTAAGATATATTTTATTGATGGCTCTTCCCCAAAATCTTCTTTAATTATCTCTGTTCTTTCCCCAAAGTTCCTTTCCCCAAGGTTGGGACCACATTTCTTTCTTTTTCCCATCTCCACCAATTTCTCCATCCTCCACCTCGTACATTCTCAAAATCCTACTTGGGTAAACCCAACAAAACAACATCTCTGGAACCACCTACTGTTCCTGAAACACAAGAAAGTGAAAAGAAAAACAAGGTCCCAGATCCAAATAGGAATCTTTTTTTTTTTTTAAGTCACAGTCTGTCACCCAGGCTGGAGTGCAATGGCACACTCACAGTCACTGCAGCCTTGACCTGGTAGGCTCAGGTGATCCTTCCACCTCAGCCTTCCAAATAGCTGGAAGCACAGGTACACGCCACCCCGTCCGGCAAATTTTTTGATTTATTGTAGAGACAACGCCTCACCAAGTTGCCCAGGCTGGCCTCGAACCCCTGGGCTCAGGCAACCACCTCCCAAAGTGCTGAAATTATAGGTGTGAGTCACCGAGCCTGGCGCTAAACAGGAATCTTAACACAGTATTGTACTTTGAAAGAATAAATCTGCAGTCTGGAAGTTCTACCAGTTCAACACATGAAGATATAAAGCACCTCCCTAATCAGTTTTCTCCCCTGCCCTGCTCCAAAGCCACTACCATATGGAACCAATATAACTAATGAGAGTATAGAATATGTAATGAAAAGCAATCCTGTATTTGTTTCAAAGTTTTATTGTATCACTACATTCAATTGACAGGCTAAATGAAATTTTACATGAAAGCATCAGCTTAAAAAAGCACACACCTCAATACCGACCTTCTAAATCGTGTGATTTTGTCTCATTTGATTATGAAAAGAACAGTATTATTTTAGCCCACTTGGTTTCTTAAAGTGTTCAAAATTCTTTTTATGCATCACCTCAGTCTTTTGTCAACAGTAGGACACATGTCAGAGGAAGAAAACTGAGGGTGAGAAAAGGGAAAGGAAGCCCCTGTGCGGTTAGAGCAAACATCTGACATCAGTCATTAATCCATGCACACATCTAGACACTGAAACTAGAACCTAAATTACCATGAGGTTATCACTGATTATTATTTTGTCCAGAATCAGTGATTTAGTACAACACACCATTTTTGAACTCCAGGTGCAATGCGTTTTTTGAATAAATTTATCTTGAGCAAAGAAGGATATTCCATAAAGAATAACAAATCCCCAAGACAGCAAGACAGCAAAGGTAAAACCACCCTGTGCATTAGCAAATACAATTCTAAATTTAGCACCCTAAATTACAGCAAGGAGAGCCCTCTCACCACCATTCACAAGACTCTGTTCAAGCAATTTATTTCTGGAAAGTCAAATCACAGCTGTCAACACTGGTTTTTCTCCACCCCAAAATTACATTAATTATTCTGAAAAAATATAGACATCTTCAACTTAGGGAAAAGTTACAGACGCCGTGTGTCCTTATAAACGCCTATTTTAAAAAGTCACACGGGGGGGGGTTAAAAAAAAAAAAGCAAACAAACAAACCCTGGAAGATGCAGCAGAGCCCCCTTGCTCACGAAATAAAACTCCTGGTGGCTGTAACAGCAGCGGCAGTGCTACTCCCGACAGAAGTTTTCAGCTGTCACTTCTAACAGCTGAGCGCTTCCTAGGAGAGAAGCGACAGGCCGAGAAGAGAGGTGGTTGTGGGAGGTCTGCAGATGTAATACTTGAAATCTTACACTCGAAGGGAAACCCTTCCGCGCTTCACCTGCACTTACGGGACACCCAGCAAGCGCAGCCCCCTCCCCCCCCCCCACACGCTCACAACACCGCGCCCCGCCACACTCGAGTCCAACAGCTGGAGGAATCGACCACGCGCCCTTTCTCCTTCCCTCTTCCAGCAGATGGCTCGGGGCTGCGCTAGTCTGGGGTTCAGGGTGCGACCTGCACCTGCGAGCCCCGCAGAGGCCTCACACCTAGGGCCGTGTCCGCCCCGCCCGCTCCCCGCTGCCTCGGGCCGCGCGCCGCCTCAGCTCCTCCAAAGAGCCCCCCTGGGTCTCCACGCTCTAGGACACGCCGGTCTTCCTTGCTCCCGCGCCGCCGCCCTGGCCCTGTCACCTCGGGCCCCCCGGGACCCCGGGCCTCACCCCCTCCTCCAGCTCATCCTCAGAGCCCGCGTCCTCTGGCTGGTCCAGGTCTATGTCAAATACTCCTGCCATGTCCTCAGCTTCCCTGTCTCGGAAGTCTGGCGCTGGGTAAAAGCCGTCCCGCCTCCTTCGTCGCCTCATGGGCCCGGACCCGCCGCAGCCACCGCCGCCGCTGCCGCCATCACCGGCCGCTTAGGCTCAGTGCGTCTGCGCCTAGGCCCCAGACTGGCTCCTCAAGTT
Organism: Cephalopachus bancanus; assembly: GCA_027257055.1. Classification (NCBI taxonomy): domain Eukaryota; kingdom Metazoa; phylum Chordata; class Mammalia; order Primates; family Tarsiidae; genus Cephalopachus; species Cephalopachus bancanus. The sequence continues at coordinate 2,226,298 of JAPVLO010000226.1, forward strand.
CAGCGCAAGAGCATGCGTACTGCGTCCCGTGAAGCCCAGCTGTGGGCACGGGACATGCGCAGAACTACCGCCAGGCTCCGGGTGCTGGCGGAAACGTGCGCAAGAGCCCCGCGGAAGCCGCGCCGGGAGCCCGGAGCATGCGCGTTGCCCGCTAAAGCGTTGGGTGGGCAGTGAGCATGCGTATCACAACTGAAGTTGATAACTGGAAATTGAAAATGCGTAATTAAGCTTTCTGAATAGAAAACACACACACACACACAACAAAACTCTTCGTTTGTGGAACATGCGCATTCGTTCTCTGTAGCTTTTTAGTGTCGAAAGTGAGCATGCGCCTAGAGAGAGGGTTGGTCCTCTGAAGTTTGAACTGGGCGAAGCTGCGGGTCCTGTCGGTGAGTGGAGTTGATGGGGAGCTCCTGGGGCTAATGGGGAGCTCTTGGGACCAGTGGGAAAAGGAAGCGTGCTGGCCTTGCTATTTACTAAGTCAGTGGCCTTGGGGAAATCACATAACCTTTCAGAGCCTCAGTTTCCTTCTCTGTAAAATGAGGATAATAATGTCTACTTACTTTGCAGATTTGATAAAAGTACAGCCTCTCAGCCCACTCCTCATATCCCGCGCTGCACAGATGTGAGGGTTTTTGTTGTTGTTGTTTTTTTGGGTTTTTTTTTTTTTTTTTTTTTTTTTGAGTTGGAGTCTCACTCTGTCGCCCAGACTGGAGTGCAGTGGCCGCTCCCGGGCCCCCGCAGCCTCGACCTGCTGGGCTCCGGGCGATCCTTCCGCCTCACCCTTTCCCGAGTAGCTGGAATTACAGGCATGCACTACCATGCCCGGCTGATTTTTTGATTTATTGTAGAGATGAGGTCTCACTGCCCAGGCGGGTCTCGAACCCGCGGGCTCAGGCAATCCACTCACCTCAGCCTCCCAAAGGCACGGGATTACAGGCTGAGCCACCGAGCCCGGCTTGTTGTTGTTGTTTTAAAGATTGCTTCTTTTCGTTTTCAAAAATAATGAAGGCTTGCTCTAATGTTTCATCTGGTTTTCTCTCCCAGTCCATCTTTCTTGCTGACCCACCTGAGCTAAACATGTAGTCCTTCTTGTAAGTCTTACCACAGTTACCCAGCCAGAAAGGTGGTTGGTAGAGAGAAAGTCATTATTTAGAAGAGAGAAAATAAATGTTAATTGAATGTGTGATTGTTGAGCTCACTTTTGCGCTCTGTGTGTTCACATGGTGTGACATGTACTACCAATTCCTTCTACCAGCATTCATTTTTTTCTTTTATACTTCTCACCTGAGAATGTTTTAGATTTTTGTTTGTTTGTTGTTGTTTGAGTTGGAGTCTCACTCTGTCGCCCAGGCTGGAGTGCAATGGCACGCTCACGGCCACCACAGCCTCAACCTGCTGGGCTCAGGCAGTCCTTCTGCCTCAGCCTTCGAAGTAGCTGGGACTACAGGCATTCACCACCACGCCCGGCCAATTTCTTTTGTTATTACTTAATGTAGAGTGAGGTCTTGCCAAGTTGCCCAGGCTGGTCTCGAATCCCTGGGCTCTGGCAATCCTCTCACCTCTGCCTCCCAAAGTGCTGGGATTACAGGAGTGAGCCACTGGGCCCGGCAAGGGTGTTTTGTTTTAAATGCAGATTTAGGAAAATAGTGAGTACAAGTCAGATTTTTGAAACAATTGACTGTGTATGAGGGGTTTGGGGACAGTAAATCACAAATCCCCGAACCATATAGTGTAAGAGTAAAACTGAGTTGAATGACTGGCTCCTTAGCAACATAGCTATTTCATCTATACATATATGGCATTTAAAACATTTTTTATGGATACATAATTAACACATTTGACATTTTACTTGTTTTTATTAGTAACGTAGTGGTTCTCAAAGCCTGTATTCTTTCTATTGCAGGTTGTTCACTTTTTTGAGGAAATAGACCTAGTTTGTTGCTCAGCATGTCAATAGTAACAGTGCAACTTGGTCAGTGTGGCAATCAAATTGGTTTTGAAGTGTTTGATGCTTTACTTTATGACTCACACAATTCCCAGGGACTCTGCTCTAAAAGAGAGAATGAGGCATATCAAGCATCATGCAAAGAAAGATTCTTCAGTGAGGAGGAAAATGGAGGTATGTGTGGCCAACAGTTCTTTCCTCTACTCTGACATAACCAACCTCTTCAAGGCCAGGCCCTCCGTATGGTGTCTGAACCCCCTCCTGTCCTATCTCAGTAGGGAATGGCTTTGCTCTTGGCCCTTTGTTTCTGTGTTAACAGTCTTTGCCTCTCCCATCAGCACATGAGCGTGCTGGATCTCACCAATCTAACAAACTCTCGACTGTAGCTTCCTTCTTCTTTCTTATCTCTTTGCCTTCTCATCCAAAATTCTCAAAGGAGAACCCTGCTTAACCAGCTTCTCCCATATAGCACCACTGAAACTACTCTAAGAAAAGGTTCCGGTGACCTTCTAATTACGAGATCCACCTGTTGAGTTTTTTCTTGGATTTTTTTTTGAGTCAACATCTCACTCTGTCACCCAGGCTGGAGTGCAGTACAGCAACATGCTCACAGCCACTGCAACCTCAACCTAGGCTTAGGCAATCCTTCCACTTCAGTTCAGCCTTTCAAGCAGCTGGAGGAACTATAGGCACGTGCCACCACACCTGGCTAATTTTTGTTTTTAATTGTAGAGATGAGCTGAGTGCAGTGGTTCACACCTGTAATCCCAGCACTTAGGGAGGTGTAGATGAGAGAATTGCCTGAGCTCAGGGGTTCAAGACTAGCCTGAGCAACATGGTGAGACCTTGTCTCTAAAATAAATAAAAAAATTAGCCAGGCGTGGTGGCACATGCTTGTGCTTCCAGCTATGGAATGGAAGACTGAGGCAGAAGGATCACCTGAGCCCTAAAGGTCGAGGCTGCAGTGGCTGTGAGCATGCCACTGCATTCCAGCCTGGGTGACAGAGTGAGACTCCGGCTCAAAAAAAAAAAATTGTAGAGACGAGATCCCTCAGTAGGTTGCCCAAGCAGGTTTCGAATCACTGGGCTCAGGCAATTCTCTTGCCTCCACCCCACAAAGTGCTGGGATTACAGGCATGAGCCACTGCCTGGCTGTGTTTTTTTTTTTTTCTGGTGGTTTTTTTTTTTTTTGAGTCAGGGTCTCACTCTGCCGCCCAGGCTGGAGTGCAGTAGCATGATCACGGCTCACCACAGCCTCAACCTCCTGGGCTCAGGCAATCCTTCTCTCTCAGCCTCCTGAGTAGCTAGGACTACAGATGCATGCCACCATGCCTAGCTAATTGACTTATTTTTATTTTTTGTAGAGACAAGGTCTTGCTATGTTGCCTAGGCTGGTCTTGAACTCCTGGGCTCAAGCAGTTCTCTGACCTTGGCCTTCCAAAGTGCTGGGATTATAGGCATGAGCCACTGTGCCTGGCCAAAACTCCCTTCTTGAAACTCCTTCAAGCTGGGCTCGGTGGCTCAGCCTGTAATCCCGTGCCTTTGGAAGGCTGAGGTGAGTGGATTGCCTGAGCCCGCGGGTTCGAGACCTGCCTGGGCAACTTGGCGAGACCTCATCTCTACAATAAATCAAAATGAGCCGAGCATGGTAGCGCACGCCTGTAGTTCCAGCTACTTGGAAGGCTGAGGTGGAAGGATCGCCAGAGTCCAGCAGGTCGAGGCTGCGGTGGCCGGTAGCGGTCACTGCACTCCAGTCTGGGTGACAGAATGAGACTCCAACTCAAAAAAAAAAAAAAGAAACTCCTTCTTTTTAGTCTCTGCATTTTTCCTCTCCCCTTTCCTCACTTGTATGTCCTCTCTGGGAAGTTTCTGTCACTCTCATAATTTGCTACATTTTTTTACATCAGTGACTTACAAACCTCTAATCCTGCCTGTCTTCCAAGCTGCAGACAGATTAGACACGTCCACTGCATCTCCCATGTGACCCTCAAACTCAACATCTTCATACTCAAGGTTTCCATTATATTTCCTTTAAAACCTGCATTCTTACTGTACACATACCATCAAACATCAAGATCTGCTTATTTGACCTCCTATATATCTCTTGAAACTTCTCCCCATTTTTTTTTTAAGAGACGCAGATTTGCTCTGCTGCCCAGGCTGGAATGTAGCAGTGCAATCATAGCTCACTGCAGCCTCGAACTCCTGACCTCAAGCAATCCTCCCACCTCAGCCTCCCAAGTAGCTGGTATTATAGGCACAAGCCACCACAGCCAGCCTGTTCTCCCCTTGCTACCTTCATTGACATTGCTTTAGTTCTGGCTCTTGTCCTTTCTCACTTGGACTGTCTTAAGGCACTCCATGTTTCCCTGCCTAAACTCTTGTGTCTATCACTTCCATCCTCCATGCTGCTATATTTAAAAAGTCATCTGCCTGTCCAGCTACTTGGAAGGCTGAGGCGGAAGGATCGCCTAAGCCCAGCAGGTCGAGGCTGCAGTGGCTGGGAGCATGCCACTGCCCTCCAGCCTAGGTGACAGAATGAGACTCAATAAAGTTCTACCTTTTTAGCATTGCCTAAAAGGATTTCCGGGATCTGAGCCCTGCCTGCTTTTCACTCCTGTTCATCACTTCTTCTGCCCTCTCCTCCATCCTCTCCTCTGACAATTCTGAACTGCAAATTGTGTCATGATATTTTGTATCTCTGAATACGCTGCTTCTTTGGTGTGTGGATTTGTTGTGGGTCATTGCACGTCATACTCTGATTAAGTGTTGGTGTATTTTCTCTCTCCCACTAGCCCTTCTAGGATTGGTTTGATGTTGTCTTCATGTCTGTCTTTCCAGCACAGTGCATGGCACATTGTAAACACTCAGTGGATGTTTGCAGACCTGACCCAAGTGATCATTTTAGGCCACACTGATTCATCCTGCTTATGTAGAATGCTGGACTTTATGCACATCTTCATATATCTGCTGCTGCCCACCTGGATTTCTAAGCAGTATGATGGATCTTTCTATTCCCAATTCCTAGATTTTTTTTTTTCTGGACTGAGACATTATGTTCTGAGTTATCCAAATGAGACACATGAAACATTTTTTTTGTTTTGATTTTTTTTTCCTCTCTAGTTCCTGTTGCCCGGGCTGTTCTTATTGACATGGAACCTAAAGTTATCAATCAAACATTGTCAAAGGCTGCCCAGTCTGGCCGATGGAAATATGGTCAGCATGCATGTTTCTGTCAAAAACAAGGTTCTGGAAACAACTGGGCATATGGGTAAGAATAAGTCCTCATTTTCAGTTTAGTTACAGCTACATAGTCGATTAATAGCTAATAAAGTTACAGCTGCACAGTTTATATACCAAGCATACCATCTTGAAATTGTTGTATTAAGATTTAGAATTGGCCAGGCGTGATGGCTTAGCCTGTAATCCCAGCACTTTGGGAGACCACGGCGAGAGGATTGCCTGAACCTGCGGGTTCAAGACCAGCCTGGGCAACTTGGTGAGACCTCGTCTCTACAATAAGTTACAAAAACTAGCCGGGCATGGTGGTGTGTATCTGTAGTTCCAGCTACTTGGAAGGCTGAGGCGGAAGGATTGCCTGAGCCCAGCAGGATGAGGCTGCGGTGGCCATGAGCATGCTGCTGTACTCCAGCCTGGGTGACAAGAGTTAAAAAAAAAAAAAAGATTTAGAGTTTTTTTCACTGAGCATGGTGGATCCTGCCTATAATCCTAGCACTTTGGGAGGCTGAGGCAAGAGGATAGCTTGAGGCCAGAAGTTTGAGACTGTGGTGAACCATGATCATGCCATTGGACTCCAGCCTGGGCAACAGACTAAAAAACCCTGTCTCAAAAAAAGAAGACTTAAATTTTTTTTTGAATTGGATCTCACTCTGCTGCTCAGGCTGGAATGCAGTGACATGATCCTGGCTCACCACAGCTTCGACCTCCTGGGCTCAGGCGAGCCTTCTGCCTCAGCCGCCCTAGTGGTTGGGATTGCAGTCACTCACTACCATACCCAGCTAATATTTTAATTTTTTTTGTAGAGATGAGATCTCGCTAAGTTGCCCAGGCTGGTCTTGAACTCCTAGCCTCAAACAATCCCCTTACTGGTCTCCCAAAGGGCTGGGATTGCCAATATGAGCCACCATGCCTGGCCAAGACTTGGAATTTTACTTCACCCAGAAGAAACTCTCATTCCATCTCTCTCCTTCAGATAGAAGTAATGAAACCAGGGATCCCTTTCAGCAGGGTTTTCCATCTTCTTCACTGTCATTATGCAAAATAACTTATTACCAATACAACACCCGTATCTGGTAGGTATCCCAATTATACTGTAGGAATACTGTAGAGCAGTAGTTCTCAATCTTTGCTGCACATTAGAATACCCAAGGGTTGGCTGGGTGTGGTGATTCATGCCTGTAATCCCTGCACTTTGGGAGGCCAAGGCAAAAGGATTGCTTGAGCCAGGGGTTCAACACCAGCCTGGACAAATTGGTGAAACCTCATCTCTACAATAAATCAAAAATTAGCTGGGCATGGTAGCTCACGTCTGTAGTTCCAGCTACTAGGAAGGCTGAGCCAGGGTTGCCTGAGCCCAGCAGGTCAAGGCTGTAGTGGCTGTGAGTGTGCCTCTGTACTCCAGACTGGGTGACAGAGTAAGACTATGACTCAAAAAAGAGAAGAACTTTTGGGGGGATATTAAGAGAAGTTGGTTAATGGGTGCAAGCATACAGTGAGATAGAAGACATAAGTTCTCGTATTTGATAGTACAATAGGGAAATGACAGTTAATTATTTCTCATATATTTCAAAATAGCTAGAAGGGAAGAATGTAATGTTTTCAACACAAAGAAAAATTAGGTGATGGATAGCCCAGTTATCTTGATTTGATCATTACATGTTGTGTACATGTATCAAAATGGCACATGTATCCCAAAAAATATATACAACCATGATAAATCAATAACAAAATGCAAAAAAAGTTTATAAACAAGACCTTTAAAAAAGTGTTTAAGTGAGCTCTTCAGAAAAAATAAATAAATAAAAGTGAATTTTCTGTGTCCTATAAATTCATCTCCTTGCCATCCTACTCACCTATTACGTATACTTAACTTGTGTATTTAAAGTGTTGTCAATCGGCTGAGCGCAGTGGCTCAAGCCTATAATCCCAGCACTTTGGAAGGCCGAGGTAAAGGGATTGCATGAGTCCACGGGTTCAAGAAAAGCCTGGGCAACTTGGTGAGACCTCATCTCTACAATAAGTCAAAAAATTGGCTGGGCGTGGTAGCGCATGCCTGTAGTTCCGGCTACTTGTAAGGCTGAGGCGAAAGGATTGCCTGAGCCCAGTAGGTTGACACTGGGGTGGCTGAGAGCATGCCGCTGCACTCCAGCCTGGGCGATGAAGTGAGACTCCAACTCATAAAAAGTAAAATGAGATAAAATAAAATAAAATGTTGTAGTCATGGCACCTGTGCCTTTTATGAGAATTAGTTAACTTGCATAGTTTTAGCGGGTTTTTTGTTTTTGGTTTTGGTTTTTTGTTTTTAGTCAGGGTCTTGCTCTATGTTCAGACTGGAGTACAATGACACTATCACAACTCACCTCCTAGGCTCAGGCACTCCTTCTGCTGCAGCCTCCCAAGTAGTTGGGACTACAGGTATGTACCACTGTGTCCAGCTAATTTTTATTTTATTTTATAATATACTTTTTTTTTAAAAGTAGGAGTCTCAATCTGTTACCCAGGCTGGAGTGCAGGGCATGCTCACAGCCACCATAGCCTCGAACTTATGGGCTCAGGTGATCCTTCCACCTCAGCCATCGAAGTAGCTGGAACCATAGTCATACACCACCATACTCAGCTATTTTTTTTTTTCTTTTTGCGTTGGAGTCTCACTCTGTTGCCCAGACTGGAGTGCAGTGGCCGCTCCCAGCCACCGCAGCCTCGACCTGCTGGGCTCCGGCGATCCTTCCGCCTCAGCCTTCCGAGTAGCTGGAACTACAGGCGCACACTACCACACCCGGCTCATTTTGATTTTATTGTAGAGATGAGGTCTTGCCAAGTTGCCCAGGCGGGTCTCGAACCCGCGGGCTCAGGCAATCCATTCACCTCAGCCTCCCAAAGGTGCGGGATTGCAGGCTGAGTCACTGAGCCCGGCTCAGCTAATTTTTTGATTTATTGTAGAGACGAGGTCTCGCCAAGTTGCCCAGGTCTCGCCAAGTTCCCCTGGGCTCAAACAATCCTCTCACCCACCCCCGCTTCCAAAGTGCTGGAAATGCAGGTGTGAGCCACCATGCCCAGTAATTTTTTTTTTTCATATAGTTGAGGTCTCACAATGTTGCCTAGGCTGGTCTTGAAATCCTGGGCTCAAGCAGTCCTCCTATCTCGGACTCCCAAAGTGCTGTGATTATAGGCATGAGCCACCATGCCTGATCACGTGCATAGTTTTGAAAAGACCTTTCTATTCTGTGCCTGTTCTCTGCATTGCATGTCTTTTGTTAAATTGAAAGGTGTTTGTTTCTTTTGCCATTACATAGTTACTCTGTTCATGGACCCAAGCATGAAGAATCTATAATGAACCTAATTCAGAAGGAAGTGGAGAAATGTGACTCTTTGAGTGGTTTTTTCATCATAATGAGTATGGCTGGGGGCACGGGATCAGGGATAGGAGCCTTCGTTACACAGAATTTACAAGATCAGTTCTCAAACTCTTTGAAAATGAATCAGATTATATGGCCTTATGGAACCGGTGAGGTATGAACATACTAATTGAAAATTTTATGTTTTGCATTTGTATTATAAATAAATGTTGGCAAAAGATCTCACCCTTTCTTTGGAAATGTTAAGTTAAACTTCAGGAATAACTATATGATATGGCACTTTCATGAGCAATTGATTTAACTTTGCTTAAACTCTTCCAAACAAATGAGGTGTCTTTGTTTTTTAAAATTCCAAAGAAGATGACTGTGCTTCTTAGGAGCCCATTCCCAAGAATGTCCCTCTGGCTCCAGTATGTAAAGCAGAGACTTTGACTTCATGTTATGGTCCATGGTGCCATCGCCAACCTTCAAATAATTTTCATTTTTTTCCATTGGGAGGACATGTCTGTATACACCAATTTCCTGTTGATCGGCCTGGTTAGAGAAACAAAATGGAGGAGACAAGTCAGATAGGAAATGATATAGGAAGGCAGTGTAATAGTAATAGCCAATGTTTGTTGTGCCCTTGGTATACTAGGTACTGTTCTGAGGGCTTAATTTGTGTTATGTCATTAATCCTCACAACTCTAAGAGGCCATTACAAATGAGGAAACTGAGGCATGGAGAGATTAAAAACTTGTCCAAGATTATAATGCAACTAGAAAGTGACAGCCAGCCGGGCTCGGTGGCTCAGCCTGTAATCCCGCGCCTTGGGAGGCTGAGGTGAGTGGATTGCCTGAGCCCACGGGTTCGAGACCCACCTGGGCAACTTGGCGAGACCTCATCTCTACAATAAATCAAAAAATCAGCCGGGCGTGGTAGTGTGCGCCTGTAATTCTGGAAGGCTGAAGCGGAAGGATCGCTGCAGCCCAGTGGGTCGAGGCTGCAGTGGCCGGGAGCAGCTGCTGCACTCCAGTCTGGGCGACAGAGTGAGACTCCACCTCAAAAAAAAAAAAAAGAAAGTGACAGCCAGAGCCAGGTGTGGTGGCTCACGCCTGTAATCCCAGTACTTTGGGAGGCGGAGGTAAGAGGATTACCTGAGCTCAGGGGTTGGAGACCAGCCTGGGCAACATAGTGAGACCTCATCTTTACAATAAATCAAAAAATTAAGCTGGGTTCAGTGACTCGGCCTATAATCCCAGCATTTTGGGAGGCGAGTAGATTACCTGAGCCTGTGGGTTCAAGACCCTCCTGGGTAACTTGGCGAGACCTCATCTCTGCAATAAATCGAAAAATTAACCAGGCATGGTAGCACGAGCCTGTAGTTCCAGTTACTTGGAAGGTTGAGGCGGAAGGATCACCAGAACTCAACAGGTCGAGGCTGCGGTGGCTGGGAGCTTGCCATTGCATTCCAATCGGCAATAGAGTGAGACTCCAACTCAAAAAAAAAAAAAAAAATTAGCCAGGCGTGGTAGCACATGCCTGTGGTTCCAGCTACTTGGAAGACTGAGGCAGAAGGATCACTTTATCCTAGCAAGTCGAGGCTGTGGTGGCCGCAAGCCTGCCACTGCACTCTAGCCTGGACAACAAAGTGAGACTCTGACTCAAAAAAAAAAAAAGAAAAAGAAAGAAAGTGATTTGAAACCAGGCAGGATGCCTTTAGAATCTATGCTCATTTTTCTTTTTTTTAAGAGATGGGGTCAGCTGGGCTCGGTGGCTCAGCCTGTAATCCCGCGCTTTGGGAGGCTGAGGTGAGTGGATTGCCTGAGCCCGCGGGTTCGAGACCTGCCTAGGCAACTTGGCGAGACCTCATCTACAATAAATTAAAATGAGCCAGTCGTGGTAGCGCACGCCTGTATTGCCAGCTACTTGGAAGGCTGAGGCGGAAGGATCGCCGGAGCCCAGCAGGTCGAGGCTGCAGTGGCCTGGAAGGGCCACTGCACTTCAGTCTGGGTGACAGAGTGAGACTCCAACTCAAAAAAAAAAATAAAAAATCCCCCCCAAAAAATTAGCTGGGCATGGTAGCACGTGCCTGTAATTCCAGCTACTCAGAAGGCTGAGGCGGAAGGATCGCTGGAGTCCAGCGGGTCAAGGCTGCAGTGGCCGGGAGCAACCATTGCACTCCAGTCTGGGTGTCAGAATGAGACTCCAACTCAAAAAAAAAAATAAAAAATGAAAAAATAAGCCAGGCTCGGTGGCTCAGCCTGTAATCCCGCACCTTTGGGAGGCTGAGGTGAGTGGATTGCCTGAGCCCGCGGGTTCGAGACCCGCCTGGGCAGCGAGACCTCATCTCTACAATAAATCAAAAAATCAGCCGGGCATGGTAGTGCATGCCTGTAATTCCGGCTACTTGGAAGGCTGAGGCGGAAGGATCGCCAGAGCACAGCAGGTCGAGGCTGCGGTGGCCGGAAGCAGCCACTGCACTCCAGTCTGGGCGACAGAGTGAGACTCCAACTCAAAAAAAAAAAAAGAAAAAATAAGAGATGGGGTCTTTGTCACCCAGTTGAAATCAGGGGCATGATAATAGTTTACTGCAACCTTCTTAGCTCAAACAATCATCCTGCCTCAACTTCTCAAGTAGCTAGGACTACCAGTAGCTATGACTACAGGTGCACACCACTATGCCTGGCTAATTTTTTTTTTTTTTTGTAGAGACAAGGTCTCACTATGCTGTCCAGGCTGGTCTTGAACTCCTGGCCTCTAGTGATCCTCCTGTCTCAGTCTCCCAAATTACTAGGATTACAGGTGTGGGCCTCTGCACCTGGTCTTAGACTCTATGCGTGAAACCACTATTAGCTCCTGCCTTTCTTATTTATGTCTTTTTCTCTCCAGGTTATTGTTCAGAACTACAACTCCATTTTGACTCTTTCTCACTTGTACCGATCTTCAGACGCCCTCCTTGTCCATGAGAACGACACTGTTCATAAGATCTGCGCGAAACTAATGAACATCAAGCAAATCTCCTTTAGCGATATAAATCAGGTCCTTGCGCATCAGCTGGGAAGTGTATTCCAACCTACTTACTCTGCAGAAGGCCCATTTCACTACAGAAGAAATCCACTAGGTATTTGTCCCCCTGTATGTTTTCCGTAGGGAAGCTTTACGTTCTGAAAGCCTCAAAGTTTATTCTTCCCTGTCTCATCCCCTCTGCCTGAAGATACACTCCGTCTCTCTCATCTCAAAAACCTTCCTTTAGACCTGCTTAGCTTTCTAAACTGTCTTACTGAAAAGCTTTGAGAAGTTGCTAAATTTCTCAAGAGTGGTGGATTCCTGCTGGACATGGTGGCTCACGCCTATAATCCCAGCACTTTGGGAGTCTGAGGTGAGAGGATTGCTTGAGCCCATGGGTTCGAGACCAGCCTGGGCAACTTGGTGAGACCATGTCTCTACAATAAATCAAAAAATTAGCCAGGTGTGGTGGTGTGCGCCTGTAGTTCCAGCTATTTGTAAGGCTGAGTGGAAGGACTGCCGGAGCCCAGCAGGTCGAGGCTGCAGTGGCTGGGAGCGGCCCCTGCACTCCAGTTTGGGCAACAGAGTGAGACTTCAACTCCAAAGAAAAAGAAAATTAGCCAGGCATGGTAGTGTGCACCTGTAGTTCCAGCTACTTGGAAGACAGAGGCGGAATGATCACTGGAGCCCAGCCTGGACGACGGAGTGAGACTCCAACTCAAAAAACAAAAGAAGAGTGGTAGACACTCACTGCCTCCATCCTTCAGGATTCTTTTTTTTTTCTTCATAGTAACCATATTGAGATATAATTCACGTAGCATACATTTTACCCATATAAAGCGTAGAATTCTGTGGGCTGGGTGTGGTAGCTCATGCCTGTAATCCTAGCACTTTGGGAGGCTGAGGTGAGAGAATTAGCTGGGCATGGTGGCCCATGTCTGTAGTCCCAGCTACTCAGCAGGCTGAGGCAGAAGGTGCTCTTGAACCCAGGAGTTTGAGGCTATGGTGTGCCAGGATGACACCACTGCAGTCCAGCCTGGACAAGAGTGAAGCCCTGTCTCAAAGAAACCAAAACAACTTAATTCCACATTTCTTACAATAAAGTGTACAAAGCTAGGCGTGGTGGTGTGTAACTAGTCCCATCCCACCTGGGAGGCTGAGGCAAGAGGATAGCATGAGCCCAGGAGTTTGAGTCTGTAGTACACTGTAATCATACCTGTGGGCAGGGCATGGTGGCTCATGCCTATATCCCACCACTTTTTAGGAGACTGAGGTGAGAGGATTGCCTGAACCCATGGGTTCAAGACCAGGCTGGGCAACCTAGTGAGACCTCATCTTTACAATAAACCAAAAAATTAGCCGGGCATGGTGGTGTGTGCCTGTAGTTCCAGCTACTTGGAAGACTAAGACAAAAAGACAGCCTGAACCCAGCTGGTCGAGGCTGCAGTGGCTGAGTTTGCCACTGTACTCCAGCCTGGGTGACAGAGTGAGACTCCAACTCAAAAAAAAAAAAAAAATCATACCTGTGCATAGCCACTGCATTCCAGCCTGGGCAATATAGCAAGACCCCAACTCTTTTTTGTGTATGGCGACGTTTCATTCTGTCGCCCAGGCTTGAGTGCAGTGGCAGGATCACAGCTCATTACAGCCTCGACCTCCCAGACACAGATGATCTTCTACCTCAGCCTCCCAAGTAGCTGAGACTGCAGACATGTGCCACCATGCCTGGTTACTTTTTAAAATCTTTTTTTAGAGACACAGGTTCTCACTATGTTTCCCAGACTGGTTTCAAACTGGGCTCAAGCAATTCTCCTGCCTCAGCCTCCCAAAGTGCTGGGATTACAGGCGTGATTCACTGTGTCCAGCTGACTCTAATTAAATTTTTTTAAAAAGGGCAACCCCTTCAGGACCCCTCCCACTGTGGAAGCTTTACTGTCCTCTCAATAAATCCTGCTTTCTTAAAAAATTAAAAAGCCTGTAATTGCCTAAACAAAGCCTTAGGTGATCTGTCTTCTGTCTTCTCTCTTGCCATTTTCCCCAGGTTCAAAGCTGTAGCCTCAGGGGCCACCTCTCACATTGTTCAGTTAATTCTATCAGGGGCCTTTCTGTTCTCCCTCCACTAGAATTTTTCCTCCTGACCATTTCTCTTTTCATCTTTCATGTCTCAGCTCGCTGTTAACTTCCTCTAATGGTCTTCCATGATGATGCTATTTAAGGAGGGAGTGCCTGTTATATCATCCTATTTATTTCCTTCTCATCGTGTATTACTCTCTAACATTGTTTCGTTCATTTATTAAACTTTATTTTTTATTTTATTTATTTATTTTTTGAGTTGGCGTCTCACTCTCATCACGGCCACTACAGCCTCGACCTGCTGGGCTTAGACGATCCTTCCGCCTCAACCTTCCAAGTAGCTGGAACTACAGATGCACACCGCCACTCCCAGCTAGTTTTTGTGATTTGTTGTAGAGACGAGGTGTCACCAAGTTGCCTGGACTGGTCTTGAACCCCCCAGGTTCAGGCAGTCCTCTCGCTTCAGCCTCCCAAAGGGCTGGGATTACAGGCTGAGCCACTATATCCAGCCATTTATTAACCTTTAATTCTTTGATTCTACCTACTAGAAGAGAAGCTCCTTGAAGGCAGAGTCTTGTCTATGTAGTATACCATTCTCATCCTCAGAGTCCAAACTAGCTAAATGGAAAAAAATAAGTAGAGATAAAGAGTATAGGCTTCAGAGAGATTGAAGGGTGAGGTAAGAAAGGGACAGGAGTAGGTGCTGGATTTGATCTGGGGAATTAGAGAAAGGGAAGCATGCAACATAATTCACAGGGCCGGGCTTACACAACAGTGTGGATGGTGGCACCGCTAGCCAGGGTTGGGGACATCAAGAAATGACCTAAGCCGGGCTCGGTGGCTCAGCCTTTGGGAGGCTGAGGTGAGTGGATTGCCTGACCCCGCGGGTTCGAGACCCGCCTGGGCAGCGAGACCTCATCTCTACAATAAATCAAAAAATCAGCCGGAAGTGGTAGCGCATGCCTGTAATTCTGGCTACTTGGAAGGCTGAGGCGGAAGGATCGCCGGAGCCCAGCGGGTCAAGGCTGCGGTGGCCGGGAGCAGCCACTGTACTCCAGTCTGGGCGACAGAGTGAGACTCCAACTCAAAAAAAACACAAAAAACAAGAAATGACCTGGTTTGTGGGCAGAGTAGGAGACAGAGAAAAGGATGGATTTTAGACATTGACCGTTGAGCATAAGGTAACTTCACCATATCTTAGTGAAAGTATTGTGGGCAGTTACTGGAAGATAATTTTGACTGTCCTTCCCACTTTGCCAGCCCACAGCCTTTTCTTGAGTACAGCAGCCAGACTGAACTCTGGCTTTGCAGTATTTAAAAGAATAAGTCAAGCTGGGCACGGTGGCTCAGTCTGTAATCCCGTGCCTTGGGAGGCTGAGGTGAGTGGATTGTCTGAGCCCACGGGTTCGAGACCCGCCTGGGCAACTTGGCAAGACCTCATCTCTACAATAAATCAAAAAATCAGCTGGGCATGGTAGCGCGTGCCTGTATTTCCGGCTACTCGGAAGGCTGAGGCAGAAGGATCGCCGGAGCCCAGCAGGTTGAGAATGCGGTGGCCGGGAGCTGCCACTGCACTCCAGTCTGGGCGACAGAGTGAGACTCTAACTCAAAAACAAAACAAAACAAAACAAAAAATCTGACCCTAGGCCAGGCTCGGTGGCTCAGCCTGTAATCCCAGCACTTTGGGAGGCCAAGGAGAGTGGATTGCCTGAGCCCGCGAGTTCGAGACCAGCCCGGGCAACTTGGCGAGAACTTGTCTCTACAATAAAATAAAAAATAGCCAGGCGTAGTAAGTAGCACACGCCTGTAGTTGCGGTGACTCGAAAGGCTGAGGTGGAAGGATCGCTGGAGTCCAGAAGGTCGACACTGGAGTGGCCTTGAGCATGCATGCCACTGCACTCCAGCGTGGGCGAAGGAGTAAAACTCTGACCCAAAAAATAAATAAAATAAAATCTGATCCTTACCCACCTGGATCTCCTATCTCCTTGCTTTGCTCTGGTTTTTTTTTTGTTTTTGTTTTTAGTTGGAGTCTCATTCTGTTGCCCAGACTGAAGTGCAGTAGCACGCTGCTCACAGCCACCACAGCCTCAACCCACTAGCCTCAGGCAATCCTTTCACCTCAGCCTTACAAGTAGCTGGAACTACAGGCATGTGGCACCACGTCCAGCTAATTTTTCTTCATTTGATAGAGGCAAGGTCTCAGCAAGCTGTCCAGGCTGGACTTGAACCCCTGGGTTCAGGCAATCCTTTCGCCTCTGCCTTCCAAAGTACTGGGATTACTGCACCCGACATAGGTATTTTCTATAAATATATCAGACAGCTGTAAATGTAAATTAGCCTTTCTTTTTCATTCTATTTCATTATATGCTTTTTTTTTGTTTCTGGAGTTGGAATCTCACTCGGTCACCAGACTGGAGTGCAGTGGCACGCTTACGGCCACCTCAGTCTCGGCCTGCTGGGCTCAAGCCATCCTTCTGCCTCAGCCTTTCAAGTATCTGGAACTACAGGCATGCGCCACCACACCCAGCTAATTGTTTTTGTTTTTATTGTAGAGATGAGGTCTCACCATGTGCCCAGGCTGGTCTCGATCCCACAGGTTCTGGCAGTCCTCTTGCCTCAGCCTCCCATAGTGTTGGGATTACCGGCATGAGCCACAGTGCCCAACCTCTATTTCATTGTAAATCCAAGTTTCTAAAGACAGATACATTTCTGTCTTAAGGAATTATTAATCCTATCTTCTTTCCAAGTAGAGTTTCATGCTAAGCAGGTTTTGATGATTAGGTTAACCAGATAAAATAAGTAAGGCACCTAGTATGACTTCTGAAGGAATGGCAAGAAAATCAAGTCCACTCTCATGCTTACTTTGTTTCCTGGATTTAGCTAAATATTGCATTCACATTTCCAGTTACTCAGCCTCTACATTCTTGTTTCTTTTATGGCAAAGTATGTTTCTCACCATGCTAAAAATGGGTGCCACAATGAAGCAAAGATGTGGTCCATCATAGACATTGTCTCTGAAATTATATTTATATTTTAAAGATTAAGAAAAACTGGCATTAGAGGAGGGAAAAAATCTTTCAAACTATGATTGTGTATAGTGTGGAATAAAAAAATTTCAGTTCGGGCCAGAGGTGGTGGCTCACACTTATAATCTCAGCACTTTGGGAGGCCAAGGTGAGATGATTACCTGAACCCACGGGTTCGAGACCAGCCTAGGCAACTTAGCAAGGCCTCAACTCTACAATAAATCAAAAAAGTAACTGGGCGTGTTGGCACGTGCCTGTAGTTCCAGCTACTTGGAAGGCTGAGGCAGAAGGATCACCTGTGCCCAGCAGGTTGAGGCTGTGGTGGCCGGAAGTGTGCTACTGCACTCCAGCCTGGGCAACAGAGTGAGACTCCAACTCAAAAAAAAAAAAAAAAGTTCAAGTTCAGATCTTTTTTTCTTTACAGGAGACTTAATGGAGAATTTAGTCCCCCATCCTGAATTCAAGATGCTGGGTATTCGTAACATTCCTCAGATGTCTGAGAAGTCACTGGCATACAGCACGTTTACTTGGGCTGGCCTCCTCAAGCATTTGAGACAGATGCTCATTTCTAATGCGAAAATGGAAGAAGGTAAATGATATTTTTAAAATATTCAGCCCACAAGCTGGGAAAAATGCCTGGCCTGGAGCTCTCACTGTAAACTGGCTTGGACCAGTTGAAATAATAGTCCCTTCAGAAGAAGGCTTGGGAGGCTCCTGCAGAAACTCACCAGGACATTTCAGGAGGACTGCTTAATGACTACAGTTTCATTACCAGTATGGAATTTGTCTCCATACTTCTAAATATCTTGCTTATACTGTTATTTGTTTTATTTTCCAGCTTTATTTATTATTCATTGTATTCCAAGTATGAAAATTGAAAATTGAATCATTCTACACCCCCTACACACACACACACACATTCATTGCCCTCCTTTCTCCCAGTATAGTTATAACACACTTTTGGGTTAGATCAGTTTTTACTGTTTGTTTTAATTTTGCTACTATATAAATATTATTCACAGTTGAGCCGTAATGTACTGTGTACACACATTGTATTTTCATTTCATGTATAATTTATTTTTTCCTCCTAGAGTTGTTAATAATTATATTTATTTGATTGATATTCTCTGTTTGTATCACTAATTTATCCTGAAACATTTCTGTAAAAATGGGCCGCTTCTCAATATGTTTAAGCCATCAGGTAAATTGATTACTTCCATTATCTTCTTGAAGATACCCCCTAGAAGGGCTTCATCTTCCTCTTCGAGTCTGGACTCACCACTCCCCAGTCTTGATAAACAACCAGCATTGGCATCTCTGTCTGCTTCATCCTATATTACATCCCTGTTCCCTAGACTTCAAATCTTCTACTTTTTTGGCTTAATTCCCTCGTTTGATGGACCATACCCTCCAACAGCTTCCTAAGAAAGAGTCCAGGAGGCCAGGTGCAGTGGCTCAGCCTGTAATCCCAGCACTTTGGGAGGCAAAGGGTCTGCTCCCCCTTTACCCCTTGCCCAGAACCACTTTTTCCTCTGGGCAACATTTTCAAAACTTGCCATTGAATCCATTCTGTTCCTAATCTCATTTTGTTCTCTCTTGAAGCTTGTAAGATTGTGTCTTTGTCTGCAGCATTCCGAAAATCCTTGCTTTGTGTCTTGTTTCTCTCAATAGAATGTAAGTTTAATGAGGCCAGGAATTTTTATCTGTTTACTGCTATATATCTTTGGAGCTTGGTACAGTGGTCTAGCACATAATCAATACTCAGCAATTACTTGCTAAATGAGTAACTCTGGGCATTGAATGGACCCCCATGGACATTGAAGACTTGTGTGGACTTCACAGCAGGGTGATCTGCCTGGCCGTTTTATTGGTGGGCTCCCAAATATCACACTTGACTGTCTAACTTCTAGATGAGTTACCTCCCTCCTCCAGTCTCTTTTTTTGAAGGCTGATAAGCCTGGCCGCCAGCCTTTTCAAAGTTTTTCAGGGAGGACATGCACTGTTACCTTTCCCTGGGAAAGCCTCCATGTCATGAACTGGTTTTCCGTAAGTTCTCTGCAGGGCTGTGCCTGGTGTCAGAGGCTGGCGCATTATAGGCTTAGCCTTTTCAGTGTAGAAACCTCCTTGTAGGTTTCTAGAGTGAGGAAGGGTCTGGGACTCTCACTGCTTCTCAGATTTTTAACTAATCCCCTTGTTTTTTCCACTTTTAGAAGTATCTGGCCTATTTCCAGAACCTCAACTATGGGTAGAAGATTTAGCTTTTTCTGGTTGTTCAGTCAGTAACTAATGGTTCATTTGCTTTTCAGCTTCCATTTTTTTGTTGTCATTATCTTCTCTCTTGTTCCCTTTTTTTCTTGTTTATGTCTTTGAAGAGATCTTTTTTATTGTCTTAGCGGAATTTGGGGAGAGAGTGACAATGAACTGGTATGTTCCATCTGTAATGCTTAACTAGAAACTGTTATTATTTACTAGTAGCATATACTATACTACAACTTAAAATAACTTCAGTTTCAGCCAGGCTCAATGGCTCAGCCTGTAATCCTGTGCTTTTGGGAGGCTGAAGTGAGTGGATTGCCTGAGCCCGCGGGTTCGAGACCCGCCTGGGCAACTTGGCGAGACCTCATCTCTACAATAAATCAAAAATGAGCCGGGTGTGGTAGCACACAATGTAGTTCCAGCTACTTGGAAGGCTGAGGCAGAAGGATCGCCAGAGCCCAGCAGGTCGAGGCTGCGGTGGCCGGGAGCAGCCTCTGTACTCTAGTCTGGGCGACAGAGTGAGACTCCAACTCAAAAAAAAAAACAACTTCAGTTTCAATACATGAGAGTGGATTTTCTTAACATTTACTTGTAATATCTTATGAATTTTAGGTTATAGTGCCAGAGGTTTGGAGATGAATAGAAAATATACAAAAGTGGTGCTTCTGGAAGTTTTTGGCCACAGTACCTGTTTTTCTAGCAATACTTGTTAATCTTTTTTTTTTTTTTGAGTTGGAGTCTCACTCTGTCACCCAGACTGGCGTTCAGTGGCTGCTCCCAGCCACCACAGCCTCGACCTGCTGGGCTCTGGCGATCCTCCCGCCTCAGCCTTCCACGTAGCCAGAATTATAGGCGCGCGCTACCATGCCCGGCTGATTTTTTGATTTATTGTAGAGATGAGGTCTCGCTGCCCAGGCAGGTCTCGAACCTGCGGGCTCAGGCAATCCACTCACCTCAGCCTCCCAAAGGCACGGGATTACAGTCTGAGCCAACAAGCCTGGCTAAAAAAAAAAAATCTTAAGGAATACAATGTTCCTTAGGGTAGTGTGAAACATGTTGCTCTGAGCTCTCTTAGGTCAATAATCCACAGTTTTCTTAGTTGTTTCCCGCATAGATCTTTTGGGTATAAACATTTTTTCACAGTTACAGAGTTTAAAATGTAAATGTTGGCCGGGTGCCGTGGCTTACGTCTATAATCCCAGCACTTTGGGAGGCTGAGATGAGAGGATGCCTTAGTCTGCAGGTTCAAGACTAGCCTGGGCAACTTGGTGAGACCTCATCTCTACAATAATCAAAAATTATCTGGACATGGTAGCACACGCCTGTAGTTCCAGCTACTTGGAAGACTGAGGCAGAAGGATCACCTGAACCCAGCAGGTTGAGGCTGCAGTGGCCATGAGCATACCACTGCACTCCAGATTGGGCAACAGAGTGAGACACCAACTCAAAATAAAAATATATATATATAAATGTTTTCATACATATATATATATTGTAATATATAAATAAATATATTTATGGCACAAACCAGGTTGAAGGATCTAGTTTTATGACCTTTCACATGTTATCAGACTACTCTGTATAAAGATTTACCTCATTTCTATCAGCATCAGTGATTTATCAGTTTCACATGTTCTAGCAACAGGGAGAATGAGTGATCCAAAATGGAGGAATACAGAAGTTAATGTCTTTTTTTTAGTTGGTCTCACTCTGTAGCCCAGACTGGTGTGCAGTACCATGATCATGGCTCAACACAACCTCAAACTTCTGGATTCAAGCAGTCCTCCCACTTCAGCCTCCTGAGTAGCTAGGACTACGCACCACCATGCCCGGCTAATTTTTTAAATCTTTTTGTAGACATAAGGCCTCACTATATAGCCCAGGCTGGTCTTGAACTCCTGGATTCAATTATTTCTTCCTCCTCGGCCTCCCAAAGTGCTGGGATTGCAGGCATGAGCCACTGTGCCTGGCCAGTTAATGTCTTTTGTGATCACCTTTGGAAATCATTTCTGTACCATCTTTTTGGTTATTAAGGTCAACCCTATCCAGTGTGGAAGCATACTGCCCAAGGGCCTGAATACCAGGAAGCAAGGATCACTGGGGTCATTTTGGAGGCTGACTGCTATTCCCTGTCCTCTGTCCCAAATGATTCATGTCCTCCCACGTGCAGCATACACTCATCCCTCATCCCCTCCCAAGGCCCCCAAAAGTTACATCCCATTAGCATATCAGCGTCAACCTCCAAAAGCAGTATAGATTTATATTCCTCAGATGAGACTTTTTTTTTTGAGTTGGAGTCTCTCTGTCATCCAGGTTGGCTGGAGTGCAGTGGCACACTGCTCATGGCCACTGCAGCCTCAACCTGCTGGGCTCAAGCGATCCTTCCACCTCAGTCTTCCAAGTAGCCAGAACTACAGGCATGAACCATCATGCCTGGCTTATTTTTTGACTTATTGTAGAGACAAAGTCTTACCAAATTGCCCAGACTGGTCTTGAATCCCTAAGCTCAGGCAATCCTTTCACCTAGGCCTTCCAAAGTGCTGGGATTACAGGTTTGCACCACCATGCCTGGCCTAGGAGATTTATTGAGTGTAGTCCCTTGAGTATAGTTCTTTGACCCAAAAGACTCAGGCAGAATAGACCCAAGATAGCTGGTAGACATGCCCTTTTAAAAAAGAGAAAATTGCTGGGCTCAGTGGCTCAGCCTGTAATCCTGCGCCTTTGGGAGGCTGAGGTGAGTGGATTGCCTGAGCCCACGGGTTTAAGCCCGCCTGGGCAGCGAGACCTCATCTCTGTAATAAATCAAAATGAGCCGGACGTGGTAGCACGCGCCTGTAGTTCTAGCTACTTGGAAGGCTGAGGCAGAAGGATCGCCAGAGCCCAGCGGGTCGAGGCTGCTGTGGCCAGGAGTAGCCACTGCACTCCAGTCTGGGCGACAGAGTGAGACTCCAACTTAAAAAAAAAGAGAGAAAATTGCCGGGCTCGGTGGCTCAGCCAGTAATCCCGCACCTTTGGAAGGCTGAGGTGAGTGGATTGCCTGAGCCCGTGGGTTCGAGACCCGCCTGGGCAGTAAGACCTCATCTGTATAATAAATCAAAAAATCAGCCGGGCGTGGTAGTGTGCCTGCAATTCCGGCTACTCGGAAGGCTGAGGCGGAAGGATTGTTGTGCGGTGGCTGGGAGTGGCCACTGCACTCCAGTCTGGACGACAGTGTGAGACTCCAACTCAAAAAATAAAAATAAAAATAAAAAAATAAAAAAGAGAAAATTGATGCCTGTAGTTCCAGCTACTTGGAAGGCTGAGGCGGAAGGATCGCAGGAGCCCAGCAGGTCGAGGCTGCGGTGACCAGGAGTGGCCACTGCACTCCAGTCTGGGCAACAGAGTGAGACTCCAACTCAAAAAATTAAAAAAAAAAAAAAAAGTAAAAAAGAGAAAATTGATGCCTTTAGTTCCAGCTACTCGGGAGGCTGAGGTGGGAGCCAGGGGTTGAGGCCAGGAGTTTGAGGCTACAATGTGCCATGACTGTGTCTGTGAATAGTCATTGCATTCCAGGTGAGCAACATAGAGATGCCCCATCTAAAAACCAAATTTATGTAAAATATATGTATTGCAAGACATTTTTCTCTTATTGAAGCCATGTATAAAGTCTCTTTTTTTTCCTTTTTGATAGGTATCGATTGGCAAGTACAGCCTCCTTTATCAGGACTTCCTCCTCTTGGTAAAGTGTCTCTCAACAAGGAGCTTCGTTTCAACACTTCCATTGCCAATTTAGTCATTCTTCGTGGGAAGGATGTGCAAAGCGCAGATCTGGGTAAGAAGTTAAGGTGAAAATTAAGGTGTAGCCAGGTGTGGTGGCTCAAGCCTGTAATCCCAGCACTTTGGGAGGCCAAAGTGAGAGGATTGCCTGAGCCTAGGGGTTTGAGACCAGCCTGGGCAACTTGGCAAGACCTCGTCTCTACAATACATCAAAAAGTTAGCCAGGCATGGTGGCTCACGCCTGTAGTTCCAGCTGCTTGGAAGGCTGAGGCGGAGATCGCCTGATCCCAGCAAGTCGAGGCTGCGGCAGCCATGAGCGTGCCACTGCACTCCAGCCTGGGTGACAGTGAGGCTCTAACTCAAAAAAAAAAAAAAAATTAAACCGGGCTCGGTGGCTCAGCCTGTAATCCCATGACTTTAGGAGGCTGAGGTGAGTGGATTGCCTGAGCCCACAGATTCGAGACCCGCCTGGGCAACTTGACGAGACCTCATCTCTACAATAAATCAAAAATCAGCCTGGCGTGGTAGCATGCGCCTGTAATTCCAGCAGCTTGGAAGCTGAGGCAGAAGGATCGCTGGATCCCAGCAGGTCGAGGCTGCGGTGGCCGGGACTGGCCACTGCACTCCAGCCTGGGCAACAGAGTGAGACTCCAAATAAAAATAAAAATAAAAAATTAAGGTGTATATTTTGCACGTGTACATGGTACATGGTATACATAATTACATGTCCTTGTTTTTTTTTTTTTTTTGAGTTGGAGTCTCACCCTGTTGTCCAGGCTGTCCTCCTGCCTCAGCCTCCCAAAGTGCTGGGATTTCAGGCATGAGCCACACACCTGGCCAGAATTCAGCTTGTATCCAATTTAAACCACTTCTGTTTTGGTGTCTGGTCACAACTAACTGATACAATGGTTATATTTTGCCACTAAAACACATTACTACTTTCTTTTCTTTAAGAATACAAGGGCAGCCGGGCTCGGAGGCTCAGCCTGTAATCCTGTGCCTTTGGGAGGCTGAGGTGAGTGGATTGCCTGAGCCCACGGGTTCGAGACCCGCCTGGGCAACTTGGCGAGACCTCATCTCTACAATAAATCAAAAAAACTAGCCGGGCATGGTAGCGCACACTTGTAGTTCCAGCTACTTGGAAGGCTGAGGCGGAAGGATTGCCGGAGCCCAGCAGGTCGAGGCTGCGGTGGCCAGGAGCAGCCACTGCACTCCAGTCTGGGTGACAGACTGAGACTCCAACTCAAATTTAAAAAAAAAAAAAAGAATACAAGGGCTGGGCTCAGTGGCTTAGCCTGTCATCCCAGCACTTTGGGAGACCAAGGTGAGACTGCCTGAGCCCGCAGGTTTGAGACTAGCCTGGGCAACTTGGTGAGACCTCGTCTCTACAATTAAAAAATTAGCCAGAGCCAGGCTCGGTGGCTCAGCCTGTAATCCCGCGCCTTTGGGAGGCTGAGGTGAGTGGATTGCCTGAGCTCGCAGGTTCGAGCCCCAAACCTGGGCAGCAAGACCTCATCTCTACAATAAATCAAAAAATCAGCCGGGCTTGGTAGCACATGCCTGTAATTCCGGCTATTTTGGAAAGGGCTGAGGCAAAGGGATCCCCGGGAGCCCACAGGTCAAAAGCTGCGGTGGCCGGGAGCGGCCACTGCACTCCAGTCGGGGCGACAGAGTGAGACTCCAACTCAAAAAAAAAAAAAATAGCCAGGCATGTAGTGTGCACCTGTAGTTCCTGCTACTTGGAAGGATCGCCTTAGCCCAGCAAGTTGATGCTAGGGTGACTGTGAGCTGAGAGGATTGCCTGAGCCCAGGGTTCACGACCAGCCTGGGGAACTTGGTGAGACCTCATCTCTACAATAAATAAAAAAAACTAGCCAGGTGTGGTGGCACATGCCTGTAGTTCCAGCTACTTGGAAGGCGGAACAGTCTACCGCACTCTTGACCTGCTGGGTTCAGGCGATTTTTCCGCCTCAGCCTTCCAAGTAGCTGGAACTACAGGCGTGAGCCACTATGCCTGGCTAATTTTTTGATGTATTGTAGAGACGAGGTCTCGCCAAGTTGCCCAGGCTGGTCTCGAACCCCTGGGCTCAGACAATCCTCTCGCTTCGGCCTCCCAAAGTGCCGAGATTACAGACATGAACCACTGCATCCAGTGATGCAGGTTTTAAAAGGCAAAATAGGGGGCAACCCCTCAAGTCCCCTCTCATTGTGGGAGCTTTTTCTGTCCTCTCAGTAGATCCTGCTTTCTCACATACATACCAAAAAAAAAAGGCAAAATAAAAGCTTTCTTTTTCTTTTTTTTTAGTTGGAGTCTCACTCTATCACTCAGACTGGAGTGCAGTGTTACGCTCACAACCACCTCAGCATCAACCTGCTGGGCTCCGGTGATCCTTCTGCTTCAGCCTTCCAAGTAGCTGGAACTACAGGCACATGCTACCATACCCAGCTAGTTATTGATTTATTGTAGAGACGACGTCTCGCCAAGTTGCCCGGGTTGGTCTCATACCTGCAGACTCAGGCAATCCACTTGCTTCGACTTCCCAAATTGCTGGGATTACAGGCTGAGTCATCGAGCCCAGCTACAGAATAAAAGCTTTCTAATCAAATGGGCAAGAATGTACCCATTTTATCATTTATTTCCCAATTTTTAATTTATGCTGTAAAGAATGCCTTGTGTTGTTTTTACTTAGAGGGATTTAAAGATCCAGCTCTCTATACTTCCTGGTTACAGCCTGTTAATGCTTTTAATGTGTGGAAAACTCAGCGTGCCTTCAGAAAATACGAGAAGTCTGCAGCATTGGTCAGCAACAGCCAGTTCTTAGTAAAACCACTTGATATGATTGTGGGCAAAGCATGGAATATGTTTGCCTCAAAGTAAGTAAAAAATAAATCTACAAGCCTTTCTAATCTTAGCCAGATTATCTCGTGATCAAGTATGAGGTAGGATGTGGCATAAGCATGGTCACCATTTTGAAGTTGTGGGCATGTGACTTCAGGCTTCATATCCTCATCTGTATAATGGGTCCCAACTGGGGAAACGTATGGTAAGGATTAAATGAGATAATCGTGTAAATCACCTAGCACAGTGCCTGGCCAGTAAATGGTCAATAATTTCTTGACATTATTTTTATTTTATTTATTTTTTATTTTATTTTTATTTATTTATTTTTTTTGAGTTGGAGTCTCACTCTGCCCCCCAAACTGGAGTGCAGTGGCCACTCCCAGTCACCGCAGCCTCGACCCACTGGGCTCCAGTGATTCTTCCTCCTCAGCCTTCCAGGTAGCGGGGAAATTAATTAAGGCGCGCACTACCACGCCTGGCTAATTTTTTGATTTATTGTAGAGATGGGGGTCTCCCCAAAGTTCCCCAGGGGGGTCCAAAACCCGGGGGTCAGGCAATCCACTCACCTCAGCCTCCCAAGGCGTGGGATTACAGGCTGAGCCACCAAGCCTGGCTCCTTGGTATTCTTTTTGGACATGATTTCTATTTTTCTTTTCTTTTTTTTTTTTGATTCAGAGTCTCACACTGTCACCCAGGCTGGAATGCTGTGGCACGTTCTTGGCCACCACGGCCTCCGCCTGCTGGGCTTAGGAGATCCTCCCAGCCGGGAGTGGTAGCGTGTGCCTGTGGTTCCAGCTACTTGGAAGGTGGCTGTGAGTGTGTCACTGCACCCCAGCCTGGGTGACAGAGTGAGACTCCAACTCAAAAAATTTAAAAAAAATAAAAAGAGAGTTACTCATTGGCCTGACATTTTTTATTTTACATTTTCTGTTGTTTTTTTCCACCAGGGCCTACATTCATCAGTACACAAAATTTGGAATTGAAGAAGAGGACTTTTTGGCCAGTTTCACGTTGTTGGAGCAAGTTGTTGCCAGTTACCGTAACCTCTGATTTTGAACAAAGAAAAGTACCTTAAGGTGCTTTTGGACTTAATACGTTCTCTATAAGGTTTTCAAATTAATGTCTATTAAAGTAACAGGAGAATGCTGAGTCCATTCTGTATCCTTTGCTCACAGAAAAAGATGGGAACTTTTTTTTTTGATTTGGAGTCTCACTCTTGCCCAGACTCGAGTGCAGTGACATGCTCCCGGCCACCACAGCCTTGACCTGCTGGGCTCCGGCGATCCTTCCGCCTCAGCCTTCCGAGTAGCTGGAACTACAGGCGCGCGTTACCATGCCCGGCTAATTTTTTTGATTTATTATAGAGATGAGGTCTCGCCAAGTTGCCCAGGTGGGTCGCAAACCTGTGGGCTCAGGCAATTCACTCACCTTGTCCTCCCAAAGCGTGGGATTATAGGCTGAGCCACCAAGCCTGGCCACTTTTTTTTTAATGAGTTGGAGTCGCACTCTGTCGCCCAGACTGGAGTGCAGTGGCACACTCATGGCTACCACAGCCTCATCCTGCTGGGCTCAGGTGATCCTTCCGCCTCAGCCTTCCAAGTAGCTGGAACTACGGGCGCATGCCCACTACACCCGCCTAATTTATGATTTATTGTAGAGACGAGGTCTCACCAAGTTGCCCATGCTGGTCTCAAACCCGTGGACTCAGGCAGTCCTCTCGTCTCGGCCTCCCAAAGTGCTGGGATTACAGACTTAAGCCACAGTGCCCAGCCAGCATGTTTTCAGTGAAAACATCTACTTGTGCCAGATGCGGTGGCTCAAGCCTGTAATCCCAGCATTTTGGGAGGCCGAAGTGAGAGGATTGCCTGAGCCCACAGATTTGAGACTAGCATGGGCAACTTGGTGAGACCTCATCTCTACAATAAATCAAAAAATTAACCAGGCACAGTGACGTGCACTTGTAGTTTCAGCTACGGAAGGCTATGATGGAAGAATCACCTGAGCCCAGCAGGTCAAGGTTGTAGTGGCCATGAGTGTGCCACTGCACTCCAGCCTGGGTGACAGAGTGAGACTCCAACTCAAAAAGAGAGGGGAAAAAAAAACTCTCTTTACTGCAAAAGAATTCAGTAAATATGAACTAAACTTTCACAGTACAATTTTAAGCTAAGAAATTATACCTGCACTTTGGGAGGTGGGGGTGAGAGGATTGCCTGAGCCCATGGTTTTGAGACTAGCCTGGGCAACTTGGTAAGATCTCATCTCTACAATAATTTAAAAAATTATCCGAGCATGGTGGTGTTTGCCTGTGGTTTCAGCTACTTGGAAGACTGAGACAAAAGTATCATCTGAGTCCAACAGGCCAAGCCTGCAGTGGCCATAAACATGCCACTGCAAAGACCCTGACTCAAAAAAAAAAAAAAAAAAAAAAAAAAGCTGCCCCCAGTGCCCGTGCCTGTAATCCCCGCACTTTTTGGGGAAACTGATGAGTGGATTGCCTGAGACTGCGAATTTGAGACCAATTTGAGACCAACCTGGGCAACTTGGTGAGACCTCGTCTCTACAATAATTTTAAAAAAAGAAAATAAAAGAAAAATAAATAACAATTCTTAATATACCAGAGATGCCAAAAATATGTATACACATTTTAAGAGATGTTTGTTGTAATCAGAAGTGTCTGGACGCTGATGGTAACCACTTTGAGCACCTCTTGTAATTGCAGAAGTCAAACATGACATGTATTCATCTTATTATTACAATTTTCATGCAGTTTTTTTCTTTCTTAAAATGTGTATACATTTTTTTGGCACCTTCTACATTCATCTTTGAAATGAATGCTTTGAACCACAAGAGGGAGATGTTGTCAAATGCTACAGTGTGAACATCTATTTTGAATATCCTACAGCAGGATAAGAATTTCCACTCTAAGTAGCTATCCCAGCACTTTGGGAGGCTGAGGTGAGATGATTGCCTGAGCCCAAGGGTTCCAGACCAGCCTGGGGAGCTTGGCAAGACCTCATCTCTACAATAAATCAAAAAATTAGCCAGGCATAGCCAGACTTGGTGGCTCAGCATGTAATCCCGTGCTTTGGGAGGCTGAGGTGAGTGGATTGCCTGAGCCCACAGGTTCGAGACCCACCTGAGCAACTTGGCAAGACCTCATCTCTACAACAAATAAATTTTAAAAATTAGCCAGGTGTGGTAGCGCGTTCCTATAGTTCCAGCTACTTGGAAGGTTTAGGCGGAAGGGTCGCTGGAGCCCAGCAGGTTGGGGGCTGCGGTGGGCCGGGGGGTGGCCACTGCACTCCAGTCTGGGTGACAGAGTGAGACTCCAATTCAAAAAAAAAAAAAAAAATTAGCCGGGCATGATAGCGTGTGCCTGTGGTTCCAGCGACTTGGGAGGCTGAGGCAGAAGGTCGAGGCTGCTATAGCCATGAAAGTGCCACTGCACTCCAGGACTCTGACTCAATCAATCAATCAATAAACAATAGGGTTGCTCTCGGACTCAGGCAGTCCTCTCACCTCCACCTCCTAAAGTGCTTGGATTACAGGCATTAGTCACATGCCTGCTGGGCATGATTTATTGTGCCTCAGGACACTTTGAGGGGTGAGATAGTCCGAATTGTCTCTGGGAGCAGTGTCTCTGGGAGCAGCGAGGTGTGAGCGAGGCTGGGAGGCAGCAGCAGAACCTTGACCTGCGGCCTCAGTCTGCAGCAAATGGGCTTCCAAAGCATTCTTGCTGGTTGGATCTCTGGCTCTTTATCCTTTTCAATGTAGTATTTTTAAATTTTTCTTTGTATGTTTTTTGCCATGACTGGTTTGCTGATATCTAAATTAAGAAGTTGGCTCAGGAGTGAATTCTGAAAATGTCTACTAACTTCTTGAATAAAGAAGACCAGATATAAAAGTCAGTCCTTGACACAAGCGTTTGTAGAAAAGAAAAAAAAAGAATTAGTCAGGTATGGTAGCACACGCCTGCAGTTCCAACTACTTGAAAGTCTGAGGTGGAAGGATCGCCTGAATCCAGCAGGTAGACGCTGGGGTGGTGGTGAGTGTGCTACTGCACTCCAGCCTGGGCAACAGAGCAAGACTCCAACTCAAAAAAACAAAAAAGAAGACAGATGGGATTGTGCAGCAGCAGAATTTCAGATCTCTAAAAGAGATCTTACTTTGATTTTGCACTTTCTGTTACTTATTTGGAGACAACTATTAAATGAGTAGGATATTATGCATTCATAGCTAAGTTCTTAAAACTTTGGTTCATGTTTTTTTTTTTTTTTTTTTTTTGAGTTGGAGTCTCACTCTGTCGCTCAGACTGGAGTGCAGCGGCCGCTCCCGGCCACCGCAGCCTCGACCTGCTGGGCTCCGGTGATCCTTCCACCTCAGCCTTCCAAGTAGCCAGAATTACAGGCATGTGTTACCACGCCCGGCTGATTTTTTTATTTATTGTGAGATGAGGTCTCGCTGCCCAGGCGGGTCTCGAACCCGCGGGCTCAGGCAATCCACTCACCTCAGCCTCCCAAAGGCGCGGGATTACAGGCTGAACCACCGAGCCCGGCTTTGTTCATGTTTTTAAAAGTTTTTTTAGCCAGAGAACTTGCCAGAAATAAACAGCAGCACACTGAAAGAAAAAAAAAAAGTTTTTTAAAAACATTTTATGGCTTTACAGGGGCTAAATATAAATGTATTTGTAGGCCGGGTATGGTGGCAGCACTCTGGGAGGCAGAAGCAAGAGGATTGCCTGAGCCCAGGAGTTCGAGACCAGCCTAGACAACTTGGCAAGACCTCGTCTCTAAAATAAATCAAGAAAAAGCCAGGTTCAGTGGCTCAGCCTGTAATCCCGCACCTTTGGGAGGCTGAGGTGAGTGGATTGCCTGAGCCCGCGGGTTTGAGACATGCCTGGGCAGGCGAGACCTCATCTCTACAATAAATCAAAAAATTAGCTGGGCGTGGTAGCACACGCCTGTAATTCCGGCTACTTGGAAGGCTGAAGCAGAAGGATCGCCAGAGCCCAGCAGGTCGAGGCTGCGGTGGCTGGGAGCGGCCACTGCACTCCAGTCTGGGTGACAGAGTGAGACTCCAACTCAAAAAATGAAAGAAAGAAAGAGAGAGAGAGAAAGAGAGAGAGAGAAAAAGAAAGAAAGAAAGAGAGATAGATAGATTAGCCAGATGTGGTTGTGCATGCCTATAATCCCAGCTACTTGGAAAACTGAGGCAGAAGGATCACCTGAACCCAGCAGGTCAAGGCTGCAGTGGCCATGAGAGTGTCACTATACTTCAGCCAGGGCGACAGAGTGAGACTGATTAAAAAAAAAAGTGTGTAAAAATACTTTAAAATAATACTTAAAATTTTTTTTTAAATTAAATAACAGGTGTTCAGATGGAATGCATGAGAGTTGTATGCTTTACAGTAAAAGGGGTAAGAATTTTCACTCAAATTTTTCACTAATTTGAGAAAATTATCACTGGAAATACAGTGCTTGGTGAAATGGACACACACACATGTAAGTTTCACTCAGAAGGATAAAACGCAGTTGAAAATTGGCAACTGAGTTTGAGGGGAATGGGGTATTTCCCTAAGACATCACATGCAGTGCATTAACAAATGTCAAATGAGAAACAAACAGGAACATTTGCCCATTCTGCCAAATCTACCAGTAGTGACTTTTACTTTTATATGGAAAAATGACAGTTCACAGCTTCACTGGTTTCTTCCTTTTCATTCCATATGGAAATGATTACCTTTTTGCTGTTTTTCTTATCAACTGTTGCTATGATTTAAATTCGGACCCATATCTTATTTCTAAGGAATGTAAAAAGTGGTCTGTTCCACTGCTAAAAGGCACACCCCACTGCTGCATGTCGTTAACCAAGTATACTTGAAAAATAATTAGATCATAATTTTTACAAAACAGAGTCAAAGTCATTGTTTAGGCATTAAAGAGATTCCGAGACTGAAACAATTTCCCAGGCTAAACCAGCGTCATGAAGGTTTGGAACTGAGTTCTCTCACCAGGGGTTAAGCAGATTCTGAGGAATCCTGGTAGGGGTTAGGCTTAAAGGCAGTCAGAGGTTGGAATCATTTGGTATTTGAGGAAATTAGTCTTGAGGTGCTAATAAGGGCAAGCATATTTCTAATTTGGCAACTCTTAGAATCAGTGGAGGTGAATGTTAGAAGTAAACCCAACTAGACAGAGCTCTGGGTCCAGTCAGTTATGCCATTTGACCCTTTTTTATGATACTAAACTGCATTGTTTGATACATATGAATACCTAAATATTTTTAAGCTTGCTTTGACACATTTACATAGAACATAATTTTTTCTTGTCTATTTGGAATAACGAAATTTGTGCTCTTAGAATCGTGCGTTTAAGTTAAATATTAACATAAGGAAGCTGATGTAAAAGTTTTTTTTTTTGAGTTGGAGTCTCACTCTGTCACCCAGACTGGAGTGCAGTGGCCGCTCCCGGCCACCGCAGCCTCGACCTGCTGGGCTCCGGCGATCCTTCCGCCTCAGCCTTCCAAGTAGCTGGAATTACAGGCATGCGCCACCACGCCCGGCTGATTTTTTGATTTACTGTAGAGATGAGGTCTCGCTGCCCAGGCGGGTCTCGAACCTGCGGGCTCAGGCAATCCACTCACCTTAGCCTCCCAAAGGCGCGGGATTACAGGCTGAGCCACCGAGCCCGGCCAATGTAAAAGTTTTAAGATGTGAGGTGGAATCAGAAATGTACTTTGGTTAGTGTGGAGAAAATGGTCAGCCAGCCAAGACAATATGGCCGGGTGCGGTGGCTTATGCTTGTAATCCCAGCACTTTGGGAGGCCAAGGCAAGAAGATTGCCTGAGTCCAGGGGTTTGAGACTAGCCTGGGCAACTTGGTTGAGACCTTGTCTCTACAACAAATAAAAAAAATTAGCTAGGCATGGTGGTGCAAGCCTGTGGTCCAGCTACTTGGAAGGCTGAGGTGGAAGGATCATCTGAGCCCAGCAGGTTGAGGCTGCGGTGGCTGTGAGCGTGCCACTGCACTCCAGTCTGGGCAACAGAGTGAGACTCCAACTTAAAAAAAAAAAAAAAAGAATCATAAGCTCCTGAGCATACAGATCCAGAAAACTTTGAAGGTGTAATTTCTTAGATTGCTGGGTAATTGGCACACTGTGTTGTCAAACATTATCCTGCAGAGCAGGTGAATAGTGAGTACAGTGTGAACTCAAACTGTTTCTCCTTACCAAGTTTTTCCCCTCTTCTGTCTCTCCATTTGTGCTTTTCTTAAGAGTTCTTTGTGCTGTAGAATCCGTTTCTTTGCATGCATTTCCTCCTCCTTCCCACTTTGGGCTCCCACCTTCTTCTCCCTTACTGTTCAGTCAGTCTGCAACATCTTTGTCCTTTATTTTGCCCATCACTTAGAACTCACTGGGTTTTTGCCACCAATTCACAGTTATCAGCCAGTTCCCTCAACCCATATCTATTCAGTGCTAGGCACTGAGCAAGATATCAAAGACCTAGGGATTAATACCACTTCGTCTAAATGAAGCAGCTCACAGTGTAGTACGTTTCCCTGGATGTCTGGTGCTACAGTTCTGGCTTCCTAATTATTGTTTATGATGTTGCCTGTGTGCATATGCACCTTTTAGAAAGAACAATTAACTGGGAGCTCTAGTCAGGCTAGACTTAAATGTTGAAATGTATCCTTGCAGTGCCAGGCGTGGTGGCTCACGCCTGTAATCCCAGCACTTTGAGAGGCAGAAGCGAGAGGAATGCTTGAACCCAGGGATTCAAGACCAGCCTGGGAAATGTGGCAAAACCTTATTTCTTTTTTTTTTTTTTTTTTGAGTTTGAGTCTCACTCTGTCGCCCAGACTGGAATGCAGTGGCCGCTCCCGGCCACCGCAGCCTCGACCTGCTGGGCTCCAGCGATCCTTCCGCATCAGCCTTCCAAGTAGCCGGAATTACAGGCATGTGCTACCACACCCGGCTGATTTTTTTTTATTTATTGTAGAGATGAAGTCTCGCTGCCCAGGCGGGTCTCGAACCTGCAGGCTTAGGCAATCCACTCACCTCAGCCTCCCAAAGGCGCGGGATTACAGGCTGAGCCACCAAGCCCGGCTCTTATTTCTACAGTAAGTAAAAAAAGATCAGCTGGGACTGGTGGCGTGCACCTGTAGTTCCAGCTACTTGAAAGGCTGAGGCAGAAGGATTGCCTGAGCCCAGCAGGTGGAGGTTGTGGTGGCCATGAGCGTGCCACTGCACTCCAGCCTGGGCAACAGAGTGAGACTTCTGCAAAAAAGAAGGAAACGTCTCCTTGCTGGTTTAGGAGACTCAACTTTGCAGTATGCATACCAGTGATTCTTCTCCTGACCACCATGTTTATCACACTTGAATTCCTGTCCAAAATTTTGTTTTAAAACATGCTCCATATGTCCCCTGCCTACTGTTCTCTCCCATGAGCCCACGGTTTGGCAGTCAACCCTTTCTTGTTTTGCCACCACTTACCAAATATGGCTTTACCCACTAACTTGTTTTGGCCAACAAACACTCAAGACATATTTGCTCATCTTTATCAATCATATTGTTTCCTATGGGTTTTAGGAATGTGAGCTAAGAGACCTAACTTTTTATATTTAACTAAATAACTTCCTACCCTTACACCCTGAAATGTCTCATATGATGCAATGTCAGCCTTATGAATAGATGGAATCCCATTTCCACAAGCAGGAATGCTTTCACAAGGAGTTAAGATAACCAATGTAAACATTTCAAGTTTCTGGGAAACACAATGTTGGGTCAGTGTAGGACAAAATATGGCACTCAAGCTATGGAAAAGGGAACAAGAAAGTCCCAATCAGACTCCAGGGAGCCAATGATGCAGGAAGAAACGAAAGGAAGTTCAGGGGAACTTATGTCCCAAAGAACTGCTAATAACTTATAAGCACTTAAAAAAAAAAAAGCCAGTGGCTCACACCTATAATCCCAACACTTTGGGAGGTGGAGGCAAGAGGATTGCTTCAGGTCCAGAGTATAGGACCAATCTGGGCAACATTGCAAGACCTTATCTCTACAGAAAATAAAAAAATTAGCCAGGTGAGGTGGTGCACGCCTATAGTCCTAGCTACTCTGGAGACTGAGGTGGGAGAATCACTTGAGCCCAGAAGGTCAAGGCTGCAGTGAGCCATGATCATGCCACTGCACTCCAGCCTGGGAGACATAGTAAGACTTAGAATCCCTTGAGAAGCTGAGGTGAGTGGATTGCCTGAGCCCGTGAGTTAGAGACCCGCCTGGGCAACTTGGCGAGACCGCATCTCTACAATAAATCAAAAATCAGTCAGGCATGGTAGTACGCGCCTGTAGTTCCAGCTACTTGGAAGGCTGAGGTGGAAGGATCGCCAGAGCCCAGCAGGTCGAGGCTGCGGTGGCCGGGAGTGGCCACTGCACTCCAGCCTGGGCAGTGGAGTGAGAATCTGACTCAAAAAAATAAAAATAAATAACATTTGGACATACTCAGTTAAATAAATTATTCCAATTAGTTTTACCTGTTTTTTTTAAAAATACTTTTTACAATATAGCAACTACAATTTATTTTTATATACTTTCATTTTAACAGAAACAACTAAAATTTTTAAAATTTGATATATGGCTTGCAGTACATCTCAGTGGGACAGGGCTGTTCTAGACATTTCAGGAGCAAGATTCTGGGAATTGGAGAAATGAGTTAAAGCTCATCCTTAGTGGGTGAGAGGTCATGAGAACATGATAGTAAGCAAGATGACATTTGGCGAAAGATGGGAGTTTCCTCTTTTTTTGAAAAAAGGCCTTTGCTTAAGCTCAGCTCATTCAATCAGTATGAAAGAGGTAGGAGCCGGGCTCGGTGGCTCAGCCTGTAATCCCGCGCCTTTGGGAGGCTGAGGTGAGTGGATTGCCTGAGCCCGCGGGTTCGAGACCCACCTGGCAGCGAGACCTCATCTCTACAATAAATCAAAAAATCAGCCGGGCGTGGTAGCACATGCCTGTAATTCCAGCTACTTGGAAGGCTGAGGCGGAAGGATCGCCGGAGCCCAGCAGGTCGAGGCTGCGGTGGCCGGGAGCGGCCACTGCACTCCAGTCTGGGCGACAGAGTGAGACTCCAACTCAAAAAAAAAAAAAAAAAAAAAGAAGTAGGATGTGAGCTTAATTCAACAAACATCCACTGAACACCTCAAGGAAGGACACTGTGTGGGGACAGGGCCGTACACAATAAGTTACACACAGTCTCTGTCCTCTGTCATCAAGAGCTCATCACTTGGTATTAATATTCTTTGCTGCAAACCATGTGTCTGGCTCATGGTAAAGATTTCATGTTTTTGTTTGTTTTGAATGCATTGACCTCCTAGGCTCAGGCAATCCTTCTGCCTCAGCCTCCCAAGAAGCTGGGACTAAACCAGGTGCATGGCTCACGTCTGTAATCCCAGCACTTTGGGAGGCGGAGGCAAAAGAATTGCCTGAGCCCAGGGGTTCGAGACCAGCCTGGGCAACTTGGCGAGACCTCGTCTCTACTACAAATAAAAAAATTAGTTGGGCATGTTGATGCATGCCTGTGGTTCCAGGCTACTTGGAAGGCTGAGGTGGAAGGATTGCCTGAGCTCAGGGGTTTGAGATCAGCCCAGGCAACTTGGTGAGACCTCTTCTCTACAATAAATCAATATATAATCTGGTTGTGGTAGTGTGCGCCTGTAGTTCCAGCTACTTGGAAGGCTGAAGCGGAAGGATTGCTGGAGCCCAGCAGGCCGAGGCTGTGGTAGCCATGAGCCACACTGCACTCCAGCCTGAGTGACACAGTGAGACCCCAACTCAAAGAAAAAGAAATTAGCTGAGCGTGGTGGCGTGTACCTGTAGTTCTAGCTACTTGGAAGGTTTAGGTGGAAGGATCGCTTGAGTCCATCAGGTCGAGGCTGTGGTAGCAGTGCTGGCACTCCAGCCTGGGCAACAGAGTGAGACTCCCACTAAAAAAAAAAAATACATAAAAGTAGGAAAAGTTTGTGTATGAAAAAAACTTGTTACTTCCTCTTACAGAAACCAGAGATTTCTCTTATGCTGGTTTGAATTCTTTACACTTGAAGACAATGCAGAACACCTGAACATTTCTTTGATCTCTACGTTTTTTGAAAGCATTGCTTTTTAGTGCTCCCTCCCCTTTCCTTCTGAAATTGTGGAAAAATACTCTCATACACATTTTCTACCAGATAGGAAACTACTTATGCCTGGTTTCATCAAAAGCCAGAAACAGGAACACCCCAGTCCTTCCAGGCTTTGAAAACGATGTACCCACCTGAGAGTGGGATACTCAAATTTTGTGCGTCTCTTCACCTCAGGATCATGGCACGTCTCTCCGTGTGAACTCTGCTGCTCCTGGAGAGTGGTGTAATTGTGGTCACATGTTGTTTATTCTGAGCTCCTACCCAGCCAACTTCAATAAGCAGTAACTCATTTACTGTAACATATAAACAACCCCAGCACCAAGGCAGCCAAATGGAAAGCCGCCTTGACCACATGCTCTGGAAGGTGTAATAAAGTTGTGATTCTGCCTTTTGGCTTGGCACCGGCAGTTGGGAAGATGCCCTCACACTAAGCTGGGAGCACTCATGACATCTGCTCTCTAGATGGCTGCCACTGCTGTCTATGCTAGCTCTGTGGGAATCTTGGACTCCAGTGGCAACATACAGGAAATTGCATTGCCAAACTTTTCTCCTTATAAAGACAGACAATGTGACCAGGAATTACCATCCTCTCAGTTCCCAAAGGGAGGAGCCATAGGTTAAGCCAGCAGGATACAATGGGGAAGAGGAACGTTAAAAGTTTCCTTTGACCCCCTGACCCCAAGGTCCAGGCACAGTGCCATTTCTTTTTTTTTTTTTTTTTTTTTTGAGTTGGAGTCTCACTCTCTCACTCTGTTGCACGGGCTGGAGTGCAGTGGCCCGCTTCCGGCCACTGCAGCCTCGACCTGCTGGGCTCAGGCAGTCCTTCCACCTCAGCCTTCCAAGCAGCTGGAACTATAGGCATGCACAACCAAGCCCAGCTAATTTTTTTATTTATTGTAGAGACAAGGTATCACCAAGTTGCCCAGGCTGGTTTCAAATCCCTGGGCTCAGGCAATCCTTTTGCGATGGCCTCTCAAAGTGCTGGAATTATAAGCATGAGCCACCATGCCCAGACTACAGTGCCATCTCTTTAAGAACAGCACTATGAGCTGGGTTCAGTGGCTCAGCCTGTAATCCCGCACCTTTGGGAGGCTGAGGTGAGTGGATTGCCTGA
The DNA here is from genome assembly GCA_027257055.1 of Cephalopachus bancanus. NCBI lineage: Eukaryota > Metazoa > Chordata > Mammalia > Primates > Tarsiidae > Cephalopachus > Cephalopachus bancanus. Next base: position 2,264,061 of record JAPVLO010000226.1, read on the forward strand.
GCCCGCGGGTTCGAGACCCGCCTGGGCAGCGAGACCTCATCTCTACAATAAATCAAAAAATCAGCCGGGCATGGTAGTGCATGCCTGTAATTCCGGCTACTCGGAAGGCTGAGGCGGAAGGATCGCTGGAGACCAGCAGGTCGAGGCTGCGGTGGCCGGGAGCGGCCACTGCACTCCAGTCTGGGCGACAGAGTGAGACTCCAACTCAAAAAAAAAAAAAAAAAAAACAGCACTATGGCCGGGCGCTGTGGCTCACACCTGTTATTCCAATACTTTGGGAGGTGGAGGCAAGAGGATGTGGGAAGGACGCACATTCATTAGGAGTTCAGAGTGAGGAAACCTGAGATATAGACCCACCACTGTAGACCTGAGGTAGAGGCCCCGCCATCCTAGGGTTCATTATCTTCCCTCCATACCTTCAAAACATAATACAGCCTCTTTTCCTCAAACTTGCTCTGTTTGGATTCCTGGCCCACTGATTGGCATCTGCCTTTTCCAGGTTCTTTGGTTCCGTCTTGACCTTTCCTCTGCCTCCTTCACTCCAGTCTTGCCTTACCAGTACCCTGGCTTCTACCTGAGTGGCACCTCTTGCTGTGGATCCCCATTGGTTTCCAGTGGGGGTCCGGTTGCCTAGGCTGTGAGCCTAGCAAGTGCCAGGCCCTGTGCGTGGCTCCGGGCATACAATGGACCCTTACGGGGCTTATGTTGTAGGAGAGCAAACAGACCCAACACTAGAAAATAGACAAACTTGACTGGACGCGGTGGCTCAGTCTGTAATCCCAGCACTTTGGGAGACCAAGGTGAGAGGATTGCCTGAGCCCAGGGGTTTGAGACCAGCCTGGGCAACTTGGCGAGACCTCTTCTCTACAAGAAATCACAAAAACTAGCCGCGCGTGGTGGCGTGTCTCTGTAGTTCCGGCTACTTGGAAGGCTGAGGCAGAAGGATTACCTGAGTTCAGCTGCGGTGGCCGTGAGCATGCACTGCACTCCAGCCTGGGAGACAGAGCAGACTCAAAAAAGAAAAGAAAAGAAAAGAAAACAGTCAAACTAGCTGTGTGTCAGGTGGGTCCTTTCAAGGAGACAAAACAGGAAGCCAGGCGCTTCAAAAAAAAAATGAAAGAGTTCTTGAGTGGAAAATCCAACTTTAGTTGGCTCATTGATCCTGTCTCGTCCCACCCTGCACATCCTTCTGCTATCTGTTCTCCCCTGGTGGCTCTCACAGCTGTTTTGTAGCTAGAATAGCTTTCCTCTCCCTACCCCTGGCCTTCTCCCTTTAAATGCTACCCTGGCCACCAAGGTGGCTCACGCCTGTAATCCCAGCACTTTGGGAGGTGGAGGAGAGAGGATTGCCAGAGCCCAGGGGTTTGAGACCAGCCTGAGCAACTTGGCGAGACCTTGTCTTTACAATAAAAAACAAAATTAGCTGGGCGTGGTGGCGTGCACCTGTAGTCTTAGCTACTTGGTAGGCTGAGGCAAGAGGATCACCTGACCTAAGGAGGTCAAGGCTGTGGTGAGCCATGACTGTGTCACTGCATTCCAGCCTGGGTGACAGAGTGTGACTCCCCAAAAAAGTAAATTATTTATTTATTTATTTTTATTTTTTTGAGTTGGAGTCTCACTCTGTTGCCCAGACTGGAGTGCAGTGGCCGCTCCCGGCCACCGCAGCCTCGCCTGCTGGGCTCCGGCGATCCTTCCGCCTCAGCCTTCCGAGTAGCCGGAATTACAGGCATGCGCCACCACGCCCGGCTGATTTTTTGGTTTATTGTAGAGATGAGGTCTCGCTGCCCAGGCGGGTCTCGAACCCGCGGGCTCAGGCAATTCACTCACCTCAGCCTCCCAAAAGCACGGGATTACAGGCTGAGCCACCGAGCCCGGCTATATATTTATTTTTAAATGTGGCTAATGCCATTACTGGCCCTAATGATTTCAAAGGGTTGTTATGAAGATTTAAAAACAACAAAAGCAAACTCAAGACGTTAAACTACTTTGGAAAATAAAAAAGTACTGTACAAATAGAAATTGCTTTGTAGCCAGGTGTGGTAGCACACACCGAAGTCCCAGCTACTTGAGAGGCTGAAATGGGAGGATCACTTGAGTCCATGAGTCCAGCCTGGACAATACAAGGGACCCTGTCTCTTAAGAAAATAAAGAAAGGAAAAAGCCAGGCTCAGTGGCTCAGCCTGTAATCCCGCGCCTAGGGAGGCTGAGGTGAGTGGATTGCCAGAGCCCGCGGGTTTGAGACCCACCTGGGAAACTTGGCGTGAGACCTCATCTCTACAATAAATCAAAAAATTAGCCGGGCATGGTAGCGCATGCCTGTAGATCCAGCTACTCGGAAGGCTGAGGCGGAAGGATCGCTGGAGCCCAGCAAGTCGAGGCTGCGGTGGCTGGGAGCGGCCACTGCACTCCAGTCGGGGCGACAGAGTGAGACTCCAACTCAAAAAAAAAAAAAAAAGAAAGGAAATTATTTTGTAATACTTATATAGCAAACATGACTCTGGGAACCTGCCCACACAAGATGGCTAAGAATGAAACTGGCTTTTCCAACCCGGTGACACAGGGTTGCTTATCTATTTAAGTAGCAAAATGTTTTAGGTTGTGGTCTTGATTTTCTTGTCTCCCTTTCTCCTCAACTACTTTGTAATCACAAGATGAAACGAGTATGCTGGAGCTTGGACTTTTGCACTGATTTTTACACAACAGAGTGAGTAGGAGCCAGAATGCTGCCGTACTTCCTTGTTTTCCTTGACAAGTCACTGAAACTCCCTGCCTTAATTTCCTCATGGGGTTATTGTAAGGATTAAATGATTAAATATAATACATGCGATTGACAATAATGCCTGGTATAAAACAAGCAACATTATCAACGTTGTGGTAATTCACTGTGCTTCCTGGTACAGGGCACAGCAGAGTTCCTGGGAGTTAATCTTGATTACTAGGATTTTGGGTTTTTTTTTTCTGAGTCGGGGTTTCATTCTGTCATCCAGGCTGGAGTACAGTGGCACAATCACAGCTCACTGCAGCCTTAATCTCTTGGGCTCAGGTGATCCTTTTGCCTTAGGATTACAGGAGCGAGCTACCAGGCCCACGTTTTTAAAATTTTTTGTAGAGACAAGGTCTTCCTACATTACCCAGGCTGATCTCAACTCCTGGGCTCAAACAGTCCTCCCGCCTCGCCCTCCCAAAGTGCTGGAATCATGGCCGTGAGTCACTGTGCCCGGCCTGATTGCTAGTGTTCAGTGTGGCTGTGTGAAATGGGAGTGGCTAGGGACTGGTGCAATGAGCAGGAGGGAGTGGAGGGGTCTGCAGGGCCTCCAAGGTCTGGTCACTGAGGCCAGGCAGGAAAGCTGGTTCCTGAGAGCTGCTTTACTCAAGTGAAAGTGATTGAAGTTCTTTGCAAGAGGCTGTGAGGTGCACTGAAAAACGAAAGGTAGAGAAAGTCCTCCTCCCATATTCTCGGCCTTCATCTTTTTAACTAATGGGAAGTTGAGAAAAACACGGTTCTCTTGGGACGTGGGAGCCAGGCTTCAGCACTGCTGCCAAGAGGAGTGAACCTGAGCGGCTCCTTTTTTCCAGCACAACGTGGTGAGGAGCCAGAGGAAGACAGTGACCTAAGTCCCTCCCCAGCTTCGGGGAAAAGGGAGACCAGCCCTCTTTCAAATCCCTCAAGCCTACTCCCCTGAAGCATTTTTTTCTTCCAGAAACAGACGAACACAATGCAGCGGTGCTGACTAGCTTTTTCAGTCACAAGTGGCCTGAAGGAAAAAGCTGTTCATTTTCTGTCCCCCAAAGGGGGATGAAAGAAATGCCACATTTGGGCTTGGATGGGGGAGCTGGGGGGAGCCTCTTTGAATGGACAACACTGTCCCTCAGAGGACTCTGGGTGAAAGGCCAGCAGAGCTAATTGCACAGAAAGATACTCCTGGGGAACTCTCAAGAGGTGACTCTGTCAGCTTAGAGACAGGTCAGGGTCTCACTTCAAGTCACAGTTGCCCAGAAGAAGGCAGCCTTTCCCTCAAAAAACCAGGGATGAGGCCAGGAGCAGTAGCTTACACCTATAAGCCCAGCACTTTGGGAGGCCGAGGTGAGAGGATTGCCTGAGTTCATGGGTTCGAGACCAGCTTGGGCAACTCGGCGAGACTGCATCTCTACAAGAAATCAAGAAAAATTAGCCGGGTGTAGTGGCACATGCCTGTAGTTCCAGCTACTCGGAAGGCTGAGGCGGAAGGATCGCCGGAGCCCAGCAGGTTGAGACTGTGGTGGCCATGAGTGTGCCACTGCCCTCCAGCCTTGGTGATGCGACAGAGTGAGACTCTGACAAAAAAAAAAAAATCAGGGATGTGATTTCCAATGTCAGTGAAGACTAAATTGTGGAACTAGTGCTGGAGTGTGTTCAAACACTCCATGTGCTTTGAATCATTTGGAAATGGTTAACAGGTGGGACACCTGGGTTGAGTACCCTGAAGGGGATTTCCATACAAACCCTATACTGTAAAGTCATCCTCTTCCTGTCTCAAAGCAGTTCAACTCCACCCTCTAGTTCGAAGTGTGCCTTAAAGATTCTCAATTTTAGCCGGCTCGGTGGCTCAGCCTGTAATCCCGTGCTTTGGGAGGCTGAGGTGAGTGGATGGCCTGAGCCCACGGGTTCAAGACCCACCTGGGCAACTTGGCGAAACATCATCTCTACAATAAATCAAAAAGTAGCTGGGCGTGGTAGCGCGTGCCTACAGTTCCGGCTACTCGGAAGGCTGAGGCGGAAGAATCGCCGGAGCCCAGCAGGCGACACTGCGGTGGCCAGGAGCGGCCACTGCACTCCAGTCTGGGCGACAGAGTGAGACTCCAACTCAAGAAAAAAAAAAAAAAGATTCTCCATTTCCTAGATCTGATCCTGGGCTTCCTAAGAGTAGCAACTGCTGCTGACACAAAGAAACAAGGAGCCAAACAACTTGGTGCTTTTTAAAAACACGTTTATTTTAAATTAAGAGGAACAGATGTCCAGTGTTTCAAAAAGCCACACATTTGTGGATTTGGCTGACAAACCCTGTACGCTGCATTTCATTTCTGTTCCCATCGAGTCAGCCAGCCACTTGCAACTGACTCACCCTCTCTGGACCACGGTTTGGGCCAGTCTCCTGACTACAGAATTGGAATCCAGATATCAGATGAATCCAGGGTGTGTGGGTAGAGAGCAGGTGTTAAAAGTCATCTAAAACAATTCTCTATCCCCTTTTAATTTAGCAATATCAACACCCACACAGCAAACTGTACAAGGCTAGTGGGTCAAAGAGAATGAGCAAACAGTTGGCACCTGCCAGTCCCTGCACCATGTGAATCTAAAGGCAATGAGTAAGCAGCTGTCTAGAACAGGTTTTTGTATAATCCTTATGAGTACTGGCTTAATATGAAAATACATGTAGGTTATTTGCAGCAATTCAAGGCCTCACCCCTAAGGCAAACGTCTTACCTCAGGTGAACTTTTAAGCCTCGCTGGGAGGGGAGGGACAGGAACCCAAGGCCCTGTACCTCAGAAATGACTCAATTGCTTCTAGAGTTTGAAGTACATTATGTGCTCTTTTCTTGTTGTCTTTAGAAGCAGCAACACCTTCAGATGCAGTGGTTTTGTGTAGCATCTCATTTGCCACGATTCGTGAATATCGGGGAAGCTTTGATCAATGTTAGAGATGGAATGTTACTTGGCTTTCAAAAATTCCTTTCGAGTTGGGGTCTCATTCTGTTGTTCAGACTGGAATGCAGTGGCATGATCACAGCTCACTGTACCTTCAACTTCCTGGGCTCAGGCAATCCTTCCACCTAAGCCTTCTGAGTAGCTGGGACTACAGGCGCATGCCACCATGTCCAGCTAATTTTTTGTAAAGACAGGGTTTTGCTATGTTGTCTCGGCTGGTCTCTAACTCCTGGGCTCAAGCAATCCTTCCGCTTTGGCCTCCCAAAGTGCTGGGATTATAGGCGTGAGCCACTATATCTGGCAAAAATTCCTATTAAACTGCTTAGGTTGTTTAAATTTTTTTGTAGCACATTTAAAATAATTTATGAATAAAATGAAGCAACTGTTTGTATTTCCTATGAGAAATGAGACTTTCAGATCTATTGAGGAAGATCTTGCATGCCATCAGATTTTAAAATGATTTAAAACCTATTTACCTAGTAAATCTAACTGGATTTTCTAGATTGAGGTTTTTGTAACAAGGTATTAAAAGCTGATGTTTTGGCCAGGCATGGTAGCTTATGCCCATAATCCCAGCTCTGGAAGGCAGAAGCAAGAGGACTGCCTTACCCACAGGTTTGAGACCAGCCTGGGCAACTTGGAGAGACCTTGTCTCTACAATAAATAAAAAATTAGCCGGGCATGGTGGCGCATTCCTGTAGTTCCAGCTACTTGGAAGGCTGAGGCAGAGCAGGTCAGGGCTGCAGTGAGTGTGCCACTGGACTCCAGCCTGGGTGACAGAGTGAGCCTCCAACGCAAAAGAAAAAAAACCCTGGTATTTCCTTGTTTTCTTCTCTTGAGATATTTTAGTATTAGTATTCTTCGTAATGAAAATAAATTAGGAAATGTCAACATTTTTAGGTGGGAAAGTTAGAAAACTTTTTAGTTATTTCATACTGAATTTTATATAATTTGTGCTTTGTATATTGTCTTGAGTAGGGTACTTGGGGGTTTGTTTTATTTTATTTTTTCCTTGAGTTGGAGTCTTACTCTGTCGCCCAGACTGGAGTGCAGTGGCCGCTCCGGCGATCCTTCTGCTCAGCCTTCCAAGTAGCTGGAACTACAGGCGCGCGCTACCACGCCCGGCTAATTTTTTGATTTATTGTAGAGATGAGGTCTCGCCAGTTTGCCCAGGTGGGTCTCGAACCCGTGGGCTCTGGCAATCCACTCACCTCGGCCTCCCAAAACGCTGGGATTACAGGCTGAGCCCGGTCCGGGTGGGGGGTGGGGGGTTATTTTAAATTTAAACAAGGTCTTAGTCTTTTTTTTTTTTAATTGGCGTTTCATTCAGTCACCCAGGCTGGAGTGCGGTAGCATGCTCATGGCTACCCCAGCCTTCACCTGCTAGGCTCAGGTGATCCTTTTGCCTTGGGCTTTCAAGTATACAACCACAGGTGTGTACCACCACACCCAGCTGATTTTTGATTTACTGTAGAGACGAGATGTCGCCAAGTTGACCTGGCTGGTTTTGAACCCCTAGGCTCAGGCAGTCCTCTCACCTCTGCCGCCCAAGTGCTGGGATTACAGACGTGAGTCACCATGCCTAGCCAAAGTCTTGGTCTTAAATCACTAACTCAGTAATTTCTGCTTTTCTATTATGGATTTTTTTAGCTTTTTTTTTTGGTTTATTGTAGAGAGGATGTGTTGCCCTGTTGCTCAGGCTAGTCTCAAGCCCCTGGGCTCAGGCAATCCTCTTGCCTTTGCCTTCCTAAGTGCTGAAACTACAGACATGAGCTACCACACCCTGCCTGTTTTAGCTTTTGTAAAAAAATAAAAATTAATTTTTGAGACAGCATCTCACTCTGTGGTCCAGGCTGGAATGTAGTGGCATGATCCTGACTTACCACAGCCCTGACCTCCTGGGTTAAAGTGATTCTTCTGCCTCCGCCTCCTAAGCAGCTGGGTATAGGGGTACATACCACCATACCTGGCTTTTATATTTTTTTGGTAGAGTTGAGGTCTCACTATGTTGTCCAGGATTGTCTCAAGCTCCTGAGTTCAAGAGTTTCCCTTACCTCAGACTCCCAAAGCACTACGATTATAGGAGTGAGCCCCCATGCCTGGCTGGAAAATGTTTTTTCATTTACAAAAAGCAAAGACAAGAGCACATATGCTAAGACAGCATTTAAAGATATTGTTTCTGGAGGAGTGAATGCATTGTTGTGAAATCCTTGCATATGTATGCTAGCTGCTCAGCCTTTGGATTAAAAAATTGGGAATATACTATTTATTGCAGTCCTTTACATGTTACCCAATTTATTCTTAGACAACCTGTCCATGTCTCCCCAATTTTTATAAAGAAATTTAGGCTCAATTTAAAACTTCCTTGGGTTGCGTATAACATGTGGCAGAAATCTGTCATCAACATAGATGATTGCACATGGTGAATGGGCTTCAAAATTGGATTTTTGACACTAAACGGTTAGGAATCTCTATGGGTTCTTTTACACAGACTGATCTAAACAAAATTCACCCAGGGTATAGGAGGGCAACTGGTGGTTTTATTTAGTGTGTGATTCCTATGCAAGTTACTGTCAAATGACTAGTGAAAACAGAAAAGCCTCATGCTGCCCTATGGAGGCTACAGAGAGCCTTCCACAGGGACATAGGCTGACCTTGTTTGTGTAGGAACACTCACTACTGCAGAGGCTTCAGTCATGAACTAGTACAGTTAAGAAACTTCACTCTAGACCTGCCTTTTCTGGATTCTCAAATGGGGATAGGTGAATGAAAAAAAAATCTTTCTTCCAAGTCCGACATTCCATAATACACACACACACACAGAATACAAAACAGTGGGCAAACTGGACACTCGCATTTCCATGTTACATTGTATTAAGGGAGGTGCTCCTCAGCCCTTACTTGTATTGCTTGGCAGTCACTGAGTTGAAACATGATAAAACACTGTAGACGTTTAAGACACAAAAGTAGAGATGGAATCAGAATTCCCAGGCCCTCTTTATTTACAGTATTATCAAACCATCCACTTGCAAATTTTCTGGCATCCCATCAGCTAGGTACTGTATATTTCTGGGACCATGCAGTTGTGTCCACTTTGGTGGATATGAGAAGGAACAACAAGCCACTGGAACAGAAGGATACCACAGTGCTCCATCTGGAATCCAGCAGGAGCACCAGCACATGCCACATCTGAACACTCAAGGGAGGAAAGACGGAGAGCTGCTCTTCATTTGCTTTGAATGCAAATTCTTTAGGGTGGATAACTGGTCATCATAAGTCAAATGTATGAATCAGAACTTCAGCCTAGGAACAAAGCTTTTCTTTTTCTAATATACCACCTTGAAACAAATTTAGCAATAAATCCCAAAGATTTAGTACCAACAGTACAATTCATATTTGCTGTCCTCTTTCCTTTCTTCAGACAAACACCAAATAAAATGTAGGTGAAGGAGATGAAACATAACTGGAGGCCGACTTACTTAACTGTTAATCTAAAGAATTATGTTGGTTAATGTGATTCTACCTAAAATAAAGCATTTGGATACAATTTTCCAAATAAGGTCAGGCAATAGTCACACTGCTAGAAAATCCCTGAAAATAAAAAGATTGTTAAGAAGTACAATAACTTTTTCGAAACCTACAAGGAAGATTACGTGTCCTTTATTTCGTAGTTGTGGTCATTGTGATGATCCCAATTTCCCATAAAGTCCTCTCTTGACAGTGCTGCAATATCATTGGCATAAAGGACTCAAAAAACTGCCATTAGACATAGGGATCAGCGTTTCTGATCATAAACCATGATGCTGGGTAATGTCTGAATGAGAACATTTGATATGGATGGTCAGATGAAAGATACCAAAATGTCAGACAGCCCATCGACTGCTGTTGCCATGAGATTCAACAGTCAACATCAGTCTGATAAGCTACCCGACAAGGTGGTACAGCCATGGAGATGTCACGACGTAGGCAAAACAAGCAGACATTCAGGTAGGATTTGATCAAATAATCAGGCATTTTGGCCTGTTGATTTAACTTCTATTCGGATACAATGTCAGTATCAATTTTCCTAAAGGAAAAAAGCGAAATTGTTTATTTTCCTTCCAAGCAAAACAAAACAAACAGGTTCAATCAGAAACATCAACGGAAACAAAATCACATTAAGCATAAAACACAGAAAGGCAAGAAAACTGGGTAATACATAAAAGCAAATTTCTGTTAAAACCAGAGTACATGCTAGCAAAAATTAACAGATATGAGAATGTGTGGTTTTAAAAAAAACTGAGTAATTTCTTTCTCCAATATCCTTTGATTTGCATTATCACCTCTCCTCTCCTGTTTTCACAAACCAAGAACTCCTCAGGCTAGGCAAAATCCCAGAGGTGCCATTTAGCAGTAAGTAGCTGCCCAATTTCAGCATAACAAAAGATGCCTTAGTGGTGCCTCTTTCTTGCAAATAAATGAAGGCTTAAGAAATTCTGGTGGATTAAGCAAAACTGCCATTCAGTTGGTAGAAGCTAAATGGAAGTAAAAAGTCAAATGCTCAAGAAAACAGACACAATTTGGAATGATCAAAGACGTCTTCATAGTTTTTCATGACTTCATTCTAAATATACAGAATAAAAAATAGTGTCAGCTCATTTGTGAGACACCAACCAGATTTTCTTTATACTGTCTCAAAATTTAAAGATCAGTTTCCCCAGAGGGTGGGCAATGCATCATAAAATGGCCTTTTTCTGAGGGTAAGAAAGGAAAGGTTGGGCAGGATGGCGTTTTAAATTGTACCATGATAGACATGCAAGACTGTTATCCAATCTAATTTATATACATTTTGATGACTTAGAAAAACAAAGCAACCATTTGTGACAAGCCTAAACGGCTTGACATATTAAACATACTTAGGAACTTTTGTTGTGTATGACAGAAATTCTCCAATTGTACTATGTGAGCCTTTTGAAATAATAAATCAAGGCCAGTTATTCTTAACTTTATTGCTGAACATCACATTCCACCCTAATAAAATACAATGCGACTGAATTGAGGGTGGATACCTTACCTTAACACACAAAGGAAAAGTATGTCAGTGCAAAATATGGACTAAACTGCTTTCAAGAAAAAAAGTTTTAAAAATTGATAGAGGTTGGAAAAGGGCATTTTCCTTCCTGGTTTGGAGTCCTCCCAATTTAAGGCAGAACCCATCCATTCTAATTTCTGGAGTTAAAACTTTATCTGCTTATTTAGTTTTCTCCTCTGAGTTCAACCGTTGCTGGATTCGTTTGGCATAACTTTGTGCCATGGAGTTAATGATAGACAGGATGAAGTAACACACCATCACAACGACCAACTTCTCAAACATCCAGGACAACCAGTTTTCTCCCTGCGGGGGAAAATGTAGAACAATACAACAAGGAAGGCTTTGTTAGTTCATTAGTAAAAGGGGGATCATCTACGATACTTTGAGGAAAATGGGAACTTGAAGTTTATAATCCCTAATGCCTAAACAGTTACAAAAGAAAGGCATGTATCCCCAGCTACCCTGAAATCTCCATCCAGGCCTTTTTACACCCACTTCTCTAGATTTCACTTTTTTGGTTGTAAAGTCAGCGTTGACTCATATAGTTTAGAATGGGGTGAGTGCAGAGTCATCTCTTTTACTATGACCTAAGAAAGTCTTTGAGTAAATTCATCTGTGAAGTCATCATCCTTCTAAAGTCCTCATGCAGATACTTGCTGAATAGCATCAAGGCAGTTTAAATATTTTTGTTCCAATACAGGGAAACTTTTAAAAATATAAATGTATCTATTTCTGAAGTCATGACTGGTCAAATGAGGGCAGCAAAGGGCCATGTGAAGACTGCAAGGGCATTAAAACAACAACTGCGCTTCCTTGAAGCTTCCCATTTCAGATTCCTGCTTACTCATCCTTTTCCAGTTATTTCCCCTAGCCACAGAACTATTTACAGAAAAGACAGGTTTAGTTTAAGTTAAAGTTTTAAAGTTCAGCTATGTTAACAGCCTTGGTTTATTTAAAAAATGATCATTTTTCTCATGGCTGAAAAGAAGAATAGAGCAAAAAACGAAGGGATACATTCAAGTCTAATGCTTTGTTAGGCTGTAAATTTTAACCTCTTAATCTACCTGGTAAGTGTATCTACTAATAAATCATTAAAGATCAAGGCACAACTCATTCTCCATAACTGAGCCATTATTTTCCATTAGCCCTACCCTTGTTTTAAGGAGAAGATGTACAAAACAGAAGTTACACTTTCTGGTTTAAGACAAAGACATATTCCCCAGTGGAGCGTACACAGAGCCTCAACTTGTGATGAAAGACTGGCAAACAAGCCTCACTGGAATTGCTTAAAAACGTGAGTGAGGGCTGTGAATGTAATTTCAGCCTGAAACTGAGCAGAGGGGAGAAGAAACTGGAATGAAGTCTCACCTGCGGTGTTCCCAAGTCGCTTTTGTGGTGAAGCTTCTGCCGCTGAGCCTCCAGGTATTCCTGGAATGGCTTCTGAAGAGACGGACCTATGCCGGGGACGGCACTGGAAGCAGGGTACAGTAGCCAAGGAAGAAGATACATTGGGAAGAAAAGCAGGAAAAACGTTAAGGAAAATCTACTTACCGTCTGGACTCAAAAGGCAGGGATTAAACAGGAAGAGGAATAAAATACAGAGAGTTGTTGAAATCCTGTGAACTCTTTTTAGCAGGAAAAAATTCTCCCTTCTAACAACCTCTTAAAAGGAGCAAAATCTCTCCCATCAACATGTCTGGGAGGAACTAAAAGCTGTAAATCAGGAGCCACTTCTCGCAGGAGAGTCAGTCCCCAGAGTGAGGCCGGCTAAGCTGACCCTGCACACTGGTGTGGGTACAAAGAATAAAATGAATGACTTCTGAGAAGTTCCACATTTATCACCACCAGTTCCTGTAAGAACTGGTTTGAACCGATTAATAAGGAAATGACTTATGCTTGTGTCATCCCTAGTTAAAAAAGAAACTGCCCGCCCTCTCTCCGACTTGTCCCATCTTCTCAGAGGGGGCGGTCCTTTTCTCAATCTAAGTCCTTATTAGGACAATCTGTGCGTCATCCTTATCCAAAAAGAATGCATTAGCAAATTTGGGAGGCACCTCCCACTAGTCAGAAGTCAGTGATTAACAAAGGAACAAAGAAGGAACTATGAACCTTGAATCATGGGGTGATTTATGGTAGATGGCTTGCCCAGAAACTCCAGTACGTTACTAAACAACTTGTTCTGAGATGACTGGGATAGTGATCTCTGATAAATTTATGTCCTGGGAGCTCCTTCTCACCCAGAATAAGTGGAGGCAGTGCTGTTAAACCGGTTTGGCAACTGTAGCTATCAGACTACTGCTTTAGACATGCTTGCAGGCAGTTTTTAAAAATGGTAACTTGGGGCAGCCTAGAAAACCAATGTCTCTATTTTCTGTACTTTGTTTTCTCATCTGTCACACCAGGGCTGAAGGTAAACAACTCAAAGCTTTCTTATGACCAGCAAAAGTTATTCCAATATGTATATGCAACAGTGCCTAATACTCTCCCTATTAAGAATACTGACGCAAATTTAACTTTATCTCTTTCCTTCAACAATTTAGTTGCTGCTTTTTGTAATAAAAAGCAAAGGAGTAGAAAAGGAGTTGTTTTTTTTTTGCTACTATATTTATTAGACATTAAGAAACTCTTAACTCCTGGCTGACACTTTTCTTTGATCGTATTATCTATCAACCACCAAACATTTCATTGAGCCCCTATTTTGTGCCCATCACTGAACAGGTGCTATGAAACCTCCCCCTACCAAAGAAACTGCAAGGAACAGTCCATGTCCACAAGGAACAGGAATTTATCTGTCAAAAAAAGAATTCATAATTCAATACTAACATTTTTGGTACAGAAGATATATGCTAACAGAGTTGGAGGGAGAGGAGAACGATCAGTGTGGGGTGAAGTTGTCAAAAGGTTTTAATGAGTCCTAGAGGATGTACAAAAAGCCTGAACACAGAGACACAGCAAAGGCTAAGGCTGCACTAAGACCAGAAGACCTGTGACAGACACTCAAGATGGTGTGAACAATCACTGAGATAACTCATTCCCTTTGGAGCAGTCTCTCACTGGCTTTTAAGTGGCCCTACATTGTTGAGGTAACCAGAAGAGCCCTAAGTTGTGCTGCTGTTTATCAGTAAAGACTCTTAACTACAAAGGAGCAACAATAGGACAAACTTTCTCTTTAGAAGAGAGATTTTCCTGAGTAACTCAAGCAATCTTTCTAGCCGGGCTCGGTGGCTTAACCTGTAATCCCATGCCTTGGGAGGCTGAGGTGAGAGGACTGCCTGAGCCCGCGGGTTCGAGACCCGCTTGGGCAACTTGGCGAGACCTCATCTCTACAATAAAATCAAAAATTAGCCAGGCGTGGTAGTGTGCGCCTATAGTTCCAGCTACTTGGAAGGCTGAGGTGGAAGGATCGCCGGAGCCCAGCAGGCGAGGCTGCGGTGGCCGGGAGTGGCCACTGCACTCCAGTCTGGGTGACCAAGTGAGACTCCAACTCAAAAAAAAAAAAAAAAAAAAAGGAATCTTTCCTTAAAGAATATGGGTGCAAATGCAAATGTGTTAACCACTTATACTAAAAAATAAATGACAGGAATATTAAAAAAAATTCCACAAAATCCACGCACAAAAATTGGCTTTTAAAACCACAGGTGTGGCCGGGCTCGGTGGCTCAGCCTGTAATCCCAGCGCTTTGGGAGGCCGAGGTGAGTGGATTGCCGGAGCCTGCGGGTTCGAGACCGGCCTGGGCAACTTGGTGAGACCTCATCTCTACAATAAATAAAAAATTAGCCAGGCGTAGTAGCGCGCGACTGTAGTTCCAGCTACTTGTAAGGCTGAGGCAGAAGGATCGCCGGAGTCCAGCAGGTCGAGATTGCAGTGGCCGGAAGTGGTCACTGCACTACAGTCTGGGTGACAGAGTGAGACTCCAACTCAAAAAAAAAATAAAATAAAATAAAAAAAACTACAGGTGTATAAAAACTTTCCTTTTCATGAATACATTCTTTCACTTTACTTTTTATTTTATTTTTGAGTAAGATTCTTACTCTGTTGCCCAGGCTGGAGTGCAGTGGCACACTCACAGCCACCCCAGCGTCGACCCGCTGGGCTCAGGAGATCCTTCCACCTCAGCCTTCCAAGTAACTGGAACTACAGGTGCATGCTACTATGCCCAGCTAATTTTTTGATATATTGTAGAGACAAGGTCTCACCAAGTTGTCCAGGCTGGTCTTGAACCCCTGGGCTCAAGCAATCCTCTCGCTTCCCAAAGTGCTGGGAGTACAGGCTTGAGCAACTGCGCCTAGTCATTTATTAATTTTTATTAAAAATTCTTTTCTAAAAGATAGGGTCTCACTCTGTAACCCAGGCTGGAGTATAGTAGTATGATTATAGCTCACAGCATAGATCACTCCTCTCAAGCAATCCTCTTGCCTTCGCCCCCAAGTAGCTGGGACTACAGATGCACACTACCACACCTGGCCTAAAAGCTTTTATACCAATGTAAGAACCAAAACTATCATGAGCAAATATCATATGCTCTAAATAAATCTAAAAGTTAGCATATTTGAAATCTAGGTAATTAAGTGTTATACAGTCAATTGTTTATCAGACCCTCTTAATCTTTTATTATATGTTCGTCAAAATTTTAGTTCCTTTATTTTCATTTCTCTACTTCTACAAACAGTGGCTTGGGCTACTGATGCTCAGCTTAAACAAAGCACTCTTGTACTACAGTTTCTTAATTATCACTAAAGCTATTTTAGTAGTGGACTACATAAAAATTAAAATTATAAGGTTGGGTGTGGTGGCTCACGCCTATAATTCCAGCACTCTGGGAGGCCAAGGTAAGAGGATTACCTGATCCCACAGGTTCAAGACTAGCCTGGGCAACTTAGTGAGACCTTGTCTCTACAATAATCAAAAATTAGCTGGGCGTGGTGGCACATGCCTGTAGTTCCAGCTACTTGGAAGGCTGAGGCAGAAGGATCACCTGAGCCCAGCAGGTCGAGGCTGTGGTGGCTGTGAGTGTGATACTACACTCCAGTCTGGGCAAGTGAGTGAGACTCCAAATAAAAAAATAAAAAATAATTAAAATGACAGCTGTTACATTTTTTTTTTTTTTTTTCAGTTGGAGTCTCACTCTGTCGCCCAGACTGGAGTGCAGTGGCCGCTCCCGGCCACTGCAGCCTCGACCTGCTGGGCTCCGGCAATCCTTCCGCCTCAGCCTTCCGAGTAGCCGGAATTACAGGCATGCGCTACCACGCCCGGCTGATTTTTTTTGATTTATTGTAGAGATGACGTCTCACTGCCCAGGCGGGTCTCAAACCCGCGGGCTCAGGCAATCCACTCACCTCAGCCTCCCAAAGGCGCGGGATTACAGGCTGAGCCACCGAGCCCGGCTAGCTGTTACATTTAACATGCATTTAATGCAAACAATAGCACCAGCTTGAAAATTCATTCTTCAAGTTATTTTCGCAGCAGACCAGAAGTAAGAGTTCATTTTGATATATAAGATTAGCTTATTAAGTGTGCACATGGAGTGGTGGTAATAACTTGCCTCACAGTGCAGAGGCTTTCTATAGTTGGCTCAGTAAATAGCCTGGAAATAGCCTAAATGCTACTCTCTGAAAGCCATTAAATTCACCTTGCTAAGGTGAGTGAAGTCCTCCACTGGCCATTAGGATCTGATTAAGTTAAAAGAACTGGGCAACCCTGTCATTTGGGAGCTTTTCTGTTTTTTTTTTTTGAGTTGGATCCTCACTCTGTCACTCAGGCTGGAGGACAGTGGCATGCTCATGGCCACCGCAGCCTTGACCTGCTGGGCTCCGGCGATCCTTCTGCCTCAGCCTTCCGAGTAGCTGGAACTACAGACGCGCGCTACCACGCCTGGCCAATTTTTTGATTTATTGTAGAGATGAGGGCTCGCCAAGTTGCCCAGGCAGGTCTTGAACCCGCAGGCTCAGGCAATTCACTCACCTCAGCCTCCCAAAGGCACGGGATTAGAGGCTGAGCCATCGAGCCCAGCTGGAATAAAATATTCTTAAACTAGCCTTGTAAATAGCCATTTGATCTAAGTGAGAAATATTTAAAAATAAAAAGAAATTGATCTCATTTGCTTTTCTTTGCTATAGACCTTCAGAATAGTGGGTAGAAAAAATTTCAGTGGATAGTAGTATCTTGATGCATTTATTTTCGGCACAAACAGCTTATATAACATCAAAAAACCAATTTTTACTGGGTGTGGTGGTACAAGTCTATTGCCTCAGCTACTCAGGAGGCCAAGGCAGAAGCCTCCCTTGAGCCCAGGAATTGGGTGGAGGCTGTAGTGGGCTATCACTCTGCCTGTGAATAGCTACTGCACACCGGCCTGGGAAACATAGTGAGATCCTATCTCTAAAACAAACAAACCAAACACATTTCCAACAAATCACATTAATGGCTATTCTTAAATTTTTATTATTGATTTTAAAAAGAGGAAAAAAACCCCCATGGATGTAAACAGAACGTATATTTTTTAAAATTAAAAAACTCTCACAAAACTCTAATTCTACTCAGGACTCAAAACTGGTTTCAGGGCAATATTTTCCCATGCTTACATACCTACATATTTGTTAAAACAGAACCAATACAGACTTCTTTGCAAAGTTAAATACCGGTTTTAAGAAATTCACTCAGCCAGGCTCGGTGGCTCAGCCTGTAATCCCGCGCCTTTGGGAGGCTGAGGTGAGTTGATTGCCTGAGCCCGCGGGTTCGAGACCCGCCTGGGCAGCAAGACCTCATCTCTACAATAAATCAAAAAATCAGCCGGGCATGGTAGCGCACCTGTAATTCTGGCTACTCAGAAGGCTGAGGTGGAAGGATTGCAGGAGCCCAGCAGGTCGAGGCTGCGGTGGCCGGGAGCGGCCACTGCACTCCAGTCTGGGCGACAGAGTGAGACTCCAACTCAAAAAAAAAAAGAAATTCACTCAACCAACCTGGGCAATTTAGTGAGACCTCATCTCTACAATAAATCAAAAAATGAGCCGGGCGTGATAGCATGTGCCTGTAGTTCTGGCTACTTGGAAGGCTGAGGCAGAAGGATCGCCGGAGCCCAGCAGGCTGAAGCTGCGGTGGCCGTGAGCGTGCCCCTGCACTCCACCCTGGGTGACAGAGTGAGATTCTGACTCAAAAAAAAAAAAAAAAAAAAATCCGCTCAAAGTAACATTTGAGCAAAATTCTTCAAGAGCCCTAGCCATTTTGAAAACAAAATCTATTATTTTCTATAGTTTTTAATACATATGTTACTCTGCTTCTGGAAACCATCTATCTGACAAGAAATTTGCATTTTAAGCTCTCCCCATATTCTCACCATAAAGGTCTGCAATATTCTCTGTATCTATAAAAGCCAGAAAAATCTTATGTAGGAAGCATCACAATTGGCAGAGGTTGTATAGAGAGTGGGTGGAGTGATTACTCCTGTTTTCACAATGCTTAAGTTTTCATTTGTTGTTTAACACAGAGCACACACCCATTTCAGGCATGCCTAGAATTCATCATCAGTCATTATTATTACTGTTGTTTTCAAGGGATTCGTTTCAAATGGTGTACGTCTCAAACAAGTTGGTTCAACAGATATAAAAAACACATCATCTGATTTACTTTGACTCTCTTCTCCAAAATGGAGATAGTCATCAAACTAGAATTTGCTATTAGGAGATCTGAAATCTTCCTTCAACTGTTCATAATTCTGTTTTGATTTTTCTAGCCAGTTGGGTGTTTTGTGTTACTATGTGTCTTCATAAAACTGGGGCACTGTTCTTAATAACACAGAAATAAATGAACTTTAAAAATATATTGATTCAAGCAGGGCATAGTGGATTGTGCCTGTAATCCCAGCTACTCATGAGGCTGAGGCCAGAAGATCATTTGAACCCACAAGTTCTATGTTGCAGTGAGCTATGATTTCTCTACTGCAATCCAGTCTGGGCAACAGAGAGAGATGCTTTCTCTCTAATAAGGAAAAAAAAAAGTTTTTTGGATTAGGTTTGTTGTTTATTCCTATTTACAGAGGGTATACTTTGAAGTTAAGCAGTTGAGGCTGTGTGTGGTAGCTCACGCCTGTAATCCCAGCACTTTGAAGCTGAGGTGAAGAATTGCTTGAGTCCAGGAGTTCAAGACCAGCCTAGGCAACACAGTAGGAACTCATCTCTACAAAAAAATAATTTTAAAAAATTAGCTGGGTATGGTGGTGCCCATCTGTAGTCCCAGCTACTTGGGAGGCTGAGGTGGAAGGATCAGCTGAGCCCAGGTGGCCGTGGCTGTGGCGAGCGGGGATCATGCCACTGCACTCCAGCCTGAGAGACAGAGTGAGATTCCCAACTCCAATTAATAAACAGACAGAGAGATAGATAGGTAGATAAAGTTAAGCAGCTGAAATGCCTAAGTCTAAGCCTAAGAATATCATTTTATTTGTTACAGGCACTGCTTCTTTCTCAACCACTTGTTTGAGGATCTTGGCATTAATGTGAGCATGTAAGCTAATCTCTTTCTGAAAAACTTACTATTAGACATGGGTTCTTAGGAGGTACAGGGTAATAAACCTTTTTTCTTAGAAAAAGGTCTGGCACAACAAAGTTTTACCTTTATTTCATTGTTTGTACTGGGTTAACATCCCTCGGATGATTAATCAGCAAGTCTAAATCATCTCAGGGTGTGATTAGTCAGATCCCTCAAAGCTTATACATGAAAAAAAAAAGATTTTTAGGAGAAAGTTCAGGTCAGGGGTTCTATCTATCTATCTATCTATCTATCTACGTTGGAGTCTCACTCTGTCGCCCAGACTGGAGTGCAGTGGCCGCTCCCGGCCACCGCAGCCTCAACCTGCTGGGCTCCAGTGATCCTTCCACCTCAGCCTTCCAAGTAGCTGAACTGCAAGCGCGCGCTACCACGCCCAGCTAATTTTTGATTTATTGTAAAGATGAGGTCTCGCCAAGTTTCCCAGGCGGGTCTTGAACCCATGGGCTCAGGCAATCCACTCACTTCGGCCTCCCAAAGTGCGGGATTGCAGGTTGAGCCACCGAGCCCGACTTGCTTGCTACTGTTTTTACCTCCTAATGGCTACTGAAAAGCTTTTACTAGGAACTGGTGAAATGACACTGCTGAAACATTTTTGCTGTTCCTTGTAAAAATACTGTTAATATAGACATGTACTGCATAACAACGTCTTGTGTTCAATGATAGACTGCATATACAAGGGTGGTCCCATAAGACTACAATGAAGCTGAACAATCCCTATGGCTCAGTAGCTGTCCTAACGTTAGTGCAACGCATTACCTAAGTTATGTTGATGTAAATAAACCTACAGCACTGCCAGTAATATAAAAGTACGGCAGATATAATTATGTACACTACATAATAGATAATAATGATAATAAATGACTATGTTACTGGTTTATATATGTATTTACTATACTTTTTATTGTTAGAATGTGAAATACTCCTACTTATATTTTAAAAATAAAGTTAACTGTAAAACAGCATCAGGCACATAATTCAGGAGGTATTCCAGAAGCCACTGTTATCATCGGAAATGACAGGACATAAAGAAAAAAAATATTTTGTACAGCTGTACAATGTGTATGTGTATGTGTGTGTGTGTTGGTTTTTTGATTTGGGGGTCTTACTCTGTCGCCCAGGCTGGAGTGCAGTGGCATGACCATGGCTCATTGCAGCCTCGACATCCTGGGCTCAGGTGATCCTTTCACCTCAGCCCCTTGAATAGCTGGGAATACAGGTGCGTGCCACACCGCCTGGCTAGTTTTTTTTGTAGAGACGAGGTCTCGCTATGTTGCCTACAATGGTCTCAAACTCCTGGGCTTAAGTGATTCTCCGTTTGGTCTCCCAAAGTGCAGGGATTACAGGTGTGAGCCACTACTCTCAGCCTCAGTGTGTTTGTTTTTTAAGTTAAGTGTTACTATAAGAGTCAAGAGGTAAAAAATATCAAAAAGTTGCTGGGCTCGGTGGCTCAGCCTGTAATCCCGCGCCTTGGGAGGCTGAGGTGAGTGGATTGCCTGAGCCTGTGGGTTCGAGACCCGCCTGGGCAACTTGGCGAGACCTCATCTCCACAATAAATCAAAAACCAGCCGGGCGTGGTAGCGCGCGCCTGTAGTTCCGGCTACCTGTAGTTCCGGCTACTTGGAAGGCTGAGGTGGAAGGATCGCCGGAGCCCAGCAGGTCGAGGCTGCGGTGGCCAGGAGCGGCCACTGCACTCCAGTCTGGGTGACAGAGTGAGACTCCAACTCAAGAAAAAAAAATATTAAAAAGTTTAG
Source organism: Cephalopachus bancanus (assembly GCA_027257055.1). NCBI lineage: Eukaryota > Metazoa > Chordata > Mammalia > Primates > Tarsiidae > Cephalopachus > Cephalopachus bancanus. The sequence goes on from JAPVLO010000226.1 coordinate 2,285,110, forward strand.
AAAGTAAAAAAATTCAGTAAGCTATGAACAATATCAAATAAAATATTTTCGGCCGGGCTCGGTGGCTCAGCCTGTAATCCCGCGCCTTTGGGAGGCTGAGGTGAGTGGATTGCCTGAGCCCGCAGGTTCGAGACCCACCCGGGCAGCGAGACTTCATCTCTACAATAAATCAAAAAATCAGCCGGGCGTGGTAGCACATGCCTGTAATTCCGGCTACTTGGAAGGCTGAGGCGGAAGGATCGCCGGAGCCCAGCAGGTCGAGGCTGCGGTGGCCGGGAGCGGCCACTGCACTCCAGTCTGGGCGACAGAGTGAGACTCCAACTCAAAAAAATATATATATATATTTTCATAAATTTAATGTCTTATAAATTACAGTGCTTCTGAAGTCTACAGTAATGTCCTAGACTTAACGTTCATTTACTGTCTCACCCAGAGCAACTTCCAGACCTTACAAGCACCATTCATGGTAAGTGTTTTATACAGGTGCACCCTAAAAAAATTCCTTTATATCATATTTTTATTGCATTTCTATGTTTGAATATACACATACTTCCATTGTGTTACATTTGTCTACAGTATTCAGTATGGTAGTATGCTATACAGATGTGCAGCATCTGAGCATATATACCATCTAGCCTGGTGCATAGCAGGTTCTACTTTCTAGGTTTGTGTAAGTACACTCTATGATGTTCCCACAATCACGAAAATGCCTAAGGATGCATTTCTTTTCTTTTTGAGTCAGAGTCTCACTCTGTCACCCAGGCCAGAGTGCAGTGGCATGCTCTCAGCTACCCCAGCATCAACCTGCTGGGTTCTGATGATCCTTCTTCCTCAGCCTTCCAAGTAGCTGGAACTACAGGCGCGTGCTACCATGCCTGGCTAATTTTTTTTTTTTTTTTTTTTTTGAGTTGGAGTCTCACTCTGTCGCCCAGACTGGAGTGCAGAGGTACATTACCGGCCACCCCAGCCTCAACCTGCTGGACTCCAGCGATCTTCCGCCTCAGCATTCCAAGTAGCCGGAACTATAGGAGCATACTACCACGGGCAGCTAATTTTTTGATTTATTGTAGAGACAAGGTCTCACCATGTTGCCCTGGCTGGTCTTGAACCTGTGGGCTCAGGCAATCCTTTTGCCTTGGCCTCCCAGAGTGCTGGGATTACAGTGCCCGGCCAGGATGCATTTCTTAGAATGTGCTCCCATTGTTAAGTGACATATTACTACTGTATTATCTTCATTCTACTCTCTCTCTTTTTTTTTTTTTTAAGTTGGAGTCTTACTCTGTTGCTGAGGATGGAGTGCTATAGCACACTCATGGTCACAGTAGCCTTGATGTGCTGGGCTCAGGTGATCCTTCAGCCTAGACCTCCCAAGTACCTGAAACTACAGGCACACTCTACCAGGCCCTGCTAATACTGTTTCTTTTTCTTTTTTTTTTTTTTTTTTTTGAGTCAGAGTCTCACTCTGTCATCCAGGCTGGAGTGCAGTAGCACATTCACAGCCACCGCAGCCTCGACCTGCTGGGCTCAGATGATCCTTCTGCCTCAGCCTTCCAAGTAGCTGGAACTACAGGCACACGCCACCAAGCCCGGCTAATTTTTTTGTTTTCATTTACTGTAGAGATGAGGTCTCACCAAGTTGCCCAGGCTGGTCTTGAACCCCTGGACTCAGGCAATCCTTTCGCCTTGGCCTCCCAAAAAGTGCTAGAATTAGGGGCTTGAGCTACCACGCCCAACCTAATACTGTTTCTTTATAGGAAATTTTCAAGACACTTGTCTGTTTCCTTAACGGTTAGTTTAGTTAAAACTTGGAACCTTAAGGCTGGGCGCGGTGGCTCACGCCTATAATCTTAGCACTTTGGGAGACCAAGGTGAAAGGACTGACTGAGCCCACGGGTTCGAGACCAGCCTGGGCAACTTGGTGAGATCTCATCTCTACAATAAATCAAGAAATTAGCTGGGTGTGGTGGCGCACATCTGTAGTTCCAGCTACTTAGAAGGTTGAGGCAGAAAAATCGCCTGAGTCCAGCAGGTCCAGGCTGTGGTGGCCATGAGCGTGCCACTGCACTGCAGCCTGGGCGACAGAGTAAGACTCCAACTCAAACAAACATTAATCTTTTTTTGTTTTTTGAGTTGGAGTCTCACTCTGTCGCCCAGACTGGAGTGCAGTTGCTGCTCCTGGCCACCACAGCCTCGACCTGCTGGGCTCCGGCGATCCTTCCACCTCAGCCTTCCAAGTAGCTGGAACTACAGGCGCGTGCTACCATGCCCCACTAATTTTTTGATTTATTGTAGAGATGAGGTCTCACCAAGTTGCCCAGGCAGGTCTTGAACCCACAGGCTCAGGCAATCCACTCACCTCAGCCTCTCAAAGGGTGGGATTACAGGCTGAGCCACCGAGCCTGGCTTATTAATCTTTAAAATCTGATCAATGGGATGCAAGAAAAAAAATCACAATAAACTGCAACATGCTTAAAATGAACAAACCAAGTATGGGCCCCCTGTAAGCCTTTTTTGTATTGTGGAACTCCCACTTTTTCTATCTTTGCATATACATGACACATGATCTTCTGACTTTTGGATGAAGGGAATGTCCATCAGACCTGAACTACATCCTCAAGGTATATATAACTATATAAATTTTAATATTAATATATGTGTTACCACAATAATGTAATATACATTACAAAAGTACACAAAATATAAGAAAGAGGTAAGATAAATAGAAATAGAACTTCTATTACTTTAGTCCTACCCCGATAGTGAAGACCACTAGTTTCTTTTTTTTGAGTTGGAGACACACTGTCACCCAGACTGGAGTGCAATGGCCGCTCCCGGCCACAGCAGCCATGACCTGCTGGGCTCCGGTGATCCTTCCGCCTCAGCCTTCCAAGTAGCTGGAACTACAGGCGCGCACTTCCACGTCCGGCTAGTTTTTGATTTATTGTAGAGATGAGGTCTCGCCAAGTTGCCCAGGCGGGTCTCGAACCCATGGGCTTAGGCAATCCACTCACCTCAGCCTCCCAAAGGCGCAGGATTACAGGCTGAGCCACCGAGCCTGGCAAGACCACTAGTTTCAACCATGATGTTAGACTATAAGTAGTAGAGATATTATATACATTGTTCCCAAAAGGTAAAAAACACCTTAAGGCTTAGCAGACTAACTCCATGCAAGACTGTTAGGTTATATGTCAGAGAGAAAAATAAACCATCTCCATAAATATGCAGATCAGATATCTCCATTTCTTTCATTCTTCTGATTAGCAACTATAAAGATAAACTAGGCAGGGTGGCTCATGCCTGTAATCCCAGCACTTTGGAAGGTGGAGGTGAGAGGATTGCGTGAGCCCATTGGTTCGAGACCAGCCTGAGCAACTTGGCGAGACCTTGTCTCTACAAAAAATTAGCTGGGCACGGTAGTGCATGGCTGAGGTTCCAGCTACTTAGAAGGCTAAGACGGAAGGATTGCCTGAGCCCAGCAGGTAGAGGCTGCAGTGGCTGTGAGCATGCCACTGCACTCCAGCCTGGGGGACAAAGTGAGAATCCTACTAAAAAATATATATATCCTTTAAGAATACAAATATAGACAGGTATGGTGGCTCACGCCTGCAATCCCAGCACTTTGGGAGGAGGAGGCAAGAGGACTGCCAGAGCTATCAGGTTCAAGACCAGCCTGGGCAACATGGCAAGACCTCGTCTCTCCAATAAATAAAAAAATAGCTGAGGATGGTGGCACATGCCTATAGTTCCAGCTACTTGGAAGCTTGAAGTGGAACGATCACCTGAGCACAGCAGTTGAGGCTGCGGTAGCCACGAACATGCCACTGCATTCCAGTCTGGGTGACAGAGTTAAGATTCTAACTCAAAAAAAATAAATAAATAAAATAAAGGGTGCAGTGGCTCAGGCCTGTAATCCCAGCACCTTGGAAGGCAGAGGCAAGAGGATTGCCTGAGCCCAGGGTTCAAGACCAACCTGGGCAATGTGGTGAGACCTAATCTCTACAATAAATCAAAAAATTAGCTGGGCATGCTGGCATGTGCCTATAATTCCGGCTACTTGGAAGGCTGAGATGAATGGATCGCCTGAGCTGTCCAGGCTGTGGTGGCTGTGAGCATGCCACTGCACTCCAGGATGGGTGACAGTGAGACTCTGACTCAAAAAAAAAAAAAAAAAATATATATATATATATATTGTATGGATAGCCAAACCTGAAGAGAATGAAAACTTGTGCCCACAGTTATAAATTTTAATTATGTTCCAAATCAGGTCCTTTATAATTTTCTTGATTGAATGGGGGCCATTGTATATATATCAATAAGTCAAATTTATCCTCTGATCCCCAGAAAATTCTATCATTTGAGATTTGCCCCAGGAGCATAAGAGTAGAGCCCTATATAGAAAATGGTTTTCTTCTTTTTTTTGAGTTGGAGTCTCACTCTGTCGCCCAGACTGGAGTGCAGTGGCCGCTCCCGGCCACCGCAGCCTCGACCTGCTGGGCTCCGGCGATCCTTCCGCCTCAGCCTTCCGAGTAGCTGGAACTACAGGCGTGCGCTACCACACCCGGCTCATTTTGATTTATTGTAGAGATGAGGTCTCGCCAAGTTGCCCAGGCGGGTCTCGAACCCATGGGCTCAGGCAATCCACTGGTTTTCTTCTAATGGAAGCTAACAGATTGCCCTACTGAAGACATTTTACATTTTAAGGTAGCAGTAGGATATATTTTCAGGAATGAAAATATTTTTTATTTTATTCTATTTTTTTGAGTCAGAGTCTCACTCTGTCACCCAGGTTAGAGTGCAGTGGCACGCTCAAGGCCACCGCAGCCTAGACCTGCGGGGTTCCAGCGATCCTTTTGCCTCAGCCTTCCCACTAGCTGAAATTACAGGTACGCACCACCATGCCCAGCTAATTTTTTTTCTTTTTTGATTTATTGTAGAGATGAGGTCTCACCAAGTTGCCCAGGTTGATCTCAAACCCATGGGCTCAGGCAGTCCTCTCATCTCAGCTCCCCAAAGTGCTGGGATTATAGGTGTGAGCCACCACACCCGGCCTAGAATGAAAATAAAAGTCTTCCCCATCCTATTCCAGTTACATGCTGATCTGCCATCAAAAGAGGCAAAGATTGTGTGGCAGAAATTCAGCAACAGGATGGATAAGCAATTCCCTTTCCTGGTCTTATAAATAATTGTTTTCAGAAATGTGCATATTTTAGTCAAACATTATAGAGTTAAATTTTCCTCCCTACCCACCACCCCAGCAGTGAACTAAACAGGCTTAACGGCTAGTATTTTAATGAGTTGTCACTTCCTGTCTGATAAAGATTCTCACAGTATTTAACCACCAGTTTCCCTGGGGACCAACCAATGCTAGAGCTCTATTCACAGTGACTCAGAATGGACCTCAGACTCCTGGCCTGATTCAATGGTGATAGATTACTCTTCACATGAAACTGTCTTTCCTTCTAAGGTAGACTGCTCAGAAAAGGGTGGGGGAGTTTATCACACAATCTTTCTGAGGAAGCCAAAGGCCATCATGCTGACTCTCATTAATATTTACAGACTTTTGGCCCTTTATTAATCAAGGAATAAGTAAATGAACTGGTGGTAACTGAAAATCATATTTAACTTAGTAAAACGGGATCAATGAAAGTGTAATTATCCTTACCATTTAATTGAGTAAAGAGTATGAATCTTTGAAGCTGTTATTTTAGAAAAAACTGGTAACTGATGTATTCTACTTGCTTTGGAACTGAAATGTGGTAGCCCACTCAAATCAACTTCATTTAAATCCGAGATCTTGGAAAAGCACCCCAACATAAAATAAATTCAGGATGAAAATTACACACTGTACTAGAAAATCTAGAGTGTTCTCGTATATACTTTTTTTTTTTTTTTAAAGCAGGATTTACTGAGAGGACAGAAAGCTCCCACACCAGAAGAGGACCTGAAGGGGGGTTGCCCTACAACTTTGAACTGAGAGTCTCTGTCACCTTCTAAAATTCATTTTGATTCAACTTCAGGATTGGGGATTAAAACATCTTGAATTTCATTCACATCTGTGCACCTTTCAAATGATTAAAACCTCTTTTGTACTCAAATTAGTCCATTGTGTGCATGTGGTATTATAAACACACGATACCATGTGTTTTTTCCTGTCTGTGTGGAAGGAAGACCATTGCTTTGTCCAGGTGTATTTTATCAGATGTATTGTTGCTCCTGTCTTATAGCACATTATTTTTTTTTTTTGAGTTGGAGTCTCACTCTGTTGCCCAGACTGGAGTGCAGTGGCCGCTCGTGGCCACTGCAGCCTCAACCTGCTGGGCTCCGGCGATCCTTTCGCCTCAGTCTTCCGAGTAGCCGGAATTACAGGCATGCGCTACCATGCCAGGCTGATTTTTTGATTTATTGTAGAGATGAGGTCTCGCTGCCCAGGCGGGTCTCGAACCCGTGGGCTCAGGCAATCCACTCACCTCAGCCTCCCAAAGCCGCGGGATTACAGGCTGAGCCACCGAGCCCGGCTCAGCACATTTTTTAATCACAAAATAATTTGCAATTGTCCTTACTTTTGAACATTTGAAATTGTTTTCTATAAGAATCAGAATGGTAATCCCTCCTTATAATTAGTATTACTCTTTGAAATAAGCTACCATTAAAGAGAAGCTCTAGAAAACAAAACTTTGTTTCAGCAGAATGCAGGCTTGTGCAGCAGAAACCAAGCTGGCACTTATGTTAATGATTGAGGCCAGAGCTAACGGAGTGGTAAGAACCAAGTGAAACCCGTTGGTTGCCAAAACAACTGGTAAAAATCAACTGATTTCATTTACAGAAACTGACAGACCAGTGGCAGCTTTTAAAAAAAAAATTTTTTTTTTAAGAGATTGTGTCTCCCGCCTCAGTCTCCTGAGTGGCTGGAACTAAAGGCGAGTGCCACTGTGCCAGGCCCAGTGGCAGCTTTTTATAGTGATAAATCTGTGCTGGCTTGAAGCCTGAGTTCTAAGAATAAAAAAAATCAGCAGTCATACAGGGATCAAGATCAAGAAAAGATCAAGAAAAAAGAAAAGTTTGCAGAATTTAAAACTGAAGGTGAGATGGCATTGAAGCTTACCGCCCTTGAGATCAATGAAAGTGGCATGATGGTGACAGTATTAAAAAGAGCAACAGTAAGCTGGGCGCGGTGGCTCATGTCTTGGGAAGCAAAGGCAAGAGGATTACCTGAACTCAGGGGTTCAAGAACAGCTGAGCAACGTGGGGATACCTTGTCTCTACAATAAATTAAAAAAATAGCCGGGTATGGTGGCACATGCCTGTGGTTCCAGGCAACTTGGAAAGCTGAGAAAGAAGGATCACCTGAGCCCAGCAGGTGGAGGCTGCGGTGGCTGGGAGCCTGCCCCTGCACTCCAAACCTGGTGACAGAGTTGAGACTCCAACTCAAAACAAAAGCAACAGTACTGACTACAATTCAATCTCATTTAAGAATGATTTAGTTACTCCAAAGATTAGGCAGAAAATCACAAAACGCAAGCAGATAACTAAGAACAAAATAAAGTCATGATCTCTGCTCTCAAAGAACTCTATCTAGAAGGATGATAGGAAAAAAAGAAAAAAGGCACTTAAACATGCAGTAAGGGAACCAGTAGGTTTCTCACTAAAAGTAACAGTAGTAATTAGGTATAGCTGCACAAAGGTGGATGCATGTGTGAATAAGGAGAATGGACAGAAAGAATTCATGCTGACCCCCTGTCCACTTTACATCGCAGCTGTTTGAAACGGGTGCTCTAGTTCAAATTTCCAACTTTCAGCAAATTACCTCACTGACTTCTACAGTTCTCCCTCAATGTCCCATTTCTCTATCTCAAGACATCTTGGATCTTCACTCCAGTTTTCTTTTTTTTTTTGAGTTGGAGTCTCAATCCATTGCCCAGGTCAGAGTGTAGTGGCATGCTCACGGCCACCCCAGTGTTGAACTGCTGGGCTCAGAGGCGATCCTTCCGCCTCAGCCTTCCAAGTAGCCAGAACTACAGGTGCGTACTACCACACCCAGCTAATTTTTAAAAATTTATTGTAGAGATGAGATCTCGCCAAGTTGCCCAGGCTATTCTCAAACCCAGGGGCTCAGGCAATCTCCTCATCTCAGCCTCCCAAAGTACTGGGATTACAGGCTTGAGCTACCGTGCCCAGGTTTCACTCCAGTTTTTAAGGCAAAATTAGTTAAAGAGGGTAATCAAGTCCACTCTGGTTTTTGATAATGAATGAATGAATTCATGAAATCAACAAATAATTATAGAACAATCAAAATGTGTCAGACATGACTTTGGCCTGCCCTTTGTTTTACCCCACAATTCCATGTAATCCAATATAATTTGGGTTTTAGTTTTCATCATTCTACTGAAATGCTCCATTAGGGTCAGCAGTAACTTCCTAATACAGTGTCCATTTCTCAACTAACTCCAGACTGCTGTTTCACTTTATTTATTTAAGTCAGAGTCTCACTCTGTTGCCCAGGCTGGAGTGCAGTGGCACACTCATGGCCACTACAACTTCAACCTGCTGGGCTCAGGTGATCCTTCTGCCTCAGCCTTCCAAGTAGCTGGAATTACAGGCATGCACCACAATGCTCAACTAATTTTTTGATTTATTGTAGAGATGAGGTCTTGCCAAGTTGTCCAGGCTGGTCTCAAACTCATGGGCTCAGGCAGTCCTCTCACCTCAGCCTCCCAGAGTGCTGGGATTATAGGTGTGAGTCACCGAGCCCAGCCTGTTTCACTTTTAACTATGCTAACTCCCAATATCTATAACAAAAATATGGAAGGGTTAGGTGTCAAAAGAGAAGAATATACAAACTACTACTGACATGAAGAAAAAGGAGTATATGTTAAAGTCAGAGTATAGGCTGGGTTTGGTGGCTCAGCCTGTAATCCCAGCACTATGGGAGGCCAAGGCGAGTGGATTGCCCAAGACTGCGGGTTCGAGACCAGCAGGTTGATGCTGGGGTGGCCGTGAGTGTGCCACTGCACCCAGCCTGGGCCACAGAGTGAGTCTCCAACTCATTAAAAAAAAATTAAATTCAGAGTATATAGAAAAGTCTCAGTAGCTGGGAAACTCTATGTTAAACCCTAGGTTAAACCTTAAACTCTATTCTTTTTTCAGATAATGCACATGTTTATGTTCTACACTTCCATGACATTTTCTGATTATTTTACAATGATCAAAGTAAAAGAGAATCGATTATATGGACCATTTTATATTTTAATGTAAAGGGACAGATTTTATTCTTCTAGAAGAAAAAGTCCATAGCTCATTCTGACCACTTAGAGTGAGGAACAAGAAACAATATTCAGATTCAAGCACTTAATTACTTACTGGTTAAAATGATCTCTCTTGCCACAGGCAAGCCCGACTCAGATGTCAAACATCATGTTAACTCAGAAATAAGAGAGAGCAGAGAAGAGCATGGAACATTCTGTATCTGTTAAAAAGTCCCTGTTCCAGCCAGCCCCATCCCCCAGTCCTTGAGTTCAATGATTGAGTTATGGAAACTTTTCTTGTGTGGTAAAACTGGGGACTTTGTCTTCCAATAAGACCCTGGCAACCTGACAATGAGCCAATGTTCTGCATATGGTTTGTTACGAGTCATATGCTTAATGTTATTTTCTGGGAATTCTCATCCTCTATTTGGTGAGAATACCGGAACATGTCGTTTTAATCATAATTCTTAAAGTTAGATTTGGTTATGCTCTTTAAGCAATACATATAGGTTGCTCTCATTGGAGAAAGAATAAAATTAAATAGAAATATGTTTTAAATAATAACTAAACACTCACACACAGCAAACATGTTTTTATTTTTTATTTTATTTTTATTTATTTATTTTTTTGAGTTGGAGTCTCACTCTGTTGCCCAGACTGGAATGCAGTGGCCGCTCCCGGCCACCGCAGCCTGACCTGCTGGGCTCCGGCGATCCTTCCGCCTCAGCCTTCCAAGTAGCCGGAATTACAGGCATGCTCTACCACGCCCGGCTGATTTTTTGATTTATTGTAGAGATGAGGTCTCGCTGCCCAGGTGGGTCTCGAACCTGTGGGCTCAGGCAATTCACTCACCTCAGCCTCCCAAAGGCGCGGGATTACAGGCTGAGCCACCGAGCCCGGCTGCAAACATGTTTTTAGAGCTCCAAAGTCCCTGGTTCTTTAGTTCTATCTCCTGATTTATTTCAAAATAGGGTACCAAAGAGTGAAAAACTCAATTTTATGCTTAATCTTTTTTTGGATATAGGGTCTTGCTTGTTCTATTGCCCAGGCTGGAGTGCAGTGGAATGATCAAAGCTCACTGCCACTCCTAAACTCCTGAGCTCAAGTGATCCCCTTCCTCAACCTGACCAATCTTTTAGTTACAGAACCTTTTCTCTATCAACCTGCTAAACATACCATAAACCAAAAGGATATTACCTGTATTCTAACCTCTTTCAGGATATATAATGCATTACATCTTTTCAGATTTACATATATAACTGGACTAACCTTGTTGATTTAGGAATAGATAATAATGATATCTTCCCCTAAAACTAATGACTCTTGGTAACTACTTTCCAGACCTGTCCAAGAAATAAATCTGTTAATTATCGTTTCTAATTTGGGGATGAGAATCTTAAATTTAAATTTTGGGGGTAGGACCTATATCCACTCTGGAAACTTAGGACTGCCATACCACTGCATACCGTACTAAAAATATCACAGGGCAAAGACATACTCATGGTATCATTAACTAGGCCACTCCATAGTTGCATTAAGAATAGAAGTCTTTGGAGCAGTCATCAGCATAGCACTAAAACTTCTGTTAAATTCATGCTAAGCCTGACCACCAGAGATGTAACTATCAACAGTAACTCTTTCCAGGCTACCTGTGGCAACGTCAGCAGCCTGGGCTGGCAGGCCACAGGCACGCCTGAGCTATGAGTTTGGCCAAATTTGGCTCTACAAAAACCTAAGAGTTAGAGTATCTTGCTTATAGCCAATGTCTCTTTCTATTCATCTTTACCCTCTTTTAAGCTGTCTTTTTCATCCTTCCTTTAGGCTCTTTCCTAGGCCCCATCTATCTTGCACTAAGAAAGATTGTGGAAGCATTATTCAAAACAGTAGAAGCATGGAAACAATCCAAATGTTCATCAATGGGAGAGTTGGTGAATAATTACCCAACGAAATAATATATAGCAGTCAAAATAAATAATCTCCACCAACACACTTTTTATAGTAAAAAGTCCTAAGAGATTATATATAGCATAATACCCTTTTTATGAGGTTAATAAAACTAAAACAAAAATTACATAAGTGAGTTATTTATAACTTCTCGAAGTCAATTATCAGTAAAAGGGGGACATACCTCTTGTACAGGGCTTTAATTAGAAATAAACTAATAACATGTACAATATATATAAAGTACCCATAAAGGACCATTATTGTTAAAAAAAAGTTTCCTCAAGAGCTATTTGTATAGACTGAGCACAGTAGCTCACGCCTGTAATCCCAGCACTTTGGGAGACTGAGGTGGGAGGATCGCTTGAAGCCAAGAGTTTGAGACGAGAGCCTGGATAACAAAGTGACACTTTGTCTTTATATGATATAGGTGATATGTGTCTATAGTCCCAGCAACTGAGGACGCTGAGAGAGAAGGATCGCTTGAGTCCAGGAGTTCAAGCGTGCAGCAAACTATGTGAACTATGATCATAGTAATGCTTTCAATCCCAGGTGACAGAGTGAGACTCTGTCGCAAAAAAAAAAAAAAAAAAAAAAGAATTATTCGTATAATCTTTGATGAATGTTTTTGTCTTGGCCTAAGGCATTTTACTGATCAAGAAGTAAAGTAAGATGAGAACTTTATTTAAGGAGAGGTAGCCTTTAGTCACCTCTTATACCAACCAAGGAGGACATCAGTCACCTAAAAGTCTATCTCTTCATCTGCAGTCAGGAAACATTGAAAAATGAGATTTTGAGAACACAGGCAATATCAAACTTGAGACAAAAGGCATTCAAAGAATCTACATGCTTTGGAATGTTAACTCACTGATATGGGTGTGTTTCAACTAAACTGTAAAATACTTGGTTACAGGACATCTGTGGTTACAGGTTATCTGTGGCCTCATGAGCTGAAGAAGAAACACTGCTCCGATAAACATATTCAAAAGAACAGTAACTAGAAATGGATGCAGGAAGAAATTAAATAACTGGCCTGTGCCAGAGTTCATTTTCAAATCTAGCTTTGTTTTGTCCAAAGTCTGTGTTCTTTTCACTATACCACTCCCTAGCTGTACTTACTCATGGGATTCATTTGTCATTCTTACTTGCCTTAATATCTCATAATTTTATTTTAAATTTTAACTGCTGCTGACTTTTCTTCTTGCTTGTCTTTTTATTTTTTTCTCTACCTGGCAATTCATTACTCTTTTATTTGTGGGCACACAGTTTTAAATATCCTTCAACAGACTGCAGTTTGAACTCTACTACTTTATTTAGTTTGATTATTTATTATAATCTTTAGAAATTTAACAGTGTGAAAGGAAGAACTAACAATTAAAGGAGAATATGTCTACAGCAAGTTAGAGGCAGTACTCAACAATGGGTCTAGTCAGCCAATCTGGCTGTTTGCCTTCTCTTTTCTGAAATAAACTACTAATCTATCTATTATGATATGAAATAATAAATTTAGGTTTGCTAAAAATCTATTTTTGGCTGGCCGTGGTAGCTCATGCCTTAATCCCAGCACTTTGGGAAGCTGAGGTAGGAGAATCGCTTGAAGCCAGGAGTTAGAGATAAGCCTGAACAACAAAGAGAGACCTCATCTCTACAAAAAATAAAAATATTAGCCTGGGTGACAGGGTAAAGTACTATCTAAAAAAAAAAGTCAACCAGGCTTGGTGGCTCAGCCTGTAATCCCGCGCCTTTGGGAGGCTGAGGTGAGTGGATCGCCTGAGCCCACGGGTTCGAGACCTGCCTGGGCAGCAAGACCTCATCTCTACAATAAATCAAAAAATCAGCCGGTCGTGGCAGCGCATGCCTGTAATTCTGGCTACTTGGAAGGCTGAGGCGGAGGGATTGCCGGAGCCCAACAGGTTGAGGCTGCAGTGGCCGGGAGTGGCCACTGCACTCCAGTCTGGGCGACAGAGTGAAACTCCAACTCAAAAAAAAAAAAAAAAAAAAAAAGTCATTTAATTAACTTAATCTCCAGTCTAGGTTTTGTGAGTGGACTTAATTTTCATTTAAAAGCATTTTCCTACTTCAAAATGTAGGAAAACAAATCATGTCATGCTCAATTGGAGAATTTGATTAAAAGATAATATTATTTCTGACAAAGACTAAAAAGATACCCTCTGGTATCTGATAATAAAGCTTTACCATCACCTGCCAAGTCTGATTACTTATAACGTTTAATGTAGTCTCTAGAAAAGAAGCTGAGGTAATCCCTGTAGATAGTGCTGGGAAAAAGAGGAGGATATCATGACATTCCAACATCTGTCTCCTGAAAATAATTTCTGAAATATGACATCAACTATCTAATTCAATAAAAATCTGAATCCAGCTGGTCTTGAATATATTAGAATAATTTTAAGAAAAACCATCAGCACTGGAATTTTGCTAGCAGAGTTTAGAAGAAACTACTGATTGTGAAAAATATAAGATAGTCAAACTCACCTACACTGGCGTAAGCTTAAAGGCACTTTTATTTCTATTTATTTATGACCCAGAGCCTCACTCTGCTTAAAGGCGCTTTTATTTATGAATAGGAGTCTCTCTTTAGCTGGAGTATAGTGGCATGCTCACAGCCACCACAGCCTTGACCTGCTGGGCTCAGGCAATCTTTCCACCTCAGCCTTCCAAGCAGCTGGAACTACAGGTGCACGCCACCATGCCCGACCAATTTTTAAATTTATTGTAGAGACAAGGTCTCACCAAATTGCCCAGGCTGGTCCTGAACTCCTGGACTCAGGCAATCCTCTGGCTTCAACCTCCCAAAGTGCTAGGATTACAGGCATGAGCTACCACGCCTGGCCTTATTTCTATTTATTATAGATAAATAATACAATTTCATAGAAATTCCAAAGGCCAGGGAAACAAATGAATCTGGGCTATACAGATGATTTGCTGATTTTTTTTTTTTTTTTTTGAGTTGGAGTCTCACTCTGTCGCCCAGACTGGAGTGCAGTGGCCGCTCCCGGCCACCGCAGCCTCGACCTGCTGGGCTCTGGTGATCCTTCCGCCTCAGCCTTCCAAGTAGCTGGAACTACAGGCGCGCGCTACCACATCCGGCTTATTTTTGATTTATTGTAGAGATAGGTCTCGCCAGGTTGCCCAGGCGGGTCTCAAACCCGTGGGCTCAGGCAATCCACTCACCTCAGCCTCCCAAAGTGCTGGGATTACAGGCTGAACCACCAAACCCGGCTGATTTGCTAATTTTTATTGGTCAGATCTTTATTTGGACACCATGGGTTCATTTATTCAACAGATTTACTGAGCATCTGCTAAAGGCAACAGGTCATCTGGACATAATAGTAAACAAAAGCAGACATGGTCTCTGCCATTAAGAAGCTTTCAGGTTAGAATTGGGCACGGTGGCTCACGCCTGTAATCTTAGCACTTTGGAAGGTGGAGGCGAGAGGATTGCTTGAGCTCAGGAGTTCAAGACTACCTGAGCAACAATATTAAATCGAAAAATTAGGCTAAGGTGGAAGGAAAGTTGAGGCCATGGTGGCTGTGAGTGTGCCGCTGCATTCCAGCCTGGGAGACTGAGTGAGACTCCGAATCCCCCCCTCCAAAAAAGAAGCTTACAGGTTAGCAGTAAAAAGATGGTAGTTAACAAATACCCACAAACATAAACATAAAAATAACTGTAAGAGAATGTCGTAGCAACAGACACTTGCTGTTGTCTTCTCACAATGCATCTTTCCTTTAATAAATCTAGCTTTTTTTATTTTTTATTTTTTTGTGTCAGAGTCTCACTCTGTCACCCAGGCTGGAGTGCAGGGGCACACTCAAGGCCACTGCAGCAAAGACCTGCTGGGCTCAGGTGATCCTTTCACATCAGCCTTCCAAGTAACTGGAACCACAGGCATCTGCTACCATGCCTGGTTCATTTTTTGGTTTTTGTAGAGATGAGATCTCATGTTGCTCAGGCTGGTCTCAAACCCCTGAGTTCAAGCAATCCTTTCGCCTCTGCCTCACAAAGTACTGGGATAAATGGTGTGAATCACTGCGCCCAGCTTCTCTGTCTTAATAAACAACAAAAAAGAGCATACAATATGTACTGCAGTGAAGAGAGAGCCCTCATAAAGTGTATGTGATTAAGTCAGGGAAAGTTTTCTGAGAATGCAACGGCTGAAATCTGAAGGACATTATCTAGACCAGTGATTTCCAATGAGGGTGGTAGGTTTGCCCTGAAGCAACAATTGGCAATATCTGGAGACATTTTTGATTGTCAAGACTGGGAGCCAGCTGGGATCGGTGGCTCAGCCTGTAATCCCATGCTTTGGAAGGCTGAGGTGAGTGGATTGCCGCAGGTTTGCGACCTGCCTGGGCAACTTGGTGAGACCTCATCTCTACAATAAATAAAAAAATTAGCCAGGCGTGGTAGCGCACGCCTGTAGTTCTAGCTACTTGGAAGGCTGAGCGGAAGGATCGCCGGAGCCCAGCAGGTCAAGGTTGCGGTGGCCGGGAGCGTGCCACTGCACTCTAGTCTGGGCGACAGAGTGAGACTACAACTCTGTAGTTTGTAAAGGCAGTGGTAGACTGGGAGGTACTAGCAGCCCGTAGTGAGTAGAGGACAAAGATGGCGATAAATATCTTACAAAACAAAGGATAGTTCCCTGTAATGAAGAATAACCTGGCCTAAAATGTCAATAGTGCCAAGATTGAGGAATACTGAACTAGGCAAAGCGAAAAGCACAACCAAAGACCAGTGGTGGGAGATTCAAGTAAGGACAAAGTGGTTTGGGCAGAGAAAACTACAGGGAACAGATCATACAGGGCTTTACAATCCCTTTAAATTTGACTTTAACTGAAGAATGAAGGGGAAACCAAGTACAGCGTTTCAAGTAGAGAAGGAGATGGGGTGAGGACAGTGGTGGTGAAATGCCCAATTACAACCTTAAAAAGGTTAATTACTACAATGTGGTGGGCAGATTGGAAGGGAATGAAATTGGATATGGGTAGATGAGACAGGTAGCTAAGTAATTTAAATCTTAGAAACACCAAAGGCTGGAGAAACAAGAAGGTAGTAGTGAAGGTGTTAGCGTAGCTAAAAACTTTCCTTTATCATTGTTAAGTATGGGAAAAAAACAAGGACTGTGGATGTTATGTACAGTACACTCCACATTGTGTAGGTAGGGATGAATTAACTATATATCCTTTCAGAATTTTCTCAAGTTGGGACAGTAATCTCTGAGATTTTTTTTTTTTGAGTTGGCGTCTCACTCTGTCGCCAAGGCTGGAGTGCAGTGGCATGCTCATGGCCACCACAGCCTCGACCTGCTAGGCTCAGGCGATCCTTCTGCCTCAGCCTTCCAAGTAGTTGGAACTACAGGCATGTGCCATCATGCCCGGCTAATTTTTTGACTTATTGTAAAGACAAGGTATCACCAAGTTGCACAGGCTGGTCTCGAATCCCTGAGCTCAGGCAATCTTCTTGCCTCCACCTCCCAAAATGCGGGGATTATAGGCATAAGCAACCGCGTCCAGCTTTTTTTTTTTGAGTTGGAGTCTCACTCTGTTGCCCAGGCTGGAGTACAGTGGCACGCTCACAGCTACTGCAGCCTCGAGCCGCTGGGCTCAGGAGATCCTTCCACCTCAGCCTTCCAAGTAGCTGGAACCATAGGCATGCGCCACCAAGCTGGGCTAATAAAAAGTGCTGGGAGGGTGGGCTCAGTGGCTCAGCCTGTAATCCCGTGCCTTTGGGAGCCGAGGTGAGTGGATTGCCTGAGACCACGGGTTTGAAACCCACCTGGGCAACTTGGCGAGACCTCATCTCTACATTAAATAAAAAAATTAGGCGAGGTAGCGCGCGCCTGTAGTTCCAACTACTGGGAAGGCTGAGGCGGAAGGATCGCCGGAGCCCAGCAGGTAGAGGTTGCGGTGGCCGGGAGCGGCCACTGCACTCCAGTCTGGGTGACAGAGTGAGACTCCAACTCAAAAAAAAAAAAAAGTGCTGGGATTATAGGCTTGAGCCACCATGCCCAGCTCAGTTGTATTATTAAATGAAAACTTCAGCCTGGCACAGTGACTCACACCTATAATCCCAGTACTGTGGGAAGCTGTGGTGAGAGGATTGCCTGAGCCCACAAGTTCGAGACTAGCCTGGACAACCTGGTGAGACCGTATCTCTGTAATAAATGACGAAAAATTAGCTGAGTGTGGTGGCACGTGCCTGTAGTTCCAGCTACTTGGAAGGCTGAGGTAGAAGGATCGCCTGAGCCCAGGAGGTCACGGCTACAGTCATGAGTAGCATGCCACTGCACTCCCACCTGGGTGACAGAGTGAGACTCTGACTCAATAAAAAAAAAAAATTAGCCAGGAATGGTGGCGCATGCCAGTAGTTCCAGCTACTTGGGAGGCTGAGGTGGAAGGATCGCCTGAGCCCAGTTTGCAAAGGCAGTGGTAGCCATGAGAGTGCCGCTGCACTCCAGCCTGGGAGACAGTGTGATGCAACACCAACTCAAAAAAAAAAAAAAAAAAAAGCATTGGTTAATTTAGCTTTTTTAAATGATCTAAGTTTTATCTAGTGAAGTAATATACACCTGATGTATTTTGTTAATATTATATCATCTAGGCCAGGTTCGGTTGCTCAGCCTGGTAATCCCAGCACTTTGGGAGGCCGAGGCGAGTAGACTGCCTGAGCCCATGGGTTCGAGACCAGCCCTGGCAACTTGGCAAGACCTTGTCTCTATAATAAATAAAAAATTAGCTAGGCCTGATAGTGTGAGCCTATAGTTCCAGCTATTTGGAAGGCTGAGGTGGAAGGACTGCCTGAGCCCAGCAGGTCGATGCTTGGGTAGTCGTGATTGTGCTACTGTACTCCAGCCTGGACAAAGGAGTGAGACTCCAACTCGAAAAAAAAAAAAAAAAAAGAAAAAAAAATTGTATCATCTTATCATGCCTTATTTAATGAAATACTAAAATTTTATGTAAGGTTTATCCTCAATTAAATGCAACTGTGTATCTGGCATCCAATTTTGGCCAAAAGTCACAGCACTGTACTAAACACCATTAAATTGTAACGATACACACATGTCTTTTATATCAAGATAATTTCTTATTTTGGGGGGAAGGATTACAGATGTAAACCCCAAAGCTTCTTTTATTTATTTGTTTATTTTTAATTAATTTTTTTTTTCAAGAGACAGGTTCTCACTCTGTTGCCTAGGCTAGAGTGCAATGGTGTGATCATAGCTCATTGTAGTTTCAACCTCTTGGGCTCAAGACATCCAAAGCTTCTCTTAAATCATGTATTATGTGACTTGATATATTTTGCTTACAATTAAACAGGTATAATGTGAATTTAATCCTTTCCTGTTTTAGGACAAGAAAGTCTTCCATTTAACTGATAATGGCAAATGATTTTTGCTTAAAAAAAAAGAGTTATGTCAAAAATTTTATTCCAAGTCAGTCTTCTACACATTTACTCCCACTGAAACAGTAATGATATTAATATTAGCTCTTAAAGAATTACTTACCCAATAAAAGCCACCATTTGCTCCACTATGTGCTTGCTGAATGTAATTATAACAAAAATTTTCTGTAGAGAAAACACATTAAAATAAATATTTAGTCATAAAAAATATATAAAATACTATTCTGAAAATAGTATAAAAAAAGGTGAGGTTGTGCTCTCAATTGCAGCTATGCAAAATGTTACCTATTTTGTACTATAAAGATGTTTTTACTTAAGCATAGCTCCAGTCTTACTAGTATACATGACCATATCCGAAGGAAAATATAAGTCATGAAACCCAAGACTGGGAGGGAATAGTGGACATTCACATATTCTATGTATTTTAGAATTGTGTACACAACTGAAATTATGGGTTCCCATGTAGCCCCACCACTGAAATCAAAGCTGAGAAGCCCAATGACAGGGATCTGGGCTAAATTTAACCCAGAAAATCAAGAAAAGACTGTGCATCTTTCATGAAAGTTTTTATAGAAGTACCATTAAACTTCCATTCCAAATTCAGAATGAGCTTGGCTTTTCAGGTTTAGAGTTAAGGGATAATTATCAGACCTGGGACATTTTCAGCGTGATGTTAATGAGGTACTCTCTACATTAATTAAAGATGTTGATATCAGCCGGGCTCGGTGGCTCAGCCTGTAATCCCGCGCCTTTGGGAGGCTGAGGTGAGTGAATTGCCTGAGCCCGCGGGTTCGAGACCCACCTGGGCAGCGAGACCTCATCTCTACAATAAATCAAAAAATCAGCCGGGCGTGGTAGCGCATGCCTGTAATTCTGGCTACTCGGAAGGCTGAGGCGGAAGGATCGCCGGAGCCCAGCAGGTCGAGGCTGCGGTGGCCGGGAGCGGCCACTGCACTCCAGTCTGGGCAACAGAGTGAGACTCCAACTCAAAAAAAAAAAAAAATATATATATATATATATATGTGTGTGTGTGTGTGTGTGTATGTATGTATGTAAAACTATAAATTCCATTAGTGTTATAGAAGGTCAGAGAATGGGAAGGTCACTCTTTAAAATTTTTGAGTCAGCCGGATTCGTTGGCTCAGCCTGTAATCCTGCGCCTTTGGGAGGCTGAGGTGAGTGGATTGCCTGAGCCTGCGGGTTCGAGACCCACCTGGGCAGCGAGACCTCATCTCTACAGTAAATCAAAAAATCAGCCGGGCGTGGTAGCGCATGCCTGTAATTCCGGCTACTCGGAAGGCTGAGGTGCAAGGATCACTGGAGCCCGGCAGGTCGAGGCTGCGGTGGCTGAGAGCGGCCACTGCACTCCAGTCTGGGCGACAGAGTGAGACTCCAACTCAAAAAAAAAAAATTTTTTTGAGTCAAGAGTCTCACTCTGTTACCCAGGCTGGAGTGCAGTGGTACAATCACAGCTCACTGCAGCTTCAACCTCCTGGGCTCAGGCAATCCTCTGACCTCAGCCTTCCAAGTAGCTGGGACTACAGGCATGTGCCACTATGCCTACTCAATTTTTCAGTTTTTTTGTACAGGTGAGGTCTTGCTATGTTGCCTAGGCTTAAGCAATTCTTTCACCTTGGCCTCCTAAAGTGCTGGGATTACAGGCATGGGCCTTTCCAGGGCTCAGCCTGGAAAGGCCACATTTAATTGCATTATTTTTATTTATTTACTTATTTTTGAGTTGGAGTTTCACTCTGTCGCCCAGACTGGAGTGCAGTGGCCGCTCCTGGCACTGCAGCCTTGACCTACTGGGCTCCGGTGATCCTTCGCCTTCTGAGTAGCCAGAATTACAGGCACGTGCTACCACGCCCGGCTGATTTTTTGATTTATTGTAGAGATGAGGTCTCGCCAAGTTGCCCAGGGGGGTCTTGAACCTGCAGGCTCAGGCAATTCACTCACCTCAGCCTCCCAAAGCACGGGATTACAGGCTGAGCCACCGAGCCCGGCTTAATTGCATTATTAATTAGATATCCCAGAGGTTAATCTTTTAGCATTAGCTTTTTAATATGAATAATTCTGGATTCTCTCCAAATTCCTCTTGAGTACTCTATTATTATTTGTTAAACAATTACTTGAGCCTATGTAATAAAGGGGAGGGGAAGAAAATAAAATAATTGTAGTCTTTTTATCTACCCATTATGAATCTTAGGAAAGTAGGCAGGTTAGACTAAAGCATACTATTTCAGGTGGAAGACTAGTAAGGCAATGTTATACAATGGTGTACGAATATTATGAAGCTAGTAAGGTGAATAGAACAGATAATTTAGAAAGAAAAGCATTAATATATATTGGTCTATACCAAAGGTCAGTCATTTGGAGTAAGTTATTAATCGACAAGGCTAATGGTTTTGCCTCTGAGTGATTTCATCACCATTAGCTTTCCCTACAATGATTTCCAAACATTCAAAACAAGTCAATGCCTAGATAGTTACACAATTTCACTGCTTGAAAACAAAACAAGATTTTTATTTTTATATGTAACAGCTTGAAAATTCACTGTGCTGGGTAAGACATAAAATGTGTCAGATTTTAAGAACATATGTCTCAGTCTTGCAGGTTAGAGGTCTGAGTAGGGATTCTACCAAATAAACAAAAGCCACAGGGCCCTCAAAGAGCTCTCGCAGCCACATGGAAACAAGGGAAAAGGCAGAGGAAGAGAAAAAGAGATATAGGTGGGAAGGACTGACAGTGCCAAAATGAACAAAGAAGACACCATCTGTAAAAGATGACTTCTTCACTGGAAAGATGAATAAGACATTTACTGAGTGCCTACTATGTGCCAGATGCTATTCTAGGCAGCAGAATACCTCAGTGAACCAAGAGACAAAAACTTCTGCTCTCCTGGAACTTATAACTCCATCTGTGTGCTGGTGGGTAGGACAGTAGAAAGACAAAACAAACAAACAAACAAACAGAAAAACTCCATGATAATAAGTTACATGGTACATGAAGTAATATTAATGAGGACATTACTTTTCTTAATTATTTGGAGAAAGGCAATGTTTCTAAGGATCCTTCTACCAGCAGAGGACTTGAGTCTGTTCAGTGGAAGAGGAAATCCTGATCTAACATTACAGATAGACTGATTTGAATTTTTCTTTTGAGTTGGAGTCTCACTCTGTTGCCCAGGCTGGAGTGCAGTGGCACGTTCATGGCCACCACAGCCTCAACCTACTGGGCTCAGGCGATCCTTCCACCTCAGCCTTATAAGTAGCTGGAACTACAGGCCCCTGCCACCCCACCTGGCTAATTTTTCTTGATTTATTGTTGAGAGGAGGTCTCACCAAGTTGCTCAGCCTGGTCTTGAACCTGTGGGCTCAGGCAATCCTCTCATCTCGGCCTCCCAAAGTACTGGGATTTTAGGCATGAGCCACATACCCAGTCTAATTTGAATTTTTTAGGGGAAGGTTAACAGGAAGACATCAATAAAAATAGCAACCATTATCAAAGAAATTTGCCTAATTTTAAGCTGAGGGGAAAAAGAAGAAAGAAAAGCAGATGAGGATACAAGTTTACTATCAGAGCACAGAACAATCTGTGTGTGGGGTTTCCTATTACTTCATAAATGGTTAAATTGTTTATATAATATTGTTTAGCTATGAAATGAGAAATGTTTGTTACCCTAAGCTACATCTGGATGTACATCAAGTGACATGCCTTTACAGAGTATGTCACTATGATACAATGGAACACAACAAACATAGCCTAAGGTCTTAGTTTAGTGAAGGAACTCAGATTCTGTTTTTTAGAAACATAAATGATTTTGGCTTTCTTTTTTTGCTTTCACATATGTATAGGAAATAAACTTTTCTTTACAGAGCTTGGTCTGAATTCTAAGACCTTAGGTAAGTATTTTACCTTCTCTAACACAGTTCCCTCATATATGAAAGGTGGATAATTACCTCACAGGATTGTTCTGACAATGAGACAGCCAATGCAAACTATCTGGCAAAGGTCCTGATAAACAGAAGGCATTAAATAATCTAGTTTCCTTAATCATATAAATAATTTACAGTTAAGAAGGCAATGCAAAAGCATGGAAAGAGCATTGAACTTGAAGCCTAAAGACTTAAGTTCAAATTCTAGCTGTTACTTACTCTCTTAAGCAATTATTACTTATTAACCTTCCTACATCTGATAGTTAGAAAATGGGAACAGTAATTCCTCTATCCCAGGATTGTAAGAATTAAATCATATAACATACACTAAGTGCTTTTTTTTTTTTTTTGAGTTGGAGTCTCATTCTCGCTCAGGCTGGAGTGTAGTGGCTCACGTACAGTCACCCCAGCATTGACCTGCTGGGCTCTGGCAATACTTCTGCCTCAGCCTTCCAAGTAGCTGGAACTACAGGCACACTCTACCATGCCTGGCTAATCTTTTATTTATTGTAGAGATGAGGTCTTGCCAAGTTGCCTGGGCTGGTCTCAAACCCGAGGGCTCAGACAATCAACTCACCTCAGCCTCCCAAAGTGCTGGGATTACAGGTTGAGCCACTGAGCCTAGCCCACTAAGTGCTTTTAAATGTGAAGTACTATAAAAAAAATTATCTTTCTGAAGTGAAAGGTCCTTTAAGTTGCATACTCTATCATTCTAGACAGGGTACCATGGCATACTAAATTTTAGTATAATTTATAGAAAGTTACTACATTCAAGAGATACAAAGCAAGATATTTAAAGTTTATGGACTAGAGAAGTTGCTGTTATAAAAGGAATGAATCTGTTATTGTTTCTTAGTTATTCAAAACTCGAAAAAACTAAATAATCCTTAGGTATTAAGGACTCCAAAAAACTAAATGATAGCTCTCTTCATCCCACAAAAAGATCTACAAAGATAAAAAAAAAAAAAACAACTTCAGGTACACTGCAAAATTATTATTCACCACAATATTTTATTATTTGAAAAAAATTCTGTTAATAGTAATTTTAAATCTTAACCAAAGTAATTAGCATTGTAATACTAAAAAATCTGTATTTACTGAACAAAATAGTTAATGTACGTAGAGAGAAATATATTCCTTAAAGAAGGAATAACATATCTTTGAAATTCTAAGTGGTTATTATGGTAGGAAGAGTTGAGGATAGATTCAATAAACTCATCCTAAATTCCAAAATTTAAGAATATAAACTGGGCAGGTAGAAGCAGCTGTAGTTTTCTTGCTTTATTCTTCCCTTCTAAGAACCACAGGTAGAGAAGTGTTAGGAAGAAACTTTTGGAACAGATACACTTTTAATTATTATGAAATCATAGAGGGGCAAAAACATTATTACTTCACTGCTCTTGCCTTTCTTCTGGTGTATTGCTCTATTTGTCAAACGACACCAATTTAAAACAAATTCTTTCCAGGTTAGTTTTTGTTATACTCTAGTGAGATGTACCTTTAGAAAGAAATAATTCATATCATAGTTCTAGAAGCACATATATACTTTCCCCTCATTTCAGTTCTTAGCTTCTCTTCTTCTCTTTCTACGTGTGCACACACACACACACCCACCATCTTAAAGATTTTGTTAAGAATATCTCTGATGGCTGGGCTTGGTGGCTCAGCCTGTAATCCCGCCTTTTGGAGGCTGAGGTGAGTGGATTGCCTGAACCCGCGGGTTCGAGACCCGCCTGGGCAGCGAGACCTCATCTCTACAATAAATCAAAAAATCAGCCGGGGATGATAGCGCATGCCTGTAATTCCGGCTACTCGGAGGGCTGAGGCGGAAGGATGGCCGGAGCCCAGCAGGCGAGGCTGCAGGGGCCGGGAGCGGCCACTGCACTCCAGTCTGGGCGACCGAGTGAGAGACTCCAACTCAGAGGGAAAAAAAAAAAAAGAATATCTCTGATGGCTGGGCTTGGTGGCTCAGCCTGTAATCCCACGCTTTGGGAGGGTGAGGTGAGTGGATTGCCTGAGCCCGTGGCTTCGAGACTCACCTGGGCAACTTGTTGAGACCTCATCTCTACAATAAAACAAAAAATTAGCCGGACGTGGTAGCGTGCGCCTGTAGTTCCAGCTACTTGGAAGGCTGAGGCGGAAGGATCGCCGGAGCCCAGCAGGTCGAGGCTGCGGTGGCCGGGAGAGACCACTGCACTCTAGTCTGGGTGACAGAGTGAGACTCCAACTCAAAAAAAAAAAAAGAATATCTCTGATCCGTCGTGCGTGGTGGCTCATGCCTGTAATCCCAGCACTTTCAGAGGCCGAGGCAAGGGGATTGCCTAAACCCAGGGGTTTGAGACCAGCCTGGACAACTTGGCAAGACCTAGTCTCTAAAATAAATCCAAAAATTAGCCAGGCATGGTGGCGCATGCCTGTGGTTCCAGTGACTTGGAAGGCTGAGGTAGAAGGATTACCTGAGCCCAGTAGGTTGAGGCTGCGGTGGCTGTGAGCGTGCCACTGCACTTCAACCTAGGTGACAGGATGAGATTATGACTCAAAAAAAAATAAATAAAAAAAGAGTATCTCTGATACTGCTGGGGTGGAGGTGGGGTGGGGGTGGGCATATAACATCAATAAAGGTACTGATCTCAAACCAGACAAAGTGGGGACCAAAGGGAGGCCCAAACTTTACCTGTACAATGTTCACTTGTATACCTACCTATTCCTGAATTGTACCCTACCTCTTTAAAATAAAATATTTATTTTATGGAAGTAAAATAAATAATAAAAAATTTTATTTATCTGAATGAAGAATGCTAAGAGACAATTTCATGTAAAAATGCAAAGAAACCACAAGCTGTTTTGGAGCACTTCATCCATTCATCTCCCACAGAAGTATTCTACCCTTGTGGCTGTTGGCTAAGCCATTTATAAGTCAATTCATTTATTTAATCTCATTTTTGAACTCTGAACAAAAAGCCTACTTTAAAAAAAAACGGTCATACGTGGTCTTTAAAAAACAATGCCATGACTAAGTTAGAATTCAAGTATTCTTTTGTATATAACACTTGGATTCAATAACTCATTTTTTTTTTTTTTTTTTTTTTTTGAGTTGGAGTCTCACTCTGTCGCCCAGACTGGAGTGCAGTGGCCGCTCCCGGCCACCTCAGCCTCGACCCACTGGGCTCCGGTGATCCTTCTGCCTCAGCCTTCCAAGTAGCTGGAACTACAGGCGCGCGCTGCCATGCCCAGCTCATTTTTGGTTTATTGTAGAGATGAGGTCTAGCCAAGTTGCCCGGGCGGGTCTCGAACCCGCGGTCTCAGGCAATCCACTCACCTCAGCCTCCCAAAGCGTGGGATTACATGCTGAGCCACTGAGCCCGGCTAATAACTAATTTTTATTATTTATTTAATAAAGTGTTGGTAACACTTGGATTTAATAAATCGTTTAAAAAATATATATAAATAAAAGAGTATCTCTGAAGTCTAGTAAACTCTCACTTCTCTAACCACAGCACACACCTCGCCTCTTCAGGGACTCTTTTCTTCCGCATTCTCTCCCACACTAATAATATCTGGCTGGTTTTTGGTAAATAAGATTGATGCCATGAGAGGAAGTGCTATATAGAGTATGTGAAAGAAAGTAAGAATTAGTGAAAGGCAATATTCTCTCAGCTCTTGGTTAGTAAAGAAACTATGTTTTTTGGGACTATGTATGTAAAAATGATGTGCATTTTCCTGCAAAGGAATACTATTTTTGTTTGGTAAAAGTCTTAGATAAACAGTTTCACAGGGCCAAAAACAATAAAATAAGTAGAAGGAAGAAAGAAAGAAGCCGGGCTCGGTGGCTCAGCCTGTAATCCCGCGCCTTGGGAGGCTGAAACGAATGAATTGTCTGAGCCCATGGGTTCAAGACCCGCCTGGGCAACTTGGTGAGACCTCATCTCTACAATAAATCAAAAAATTAGCCGGGCGTGGTAGCGCATGCCTGTAGTTCCAGCTACTCGGAAGGCTGAGGTGGAAGGATTGCCGGAGCCTGGAAGGATTGCCGGAGCCTGGAGGGATTGCCGGAGACCGGCAGGTCAAGGCTGCGGTGGCCAGGAGCGGCCACTGCACTCCAGTCTGGGCAACAGAGTGAGACTCCAACTCAAAAAAAAAAAGAAAGAAAGAAAAGAAGGAAGGAAGAATAAAAGGGAGAGAGGGAAGAAGGAAAGAAAGAAAACAAGGATATTCACTAACCTCCAAATGACATCCTATGTTTTATTACCTAAGTAAGCTACCAACCAAAAGAAGCAGAAACTGTAACAACAATTCTCTTAGGAATAAGCATATATTCCACTGCCTTGTAACGGGTTCATCCACATTAAGCACTGAATTGGGGGTTTAATTACCTGAATATGCATCTTAATTATTGCTTTTCCAATCAGGGTTGCACCAAAGAAGGTCCAAAAAGGTACTAGAAAGTGTCCGCACGTTATTCCAGCCAGGTCAAACAGAGGATTTGGAATCTATTAAAAACAACAACAAAAAGACTTCCATATGTAATCCAAAGAACAAGTTTTCCTAGTAAATATCCATTGATATGTGGTACTCTGCTTTAAGCGTTGTTTACACTGCAAAGCCAGGTATGGTTTTCCTTATCAGTACTAGACTGTTCAGAAGGAGGGTAAGCAAGTACTCTAATAAGCTGGGTCTCATTCAGTCTCCTCAAGCAAAGCAAGCTGTCCTTTTGCTTATATGTCTTAAGGCTAATACCCCAAATACATATTATTTTTTAACACATGAGAACTGGAAGGATAAAGCCAGTGAACACACAGGAATTTAATTCCATTCAGTGGATTCTTGAATATTTGGTGGTTGTTTTCTAAGGTGATATATGAATGAAGAAAGAACCTTAAGATTATTTCAGTGGTTACTGGGATTCTAAAATCTTTGGTCTGAAGCATGAATATTATTTAGAAAGTACTCATACCATTAGCAAACATTCTAGTAAATTCTCAAATATATTTATGGGCAGATGTGCTCTTATTGTCAACAAGAAAAAATTCATAACATGTATTTATTTTATGAGATACCAAGGCTGTGAGGCTGTGTGACATATCTGAGAAAGAAAATCAAGTATGGAAATATGAGAGCATACAGATTCAGATGTTTTGAATACTCAGTCCCAGACAAATAAGTTATTCACAACAAATACCTTTTCCAAACATACCCACATTTTAAGAATGCAAAGAGACAATTTCATGTAAAAATGCAAAGAAACCACAAGCTGTTTTGGAGCTCTTCATCCTTTCTTCTCCGACAGAAGTACTCTACCCTTGTGACTGTTGGCTAAGTCATTTATAAGTTAGTTCATTTATATAATCTCATTTTTAAACTCTGAAAGAAAAACACTGTTTAAAAAAAGGTCACATATGGTCTTTAAAAAACCATACCATGACTAAGTTAGAATTCAAGTATTTTTTTGTTGGCAACACTTGGATTCAATAACTTGTTTTTGTTTTTCTTATCCAAATTTAAATGCTTTATGCAATTGCACAGCATTACATCTGCCATTTCTTATATTTTCTCATGTGACTCTCACAACTCTGTGAGTTATAATTTTTTTCCTTTATTAAAAGGTTCCAGCCTGGTACGGCGGCTCATGACTATAATCCTAGCACTTTAGGCGGTGGAGGCAAGAGGATTATCTGCGCCCATGGGTTGGAGACCAGCCTGGGCAACATAGTGAGACCTCGTCCCTACAATAAATCAGAAAATTAGCCGGGTGTGGTGGCACATGCCTGTAATTTCGGCTACTTAGAAGACTAAAGCCGGAGGATCACCTGAGCCCAGTAGGTCGAGGTTGCGGTGGCCATTAGTGTGCCTCTGCAGTCTCCAGTCTAAGCAACAGAATGAGACGCTGACTCAAAATAAATAAATAAATAAGGATCCAATTCGTATTGAAAAGAAAACAAAAAAAAAAATTTTTTTTTTTTTCAGTTGGAGTCTCACTCTGTCCGCTCAGACTGGAGTGCAGTGGCCGCTCCCGGGCACCGCAGCCTCGACCTGCTGGGCTCCGGCGATCCTTCCGCTCAGCCTTCCAAGTAGATGGAACTACAGGTACACGCTATCACACCTGGCTAATTTTTTGATTTATTGTAGAGATGAGGTCTCGCCAAGTTGCCCAGGCAAGTCTTGAACCCGTGGGCTCAGGCAATCCACTCACCTCAGCCTCCCAAAGCGTGGGATTACAGGTTGAGCCACAGAACCCGGCTAGAAAAAAAATTTAAAGCATATAAGACATAAATCAGAGTAGACAGAAATCAGAATTTGTCTTCATTTTACAGTTGGTTACTTTCAGAAGCACATAAGCAATACATATGCTATTAGAGATGCATGTTATTTATTTTTTCAAGTGCTAACTAAATACAATGAAAAAAAGGAAGATTAAAAATAAAACTAGGGCAACTCCCTCGGGACCCTCCTGCTCTGGGAGCTTTTCTGTCCTCTCAATTAATCCTGCTTTCCCACCTTCTGGATGTTTAAAGTCCTCATCTCTCCTGAACGTGAAACAAGAACCTAGACCCTAAGAGCTGCGGACGATTGGGGAGCAGAATTACTGTGCACTCTGGAGGCTGGCTTGCCAGCAGACAGGGTCAGCTGAACTGGGAGAGCTGCCGGCAGAAGGCAAGACTGAAGCAGAGACATTTCTGGCGGCTGGCTTGCCAGTCCACTGAATCAACACACTGCAGGGTTTAACTTGCCAGCCCATTAGAGCCAACACTATTTGGGGTTAGGTTTGCAGACCCATTGAACTGATACACTTGGAGGCCAAGCTAACTGGACAAAAATCTGTATCATTATGTTTACATTTTAATTAAAATTTCTAATGAAAAAAGAAATAGAAATAGACAGTTTTTTTGAGATTTTTCCTCAACCTGGAGTTTTATTTATCTTAGTTTAAATGTTGACAAAATAACTAATTAACAAACTCCTTTTTACCTTAATCAAGTATGTGTAAACATAAGTATTAAAAATTTCCTAGAAAAAAATTTCTAGCTGGGCTTGGTGGCTCAGCCGTAATCCTGCGCCTTTGGGAGGCTGAGGTGAGTGGATTGCCTGAGCCTGCGGGTTCGAGACCCGCCTGGGCAACTTGGCGAGACTTCATCTCTACAATAAATTAAAAAATCAGCTGAGTGTGGTAGTGCGCGCCTGTAGTTCCAGTTACTTGGAAGGCTGAGGCGGAAGGATCGCCAGAGCCCAGCAGGTAGAGGCTGCGGTGGCCGGAAGCAGCCACTGCACTCCAGTCTGGGCGACAGAGTGAGATTCCAACTCAAAAAAAAAAAAAAGAAAGAAAGAAAAAAATTCCTGAAGGGCTAAATCGATCTTTCAATTTATGTTCAGTATTGACTACACCTGGGCTGGGTGTTGTGACTCACGCCTATAATCCCAGAGCGTTGGGAGGCTAAGGTGAGAAGATTGCTTGATCCCAGGGGTCTGCTTGAGCGGGGCAACTTGGCGAGGCCTCGTCTCCACAATAAGTCAAAAAATTAACCAGGTATGGTGGTGCACGCCTGTGATTCCAGCTAACTTGGAAGGCTGAGGCGGAAGGATTGCCTGAACTCAGCAGGTCGAGGCTGTGGTGGCTGTGAGTGTGCCACGGCACTCCAGCCTGGGAAACAGAGTGAGATTCCAACTCATAAAAAAAAAGGACATTATTATCAATTAGTTATCTCAGCTAAGTCCCCTTTTTTGGGTTTCCATAGTATCTTTTATGTAGCACTGTATTTCAATTGTCTCTCTCACTAGACTTCAGGATCCTTGAGAAGAGTTTAAAGAACCTTTCACTTCTATTTTATTTAATTTTATTATAGAGATGTAGGGTACAAGTCAGGATTAGCGATACAAGTGGGCTGGATGCAGGTGAAGTTTGGGCCTCCAAGTGGTCCTCACTTCCCCTGGTTTAGGACCAGGTGCCTTTGTGTTGTTTTTTTTTTGAATTGGAGTCTCACTCTGTCACCCAGACTAGAGTGCAGTGGCCTTTCCTGGTCACCGTAGCCTCAACCTGCTGGGCTCCGGCCATCCTTCCGCCTTAGCCTTCCAAGTAGCTGGAACTACAGTATGCGCTACCATACCTGGCTAGTTTTTGATTTATTGTAGAGATGAGGTCTCACCAAGTTGCCCAGGCGGGTCTCGAACCCGCAGGCTCAGGCAATTCACTCACCTCAGCCTCCCAAGGCGCGGGATTACAGGCTGAGCCACTGAGCCCGGCTGCCTTTGTGTTGTTATGTGCCACCCTCCCCTTTATTCCAAGAATGCAGTGGTTGGTATAAGGTTGATGAGTCACAGTAAAAAAATGGCTGAGCATTTATGTTCTAGGCATTGTAGTCACTTCATATATACACCATTAAATTCTCATATCAGCCTTGACAATGAGTATCTTATTGCTTCATTTTAAAAATTAGAAAACTGGCCAGGCGTGGTGGCTCAACTGTAATCCTAGAACTTTGGGAGGCCAAGGCGAGAGGACTGCCTGAAACCAGGGGGTTGAGACCAGCCTGGGCAACTCAGTGAGACCTCATCTCTACAGTAAATCAGAAAGAAAAAAAAAAATTAGCCAGGCATGGTGGCCCATGCCTATCGTTCCAGCTACTTGGAAGGTAGAAGGTGGAAGGATCACCTGAACCCAGCAGGTTGAGGGTGGCTATGAGTGTGCCTCTGCATTGCAGACTGGGTGACAGAGTGAGACTCCAACTCAAAAAAAAAAAAATTAGAAAACTAGGGCTCAAAGACGATAAGTTGACTGAGGTTACATAGCTAATAAGAGGCATAACTAGTTTATGAACCCAGGCTAGCCTGATTCCAAAGCCCATTCTCTTTCCACTATATCACACTATAATATACCTATAACCTGCTCAAATAATGGTGATCAATATTATGATAAAGAGGTTCTGCATTAGAAAAAAGTTAGATTATGAAAATTTCTAGTTATTACCAAGATCAAGAGTTAGTGATATGTGTATTTCAGAATTTCTATAATGTTGATATTACATCATAAATTTTGGCATGGCACCAAATGCCCTAATTTTTGGCCATTTGTTTTGCTGAGGTGGAGAGAGCTCAAAGATGTATTCATGTTCTAGTACATAATGAATAAAATAGGCAGACAGTAATTAAGTTTTAGACACAAATGGTTTCTTATAGCTCACCATAGTGAAAGGTGTCCTTAATTTTGTCCATTACCCAGCCAGGAGTTAACATCACTTTAGACAGGTTTTATATGAATTCTTTTTTGTTTTGTTTTGCTTTGCTTTTTAGAAAGCAGGATTTATTGAGAGGACAGAAAAGCTCCCACAATGGAAGGGGACCCGAAGGGGTTGCCCTCTTTTGTTTTTTTGAGTCAGGGTCTCACCCTGTCACCTAGACTGGAGGGAAGTGGCATGATCACAGCTAACTGCAGCCTTGAACTCTTGCACTCAGGTGATCATTCTGCCTCAATCTCCTGAGCAGCTGGGACTATAGGCACACACCACCACACCTGGATAATTTTTTTGATGCTTTGTAGAGATGAGGTCTCACTATGTTGCCCTGGCTGGTCTTAAACTCCTGGGCTCAAACAATTCTCCAGCCTCAGCCTCTCAAAGTGTTGGGATTGCAGGTGTAAACCACTGCACCTGACCTATGAATTCTTATTGTACCTAATCTTGAAATTTTTTTTTGGAGTCGGAGTTTCACTCTGTCACCCAGGCTAGAGAGCAGTGGTATGCTCACAGCCATGCATCCTCGACCTGCTGGGCTCAGGCGATGCTTTCACCTCAGCCTTCCAAGTAGCTAGAACTACAGGCGCACATCACCATGCTTGAATAATTTTTTTATTTATTGTAGAGATGAGGTCTTGCCAAGTTGCCCAGACTGGTCTTGAACCCCTGAGCTCAGGCAATCCTCTTGCCACAGCCTCCCAAAGTGCTGGGAATACAGGTATGAGCCATTGTGCCCGATCTTGTATCTTATTGTTTTACTAAATCAAGACATTCAAGTGTCAAGTTATCATTATATGATGAAGTACTTAAAAATTAATAAACAAGATATGAACCCATTCAATAAAAAACAGCTCATTTAATAAGGTAAACGATTCATTCACAAAATTACATACTCAATAAATGTGACAGTATTTTTGTTCATTCAGGAATATATCTTTAAAAACAAACTGGATCAAAATATAACCCTATCACTTAGTGAAATTTCTCATTTAAATACAATTAACTTACTGAAGCACAGGCCAAAATTCCAAAAAATCCAACCTTCTGGACTAGGTTTTGAACTGCCAGTTTAGCCCGGGAGGCAAAGTCCTATAAAAAGATTTTAAAACATTAATGAAAAGTAGGAAGAGAGGAAAGACAGTTCTTTAAAAAGTTTATTATATTAAACATCTCATAATCCAAAGGCATTAATTAATTTAATGAGCAAGATGAATAATTAGTGGCCCATGAAGATATATCTGCTGATCACTAGGCGGAAGATGAAAAACAGTTATGTGGCACTAACTGATAATTCATTACTCCAAAAGCAAGCATCCTTAATTTGCATGGCTTATGCTAGTTTTAGAAAACGTTTTCACCATTATTTTATTTGACTCTTTCAACAATCCTGGGGTGTGGGTAGAAGAGATATTATTATACACCAAACTGCAGACTGGAAAGGTTAAGTGCTTGAGATAATAATTTCGTTTAGGGACAAAGATAGACATGATTCAATCATGTCTAAAGACTAAAATCAGTGCTTTTTACTTCACTATGTACCTCCACCCACACTGAAACATTCATTTGGCTAATTTATTTCCACATTTTCTTCTTTTAGCACGTTCATGACACAAGTATATATACAGTATCTATCTGTCTATCTATCATCTATCTACATATCTCCTAAAAGTCTTAATCTGACAATTGACTCTACTTTCCTGGTTTTCTTTTTTATCTGTCTATCTATCTATCTATCTATCTATCTATCTATCTATCTATCTATCTATCTATCTATCTATCTATGTTGGAGTCTCTATCTATCCATCCATCCATCCATTCATCCATCCATCCATTTATTTATCTGAGTCAGAGTCTCACTCTGTTGCCCAGGCTGGAGGACAGTGGCACGCTCATGGCCACCACAGCTTCAACCTGCTGGGCTCAGGCGATCCTTCAACTTCAGCTTTCCAAGTAGCTGGAACTACAGACATGTGCCACCATGCCTGGCTAATGTTTTGATTTATGTAGAGATGAAGTCTCGCCAAGTTGCCCAGGTTGGGCTCAGGCAATCTTCTCAACTTGACCTCCCAAAGTGCTGGGATTATAGGCATGAGCTACCCTGCCTGGCCTTTTCTGGTTTTAAAATGGCATATACTCTAATCCAAATTTCAATGAAATAGTTATTAAGATTAAAAAATAGGCTAATGAGTTGGGCATGGTATTTTAGATGGTGTTTTTCTACTACACAGATACATATACACACATACAAGTTTAAATTGAAAAAGAGGTATGATTATGTCAACTTATTTGTATAAAGAAAAAATGATTATTAGGGCAGAGCACCTAATATACAAAAAACCATATTTAAGACAAGAGAAGTTGGAGGAAACATGTTTTTAAAAATTCTAAAAAAGAAGTCAACTCAATACAATGACTATTATTAACAAAGGAGAATAATAAGGAGACACTTTCCCCCTTTAGGGAAGAATACTGTTCATGAATTAATAGAAATTAGGCAAGGATAAGGAAATATAAGCCGGGCTCAGTGGCTCAGCCTGTAATCCCACGCTTTGGGAGGCTGAGGTGAGTGGACTGCCTGAGCCTGCAGGTTCACGACCCGCCCAGGCAACTTGGCGAGACCTCATCTCTACAATAAATAAAAAAATTAGCCGGGCGTGGTAGTGCATGCCTGTAGTTCCAGCTATTTGGAAGGCTGAGGCAGAAGGATCGCCAGAGCCCAGCAGGCCGAGGCTGCAGTGGCCAGGAGCATGCCACTGCACTCCAGTCTGGGCGACAGAGTGAGACTCCAACTCAAAAAAAAAAACAAAACAAAATATAGAATTCTTGTTCTTTGAGATGCCGGGGTACCAATCATTAGTTACCCTCAAAGGTGATTCAACAACCTATTTGAGTGAAAAGGGTTAATCTACCCAAAGAAGTGAAGTGGAAAACTTCTTTACCTTTTTTTGTTTTAATTTGAAGCTGCCATGCATTATAGGGAAAATAAGTAAATTGCCTTTTTAGTGGAGTTTTACTTTATTTTAAAAAGTGAAAATCATCTACTGAAAATAGATTTCATAAATTTTATTACCTATTTAACACACACAGTGATCATGCTACTTTCAGTTCCTATAATTTTTTTCCAGGTCTTTCACAATATTCTCAGAGTTACAATTACATTATATATCAAATAATCCATGAATACTTATTAAAATTAAATTAATGCAAAGTCTGCACAGTTGTTTTCATTACAAGAAAATGAACATTAGCAGAATATAAAGTTTGTTGAATGAAGAATTTTCTTGATTTTTTTCCTTGCCAGTGCAATGAAAATAAACTCGGGGAAGCACTATGTTAGCATCTATACCAACTCTAAAATATTTTACAATAGTAAAATAACTCATGCTTAAGCTTTACAAATACAACTTGTAAAATTTTAAATTTATTTCACTTTTTTAAAGCCATATAGGTAAAACTTAATGAATATGATTTTAAAGGCTTCATTTAATACTTTCATTGTTCAACATGTTCTACATGTTAAATGCAATTTCACTTTCTTTGTTGCTCCATAGTTTTTAAAATTCTTTATTTGCTTAAGAACAATTTCAGTATTCTTCCACTATTATTATTATTATTATTTGAGTTGGAGTCTCACTCCATCGCCCAGGCTGGAGTGCAGTAGCACACTCACAGCCACTCCAATGTCAACCTGCTGGGCTCCAGCGATCCTTCCACCTCAGCCTTCCAAGCAGCTCATTTTTTTTTTGAGTCAGAGTCTCATTCTGTGAGACGCCGCGCCATCGCGGAGCCACTGCGCCCAGCACCCTTTCTTAACATGTTAATTTTAGAATAATATTGTCCATGAATAAATATATAAATAATATATATATATACACACACACACACACACACATCCACTTGCCTTTAAAATATAAAGAGAAGACTGGGTGTGGTGGCTCAAGCCTATAATCCCAGCACTTTGGGAGGCCGAGGTGAGAGGACTGCCCGAGCCCATGGGTTTGAGACCAGCCTGGGCAACATGGTGAGACCTCGTCTCTACAATAAATCAAAAAATTAGCTGGGCATGGTAATGCATGCCTGTAGTTCCAGCTCCTTGGAAGACTGAGGCAGAAGGATCACTTGAACCCAGCAGGTTGAGTCTGCGGTGGCCAGGAGCCTGCCACTGCACTCCAGCCTGGGCAATGGAGTGAGACTCCAACTCAAAAAAATAAAAAAATAAAAAATAAATAAAATATAAAGAGAATTTTATTCTACGTACATTGTGTCAATAAACTCAACTCCATCACATATATTCCACATATATTCACCTAATACCACCATCAAAACCCCTTTTACTAAAGTAAAATAAACAAGTCAAGTAAAAGTGCATACCAATAATAAACAGTGTTTTTAAGAAAAACTGAAGATTACCATTCAAATTAGTATTCAGTGTTCAAGTTAAATATTAAAGAAAATTAATACTTCATTTTAATAGTTTTGGTGTGTTTGTGGAAACAATGTAGCAGGTCCAATTTGATCACTTCCTCAATTGTCATTTTTCACTTTTTCAAAAATCTGGATAACTAAAAGCAAATTCCTTTTCATGGTTTCGTTTCTCTGTATTCATATTTCACAACTTTTACCCATTTCACAATTTAAGTGCCTGAGAGGAAAGTTTCATTCTCTAACTACCTAAATAAATAGCAATTGCATACAATTAGTAATTGCATATCATTTTCTACTTATTTTTCCCCCAAAAATAAAATTATGTTTCCCACCTGAACCCCCAGTGATTATGTATGTAACCAACCATGCTTCTGAAAGAGGAGACACACACATAAACTTCCCAAACATTACAAGATTAATGAGAAAAGTTACAGTAATTCCTATCACTGAGATTTATTTCAAGGATAAATAAAGACAAACAAGACAAAGCCTTAAAGTATAAATATTCCTGTACCCTTGCTGCCTCATGTTACTTTTTCCTGAGAAAGATAAAGATATTTATGATTAAGGGAGAAGAGAAACCTATAAGGTTGATTATAATCAGTCTGCAAAATACTACATTTTGAGCCTAGTGATGTCAACTTGAACTAAAATATATGACAACAACATTTATCTTCAAATAATAACAGTAAACCTTTTCATTTTTGAGTGACCATACTTTGAAAAGACTTCCTTAACCACAACAGAAAATCCTAAACATGTTAAATGAATGCAAAGTTACCAGAAACAAATATGTATTTGGTTAACATTTTATTGAAGTTTAAATTACCTGCCTTCTTTTTTCAGTTGGAGTCTCACTCTGTCGCCCAGACTGGAGTGCAGTGGCTGCTCCCGGCTACCGCAGCCTCGACCCGCTGGGCTCCGGCGATCCTTGCACCTCAGCCTTCCAAGTAGCTGGAACTACAGGCGCACGCTACCACGCCCGGCTAATTTTTAAAAATTTATTTATTGTAGAGATGAGGTCTCGCCAAGTTGCCCAGGCAGGTCTCGAACCTGTGGGTTCAGGCAGTCCACTTACCTCAGTCTCCCCAAGGGGCGGGATTACAGGCTGAGCCACCAAGCCCGGCTAATTACCTGCCTTCTTAACCCATTACAGTCATGCGTGGCTTAATGACTGGGATATATTCTGAAAAATGCAGTTAGGTTATTTCATCATTGTGTGACCATCATAGAGTGTATTTATAAAAACCTAGATGGTAAAGCCTTCAACACACCTATGGTATATGGTATAGCCTATTTCTTCTCAACTACAAATCTGTACAGCATGTTATTATATTAAATATCATAAGCAATTGTAACACGGTGGTGAGTGTATGTCTATCTAAACATAGGATAGGTATATAAAAATATAGTATGAGAGATTTAAAAAATGGTACACTGGAAGTGAGTGAATGGGTGAGTGAATGTGAAGGCCTAGGACATTATTGTACACTGTAGACTTTAGACACACTGTACTCTTGGGCTACAATAAATCTATTTAAACATTTTCTCTTTCTTCAGTAATAAATTAACCTTAGCTTACTGCAGCGTTTTTACTTTTTGTGTGTGTGGGTGTTGAGGTCTCATTCTGTCACTCACGCTGGAGTGCAGTGGCACTCCCATGGCTTACTGCAGCCTTGACTTCCTGAGCTCAGGAGATCCTTCTGCCTCAGCCTCTGGAATAGCTGGGACTGTAGACATGTTCCACCATGCCCGGCTAATATTTTTATTTTTGTAGAAATGAGGTCTCACTATGTTGCCTAGGCTGGTCTCAAACTCCTCGGCTCAAGCAATATTCCCACCTCGGTCTCCCAAAGTGCTGGGATTACTGGCGTGAGTTATCATGCCTAGCCAGTGTTTTTACTTTCTAAAATTTTTAAAAAACTTTTTGATTCTTGTAGTAATACTGAAATGAAAACACAAAAACACATTGCACAGCTGCACAAAAATATTTTCTTCCTTTCTGTTTTTTTTGGGTTTTTTTTGAGTTGGAGTCTCACTCCGTCACCCAGGCTGTAGTGCAGTGGTATGCTCATGGCCACCGCAGCATCAACCTGCTGGGCTCAGATGATCCTTCCACTTCAGCCTTCCAAATAGCTGGAGCTACAGGTGCATGCCACCATGCCTGGCTAATTTTTTGATTTATTGTAGAGACAAGGTCTCACCAAGTTGCCCAGGCTGGTCTCAAACCCGTGGGCTCAGGTAATTCTCTCACCTCAGTCTCCCAAAGTCCTGGGATTACAGGTGTGAACCACCACACCTGGCCTCAAAAACATTTTATTTCTTTATATTCTTATTCTAAAAATATTTTTCTATTACTTTTTTTTTTAGCTTTTAAAATCTTTTTGTTAAAAACGAAGACACAAACACACATTAACCTAAGCCTACACAGCGTCAGGGTCATCAAAGTCACTGTCCTCCACCTTCACATCTTGCCCCACTGTAAGGCCTTCAGGAGCAGTAACATACATGGAGCTGTCATCTATGGGAACAATGCCTTCTGGAACACTTCCAGAAGGACTGGACTGAGGTTGTTTTAAAGTTAACTTTTTGTTTTTAAATATAAGTAGGAGTATACTCTAAAATAATCAGAAGAAGTATAGTACAGTAAATACATATACCAGTAACATAGTCATTTGTTATCATTATTAAGATTTATGTACTACACACAACTATACGTACTATATTTATATATTGGCAGCATGTAGGTTTGTTTATACCAGCATCACCACAAACTTGTAAGTAATGTGTTGAGTTATGACATTACAGTAATTTCACTGGGATAGAAATTATAATCTTATGGGACCACCAACAGACATGCAGCCCATCACTGACTGAAATACTGTGATGTAGCACTTATTATATATGTTAAAATTTTAGGTCAGGCGTGGTAGCTCACGCCTGTAATCCAAGCACTTTGGGAGGCAGAGGCAAGAGGACTGCCTGAGCCCAGGGTTTTGAGACCAGCCTGGGCAACTTGATGAGACCTCATCTCTACAACTAAAAAAAAAAAAAAATTATTTGGGCTTGGTGGCACATGCCTATAGTTCCTGCTACTTGGAAGGCTGAGGCGGAAAGAACACCTGAGCCCAGCCGGTTGAGCTGAGAGTGCCACTGCATTCTAGCCTGGGCAACTCCGACTTAAAAAAAAGTAAGAAAACTTTGCTGAGCTTATAATGCTTTTCTTGGATTTGGAGCTGGAGAGACTTCATGGCCAATATTAAAAACCACAGTGTAAGTGTTTCAATAATAATTCCACATGTACAATGGAAATTTATATTAATATATATATATTTTTTTGTTTGTTTGTTTTGTTTTGTTTTTGAGTTAGAGTCTCACTCTGTCGCCCAGGTTGGAGTGCAGTAGCATGCTCCCAGCCACCGCAGTCTCGACCTGCAGGGCTCAGGCGATCCTTCCGCCTCAGACTTCCAAATAGCCAGAACTACAGGTGCGCATTACCATGCCCAGCTAATTTTTTGATTTATTGTAGAGACGAGGTCTCACCATGTTGTCCAGGCTGGTCTCGAACCCACGGGCTCCAGCAATTCTCTCGCCTCGGCCTCCCAAGGTGCTAGAATTACAGGCTTGAGTTACCGCGCCCGGCCTACATTAAAACACATTTGTGAAGTTCTTGTGCTACCTAAAAATTCCTTGCTGGTTCCTGTGTCTAGTCAAATATGTATGGCAAGCAACTAAAACTCTATTGAGCAGAAATAGAACTAGTAGTAATGATGACAAAATTGTAAGCTGCTTCAGGATAGTGGACATTGACTGAAAAAACAATAACTGGTTTTAAGACCTTAATAACAACATAATTATTTTCTAAGATGAAATATATATACCTAGAGAATAGTACAATTAAAGGGTACAATGAACTATTATCTTCATAGAAACTGCAAAGTAACTTATCTTCTGTAGTGTAATAATAACTCATGATCTTCAAATCTTTCTCGTTTTGAACACAGGATAAGGAGTGGTCTAATCAGCCGGGCTAGGTGGCTCAGTCTGTAATCCCAGCGCTTTGGGAGGCTGAGGTGAGTAGACTGCCTAAGCCCACGGGTTCGAGACCTGCCCGGGCAACTTGGCGAGACCTCATCTCTACAATAAATCAAAAAATCAGCCAGGCGTGGTAGCGCATGCCTTTAGTTCCAGCTACTGGGAAGGCTGAGGCAGAAGGATCGCTGGAGCCCAGCAGATTGACGCTTCGGTGGCCAGGAGCGGCTACTGCACTCCAGTCTGGGCAACAGAGTGAGACTCCAACTCAAAAAAAAAAAAAAAAAAGAGTGGTCTAATCACTATTTTCCTATTATGAGTTATTTTCATTAAAAAATATAGAGCTTTAATTCATTGAATTCAATCTTTTTACTTTTTCAATAATATCATGAAAGTAACTAACTATATTCTAATACTGTATATTTGAGAAAGTCCTCATTAAATAACTGAATCATATTTTAAGAGTCACACACTATTCTGTTTTTGAATTATAACAAAATGAAGTCATGGGATAAAGATTGTGGTTACAAAATAAATTCTATAATTACAAGACAAAGTAAAGATGCTGTTGAAATAAAGTGATCATAAAAGTTAAAAAAGTAGTTAATAAATTTTAACTACCAGTAAAATACTGGATGACAAAATGCATATGCATTTACCAACAAAAAGTGATTAGAAATGAGTTGTGCAACTACTCCTGCAAAAGAAATGTTTTAATATCCAGTTGATGGCTTAAACAGCTGGATAAAGCCAATTCTAAAATCAGAGATGATCACTGTTATCCCTATGTATCAGAAATTAGAGTAAAATTCTATAATACTGCAAGCAGAATACATCACATGAACACATTTCAAAAAAGCAAGGATACTTTATTCTGAAAATAATGAAGATTTAGGAGTTTTAAGAAGAGATCATGTATAAAACAAGTAATATAAGAATCAGATCTCATATCTATGAAAATCAATGAAGGCATGCCTAAAAATTATCAGAAGCACAGAAGGATCTGACTGTTCTCTGAAACAGTAAGAGACATTTATTTTGGCAACTAACTAAAATTATTAAGTACTGAAAAACTAGAAATAACTAGAAATTTGAAAATAAAATTCAGATTTGGTTCCTGTTTATACTCATATATTTATAATACCTACAGCAATTTTATTAAACCAACTTTCACTGTAAAAATCTAGTTGGTCACAAATTTTATCTTGCTTTTTTATTTTTGAGTTGGAGTCTCACTCGATCGCCCAAACTGGAGTGCAGTGGCCGCTCCCGGCCACTGCAGCCTCAACCTGCTGGGCTCCAGCGATCCTTCCACCTCAGCCTTCCAAGTAGCCGGAATTATAGGCATGCGCTACCACGCCCGGCTGATTTTTTGATTTATTGTAGAGATGAGGTCTCGCTGCCCAGGCGGGTCTCGAACCCGCGGGCTCAGGCAATCCACTCACCTCAGCCTCCCAAAGGTGTGGGATTATAGGCTGAGTCACCGAGCCAGGCTTTATCTTGCTTTTTAATGAATAGAATAAAACGGACTACACATGTGATAAAAATAAATAGTTTTCTAAAACATTTATTTCAGCTACAAAAAAAATAGGCTCTGGATTGCAAAGTACAATATATTTCGTGTTATTTAAAAATATATATATTTGTTTTGTTGGCTATAGTGAAGAAAAAAAGTCACTGATCTAAGGCAACTGAATTGTGCCGTAGTAGGTCTCATGGTACTTCATCCAAATTACACATTTCAGAAATTACCTGAGAACTGACCGATACAATATTTTCACTTAAAAATTTACATAGGAAATAATGTAAATCCATGGTAAACACCACACATTTCAGAGTGCTATACCAAAAGCAAGAAGTTATCAACTGTTTCTGGGACAAGATCAGGATTAAGTGGATTTCTAGATGTATAGATGTTACCAAATTTACTTCGGGGGGAGAAGGAATAGTACAGGTTTTTTTTTTTAAAACTTGAGGTGTAACATATATAAGGTATACACATCTAAAATGTACATTTTGATGCAATTTTATAGTGAACATACCATATAACCACCACTGAGATCCAGAGCATTACCAGAACTCCAGAAACTCCACTGGTGACACTCCTAGTAATTACTCCTTCTCCCAAAATAACCACTATTATTGCATTCTATTACCACAGATATATTTTTTCCACTTTTGAACTTTATAGAAATGGAATCAGCTGGGTGCGGTGGCTCACGCCTATAATCCCAGTACTTTGGGAAGCCGAGGTGAGAGAATTGCCTGAGACTGCAGATTCAATACCAGCTTAGGCAACTTACCGAGACCTCATCTCTACAATAAATAAAAAAATTAGCCGGGCATGGTGGCGCATGCCTGTAGCTCCAGCTACTTGGAAGGCTGAGGTGGAAGGATCACCTGAGTCTAGCAGGTTGAGGCTGCGGTGGCCAGGAATGTGCCACTGCCTTCCAGCCTGGGTGACAGAGTGAGACTCCAATTAAAGAAAAAAAAAAAGGAAATGGAATCATGCATTTATATCCTTTTTAATGTCAGGCTTCTTTCGCTCAACATTATATTATATACAGGTGACTCATTCATGCTGCTGCGCGCAGTAGTAATCAGTTTGTTGCTGTATATTATTCCATTATATGAACACATCACAATTTATTTATTCTACGGTGAGTGGACACTAGAGTTGCCCCCAGTTTTGAGCTATTATGAATAATGCTACTCTGAATATTCTTGTACATGCCTTTTGGGGTATCTTTCTGGTGAGGATAAACCTACAAATAGAATCACTGGATCATAGGGTATGTATACGTATAACTGTAGCAAACAGTGCCAGTTTTCAAAAGTGATTATAAATCAAATTACTCTCAATATTGCTTCCATGCTGCCAACTAATAATAAATCACAATTTAAAAAAAAACTAAATGATTTTCCTCCTTTACAAATGATTCTAAAAGATGTGTTTGTGGGAATTAGCAGCTTTGATAACTCAAATACATGAGGATTGGTTAAATTCAAGAAAGAAAATGGGGAAATAATAGTTTTAAGTATTTTAAATGCTACGTTTTTAAAAACACTTATATTTTGGAAGTTACTTCCAATTTCTTTGAAAATGAGATAGGAAGAAAAAGAAAACAGACAACTACTTTTAAAAAATGTATTTTCACTCATATAAAATTTTGGAAGACAAAATTTTCAGAAACC
Organism: Cephalopachus bancanus; assembly: GCA_027257055.1. Taxonomy (NCBI): domain Eukaryota; kingdom Metazoa; phylum Chordata; class Mammalia; order Primates; family Tarsiidae; genus Cephalopachus; species Cephalopachus bancanus. The sequence continues at coordinate 2,328,524 of JAPVLO010000226.1, forward strand.
AGAATTCTTATGTAAAAGCAACTAAATTCAACCGAATAACTGTTATCTGGTAACTAATAACCGAATCTGGTAACTACTATGTGCAAGGTAATAAAGAATCTAAAGATGAGGATATAGTAATTTATTCATTAATTCATAAATGTTTATCAAGTGTTCACTACATTATCACATAAATATTATTGTAGCAGCCAGGAATACAATACTAAAACAAACTAATTAATAATCCAGACCTCATGGAGCTTATAATCTAGTAGGAGGGAATAAAAATGAAAGAAAAAAAGTAAATTATATGACACATTCGAAGTGGAAAGTAGTACGTAGAAAATAGAGCTGGGAAGGAGAAGCAAGGTGTAATTTAAATAGGATGGTCAGAGAAGCCCTTCCAGAAAATGTGACCCAAGACATCTGATCAAAATCCTCAGGGAGGTGAAGGAATAAGTCAAGCTGATAATTTGTAGGAAGAGTTCCAGCAAGTTTTTTCTGCTGGGAGATAAATGATCTAGTGAAGTATGGGGCCAGAGGGTACAGTAGGTAAAGAGAAAAGAGGAAAGAGAGATGGATGAAAACTACAGTGCAAGGACAGCAAAAACAAGAAAGAAAAAAGTGCTAGGCAGAGAGAAACAGAATACAAACACTATACTACAGTCTCTGTGACATCAAAATGACAGAGCACTGATAACAGTAAATCTTTTAACTTCTCTGAGTCAGTTTGTTCATCTTTTCTGTAAAATGGTGATAGCATCTATCACTAAGAAAGATAGGAGACAAAACTGATTACAGGACAAAATCATTTAGACTGATGTTACATTGGTTAGTAAATGTCAAGAGATGAAAAAACTTGACACCCAGTGAAGCATCTTATCCAATTTCTCAGTCAGACCTTATGATAAGCACAGTTCTAGTACAATCTCACACCTAAAATAAGGTTTTTGTTTTGTTTTTAAAAAACAGAAAAGAAACATGTTCATATTTAAGAAGGAAGGGGGCTGTAAAGCAGAAAAGAGGGAATGAAGGAAATGTATTAAGAATCAAAAACTTATGCCAGGTGTGATGGCTGATGCCTGTAATCCCAGCACTTTCGGAGGCTGAGGCGAGGATTGCCTGAGCTCAGGGTTCAGGACCAGCCTGGGCAACTCTACAATAAATCAAAAAATTAGCTGGGCATGGTGGTGTACACCTATAGTTCCAGCTACTTGGAAGGCTGAGGTGGAAGGATTGCCTGAGTCTAGCAGGTAGAGGATGCAGTGGCCCTGGGCATAACACTGCACTCCAGCCTGGATGACAGTGAAACTCCGACTCAAAAAATAAATAAATAAAAATAAAAAACTTATCAAATTTGGCCCATAGTGCCAATAATTAGCTTACTAAATTCTCCACCACAATAAAGTAGAAATGGGTGAGTTTATTTCTCCTGAGTGCTGGTTCTTAATCGACATATTTTTTTTTTCCAAAATAAGAGGAAGTTCTTTAGTTATTTAGACCTGTAATGGTCATCTCACTATGATTACTAATTTTTTTTTTTGAGTTGGAGTCTCACTCTGTCGCCCAGACTGGAGTTCAGTGGCTGCTACCGGCCACCGCAGTCTTGACCTGCTGGGCTCCGGCGATCCTTCCGCCTCAGCCTTCCGAGTAGCCAGAACTACAGGTATGTGCGACCACGCCCGGCTGATTTTTTGATTTATTGTAGAGATGAGGTCTCACTGCCCAGGCGGGTCTCGAACCCGCGGGCTCAGGCAATCCACTCACCTCAGCCTTCCAAAGGCGCGGGATTACAGGCTGAGCCACCAAGCTCGGCTTCTAATTTTTTTTTAAAGAGATGAGATCTCGTTTTGTTGCTTAGGATGGTCTTGAACTACTGGGTTCAAGCAATCCACTCGCCTTGGCCTCCCAAACCTGATTACTAATCTTAAAACACTAGCAATCCATTAGACATAAAACATCTCTTGTATGGTCTAGGAGGAAAGAAGAGGTGGAAGAAATAAGGTTTTAGGAGGCTTTCTCAGAGGCTGACCCCTACCATGTTCAGATAAAAAAGACATTATTTTTTATAAGTTCAGATAAGCATGCACTGCTTTACCCATCCTTTTCTCATTCTAACCAAGTTAAAATTAAAGTCCAGGTTAGCAGCATTAAAATTGGCCAGCATCTGCACCTCCGTTTCCCTCTCTTTCTCTGCTTAGGTTTCTGTTAAAAAGAAATCATATGGTAATTCTTGGGCAAGTTGGCATTCATTCATTCATACTGATGCCTGCCTAGCCTCTAGCGGAAATAAGAATGAACTCTGTAGCCCAAGAACAAATGTGCTAGACACTCAGGAAAAATATTAGAGTATGCAAGATTTATTAAAACAAAGAAGGATACATTATACAAGTAACACATTTTTCTACTTTTCCTCTCTGAAACCAATACTTCCTCATCTGATAATGAACATCTCACCAGAAAGAGTACTTCCCAAATTGTAGTTGATACTAAGAAAAAAACAAAAAAACACCTTTCATTTTTAGCACTTTATAATTGATTTTTTTCGTTACAAGTAATGAACGAGAATAGATTCTCAGATTCAAACTGAAATTAAAAAAACAAAATGTAGATGGAAATTTGCTATGTGTAAAACATAACAATACTAGTCTGTGAAGAAAAAGAGAAAAAAGACAAAACGGTTAAGATGAACTTGACTGAAACATCCAAAGCTATAAAAACTAAGTCAGTATGGAATATATAAAACTGTCAAAAACAGGGCATTTATGAGACTGAAAACAAAGAATAAAGATAAATGAGAACTTCTCTATTACGAGAAATACAAGTGGTAGAATTCTTTTCTGAGATAGAACCAATCTTAATTAACACATTTTTAAATAGTCTTGGAAAAAGAAACACAAAGGTTTAAGTTCCAAATCTACAGTTGAAATTATATCTAAAGTAGGAAGTACTCAATACCTGGCAATAAATAAAAAGACCTTGTACATTTTAGTGAGCAAGAAAAGTGGCAGGTCAGTTTAAATATGGTCAACAGTAAGATAATACATTTAGGGAAAACTTATTTAAATATAAAACAATGGGCTCTAAGTTATGAACAAAGAAAAGATAACTGGGAATAGTCTTAAACTGTTTATTTAAAATGTCAGCAAAATGCATTGCCAGACAGGCCCATGGTTCTAGAAATCTGAAAAATTAGTAATGTAGCAATTGCTTCTGGAAAATCTTGTGTAATTATGATAATTTCGTGTTAGGAAAGACCTAAAAGAATTAGATAAAGATCCATGGAAAAAAACAATTGAAGTGATTGAAGAGATTTGGAGGCTGATAGACATAAAACATAAAATAATTACATTCTCTAGAAAGGCTGAAGAAGGAGCAAAGTAAAATTTATAAAGCTATGAAAAATATGAAAAGAGGAAATGGAAGTGTTTAGCAAATTTTACAATATTTGAATGGGAGTGGCACCATTTATACTTAAGAGACATAAATTTAAAACAAACAAATGGAAGCATTGCTTAATATAACAGACTAGAAACTTACTGAAGTCTTTACTGTATGAAGTAGCAAAAATACAAAATTTTATAAGTTGAAGCAAATAAATAAATATTTTTAGAGACAGGGCTTTGCTCTGTCAGGCTGGAATACGGTGGCACAATCAAAACTCACTGCCGTCTCAAACTCCTGGGTTCAAGTGATCTTTTCGCCTCAGCCTCCCAGGTAGCTAAGACTGCAGGTGTGCACCACCACATTAGCTGATTTTTATTTTATTTTTTGTAGAGACAGGGGTCTTGCTATAACCACTCAGGTTAGTTTTGAACTCCTGTGCTCAAGAAACCCTCCAGCTTCAGCCTCCCAAAATGCTGGCATTAATACCGACCCATGTCAGGGAATGAAATAAAGAAGTCTAAAGTATATCTCTACTTTTGATGGGAACAGTGAATTAATAATCACGCTCACTTCCTTAGATCTACATAGTGTTTTCGTTTAAAAAACATGACAGTCATAGTTTTATAAGACCTAAAATACAAAAAATGGGAAGGAGACTGTACTGAAATAAATCTCTCTGAATAACTAGCAAGAAAGAACTACAGATCGATCACTTTGGCAACTTAAAATTAAAGGGAGCAATGGCTCACATCCGCAAACCTAGCTGGCAGAAGACTGCTTGAGATCAGGAGTTGGGTAACATAGCCAGGCCTATCTCTATTTATTTTTGAAAAATAAGAATCAAAGAAAAACTTTTTAAAAAGAAAACTAAGTAAAGACCTCTTTGCAGTAGGAAATAATCACAGTAGTAATTCTGCGGTCCATGTCTTCCATTATGCTCTGATGTTGGGCCAGGACCCCTGGGAGCACTCAGCAGTTATAACAGAGGGTAGATTTAAATTTAGCATGTGGCTGGGTACATGGTGCATTGGCTCTTGCCTATAATCCCAGCACTTTGGGAGGCTGAGGTGAGGGACTGCCTGAGCCACAGGTTCGAGATCAGCCTGGGCAATTTGGTGAGACCTCATCGCTACAATAAATCAGGTGGTACATGCCTGTGATCCCAACTACTCGGAAGGCTGAGGCGGAAGGATTGCCTGAGCCCAGTAGGTTGAGGTTGTGGTGGCTGTCAGTGTGTCACTGCACTCCAGCCTGGGTGACAGAGTGAGACTCCAATTAAAAACAAAACAAAACAAATAAACAAACAAAATAAATACATTTAGCATGTTACTGACTTGCAAACTGATAGGCAATAATACATCTGTTGGTCCAAATCTCAACAAAAGGGGCCTTTCTAAAGGTATTTAACAAAAGGTTGAAACACAAACCTGAAAAAAAACCTTTAAATTAGTTTAACAAAGGTAACCTAATGCTTATCCACTGCTTTTTTTTCATATATGTAAACAGGCGAGAAAATGAAAAGAACAAAGCAGACATAACACAAAACTATTATATTCTACTCCAGTGTCCAAAGCAACCTAACAAGAAAAACCTTAAATGTTTATTCTGATTGAGCTTTGCAAATGACTAAGCTGTATTAACCTCTTATTTTCATTTGAAAATCATCTGGTTTTAATTAGAATTGCTTCACCATTAAACAAATACTTTTTTAAAATTTTAATTTGATCACAGAGAAAGGGGGGAGAGAGAGGGGGAGAGAGAGAGAGGAGAGGGAGAGGGAGAGGGAAGGAGAGGAGGAGAGAGAGAGAGAGAGAGAGAGAGAGAGAGAGAGAGAGAGTCAGAGAGAGAATGGATGGCTAGAACATAAACAATTTAAAAATTCCATTATCCTATAGTCTTTCTTGTAAGGAATAACTAGCTGAAAAATTTTCTAGAAAGTTTCTTCCCTACATATATTTTGCTACAAAAGAATAAAAGTAATTTTCAGGAGGCTGGATTTTAAAGTTTTCACTAAATTTATTTTTTAAATAAATCTGGTCAGGATGATGAGGAGAAATACAGAAACTCACATATAAAAATAAATGAACTCAGGAATGCACAATGAGCAGTCAGGTTTCCCAGTGGTCATTCATTCAGCAGCTTGATCAGTTGCACCTATCTTTCCGGTCAGGTTAGTTGATAATATGGCAAAGGGGCAAAGAAATAGAAAAGCCAGAGAAGGGAGAACGATTAACGTTTGGGAGTGGGGGAGCAAGAGAAGAGTTCAATCAAAATAAACCTACAAGAAAGAATATAAAAGCTTCCTGAGCAAATAAAAGGAGCATAAAGAATTCCACTATAAATCATGTTAAGTAAGCTTAGACACTACAACTACAGAATTATTCTACGTGCTACCTTTTCTTGTGAACAAAACGCAAGTAAGTGACCTTTGGTACCAAATCTTAACTGTGCTAATAGTTGAAATATCCTGCAACAGTATCCATCAAGAGATCACTTTAAATTGCTTAATTTTGATGGTGCTTTGTGGTAAAATCATGAACCAGCTATGAAAGGAGATCTAGCAGGCCTTCCTTTTAAAAACTAAACATTTTTGGGTGTGGTTGGTTGACTCTGAAAAAAGAAACTACAGTAAGCCTTGGTGGCTTTGACACTGCCTTTAATGATAAATGTGTTTAACATGTGTCTCTAATGTTCATTATGATAAAGCTTATCAGTTTAACTCTTTACAAGCAAGCAAGAGACCCTGAGAGTGGGAAGTTTTTCTGTGAAACTCCTGACACAAGATGAACCATAGCAGTTACTGCAAAGCTTAATGCAAACCCTCTAGAGTCCACGTTGACAAATTCTTTAACAAGCCCTGTGGTTACAGGGAAGCTGGTTTCACTCTGACTCACTCCTGCTCAAACAGTTTACTGGAAATGAAGGGGAGGGGGAATTTTCAGAGAAGTCATGTGATGACCAGACAAACCACAACCAGCAAAGGTTCAACAGAGTCAAAAACAGGTCCCAGCAACAACTGACACCCAGAGTGTTTAAATGGTAGTAAAGTATATGAAAATGAGTCCTGTTTGATTTCAGATGATCTACACCATGAACTCTTTCATAAATCTGTGTATGTAAAGGAACACATACTTCAGAAGGGGAAAAACCAGCAGGCCTACATGGTGTAGGCAACTGCAAATATATCATAGGAAAGTGTGCTCAATAGAAAGTAACATAAATGGAATGCTAAAGCACTTTAGTGAGTGTATAAATAATCATTATCAAATGCTTTCCCGTTGTCTCTAAACTCAACTGATCAAACACATTCTATCATTATCAAATGAACCTTAAAAGAATCACTCATTTCCACCCTGTACTTTGAAAGGGATATTCACTAGATAAAAGCCTATTTTATTTTACCGCACAAAAAGAAAAGGCATTGGCCATAAGAATAAGAACTACCATTACAACTGACAAACTTTTTTTGGTTTTATGTTTCCTTTTTCTTTTTTTTTGAGTTGGAGTCTCACTCTGTCATTCAGGCTGGAGTGCAGTGGCATGCTCATGGCCACTGCAGCCTCGACCTGCCGAGCTCAGGCGATCCTTCCACCTCGGCCTTCCAAGTAGCTGGAACTACAGGTGTGCGCCACCACATTGGCTAATTTTGTTTGTTTGTTTGTTTATTGTAGAGATGAGGTATTGCCAAGTTGCCCAGGCTGGTCTCAAACCCTTGGGCTCAGGCAATCCTCTTACCTTGGCCTTCCAAAGTGCTGGGATTATAGGCATGAGCCACCATGCTCGGCCTAAGTTTTATGTTTTCATTAATAAAATAACGTAAATAACCTGAAATTTCCAAATAGGATAAGAATACCATTAAACTAAAGAAAGTTTTTTCAGCTTTAAATAAATTTAATACAAACTAGTAAAGTAAAAGATGCTAGTTTTAAAACTTTATTTGGCGATTTAGCATCAATATACAGATTAAGTAGCAGCTATTGATTAACTTAAGTACCATAGCCTTAAATGGAACCTAAAAACGCTCCCATAAAATAAGATTAAATCCAGAAACTATAAAATAGCCTTTTAGGAAATATTCAACCAAGGATGGACTGCAGATTCATGAATGACACTCAACAGAAAGACAAGTTAATCAATAATGAAAATGAAAAAAACAAAAAAACTTATTCTTTTAAAAGGTGAAGTTATAAGACTTTTACATGTCTAATTTAATTTTTAATTTCCTATATTGACAACAATAAGAAACAGTCCATTTCATACAGTGAGCAACCTAACACTGTGAAAAAGAATCCGAGTAGCAGGTCATTTAAACAGACAACAATTAGGAAGGCAAACATTCAAAACATATTTTTCTAAGTAAATATGTACAACATTTCTATTCTATTGTGTAAGCTTTAAATACAAAATTCCCACAACCACCCCCAGACTCCCATTCTCCATTACTCAGTATACTGGCTGCCCTAATTTTTCAAGATACATCATACAAATAAGTTACTTTGTTTTCAAACTCTTTTATTCCTAATGTGTCTTCAGTTTTTCTTTTTCTTTGGTTATGCAACGTATAGAATAAACGAATTACCACAAAATCTTCATCTGTTTCTAAAGTACAGAATTTTACAAAAGTTGTTTGACTCAATGTGAATTAAAATTTGCAAGCCATTTAACTCGATATCTTTTTATTATCTTCACCCCTTGCTCTCAGATAACTGGGAAACTTAAAGATGCAAAACAGCTAAATCTTCCTTTCTTCTATAAAATTATTTGTATTCAACTACATTTTACATTTTATTTTACAGCAACATAAGACAATATTAATGAACACATTTCACATAACTACATTTTCTCTTCATTGATATTTCATCACTTATTCAAGGTATCTGTTGTATGAGTAGTATGTGCAAGACTAGGCACAGGTATTGTTGAAAATACATACACTTTTGAGGCCTGTTTTTAAGGAGTTTACAGACTCCTGGAAGAGATTTTTTAAAGTCCATAAATAGTTCTAAATGAAGGTAGAATGTGATAAGTGACAAAAGCAAGATCTAGCTGTGCTGTTATCAGAATTCAGAAGAAATACACAATGGGTATCTGAGCAGTTTGTTGAAGTTCAACTTGAAAACCATCAATGCAGAGAATTAAAAGTTGTAAAGGGAGATCAGGGTGCTTTGTAGGCTGGGGCCAAGTAATTAAGGAAACTGGGCTAAACAGTTTAGGTTTCACACTACACACAATTGAAGTCATCAAGATTTTTAAACATCAAAGTTCTATGAGCAGAGGTGTTTTTCAGAAAATTATTTGTTACTTTGTGTGGGAGAAGATTGGTGGAAAAACTAGTGGAATAGATCTACCAGGAAGCCACTGGAAATGCTCAGGTGAGAGCTGATAAAGGCTTGAACCAGTAGTGGGGAAGGGAAAGGAGAGGGCAGATAACAAGATACTGTGGAGATAGCATCAACAGGCCTTGAAAAATGACGGGGTATGGAAGGAGAGGAGGAAGTCAAATGACTCAGATTTTGACTGAAGCAATTGTTAGTACGGTGATACCATTAACAGAAACCAGGAACAAAGAAGGAAAAGATCATAAAGAGAATAATTAAACCTTGCATGAAATACTCCATAAAGCACATAAACAGCTCTCTAGACCTTTTATAAATGATGCTAGAATTGCTCAAGGTCATAGGAAGCTATATTCATTCATGTCTACCTCCCACAGACATCTAGTGAAAACATGACAGAAAGCCAAAAGCAAAAGGAAGTCAGTTTAGTGGAAAAATACTGCCTAATCTCAACACTGACTGACGCGCGCGCGCGCGCACACACACACACACACACACACACACACACACACACACACACACACACAAAATCAGGTATCATAAGGAATCAGAACGCAAATAAATGCTTTAATTATCTTTTTTCCTCAAAGCATGTAAAGTATGAAACTCAACCATTAGTCAAAATTAAAATTTAGGCAGATACTTAGCTTTAACATTATTACCTAGTAACAATTTCTTAGTAGAATCACATACACCCTTTAACCTAGTTGGAGAGCACATGGCAAATCAATGAGAGCCAGATTGGTTTTTGTTTTTTTTTTTTAACTTTTCCTGTTGATAAACTTATTCTACTAAAAGGCTTTACCGTCAAGAACAAAGAACACATTTCTAACTCATTCTCAGGCATCTCAAAATTTAAATTCCCACTCAGTTATTGATTTTATTTACTATTTATTTTACTATTTGAGCTCTAGTTGATTCAACTTTTCCATATTTTATTTCTTCTATCAAATTGGGAGTTTTACTATATGCCCATATCTATAAAATTCAGCACCAATTTCAGATAAACTTTGGGTCCTTGCTCAACTGAGTACTATAAGAACTTCTAAATCACAACCAATAAGACATGATAAAAGATGTCAGCAAAGTTATAGCTTATTAGATAAACAAAAATCTAATATCTTTTAAATGTACCATTAATAACTGTTTAAAAAACAAAAGAAAACAGATCCAAATTACAACAAAATATAAGACAAAACTAACAGTACTGAAACAATATACAATTAGTTAAGAACCTAAAAAAAGATTCCTATATCATATCACATGCAAAAATATTTTAACAGATTAAAGATTTAAATGTACAAAAGTACTAAAAGAAAATAATATTAAGGGGTCAGAAAGATAATCTTAGGCATTACTGTAAAAAAAAACTCTTAAGATACTGGAATAAAGAAATGTAAACTTCTTTATCCATAAAGTAAAATATAACAAAACATACACAGTAAATGACATGGAAAAATACTGAGAATAAGGAAGTAATACTAGCAGCATACAACAAAGGGTATCTCCTTAAATATGTCATCAGTAAGAAAATGAAAAACAGTATAAAAAATAGATAAATAAGCCAGTCAGATGACATTTTTATTTTTTATTTATATTTTCAGCATTTCATGATAATAAACATACTTTGTAATTAGAAAAAAAGTTGCTATAATAAAGATGTGGGGCCGGGCTCAGTGGCTCAGCCTGTAATCCCAGCACTTTGGGAGGCTGAGGCGAGTGGATTGCCTGAGCCCGCGAGATCAAGACCCACCGGGCAACCTGGCGAGACCTCATCTCTACAATAAATCAAAAAATTAGCCAGCCATGGTAGCGTGGGCCTGTAGGTCTGGCTACTTGGATGGCTGAGGCAGAAGGATCGCTGGAGCCCAGCAGGTCGAGGCTGCGGTAGCCAGGAGTATGCCACTGTACTCTAGTCTGGGCGACAGAGTGAGACTCCAACTCAAAAAAATAAAATGTGAAAAATATTTGAGGACCTGGAAAAATGTCCACAGTATGGATTTATATTCAAAATAAGTCACAAAATAATAAATAAAACATGGTTTCACTCTTAGGAATCTAAATATTTATAAAGAAAGACTAAAGGGCACCTACCAATTTTCTATGAGCTGTATCACTTCGTAATAAAATAATTTTAGCATCAGTATCAAATGTCTATTATATATACGTGGGAAAAAGAAACTTGAGATAAAAATCTGTTATGATTCTGGTTTTTATAAAAAGCTATACGTGCAAAGAAAGAGTCTGGAAGACAGTGATTATTAGTCTACTTTGGAGAGAAGGTGTGTGGGCTTTCACTTTTTACTTTTACAATACACTTCAAAATGTAAAAATATTATTACTATAAGTACTTATATATTAAAATATATGTAAATCTGTAAAAAATAAAAAGAAGCAAAGAGCCTAAGACAAATTCATAACTGAAAACTTTTAAAATATTTTCTTTGCCAAGTCATAGCAATGAACTTTTCTTTGCATAATGAATTAAACATTATACTTGCTTAGATAATTTACAACACGGAAAACCGGCAATAGTGTCTCTCCACCTGTTCTTCCCCACCTCCTTCAACTGCAAAACAAATATAAATAAATAAAAATGAAAAATCCCACACAACTCATCTAAAACTGGGATAAAGTATGTAGGGAAAATTACACCCAAATATCGGGGCATACCTCATCAACAAGGCCACCTGCATAATGAACATTTGTATATCTAACCCTGAATTGTACCCCATATCTTTAAAATAAAATAAAAATAAAAAGGGAAATTATATCCAATCATTTATTTATTTATTTATTTATTGAGTTGGAGTCTCACTCTGTTGGCCAGGCTGGAGTGCAGTGGCATGTTCACAGTCGCCGCAGCCTTGACCTGCTGGGCTCAGGGGATCCTTTCGTCTCAGCCTTCTAAGTAGCTGGAACTACAGGCACGCACCATCATGTCTGGCTAATTTTTATTAGTAGAGATGAAGTCTCACCAAGTTGCCCAGGCTGATCTCAAACCAACAGGCTCAGGCAATCCTATCACCTTAGCCTCCCAAGGTGCTGGGATTATAGGTGTGAGCCACTGGGCCCAGCCTCAAATATCTTGAAGTCTATAATAAACCATAAAATTGAGGAAACTGGTAAAAAAAACATGAAAGGAAATAAAAATCAAATCAAATATAGAAGAAAAAGTTTTTAATTTTTTTTTTTTTTTTTTGAGTTGGAGTCTCACTGTTGCCCAGACTGGAGTGCAGTGGCCGTTCCCAGTCACCACAGCCTCGACCTGCTGGGCTCTGGCGATCCTTCCACCTCAGCCTTCCAAGTAGCTGGAACTACAGGCATGCGCTACCACGCCCAGCTAATTTTTTTGATTTATTGTAGAGATGAGGTCTCCCCTGCCCAGGTGGGTCTCGAACCTGCAGGCTCAGGCAATCCACTCACCTCAGCCTCCCAAAGGCGCGGGATTACAGGCTGAGCCACTGAGCCCGGCTAAGTTTTTAATTTTTTAAAAAATTGCATTAACCTAGATGAAAATGTTGCTGCACTGTGGTATAGTCAGCTCATCACTAATCTCAGAGTCAGAAAACTGGGTCAGGTTTTGACTCCAAGATTTGCTGGCTGTGTTTCCTGAATAGGTTTCCTTATTCAAATCAGTGATAATGTCTTCTATTTTACAGTTATAATGAGTTAACTAAGTGAAGATTCTAACAGATTTTTATTGACTGTAGAAAGAAAATTAATAGGGAAGACCATAAAGTTGTCACAGATGAGTTATTCTTTTCTCTCTTATCATAACAGTTCACTAAATTATTTTGCATGATTGGCTGACAGTATATATAATTGCAATTATGGGTAAACATTTTAAACAAAATATTTTATATAGTTTATTATTTCTGACTTAAAGAACATAAAACTGAACGTACACTTTTTTAAGCTAATAACTTAAAAAAGAAAAAAGATTCTTACGTCATATCATATATTACTTGATTTTTCAATATAAGCAAATATGAAATTAGGGAATAAAAAAATGTATAAATTATCCTAAAAATAGTGATTGAAATCACCTGGCAACATAATACTGCAAAGTATCAGTGGTTTACCCTGTGATCATGTGTTGACTGGAAGTATCATTAGAGAGTACTGCATCACATATCACTAGCTTGGGAAAAGATCAAGATCCAAAATTCAACATACAGTTTCTACGGAAGGCCTATCACTTTCACACTATCATAAAGTTGAAAAATTGTTAGTTAAGCCATTGTAAGTTAGGGACTATCTGTATTCCCCAGGTAAGCAATGAGAGAATCCAACCCTAAAGAAACAGAACTATTCCCAAGGAAAGATCAAGAGACTCCGATAAATGGAGGTTCTCAGTAGATATTAAGCTTGCCTGCCCCTGGATTAATACAGTAGGGAAGCCCTACCATCACTGCACCTGGCCTCCACACACACAGCTTCCATTTAGCTTTTAAGTGCTTTATTCTTGTATAAACAGACAAATAAGGATCACTAGGTTTTGAGGAAAGCCTCCAACTCCAAACAGAAGACACAGACAGAAAAGATAGTGCCTGGAGCAACAGGAAACCTGAAGAAAGGAAACATCTGCAAAAGGATAAGATACAGTATTTCTTGAAAATATATACAAATTGCTTTTTGAAAATAAATATAAGACAAGAGAAAAACATTTCAATGTAAGAGTAGAAGATAAACTTGAGAAAATTTTATAGAAAGTAAAATGAGATTAATGTTAAGAGCAAAAAGATTTAATAAATTAAAAGGAAGGGTTAGGAGGCCCAATATTCCAGAAAGCAAGAATAGAGACTATAGAGGAAAAACTCTCACAGAAAAATACAAGAACATTTCCTGAAAAGAATGAACAAGTTTTCTGAACATCTACTCAAATAAATTTTATTTTTCAATCTTTTTTTTTTTTAACTTGGGGTCTCACTCTGTTACCCAGGCTGGAGTGCAGTGGCATGATCACGGCTTACCACAGTCTTGACCTCCTGGGCTTAGGCAATCCTTCAACCTTAGCCTCCTGAGTAGCTGGGACTACAGGCATGTGCCACCATGCCCAACTAATAAGTTTTTTTGTTTGTTTGTTTTTTTGTAGAGATGAACTCTTGCTATGCTGCCCAGGCTGGTCTTGAACTCCTGGGTTCAAGCAATCCTCTTGCCTGGGCCTCCCAAAGAGCTAGGATTACAGGTGTGAGCTGCTGCGCTGAACCCTACCAGAATAAATTTTAAAAAGCCCCATACCTCAGATAATGAACCTAGAAGTTCCTAGAGAGAAAAAAATTAAACAAAACCAGATTGCTTATAAAGAGGACTCAGAAGGGCATTAGAACTCTCAATACCAATAACAGAAGCATGAAGACAAAACAATGCCTTCTAAATCCTAAGTACAAAAAATGATTTCCAACCTAAAATTCTAAATTCAGTGAATCAATTAAGTGTGAATGAAGAAAACATTTGTTTAGAATGTATCACATTTTACTCACCCTTTCTCAGAAAGCTAATATAGAATATGGTCAACCAAAATGAGGGTGTAAATCAAGAAAGAGGAAAACAAGAAATCCAAACCAAGAGAGAATCAACTCTGCAGAAGGCCAAGAGAACAGCAAGTCCAAATTGGAGTGGGAGAATGAAGGGCTCCAGAGAGATGACCTCATGAAAAGAAGGAAATGATATTATTTCATAAGGGTTACCAAGTGGAAAGTGATATCAATAGGCATTTTTACAGAGCCGGTAGAAGTGAGAGAAAACAAGCCAGACATTTAAAGAAACTGTAAATTTAGCATGTTAATTCCAAGAGAAACAAAGTTTTTTGTTTGTTTTTTAAGAAAAATAATCAGAGTATGTTAAGAGAGAATAAGCTTATGCCCATTTGGCATCCAAGTCATAGCGTAAAATTCTATAGCTGCAAGCTACCCTACGCTTATTGCACTTCAGCTTGCTAATTTCACTTAGATAAGTTTTAGAGGTGTTAAATGACGTACATTAATTTGCATCACAACTTCAAGAGGTATCCGTTGTCACAAGTCTGACCCATCTACTTTTGTGGATGGATTGGTTTCAGTAATTAGAATATACCAGTGATGCAGGCTTTCTGGGTTTTGGTTCCAGCTATAAGCATGTGAGATTTGGTTTGGCAGTTTTCTATAAAAATAGAAGAAATGGTACTTTTCCAAACTACCTCAGAGGTAAAACAAGGGTCATATTAGATACTAAATATTAAAAATATTAACAATAATTTTAAAAGTTGTTTATATTAGTAATAGTTGTTAGCATTATTATAAGCATTATGATGCCAAGAAGAGAAGGACACTATCTGGTTGGTGGATAGGGCAAAGCAGATGTTCATGGCTCTTTATTTCATTTGTTTTACATTTGGCTATTTTACATTTATATTTGTGAAATATGAAAGTTTTCTTTTAAATTAAAAACTGTAACTATACTTGGCTGATTTCCATTTAATAAAGCATTTTTTTTTAGTCGTTGTCTCACTCTGTTGCCCAGGCTGGAATGCAGTAGCACACTCATGACCACTGCAGCCTCAACCTGCTGGGCTCAGGCGATCCTTCTGCCTCAACCTTCCAAGTAGTGGAACTACAGGCGTGCACTACCACACCTGGCTGATTTTTTGATTTATTGTAGAGACGAGGTCTCACCAAGTTGTCTAGGCTGGTGTTGAATCCCTGAGCTTAGGTAATTCTCTCACCTCGGACTCCCAAAATGCTGGGTAATAATGCATTTTTAAAAAGGTTATCTGACTTGAAGATGGCGATGAAATCCTTTAACCAATGTTCTTAAGAATTTTCCAAAGACTAAAACACTTAACTCTGTTGGGATAACTGAGATAGAAGTTGACACACAGATTGTGATCAGGTCAAAAAAGCCTCAGTCAATTTACTTTATTGCTTGCAAAGAACTGGAATTTATTGTTTTTCTATTCTGAAAGTTTACCTTGACCATTTTGAGGATACTCTTTAGAACACAGAGTTTTTAATTTGACAGAGGCAGAGGCTAATCTGAATTTTTTGAATTGTTAAATATTATTTTAAAATAAAGTTCTACTATAGTCAATTATACTACTGCATATTGCTTACGGGTTTAAAGCTTTTTTCTTTTTTGGGGGGGTGGGGTGGAGTCTCACTCTGTCGCCTAGGCTGAAGTGCAGTGGCACACTCATGGCCACCGCAGCCTCTACCTGCCGGGCTCAGGAGATCTTTTTGCCTTAGTCTTCCAAGTAGCTGGGACGACAGGTGCACGCCCCCAAGCTTCGCCAATTTTTTGATTTATTGTAGAGATGAGGTCTCTCCAAGTTGCCCCTGCTGGTCTCAAATTCCTGGGCTCAGGTAATCTCATTTCGGCCTCCCCAAGTGCTAGGATTACAGGTATGAGCTACCACGTCTGGCTCTAATGAGCAGTTTCTAAATTGTTTTTTTCCTCCAAACAAGGTAAACTGTATTTGATGTTTTTATTTATTTATTTATTTGTTTATTTTGAGTTGGAGTCTCACTCTGTCGCCAAGGCTGGAGTGCAGTGGCACGTTCACGGCCACCCCAGTCTCAATCTGCTAGGCTTAGGTGATGATCCTTCTGCCTCAGCCTTCCAAGTAGCTGAAACTATAGATGCGTGCTATCACGCCCGGCTAATTTTTGATTTATTGTAGAGACAAGGTCTCACCAAGTTGCCCGGGCTGGTCTTGAACCCATGGGCTCAGGCAATCCACTCACCTCTGCCTCCCAGAGTACTGGAATTACAGGCTGAGCCACTGAGCCCGGCCTGATGTTATTTTTAAAACATTAATCCAGAAATTCTAGTATTTAAACTCAGAGGTTGGGTGTGGTGGCTCACGCCTATAATCCCAGCACTTTGGGAGGTGGAGGCAAGAGGTTTGCCTGAGTCCAGGGATTCGAGCCAGCCTGGACAACTTGGCAAGACCTCGTCTCTACAAAAAAAAAAAATTAGCCACTTGGAAAGTTGAGGTGGAAGGATCACCTGAGCCCAGCAGATTGAGGCTGCAGTGGCCGTGAGCATGCCACTGTACTCCAGTCTGGGTGACAAAGTAAGATTCCTCGAAAAATAAAAAACTAACAAAAAACAACTCAAAGCCTGATCTTTGTCTTCTTTGCTTATTCAGCAGTCTGCTTTGCAATACTTCTAAATATATCATGGAAAGTGTTTCAGCTTAATAGCATTGGTAACATGAATCTACCCTGGCTTCTGACAAGTTTTAGTTTAGTATGAGTTTGATTTGATTCTTCTTGTAACTCTCTATTCTAAGATCAAGATTATTATCTTTTATATTTCAGCTTTTCTTAATATTCTATCTTAGGTCATATTTACATACATATTTTTTACTTTGACAGTTTTCCTCAGAGTAACTATTAATAATTTTACCTTAATAATAACTTCTTTAGGGATAATTAAAGTGCTCTGTTTTATCCCCCACCGTTCTTACTTGTGCAGTCTCTGCATGTTCCAGCATCTCTTCAAATTCCTGATACTCTTCATCATCTGGTTCAGCACCCGAGAGGCGGGCTGCTCTGGCCATGAAATATGGAGGCAGCTCTCCAATTGCTGTACCGATACCCTAAGTGAAAAACCAAAATACTTACAATGAGGTTCTGCTCTCAACACAGTGACACTTAACAGGTCAGACCTATATTTTTCTATATACCCCAAAGCATTCTGAGATGCAATGTATTGAAGTGCATATGCTGCATAATCAAAAGGGTAAGAGTTTGGATCCTGGTTCTAATTCTGACCTATCAGATGCCTGGCAACATGACATACATAAAACTAAAATAAGCCAGGAACAGTGTGGTGCATATCTGTAGTCATAGCTATGCTGAGGCAGGGAGATCACGTGAGCCCAGGAGCTTGAGGCCACCCTGGACAACATAGCAAGACCCTTGTCCATTAAAAAAAAAAAAGGCTAGGCACAATGGCTCACACTGGTAATTCCAGCACTTTGGGAGGGTGAGGTGGGAAGACTGCTTGAGTCTATGAGTTCGAGATCAGCCTAGGCAACACAGTGAGACCTTGCCTCTTCAAAAAATAAAAATCTGTCTGGGCACAGTGGTTCACACCTACAATCCCAGCACTTTGGGAGGCCAAGGTAAGAGGATTGCCTGAGCCCACGGGTTTGAGACCAGCCTGGGCAACTTGGCAAGACCTCGTCTCTACAGTAAATCAAAAAATTAGCCAGGCATGGTGGCACGTGCCTGTAGTTCCAGCTACTTAGAAGGCTAAGTCAGAAGGATCACCTGAGCCCAGCAGGTCAAGGCTGCAGCGGCTGTGAGTGTGCCACTGTACTCAAGTTTGGGTGACAGAGTGAGAGACTCCAATTCAAAAAGAAACAAAAACTTAACTGGGCCTGTAGTCCCAGCTACTCGGGAGGTTTGGGTGAGAGGATCACCTGAGCCCAGGAGGTGGAGGCTGTGGTGAGCTGTTACCACTCTAGTCTGGGCTACAGAGTGAGACTCTCACTCAAAAAACCCCAAAAACAGCAACAAAAACACACCAAACCAAAAAACATCTAAATACAATCCCTGGTGTATTATAGACACCAAGGTATTGTTAGTTCTATAGCATCTCTACTTAGTTATCTTTGTCAGTCCCCCTACCAGCTAATATCCAAATGATGATAATAAGAATTCACCAGTACATATTGTTAGACAAATATTTTCTAGGAAATTCCTGGTATTTTTCTTTTTTTTTTTTCTTTTTTGGGTCAGGATCCACTCTGTCACCCAGACTGAAGTGCAGTGGCATGATCATGATGATCATGGCTTATGGCAGCATTGACCTCCTGGGCTCAGGTGATCCTTCCACCTCAACCTTCTGAGTAGCTGGGACTACTGGCGCATGCCACCATGCCCAGCAGTTTTTGTTTTTAGAGCTGGGGGTTTCACCATGTTGCTCAGGCTGGTCTCAAACTCCTAGGCTCAAGCAGCCCTCCTGCCTTGGCCTCCTCAGGAAGCCGTGAGTCACCACACCTGGTTTGGATGTTCAATTAATTCCAATACAGGTTTTTGGTGTTGAGTTAAAACTTTTAACAAATTGTGGTCAGAAAGCCCCTTGAAAACTCAACATTAGGATGGATAAATTTTCGCTACAGGAAAAATATTTACTTCCTCACCTCATTAAATGACTCATGTTTCAGTCACTTGGTGGAATTTTGTTTTTGAAGAGAATTTTTTCCCCCAATCAACTTAGGACATAAGGATAAAAACAAGGTTTAATGAACCAGTAACTTGGTTTGGTCTTAAACAGCTTAAAAATAGAATAGTTAATAATGCAACAGGTACATAGTCTCTAGGGAAATTCTCAACTTTGAGCCATACACAGTGAACGAAAAAGCTTTGCTGAGTCACAGCAAATGAAAAAGCTTGACTGGTTCTCAAAAGCATTTCAGTTGCTCTGTATTATAGCTCTGCCTTCAAATGCCATGAAAAGAATTCCCAAGAGACCTTATCAAATTCAAACATTTTGCACTCAGTGTAGACCCAACACTCTCCAAGTGTAACTACATTATCCACACGTGAAATAAGACTTTTGAAAAAGAAAAGCTAAGTGCCAAAAGACCAGGCCTTTGTTTAGTTAAAAAAAACAGAGAAGGGAGGTAGGTGAGACATGAATGCGTGGATATAGGAATAAATCAAATATCATATATTGCTAAATAAGAAAAGTTATTGTTGGTCAACTTTGGAGGATGCTAGCGAACCAACTTATTTTAAAGTGCGTAAATAAAGAGAAAGAACCAATTATCTATTCTTTTCCTATATGCATTATCTCTCAGGGCAATTAAATTAGCGGTAAGGAAAACTTTCTGTTTATAAAAGTATTCCAGCTAATAACTAAAATAAAAACCAGTAAAATTGGAATACCACTATTTTATAAGCTCTAATAAAATAGTGGACTTTATATATATAATAATGGATCATCAATGGTGTTAACATCACACACAGACAACAAGGGTCCAGGCACAGTGGCTCATGCCTATAATCCCGGCACTTTGGGAGACCGAGGCAGGAAGACTGCTTGAGCCCAGGAGTTCAAGACCAGCCTGGGCAACACAGCAAGACCTCATCTCTACAAAAAAATCAAAAAATTAGCTGGGTGTAGGGGCACACGCCTGTAGTTCCAGCTACTGAGGAGGCTGAGGCAGAAGGATCCCCCGAGCCCACGAGGTTGAGGCAGCTGTGAGCCGTGATCATGCTCTCCAGCCTGTGTGACAGAGACCTCAACTCTGAAACCTTCGAACCTCTCAATCTATCAACTCATCGAAGACATGGAACAGAAGAACACCTTTCAATTACACCACTGAGGATACAATCAGTAAAATTCAGACTCTGGGAAACTCTTATTTGACAAAGCAGTTTTCTTCAACATAAGTTCAAAAAGAAAAACAAAGAAATAAACATAATCGGGAAAATTTGAACACTAACTCAATAATGGATTTTAAAAGATGACTGTAATTTCTTTTAAGTGTGGTAAGTGTTTTTAAGCCCCAAGACTGATATATTTACAGATGAAATGTGATATAATATCTGAGATCTGCTTCAAGGTAATTGAGAAGAGAGTGAGGAAAGGTAAAAGCTAAAACAATATTAACTCTGAGTTAATATTGGCTGAAGTGGGTGACAGTATATTAAATTCATTTTATAATTCCATGCACTTTTAGAATATTTTCCATAATAAAAAGTGGAAGGGGAAATAATTATAACATTTTATTCAACAACTGAACTTCTCTTGAGGTCAAATGTTCAGTAGTTCTCAAAGCAATCATATGATTCAAACTCATGACAAATTTCCTTAAAGTGAAAAGGAAGCAATATAATGGACTGAAATGAAATAAAGAGGTATATACTGTCTTATACGTAGCAGACTATATTTATTGTTAAATTTTTATTTAATTCTGCTCATGTTTTCTCATATTAGCAAGAAATAAGAATGGTGATTATGAGTCAGTATTCTATTATTATGCATAAATAAATAAAAGGGAATATAGTCAGTCATCCAGGCAGGTCTTCCAAAACAAATTATATCCAAGACACAGAAATTTATTTAGTCAGTTATCTCAAATTAGATACTGAAGTATCATAATTTCACAATTCTTATACAACTTTACAATCTATATAAAATTCAAATATACAATGTGTATAAAACTCAAAGTACTTTATATTTGTTTATAAACACTAGTTGTATAAAATATAAAGTTCTTTATATTTGTTTTATATACAAAATAAAATAAATATTGTGGAACACTAAAAACTGTCAGCCTAGGTTTAATTAAGGCAAACGAATGACTGGCTTCCTTACTGCAAAAGAAAGACAAGTGGTATTTAGTCAAGAAATAATTCAGAAGGCTCTCTTCAAAACCATCTACTACATACCTACATACCAATTTATTACCTGTAAGCCCCTGCGCTTCTTGAAGTGGAGAGGAGTTTAATATGCACAAAATATGCAAACTAAGTGATAAACATAGTATCTTCCCAGAGTGTTAATTTTATTCAAAGATTTTAGGGAGAAACATCCTGATTTTTTTTTGCTTTTAAAAAGTTTTGGCCAGGCGCAGTGGCTCATGCCTGTAATTCCAGCACTTTGGGAAGCTGATATGAGAGGACTGCCGAAACCTAGGGTTCGAGACCAGCCTGGGCAACTTGGTGAGACCTTGTCTCAACAGCAACAACAATAACAACAACAACAACAAAAATTAGCTGGGCGTGATAGCGCACGACTGTAATTGCAGCTACTTGGAAGGCTGAAGTGGAAGGATCGCCAGAGCCCAGCAGGTAGAGGCTGCGGTGGCCATGAGTGTGCACTCCAGCCTAGGTGACAGTGAGACTCCAACTCAAAAAAAAAAAGTTTTGGCCGGACGCAGGGCCTCATGTCTGTAACCCAAATACTTTGGGAGGCCAAGGTGGGAAGATTGTTGAGCCCAAGAGTTTGAGACCAGCCTGGGCAAAATAGCAAGACTATCTCTACAAAAAAATAAAAAAATGTAGCCAAGTGTGGTGGTGCATGACTACAAGTCCCAGCTACTCCGCAGGCTGAGGTGGAAGGATCACCTGAGTCCAGAAGGTCAAGACTGTAGTGAGCCCTAATTGTGCCACTGCACTTCAGCCTGGGCAACAGAGTGAGCCTCTAAAAAAAAGAAAGAAAGAAAGAAAGAAAAGTTTTACCATGTGAACACACAAGCAAATATACAGCACTGTGGTTTTACATCAGGAAGTATACGTTTAATGATGAAAACCTGGAGAGCAGAAACTTTTTTCTTTTTTTTTTTTTTTTTTGAGTTGGAGTCTCACTCCATCGTCCAGGCTGGAGTGCAGTGGCACACTCACGGCCACCCCAACATCGACCAGCTGGACTCCTGCAATCCTTCCGCCTCAACTTTCCAAGTAGCCAGAACTACAGAAGCACGCTACCACGTGTGCTAGCTACCACGTGATTTACTGTAGAGACGAGGTCTCACCAAGGTGCCCGGGCTGGTCTCAAACCCACTGGCTCAGTCAATCCACTCGCCTCGGCCTCCCAAAGTGCTGGGATTACAGGCTGAGCCACTGAGCCTGGCCAAGCAGAAACTTTTATACGTGCTGACTACTCAAAAATTATAAGACGTTTTATACTATCTGTGTCAATACTCTTAAAACACAAAGTCATTTTTCTACTAAATATTCCAAACACAAACATGAATCAGAGGTTAAATAAGCAGAGGTTTTGAGGGTAACCCTCACACTACTGAGAAATTCAGCGCTCTTACAGCAGTGTTTAAAAAACAACGTTTAAGCACCAATTCTGGTAATGTTAGCAGATTGTTTTGCAAGTAAAATTTGCTTTCAGTTTCTATTGAGATCAGTTTTCAAATGGTCCTACAAAGGAATACACTTCTGACATCATTACAACATGGATGAAAGTTGAAAACATTATGCTCAATGAAATAAACCAGATAGAAAATGACAAATAGTGTAATTTCCACTTATATGAGATATCTAGAATAGGCAAATTCACAGAAGCAGGAAGTAGAATAGAATATAGGTTACCACGGGTAGGAAGAAGAGGGAATGAGGAGTCATGGTTTAATGGCTTCTGTTTGAGATGACAAAAAAGTTCTGGAAATAGATATTAGCAATGGTTATACAACATTGTGAATGTACTTAATGCTACTGAATTGCACTTAAAATGGTTAAAATGGTAAACATTTTATGTCATGCATGTTTACAAGAACAGTAATAATACTATTACTAATAAAAACATTAACATAAACAAATGATCTTAAAAGGTGATGCTCTCTATCTGAAGGTTATCACATATGATCCTTTCTTCCTTACTCTGCTGCTACCCCCATTGTCATCCCCATCTCTCCTTTATTCCTTATTATCCTTAGATCTCAACTGGAATACTTATTTCTTTATAGAATCTTCCCTGAATCTCAAATGAGGACAAATTCTAGTGTTATGCAAGAGATTTCTCCTTCGTAGCAATTATCACAGTTTGTAGTTACATATACATTTTCCCATGATAACTATTCCCCCCACTAGCATGTAAAGCTCAATAAGGGTAGAGACTGTTAAGTTGTGCTCACCTTGAATCCTTAGTGCTTAGATGTTTACCTATTTTTGGAGTTCAAGAACAAAAAGAAAATTTGAGGAAGCTTGCACTGGTCAAATAGTCAAACTGTATAAGTTTAAAAAGATGTAAACTGTAAAAGGTACCTTACTGATCAAAAATATCAAACAGCCGGGCTTGGTGGCTCAGCTTGTAATCCCAGTACTTTGGGAGGCCAAGAGAAGTGGATTGCCTGAGCCCACTGGGCAACTTGAAGAGCTTTGTCTCTACAATAAATCAAAAATTAGCCAGGCATGGTAGGACGGCCCTGTAGTTCCGGCTACTTGGAAGGCTGAGGCGGAAGGATCGCCGGAGCCCAGCAGGTCGAGGCTGTGGTGGCCGGGAGCATGCCACTGCACTCCAGCCTGGGTGACAGAGTGAGACTCCAACTCAAAAAAAGAAATATGATCATATATATATATATATATATATATATATATATATATATATATATATATATATAAAACCAATCATTTTAAGTGCTCCAAAGACAAAATGTGAACAAACTGAAACTGAGGTTGAGATTCTTTATCTTATAAATGGAAGTACTATGTATGTTGATGATTTAACTCATTCAATGTATTATAATGATAGTGAAGTTTGTAAAAATATTGTAATTTTTCAAGTACAACTTAGACAAATATTTTAGACAAAATATCATTTTTTAGTCAAGCAAGACATTCCCCTGAAAAATACATATATGAATGTGGACATAGGCCGGGTTTGGTGGCTCAGCCTGTAATCCCACGCTTTGGGAGGCCGGGATGAGTGAATTGCCTGAGCCCGCAGGCTCGAGACCCGCCTGGGCAACTTGACGAGACCTCATCTCTACAATAAATCAAAATGAGCCGGCGTGGTAGCACGCGCCTGTAGTTCCAGCTACTTGGAAGGCTGAGGCGGAAGGATCGCCAGAGTCCAGCAGGTCGAGGCTGCGGTGCCAGCAGCGGCCATTGCACTCCAGTCTGGGCGACAGAGTGAGACTCCAACTCAAAAAAAATAAAAAAGTAGACACAAATGGATTAAAACTATGAAAGGGTAAACTAAGAATCACAGTCACCACATACTCTAAATCATGTATTCCCAGCCTCAGTACTATTGACTTTTTATGAGTTTGTGCCATTGTTGTGCAGTTCATAGGCATTAACTGCATTCACAGTGTTGTGCAACCGTCACTATTTCCAATATTTTTCATTACACAAATTCTGTACTCATTAAGCATTTACTTCTCATGTCTCATATCCTTTTCATATAAGTGAAGCCATACAATATTTCTCTTTCTGTGCTTGGCTTATTTCATGTTTTCAATGTTCATCCATATTGCAGCACTTATCAGAATGAACTTCATTCCTTGTTATAGCTGAATAACATCCCATTGTATGTATATACTACATTTTGTCTATCCATTCATCTGCTGAGGGACACTGAGTTGTTTCTACTTTTTCATTACTCTGAATAATGCTGCTAAACAGTGATGTACAAGTATCTTTTCAGATCCCTGTTTTAATTTTTTTTGGGTTATGTAGGAGTCAAATTAGTAGAGGTTCATATGGCAATTTAAGTACAGTTTTTTAAGGAACTATCAGTTCTTCACAGTAATCAAACCACTTTATGTTTCCACCATCAATTCATAAGGGTTCCGATTTCTCCATATCCTCACCAATGTTTATTTTTCTTTAAATTTTAAAAAAATAATAGCCATCCTAATGGCTATGAAGGGGTATCTCCTTGTGGCTTGGATTTGCATTTCCCTAATAACTAACAGTGTTGAGTATTGTTCCATGTGCTTATTGACCATTTGCATATCGTTGGAGAAATGTCTATTTAAGTAGTTGGCCTATAAGGTTGTTTGTCTTTGGTGTTGGGCTGTAGAAGTTCTATAAATATTGAGTATTAAACCTTATCAGATATATAATTTTTTTTTTTTTTTTTTTTGGCGTCAGAGTCTTACTCTGTCATCCAGTTGGAGTGCAGTGGCACACTCATGGCTATCACAGTCTCAATCTGCTGGGTTCAGGCAATCCTTCCGCCTCTAAGTAGCTGGAACCATAAGCATGCATTACCCACACCACATGCAAAAGTACAAAGCTGGATCCTTACCTTACACCATATATAATTTTTTTGACTTCTTTGTAAAATGAGTTCTTGTTGTCCAGGCTAGTCTCAAACCCCTGGGCTCAGGCAATCCTCTCACCTCCACATCCCAAATTGCTGGGATTATAGGTGTGAGCCACCGCGCCTGGGCAGATATATGATTAATAAACATTTTCTTCCATTTTGTAGGTTCTCTTTTTACTCTCTTGATAGTATCCTTTGAGGTACAGGAGGTTTTGTGACGTTCAATTCACCTGTTTTTTCTTTTGTTGTCTTATATATGTGATAAAAAGTCATGCATAAGAAAGTACTGCCAAATCCAACACGATGCAAAAGTGTCCCTATGTTTTCTTCTAAGAGTTTTATATTCTAATTTTAAGTTTAGGTCTTTGATGCATTTTGAGTTAATTCATATATATGGTGTAAGGTAGGGGTTCAGCTTTGTACTTTTGCATGTGGATATTCAGTTTTCCCAGCAGCATTTGTTGAAATGACTGTTCTTGTAAATGCAGAGAACAATAGGAATCTAACGTAACATGTGCTATATTTCTTAAGTGACAGTTCCACAAAAGGAAACAAGAGCAAATAAACATCTGACCAATTAATCAGTATTTATTGACATTCCTATACTATGTGCAAAACTTAATGCTGATTACTGTGATGGTAATACATTTAAGTAACGGTTTATTTTTTTAGGAACTCAAATATTATTTGGGGAAGAAAGCCACTATACCAGGCAAGTTAACTAATTTAAGGCATGTATTAGGCCAAGTCTAATAAGCACCACAGACAATATGAACTATGGGAACCTGGGAGAGGCAGTTATCATGGTCAGCTGGAATGGAAGTTTTCCTTTGTTGGCCTTAGGGCTAATCCAGTCATGTAAATAATTTTTGAAAGAATAAAAGTATATTATTAAGAAAAATAAAAAACCAAATTTAATACAGATTTCTTTTTCTAGCATGTTCCAAGTATCTTTTACTTTTCTAATAATGATTTTCATCAAAAGACGAATGCTGTTGAATTTCTAAAACATATACAACTAGTATAGTTTCCAGTGTTTCTCAAAAAGCAACAGGAAACATGACAATTTTTCCTGTATTTCATATTCAACAAATTCAATGTATGGTATTTCCTTTAAAAACCTTTTAAAGCAAAACATAATTGCTAACACTTAACTGTGTTTCAAAACTGTGCCTCTTCTACGAGTATGATATTCATGCTCATTTTAATGAATTAAGATTTTAAGTTGATCTGTTCCACAATCTTTAACTTCCTAAAAAATTGCTAGAGAAAAAAGTTATAGGAACATAACAAATCCAAATGATAAGCTAAAAAATAATTAAAATGGTAACAGAAGTCTTTATCAAATGAATTATTCCTCAATGATGTATATATCAATACATTTAGAAACATAGCACACACACAAAAAACACTGTATGGATTAAATTACATCTGCTGGCTTGAGGAGGTCAAGGTGGAAAGACTGCTTGAGTCCAGAAATTTTTTTTTTTTTTTTAGTTGGAGTCTCACTCTGTCGCCCAGACTGGAGTGCAGTGGCTCCTCCCGGCCACCACAGCCTCGACCTGCTGGGCTCCGGCGATCCTTCCACCTCAGCCTTCCCAGTAGCTGGAATTACAGGCATGCGCTACCACGCCTGGCTGATTTTTTGATTTATTGTAGAGATGAGGTCTCGCTGAATTGCCCAGGTGGGTCTCCAACCCGCGGGCTCAGGCAATCCACTCACCTCAGCCTCCCAAAGCGCGGGATTACAGGCTGAGCCACCAAGCCTGGCTAAGCCCAGAAATTTAAAACCAGTCAATATAGCAAGATCCTGTCTCTACAAAAAAAAAGTCGGGCCCACTGGCATGCATATGTAGTCCTAGCTTAGGAGGATGAGATGGGAGGGTCGTTTGAGCCCAGGAGGTAAAGGCTGCGATGAGCCATGATCTTACCATTGCACTCTAACTCGGTGTCAGAGCAAGACTCTGTCTAAGTAAATAAATAAATGCATCTACCACTGAACATGCTGTCCAAGGAAATTCATAAAATAAACCACAGAAAATATAAATGGTACAACTGAAAGGTCACCATATACAACCATATAGTCTAATACTAAAATGTCTGACCTTATTTTAACATTATAACAACTCAGAAAATGACATGAGTCCTCTAAGAATAAACACAATAATTTAAAGTAGGAGACATATAATATTTACCAATCTAATATATGCAACCACTCGCTAAGTGTTAATCAGGTATATACATACTGGAACAAACTTTACAAAGTAGTATACAGTTGATCCTTAACAACACAGGTTTGAACTGCATGAGTACAAGTTACACTGAGTGTGCCCCTTCTACTGCTTCCACCTCTTGCACCTCTGCCAACCCTGAGACAGCAAGACCAACCGCTTATTTTCTTCTCCTCCTCAACCTACTCAATGTGAAAATGGTGAAGATAAAGAACTTGATAATGATCCACTTCCACTTGATGAATAATAAATATATTTTTCTTCCTTATGATTAACATTTTCTTTTCTCTAGCTTACTTTAAGAATATAGTACATAATACATGTAACATATACAACATGTGCTAATTGACTATTTTATTAGTAAGGATTCTGTTCAACAGTAGGCTATTAGTAGTTATTGTAGTTCTACCATCCATTCCTTTTTCCTGCTGTTGTCTACTTGGCATCAGTTGCTTTGTGGTACAAATGGCTTCATGCCTTTCTTCTCAATGTCACTCACAAATAAGAGAAGCTCTAAAAGGTTTATTTTGCCTTGAAAGTCAGAAGCAGGTAACTTCATGAATCATTTACTGACCAGGGATGTTCGGATTCCATTTCAATAAAGTACAACATAGCATCAAGATGCTGAGGTTATTTTTAGACAGATATAAAAATGCACATCTTACCCACATGCAGGCTTCAATCCTAACTTTTGAGATGATACTCCACAAAGAAATGGATCCTTCAGTGCCCTCCTCATCTGGACAAATAATCTGATCAGGATAGGGTGGTTCAGGGAAATTAACTGAATTGCATTCATAAGCAGCTAATGTGACTGAGGCTATATGTGGACCCTATAAAACAAATACAAGAAATCTCTGATGAGAAATATTTAAGAAAAAGAAATTATCAATACACAAGTTTTTTTTAACAGCATATTAATTACTATATTTTACAAGAAAAAATCTTAGCTTTTAAAGAACAAAACTGTGTCTAAATAATTTCAATATGCAATTAGTAATTTGAGAAAATAATGATTCCCCAGAATCTCCTCCTGGTTAATTAAAAAAAAAATTCAGATTTATTGAGGTGTAATTTACACATAGTAAGAGTCACTAGTTTGAGGTGTACATGTCAGTGAGCTTTGACAAATATATTGAGCCACAACCAGCAAGATCTAGAACATTTCCATCACTGCAAAAAAGATTCCTTGTACTCCTTTGTAGGAACTATTGTACTCCTTTGTACTCCTTTGTAGTCAATCTTCCTCTCCCCAGTTCTAGCCATGGCAACCATTGATCTGATTTCTGGCTTGATTTTTATATTATTTATCCATAGTTCTCATTTGTCAGAATGTTATCCCCCGTAATAAAAACTGGCTCTTTTAGGCACAATTTGAAAATACTACTTTATGTCTTTACTTAAACGCAGTTGGCAAAGTAACTACTTTGTTTAGCCTTTTTCAGTGAGATCCTAAAGCAAAAAACAATTATGAAACCAGTATCAGTAAGTTTTTCTTTTTAAGAGACAGGGTTTTTTCTGTCACTCAGGCTGAAGTGCGGTGGTGTGACCACACCTCACTGTAGCCTCGAACTCCTGGGGTCAAGCAATCCTTTTGCCTCAGTCTCCCAAGTAGGTGGGACTACAGGCATGCGCACACTGCCACGCCTGGGTAGTTTCTGAAAAATTTTTCTAGAGATAGGGTCTTGCTATGTTGTTCAGGCTGGTCTCCAATGCATAGCTTCAAGCAAGGCTCATCTTCCCAAAGTGCTAGGACTACAGGTATAGAGTTTTTCTTTTCAAGTAAAATTTTTCTAGAGAAATTGCTATGCTGCTTTGTTCATTTATTCTGAAATATTAAAAATTAACAATAATCATATAGATTAAAATGTATTAATATTTGGAAGTGTGATAGTCTTAAAAATAGTTCCTACATGCACAAGATGAGGTAATAGTGAACTAGGAGCTGGTTGAAACATAAATTCCTGGGACCCTCAAACATAGATTGATAGATGCCTTCTAGCAAATAGTATTAGCCATCAGCTGTTATGAAGAAAAATACTTTGCAGAATAAAATTACACACACACAGACTGTTATTAACCATACAGTGAGAATATTTCTCAATCTGAAGGTTTTTATTAAAATTTCTCCAATGATTTTTCATAAATGAGTCAGACTCAAAGTAAAGTAAGTGGTCTCTGTGTATAAGAGTCTTTTAAGATTGCACGATGAAAGAATTTGTGGTTCAAAGACAAAGTATATAAAATGTAGTGACAAAAATAAAACATTAAAGAAATCCTGCTCACTATAAAGATAACAAAATGTTCTGAGTCATGTTAATATAAAAAAGAGAGTTGCGCATAAGTCTAAGTTACATTTGTTACTAAATACAATACGCATTTTCTGATAAAATAATATCTAATAAATGAAGTTCTATACTTAACACTGAATTAATTATTAGTGGGTTTTTTTTCTGGACCAAAAAAAACCTGTGAAATTTTAGTTTTTGTTCCCCATTTTCTTGGGTTTTAATTCTTGGAAATGCTATAAATATTAATATTTGAGTTTTAAAGTAATTACAGAACATTTTTAAAAGAATGCTTTTGATTATTCAGGTTTTTGAAAAGTTATGACTAACCATGAAATCTATAACTGCTTCTTTCTTTAAATACTATATGCATAAAAGAGATTTCACAGCTGGGGAAGGGAGAAAGATTATTTTGTGATCCTATAAAAAACCCTGAGCTTAAAGAATAATTACATAATTAGTGAAACAATTCTCCCCATAAAGTTACAGCTATTAGGTACAATTTTAAAAAATACCCATAACTTCCACTTTTACTGTTAGAAAACACAAAAGAGACAAATGAATGACAGTAAGAAAAAGGAAGAAAATTTAAGACTTGTCCTCTTTGGCTACAGGTACAGTCTATAGCCGAATTATAGAAATGATTTTTAGGGCAACCCCCATGGGTCTCCTCCCACTGTGGAAGTTTTTCTGACCTCTCAATAAATCCTCTTTTCTAAAAAAAAAAAAGAAATGAATTTTAAGTGAACAAAAATGGAACTGTCCAGCATGTGAAAATAACAAGATTTCTTGGATATATAGGAAAGGAAAAAACTACATCTGCATTCCAAAAATAAAGATTTAAAAATATACCCCAGCCGGGCTCGGTGGCTCTGCCTGTAATCCTGTGCCTTTGGGAAGCTGAGGTGAGTGGATTGCCTGAGCCCGCGGGTTCGAGACCCATCTGGGCAGCGAGACCTCATCTCTACAATAAATCAAAAAATCAGCCGGGCATGGTAGTGCATGCCTGTAATTCCAGCTACTGGGAAGGCTGAGGCGGAAGGATCGCCGGAGCCCAGCAGGCCGAGGCTGCGGTGGCCGGGAGCGGCCACTGCACTCCAGTCTGGGTGATCAAGTGAGACTCCAACTCAAAAAAAAAAAAAAAAAAACCCAACAAATTAAATACATTATCCAATAAAATAGTTCATCATAGTTTTAATTCTTAGTAATTTTAAAAAGAAAAATTTTCAACAATCTGATTTTAGAACTTTTTCTCAAGCCTCTGATTTGACAATTCTTTCTTCTAAAGAAGTCTGTTCATTCACTCAACTAAAATGATATACATTTTCCATAACCACACTAATAAGTCATGATTACTCAGCCTTAGCGGCAGATGTGGTGGTTCCCTGACAAAATAAACACTAACAACTCAACTTCTTGTCCTTTGTTCACTCTCAAGAGCCTGTTTAGCCCATACCTTAACATTTTAGCTTAAACTATATTAACTGATAAGAAACCTCACAAGTTCCTTTCAACATTATACCTTAATGGTTCCTAAATATAACCAATTTGAATGGAATAAATATATGTTTATATGAAAAATTCAAACAAAAAACTGAAAACAAATAATTCTGCTTGAAACCATTTTAAAAGTTATACAAATATCAAACTACTTTTTAGTTTTTTAAGTTTATTTTCTAAAAAGTACAAGTCCACCTCTGGGAAAGTATCTAGTTCTTGGGGTTGGGGAGAGGACTGTGCCCGGCTCAAAAAAAAAAAGTCCTTTTACAATGTAGCAAATACAAAAGAGTCACATTTTAACCAGACTAAACAAAGAAACAAGGAGGTTAAAGACACAAACAGCAATAGTATCAATAGAAAAGGCAAACCAGATAGAAACATCTCAAACTATAACACTTATGCAAGTACTGAGCTGCAGGTTCCAACTCTCATGGCCCATGGCTGGAACTTCCCTGCCTCAGGACACAATGAAATAACTAATACCAGACTTTCACTCCTACAGTAACAACTAGAAGACTGGATAAAATACAGGGAACAATTCTTTCTAGACACTGTATGATAGGCAGTAATGGGCTTTTGATTAGAGAAGGAATACGAATTAGGAAACCATACGACGCCAGCTTCTTGTCTGCAGTCATATTCTATGTCTGCAAAGAATTTTGTGGTCCAAAGAGGAAGAACCTAAGCAAAGCATGGTGTTCCTGCTGAGTTGAGGAGATGAGGGTTCAGGGAGACTGAGGCAGTTGGAACTTGTGGGGCAGGAATCAAGAGGGAGCTACACAAAGAGAAACAACTCTAGAAATCTGCATAGGGGTCCTCTTGAGACTCTGGTTTATAAAGCTGCATTGCATGCTAAGGTGAGACTCTATGAGGAGAGGCAAAGAACTACTAGTAGGAAAAGAACAATTTCCTGGGATCTGTAAACCAAACAATCCCAGAGTTTACATAGGACTGGTAAATATTCGCAATCACCCAGCTAGAGTAGAGAGGGCTCAGCAGGCAACCTAGATAGTTCATGTCTTAGCAGTGGAATTAAACTAGCTCTAGCGTCAAAGCTACTCTAGATTGATCTCAGCAGTTCACAAAACAAGTCTTTAAAAGATAAAGCTGATCCACAGGTAACTTAACTAGCCACCAAACAAACAAAAAAATTCAATGCTTTATAGGGGAAGACAACAAAATCCACATGATCAACAATTTAACACACATTCAGCATTCAATAAAAAAATTATTAGACATGTGAAGCAGAAAATATGGCCCATATCCAGAAGAAATATTAGTCAATAGGAACAAACTCAGATTTGATTAAAAAATACACATCCACAGACTTAAGAAACGAAATAAACCCCAGTCAGGATCAACACACACTAAAAATAAAACATGTAATCAAACTGCTGAAAATCAACATAATCACATCATAATGAAATTGCTGTAACTCAATGATAAGAAGAAAAATCTTATAAACAATCAGAAGGTATAAAAATAACACTATGTACAGGAAAAACAGACAAGACTTTTCATCAGAAATAATGCAAAACAATAGACAACAGAATTAAAGTGCTAAAGAAAAAAATATTAATCTAGAACTCAGGATAAATATATTTAAAAATAAAATTTAAAAAGTTTAGGCAAACAAAAGTCAAAAGACAGCTGGACGCAGTGGGTCAAGTCATAATCCCAGCACTTTGGAAGGCCCAGGTGAGAGGACTGCCTGAGACCAGGGGTTCAAGACCAGCCTGGGCAACTTGGTGAGACCTCATCTCCACAACAAATAAAAAAAATTAGCCAGCCACGGTGGGTCATGCTTGTAGTTACAGCTACTTGGAAGGCTGAGGCGTAAGGATCACCTGAGCCCAGCAGATAGAGACTGTGGTGGCCATGAGCGTGCCACTGTACTCTAGCCTGGACAATACAGTGAGACTCCAACTCAAAAAAAAAAAAAAAATTTACAAATAATAGATTAAAAAATGTTATATTAATATTAAACAAAGCAGATTTCAGGACAGAGAATATTACCAGAAATTAATAGAAATATTTCATAATGATAAAAGGGCTAAAACTCAGGAAGTTAGAACAATTCTAAATGTATATACACCAGAGTGCCAAAATACATTAAAATAAAAAACCAGAGTGTCAAAATACATTAAAACAAACAAACAAACAACTAACAGAACTGAACAGAGAAATAAATAGATTCCTGACTATAATGGAACATTTCTTTCTTCCTTTCTTTATTTTTTGAGTCAGAGTCTCACTCTGTTGCCCAGGCTGGAGCGCAGTGGCAGCATCACAGCTCACTGTAGCCTCAACCTTCTGGGTTCAGGCAATCCTTCCATCTCACCCTTCTGAGTAGCTGGGACTACCGATGTGCACCACTACCAATGGCTAATTTTATTGATTTTTTTTTGGTTCAGACAAGGTCTCATTATGTTGCCCAGTTGGTCTTGAACTCCTGAGCTCAAGCAATCATTCCACCTTGGCCTCCCAAAGTGCTGGGATTACAGGCATGAGCAACCATGCTGCCCAGCTTATAACTGAAAATTTCAACACCCATTTCTCCTATTAATTGATAGAATGTGGCAAGGTAAAGATCAGTACAAGGGCCGGGTTCGGTGGCTTAGCCTGTAATCCGCGCCTTTGGGAGGCTGAGGTGAGTGGATTGTCTGAGCCCGCGGGTTCGAGACCTGCCTGGACAGCAAGACCTCATCTCTACAATAAATCAAAAAATCAGCTGGGCGTGACAGTACACGCCTGTAATTCCAGCTACTCGGAAGGCTGAGGCGGAAGGATTGCCGGAGTCCAGCAGGTCGAGGCTGCGGTGGCCGGGAGCGGCCACTGCACTCCAGTCTGGGTGACCGAGTGAGACTCCAACTAAAAAAAAAAAAAAAAAAAAAAGATCAGTACAAGGAGTACTTCTTAAGGAAAAATGGCAAATAAAGGTCATTTTACTTTTCGGAAACTCAGTATATTCTTCCTAAGTGAAGTCAAATCAACAAGATAGCTCAGCTATGACATATCGGACATCTGGATTTGCTTCATTTCAAAGTCCTGTATATTTATTCTCATAAGGTATATTACATTATATTTTCCAAAGTTTGATAATGGAATAGTTTTGCTTTGTCCAGGATAAAAGATATAGTGCTTTGCCAGGCAAGACTATGTCTGGGTGAGAGTAAACCATAGTTAGATCAAAGGGGAAGATTTCTAATAAGAGCAGATGTGGGTATTTGTCTCTGGAAAAAGATATTTTAACTATTTAAAACATTTTTTTTAGATAAATTTCCACAATTTATAGTCTTCCAAGAATAGTGTAAAACATTAAGTTTTAGTGATTAAAAAATTAACTGAGATAATTCTGTGCAATTTTTATTTTTGCCTCAGAAATAGTAATATACTATTATTCTAATTAAGAGAAACTTAGAATTTAAAAAATTGACATAGAGAAGTAAATTTATCATTCCCAAAGTTATACCAAAAAGAAAAAAAAATCCTAATCTGGTAGTGAAAAGAAGTTTTAAGTAGTGTCCTGAAATAATGAAGTATCTATGTAAACCCAGAGAAAGAAGTCAAGTGGCCACAAAACAAATTAGGGTTTAAAACAAACAAACACACAAAAACAAATTGGAGTTTTTGGGGGGGGGGGGTAAATATAGTCATATTTTAATCAGTGAAAAAGTAGTATTAGTAAATTAATAAACTAGTATGTGCAGTGCTGCTTCATTTTAAAATCATTTTCTGGATTTTGAACTTGTCAAGTCCTTTGAATTTATACTACAGCAGTTAATGATTTATTATAACTGTACCTTCCTCACATATTTTATAACATTTACAGTTTGAAAAGGTTATACTTAGGCCTATATTTCATCAGGAAATACGGTTTACAGTCCATGAGACCAGAGAGTTTGAAATACTGTTGGATTTATGTAGGGCCCTTTTTTTTTTTCACAGAGACATCTTTTAAAAACTAGAAAGATGGTCATTTAGTTAATTATGAGCCTAATTTAGCCAATATCAACCAAGATGAGGAATATGATGTCATATTAAGAGTGTATAGAATGAGCTGGGCTTGGTGGCTCAGCCTGTAATCCCGCGCCTTTGGGAGGCTGAGGTGAGTGGATTGCCTGAGTCCGCGGGTTCAAGACCTGCCTGGGCAACTTGGTGAGACCTCATCTCTACAATAAATCAAAAATCAGCCGGGCATGGTAGTGCGTGCCTGTAGTTCCAGCTACTCGGAAGGCTGAGGCGGAAGGATCGCCGGAGCTCGGCGGTCTGGGTGACAGAGTGAGACTCCAGTCTGGGCGACAGAGTGAGACTCCAACTCAAAACAAAAAACAAAACAACAAAAAAAACAAGAGTATAGAATGTGTGCGTGTGTACATGAGTTATTCGTAAGGAAGAAGAGCAGACGACAGACATTCTTCTATCCTAGACGGCTACCTCAGAACTGATAAAACATTCCTAAAGACGGGAGTTGTTTGCACAACATCTGTAATGTCAATTCATAGCCTAATCCATCATCTATACACAGAAGTAAAGTGAGATCCCAACGGCAAAATTTCCAATTAGTTTTGTCTGGAAAGTTTAGGGCAAAGGTAATAAAATCAAGAATCCTGTGCTGATTCACTGGGAAAACATTTGTTTGCCACACTCCTTCACTAAGGAACAAAAGCAGTCAGTGGTTAGTCTGGAATGTGATTCATTAGGAATATCTGGGTGATAAATAAACAAAAGAAGATGACAAATGGTTGTCTGTATGACTTGCAAAACCTTTGTTTTCTTTTAGGGAACTTTAGAAACCCTTTTGAAAACACAGGAATTCTTCTCCTCAACATATTTTAAATCATTGCTTTTCTCATTAGACTCAAAAAACAACTTATCTAAGGTTATGGTCTAGAGCAAGTAATTCTAGAAGGCTAGGGTGTAAAACTATTGAAGTTTAACTAGTGTTTATATTCTTTTTGTGAAGAAGGTCCCAAATTATGCCACTAATACCTCTTTATAACATGCAGTACGGTATGTCAAACAGCAGTAACCTGGGCATTAGTTAATGTGAGTTTCAGTTTTCTAAATCTGTTGGTAATTTACTAGATGTAATCTGACGTCTATCTCATCTTTATTTAACAAAAAGTTTAGTAATAGTATACTAATGCCTGTGTTACCCACGTACATGGTGAGAATAGGAGATGATATTGTAAAATGCCAAGTACAAAATTACTAGCCAAAATAAAAGAAGTACAATTCTATAGTGTTAGCTTATGCTCCAGGTAATGTTACTGCCTTTGAAGCCATTTTTATTATATTGAATTAATCCATATGGAAAGGTGTGTTTCACCTTTGTTCTCTAAACCTAAACAAATTTTGATCATAATGACTTAAGTCATTAAGTGTTCAGGAGAAATGGACTACATATTTATGGAGAAAGCTATAAAAAAGTTACTATAAATTGTTTAAAAATTTAGACCCAGCAGAAAAAGATTTAAGCTCAATTGAATCTTCCTGGCTTTCATTTAAGTATACATTAATAAACAGTGACTTAAGGGCAGGAAGTTACCCAGTCTATGCATACCCCTTTTGCTTGGCGAAAACCCAGCACTATGTCCCGGAGACCTTGGCTTCCTCTTTTGATGTGGTGATGCTCATAAGAGTTAATACATGAGTCATTCCTTGGAAAAAGACAGGGAGAAGAGCATTCATGCTCCCATCAAACAAAAGGCAAACAGACATTTTCTAAGAAGGGCCTGCCTGTTGGTCTTCCTGAAAAAGCTCTGAGTCACAGCATGCATACAGCCATACTTATTATACCATAGAGAGCAATATCAAGTCTTACCAGAACCTTAACTTTTGGTAATTTCTCCCTTTTTTGTCTTAGAAAAGGAATAGACAGGTGAGCAATGAGGACATATTCAGAAGTCAAGCAGAACTGATAGTGAAGAAACTGATGAACAATTATTTAAAAAGAATTATCTCACCTCACGGCTTAACCACTTCTAAAATATTTTACTTGCTAAAATGATTTCATTATTTCATTTCAATCTATATCCATGCAAGTGATATTTACTTTCAGCAATAGCCAAGAGTCAAAAAGTATTAGATATATCTATAACTAAGGAAGAAATTCCTTTAAAACAACACAGAATACCATAAAGCACTTATTCATTAATGGAAACAGGGTGTCATATACAGAGGTGTTCATAAATATGAGAAAGCAAGAGAAATGTTAGGTTTTTAAAATGTACAATTTTCACCACATATTTTAGTGATGAAATAATCCTATACATCAAAGTAGAAACAGGCCTCTATATTTTAGGTGAAAATACCCCACAACTAACTTTCTTTGTATTTAATTTATAACAAAGAATCAAGTATTTTTTTCTATAAAAGTGGCCATATTAAACACATAGCTCATAACTATCATTCAAAAGATAACACCTTAATGTTATACCGTCTAATAAAACTTGATCTAGACTAAAGTAACTAAAGAGTTCCCTACTTCCTAAAAACTAAAGAGTTTTCTACTTCCAAACTGCTTTGAGAAAGGACAACTCTAATACTTAAAACATGTAAAAATCAGCTGGGCATGGTGGCTCACGCCTGTAATCCCAGCACTTTGGGAGATGGAGGCAAGAGGATTGCCTGAGTTCAAGAGTTTGAGACACGTCTGGGAAACTTGGTGACACCTCATCTCTACAATTAGAAAAAGTAAAATAGAAAAAAAATTTGCTGGGGATGGTTGGAGCATGCCTATAGTTCCAGCTACTTAAAAGGCTGAGGGAGATCTCCTGAGCCAGCAGGTAGAGGCTGTGGTGGCTGTGAGCTTGCCACTGCACTCCAGCTTGGGCAACAAAGTGAGACTCCTACTCAAAAATTAAAATTAAAATTAAAAAATGCAAAAATCTCATGTTAATCCTCAAATGTGAGAAAATCCAATATTTAAGATATATGGCAAGAGAATAACCGTAAAATATATTCAGCCTTCTACTCATAGCTAAATATTTGGGTGCCTTTTACAATCATAAAATGATTGTTGATAGTTTTCTTCTCTTTACAGTTTTTTGTCTAGACACTGGGCTTATTTGAAAGGGACATAGGGTTTTGTTAAGGCTTTCTCCAGGAAACTGCCCCACCTAGTGTCAAAAGCTGTACAAATAGAACATTATATAGGACTAAATTGTAGCTAATGGAATCATTCACTCTCTTTGTTATTGTTAAATTGAACTGACTTTACAAATCATATGTGTCATATACAGCTTACAAACAGCTCTTTAATCATCTTCTTGTCTTGAAGCCTGACGAATCATAATGCACATACACATAAGCAGCTTGTCCAAGATACATTTCTTATTATGAAGTACCAAAGTTCCTGTTCTTGTTAACTGGGTTATTTACAGAATTATGAATCATCTTTCTCTGTTAATGGAAGATAATTACAAGGCAGCTACTGAAATAACTCCATCACTTCTCCCAATTCTTTATAACATCTAGGTTTTAAAAAAATAATAAATTGTATCGGGCCAGGAATGGTGGCTCATGTCTTCGATCCCAGCACTTTGGGAGGCCAAAGGAGAGAGAATTGCTTGAGCCCAGGAGTTCAAGACAGCCTGAGTAACATAGTGAGACTTCATCCCTACAAAAAATTTTAAAAATTAGCTGGGTATCGTGGCATTTCTTCTTAGTCCCAGCTATTCAAGAGGCTGAGGTGGAAGGATGGCTTGAGCCCAGCAAGTTGAGGCTGTGGTAAGCCAATTGTGCCACTGCACTCCAGCCTGGGTGACAGAATGAGACACTGACCCCCTCCGCACTCAAAAAGAAGTTGTACTGTGTATATTTGAGGTTTACAATATGGTGTTATAGGTTACATATAGATAGCAAAATGTTTACTTCAGTGAAACAAATATAGCTATCATCCCACAGTTACTTTTTATTTGACAAGAACAGCTAAAATGTACTTATTTAACAAAAATTCCTAATCCCAAACAATTTTATAACTATAGTATTCATGTTTTACCTTATATCTCTAGACTTGTTCATCCTATATCTAACATCTAAACTTAATCCATGGCCTAGTGTGGCAGCTTATGATCCTCCCATCACTTTGGGAAGCTGAGGTGGGAAGATCATTTGAGCCCAATTTGAGCCCAGAAGTGTGAGACCAGCCCGAGCAACATAGCAAGACCCCATGACTAATAAATAAATAAATACACACACACACACACACACACACAAATCCATAAGTTATTTCTTCTCAAAATGGTTGCAATGCTATAAAAACTGCTATTTAAAAGTACCTGAACATATCAATGGTTACATAAAATTAGAACAAAATATTGCTATCATCAGGCACTTAGAAGAAATTCTGCTTTTCTCTTCATGAAAAGTTGTTTCTTTTCCCCTTAATGGTTTTCTTTATAACTCAAGCATATGCACTACTATATTCTCTTTCAAAGTACCATAGTATTTCTTGGCCAGGAAGAAAGAAATGATATTACTTATTTGGCAAATGGATAAATCAAACGCACAAAGTATCATATAAAAATCCTTAGAGCCGGGCTCAGTGGCTCAGCCTGTAATCCCGTGCCTTGGGAGGCTGAGGTGAGTAGATTGCCTGAGCCCGCAGGTTTGAGACCCGCCTGGGCAACTTGGCGAGACCTCATCTCTATAATAAATAAAAAATTAGCCAGGTGTGGTAGCGTGTGCATGTAGTTCCAGCTACTTGGAAGGCTGAGGCGGAAGGATCGCCGGATCCCAGCAGGTTGAGGCTGCGGTGGCCGGGAGCGGCCACTGCACTCCAGTTTGGGTGACAGAGTGAGACTCCAACTCAAAAAAAAAAAAAAAGAAAAAAAATCCTTAGAAGATAGCTAGCTCAATATGCTGCTTCTGGTGTACTATCGTCACTCAATGAGTTAGAGGAGGGGTTAACAAACTACAAAATGCAGGTCGGATTCAGCCGGCTGTCTATTTTTGTGAAAAAAGTTTTATAGGAAAGAGTCACATTCATTCATTTATGTATTGTGTGTGTCCGTGGCTACTTTCTTACTACAATGACAGATATGAGTAGTTGCACAGGGACTGTGTAGCCTATATTTGGCTCTTTCTTAAAAAAAAAAAGTGCACTCTAGCCCTGGGTTAGACCATTATTAAGATAGAAATTTTGTTTCCTGGGTCCTTTTCCTTTTTTCTCCGCTACACTCTCCCTGTCCTGTCACTCCTCCTGCCCCGCTAAGGCATTTAAAACAGCAACAACAAAAAAGGAAGAACTTTTGACTCATCCAAACAGGTTGCATAGAGATGCACCAGAGGTCAACAGCAACTATGCTCTCTTTGTACAAACATTAACTTGTTTTCACTCTGAGTATAATTTCATTATTTAGAGAGTAAATAATAATTCTTGGATTACTCATGTACCGGTTCTTTGAAAAGGAAATCTGTATGCTTACTAAGACTAAAATAAAACTGCCAATGGATTTCTGGGAATTAATAACCAAGAGAAGAG
The DNA here is from genome assembly GCA_027257055.1 of Cephalopachus bancanus. NCBI lineage: Eukaryota > Metazoa > Chordata > Mammalia > Primates > Tarsiidae > Cephalopachus > Cephalopachus bancanus. The sequence goes on from JAPVLO010000226.1 coordinate 2,369,460, forward strand.
AGCTTAGAAGGTGCTATTTTGGAAAAATTCTGCCAGCCACAGAAGCTTTAATCTACCTAATCTACATATAAACACAAGTAAAGTAAAAGAATGAAATTTGTAACTTGTACTACTTGCCAGGCAAAATTTGTTCAAGGTAGATATCAAAAATATGCCTGCCTAAGAGCTAAAAACAAGAAATGCAGTTTATAAATGTTAATAATTTTTTTTTTAAGTTAGAGCCTTATTCTGCTGCACTGGCTAGAGTGCAGTGACACACTCATGGTCGCCACAGCCTCGACCTGCTGGGCTCAGGTAATCCTTCAGCCTCAGCTTTCCAAGTAGCTGGAACTACAGGCATGTGCACCACGCTCAATTAATTTTTTGGTTTATTGTAGAGACAAGGTCTTGCCAAGTTGCCCAGGCTGGTCTCAAACCCCTGGGTTCAGGTAATTCTCTCACCTCCGCCTCCCAAAGTGCTAGGATTATAGGTATGAGCCACCTACTTGGCAATGCTAATAATTTCTAATCTTTAATCTAATCTTTACTTAATAAAGATTCTTTCACTACCTCAAAACATAATATACCTTACTATAAGGATAAACTAGAGATAATAAGCCATATTGGTATATACTGAATAAAATGATTTAAAATTCACATTTAAAATCATTTGTCATGCCTGTTGATGGTCTAAATTTACGTAAACTGAATGCAAAAAGTATGATAAAATGCTTACATAGTGGGAAGCAGATGTAGTTTTATTAGTTGGAGAGATAAAAAGATGATGTACTGATGATATTCAATATAAAACTAATAGTACCTATGGTAGATATACTCAGATGTACTTAGGGAAGAATGTCTACAGAATGCTAAAACAAAAGAGTACATTCATTCATTCATTTATTTATTTATTTATTTATTTATTTATTTATTTATTTATTTATTTATTGAGTTGGAGTCTCACTCTGTCACCCAGACTGAAGTGCAGTGGCTGCACCCGGCCACCGCAGCCTTGACCTGCTGGGCTCTGGCGATCCTTCCGCCTCAGCCTTCCAAGTAGCTTCCAGGCGCGTGCTACCACACCCGGCTCATTTTGATTTATTGTAGAGATAAGGTCTCACCAAGTTGCCCAGGCGGGTCTCAAACCCATGGGCTCAGGCAATCCACTCACCTTGGACTCTCAAAGGCACGGGATTATAGGCTGAGCCACCGAGCCTGGCAAGAGTACATTTATTAAAGCAGAAGATATTTGATCTTTTAAACTAAGAAAAGGTTACATATATTAGTTCATTTCTCATCAACTATCACAAATAAGACTCAGATGTTAGGAACAGATTGTTTTGTCAATAAAAGAAGTCCAATTAATCTGTCTACCCCTTCACCCACAGGTTTTTTCAAAGATTTTTATTTTACATTAATTTATTCATCACATTTATTGAGTACCTACTGTGCACCAGACTCTGTTCTAGACACTTGAAATTTTATATATATATATGTATGTATGTATTTTTTTTTTTTGATTTCAAGTCTCACTCCGCCACCCAGGTTGGAGAGCAGTGGCATGCTCATGGTCACTGCAGCTTCGACCTGCTGGGCTCAGGTGATCCTTCTGTCTCAGCCTTCCAAGTGGCTGGAACTACAGGCTCACACCACCATGCCTGGCTACTTTTTTTGATTTATTGTAGAGATGAGTTGTCCAGGCTGGTCCAGGCAGGTCTCGAACCTGTGGGCTCAGGCAATCCTCTCACCTTGGCCTCCCAAAGTGCTGGGATTGTAGGTGTGAGCCACCACACCTGGCCTAAATACAATATTAAGTAGAAAAAAATTCTGGTCGTCAAAGAGCTAATGTTTTAGAAATGAAGCTCAAATTTTAACAGTTTCATTTCAGCTACTTGCACTCCCTATACACTAATCCCTCATATTGGAAACTCTTCCTGTTGCCGCTGCTTTAGGTCAAGCAGTTGTTACCTTTCACTTGGACTACTACCTTCTAACTGGACTACTCACTGTCAGTCTCTTCTCCACCAAATCTAACTTTGAAGTGATGCTAGAGTGACGTTCCTAAAGTACATATGTTAATGCTTGCTTCAATAAGAGTTTGTGACATATAAAATCCAAACTCCTGATTTTCTTTTTTCTTTCTTTTTGTGAGTTGGAGTCTCACTCTGTCACCCAGACTGTAGTGCAGCGGCCACTCACGGCCACCGCAGCCTTGACCTGCTGGGCTTCAGCGATCCTTCCGCCTCAGCCTTCTGAGTAGCCGGAATTACAGGCACGCGCTACCACGCCTGGCTGAGTTTTTGATTTATTGTAGAGATGAGGTCTCGCTGCCCAGGTGGGTCTCGAACCCGCGGGCTCAGGCAATCCACTCACCTCAGCCTCCCAAAGGCGCGGGATTACAGGCTGAGCCACCGAGCCCGGCTCTAAGTCTGATTTTCAAGACACCCTATAGTTTGGAACCAACCTGGTTTTCTCAACATGGGTCTTCTTTCCATTTGCAAGAGAGTGAGAAACTCTGTGTACGTTGTCCTGCTCTCATCTGCACGAACTGCCTTTCTCTCAAATTAATTTAATGAACTTTTCTTAATTTTTCCTCAAGCAAATTTTTAGGGGTTCCATAGTTTATGATAGTACTTATTACAATGTCTTGTAATATAATTAGTTATTTAACATATATCCTCTGCTTTATATGTGTAATTCCTTTTGTAATTCACATACTTAAGACTGTTTTGTATAGAATAAATACTCAAGATTTTTTAAGTGAGCCAAAATGAATTACTATAGTGATAATTTTATAAAAGAACTAAATTTTTTGAGACTATGTGAGACAGCCCATTTATTCTCAGTGCAAGTTTGAAAAGGGACTCAGAAAAATGAATGGTATTTAAATATAACATTAGGCCCGGTGTGGTAGTTCATGCCTATAATCCCGGCACTTTGGGAGGCTGAGGTGATAGGACTGCCTGAGCCCATGGGTTCAAGACCAGCCTGGACAACATGGTGAGGTCTCATCTCTATGATAAATCAAAAAATTAGCCAGGCAAGGTGGCACATGCCTGTAGTTCCAGATACTTGGAAGGCTGAGGTGGAAGGATCGCCTGAGCCTAGCAGGTCAAGGTTGTGGTAGCCGTGAGTGTGCCACTGCACTCCAGTCTGGGCAACAAAGTGAGACTCTAACTCAAACAAACAAACAAACAGATAGATAAACAAACAAACAAACAAAACATTTCTGATTTTTTTTTTGAGTCAAAGTCTCACTCTGTTGCCCAGGCTGGAGTGCAGTGGCACGCTCATGGCCACCGCAGCCTCGATTTGCTGGGCTCAGGCAATCCTTCTACCTCAGCCTTCTAAGTAGTTTGAACTACAGGAGCACGCCACCACACCTGGCTAATTTTTTGATTTATTGTAGAGACGAGGTCTTGCCACGTTGCCCAGGCTGGTCTCAAACTCGTGGGCTCAGGAAAGCCTCTTGCCTCAGCCTCTCAAAGTGCTGGGATTACAGGCATGAGCCACCACACCCGGCCTAACATTTCTGACTTTAGGAAGGAGCTACATGCCAATTTAAAGTAGTTATAGCAGACATACCCAGATGTACTTAGGGAAGAATGTTTATAGAATTCTGAAGCAAAACAGTATTTTTATTAAAGCAGATCTCTCATCTTTTAAGCATAGCATATACAGAAAAGTTTATTATGAATATAGCTTAATGGTTTATTATAGTCACAAATAACCACTACCCGGAGATCAAGAAATAAAAACACACAATAGAAAGACACATTCTACTGGTTGCCATGACTTATAACACAGTTATAATTAAGATGATGTGGTACTGGTACAAAGACAGTAAAGTAGAACAGAGTAAAGTATCTCCAAAGTATTTTTCTTAGTTTCTTAGAAATTTTTTGCTCTTTGCGTTTCCAAAAAAAAATTTTTAAATCAGTTTGTCAGTTTAAACAAAACATGTGTTTGAGTCCTCACTAATATTGCACTAATTGTATAAAGAAAAACTGGAAAGAACTAACAGCCTTATAATATTGTGTCTTCTAATCCCAGAATGTAATACATCCCTTTATTTATTTAGATGTTTTTCCTTCTAATGTTCTACAGTTTTATGTAGAGGCTATACACATATTTCATTAGATTTGTTCATAGGTTTTGCTTTTTTAATGGTATTAAAATTGGTACCTTTTAAAAATTTTCACTCCCTATATGTTTATTCTGGCATACAGAAATACAATCATCACATATATGTTGACATTGTATCCAGCATCAAACACACTCCCTGATTAATTTTCCAAAGTTATGAGAGTTATCTATTTCTTTTTGCAGTTCTGCCAATTTTTGTTTTATATATTTTGAGGCTATGTTAGTTGGGTATATATAAGTTGAGAACAGTGAGCCAGATGTGGTGGTGGCTCATGCCTGTAATCCCAGCACTTTGGGAGGCTGAGGTGGGAGGATTGCTTGAGTCCAGGAGTTCAAGACCAGCCTAGGAAACATAGCAAGATCTGTCTCTACAAAAAAGTCAAAAAATTAACCAGGTATGGTAGAGTGTACCTATAGTCCCAGCTACTCCGGAGGCTGAGGTGGAAGAATCTTAATATCCTTCTACTCTATTAATACTTCTTGTCCCACATTCTACTTTTTCACAAAGCTACATAAGCTTTTTCTTGGTTGATACCAAATAGCATATATTTTCCATCTTTTATTTTTAACCTTTTAGTCTCTTTATATTATATTATATAAAAAGAAAATAAAGTTTTTTTAAAACATGTAATCGAACAACTGAAAAGAACATTTATTACACTTACATTTATAAAATTATTGATAAGTCGGGCTCGGTGGCTCAGCCTGTAATCCTGGGCCTTGGGAGGCTGAGGTGAGTGGATTGCCTGAGCCCGCAGGTTCGAGACCCACCTGGGCAACTTGGCGAGACCTCATCTCTACAATAAATCAAAAATCAGCCAGGCATGGTAGCATGCGCCTGTAATTCCGGCTACTCGGAAGGCTGAGGTAGAAGGATCGCCGGAGCCCGGCAGGTCGAGGCTGCGGTGATAGAGTGAGACTCCAACTCAAAAAAATAAAAAAATAAAATTATTGATATAACTTAATTTCAATCTACCATCACATGCTTACTATTTCTCCCACCTATGTACCATGTTTCTTTTCATTCTTTTGGATTAGCCTTTTGAAAATTACTCAATTTTTGCCTTCTCCTATTAGCTTGGTAATTATTTATTCTTGTAGTGTTTACCCCAAAGAATAAAATATAAGTCCTTGTTTACTGAAGTCTTATATAAGTTAGTATTTTGCCTTTTCCATGATTTAAAAAAAACAACAAAACTTTAGGAAGGTTTAATTTCAATTACTCCACATCTGATTTGCAGAGTATATACTTTAATTCTATTTTATTTCATTTCTTTATTTTTAAGAGATGGGGACTCATTCTGTTGCCTAGGCTGGAGTACAGTGCCATGATCATAGCTCACCAAAGCCTCAAACTCCTGAGCTCAAGTAATCCTCCCACTTCAGCCTCCTGAGCAGCTGGGAATATAGGCATGCAACCACGAAGCCTAGTTGATTAAAAAAATTTTTTTTGAGAGAGAGGGTCGCACTATGACGCTCAGGCTTCTCTCTCTCTATTTTACATCTCTCAGATGTTATCAATACTATTTTATAATGTCCATCTTAATTTAAGTTTATCCACATATTTACCCTTTTCTTCATTCCTTCCTACATCTTTGGATTCCCATCTAATATCACTTTTCAGCTGTCTAAGGCACACTATTTAGTATTTCCTTTGGAGTATGTCTGTTGGTGATGAGCTCTTCTTCTGAACCTTTGTTTTATACTGTTCATGGGACACTTTGAATATAGAATCCTAGGCTGGGTATGGTGTTCACATCTATGATCCCAGCACTTTGGGAGGCTGAGGTGAGAGGATTGTCTGAGTCCACAGGTTCAAGACCAGCCTGGGCAGCTTGGTGAGACCTCATTTCTACAATAAATAAAAAGTATGGTGGTGCGTGCCTGTAGTTTCAGCTACTTGCAAGGCTGAGGCGGAAGGATCTCCTGAACCCAGCAGGTCGAGGCTGCAGTGGCCATGAGCGTGCGACTGCCCTCCAGCCTAGGGGACAGAGTAAGACTCCAACTCAAAAAAAAAAAAAAAGAAAAGAAAAGGAAGAGTATAGAATCCTTTTTTTGCAGTCTTTTTTTTTTTTAAGCATATTAGCGATACCATTCCTCTGCTTCATGCTTTGAAAGAAGGCAAATGAATTAAAAAAAATAAAATAAAGATGTCATTCTGCTGTATGATGACAGCAAAAACAACAAAAAGGGTAATACTGGGGTTCCCTTGAGTTATATCTTTTTTTCCATCTCTCTTTCTTTGTCCTGAATACTATCTACTGGTCTATTGCAGTTTATTAGTTCTCTCTTGACTGGGTCTATTGAAAGTTCATTAAATGGGCCTTACATTTAAGTAATTACGGTTTTTTTTTAAAAAAAAGTCTAGAATCTCCATTTGGCTTTCTTTTACAATTTCCAGTTCTCTGACAAACTTTCAGACTTGTTTTTTTATTTCCTTGTAACACATTAATTTTGGATTAAAGTACATGTCTAATAAATCCATTAAATAGGTTCCTTGTGGATCTCTTTCTATTGCTTTTCTTTTCTTTTTGAGTTGGAGTCTCACTGTTTGTTGCCCAGACTGGAGCAGTGGCATGCTCATGGCTACGGCATCCTCAACCTGTTGGGCTTAGACGATCCTTTCACCTCAGCCTTCCAAGTAGCTGGAACTACTGACACATTCCACCATGCCTGGCTAGTTTTTTTTTTTTAATGATTCATTGTAGAGATGAGGTCTCACCAAGTTGCCCAGGCTGGTCTTGAACCCCCAGGTTCAGGTAATCCTCTCGCGTTGGCCTCCCAAAGTACTGGGATTACAGGCTGAGCCACCGCGTCCAGCTTTTTTTTTTTTTTTTAAACCAGAGGTTCACTCTGTCACCCAGGCTGGAGTACAGTCACGCAATCATGGTTCACCACTGTCTTGACCTCCTGGGCTCAGGTGATCCTCCTGCCTCAGCCTCCCAAGCACCTTGGGACTACGTGTGCACGCCACCACACCTGGCTAACTTAAAAATTATTTTTGTAGGGACAAAGTCTCACTATGTTGCCTAGGCTGGTCTTGAACTCCTAGGCTCAAGTGATTCTCTTGCTTAGGACTCCCAAAATGCTGGGATTACAGGTGTGAGCCTTGTCTTTGTTTTTGATCAATTAATTTGTCTTCTCATATATCTGACCACTTTTTATTGATTGCTGGACTGTACATAAGAAAACATATAGAGACAATGTAAAATTTAGGATAATTTAATTTTCCTCCAGACTTAAGTTTGCTTCTAGGGGGTGGCTGGGCTACTAACAATTCTAAGAAGATAATAAGATTACCTAAACCTGAGTTTCAGTAGCCATGAGGGCTGATTTATATCTAGTTCATCCTTTCCTTTCAAGTGTGGCCCTTTAAAGTTCCAATCCAAAGCCTGCAGGTTTATCAGGGCCTATCCTTGGTCAGTGTCTCTTCTCTGGATTTCTTGTTTAACTTAGATCTTGGTCTTGTAATTCTTTTACTTTCTTTTAACTCTATGATACCTTTAAATGCATATTTAAAAAATTTTTTTGAGTTGGAGTCTCACTCCTTCACTCAGACTGGGGTGCAGTGGCAGGCATGCTCACAGCAAACCCAGCGTCGACCTTCTGATACATAATAGAATGTCTCCAAGTTTAGTAGATCCATTTGACATTTTTGTTTTTGGCTAAATGACTCTCTCTACTCATATATATTTATCCAGATAGAACCTGCAAATATAATACAGTATACTGGCTGTATTAGTAATGCCACCTAGTGGCAGCCAAAGATAGACATACCTAGAAAAAAAAGTTCTAGAAAAATGATTCTTTACCTTTTATGGATTAGAGTCATTGGAGAACCTGGTGAATACTACAGGTCTTCTCTTGACGGGGGGGAAAAAAAGCTTATTTGTTTATTTGCAAAGACATAAAAAGTATAGTGACTTGGGAAATTAATGAGCCTCCTGAAGTCTGTTTGTTGACCATTAAAATGAATAGGACAAACCAACTAACCTAACAGTCCAACTAACTCCCCTTGAGCCATGGGGAAAAGAAATTCATCATTCACTGTGCTTTTATCTCCTCCTTTCTGGCTAGCAACCACTATTCTTGCATAAATAGTATCTAACTTTTCCTTTTTAGATATCTGGTCTCTTAAACCTACTAGATTTACATAGTATTCAGATCAATTTACAAAATTTGATGGTAGCCCAAACTAGTTATGTTTCCCAGTTGATTTTCATTAAACTTAATGTGGATCAAACAAATATTAACTTCACTTGTAATTTTTAAAGAAATGATGACTTCCAAGATGTCTGAATTTTAAGTTATAACCTTTCAGTTATCTATTATAGCTAAAAATATAAATGTTTATTGATAAACATCAAGATAAATTTTCCCTCCTAAATTTAAATATGTAAACAGCTAATAATTTAGAAAACATCACAACTCTTTTAGATGACTATTTGGTATATAATCAATTGTAATGAACTAAACGATACTTCCAAAAAAGGTAACTTCCACATTGGAGGAATTATTCATTCTAAATACAAATTTCAACAACCTAATAGGGAAATTTTGTCTATGCAGAAAAAAAAATTTATATTTCAATTTTAAGCCATGATTTTCAGTAAAGAGAACCATAATAAAGAATTAAAATTTTCTTGGCTGGGCGCAGTGGCTCAAGCCTGTAATCCCAGCACTTTGGGAGGCCGAGGTGAGGGGACTGCCTGAGCCCACGGGCTGGAGATCAGCCAGGGCAACTTGGTGAGATCTCATCTCTACAATAAATCAAAAAATTAGCCAGGCGTGGCAGTGCACGCCTGTAATTCCAGCTACTTGGAAGGCTGAGGTGGAGGGATCGCTGAGCCCAGCAGGTCAATGCTGGGGTGGATAAGGGTGCCACTGTACTCCATCCTTGGCGATAGAGTGAGATTTCAACTAAAAAAAAAAAAAAAAAAAGTTTTCTCTTTGTTAAAATTGGTTCCTTTTTCTTGCATTTTGCTATAAAAAAGGGAGCCCATTATTTCTTACCAAACTACTCTCCTAACATGGTCACTTGTTCTCATCTCTGAGGAGTTAGTTATATGAGTATATGGCAGAGGTCCCTGTTTCATTTGCACAAAACAGTACAGCATGAAGATGTCACATTTCTCTAAGTAAGGGTTATGTTAAGTTTCATATATAAAAGCTGGTGTAATTAAGACTTCTCAAACTCAAATGCATTTACAAAAGAAACTGATTTATAAGGATAAAATTCTGTTAACCGTCTGCAGCTAACTTCAAAGGCTAACCACATTCCACTAAATCTGCACTTTTATCAAGAGCAGAAATAGTGACCTAATATATGAAAACAAAGACTTGACTTTTCCCTTCAAATTAATTTTGTAAATAAATTCTTATTTGTATGTTTCTAAATCCTTTACTGGATACTTGGACCAATGGAACTAGAATAATAATGCTTTTGTATGAAGATAGTTTATGAATGTCATTTTAGTAAGGTTTCTCGTAAATATGAAAAACAAAATAGAAAACAAGAAATTTCTGTTTCAAATTTCTTCATCCTAAATTTGTATGCAATTTAAAAGGGGTTTATTTTAATCCCTTTTAAGATTCAGCAGAAATATGCTATCTGGGTTGTTTTTCAAATGCTTCCAAATTAATTAAATGCTACAAATGAGTTCCTTAATCTGGTTTTCCCAAGGAATATCAGAAGACAGGTCTACAAAAACAGAAAGGTATCCTTAACCTGTTATTCCTTCTTTTCCCCCTCCCTCAACCTTTACTAGTCAATGTAGTGTTATTCTACTAAGAATATAGTTTTTGTTTGTTTGTTTGTTTTTTGAGTTGGAGTCTCACTCTGTCACCCAGACTGGAGTGCAGTGGCTGCTCCCGGCCACCGCAGCCTCGGCCTGCTGGGCTCCGGTGATCCTTCCACCTCAGCCTTCTGAGTAGCCGGAATTACAGGCATGCGCCACCACACCCGGCTGATTTTTTTATTTATTGTAGAGATGAGGTCTCGCTGCCCAGGCGGGTCTCGAACCCGCGGGCTCAGGCAATTCACTCATCTCAGCCTCCCAAAGGCACGGGATTACAGGCTGAGCGACCAAGCCCGGCGACAGAATATAGTTATTAGCAAAACAATGATATGGGTTACTTCACTAGGATTTATGCCTCCATTTGAGTTAAGTCCGCAAGCAATCATTAACATAATTTTAAGCCTGGATATGGTAGCTCACGCCTGTAATTTTAGCACCTTGGGAGGTCAAGGCAGGAAGATTGCTTAAGATAAGAAGTTTGAAACCAGTCTGGTCAACATAGCAAGATCTTATTGCTACAAAAAAATTAGCCAGGTGTGGTGGCACAGGTCTATAGTCCCAGCTACTTGGGAGAATTAGGCAGGAGGATCACCTAAGCCCAGGAGGTTGAGGCTGTGTTGAGTCATGCTTGTGCCACTGCACTCCAGCCTGGGTGACAGAGGGAGGCCCTGGTGAAAACAAAAAATCTTTAAATTCCAACTTTTAAATTCTTATAATCTTGGAGAATTTATGTATTATAGAGTAATTCCCAGAGTATTCTTCAAACCATTCAGTACCCTTCTTTTCTAAGCGGCCAATCATTCCTTAATACTTATCATACCTGCTTCAGAAATGAATTCATTATAGCACAGACTGCAAGTGTTTTTAATGATGGATTTTTCCAGCAATTAGTACTGCTGTAACACGCTTTCATCCAATAAAGATCAATCCATTTTCAAATATGGGATAATTGTTTTCAATGCATTATTCAAAAAAGCAGAAATAGAGTGAACAAGCAAGGCATCTAGAGCACAAAATTCAACATGACACTTACTCACCGACTCTGTACTTGCATGACCCTGAGAGTGTCTATTTCAGTTGTGTGCCTTACCACTCCCAACTTTTAGCTCTGTTATTATTTCAATATATTTGTGAATATTCAAAGGAAAACTCATCTTTCTTTGCTCTTGCTTCAACCAGTAAAAGGATATTTTTTAGAAGGAACACTTTTTACTTTGGGGTTTAAAGGTTTAAAGAAAGCATTTATATGGACAAAGACAAACAGACACATGCAAAAAATAAATCTTCTTTTGCAACCCTGAGCTCATTGTTTAATAAGAATGTTGATACATATAAGAAGGACTATTATGATACCTGAGACAGTTTAATGTGATGAATGTTCTGATAACCATGAGGGTTCGTTCCAGGACTGTAGAATTGATAATTATAAAGCATAGGAAATGAGGGTGGTGTCAGCTACATTTAGTATTCCAATTTCATGATATATCAAGATGGTTTTTTTTAAAGGCTTTTATTTTGAGAACATGTTTGAAGTTGAAGGTATGTCCCAATGTGTGTTTTCTCTTTAAAATTGTTTATATGTAGTGAGTAGAGAATTGTCAGTGTAAGCCTCTACAGGCTTCATTTTATTAAGAGACAATTGTAGCTCCCATTAGTTAGCAATTAAAACATTTCCAAAAAGGAAAAAAAAGAAAGCCTTTAGTTCTACATATGTAACACTTTATGAACTACATTCAATAAGAATACCAAAATAAATATTCAAGTGTATACATAGTTAGGATGTGGGGAAAAATATCATTTCTCTATTATTGATTAATAGAGAAGGTAAACTGTTCAAATTCATTCAGTCTTGCATGAAATTCTGTACACTTAAATTAACTTCAACTATTAAAATGACAATTGCATAAGCAAGAGAATCATTATTCTAAAATCTAGAAGGGAAAAAAATTTGAGCTGAATTACTTATTTAGTAACCATATTTGCTTAATACGGTTGAAATCTTCAACCCAAAAGCAAAAACAAAACAGAATTCTAGGTCAAACTTAAAGCACCAATTTGAGGATCAGAATGTTTACAAAACACAAAGGTAATTAAATACAAATCAGAATTTTAACTTCTGAACTAAAAGCATCAATAAAAAAAAAGACTTTCTCATTTTTGTTTACTAAAAGAAAGTGATTCTTACCAGATAAAGCAGAAAGGTATGCAGCCCTGTTCCAAGCCCAACAGAAGACAAAATTCCTAAGCCTATCCAGTAGGCATACAAAAGAAACTGTTTTTCTATACGTTGCACATACTGAAAAACAAAAGGGGGTGAGGTGAAAAACATGAATACTCTATGCAGACAAGTAGTATATATAAACTACCATCAAAATTAAACAAACCAATTAGAACAAGTTTTACATAGGAAGAAAGTATTAAGATTAAAAACACTTTGAAAAAGCAGTGGTTCATGCCTATAATCCCAGCACTTTGGGAGGCCTAGGTGAGAAGATTGCCTGAGCCCACAGGTTCAAGACCAGCCTGGGCAACTTGGCGAGACCTCATCTCTACAAAAAATCCAAAAAAGAAAAAAAAAAATTAGCTGGGCATGGTGGCACGTGCCTGTAGTTCCAGCTACTTGGAAGGCTGAACCCAGCAGGTTGAGGCTGCAGTGGCCATGAGCATGCCACTGCACTCCAGCCTGGGCGACAGAGTGAGATTCCAATTCAAAAAAAAAAAAAGAGTCATCTAAGTGGAATAAAGCTCTTGTTTCTAAACCTTTGAAATCCTATTAGAGGACAGAAAAAAGGCAAATTACTAATAAGATAATTATGAAGATAAACATTGTAAAGATATGTTTAAATGAAATAAATTTAACACCATAAACACTTCACTGATATTAGAGGTAAATTGCTTTAAAATATGAAAAGATACCATTTTAGAATCATTTCCTATTAGAATATGTTAATGTTTTGCTATTTTAACAAAAAATGTTAACAAAATGTCCTATTTTTCCGTAAGTAATGTTGTACTTGCAGACTACAGGCAAACGGACTTTTTTAAAATACAAATAAAAACCTAAGGCTGGGCTCAGTGGCTCAGCCTGTAATTCCAGCACTTTGGGAGGCCGAGGTGAATGGACTGCCTGAGCCCTTGGGTTCAACACCAGCCTGGGAAACTTGGTGAGACCTTGTCTCCACAGTAAATCAAAAATTAGCCAGGCGTGGTAGCATGTGCCTGTAGTTCCAGCTACTTGGAAGGCTGAGGCGTAAGGATTGCTGGAGTGGCCATGAGTGTGCCACTGCATTCTAGTCTGGGTGACGGAATGAGACTCCAACTAAAAAACAAAAACAAAAACAAAATCTAACCCTCAATATGAAAACATTGGCGATGATTAAAGGATTCATGCTGCTCTGACTGAACATTTTCAGGAAAGTTATTTTTAAATCTTTGAAAGTAAAAGGAATCACATACCAACATAAATGCTAAGCAGTCATAAAACACTGCATGAATATTTTTAGTGCCTGTCCTTACAAGTAAAACACTGAGATACCAGTTATGAGATAATGTTGAGGGTAGAAATTCTAAAAAACTCACATTAGTCCCATTTTGAAACTGGGATTAGAGAATGTGCAAGAGCAGAAATAGAATTGCTGGACCTCTCACCTGTTGATGTGCTCCTTCAATATAATACGTAGCTATAAGCACAGCAAGCAGCAGTAAAAAAGACACCACAATGCTTTGACGATGCCATAATCTTAAAAACAAATTAAAAAAAATAAAGAAATATCTCACAGTCTCAGTTTCAGGATTCATCATTCTCAAAACAATTTCTTACTGAAGCAGTCAGGTTATCTAGCTCAATTGGGCTGAACTCGAGTCCTACATGCAATGGCTTCTTGGAGGTACAGAAGGAGGCCAAGAGGAGACATATGGGCACAGAATTTAATTTATTATAAACCTCATCATAGCCTTCCCCTCACCCAAAGTCTGATCTTGTCTATAGCCCAACTTCTAATTTGGAGAGGAATTACTGTATATCAGAAAGAGATTCTTCAAGTCAGAGAATTTGGGCCAGAGACCCTTTGGGTTGTACTCTGAGCGAGACATATAGCCAATCTAAATTTGTTTCTTGTAGTACAATAAAAATGTAAGATAATAGTACAGATAATAACTTGGAAGGGCACACCAGAAAATGATAAGGCTTGTAAAAGTTCAGCTTGCTCTTTATGGTACTTGAAACTGGGCTTACAAGTACTAAATTTAAAGACAACATATTTCCATGGCAGAGTCCTTTTGCACTGGCTCAAACCATCAGTAAAACTGCCACATATCCTGGGCTTTGTTCTGCTGAGGAATCAGCGCATGCAGGTGATTTAACCTGAAGGTAAAACCAGGAGGAACAAAAACCATCACATTTTCAGTGTTCTTTCTTATATGTAATACTGAATGTGAGATAGTGGTCAACTGTGATAATCCAAGAGGCAAACAGTAATATGTTTCCCTAATCTATTTTTCTTCAACTTATAGAGAGAATAAATATGGTCCTATGATAATATTCTAAAATTAATTAATCCATTTTGATGGAGCAGAGGGCAAAGAGTAGGAGATTGTAGAGGATTTCTAAAATTAGAAAATAAGGTTTATATATAAGGTAATGGAAGACTCTTTACTTTGAGGTCCATTCCTTCAAGATTACAAGGATTTCCAGAGAAAAATACTGCAAGGTAATGAGTGGCTGTCTCCACAGGACAATATTCTGCCTTTCTTCCCGATCCCTCCTCTTCTTTTCATTCACTGAAGAGGGATCTGAAAAACAATAGTGCAGACATTAAAACAGAAATCCTAACATTTATGCTCACCCTTTCCAATCATTCAAAAAATCCATCCACCATCCCATCCCACATCTGAAAGACTGCATATAAATCTCAAAAGTACAAACAATGTGATTCACATCGGGGTCATGTAAGTTTAAATACTTGGGTGACAAACTTGAGAACACCCCTTCTCTAGAGGAAGCAACCTCTGGAATACAATTCTAATCGCTGTGTTTGAAAATAACATAAATTAAGCCCCAGTAGCCTTTCATTTCTCTGAATATTTACCTATCTCTTTCCTTTCAATCAGTGACTACCTTGCAGGTTATCATTTCAGCAATCTTAGAAGGATGGTAAAATGTATGAGTGCTTACATACACATTGGATGAAAAGAGTTTTACCCATGTCCTGTAATCATTAACAGCAAGTCCTAGAGTCCTATGAAAATGGCAACTAGTCCAGACTTAGTAACAGCAAGTGGCTTAGGAAGGAGATGCATTACAGTAGTTCTCCCTTATCTACAGTTTCAGTTTCTCATGGTTAACTGCAGTCTGAAAATGGAAAATGGAAAATTCTAGAAATAAACAATAAATTGTATATTGCATGCTATTCTGAGTAGTGTGATAAAATCTGTGCTGTCCTGCTCCATCCAGTCCAAGACATAAATAATCTCTTTGTCCAGCATATCCATGCTATATATGTTAACCTTCCCCAATCCCATTACTGCATAGGGAAAAACATAGTGTATATAGGGTTTGGTACTACCTGCAGCTTCAGGTATCCACTGGGGGTCATAAAACTTATTCCTCATGGGTAAGTTGCCACTTCTGCTTTTTTTAGAGACAGGGTCTCGCTCTGTCATCTAGGCTGGAATGCAGTGACATGATCACAGCTCACTGCAACCTCAAACTCCTGGGTTCAAGGGATCCTACCATTTCAGTCTCCCAAATAGCTGGGACAACAGGTGCATGCCAACACACTAGGCTAATTTTTTTTTCTTTTTCTTTTTTTTTGTCGAGATGGGGGTCTCACTATGTTGCAAGGCTGGTCTTGAACTCCTGGTCTGAAGTGATCCTTCTGCCATAGCCTCCCTAAGTGCTGGAATTATAGACATGAGCCACTGAGCCTAGTCTTACAGTTGTCACTCCATAATCAGTGTTACCTAGAGAAAAACTTAAGCAAGAAAAAATGCATACCTTTTGCCAACTCTCTGACATGACAAGTGCCAGAACTTTTTCTAAAGGGTACCCCTGAAGAAATAGTACTAAAAATTCTAGCTGTTAAATTTGGGATAGAGCCAAAGATTTTGGGAAAATGAAATGTCTGGGCAAGGTGCTTCTGCCCCAATTTTTATATTATTTTACTGTCAGAACATAACCTTCATTACTGAAGTAAGTCTAAATTGGTACAACTTCTATGACAGGCATCATATCAAGCTAGTATCATATTACAGAACAAAATGGTTTAGATAACAAAATGTGGAGGCAAACTAGTTGCCTCCAAATCCTGGCTCTGCCTATCAGTCATGTGAACTTGGGCAAGTTAGTTAACACCTCTGTGCCACAGTATTCTTTTCTATAAAATGGGGATAACAACGGTATTAACTTTTCAGGGTCACTGTAATGATTAAATGAGTTAATGTATGTAAAGTTTTCAGAAGAGTGTGATACTTAATAAATATCCAATTAAGGTTAACTATTATTGTCACCATCTACTGAAATTACACATGCAAATACATTTTAACAATGATATTTCTAAGAATGATATAAGGTAAAGTGACTTGCAAAAATTTCAATGCAAAAAATTCAATGCAACATTATTTGTACTAGCAAAAGATCATCAACAATTTAAATGTTACCAGTAAAAGACAGGGTAGTGAAAATATAGTAGATTCACACGGTGGAATGGACTACTAAGCAGCCAAAATAAAGAATAAGTTTTTCATGTACAGTTATAGCAAAATCTCTAAGAAATATTAAGTAAGAAACACATGGTACAAAAGAGAAATTATGACATACTGACACTAATTTTAAATTCCAATGGGGTAAGCAGTAAAGGAAAAACATATAAATGTATGTGCTTGCTGAAAGGAAAGAAAAAAATAACACACAAAAGCTCCTAATGGGAGACACTGTGATGTATGATGTATGCAATAACCATCTCTGAGTTTTAAAACTCTTGGTGAAACTGCAAAGTATATCGACAAGCAAAGCAAAAGTGAGACCAGTACTCCAAAATGCTCTCTGCAAGGCAAAAGAGTAATTAAAACAAATGGAAACGACTATTTCAGATAGCTTGTACTTCTTCCAGGAGAAGAAAATTTCTATGATAACATTACCACACTAGAGTATTATTTGCAATGTGTTTAAGATGCCAAACAATTCAGAAGTTAAAAAAAAGTACAATTACTAGAAAAGAAAGATTTTCATTTTCCTTCAAATGTATGAAGGAAAGTTCCTACTTAAACCATCCATATCAATAAAAACCATCATTTTCAGGGTAAATGTATAAATATGAATTAAAAAAGGGGGGTTGACCAAAAAATGTATACACATTTTAAGAAATTCTTTTTTCTTTTCTTTTTTCTTTCTTTCTTCTTTTTTTTTTTTGAGTTGGAGTCTCATTCCGTCACCCAGGCTGGAGTGCAGTGGCATGCATGTTCATGGCCACCCCAGCATCGACCTGCTGGGCTCTGGCGATCCTTCTGCCTCAGTCTTCCAAGTAGCCAGAACTACAGGTGCACGCTACCATGCCTGGCTAATTTTTGATGTATTGTAGAGACAAGGTCTTGCCAAGTTGCCCAGGTGGGTCTCGAACCCGCATGCTCAGGCTATCCACTTGCCTCGGCCTCCCAAAATGCTGGGATTACAGGCTGAGCCACTGAGCCCGGCCTTCTTTTCTTTTTTTTAAAAGCAGGATTTATTGAGAGGACAGGAAAGCTCCCAGTGGGAGGGGACCCAAGGGGTTTGCCCAGAGATGTTTTCTACGTATTACTTTTCAAAGTTGAATTAAATTGTGGTAGCAATGTGCAGTATGACATTCACTCAACCGGGCTTCTGCTATTTTTTTTGACTGTCCTGCTTGCACACAGTGATTCGAGCATTCAATTGATTAATGCCATCTTTTGCGTGAATGTCATACTTAAAATGGGTATACATTTTTTTGGCACTTCTGTAAACTGAAATTTATCACAAATTCTAATTTGGTTAAAATATAAGTTTAGTCATCTCAAACTAAATTTTTAGAATAAGTCTAAACAAGAATAAATAAAAGTGAGCACTGAGTAAAGCCAAATAAACACTCACCATACCACAAAATTAACAAGCAATAATCTTGTACCTATGTGACTATGACCAGATTACTTCTGTAATCACCTCTTAGGCCGGGACCCATGATTAAATTTACTACTAAGATATTAATACATTAAGATTAGAAGGATCAGAAGTAATATATTTCTATTTATTTCAATGAAAAGTATTATCATTTAAACCTGTAGATCTATTCCTCCAAACCACCACACTTTACCTGTGAAATTTCCATTATGTTGTTCCTTGTTCATTGCTACACGTCTCTGGTCACAATTTTTTCCATTCTCTGCCATTTCATAAATCAGTAACTCTTGAGGAGCTAATACAGTAAAATAAAATATGGCAATATGTCACATACTTTTGCTTTGCAATTGTGACTGAATAAAACTGAATACAGGAACAGCATGACAGTAATATCCCACATGCTATTATAATGCATATATATTTTATTTTTTTCTTTTCTAACTAAAACTTGAACAATGTGAATATAAATGATATTACAAATAGTAAAAATATAAAATCCATGAACTTGTAAACCTTTTAGATTAAAATTTGGAGATAATTTTTCCATAGAGGAAGGATATCAAGTGACTAGCACCTTCAAATATTGACAAACTATAAGATTTAACATCCTTCTAATGCACAATATAATATTATACACACTACTTACTCAAAATCAACCTCATCATTTTAATCCGTCTATCATTTGATCGTTCATACTCCCTTTAACATTAGAAAAAAAGGCCGGGCTTGGTGGCTCAGCCTGTAATCCCAGCACTTTGGGAGGCTGAGGCGAGACGATTGCCTGAGCCCACAGGTTCGAGACCCACCCGGGCAACTTGGCTAGACCTCGTCTCTAAAATAAATCAAAAATTAGCCGGGCGTGGTAGCACGTGCCTGTAGTTCTGGATACTTGGAAGGCTGTGGCGGAAGGATTGCAGGAGACCAGCATGTCGAGGCTGCAGTGGCCAGGAGCATGCCACTGCCCTCCAGCCTGGGTGACAGAGTGAGACTCAAAAAAAAAAAAAAATTAGAAAAAAAAATTATATTACCAAAGATGTCACAAATGTTGACACATAGCTCTAAGACCACAGATCAGTTTTATTTAGGAAACAATTCTACTGAATAAAATGATCTGGGCATAGTTATGGGCG
This sequence comes from Cephalopachus bancanus, assembly GCA_027257055.1. Classification (NCBI taxonomy): domain Eukaryota; kingdom Metazoa; phylum Chordata; class Mammalia; order Primates; family Tarsiidae; genus Cephalopachus; species Cephalopachus bancanus. The sequence goes on from JAPVLO010000226.1 coordinate 2,388,644, forward strand.
TATAAGATAAAAATTTTGCCAGGTATGGTGGCTCAAGTCTGTAATCCCAGCACTTTGGGAGGCTGAGGCAAGAGAATTGCCTGAGCCCAGGGGTTTGAGACCAGTCTGGGTAACTTGGCAAGACCTCATCTCTACAACAAATCAAAAAAATTAGCTGGGCATGGTAGCACGTGCCTGTAGTTCCAGCTAATTGAAAGGCTGAGGCTGATCGTGACAGTGCCACTGTACTCCAACCTGGGTGACAGAGTGAGACTCTGATTCAAAAAATAAGATAAAATAAAATAAAAATTTTAAATATTTAAGATATGTAAGTGTACTTTATTTCATGATTCAGATGATACAGATATGTGTTTTTACTTTAACTCACTGTAATATAACATATAAATTGTGCCAACATAATTATTCTACACAAAATATCAGATTGCCTATGACTGGATCATTCTTTAGGTATTCATAAAGCAAATCTTTCTATTCGAAGAGCATATCACTTCAATAAAGGCTTAAAATGCTGAGTCCATAATACTGCATTAAAAGTTGGCAAAACTTTTATAAAATATTTATCATCATCAAAATTAAAACTTTTGTGCTTCAAAGGACATCATCAAGAAAGTGAAACCCACAGAATGGGAAAAAATCTGCAAATCATATATTTCATAAAAAGCTTGTAGCCAGAATATATAACAAACTCCTACAACTCAGTAATGAAAAGCAAATAATCAGCAAGGCACGGTGGTCCACGCCTGTAATCTCAGCACTTTGGGAGGCAAAGGCAGGAGGATCACTTGAGCCCAGGAATTCAAGCCTGGGCCACATAGTGAAACCCAGTCTCTACAAAAAATTAAAAAATTAGCCAGGCATGGTGGAATGCACCTCTAGTCCCAGTTACTTGGGAGGCTGTTACAGAAGGACTGCATGAGCCCAAAGTCAAGGCTGCAGTGAATCATGATCATGCCACTGGAATCCATCCTGGTGACAGATCTTGAATTAAAAAAAAAAAAAAGGTAAAACAGCATATGATTTAGCGATTCATGAATGTTCATAACAGCATTGCTCTTATAGTCAAAAGGTGGATACAACTCAAATGTCTATCAGTTGATGAATGAATACAGAATATATGGTATATCCAAACAATGAGCTGATATTCATAAAAAGAAATGAAATACTGATCGATGCAACAGCATTAATGAACTTTAAAAATAAGCTAAGTGAAAGAAGACAGTCACAAAAGCCACGCTGATTGCCATTTATATGAAATATCCAGAATAGGCAAATCCATAATGGCAGAATGCAGAATAGTAGATTAGTTGGAGAGAAATGGGGAACGGCTGCCAGTTTTGAGCCTTTTTGGGGTAATGAAACTGTTCTTAAATTGTGGTGATGGTTGCATAGTTGTGAGTATACTAACAGCTACTGGATTGTACAATTTAAATGAATGAAATGTATGGTATATGAATTATGTTTCAATAAAGATATTTAAGAAAAAAGTCACCAGCAGGAACTATCAAAATCTCCAAAAACATTCATAGGAAAAAAATCTCTTTCATTTTCTCTATATTTAATAGTAGCCCCAAGCTTAACAATATTCCTATCACTACATGGCTCAAATTTTTCTATTATATGAGCTGATTCAGTGACAGTGCAGAATTCAATGCTAGATTTATGAGTTAGGGAGTTACATGTTATTAAGAAAGAAAACTCAAGAAATCACTTTATAAGATGCTTGTATAAGTTTGTTTGTTCACCTATTTGTTCAACAAAAATTAATTGAACACTCTATATGTGCCAGGAATCATGCCGGATTTTTATTTAGCTAGTTAGAATATGATATGGTTGGCCGGGCATGGTGGCTCAAGCCTATAATCCTAGCACTTTGGGAGGCTGAGGTGAGAGGATTACCTGAGTCCAGGGGTTCAAGACCAGTCTGGGCAACCTGGTAACATCTTGTCTCTAAAACAAATAAAAAAATTAGCCAGGCATGGTGGCACATGCCTGTAGTTCCAGCTACTTGGAAAGCTGAGGCGGGAGGATCGCTTGAGCCCAGCAGGTCAAGCTGCAGTGGTCCTCCAGCCTAGGCAACAGAATGAGATTCCAACTCAAAAAAAAGAGAGAAAAAAAAAGAATATGATATGGTTATTGGTTCAGTTTTCCTGTAGCTAATTGGTTGATGATATTTTATTCTTTTACTAAACTCCTAGCTATCCCCCAAATTTATGCCTCAAAAAGGAAAACAAGAGAAAGATTATAAAAATGACTGAACAAAAAGCATACATTTATCACTGCAACAGAAATTTTCCTTTTTTAATTTTTTAGATATAATCTATTTGTGGATATCTTTGTTTTGTTGCCTTCATTTCTCAATGAGTAAATAAACATACTGAGAAATAAAGCATAGATTTCCACGAGCATAGAGAAGATGATTATGATTTTTTTTTTTTTTTTGAGTTGGAGTCTCACTTTGTCGCCTAGACTAGAGTGCGGCGGCCGCTGCCAGCCACTGCAGCCTCAACTTGCTGGGCTTCGGCGATCCTTCTGCCTCAGCCTTCCAAGTAGCCGGAATTACAGGCGTGCGCTACCACGCCCGGCTAATTTTTTTTTATTGTAGAGATGAGGTCTCACCAAGTTGCCCAAGCGGGTCTCGAACCCACGGGCTCAGGCAATTCACTCACCTCAGCCTCCCAAGGCGCGGGATTACAGGCTGAGCCATCGAGCCCGGCTTGATTATGACTTAAAGACTGAAAATCTGGATTTGCATCCCAGATTTGCCACTAACTAGTGGTGTGACCCCGATCAAGTTTCATTTTCTCTAAGCCTTGATTTTCTGGATCCACAAATAGAGAATAATAATTGCCACTTTCAAAGGATATGTGGAGAAAATAGTAGGTGTGCACATGTGTACTTGTGTATATGTACATGCGTGTATATAACTATAAACGTGAATACATAAAAAGGGTAAGAGATACATGAAGCAATAAACCTAAAAACTGCCTAAACCAGAAAAACAACTTCATAGCACATGCCTCATTGCTCAGTGATGCCAATGTTGCTCATTCAATACTCATTTTAAGTACTAGGGTCTCTGACGGGCACTGAGGATACAAATACGAATAAGACAAGGAAGGTCCTTGTGCTCAAGAGGATAATAGTCTGGTAAAGAGCCAAATGAACACAAGAAATCAATTAGTATACAACAGAATGAACTAGGTATTTTAATACCTTTAAATGGAAAGACAGTATATAATTTAGTGAGGAGAAAGCCAGTTTTAGAGTCTAGCAGAATTAGGTTTAATCCCAAGCATCACAAGTAACTACTCCCTGAACTTGAACAAGTTTGTAAACCTCTCTAAACTTTTTCTAAGTCTTGGTTTTCACCAGTTTCCTTAATTTATGAAATAGAGATAACATGATACAAATCAAAGAGTCATTATGAGGACTGAACAAGGTACTATTTATAAAACACAAACATAGTGCCTCACTACTCATAACAGCTCTATACATGCTAGCTATAATGATGAAGAAGATGATGAGGGAGAAAGTACTATGAGAACTCAGAGGACAATACATTTAGAAGAGTTTGCAAAAGCTGAAAGTTTGATTCTCTAAACTTAAGTCATATTTCTGTGACAATTTTGTCAAAAGATGTCACCAAAGCAAAAAAAAAAAAAAAAAAGAAGAAGAAGAAGAAGACAGGCCAGGCTCGGTGGGTCAGCCTCTAGTCCCGTGGGCTCGAGACCCACCTGGGCAACTTGGTGAGACCTCATCTCTACAATAAATAAAAAATTTGCCGGGCATGGTAGCACGCCCCTGTAGTTCCGGCTACTTGGAAGGCTGAGGTGGAAGGATCACTGGAGCCCAGCAAGTCGAGGCTGTGGTGGCTGGGAACACCACTGCACTCCAGCCTGGGCAACAGAGTGAGACTCCAACTAAAAAATAAAAAAAAAAAAAAGACAAAGTTATTTTAGAAAATATGTAAAGCTAGAGCATCACAGTAGGTTTACAAGACGTAAATCTATTCCATAAATCTGGATTTTATTTTTTTAAAAATCAACTGAGAATGTTTGAAATGGAACCATATAAAAGAGTTAAAGATTTTCCACCTGTGGGTTAATATTCAGTCAAATCATATAGGCAATTTCTTTTAGAGATGAATAACCAGCCATTCATCTACAACACATAAGTGAAATTTAATTAATTTGTGGTGAAAGATAAACCAGGCACAAAAGGACCTGCACTATGAAGAAAACGTTCTAAACTTTTCTGCTTCCCAACCTCCCCCAAACACTGACAACTGAACTCATTTCTCCTTATTTACTCTTTCCCACAGTGTCATCTTCAAATGATAAAAGAGTTTTTATCCAAAACAACTTGAGTACATTTGAGTTTATACTTATAACAACAAGATTACACAATTATTTGAAGGTTTTGTTTTTAAGACATTGCAACAGGTTTTCATTTGAGCAAATAATGTGTTCTTACACAATGTGCTTAAAAAGAACAGTGTACTGACATTTCCTTCCCAAAAATTCTCTCTAGAAAACATAAAGTAATAGTCTGGAATTTTGTTTTGCAAGAAATAATCCAGAGAACTAAGTTACTTTCTTTTAATCTGTCTACTTCTTCACAAACAAAATAAATTCAAAGTTTTTTTTGAGTTGTAGTCTCACTCTGCACCCAGGCTGGAGTGCAGTGGCATGCTCACGGCCACCCCAGTGTCGACCTGCTGGGCTCCAGTGATCCTTCTGCCTCTGCCTTCCCAAGTAGCCAGAACTACAGGCGCGTGCTATCATGCCCAGCTAACTTCTGATTTATTGTAGAGATGAAGTTTCGCCAAGTTGCCCTGGCTGGTCTCGAATCTGCAGGGTCAGGCAATCCACTCACCTCAGTCTCCCAAAGTACTGGGATTATAGGCCAAGCCACCGAGCCTGGCCAAATTCAAAATTTTCAAAACAAATTTTCAGCCTGGTGTGGTGACTCACGCCTATAATCCCAGCATTTTGGGAGGCAGAGGTGGGCGGATTGTCTGAGCTCAGGGGTTTGAGACCAGCCTGGGCAACTTGATGAGACCTCGTCTCTACAATAAAAAAAAAAACAAAAACAAAAACCTAGCCAGGCGTGGTGGTGTGCGCCTGTAGTTCCAGCTACTTGGAAGGCTGAGGCAGAAGGATCGCCTGAGCCCAGCAGGCCAAGGCTCCAGTGGCCGTGAGCGTGCCATTGCACTCCAGCTTGAGCAACAGAATGAGACTTCAAAGCAAAAAAAAAAGGAAGAAAGTAAAAGAAAAACTAATTTTCAAAACCTTTTGCTCTTCCTAAAAGAAAGATTGATAGCATGAATCCAAATTAGAAACGGAAAGAACCAATGGGGTTCTAAACAATTAAGCTCTCAAAACATCCATCCTAAGAATGAAACAACCGCAACAAAAGAACTGCTGGGCTTCTACCCAGTTAAGCATATAAAAACACCAACACTTGTCTACATTTTAAACATTTTCTAAAGGACCTTACAACCGTTCCTTGCCTTTTAAAATTTTTTTGGAAACATCCTCAATTCCTTGTCTCCTCTTCTCCCAGTCACACATATGCAAAAAGCTGCAATGCTGCTGGGGCCACCTGCATTCTTATGATCTGTCTGAGCAGCTGGATATAACTGGAGAAAAATCATACAACTACACAGCCACTTTAAATGCATTTATTCATTCAACAGATATTTATCAGGTGTCTATTATGTGCCAGTTATTACTTGAGATGCCAAATCTCAAACCTCAAATTGACGATTCCTATTAATAAACTTTTCTTATTCTGACATTTCAGTCCTTGTTCTTTCCCCTCAAACTTCCTGTCTACTTTCCCTTTCTTATTCTCATTGACTTTGTTGCATGTTTTTAATCACAAAAGTAGAGGGAGAATCCCCCAACCTTTCTACTACTAAACCTACTAAAATATTTATACCTTCACTCATGTAAGCATTCTTCTCTTAACAACTCGGGCAATGTTCACTACATATAGTGTTAATATACTATATGTCAGCCCCCTCACCTTCTCAGGGACTTTGCTCCCTCAGTTCTGTGTAATCAATCTTTCCCCCTTTATTCTCACCAGCAAATAAGCATTATGCAGTATTTTCCACTTTTCAGTCCTTTGCAGACACAGCTCTCAAAAGAGTTGCCTACATAAAGTCTCCACTTCTGCATTACCAAATCTGCTCAACCCATTGCAATATGATTTCTGTACTGACAAATCAAAAGAAATTGCTTTTGTTGAGACCACTGATGAACTCCCTGTTGTTAATCCAAAGGACACATCTTCCTGAACATCTTTTTTTTTTTTTTAATAGAAATGGGAGTATCTTCCCAATAGGTCAACATACCCTGTACCTGGGTCCTTCCTCCAGGTTTGTCACTAACTTTTTCTGTGACACACAAATCACTTTACTTCTGGGACATTTCTTTATCTGTGAATTAAAGGAGTTGGATAGGCTTGAATATTCTCTGAGTTTCCTTCTGTGATTCTAGTTATTATTATTATTATTATTATTATTATTATTTTTAAATAGAGACAAGGTCTTGCTATGTTGTCCAGGCTGGTCTCAAACTCCTGGTCTCAGGTGATCCTCCTGCTTAGGCCTCCCAAAGTGCAGGGATTACAGATGTGAGCCACCATGTCCAGTCTATTCTCATTATTTTAACGGAATATTCATAAAGCACTGTCACATGGATCATCATTGTGCTTTTGAAAGAGAGAATTGTCAGTATGTAGAAGAAGATACTTAAGGCTGAGTGCATAGATGACCTCATTAGGAAGAGAGTGTAAAGGGAACACAAATGAAACATAGGACCAAGCTTTGAAGAACTTCAGGAAGTAGAGCAGGAGGAGCGTCAATGGAGTAGCCAGAGAAATAGAAAAACAAGAAGAGTATTTCATGAAAAAGGGAGTGGATACTTGTGTTCAGTGAACTAAGAGTTTCAGTAAGGCCAGGTGTGGTGGCTCACGCCTGTAATCCCAGCACTTTGGGAGGCTGAGGTGGTGGAATTGCTTGAGCCCAGGAGTTTGAGAACAGCTTAAGCAAGATAGTGAGACCTCATCACTACAAAACATCAAAAAATTAACCAGACATGGTGGTGTGCACCTGTCGTCCCAACTCCTCAGGAGGCTAAGGTAGAAGTATCACCTGACCCCAGAAGGTCGAGACTGTGGTGAGCCGTGATCATGCACTCCAGCCTGCATGTACTCCACACCCTAGGACTGAACCCCATCTACCCTAGTTCTATTCTCCTTCCCAGCTAAAAGAGGTTTTATTTTTTGTAGCCAAAAATAGCTTACCACTGTCACTTACTAGTTATGTGACTTTGGGTTAAATAACTTAAGTCTTTGCATTTGAGTATATCTGTAGAGTATTGCTGCCCCTATTGTCATGTCATCCTTAAATGCTTCTGTTTTGTTCTGGAAGACTCCCAGTAATTTAGCTTCTCTACTTCAAGACAAATTATATATAAGTGCTCCACACAGTGAGTAACACATAGCGGTCACTTAAAGTTAGTTTTCCCATGATCTTTCCAAGAATGTCACAATTTTCCAGAATAATCATAGTGCATACTGCCCAGAGTAACCAGTACTTGCTTTCCATCATTCTATGCTATACAAAAGCCTATACAACTCGTTTCTGCAGCCTACATAACAGAAGCTTCCACAGAATCAGAACAATCTTAATTTATGTTGGATAGTAAAAATGAATGTTTTTCATCAATCCAAACATCTTGAAATATACTACAGGACGATCTGTTAAAAATTATGGTGTAAAAGGGCTCTAGCCTACATAGCTACAATAAGACGAAATAATCATTTTTAAGGAGAGCCACTTTTCACAAGTCAATGAAGCAGCATTAATTTTAGAAATGTGCGATGAAACAATGTCAGTAAGAGTCCTGGAATTGGGAGTAAATCCAAAGTATTCCTAGTCTGCTTAAAAGACTGAAATGTTCTCAAACAGGAGTCTAACACATATTCTTCACATTCAGTGAAGCCTACTTTGCACTGAGTGTAAGTTAGTTTTATTTGTAAGAATGAGGTTGCTGAAACAAAACTTACAGGTCTGTGGATGGGATGAGAAGACAGAAATAGGACAGAAACCTAATTCAAATATCAAATTATAATTTTCGCTAATACTAGAAATGCATTAAGATTATAACTAACAGATTTTAAGTGCAGTTGAAGCATTTAAAATAAAAAGTTAACATTGAAATATATGAGGGGTTTTTTTTGTTTTCAGCAGAAGTGTTAGAAAACACTGCAAAAATCAGCTCACAAAGGTTTTTTGTTGGCTGTACATCCAGCGCTAAGACTATAATACTCCATTCATTTTAAACATTAGCACACTTGTAATGCAAAAACAATGTGAAACTAAATTACTGAGTCCCTTCAAAGCAAAACAAAAACATTTAAAATTACATGCTAATAGCAACTCCCTGAAGTAACATAAGAGTTATTGGAAAAGTTAACAAGGTAGAAAAAGAAAAAAGTAATGAAACCATTGATTCTCATTTTCTTGGCACTATTATTCCAAAATAAAACACACTTTGGATAGAAAACCACCTATCCAAATGAATACTACTTTCTAAAAAAAATATTAAGTCAGTTATCTCAGTAAAACACACTGTTCTTCTTAGAAGGTATATAAAGACAGTCAATAAGTATTACACCTCTCAGTAATCTTTCTTGCTTTCAGAAGTGACTATTCTTAATTGGATTAGACTACTTCAAAATAGTTGTTGCTTTCCCTAAAACTATTAAGATTAAGGAATTGTAATTAATTCTAAGAAACTGAACAAATAATTCAAGTGAGTAATATATCCTGACTAATGAGGCTTTGATATAGCTCTCTACTTGTGCAGGGATATAAAGTCAAAGATTATTTAAAAAACAATGCACAATATAAGTGACTATCAGATCACATGACTGAGTCAGATAACAGTATCTATCACTGTTGGTAGTGGCAGTTAAAGAATGTGTTCTCTGAAAATTCATGATGATTCAAATGGAAATACATAAACAAATTTTTTTGAATTTTTTTGAACTTTCTAAAGTCTTGGGGAATTAGACAAGTTAAAGCCCCACATTAGGATACAATTTAAAAGCACTAAAAACTCTCTAAATCTCCCAATAATGGATTAACAGATCTAATTTTTAATTAAATAAAATTTTAGTTAAAGTTTCAATTAAAGAAAGACACACCTGGAAGACATTTTAGGGACTCCCTTTTTGAGTCTGATAGGTTTTGGAAGTTTCTTCTTTATACCTCTCACCTCTAATATGTAAAAACACCATTTTATGTTCTTGCCTATTAAAACATAACTCTATTTTCATGGAGAAAATGCATGACTAAAAAAATTACAGCTTAAAAAATCCTATTTCTCATTTTCTCTTAATCTACTTCTAAGTATGCATATTCATGCAGTTTTTAATAACCAAAACAATCTTAACAAAACATTTTCATCAAAAAGATGTGGGACTAAGTAAGGTCAATAATTAAGATAATACCACACAACTTTAAAATAAAATATAAAAAAGATGGAATATTAGACTAGAGTTGGGGGATTTAGCTAACTGTGAGCCTTTAGAAATGTTACTCTACAACTCCAAGTCTCTCTTTCTTCATGTAACTATTAGGCATATGGAGTAAATGACTGCCATAATTTCTTTTCTATTCTAATAATAAAAAATTTCGGCCGGGCTCAGTGGCTCAGTCTATAATCCCAGCACTTTGGGAGGCTGAGGTCAGTGGATTGCCTGAGCCCGCGGATTCGAGACCCACATGGGCAAATTGACGAGACCTCATCTCTACAATAAATCAAAAATTAGCCAGTAGTACGTGCCTGTAGTTCCAGCTACTTGGAAGGCTGAGGCGGAAGGATCACCGGAGCCCAGCAGGTCGAGGCTGCAGTGGCCGGGAGCGGCCACTGCACTCGAGTCTGAGTGACAGAGTGAGACTCCAACTGAAAAAAAAAAAAAAAATTCACCTGGCCCAAGTATAGGGTTTTAGATTTATGTAATAACTACTTCCGTGTAGTGATTTAAAGTTTATAAATAGATGAACTAACATGATGCTAACAACCCTCTGTAGGAGATAGTTATTTTTATCCTTGCTTTTTACAAATGAGAAATCGAGTGCTCAAAGGGTCCCAAATAACAAGTCAGTAGCATAAAAATGTCAAAGCAGGTGTTCAACCTCACTTTTCCAAGTCCAAATTCAACAGATCTTCTACTATACAAAACATCTAATGACAGTATTTTCAACTGCCACCAAGGAATTAGAGTCAGACACAAGATGAAAAAGTAGCCCCAAAGGTTTAGCTTATTCTAGTATTTTTTTAAAAGTGTCCCCCAAGCCGGGCTTGGTGGCTCAGCCTGTAATCCTGCACCTTTGGGAGGCTGAGGTGAGTGGATTGCCTGAGCCCGAGGGTTCGAGACCCGCCTGGGCAACTTGGCGAGACCTCTGCAATAAATCAAAAAAAAACTAGCCGGGCGTGGTAGCACACACCTGTAGTTCCAGTTACTTGGAAGGCTGAGGCGGAAGGATTGCCAGAGCCCAGCAGGTCGAGGCTGCGGTGGCCGAGAGCGGCCACTGCACTCCAGTCTGGGCGACAGAGTGACTCCAACTCAAAAAAAAAACCAAAAAAACAAAAAAGTGTCCCCTATTACTAGGATACTCATTCCTACTGATTCTCACTACTTAAACTCACCATCCATGAAACTCAGATGACTTCACCTTCACCTTTGCCACTTTTGGTCACTTCTTTGTGAGTGATTACTGTTTGTATATTTTCATGACAAACCTTTTTTTTTTTTTTTTTTTTTTTGAGTTGGAGCCTCACTCTGTCCCCAGACTGGAGTGCAGTGGCCACTCCCGGCCACCGCAGCCTCGACCTGCTGGGCTCCGGCAATCCTTCCGCCTCAGCCTTCCGAGTAGCCGGAATTACAGGCATGCACTATCACGCCCGGCTGATTTTTTGATTTATTGTAGAGATGAGGTCTCGCCAAGTTGCCCAGGCGGGTCTCGAACCCGCGGGCTCAGGCAATTCACTCACCTCAGCCTCCCAAGGCACAGGATTACAGGCTGGGTCACCGAGCACGGCTGACAAACCTTTAAATTCAGATTGCTTGATGATTGTCCCTACTTCACCACCCTAAATACCTGGGAAATATAAACTAGCTTTTACAAGACTTTTTTTTTTTTTTTTTTGAGTTGGAGTCTCACTCTGTCCCCAGACTGGAGTGCAGTAGCCACTCCCAGCCACCGCAGCGTCGACCTGCTGGGCTCCGGCGATCCTTCCGCCTCAGCCTTCCAAATAGCCGGAATTACAGGCATGCGCTACCACGCCCGGCTGATTTTTTGATTTATTGTAGAGATGAGGTCTCGCTGCCCAGGCGGGTCTCGAACCCGCGGGCTCAGGCAATCCACTCACCTCAGCCTCCCAAAGGCGTGGGATTACAGGCTGAGCCACCCAGCCCGGCTTACAAGACTTTAATAAGAAAATAAGTTAAATCACAGAATATTTTCAAATGACTAAGGTTCATTCTTCATATTATGTATGCCAAAATGAAAGATTTGATCCAGGTAATTTTAAAATTTATGATCTATGGAACAGATTTTTTTTTTTTGAGTCAGAGTCTCACTCTGTCGCCCAGGCTGGCGTACAGTGGCACCATCATGGTTCACCAAAGTCTCAACCTTCTAGGTTCAGGCAATCCTTCTACCTCAACCTCCCCAGTAGATGGGACGACAGGCATCATACACCATCACTCCTGGCTAACTTTTTGTAGAGATGAAGTACTGCTATGTTGCTCAGGCTGGTCTTGAATTCCTGGGCTCAAGCAATTCTCTGGCTTTGACATCCCAAAGTGTTAGGATTACTGGCGTGAGCCACCGTGCCTGGCCTAGAATTATTTTTATTAACCACTGTTTAGACTATATACTTGGAATAAAATTTGTAATATTATATACCTGGAAAACACTTTGAAAATTTCAAATCATCTGAAAATATGAACTACTTAAGAGATAAATTTAACAAAATACGAGCTAAACCTACTCTAAAAAAAGAAAGAAAATAGTGAGGAGAGAAAGGGGAAAAATTTAAAAAGAAAAGAAATTATAGGCCAGGCTCAGTGGCTCAGCTTGTCATTCCAGCACTTTGGGAGGCCAAGGCAAGTGGATTGCCTGAGTCCGCGGGTTCGAGACCAGTCCGGGCAACTTGGCGAGACCTCATCTCTACAATAAAATAAAAAATAGCTGGGTGTGGTAGTGTGCCTGTAATTCTAGCTACTTAGAAGGCTGAGGCGGAAGGATGCCTGGAGCCCTGCAGGCTGATGCTGGGGTGGCCGTGAGCGTGCGTGCCACTGCACTCCAGCATGGGCGAAGGAGTGAGACTCCAACTCAAAAAAAAAAAAAGAAAAGAAATTACAGAGACCTAGAGAAATGGGTGGATATACCTTGTTGATCCTTTGGAAGAGTCATTATACTATGTCAATTTCTCTCAAACTGATATAAAGCCTTAATGCAATACTAATAAAATTCAAGCAAGCTTTTTTTTTTGAGTCAGAGTCCCACTCTGTCACCCAGAGTACAGTGGCACAATCACAGCTCACCACACCCTTCACCTCCGGGACTGAGACGGTTCTTCCACCTCAGCTTCCTGAGTAGCTGAGACTACAGGTGTTTGCCACCAAACCTGGCTAATTTTTTATATTATGTGTAGAGATAAGGTCTCACTATGCTGCCTAGGCTGGTCTTGAACTCCTGGGCTGAAGCAGTCCTCCCACTGTGGTGGTACTACAGGCGTGAGCTACCACCATGCCCAGTACCACAAGTATTTTCAGAATGTGAAAAGATAAACCAGTGAAACTTATAACTGATAAAGAACTAGTAGGCAGATTATACTATCAATAACATTAAGAAAAAGACAACCCTACAAAATTAAAATAGGCCAATGACATGAAGAGGCATTTCATAGCAGAGAAACTATGTACGGCCAATAATTAAGATATCTTCTTGTCCTCAGTGACAATTACACAGATCAAGATCACAATGAAATACTATTTGTATCGATTAGCTTTTGCCATACAACAATTTAGTCTCAAAGCTTAGTGACTTAAAAAATAATTAATATTTCTCATGATTCTGGGCTTCAGGTTAGTCCATTATGGTCTGGTCTGGCTTGGCTCCAACTATGCAGGCCTCAGTTGGAATCGCTCTGTGTGGTCTTCCAGTAGATTAGCCTGGGCTTTTTCACATGGTGGGCAAAGGGCATCAAAGAGCAACAAGAGAACACAAGCCCCAGCATGCAAGTGCTTTTCAAGCCTGTGCTTGTGTACTACTAGTCAAGGCAAGCCACATATCCAAGTACAGAATTAAGGAGTGGAGAAATAGATTCTAGAAGTAAAATCACATTGCAGAGGGGAGTCATACAATGATGAAAAGAATTTACAGCTTTTCTACAACCCACCACTCCATTTTACAATCCACCATACCATTTATTATATGAATTCCTTCGACAAAAGTAGGAAATGTAACAATAGCAAAGTTTTGGAAATAACTAGTAAAGTTGAATATTGGCATACCCGACGCTAGCTATTCTGTTACTAAATATATGACTGCTATGGTTTGAATGAGTCCCTTCTAAAATTCAGTGCTGCAGTGTGATAGTATTAAGAAGTAGGGCCAGCTGGGCTCGGTGGCTCAGCCTGTAATCCCGTGACTTTGGGAGGCTGAGGTGAGTGGATTGCCTGAACCCGCAGGTTCAAGACCTGCCTGGGCAGCAAGACCTCATCTCTACAATAAAAAAAAAAAAAAAAAATCAGCTGGCGTGGTAGTGCACGCCTGTAATTCCGGCTACTCGGAAGGCTGAGGCGGAAGGATCGCCGGAGCCCAGCAGGTCGAGGCTGCGGTGGCCGGGAGCGGCCACTGCACTCCAGTCTGGGCGACAGAGTGAGACTCCAACTCAAAAAAAAAAAAAGGTAGGGCCTTTAAAAAGTGATTAGTCCATAAGAGCTCCTCCCCTGTGAGTGGGATTAGGTATCCTTATAAAGGGGCTTGTCTGAGGGAGTTCACCATTTTTTGCTCTTCTGCCTTGTGTGGACAAGGTGTTCCTCACCTGGAGAGAACACAACATTCAAGGCACCATCTTGGAAGCACATAGCAGCCTTTACCAGATACCCAGTGTCTTGGACTTCCCAGCCTCCTAAACAGGAGAAATAAATTTCTCTTCTTTATAAATTACCGAATCTGTGATATTTTGTTATAGCAGCATAAAATAGTACTAAGACAGAAAGAAATTGGTACCAGAAGTAGGACGTTGCTATAAGAAACACCTAAAAAACGTAGAAGCAGCTTTGGAACTGGGTAATGCACAGAAGCTAAAACAGTTTTGAAGTGAATTCTCAAAAAAGCCTACAGTGTCATGGACAGAGCATTAAAGGTGACTCTAGTGAGGGCTCAGAAGAAGAGCTACTGGAAAAGCCTCAGACTTCTTGGAGATTACTTAAGTGGTCATGAACAGAATGTTGGTAGAAATATGGTTCCAAAGGCCATTCTGATGAGGTCTCAGATGGAAATGAGGAACAAGGTATTGGAAACTAGATGAAAGGTCATCCTTGTTATAAAGTGGCAAGAACTCGGCTGACTTGTGCTCATAATCCTGGACTTTATGGAAGGCAAAATTTAAGAGTGATGAATTAGGAATATTTGGCAAAAGAAATCTCTATGAAGCAAAGCATTCAAGGTGTTGCATGACTTCTCGTCAATGCTTGTAGTAAAGTGTGAGAAAGGAAAAATGATTTATAGATGAAGTTATATATTTAATTTATAAATTACATATATATAGATGGAAGTAAATTATAAATGACTTATAAATGGAGTTAGTAATGAAAGGCCACCAGTATATACAAATTTGGAAATTTCTCAGCCTGGAAAAGTAAAGAAAAGAAAAGTATGTTTAGGAAAAAAACCAAAAGTGTGACCAAGCAACCTTTTGATAAAAAGATTAGTATGGCTAGAAGGAAGTCAGGTGCTTCCATCAAGACATGGAAGCACAATCCCAAAAGCATTTCAGAGATCTTCAAGACTGCCCCTCCCACCAATGGCTACAGTACCAGAACCTAGAGAGCAGAATGGTTTAATGAGAGAGGGCCAGGACACAATAGCAAAAGTTATAAAATCAAACGTTCACTGTCAGGAAAACAGATAAATAGAACCCTATCTTATAAAAATCCAGGCATAAATTATTATTTACTAAAGATTGAAGACAAAATTTCTGCCCCATAGAAGCCAGACTGTAATCTATAAAACAGATAATAGATGTTGAAAATTTATAAGGTGCAAAGTACATTTCTCTCCCTGAGTTTTCTGTCTCTGGTGCTTGAATTAGGACGTTGGATATTCTCTTGACTACAGGTCTTTTGCGAGTTGGAGACCTGAGAGCTTCTATAAGGATCTAGATTCACCAATCGAGGAAGAAATTGTTAGCCAAATCATGTCCTCATCTAGACCTCACAGCAGCCTTTGATAAAGCTATTTCTTTTTCTTCCTTTTTTTTGAGTCAGGGTCTCACCCTTACCCAGGTTGGAGTGCAGTGGCACGCTCATGGCTTACCACAGCTTCAGGTAATCCTTCTACTTCAGCATCCTGAATAGCTGGGACTATAGGCACGTGCTACCGTAACTAGCTTATTTTTTGATTTTTGTAGCAACATGTCTTGCTATGTTGCCCAGGCTGGTCTCAAACTCCTGGGCTCAAGCAATCCTCCCACCTCAGCATCCTAAAGCACTGGGGTTACAGGTGTGACCTACCACACCCAGCCCAAAGCTATTTCTTAAAAGAATTCTGAATAGGTTAAAACTTTCATGTGCTTTAAAATAATAAAGATTTGATATATATATTTGAAAAAAGTGACCTTGCTCCCCTCTGTCCTTTATCTGCTTAGTACTCTCCCTGCTTGATGTTACCACTTAAATGTTATTCGTTTTGTGTATCTGACCTTTCTTTTTTCAAACACTCCTGCCATTATGGTTTGAACATGTGTCCACTCCAAAACTCACATTGATATTTACCCCCAGTATGATAGTATTGAGAGGTGGAACAAGGTCATGGGTTATGAGGGCTCTGTCCTCATTAATAAATTAATCCATTTGTGGATTAATGGGTTATTATGAGAGCAGAGCTGGTGGCTTTATAAGCAGAGGAAAAGAGAACTGTGCTAGTAATTAGTCCCCTCACCATGCTGAGCATGGTGTTCTGTTAAAAGCAAAAGGAAAAAAGACAACTTCTTAGTACCCTTTGCGAGATCTTTCTTTTTTACTTGACCTTGGTCCTGTCCTTTCTCCTGTCTCCCCAAGTGACTTATCTGGTTCCATGGTTTAAAATACTATCCTGCTGAGCGCAGTGGCTCACGCCTATAATCCCAGCACTTTGGGAGGTCGAGGTGAGACGACTGCCCGAGACCATGGGTTCGAGACCAGCCTGGGCAACTTGGCGAGACCTCATCTCTACAATAAATCAAAAAATTAGCCAGGCATGGTGGCGGATGCCTGTAGTTCCAGCTACTTGGAAGGCTGAGATAGAAGGATAGCCTAAACCCAGTAGGTCGAGGCTGCGGTCGCAGGGAGTGTGCCACTGCCCTCCAGCCTGGGTGACAGAATGAGACTACAACTCAAAAAAAAAAAAAAATACTATCCTGGGCTAGGCAGGTGGCTCACAGCTCTTATCCCAGCTCTTTGGAAGGCCAAGGCAATAGGATCATTTAAGGCTGGGAGTTCAAAACTAGCCTGGGCAACATAGTGAGATTCCATCTCTTAAAAAAACAAAAATTAGCCAGGTGCAATGGCTCACACCTGTAATCCCAGCACTTTGGGAGGCGGAGGCAAGAGGACTGCCTGAGCCCAGGGGTTCGAGACCAGCCTGGGCAACTTGGTGACATCTCATCTCTACAATAAATCAAAAAATTATCCAGGCATGGTGGCACACACCTGTAATTCCAGTTACTTGGAAGGCTGAGGCAGAAGGATAGGCTGAGCCCAGCAGGTCGAAGCTACAGTAGTACTGAGCGTGCCACTGCACTCTAGCCTGGGTAACAGAGTAAGGCTCTGATCTCCCCCCAAAGTACTTTTCCAAGAAAGTGCTAGAAGACATCATTAAATATCAAAGAACAGTTCGTTTCAATTCCCAAATTCTGTGTTATAGTTTAAAGATAATGTAATGTGTTTATCATACAAAAAAGTTAACAGAATGGCCTACAAGAATGCCTCATTTGGTCAAGAATCTCACATATGTTGTAAAATATTCATGAAATGAAATGTATATTCTTATATTTATTTACTGAAACTTCATTAGTAATGAGCCCACAATAATTAAATAAGCAGTAGCATAAAGATATGCTTTCAAAGGAGGTTTAGGAAAGAGTTCTTAGAAACAGCTCAGGGGCCACATGATGATAATAATCACAATCATGGTTAACTATATGCTAGGAACTGTTCTAGAAGCTTTACTTACATCTAATAGTTTAATCCTAACAATAAAGGCACTGACTTTAATGGTCTAGGAGGAACCAGATAACAAGAGGTTAAGTAACTAATCCAAGGGACACATAGTAGTAGAGATGGAATATGACCCAATGCGGTCTACCTTCATAACCCTGATTCTTAACATTTCCTGCCTAGTCCTTCCAGATAATCCATAAAAATGGAAGTTATCAGCCAGGCTTGGTGGTTCAGCCTGTAATCCCGTGCCTTTGGGAGGCTGAGGTGAGTGGATTGCCTGAGCCCGCGGGTTCGAGACCTGCCTAGGCAACTTGACCAGACCTCATCTCTACAATAAATCAAAAAATCAGCTGGACATGGTAGCGCGTGCCTGTAATTCTGGCTACTCGGAAGGTTGAGGTAGAAGGATCGCCTGAACCCAGCAGGTTGAGGCTGCGGTGGCCAGGAGCAGCTACTACACTCCAGACTGGGTGACAGAGTGAGACTCCAACTCAAAAAAAAAAAAAAAAAAAAAAATGGAAGTTATCATTAAAGAACCCAGGAACGAAAGAAACATCACTACAAACTGTGGGAAAGATTAAATATTTTGGGAATACTAACAAACTCTTTGGCAATTATAGGTAGATTGATATGGCTGGGATATGATTGCTCAGTGGATTGTCCTTGCTTAATTTAAATATGCTTTAAACTCTATTACCTTTTATCTGACATAGAAAAGTATTCACCATTCAAATTTCCTTGATTCTGCAAATCTAGGAGCATAATATTTAAAAATGAGATTTATATAAGGGTTTACATAACACATAACTTCAGTTCAGCAAACTCTATCCAAAGTTGCTTTTCCAGACAAAATAAGGAGTTTCTTGAGGCAATATGCTCTTAAAAGTTTACTTCCAAAAATATTTGCTGGGGTGGGCTCAGGTCTAAATAATACCAGCACTTTGGGAGGCCCAAGTGGGAGGATTGATTGAGTCTAGGAGTTTGAGACAAGCCTAGGTAAAATAGTGAGACTTTGTCTCCACAAAAAAATCAAAAAATTAGCCGGACATGGGGCATGCGCCTATGTAGTCCCAGCAATTCAAGCAGTCGAGGCTGCAGTGAGCCATGAGTGTGTTACTGCACTCCAGACTGGGTGACAGAGTGAGAGCCTGACTCAAAAAAAAAAAAAAAAAAAAAAAAAAAAAAGCACGGCTTTGCGAGAGCAGATTAACAAAACCACAACAAAATTTATCACTTCAATTAAGCATATCTGTCAGGATTTTTTAATCTGGAGTTCATTTCCACACCAATAAGGGAGAGACATACAAAGGGCACTTGGGAAAAAACAGGAATGATAGTAGCACCTAGCACTATTACCTCCAAGAAAGGAGAGGGGCTAAACAGTTCCAAAAAACCAATGGAACCAAAAAGAGTGCTCAGAAAGACAAAGAATTAACTCTTAACTCTTCTACAGTGTCTACTGGATAAAATAAGTAGAGAAACGACTCTGTATATGACAGGTGATTAGCATAACAATATTAAATTTACAAACAATTTGGGGAAATTTTTTTTAGCAGGAGCAAAGAAATTAATACAGCTCCTTCATACTCTTTAGCAATAACATTCCCTTAGTAGAGACATGTGTTACAAGGATCCTCTGTCATTTCCACCTGTCAGAAAGAAGACACCTCAATACCTGATACTAATGAAGCATGAACTCAGAATAACCATTCTGACGAATATAACTACTTTTCTTTCCTTCATCCATCTCATTGCAAATCTTGCCAAGTTCAGTTTTTGTTATTCTACAATTTATAAGACTAAGTCAGATAAAAAAGAAAAAAGTTTGTTAAAAAATGTGTGTATTTAAACATTATGTGTGGATGGACAGATAGATAGAGCCCTTTAGTACACAAGAGTAAACCAGGAAATATTACCAAACTAGATCAAGATGCCTGGAGACAACCCTAGCAGAAGAGCAAGAACATTTGAGACTTCAGTTGCAGTTCAGGTTCTGGCACTACTTAAGCCAGATGCCCTCAGGCAAGCCATTTACTAATTACCGATAGTTTCTGGGCCTTAATTTTCTCCTCTTTTGAATTTAAAGAATCTAACTATATGTTCACAGAATTTTCTTCTAACTCTAAATATTACTTAAAGTAGGTTTCAGTGAAATAATGTTTTTTTCTTAATATAAGTAAGACAGGGCTACTTCTAACCTTTAGTTAACTATATGTTAAGCATCAAAAACTTAAGCTTTTTTATGGTGACCAAGAAGGATCATCAGATTTAAACTTCCAAATGCAAAACTATGCTCATTTTCCAGGCACTTACTTATTAACCAAGGTGACTAATTCAGTGGATCACATATCAAACTATTCTTGGCTACCTTTATTGTCTTCAAAAGTAGGACAAAGATCATCTCACAAATGTGATAATATTTTCAGAAAATGATGCAAAGTAACAGTATTATACATTGACACATCTACAGCTCTCTGTAAAATGACACCATATTTTCATTTATATAGTGATTCCCCACACTTACTATCTAACTTAGTCTTTGTGATAATCCTATGAAATAAACTGAACAGTACTTTTATCAACATAATCCAGACCAACTTAATGTTATATAACCTGTCAGTCATTAGTCAATAAGTGTTGGAGCCCAGACTTCAATCCAAGTCTTCTGATTTAAAGTTGAATAATCTCCAAAATCCTAACAAGTGGTGATTCAAGTCAAAGGCAAGAAGAAGTTGAAAAAGTGAGAAAAACTGGATAATCAGTTCTTGGATAACTCAATTAAACATAAAGACTATGAGATCAGATTTGATGGTTATACAGTCAATAAGAAAATGTTAAACTAGTGATACATAGATCACAATTTCATATCTTGAAAATCTTGTCACCAGGTTTTAAAGACAAGTGTGAAAAATTTCTAACTCAAAAATAAAAGCAGTATGTAAATTAAATAATAGATGATTAAACTAGCTATAGGTAAGCTGCTAAAAGGCATCAAACCACTTATTGAAGTATTTCAGAAACCTGGTTATACGCATATTTTCTTCTAGAATGTGACTCTCAGAAATTAAACTGTATTAATCAATTGTAGTCAATTAGGATATGTCCCTCAAAGAAAAAAAAAATCCTTCAGTGCTTTAAAATAATATAGGCAAAGAAGTAAAATATGAACTATTTCTACTTGAGCATCATTATCTACACAAATCAGTCACATTTGTCTGGGTACCACCATCCTTCTTCTACAATAAAAACATAAGCTAGAATGCATAAAATGATACCTAGTAAGTAATAGTTTCTTCCTTTCATGGTCTATTCAAGAGTACAGAACAACTAAAACCAGAGACAAAACAATTGGAATATTTTCTCTATCATTACAACATAGAAATACTTGTACAAGTTCCTCAAATGATCAATGCAATCTGTCTACAAAATCTCTGACAGACCCCAAAGAAAAATGGAAAGACATTAAAGTAAAGATAAGGAGCGATGCTCCCAAAATATGTAAACAGTGCCAGCCTACATATTATTAGATTTTGCATGGAGTTGCAAGAAAAAAAAAAAAAAAAGACTGTGTAACATCTACTGGAGGTCAAAAGTAAAAACAGTGTGACACAGGGCCACATTACGGCTTCTTGGAATTTCAGAGATTAAGTCAATCTTCATTTTTTACCGAAATACCGCCACATAATGAAATACAGGGCTCGGGGGTCAGGGATTTGGAAAGGCAGAGAAGTCTACCAGGAAAGCAGTGAGAGATTGGAGAAGGTCCTCTCTGCAAGGGCTCTACCGGGCGAAGGCCCATTCTCTCGGCTGCCCTGTACCATCAGCGATTCAGATGACACTTGCACGCCAGAATTTCGTTTATGACCGGACACATTTAGCATCATGCGCTAGAGGTTGAGGAGAGCAGGAACCAAACTGACAGACCCTGAGGAAGCTGGGTCATCAGCAGGGAAGACCTTCTCCACTTGTTCCAAGGTCCTGGACACCCCAGGACGAACGGGTTCTCTAGGAAAGCCTAGCACCGCTTCTAAGTCCGCGGGGAGGAGAACAAACGGTCGGGAATCAGGTGTCTGGGTTCAATGTCCCGGTGATCAACCATGAGGAGATGTCCCAAATAACCTGGCTGACGCCAGGCTGAAACATCCGAAGTCAGCAGCGCCCTAGAACACTGCTGGCAGTCGAAATCACGGTGCCCCGATCTGCACTAAAGGGGAGAGCAGTGAAAGAAGCCAAGTCCTGAGGTCAGTCACAGGTTTCCGTCCCCAGTTCCCCGCGTTAGTTTACCTACCCGCTCCGAACCCGGCTTCTCCGGATCTCAGGATCCTAGAAGCCGCTCCTGAACGACGCTCACACCCGCCGCTGGGCTCCGGCCAACCGGAACTCGCCTACATCACTTCCGGTCCAGTGACCCTCCTCTTCCCGGAGACCGCCTCCAGAAGGAAAAACGTTCCCGGCTCCTTTCGGCAACCTCAGTTAATCCTCGCGGGATTTCAATTCGGCTCCTGGTTCCGGCCCTGTGAGCGTGGTAAGAGGAATGACTGCTTGCCTTGTGGTTCTTGAACCGGAACTTGTTGCCCAGGAACCCCGGAAGAGATAGCTCGCGCCATAGACGCGTGTTCGCCGCCCAGAAGTGAAGAACAGAAGGCGCGAGTGAGAGGAGGTACTTTAGGTAGGTTGGCTCCTCACAGGGCGAGGGAGAGGGAGAGGGAGAGGGACAGCGTTAGTCACTCTCTCTCCGGTTGGAACGTTTCTTCTCACCTCATTCAAAAACCGCGCTCATTTTCTTTATAAACTGTCCTCCGCCCAGTGGCCATGGAGCCGTCTCTACCTGTTCTGTGAGCTGTGCTTTGGAAGAAGGGAGCAAGCTTCTCTAGCCGGGTAGGGGACGGAGGGGACACCCAGAATTTCTAGTTCCCAGGAAAGCCTCCATTCAGCCTGCATCGATGCTCTGTCTCCGAAATTGAGAAAATAACGAGCAGGCTTCACACTCTCTCTGCTAAGTATTTATTTAATACTCACAGCGTTTCAAGCTTTTGAGCCATGCATGGGAAATAAAAAGGTTCTAAGAATGTAGTCGCAAGTTTTTTTCCTCGTATCTCACGGAGATATTGCCTAGAGAGATGTTTAGGCCTTGAAGATGTACCAGACGCTGGGATATGTGCCGTACGGTAGTTAGGTACAATCATTACCGACGCTCCGAAGAGGAAACGATTAAACCTGCTGTGGATGGTAAAGTCTTCACAGACAGTGCCATTCGAACTGGGCCTTTGCAGGTGAATAGGATGTTTTTGTTTGTGTGTGTTTTAAATGGAGAAGACTGGAAAAGAGGCGAGTGGATTGCCGGAGCCTGCGGGTTCGAGACCAGCCCGGGCAACTTGGCAAGAACTCGTCTCTACAATAAATCAAAAAAAATTAGCCGGGCGTGGTAGCGCGCGCCTGTAGTTCCAGCTACTGGGAAGGCTGAGGCGGAAGGATCGCCGGAGCCCAGCAGATCGACAGTGGGGTGGCAGTGAGTGTGTCACTGCGCTCCAACCTGAGTGATAGGGTGAGACTCCAACTAAAAAGAAAAAAAATTACGCTAATAACTGTCTTTTAACGTTTGCAGCAACAATAAATGAGATAATGGATGTAAAGAGTTACACATAGTAACTCCTCTATATACCAGCAGTTCCCTTCTCCAGACAGTACCTAAATCTGGTATAAGAGAGATTTGGTTACTTTGCAACTTAGAAGTCGTTGCAGAGAATCCTTCTAATCATTGACATAGAGGTTAGTGTGGTGTCTGTGTGTGTACACACTTTTTTTTTTTGCATTGGCGTCTCTGTCATCAAGGCTGGAGTGCAGTGGCACGCTTATGGCGGACTTGCTGGGATCAGGCAATCCCTTCCACCTCAGCCTTCCAAGTAGTCAGAACTGCAGGTGTGCACCACCATGCCCAGCTAATTTTTTGATTTATTGTAGAGACAAGGTCTTGCCTAGTTGCCCAGGCTGGTCTTGAGCCCCTGGACTCAGTCCTCTCACCTTTGCCTCCCAGAGTGCTGAAATTATAGGTGTGATTCACTGTGCCCAGCCAGTTAGTATACTTTTAAAGAAATAATTGAGTATTTGTTTAGTTTGAAGTCTGGTTGTTAGGTTATCCAAGAGAAGCCCAGCTGATACAGAAGCATCATGTAGTAACTGAGTGATGAATTATGAGATAATATGGTTTTTTGTGTTTTTTTTACTTTTTCTATTATTTGTTTATTTTAGCTGCAAAGGCATTTAGCACCTTAAAGTGCTATGTCTGTGCAGCCCTGTCACCATATTTAGTCACTCTGGTGGAAGAGGACTAAAGCCACATGCTGTACAGCTTACTCAATGTGACCCTCCTACTTTGTCCACTCTATGTCAATTGCCTTTGATCCCTAATGTTAATTTCCTCAGGATTATGTTGTAGTCCTTTCTTCATTCTACATACTTTTCCGTGTGGCTTCATATACTATTATCACGTCAGTAAGCTCATTTATATGTTAAGGTCTCTCAAATTCAGCCCAGGCCTTTCTAGCCTTTAAATTGATACATCCTTTTTTTTTTTTCTATATATCTCTGAGATGTCTTAGCCAAGCCAAAACTGAATTCAGTGTATTTCCCATTCAAACAGAACTTTCTTTATCAGTAAATAGTACCTCTATTCTCTATTTGTTAAAATCTAATTGTCATTCTTAGCTTCTCTCTTTTTTGTATCACCAAACATCCAGTCAGCCACCAAATCAGACAGACGTGCCTTGGCTGCTTGTTTGGTTCCCATTCTCACTATTGTCTAAGTGACCATCATCTCATCTAGACTGCTGGGCGAGGCATAATAATGTTAAGAACATGAGCTCTGGATTAAGACTGCAACTTACAAGCTGTGTGAATCCGGCATGCTATTTATCATTGCTGTACCTCGATTTTCTACATCTGAGAAAAATGGGATAATTATATGCAAATGATCCTCAACTTTGTGTGGGGTTACATCCTGGTAAGCTCATCATAAATTGAAAATATTGTAAATTGAGAGCTAGGCACAGTGGCTTACACCAGTAATTCCAGTTACTTGGGAGACTGAAGTGGTAGGATTGTTTGAGGCCAGGAGTTCAAGATCATGGCAACATAGCAAGACTCTGTCTCAAAAAAAAATTTTTTTTTTAATTTGCTGGACATGGTGGTATGTACCTGTGTGCCAGCTGCTGGGGAGGCTAAGGTGGGAGGATCATTTGGGCCTAGGAGTTTGAGGCTGCAGTGAGCTATGATCATACCACTGCACTCCAGTCTGGGCAATAGAGCAAAACCCGTCTCTTTAAAAAACAGAAAAGATATTGTATGCTGAAAATGCATTTAATATACCTAACCTACCAAACAGAACATTTACATTATTAGCCTGCAGTTGGATAAAATCATCTAACGTAAGGCCTATTTTATAATAAAGTGTCAAATATCTCATGTAATTCATTGAATACTGTACAGTACTAAAAGTGAAAACCAGAATGGTTGTGTGGGTACTTGGAGTAAGGTTCTGCTACTAAATGCATATTGCTTTAGAGTTATTGCAAAGTCAAAAAATTGCAAGTTTAACCATAGTAGATCTGTGACCATCTGTATTTACCTTAAAGTGCTGTTGGGACCATTAAATGAGACAATTCATGTAGAGTGCTTAGCCAATGCCTAATACATAGTAAAACACTTCATAAATGTGAATTGTTACTATTATTATAGCAGCCTACTAATTGGTCTCCCTGTATCTGTTCTTGCCAGCTTCCAAGTAGTATTTTTGAAAACAAGTCATTTTCCTGCAACAATTTCCCATTGTCCTTAGAGTAAATTCCAGAATTTGCCCATCTTTCTGGCTTTCTCCTCTGGCACTGTGTCCCTCACCTTTCAGCTGTCTGAACTACTTTCAGATCATTTACCATACCGTTTTTCTGTCTTCTGGCTTTCCCACTTGGTGTTTTTTCTGCCTAAAATGACCCTTCCTTTTCCCTTCTTACTCATCCTTTGTTACAGTTTCAATATAATTTCCCCCAAGAGGCCTTCTCTGATTTTCTAAACTGAGCTAGTCTTGTATGTACTCCCCTTAACACCTTTTCTATTCATTTACCACCCTTGTAGTTATTTGTTTTCTCCACTTCTCTATGAATGACTGGCAGTGCCTGCATCATCACTGTATTCTCAGCCTAACAAGGAGCATGCCTGGCACATAGATAGCCAGTAAACGTTTGTTTTATTGAAATTCATCTTAATTTCTTCATTTTGGTATGGCAATAATCCTCACTTCTCAGTGTTATGGATCAAATGACACACTACATGTGAAAGTATTGTTGTCACTTGGAGTTGTAAAACAAAGTTTTAAAATAAAATGGAAATATTTTAGTATTGGGCCATTTTGAAGCCATTGCTAAAATTTAGTAAGCTCCATTAGAGAAAGGACTTAGTTTCTGCTTTGTGCACTCCTATGTTCCCTAGATCCTAGAGTAGGGTCAGTCAATATTTGTAGAAGGAAGGAGCAGTATGTCATAAAAATAAAAGAATTGAGAAGCTAGATGAACTTAGTAACACACTTCTGAGTATATTTCAAATACTCAATCCTGTAGCTATGATCTTGACTTTGTATCTGTTTGTAATTTTGTATCTCCAAAATCAGAAACCGCAGGCATTTCTCTCTAACCACAGCTATCTGCCTTTTCATCTTACTTTCATCATACCTGTTTTTTAATAGATGTCTGGGTAAATAGCGTCTATTGTTTTGCTGTCCTTAAATCATTCTTTAAGAATATAGGTTGTGTGTCCTGTTATTTCAAACATTCTTGCCCTCATCCTAAATTCCCTTCTACCATTGTCTTGGTGTCTAATCCTGGCAAAGCTCAAACTTGGATAAATCCAGCTATCTATTCCAATAGAAGGGGAGGGTGAAGGATGAATGTGGATGCAGCTTAATTTGTTAGGAGGAAGTGACTAAGTAGTTTTAGTTTTTGGCTTCTAAGTACTACTAGACAAAATCACAGATGATCAGTATGGTACCACATTAAAGTCATCATTAATCTTGACCATGTTTTCAACATTGCTCTGCAATCCTGCCATGTTTTGCTACACTTTTTATTTCAGTCTATCTATTCTCTATTCCAGCTTGACTTCTTTATGACCTCCTTCTCTCCAAGGAATAACTTCCTGCCTCCAAATCCACAGACCTGCGTGATCTAAAATTCACGTTGGGAAAGGTGCCTCTTTTCCTTTCCAGTATCGAATCCCTTACTGAAGACTTTTGCTATCTTGAGAATTTACCTGCCTTTCTTCTGACTCCTTCCCACTGACATATAAGTATGCTCATTCTTTCTCTTTATGAGGAAAAAAACTTCCTTTTCTTCATGTCCCCTTATAGCCATTGCTTTTTCTTTTTGCTCTCTGTCTCTATTTTTTGACCCACCTGAAACTAGTTTATGCCCCACCAAAGACAATAACCCCTTTTATATGTTAAAACTAGTGGGCTGCCAGGCATGATGGGGTGTACCTGTACTCCCAGCCATTTGGGAGGCTGAGGTAAGAGGATTGCTGGAGGCCAGGAGTTTGCAAAGTAATGTCAGACTTTTGTAAAGTGCTGTTGACCACTTCTAGAAGTATATTCCGTATTCCTGACCACTGTCCCCTGGTTATTCTGCTCCCTTGCCTATACAAGTTGGGCATTTAAGAAGATAGCTCCAGAAAGGATTGCAAACAGGGTAAGGGGTGCAGAAGGATGGTGGTAGGTGGGTTCAGAAAGTGCCTAAAAAGTAAAGGATTCTAATGGACTCGGGCAGTTGTAGGTTTTATAACACTGAGTAGCAATTTCAGGGAAATTAGCTTTGTTCCCTTGGAGGTAGGGTTTGATTTTTTTTTTTTTTTTGTTTTTTGGTTTTTTTGAGTTGGAGTCTCACTCTGTCACCCAGACTAGAGTGCAGTGGCCGCTTCCAGCCACCGCAGCCTCGACCTGCTGGGTTCTGGCGATCCTTCCGCCTCAGCCTTCCAAGTAGCCGGAATTACAGGCATGTACTACCATGCCCGGCTGATTTTTTGATTTATTGTAGAGATGAGGTCTCGCTGCCCAGGTGGGTCTCGAACCCGCGGGCTCAGGCAATCCACTCACCTCAGCCTCCCAAAGGCGCGGGATTACAGGCTGAGCCACCGAGCCCGGCTGGGTTTGATTATTTATTTATGTATGTATTGGAGTCAGAGTCACACTGTCGCCCAGGCTGGAGTATAGTGGCATGATCACAGCTACTGCAGCCTCATCCTGCTGGGCTCAGGCAATCATTTTGCCTCAGCCTTCCAAGTAGCAGGAACTACAGGCATGCCACCATGCCCGGCTAATTTTTTTATTTTATTGTAGAGACGGTTCTTGCCAAGTTGCCCAGGCTCGTCTCGAACCCCTGAGCTCAGGCAGCCCTCTTGACTCCACCTCCCAAAGTGCTGGGATTACAATTGTGAGCCACTGTACCAGGCTAAGGTTTGAATTTAAGATTGCAAGTGTGGAGATAATCAGGTTGTTTTACTTTTTTTAAAAAACAGTCTTGCTATGTTGCCCAGGCTGGCCTTGAGCTCCTGAATTGGGCTCAAAAGATCTTCCTGCCTCAGCCTTCTGAGTAGCTGGGTTTACAGGCACCAGCTGTTTTACCTTTTTATTTATTAATTGTGCTTATGACTAACATCCAGCCTTTAAAAGCAGGATATAGGTGTAGCTGTATAGTATGTTAAATTATACTGTTATAATTTGGAGACATCATAAACATTTTACTTATTTATTTATTTTAGGGGTGGAGTCATACTGGAGTGCAGTGGCATGATTGTAGCTCACTGCAGCTTTGACCTGTGCTTAAGCTGTCCTCCTGCCTCAGCCTTCCTCCCAAGTAACTGAGACTACAGGCACAGACATTTTAGTTATAGACATTGTGTTCTTTTTCTTTAGGGATTGAGTGTAATCCATTGTTCTCTAACAAGTACTAGAAGACAAATGGCCAGGCTAATCTCATTAAAATTCTGCTATTTCCTAGTCGTACTTTGAAATCTGGAGACAGCCATGATTTATATATAGATCTGTTTGCAAACCCATTTTTTGCTTGTTTCTGAATTAGAGACACAGTCTTAAGGCACTAGAGTAGCAGTTCTCAACCTTAGCAAACTGAACACATTTTTTATAACAAATCATTTGTAACAAATGTCAAATCATTTGTAACAAAGTGCAGCCACTTTGGAAAATAGTTTGGCAGTTCCTTAAAAAGTTAAACATGGAGTCATTCTATAACCCAGCATTTCAACTTTTATGTATATGCCCAAAAGAAATGAAAACATGTATGTACACAGAAAACTTGTAAACATGTTCATTATTCAAAATAGCCAAAATGTGGAAACAATCCAAATGTCCATCAACTGATGAATGGATAATACAATGTGGTATAGCCATACAATGGAATATTATTCATCAATAGAAAGGAATGAAGTAATGATATATACTGCAACATGGATGAATCCTGAAAATGTTATGGTAAATGAAAGAAACCTGAAACAGAAGACCACATATTATTTCATTTATATAAAATGTCCAGAATAGGCAAATCCATGATGACATGAAGTAGATTAGTATTTTGCCAGGGGGGGCGGGGAGTGGGAAGAAGTGATTGCCAATGGGTAAGGGAGTTTCTTTGAGAGCACTGAAAATGTTTTGGAACTAGATAGTGCTGGTTGTTGTACAACTTTGTGGGTATGTTAGAAACCATTGAAAGTATACCTTAAAAGGGTGAATTTTATGGTATATGAATTATATACTGCCCTGAAATGAAAATATTTTATAATACTGCATAATCTACCTACCTACTATATAATTTCAAAAATTAACATTCTAACTTTAACATAAAGAAGAATGAAAAGGAAATTTATGGTAAAATATGAATTTCCAGGGCTGTCATGTATGCCAGGCCAGTGGTGTACTGCACATTCCAAGGACACCGTGTACAAGCACTACAAGTGTGGTAGCCCTGTGTTTATAAATGCTTAGTTACTACTCCACTAAACACAGAAACGGGGTTGCTTGTACCTCAGAAGCATTAGGAATCCAACGGCCTCTAATGAAACTGATATAGGCATTCTGTTAGTCACTCAAATTACGAGCAGGTTTGCTGGGGTAGCAGAGTTTTCTAAAATAATAAAGAATAAAGGATGATATTCCTTTATTTTATATAATACTTAGGATTTTTCAGCTTTGCAGTGGTACGAAAGTGATACGCATTCAGTGGAAACGGTACTTGAGTTTTGGATTTTGATCTTTTCCTGGGCTAGTGATAATGCAGTAAGATAACACTTTCATGGTGCTAGGCAGCTAGCTCCCAGCTAGCCATGCGATTACGGGAGTAGACACGCAATATTCTGCAGTGTACTGTGTTGCCAGCTATTTTGGGGTATTGTGTTTTCACGTCCCATCATGCCTACAAAGTGTCCATCTGTGTCTCCTGCTTCTGGTGAGATAAAGAAGAGGAAGGTGATTACTCTTGAGATGAAACTCAAGATAATTGCCCAGCATGAAGGCGGCAAGTCAGTAATGACCATCTCACGGGAGTTAGGGCTTTCACAATCCACAATTTCAAACATCTTAAAGGACAAGAAGAGAATCAGTGATGCAGTGAAATAATCAGCATCAGTTAAATCTGCTGTCATCACAAAGAAAAGAGCTGGGCCGATTGTTGATATGGAAAAATTACTTGTTACGTGGATAGAAGACCAGATACAGAAACACATACCGCTTAGCCTACTGATGATCCAGGTTAAGGCAAGAAGTCTTTTCAATATGCTAAAAGAGCATGCCAATGATCCTATATATACTCACATGTCTAAAGCAAGTCAAGGATGGTTCCAACACTTCAAAAGGCGTCATAATTTTAGTAATATGAAGGTCAGTGGTAAGGCAGCAGAGTGCCAAAACTGAAGGTGCCAAAGCTTTTAAGGAACAGCTACATAGGATAGTTGTGGCCAAAGATCCTTGCAATGAGAAACTGACTGAACTGCAGGAAGAAATAAGTAAAGAAGATGAGTCAGAGGAAGAAATTAAACCGAAGGCACCGAGAAAGTTTACAGCCCAAGAAACTAGCAGAGGCCTTTGCTGCTATCAGCAGCGGCATGCGGATGTTGGAAGAAATGGATGTCAATTACGAGAGATTTGCAAGAGCTGACAGGCAGATACAGGATGCTGTTGCTTGCTATAGAGAAATATATAATGAAAAGAAGAAACAAACTGAACAGTCAAAACTTGGTATCTTCCTGAAGAACACTGTGCCTGCTGAACCATCAAGTGTTGCTGCCTCAGTGCCTTCTACCAGCTATCCTCGAGCCTCGTCAGAAGAGAGAAAGTGATGACCCTGTTGCCATAGCATCCCCATCATCCAGCAATTAATTTTATTTCAATGCTTCAAACATTTTTCAGGACCAAGGTGCTTTCAGCTGCTTATTTTAATGGTAAGTGCCTATTATAATCTTTCTGTTTTTCACATTTGGTACAGTATTCAGTAAATTACAGGAGATGTTCAACACTTTATCATAAAGTAGGCTTTGTGTTAGAAGATTTTGTCCCACTGTATGCCAATGAAAGTGTTCTGAGCATGTTTAAGGTGGGCTAGGCTAAGCTATGTTGTTCAGTAGGATAGGCGTGTTAAATGCATTTTCAGCTTACGGTATTTTTCAATTAATGACGCGTTTATTGAGACATAGCTTTGCGGGATTGGCAGTGGTAGGAATCTTCCCAGGGAGTGGGGGGCACACCTCTTCAACAAGGGCACCTGCATAATGAACATTTGTATACCCAACCCTGAGTTGTACCCCACATCTTTAAAGTAAAATAAAGTAAATCTAAAATATTTTTAAAAAGAGAAATACAGTTTTATCAGAAGTTGAGGAGCCACTTGCATATATTAATACTATGCAAAAAAATATTTTGTGTTCATATGTAAAATGAAGTTGGGTTCTAATCTCAGGTATTCAGTTTTTCACCAACACTAATATCCAGTTGGACATCTCTTCATTTTGCAAGATTTTTAGCATCCTTGCTTGGGATTAGTAAATGTCAGTAACACACCTCACCCCAGGCCCAATAACATGACAATGGGAAACTTCTCTGAGGTTCTTCTGATGGGGAACTTCTTTGATTCTGTCTCCATTGAGAACTGCTGCATTGTGAAAACAGATTAGCCCTGTATTCCAAGAAAGGGGTGAGTTATTTTTGGTTTCTTTAGATCTTTTAGACATCTTGGTAAAAAAGAAAATTTTCTTTCTCCATGAGACTTAAGGAAGATTGAGAAATACAGTTTTTGGACTTGATGTGTTTGTTCACATCAAGATTCAAACGACTTAAAACTGCTTCATGTGGATACTTGAATCTTTTCTAGTATACCAGACAGGGAAGGGAATGTGTTAGAAACAGGGTGCATGCATAAGATACATGGTATGTTTTGCCTTTTTTCTGGATGACCCCATACAGTTTTAAAATGTTAATTTCTCCGCGCCTTTGGGAGGCTGAGGTGAATGGATTGCCTGAGCCCGCGGGTTCGAGACCTGCCTGGGAAGGTGAGACCTCATCTCTACAATAAATCAAAAAATCAGCCAGGCGTGGTAGTGCATGCCTGTAATTCCGGCTACTTGGAAGGCTGAGGTGGAAGGATCGCCGGAGCCCAGCAGGTCGAGGCTGCGGTGGCCAGGAGCGGCCACTGCACTCCAGTCTGGGCGACAGAGTGAGACTCCAACTCAAAAAAAAATAAAATAAAATAAAATGTTGCTTTCTAAGCAGTAATAGTCAACCAGTTTCTCTGACTAGCCTGTAACTCTGTAGCTTGTTACTGCGAAATATTGATAATGTTTTTTTTCTTTCCTTTAAGATGCCCTCCAGATCCTTAGTTATGGAATATTTGGCTCATCCGGGTGCACTCAGCTTAGCAGTTGGAGTTGCTTGTGGCATGTGTCTGGGCTGGAGCCTCCGAGTACGCTTTGGGTTGCTCCCCAGAAGCTCAATGAGCAAGACAGAAACAGATACTGGAACGGAAGCAAGCATCTTGGGAGAGAGTGGGGAGTACAAAATGATTCTTGTGGTTCGAAATGACTTAAAGATGGGAAAAGGAAAAGTAGCTGCCCAGTGCTCTCATGCTGCTGTTTCTGCCTACAAGCAAATTCAAAGAAGAAACCCTGAAATGCTCAAACAGTGGGAATACTGTGGCCAGCCCAAAGTGGTGGTGAAAGCTCCCAATGAAGAAACCCTGATTGAATTACTGACTCATGCAAAAACGCTAGGACTGACTGTAAGCTTAATTCAAGATGCTGGACGTACTCAGATTGCACCAGGCTCTCAAACTGTCCTGGGGATTGGGCCAGGACCAGCAGATCTAATTGACAAAGTCACTGGTCACCTAAAACTTTACTAGGTGAGCTTTTATATGATGATGATGATCCCTCTATCACAACTGTTTGAAGCCTGTCAGATTCTAATACTAAAAGCTGAATTTCTCCCCCCATTTTAAATGTTCTTGAGATGAAAATAAAATCCATTCCTGTGTTCTTCTATCATGTGCTTGGCAGATACAGAGTTGCCATCTTGGGCTTTAAAAAATAAAATGGCTGGGCTTGGTGGCTCAGCCTGTAATCCCAGCACCTTGGGAGACTGAGGTGAGTGGATTACCTGAGCCCACAGGTTCGAGACCAGCCTGGGTGACTTGGCGAGACCTCGTCTCTACAATAAATAAAAAATTAGCCAGGCGTGGTAGCACAAACCTGTAGTTCTGGCTACTTGGAAGGCTGAGGCAGAGGGATCGCCTAAGCTCTGCAGGTCTACACTAGGGTGGCTGTGAGTATACCACTGCATTCCAGCCTGGGCAACACAGATTCCAACTCAAAAAGGAATAATTTGAAAAGAGCTATTTTGAGGCTAGGCTCAGTAGCTCAGCCTGTAATCCCAGCAATTTGGGAGGCTGAGGCAAGTGAATCGCCTGAACCCGCGGGTTCGAGACCCACCCGGGCAACTTGGTGAGACCTCATCTCTACAATAAATCAAAAATTAGCTGGGCGTGGTAGCACGCGCCTGTAGTTAACTGCTATTTGGAAGGCTGTGGTGAAAGGATCGCCGGAGCCCAGCAGGTCAACGTTGGCGTGGTGGTGAGCATGCCACTGCACTCCAGCCTGGGCAAAGGAGTGAGACTCCAACTCAAAAAGAAACTTCTGGTCACATCTGAGAAGTTGTGACAAAGAAAGCACTTGGTGAAATGGTCTTGGTAGTTCAAGTGAGATGCTGAAACAAATATTTAAGATGAGAGGAATATAGTTCATGGTAAATTGGATTAAAAGGAGGAAACAGCATTTCCCTATACAGGGCTAAGCCCTTTTGTGTGTTGGTAGCTTTTTTTCCCCAAGACTATGCTGCTATACCCCCAGAGGATCAGAGGTTCAAGGGTACTCCCACCCTGATGTCACTTTATTTTTTTTTTTTTTTTGAGTCAAAGTTTCACTCTGTGGCCCAAGCTGAAGTGCAGTAACACGCTCATGGCCACTACAGCTTCAACCTGCTGGGCTCAGGCAGTGGTTCTACCTCAGCCTTCCAAGTAGCTAGAACTACAGGCATGTGCCACCACACTTGTAGGGAAGGAGATCACCAAGTTGTCCAGGCTGGTCTCGAACCCCTGGGCTCAGGCAGTTCTCTCGCTTCCACCTCTTGAAGTGCTGAAATTACAGGCGTGAGCCACTGCATCTGGCCCTGCTGTCACTTTTTAGATGATGAGGCCCTGCTGTCACTTTTTAGATGATGATAGCCGGTTTTATTTTTTTGAGTTGGAGTCTCACTCTTGTCCAGGCTGGAGTGCAATGGCATGCTCACGGCCACCACAGCCTCGACCTGCTGGGCTTAGGCGATCCTTCCGCCTCAGCCTTCCAAGTAACTGAAACTACAGACATATGCCACTACATCTTGCTATTTTTTGTAGTTTATTGTAGAGATGAGGTCTCATAAAGTTGCCCAGGCTGGTCTTGAACGCCCGCCTCAGGCAGCCTGCTTTATTACTAGGTCATTATGTTAATATTAATAGGTCATGATACCCACAATGGAGTATATGGTTTAAAATCTGTTTGGATTTTTTATTTTTTGAGTTGGAGTCTCACTCAGTCGCCCAGACTGGAGTGCAGTGGCTGCTGCCGGCCACCACAGCCTCGACCTGCTGGGCTCTGGCGATCCTTCCACCTCAGCCTTCCAAGTAGCTGGAACTACAGGTGCGCGCTACCACATCCAGCTAATTTTTTGATTTATTGTGAAGATGAGGTCTCGCCAAGTTGCCCAGGCGGGTCTTGAACCGCGGGCTCAGGCAATCCACTCACCTTAGCCTCCCAAGGCGCGAGATTACAGGCTGAGCCACTGAGCCCGGCTTCTGTTTGGATTTTTATGTCTCAAAGTTGAGGTTTGGCCAGGCACAGTGGCTCACTCCTGTAATCCCAGCAGTTTGGGAGGCTGAGGCAGGAGGATTGCTTGAGCCCAGGAGTTTGAGACCAGGACCCTGGGCAACATAGTGAAATCTCATCTCTACAAAATCAAAAAATTACCTGGGTGTGGTCGCATTTGCCTGTAGTCCCAGCTACTCAGGAGGCTGATGCAGGATTTCCTGAGCCCCGGAGGTTGAGGCTGTGAAAAGCTGGTGTCATGCCACTGCACTCCAGCCTAGGCAATAGAGTGAGACCCCAACTCAAAAAGTTGAGGTTTTATAACATTGGTATAACACACCTGTTCAGTGTTTCATGTTCACTCTCCCTGGTCCACACTGGCTAAATGTAATCAGCAGTTCTAAATCAGTCTAAATATAGTTTGTCATCCCTGATGTTCTTTCTCTAGTACTTAAAGAACTAGACAAGTAAAGACACTTTTTTTCCCTTTTGATCTTTATGTACTAGTAATCCTGGTAATTACTGACATTCCAGCTGCCCAGAATAGGAAGCAGAAGGTTCCAACTCCTCAAAGCCAGTTTCCTGACTGTCGTCGTGCTAGAATCCATTTTTCTTTCAAGACTTCTTTTAGGAAGTCTGAGAGTAATTTCCAAATTAGGTATATCCCTAAGTACATTAATTATGCCAGGGAGAATTTTGGTATTATGATAGGCCATTTAAAGTAGCTCCAACTCTCCATGGCTAATTATTACACATATGAGCAGCATTATAGCATAGTTTCAAGGTCTAAAGTCATAGGTGGATTCTGGGCACAACACTGAAGAATACTGTAGCCAGCCATAAAAAGTTTTGATATTTCTGGGAGGCCAAGGTGAGTGGATTGCCTGAACCCATGAGTTCAAGACCCGCCTGGGCAACTTGGTGAGACCTCATCTCTACAATAAATCAAAAATTAGTTGGGCGTGGTAGCGTGTGCCTGTAGTTCCGGCTACTTGTAAGGCTGAGGCAGAAGGATCGCCGGAGCCCAGCAGATCGAGGCTGCGGTGGCCAGGCGTGTGCCACTGCACTCCAGTTGGGGCAACAGAGTGAGACTCCAACTCAAAAACAAGTTTTGATATTTGATCCATTTTTAGAGTTTGCACAGGAATATGACAACAGGAGAAAGTCCAACTGTAATAATGCCACAGACAGCAGCTGTTTCCAAACAAAATATTTATACTAGCTTCAAAAGTGATGCAACAAAACGCAACACAGAATTCAGTTAAACTCAATCCTAAACACATGATTCTGGCTCAGGTCATTTCTGAGGCTTGCTCCAGAGAGACTGATGGCATTCCCAACAGGATGGCATGGGGTGGCTGATTTAAGTATCTAATAAATCACGGCATGTATACTAAGATGAATAGCATAGAAATTCAGGTAATCCAGGAAATATATTAATACTTGTCTTCTATTACATTTGCATCTTATAGGACTCATAATTTTATAGTTCTCAAGGTATACTCTGCAGAATCCATGGGCTTTCTACAGGGTCAAAACTATTTTCATTATACTAAGGCATTTTCTTTTTCCCTGTGTTGACATTTGCACTGATGATTTAAAAGCAATGATGGGGAAAACTGCTGGTACCTCCCACAAATCAAAGTAGGGGTACCACCATTATATTGCACTTAGTATTCTTGAGAAAACAATTAGTTTTCTAGTGTTGGCCCATGACTTTGTCTTAACAGTCTGTGTAACATTAAACATTTCTGCTGCACATGGTTGTTGTCTTTATCTGTCTCTTCAGGCTTCTCAAAATTTAAGACTCTTCTGATGAAATCCATATTCCTGACAAATGATTTTTTTATTATATAATGTGTCAAAAATTTGGAAGAACTGTATAACTCAGTAAATCAATATTTTCCCATTACCAATGCAGTTTATTTTGTTAACATACAATGAATTTATTTTATTTAAATTGATTAATATTTTAGAAATTTTCTTTAAATTTGAGTATAATAAATATCAGTAATATAAAGTATATTAACTAAAGCTCATCTTTAATAGTATTTTCTAGGCACTGTGGCTCACACCTGTAATCCCAGCACTTTGGGAGGCTGAGGCAGGAGGATTGCTTGAGCCCAGGAATTCAAGACCAGCGAGAGCTCATCTCTACCAAAAAAAAGAAAAAAATTAGCTGAGCATGGTGGCACATGCTTGCAGTCTCAGCTACTTGGGAGGCTGAAGCAGGATGACCCCCTGAGCCCAGAAAGCTGAGAGCAGTGATTCATGATTGTGACACTATACTCCAGTCTGGGTGACAAGGTGACATCCTGATGTAAAACAAACAAAACATATATATATGCTTCCTGGGCTCAGGGGGTCCGCCTGCCTTAGCCTCCCAAGTAGCTGGGGACTGCAGGCATGTGCCACCGTGCCCAGCTAAATTTTGAGATATATATCTATATCTAGAATGAGAATAGAATGCCTACATGACTAAATTTACAGAAAAGTCATCACTTAGAGATCTTCTCTATTATACTAATGGCCATATTGAAGTAGATGTCAATGGGTATTAAATACCTGTTTGTACCGTGGCTCTATACCAGACAAGAAAATCACTGAAAGCTTGTTTGTCACATGAAGTTTTTGACTAATCTCTATCCCCCTATTTAAATTATAAGGAATAAGAACTTTTAGTACTTTTTTCTATTTTTACTTCCTTCTCCTAGACCATCACCTTTAATAAACTCAGCATAGGCCGGCTGGGTCTAGTGGCTCACGCCTGTAATCCCAGCACTTTGGGAGGCAGAGGTGAGAGAACTGTCTGTGCTCAGGGGTTCGGGATCAGCCTGGGCAACTTGGTGAGACTTTGTCTCTACAATAAATCAAAAAATAAGCTGTGCCCTGGTAGTGCACGCCTGTAGTTCCAGCTACTTGGAAGGCTGAGGCAGAAGGATCTTCTGAGCCCAGCAGGTCGAGGCTGTGGTGGACGTGTGTGGGACACTGCACTCCAGCCTGGGCAACAGAGTGAGACTCCGACACAAAAAAATAAACTCAGTAATGTTAGGAAAGATTCTTGGCTTAAATATTTTTTTCTTTTTTAGCCAATGAATTCTACCACTTAGTATATACACAATTGCCCAGGCTGGGTCAGACATTTTGTAATTCAAACATAACCCACCAAATAATTCTGAAAAGTACTGTGGTAGTGTACTGATAAGAAACAAGCTCAGAGGCTCAGATGGGCTCAGGGTTTGCAGTTAAGTCACATATCACAGAGATTTCTCTTTCTATTATACCCTGTTATGGATGCTTTAAGTGGCAGTTCGGTATCACAGGACACAGCACACAAAGCAAAGCTTTTTTTTGCTGTTGCAAAAAAAAAAAAAAAATTCTTCAGTATACTGTAAGAAAAACGTTACTGAAGTGTTTTTCTTGAGACAAGGTCCCATTCTTGTCCAGGCTGGAGTGCAGTGCCATGATCCCAGCTTACCGCGCCTTGACCTCAGGGGCTCAAGCAATTCTCCCACCTCAGCCCAGCTCCACATCCCCCACAGCTGAGAGTACAGGCAGAAGCCACCACACCCAGCCATGACGAGTTTTAAATTGCTTCTATTCGAGAAGGGAAAAGAGAAACATAACCCTGATAAAAAACCAACTTATTGAAATTAGAGGAAAGGTCCAAGGAAAACAAATCTTGACTCAGAAGAATAAGCTCCCAGGGACCATTACTGGACTACTTCTTGATCTCTTAATGATGAAGAAAGAGAGCAGAGATTCAGGAACACAATAACAGCCAGAGCCTGAACAGCAAGCAAGTGTTCACTAGAAAGATGGGGATGTGGCTTAAGGGTGAGGCAGAACTCAGCAGGCCGAGGCTACGGTAGCCTTGAGCCTGCCACTGCACTCTAGCCTGGGCGGCAGAGCGAGACACTGACTCAAAAAAATAAAATGCTCAGAATAATGTTAGGAAAGATTCTTGGCTTAAAATAGTTCTAAACACTCTTCTGAGGAGCTTAAATTGCCTGAGAGTTGTAGAGAAATACAAGGCTAGGCAGGAGGCTGTGTGGAATTCTTGAGGATTAAGGGATAGTGCAATGAACATAAAGTAACATTCTCAGCCACAGCGAAAGGGGTGGATTCATGAACACCAGTTTTTAAAAAATCAAAACACTCATAATTTGGGCACCTCTACAATACCTAGTGAGAAATAGCAATGTTAACTACATGTTTAAATATATTTTATTTCAAGTTAATATAACTTAACATCCATGATTTGTTCATTTAAGTGAAATGCTTAGATAAAACCTAAAGTGTGTCACTTGGTTAAAATGTTGGACACATGAAATGTAACCCTCATATAGTAGTGACTGGTTCTTTGGACTAGTTGCATGTAGCTTATTAATAAATCACATGATATATAAATGCACAATGTTTTCACATGTCCCCATCCTCATTCCTCTTCCTCTCATGCCTCCCTGTGCTGCCTTAGCATCCAATACGAAACTACCAAAACTGTTCTTTTGGTTTGAGGTATTTAATTAAAACTTCCATTCTACATGTTATTTCCACAGTCCAGTAATTTATTTTAAATTTGAGTAATTTCAAATTCCACAAACAAAACTGAAGAACAGCAATATTTTGTTTGAATTTCTCTCTTCTGTACACGCAGTGATCTAAAACACCACAATATCCAACATACACAAACCTCAGGGAAGGGTTAGTAAACACACACAAGATTGGAATCATGGTGCTCTTTGTTCCTGAATGGAATGGTCCCACAGAAAAAGCACAGGATACAGCGCACAACATAAGGGCATCTGTTTACATATGAAGTGAGCAAAACACACTAGCATTTTCTATATGCGTAATGGGGAAACCTGCATAGGTTAGAGGGCCTTGTATGCTCATTTAGAAATCAGGCAAGTTGTCTGTATGCATTTTTCAAATAATTTGGAGAGCACTGTGATCCAATATAGGATATGCTGATTAGTGTTCTCTTTGTTGTCACTGACAGTCTTGCATGGTCACATAACCATTATTTTTGCTTTAGCTTTTCTTTGAATAAAAGAGATTTAAATGCATTTAAACAATACATGTAAGCTGTTTACATACACTAAATTTAAAGAGATTCAATATTAGAGTTTCTTCGTTTCTTTAAACGCTACAGAGTGCAAATCAGGTTCTTCACAACAGATTGAATATTAAGCAATAATTCTTCAAAGAATGAGGGGAAGAAAACAAGCCCAAGTGAATAAAACATTGAAACTATTCCCCTTTGAAAAGAAAGTCTAAAATGATGTGGAATGTGAAATTAAGGTTTTAACATAGGTGATCCAAGTTCAGAGTTAGAAACAAAAAGTAGTCCTTCATGAAATAAAGGTTACAAAGAACACATTGCCTGTTTCCCCCATTATAAACAGAAGTGGGTAGAGACGATGTTTCAGTACGAAAATAGGCGACTACAGGATGAGTTCTCCATCTCACATGCTGTACCCAAAGCCAGGCTGTGGCTGTCCATAGGGTGGTGCAGTATAGCCATAACCAAAAGGTGCCTGTGGAGGGACGGCAACGCTGGGTCCTGCTGTCAGCATCAACTGGGGCTGACCTAAAGAAGAAACGAGGAGCAGGGGCAGGGAAGCAGGAGAAACTGTTAGCACGGTAAAGCGAGTAGAACCCTCCTGTCTCCCCACTCTAGCAACATAATCCCAGTCTAGCATGAGTTGTGTGGGGCACTTTTGACTCAATACTGGCACGACACTCTTACCTCTGAAAGGTCCTGCCTCAAAAAACCAACAAACAGCCCAGAACTTCCTATGATTTAAAGCAATAAGCACATATGTGCTTGAAACTTGCATATAACATTTAGCGACAAAATCAGCACAGGAAAACTTTATTTTTTGAGTCGGAGTCTCACTCTGTCACCCAGGCATGCTCACGGCCATCACAGCCTCAATTTTCTGGGCTCAGGTGATCCTTCCACCTCAGCCTTTCAAGTAGCTGGAACTACAGGTGCGCGCCACCATGACTGGCTAGTTTTTTCATTTATTATAGTTGCCCAGGCTGGTCTTGAATCCCTGAACTCAGGCAACTCTCCCATCTCCACCTCCCAAAGTGCTGGGATTACAGGCATGAGCCACCACGCCCAGCTGAAAACTTGATTTTTTTATGACATGTTTTAACATAACCTTCCAAGATAGGTTCAAATTTCTGACTTAAAACATTTCTAAATGAATGAAACCTAATGCATTTCTTTTCCCTCTTCCTTTTTTTTTTTGAGTCGGAACTTCACTCTGTCACCTAGGCTGGAGTGCAGTGGCATGAGCACAGCACGGCTCATCACAGCCTTAACCTCCTGGGCTCAGGTGATCCTTCCACTTCGGCTCCCAAGTAAGTTGGAACTACAGGTATGAGCCATTGCATCCGGCCCTAATGCATTTCTAGCAAATAATCTAGTACTCATTTAGAGACAGCAATAAAAAATAAGAAGAGACATTCAGATTTGCATTAGGTATGAAATACATTAGAGCATACACTCTCTATCAAATACTATGTTGACACTTTCTTATGAAGCTTAAATACTTGTTGACCACATACAGAAAATATGACCTGTAGAGAACCTGACTTATTTAGGCAGAAAAAACATGTAACACATGTCCCTAATAACACCTTACAAAATATGTACTCTTAATCTCCCACTAGAATGTAAACCTAGAGCAAGATTTATTCCACAACTGACCTCATAGCCTTCCTTTTTGTGAGTAACAACCAAAGTTTGGAAACCAGTTTATAAAAAGTTATCTCTGGTTGGGTGTGGTGGCTCACGCCTATAATCCCAGCGCTTTGGGAGGCCGAGGTGAGGGGATTACCTGAACCCATGGGTTTGAGAACAGTCTGGGCAACTTGGCAAGACCTCGTATCTACAATAAACCAAAAAATTAGCCAGGCGTGGTGGCACATGCCTGTAGTCCCAGCTACTTGAAAGGATAGCCTGAGCCCAGCAGGTCAAGGCTGCGGTGGCTGTGAGTGTGCCACTGCACTCTGGCCTGTGCAACAGAGCGAGACTCCGACTCAAAAAAAAAAAAGAAGTTATCCCTAACCTTGATACTGACATCTACTTTGGGATTCCAACTCCATTTTCAACTGCCTATTTAAACACCCTGAAAGGGCAGCCAAACTCAGTGGGTATCCCCCAAATTACTATACCAACCCTGTGTTTGTTACTACTACGTTTCCTATCTCAAACACGTCTAATAGGGCTTTTACCTATATGCTTCAAACTGAGTGCTCAAGTGAATTCTGTTGACCAACTATGAGACAGAAGTGGGAAGTAATTCAGACACACAGGCTTGAGAAGAAATGCAACTGCCTTCAATATCCACTTGAGAGTTAGAATATCCTCTCTCTCTCTCTGGGAACTTCTCAAATGGTAACTCTGCCTCAGTTAGAATTTAAAGTAAGGATGTATTAATTAGTAAAGTATAAGAAAGACTTGGCATATTCTGTCACCTTTTACTCTTCTGAAAGTTGAGTTCATCAATATTGCTTCCTCACTAATTTATGAGCAAGTAGTAACCAATCAGCGATTAGGTGATAAAGAAAATTTAGGTTATGATCTTAAATGACTGTTCTTGAGATTTTCCTTATATTTAATATTAGTTTAGGGAATAATATCAACGCCTGCTTTAAGACTTTTCTCAGAAAAAAATATGACAGTAGAGAGTATTTTTTTTAGAGAGGAGTATCCTTTAATTCAGTAATAAGCCTTTTGCACTTTAGAGGCTCGTTATATTTCTATTTTGAGGTAGAGTCTCTAAGGATTCAAACATTTGTCTAATATATTTCTTTGAGATGAAAAGGAGAGAGATTACCATAAACAATGGGTTGTGTCTCTGTAGCTTGTTCTTCCTCTTTTCTCAGTGATTCTGAAGCGTCTAATTTATCCACCTGGAGAAAAACAGGTCAGTTAATTAATACCCCAAAAGTATTATAAACCTAGGTTTATGGCAGAAAGTGGAAAAGCCTTAGTATGTTAAATTCTGTCAAAATAAAAGACTAGAAAGAACATTCTCAGGCCCCCTCAAATTCAATGGCAATGTTCATACTTCAGTCAAGGTGGTTTTCAGCTCTGTCATTATAAACCCTCAGGAATGAGGGATTTATAAATGCCATAAAAGCTCACGCCAGGCTAAAACTGGGCATGCTAGGATGCAGCCTGAGGGAGGGAGAAAACGAGAAGGAACCACTTTTTCAAATGAAGTTAAAATCCTATCAAAGATAATAATGATGGCAAGACTTCCCTCCCCAGAGAAAATGGTATTCAAAATGGTGAAATGAATGAATCTAATGACTGGACAAGTAGTTGTGCAGAATAAACTACTGTTTGCCAATTTTGTATAGCTTCTGCTGACACTGGTAACAGGGCAGACAGAAGTTTAAGATTCACGTGGCTCCATAGTCAATCTTTTTGTATAAAGAGAGGCTGCGCGTTTTAAAGCTACATGGCTCTATTTTTGAAGAAGTAATTAGGAAATCCTGATTTTGCCAGCTTCTTTGAGGAAGAAAATTTTTGCTTTCAAGTAAGCCAAAGAAGTAAATGGCTATTATATGCTAGCTACTTTAAATTGAAGTGGATAGTATCAGAGAGAAATGATTCTGTAGATGAGTCCAAATATTAGTGAAATAAAGGAGTTAGAATGCCTAGATTCTTTCACTAACTAGCTGTGTAACCCTGGCAAACCATTGTACTAGCCCTCAAATTTCCTTCTCTATATATGAGAAGGCTGAATGATGGTCTACAGTGTCTGCTAGGGCTAACATGATTTGCTTCTATAACCCTGTGATGAATTAGAAGTGACAATATGACTCTGGGATTAGGAGATCTCCTTCACCATGCAACTTCCATTATATTTGCCTTTTCAACTATATTTAAAAGTTGCAACCAAAAGTCTTATAGTTGGTCTATTATACTCTAAATAAAACTAAATTTCAAATCTCAGTGTATATTTTACTAGTGGAGTTCAAGGTCATAAGTGTGCAGGCTGAGACTGAGTGGCAAAGGACAGGAAGGTTTTATTCACTGCATGTTCTTCAAAAGGCAAATAATGAAAAATCACTCACAAAATAAGACATGCGGACTTCAAGGGAAAAGCTGTAAAATATAGGTACTAGAAAGGTTAAAGCAGTACCTCATTTCTATTTTAAATTATTACAATAGCGTCTTTCACTCTTCACATAGGCCATTAAGGTTGGATAGTGTTTTATACTTATTTTTATTGTTTCAAGTTAAATACCATAAACATGGGTCTAATTCAGCTCATTTACTAGGGAACTGAAAATCAGAAAAGTAAGCCTAAGTAGGCTCTAGGCGTCTTCAGATGAAATGTGGTTTTGCAACCCTAGAAGATGGGTTAGTTTGCTTTTGCATACTATTGTCCTATTTTATAGCCTAAATGATCATGTGTTACAAATTACCCTAATATCAGATTAAAGACTATTACAGAATATAAGTACCATGTGAAATACCCACTGTTTGGCATCCAAACTTACAACAAAAATTAAACAGAATTTAAAGCACAGTTCTGTGCCATCAAGGGCCAGATGGGGTTCTGCTAACTAACCAGTATTCAAGAGTAAACTATAGAAGTTAGAAAAACACATGGATGCCCATTCATTAATAATTTCTACGAAAAAGAAGAAAAATGAAACAACCAAAAAGCCACCACTGCATTATACATTTTCAGACTTTCAAGGAAAAGAATCTGAAGTGAACACGTGCTTAAAAGTTAAGGTCTGAATCAGACATTGAACATAGCAGTTCTACTACAGAAATACATGGAAGACTTAGAAGAGCTAGCAATATCACAATGCCCAGGCATAAACATAGGCAGGTTGGGCATAGGGAACAGAACAAACATTCTGAACGAATAGCACCAAGCTAAGCCAAAAATATGGACT
This sequence comes from Cephalopachus bancanus, assembly GCA_027257055.1. Classification (NCBI taxonomy): domain Eukaryota; kingdom Metazoa; phylum Chordata; class Mammalia; order Primates; family Tarsiidae; genus Cephalopachus; species Cephalopachus bancanus. The sequence continues at coordinate 2,433,542 of JAPVLO010000226.1, forward strand.
TTTCTATATAATGGGACAGCCTCTGGCACAGGAACACCCAATTTTTGTTTCTACTGACCCAATTTAGATTGCTCAAAAAAGAAAAACAGAGAAGGCTTTTAAGAACACAAGCTTTTGTTAAGAGCTGTAACAAAAGTTTCTGATCCTTGGATTTAAAAAGAAAAATTACAGGTAAGCATGTCAGTGAATGTCAGTTCCATCTGTACTATTGAAAATTCACTAAAATGTAAAAAGGCTTTTCCACAAAGACTGCAAAATGCTGCAGAGGAAAAGTTAACATGCAGTCAGTTATTTTGGTGTATGTGTGCATGAAAAAAAGGCAAAAGTACTGAAGCCAGAAGTGAGATCTGAAGATGACTTGCTATACAGGCTCTCAAGAAACACACACAGCCCACAGCAATGCTATAAGAGTTTCAAAAGTAGTATGATGTAATTGCAATGACTGTTGTACATGCTTGATTTAAAACAATGCATAACACTGCAGTTCAATTACCTGTTTTTCACACACACGCTTTCTAACTGCCTTGCTTACTAGCTGCTGAAGGGTCTCACACACAATGTATTTTACTCAGGTTTGCCCTAAGTTCCAGTGGTGACTCCAGTTCCGTTCAATATAATCCCAAGACAGTGCCCCTCACCCAAATTCTTTTAAATTTGTTTCAACTCTTCTTTACCTTCCCACCCTTTCTAACCACAATTTGATAACAGACATATGTAAGTTTGTTTCATTTACACTGGGATGGAGACAAGCCAACTGACAAGCCAATAGGAGAGCAAATTTTAGGTAGCTTCAGAGATGTGCCGTATTATAGAAAGTAGAAGTTAATATTGCTTTGTTAGAAATAATCATGTTGCTTAGCAACAATTATAGCAAGCTTGGCTCTCATGATTCCTCTTTAAATGGACTAGCACCATAAGAACTGGACACCTGGAGAAACATGAGGAAAGTCTCTTCGGAAGCAGCTAGTATCTCTTGTATCTACTTTCAGCAAAAAATTAGTAAGAATCAAGAGATCAGAAACTGGATCACAGTCCTTTAATACCAAAAAAAAAAAAAACCCCCAAAAGCCTTTTAGGGCATGAATATACATATATAAATTCAACAACTGTCAGGCAAGCTCACAAAGTAAAACCAGAGGCTGTTATAATTTATTCCAAGAATTAAGAAAGCCCTATTATGGTCCAGATACCCTGACAGGGAAGAGAAATTTCCTGATACTTTGGAATGAATAATGGAAACTCACCACGCTCAGTTTTAAATAATATATTTAAGAGAGACTGTGAACCAACTACTGATTAGCCTCCTGCCCTTCCTAAAGCCTATTAGCCGATTAGTAGCAAACATCTAGTAATTTCCTACAGCTCTATTATAGTTATGTTTCAAGGGACTTGCAGAGGCTTTAGTGAAAATTTATTGGGAGGAAAAAGCAGCAGCAGCAGTGTAGAAAAGGAAGGAAAAAAATCATGCAAATTCCTTAGACTTAGTCCTCCAGACTTAAAGATGGAAAAGAATCAACTTTCACCTTTTCCTTTATTGCATCAACCTGCAAAGGAATTCAGAAGGTGCAGCTTAGAAAAAAAATCAAATTCCATATCGAGCATAAAAAGGTAGAATCAGCAACAAAGGTTTAGGGGAGAAACAACTAACCACTAAAAAAGGTATAAGAGAAGTGAAAATAAAGGGCATACTGGAAGCAAAATTCAGACTTTTTTTAAACTTCAGAGCTTACTGCAGAAGAATTTATGCTACAGTCAGTGTGAAAGAAAGCAGCTTAATCGCTAGTAAAATGTATAGCACTTAGGTTAACAGCAGCTTAGAGCCAGGTCTCACAAGTTGGCATTATATATAAGAAGCTATTCTCATCTATGGCTAAGATAAGGCAACATGTTTTTCTCTTACTCTGAACAAGACAATGTTAATCATTTAAAAATTTTAACTAAACACAATGGTATCCTAAGGAAAAATTAAGTATTCTGGGGGTTGTTAGTAGTGCTTTTTTTCCCCCCTCTTTATGCAGGCAGGCAGAAGAGATCAAATGTGAGACTCTGATTTTAAGCATGTTTTTGGCTTTGATGAAATGGATCCTTAAAATCATTTTTAAATGTTCTACAGTGAGAAAGATAATAACTGTTGAGGTTAGAGTAAAAAATATTCTAACATCAAAAAGGGATACTAAGATGAACAGTGAATTTTATAAGGTGATTATAGCCTCAATTTGTTTAATATGTTTTTAAGAAACATGTGGTTGCTAACCTCGTATAATATTTTTAAATTTGGGGTTAAACTATCAAAAAATTTACAAAGATTAACAAGACATTAAGAATACACATGCGGCTTCCCCAGGGGAAACAAGCAGAGAATCACTAAATTCAGGAATCAACCCAATAAAGGGGACTCTACAGTACTAATTATGAACATCTGAGTTACAGGAATTTATTTAGAGAAAGATGCTATTTTGAAAAAAAGTTATCAATTAAAAAAATCAAAACAAAACAATACTTTTCACCCTCAGAAATACATTGAGGGCAAACATTCTTACAAGTTGCATTTAAGTTCCCTTTCCAAACAATGTCACTTGTCAGCTATTAAAAAAAATTTCCAGAGAACAGAAAAATGTTATCATCAACTAAATAACTTACATCTACTAGAGAAAAAACATTTTAAAAGATAAACCTGCATATGGAATTACACATATCTAATTATCATACAAGATTAGTTCTGAATATACTGAGAAGAGTCATTACCTTTGTCAAGTATTCCTTCATGACCTGGATGAAATAGGGCATGGCAAAATCCATGATATTGTGCCTCCATGCAGTTTCCAAGACAACATCTGGCCTTAGAAGATCATAACAGGTAAAGAGACAAGCTCCAAAGCACTCTCTTTTTTCTTCCTGCAAAAACCACTGTAGGAGTTCTTCAGCCAGCTCAGTATCTTTAGATTCAGAGGCATACTGCATTGCATCCTATTCAAAGAAAACAGTGCAAGTCAAACCCTAAGTCCAAACATGCTGAACTAGTAAGCCATGCAATACAATGAAGACTTGCTAAAGATGTATATTTGGTTTTGTGAGGAGGGAAAAAAGCCTCCTTGTTACAGCATTTAAATTAAAATTTTACAAAAGGAAAAGGACAAGCTAAAAGCATTTTTTTAAACAAAGTTTGACTTTAACATAAGACAACTCCTAGAATCAAGAAATTCACTGATTTAACTGCTATCTCCTTAAGTAGGGGCTTAAAATCAATGATCATATTCACAAAACTAATACTTTTATAGAGCACAACCACTTGTAATATATATCATCTTAGGCTTGGCTTAACAGTCCCGCCCCCGCCAACTTCATCAACCTTGTAAAGACTGTCTTTCTTGCACAGCTCTACGCTCTGTTTCCAGCGATTATTGCCTTTGAAGAGATAAGCAGCAATTCTTCTGAACTCAATGAGTTCATGTTTTTCCAAACGCTGAGCAAGTGAGATATTGTCAAAGTTGTCATAAGCATCTATTGATGTTCGCAGAGCCTTAAAAAGATAAAACAAAGCGATCCAAATGCTAAATCAGTATTTTGTTTAACATTATGATCCATACTTTTTGATCAAAGAGCCCATTAGATGGTAACATGTACTATGACACCATTCAAGCATCAATCTGCAGAGTTATAATCTATGAACAGGTATCAATTTCTTCATTCTAATTTTATGACAATAAAGTCCTCAAAGATACTATAAGATTTCCTCAAGGTACAGTTTTCTCCAAAGTTTTCAGTATCAAGGACTAACTTGAATAGCTATGAAATTGAGAGGATTTCTAATTTGGATGGCAAGATTTTATGTTCTAGAGAAACTCCTGATAAAACTCAGCATGATATTGAGCAGTTATAGATCAGCATGGAAACCACGCTGACAGCAAGGAAAAAAGATGACTAGTTTTAACTTTGATTCGAATTACTTTGGCTTATGTGAACTCTTTCATAAGAGAAAGTTTATTAAAAGAAAAATACTAATTAGATATTAGGCAAGAAGAGCAGCGAACAGTTAAATGCAGTCAATACCAAATAAGTTTTATAGACTTTTTTGACCCCACTGATAATCTAGATGTTAGCGATAAAGCAACCATATCTTTTTTTCTAAAGCAATGTCTTACTAAGCAAAATCTTGAAAACTTGGTACTTAATTAGAAGATTTATCGATTCTGAAAACCTTATGAAGATAGGTCCTAGGCACTCAAGTAGCTACTGTTTACAATTCTAAAGGATAATGGGCTTTAAGAAAAACATAGCAACTTTACAATCCAATCATAAATTGAGTTTTGAGGACATGTACAAGAATCAAAGTTTTACCTGATAATCTTCTTCTGTAATAAAGAGGTTATTCAGTGATTCATTCACAGATTTGTTGTTGTGGTTCTGAACTGAACGCAAATATGGTTTCACCAATGGTAGCTGTTTAACCTTTAAAGAGTTTGTTACAAATAGAGCACATTATTGAAGTCCCACGGACAGAAGTTATCCAAATATATCTTAATTTTTTGCTATGAAGCTTTGGTTTAAAATTATTACCTTGCTGAAATAATTGACTGCACGAGTGTGATCCAACCGTGGAGACAGCACCATCAGCAAATCATTTAACAACAGAGGCTTGAATTCTAAGTAGAACTGTATTGCTCTGTAGTATAGTTCCACATTGGCAACCTACAATGGGAACAATCCATACACAAATCAGTCATCTTCTAATGAGCTTTCTCATTTGAGTGCTCTATCTTCTGAAGAAGGTACACACCTTGGTAATGATATCTTTGAATTGCCCTTCTTTCCATGCATCAGTTGGATGATTCATCATGGTAATTATGGCATTATCATATTCCTCATACTTGTCATACAAAAACACCAGTTCTGCCCACAGATGAGCTTGTTCTGCAGCTCTTAGCACCTGCATAAGAAAGATTTCATTGCTTGAGATGTGGGTCTCTCACTCCAGCTAATCACCTTAAAATTCATACGATATTTTAAAATATTCATTTTAACTACAAAGTGTTGCCAGTATTAAAGCTTGGTTACCTTAGGAATATTCACTCTAGACCAGAACAACTCCAGGTGCTCCCTCATTTTCTGAGGCTTGAACTTAGAATATAGAATAGCTAATTCGGTAAACATTCCCATGTGAGCTCGCTCAAGTCCCAATGCTGCTTCCAACATGGTAATCAGTTCTTCAAAATATCCACGATCCTAAACAAGAAAATTGTGCAATTAAAGATGAGAATACCTATGGTAAAGGATCTCAGGTCATAAAAAAGGTTACAGTTCATTACCTGATAGTAGTTGATAAGTTCCTCTAATTCATCTGCATGCACAACAATATGAAGCCCACACATCTGAGCAAGACGGAATTCTTTCCCATCTACACAGGCGAAGCAAACCTAGAATAAACATTTCCTTTCCATGAATTCAAATGTAACAGGGCTAGTTATTTCAGATAGTCAGTTTAAAGAACATTTCCAAATAGGATCTTAATTCTTCACTCGACCTTATATTTAGATTACCTCTTTCCATGTTCGAGTACTGTTAGCTTTCCTAGCTCCATCAACAGCTGCCTGATATTCACCCAGGTGAACTAGGGTAGATGCCAAACGTCCAAAATTGGAAACATTATTGTACAACAACTTAGCAGCATCATACATTTTCTCATCATAACAACGGTCACCAACCTGGAAAAAAAACACATTTCCAGTAAGATATTAGCCTTAGCTCAATACTCTTTCCAAATCCACAACTTAATACTGAGAAATGACTTGTTTCCTATAGATTTTTCCTTGGGATTCCTCAGTTATGATGTGTTGATCCTACCAAGCTAATCAAGTTGCTCTCAACTACCTTTTAAAGAAATCTGAACAGAAAACCCACTTGTTGGATATGAGCATTATTTGGCCCATTGATGAACTCCTCTAACTCTGCAAGGCGGTTTGTTTTAGCCAGTGCAAATATCAATTCTGTTTCCACGTAGGACTCTCGAGCCTTCTTACGGGCCATCTGCAAGTACTTCACGAGTTCTTCCCAGTTTCCTAAGTATAGAAAAAAGATAAACAAGTCTAAACACTAACAACCTAGTTTATCTTTTCACCCAAGTAAATTAAAATTGCCATTAGTTTTCTTTTTAAGGAAACATAGAGAATGATAAATGTAAACTATTCAATATTTAACTTATTATCACTGACCAAACAAATAAGTGAATTCCCTTTAAGTTATAAGATTAGAGCTCTAACAGGAGGTTATAAGACCTGAAAACAGAAAATTCACCTTTCCCATGAACCCTATAAGTTCACAAAATGTAGCCTCTCTTTATCTGGACCAGGATGGGGGGGTTAACAGTTTTCACAAGTAACCATGCATTATCCAACTCCTACATAATTCAGAACAGACTGATATCTTAATGTTTAGCTTCGTCATTTTTTGAGGTCTCAAATACATAAGAAGTCATACCACTAGTATTGGCAGCCTGAACAACTTCCATGTAGGAGGAAGGATCGTCTGCTTTGATATAAGAATCAATGGCTTCTTTCACCATTCCTTTCTGCAACTGGGCTTTTGCAAGTTGACTCCAGACCGCAGGTTCATTACAGCGTTCAGCAAACTCATATGCCCGATCCAAGTTTCCAATATGTTCAATCAAGACCTAAGTGACCAATTTTTGAGTCACAGTTACAATAAAATGGATCTCACTCATGATAATTGCATTTAAGCTTATGGCATTATATTGCTCTTCTATAGCCACAGCAATCAACTGTGCCCATCCACATAGAAAAATACACACACTTAATCAAGGAAAGGCATTACTTTCAGCAATTCAACTTATATAATCTGAAGATTTACCTGCACTGCTGAAGTATTGACATCAAACTTCCGGAAAATGGCAAATGCTTCTTCAAACAGCTCATTGCTAATGGCAATATTGGCAATATCTGGAGCATCATAATTATCCAGGCGGTTAATATACTCCATAACACGTGTACGGTCAGCCTTAATTGCAGTGAGGATGAGGAGGTTTTGCAGATTCCTTTAAGAAAAAAGGAATAAATATTTTAAATGCAGTATTTTAAAAGTCGATCTGTCATAAAAAATAACCACAAAATAACAGAGGGGTTTTTGTCTGAGGAGGTAAGAAGGGAAGAGGTATTAGAAGAGTAAGAATTCAGGCAACTTTCTCTAATCTTTGTCTCTGTCCCTTCCCCAAACTGACAGGCTATATTTAAAGACTGAATATAAATAACTAATAGATCCCTCTGAAAGCATACCTGTGTTCACTGAATACAGAGTTATCAAGGACAATCTTCTCCAGCAGTTCAATGAGTTCATTAGGAAGGTCTGCAGTCATAAAAGCCTTGACAGTTACCGAAACTTCTTCAGGGTCCTGAGTCTCAGACAGGGCTGTCTGTACAACCTACAGAGGATATGCGGGAACTAAGTACTGAGAATCAAGATGGTTTTTAAAGATATTGTCCAATAAGAGCAAGTTGGCCTCTCATTAGAAAACTTGAAGTTAGGCAGAAAAAAATGAAGTTGACAAAAATACCTTTAAACAAACACTCAAAGATCTTTCTACACAAATCTACATGAACACACATGAATTCTACTCTGTTGAAAAATTACCCTAATTATATCATTTATATATGTTCCCTGATTAAAACATTATCCATAGTAACATTATCATTATCACTTTAATGGCTACATATAATTCAACTACATAGATCAGTGATTCCTCTGGTTTTGGCTATTTGCATGGTTCCCAGATGCTACAATGATGATTTTAAAAGAAATGTTGTATCTACTTGGGAATGTTCCTTAGAAATGCTTCCTAGGAAAGTAATGAAAAATTAATAGCCTTTAATCTATTACTTTCCAAGATATTTTATTTATACTTCTATCGGGATAATTTAAGACTCATATTAATCCTCAATTTTTATGGTTTTCAACTATGATAAACAAAGAGTGTCTTATATAATTAAGTCATATCTTTTGGGATGTATTTTATTTTCCTTAATGCATGTAATATAAACATATATTTATAATTATGTATATTTATATCCATTTATATACAGTATACTTTTACTTTCTTCTACTTTGTACTACCTTCTTAGTTAAGTATTCCATTTGAGTACATAATGAAGGAAAAGATTTTATTCATAGTTAAACAAAGAGGAGCCTTAAACACATTTGCCAATTTTACCTGATCAATTAAGGGTCTCCTGTAAGGATTGCTTTCCAGCAGCACACTACCCCACAATTCTGGATCCTTTCGACGTACTAGGTAGCGAGAAAGACTTTTGAAGAGGGAATTCTCATTGCAAACCTAAATAAGATATGAAAGATTCATTTCCAGGTAACAAGTAAAGACTTTTTATAAAATTTTAACAGTTATTTCCTATTCCTTAAACACTGCTTGTTGTTTTACTGGAAAAGAAATTCATTACTTATACATATAATCTTGAGTAGGTCACACCCAAATTTTTCCTATTAAAATTCAACCAAAGAAAAAAAACAGTTATCAATTTCTGGAGGCGTTTAAAAAGCACCCTGATATTGGATCTATTTTTGAACTTTATATTCTACTCTACCAGTCTGCCTACTCATGCCCCAGTAATGAATTGTTCTAACTATAAAGGCTTTATAACATATGCTTTAATAACTGGTAGAGCTAGTCCACCTTTATAGCTTTCTTTTCAGTGTTTTACTAGCTATTTTGTGTGTTTATTTTTCCATGTGCACATAATACATGAGTATATGTATGTACAAGGATGTATATATGTCCTGGCTGACCACTGAAAAATCTTAGAAACCAACACAGCTAACCCCAGATCTTGGCTTCTAATACCATTGCCCCACTAAAAGGGATCAGGGTTCCCTGGAGAAATATCTGATTCCAAGGCTGGGGAAGGCACAGAATGAGCCTGCTGTGTTGTGTGCCAAAAAATAAGGAAGTGCTCAAAGAATGATGAGCCCACATCGCAAGGACATGGAAGCCAGACTGAAGAAATTCCTATCATCCAAAACTAGGACATTTGAGCATTAAAATAAATAATAGTAATGGGTTATAATCCCTTGAATAAAATCCGTGACTCCACGAATATATGAATGCTGGCTGATACATGTGAAGAAAGTGCTAAAACTGGAAACTTCATTTTGCAACCAATACATTAATAATGGTTTAAGAACTAACAGTTTCTCAACTGGACAAAGGGGCAAGAGGATATTTACATGGCCTCAAGTAACTACTCACAGGGTGCTTAATATCTACAAGGGGAAGTAATAATTCTAGTATGGAGAAGTGGTATAACTTGATAAAAACTGACATCACAAAGGGAGCAAATGGACATTGTGTGCCTCTGGATGTAACAAGATGAGAAAGATAAAACACTACTTAAGCAGTATTCTGGGTGGAAATGTATAATCTTAAATCAAATCACCAGAAACTCGAAGTGAGAAACATTCTATTTTTTTTTTTTTTAAAAAAGACTTTACTTTTACAGGAAACATAAAGAACGGGCAAATCCAGAGACAGCATGCTTAGTGGTTGTCAGGAGTTGAGGGGGGTAGTATGTGGAGCAACTGTTTAATGAATATGGGATTGCCTTCTGAGGTGATAAAAACTTGAAATTAGGTAAAGGAGGAGATTCAATAACACCGTGAATGTACTAAATACCACTAAATTACTCACTTTTAAATGGTTAATTTGGTGTTGCATGAATCTCACCCCAATAAAAAAATTACAAATAGAAAAACAACTACTGCTTACAAAGATATCGTGTCATAAAGACAAAAAGCTGAAGAACCGTTCCAGATTAAAGTAGATTAATGAGAGATGACAACTACATGCAATATGTAACAAAACTGGAAAAAACAGACTTTTAGAAGTAACCTAGCAATATCAAACTGACTGAAGCTGATATCTATAATGTGGTTATGAAAGAGAACAACCTTATTCTTTTGCCACCCACCTAAAGGGGTATAAAGTCATGATGCATTCAACTTATTCTCACATGATTAAAAATGCGTGTGCATGCATATATGTATGAGTAGTGTGTGTGTACATGTGTGGAAGAGTGTGAGGACACAAATTATAAAGCTAGCGGGGTTGAAACAATAATAGGTCCATCAGGATAAAGGGGATAGAGACTTTATCATTATTTCAGACACTTTTAGGTTCACAATTATTTCCAAATAAAGTTTTTAAAAAGCACCTACTGTCCCAAAATGTCCCATGCTACCTAAAATCACTCTGAAGTTCTCAAAATTCACTAGGCTGACATTATATAACAGGTTTAAGATATACAGCTTTCTCTCTACACATTCAGCTAGCAATACTCACATTAATAAGTTCCAGATCACACTGGCCACGTTCATAAGCAACACAGGCCAGATGTGGATCTCTCTTCTCACAATACTTTCCAACAACGCGGCTGTCATAATAGGGATTTTCACGAAGAAATCTCTCTGGGTTGTTATTACTGTCTATGTAGATCTTGGCTAAGGCATTGTGAGTAGCAGGCTCCTCACAGCCCTCATGAATTCTGGCCTCCAGCCAAGGCAGAAGCAGTTTCAATCTAGAAAAAAACCACATACACTCATACTTTATTATGAATTAACACACTCCTGACATGCTAACTATATGAGTACCTGATAGACTATAATGTGCTTTCATATGACTTTTTAAAAAATACATGGTCTCACTATGTTGCCCAGGTTGGAGCGCGGTGGCTATTCACAGGTGCTATCATAACACACTAGTCTTGAACTTCTGGGCTTAACTGATCTTTCTGCCTCAGTCGCCCAAAGAATGCCAGGTACATGCTACTATGCCTGGCTTTACATTATTTTAATTCTCAACAATTCTATTAAAAACTGGGAAATTAAGACTCAAGAGATGGTTAAACAAGTTGCTCAAAATACACAGAAGGTTTATAAGACTGTCTTTTACTCTCCCAGATCTATCTGCTCTAAGATATACCTATCTGCTATGTCTGGATAAGAGAGATTATATTCATACATTGTCCTTTCTTTATACCAGACAAAATATCTAGACTTAGAAAATTTTGCTTAGGGATAGGATAGGGCTATAGTATGATACAGGCCAGATTATTTGAGGCCCCTTTCAGTTTTTAACACAATTAACATAGCATTACCTATAGTCAAAAGGAGCAGTATCCTACATACATACTGGGAATAAAATGTTCTAGTTGTCATATGATCACCTCACCAAGAACCGTGATTTTGCTAAGCTACAGCTTATTTAAATGGTCTTGATGACCATGCTTCTTTTTACCAATAGTTTAAATATTGAAAGCAACCAGAGGAAAAGCATTATTTCATTATTTTGGTTATCAAATTCATGTAGCTATTATAAACACTCCCAGTAGGGTAAAAACACTTCCAATTTTTTTGTATATTAACAAAAGCAAAAATCAAGTTCCTATAATCATGTGCAAGCCAAGCAGATGTGCCTGTCAGTTAAAAGAATAAAGATTAAGCCAGGCACGGTGGCTCATGCCTATAATCCCAGCACTTTGGGAGGTAGAGGTGAGAGGACTGCCTGAGCCCAGGGGCTCGAGACTAGCCTAAGCAATTTAGCAAGACTCTGTCTCTGTTGGGAGCCAACATCTATAGCTACATGGCTGAGGCCTGTAAAGGCCCATCTGGAAGATCGCCTCTGACATAGGATATCAGTTATACCTATAATATTGGCGTGTGATTGATGACCAGTGTGCATACATGGCAGTAAAACTTATAAGAAAAATCTCTATACGTCTGATGAAAGGTTATACAGCAGAATGACCTTGTCCTTTCTAAATCTTACTTCTTTCTAGATATTTTTCAAACTTCTATTCTCTGGTGAGTCAACTCTTAAGCAGTTTCCCCTAGAGCTAAGATTAGAGACTAAATTACCATCATAGTCTTATTGCCCTGTTCCTGGCCAGGCAGAAAGGATTGCTATTGTCCCATTACAGGTATACATTTCCTTGCCTTTGTGCTGTTAAATACCGAAAACTGTCTACACCCAAAGCCATTAACTTGGCGACTATGCCTTTGTTTCATACCGACTATGCCTTTGTTTCGTACCGAAACTCTGTCTGCCTCTGTTTACCTCAGCCTGAGGCCATGTGGCCATCCATTTCCTTACTCAGGGCTGTGAAGGCTACTATATGATTTCTAGAGTAGACTTGTTAGGATAAAATATAATTTATACACTTATAGTTATGTTTTAGAGTATATTTGAGTGGACTTGTGCTTGCTGTTTTGTTTCTTTTGGTTGCATTGTTTAGATATGGTGGTTGCTATGCGATTTATAAAAGAATTAATGATAAAACATAGTATTAAAGGTCAATCATTACAAAAATTAAAGTTTAGACATAGGAAATTCATTTAAGTCATGGTAAGGTTTTATAATTTAAGAATAAGTTTTAATAGTTATAGAATTACAGGACACTACATTCCATAATAGATTAATAGAATAACTGAGTCATTTAAGTAAACTTATAGATTATAGTATAGTGTTAAATTGATACTATTAATCATTGAAAACATTAGGAGTCAGTAAACTTGGATTTAACTTAGAAAAGTTTTTGTATTAATCAGGGTCTGGAACAAAGAGTATAATGTGAATGATTTATTGAACATTGTGGAGAACACTTTGAACAATCTGTATAAAAATTGTATACCTGTGAATTTAATGTAAGTTTTGTGAAACACGTCATGTATCATGGAATTGTAATTGTTTGCTGAAAACTTGCAAGTCTCGTGATACGTAATTTGCATAAAGTTTGTACGCCCCCAAAGTGATTGACACACTGATGGAGGGTATGGAAAAAGGTATATAAGTTGGAAGGAGTCAAAATAAAATTTGGCTTCAGTCCTGATCAGACTGTTCCCAGAAGAAATCGCCTCTGAGTGGTCTCTTCTAGCGCCATCTGGATTCTCCGTTGCGGTCCTAACCCTTCCCTCCGTCGGGGCTGGTCCCCGACATGTCTCTAAAATAAAAATAATAAAAAAGGCTGGGAGTGGTAGTGTGCCTGTAGTTTCAGCTACTTAGAAGGCTGAGGCAGAAGGATTGCCTGAGCCCAGCAAGTTGAGGCTGTGGTGGCCGTGTGCATGCCACTGTACTTCAGCCTGGGTGACAGAGTGAGACTCCAACTCAAAAAACAAAAACAAAAAAGAATAAGGACTAGCTAAGGCATGTCTAGTGACTTAGATGTAAATTTGATTTTTCATAATATAATTTGTTACTTAAAGACCAAACTGCCTAACTGCCATTTAGAATATGCAATACGATTGTTTCTAGGTAATAGACTTATGACTCAACTGAACCTCTTTCTAAATGCTAAATTGTTTGGCCTAAAATTACTTCAAATTGGACTCAAACTTTTAAGTCAGTATTATACTGTATATCTCTAATGTCCCTAAATGCAGAATTTCTCCATGTTTGAAACATTCTATACCAACACAAGTTAAAATTAAATCCCAGGATTTAAGGATTTCTTAATATCCTTTAATAGCCGACTCCGGTGGCTCAGTCTGTAATCCTGCACCTTGGGAGGCTGAGGCGAGTAGATTCCTGAGCCCGCGGGTTCAAGAGCCGACTGGGCAACTTGGTGAGACCTCATCTCTACAATAAAAAAAAAAATTAGCCGGGCGTGGTAGCGCGCACCTGTAATTCCAGCTACTCGGAAGGCTGAGGCAGAAGGATCGCCAGAGCCCAGCAGGTAGAGGCTGCAGTGGCTGGGAGCGGCCACTGCACTCTAGTCTGGGTGACAGAGTGAGACTCCAACTCAAAAAAAAAAAAAAATTCTTTCATATAACTGGAGCAACTTCCCACTGTCATACCAACTTACCAACTTCATTTACCATTTCAGCAGTTCCTAAACACTAGTTCCTCAAAATGTTCCAGCTAAAAAAAGATGCCACAGTCTAGTAAGTTTTAGATACACCTATATTCTATTGAAAATGTGTAATTCATAGTATCTTACTGAGGTACTATACTCAGTGAAGAAACACAATGGCATTTTTTAAAAAATCAACTTTCTCACGTTGAAAACACACCATTTATCAGCAAAGAATTCATTGTTAAATATAGCAGTATCATACCTAATTAAAAGGTTTACCACATAGCCTACATTTAAAAAAAACATACAAAGCCAAACCAATAGTTGTCATTATAAACATGCAAAAAGGTGATTAACCAGGTTAACAGATTTTATTTATTTATTTATTTGAGTTGGAGTGTCTCACTCTGTCAGCCAGACTGGAGTGCAGTGGCCGCTCCTGGCCACCGCAGCCTCGACCTGCTGGTCTCCGGCGATCCTTCCGCCTCAGCCTTCCAAGTAGCTGGAACTACAGGCGCGCACTACCATGCCTGGCTAATTTTTGATTTATTGTAGAGATGAGGTCTCACCAAGTTGCCCGGGCGGGTCTCGAACACGCAGACTCAGGTAATCCACTCACCTCGGCCTCCCAAAGCGCTGGGATTATAGGCTGAGCCACTGAGCCCGGCTGATTAACAGATTTTCTAAATGACACCTGTAATATGTCAGAAAACAGATTTTTTCCCCAGGGCATCAGCTAGCTTATCACCTCTAAATTAGGTTTCTCTAAGAAATTACTCTCCATGTGTTTTTGAGGCTCTGAGCCAACTACCTACCTATATTTTTACCCATTATTGGGGTAAGAAACACTATTATTATTCCAGTTACAAAGGTTAAAATGGTACTACACCTGTTTCTTTTTTCAACCTCTGCAACAAGCTCATCAGTAGAGAATTGACCTCTTACAACAAGAATCAAGTTTTTAATGACATCTTCAGAACAGTCAACATCAAGTAATCCTCCAATAACTACAGGAAGTCGACTTGGATTCACCTATGGTTGAAAAAAAAAAGTAGAATGTCATTATGTTAGTAAGCAGAGCAAAGAGGAATTTTTTCAAAATAAAAACCATTTCTCTCTTTTAAGCACATTTTTAAAATTCAGTAATAAACTGAGAGTCTGAAGTTACAACTAGATAAAAGAATTTAGCAGGAAGTCCAGCTAAAAACAATACTTCATGGTCTAATAAGGATGGGAAGTACTTACACTATATTCTTCACTATTGTCTTGGTTAAATTTGTTACCCAATCATTGGTCCAAATTATCAAAAAGTTCAAAGAAGTCCAAAGGATGTCTATGGAAGACTGTCTAATAAAAAGGCTCCCATTATAGCAAAACTGCCTTCCTATTTCTACAGTTAGTAGAGAGGGAAAAATAGTTAATATCAGTATTTAAGATACAGTTGAGAGCTTCTACATGAATCTCAGGGCCTATCAAGTTAGTAGGGTCCTAGGCTACCTAACTTTTTAAACTATAGCAGTTCCATTCTTATGTTTTACACACTTAGCACGCATGTAAAATTTTAATCAAAGAAAGGATTCACTGGGAAAAAAAATGTTAAAAGCTACTGTATCAGACCATTCTTATGCTAAGATTATACCTCTAGCCGGGCACGGTGGCTCAGGCCTGTAATTTCAGCACTTTGGGAGGCAGAAGAGAGCAGACTGCCTGAGCCCAGGGGTTTGAGACCAGCCTGAGCAAATTGGTGAGACCTTGTCTCTACAATAAATCAAAAAAGTAGCTGGGCATAGTGGCACATGCCTGTGGTTCCAGCTACTTAAGAAGGCTAAGGCAGAAGGATCACCTGAGCCCAGCAGGTTGAGGCTGTAGTGGCCATGAATGTGCCACTGTACTCCAGCCTGGGCAACAGAGTGAGACTCCTACTCAAAACAAAAACCAACAAATTAAAAAAACCCTCTAAATTACCTATGTATTACTTACCTTCTGTACATATATCTCTATATACTTTTGAAGATTATTTCTATATAAATAGAGCACCAAATCGTGGACGAAGTCAAATCGATCACACACAATGATAAGTGGTAGCTGATCTGTTAGTTTTGCTTCCTGAAAAAAGGACAAACAAAAAGAAGCTTTAATGTTCTTCTTTTATGAGGTATAAAATTGATGAAAAAATATGAGAATCTGTTCTACACTAGGAAAGGCTCACACAAACGTGGCTCTTCTGTTAAAGAAAGAAATGCCCTAATAGTTGCGTGTGCACATCCCAGTTGCAATAAATTTTTACTAAGCAATACTTAGATTCACACAGCAAAAGACCCTTCCCACACACACCCTTTTGCCAAGAAAAACAGTAACAAATTAAGATTTGTGAGCCACCAGTGGCTCTCAGGTTATAAATTCATCACATTGGGACTTTCATTACCAGTAACACTTCAACTGAATTTGAAACTGACTTAATAACTACAGTCACATTTTCAAAAATATGGCATAAATGGATCACAATTGTTTCAAACAATAATTTACTTTCTACCCCTCCCCAATTCCATCTATATAACCAGTCTCTAACACTCTACTATATATAACAAAGCCTACATGGAGCAGCATGATGGTGACTGCCATGAATTAAATACACCACATGTTGCTGTAAAAAAAAGGCCAAAAAAAAGAGCATTTAAAGAAAAGACATCTTTAAATTGCCAACTGCTTTTACCATTACAAATACCAAACTACAGTCCTACTTATAGACTGACATAGAAGTTATAGACAGGTAGGTAAGACCTGTACTGGGCATTTACCTGATACATGTCCTGTTACATTCCACAGACATAAGGTACAGCACAAAAAACAACAGTTTCCATCAGGAATCCATTTATACACAGTGAAACATTCTTCAATAAATGATTCCTCTAAGACTAAGGAAGTAGAACTAAGCAGGGTAGCACTTTCCCCAATGATAGCCACTAAAAACATTATTTTCAAGGTTAGAATAAAGTGGTTCCTGACACCAGGGCATATCAGTCACCCAATTATAAATAATGTGAAGACTACTCTATGAAGTGTAGGGTAAATCTTAATTTTAATTCAGCATTCCTAATTTTTTTAAAAAATGGCTGTAAATCTGAAGTGGAAGTCCAGTTGCAGATTTTTCACATCAAGGAAAGTCTAAAGCCAATACTGTTTAATATCATGGAAACTCTGTACTAACAGGTAGTATAGTCATTTCTAGAAAGAATGCATCTACTCACATAAAAATGTCAGTAGGTCACGTTTTTCCTACTAAATGAGCATTTAAAAAAATTATGGATTCCTAACTCTGTTTAATATACATATAAAATATATATTTTACCATTTATAAGTAATCTAAGTTACTTATTCTATTCTCATACATGGGTGTTTAAACTTCTTTGGCAAAGAATTCTACTTCTGTCGAATACTAAGTATATTCCAAAAGAAAATTTCAGATTGAAAAAGTAGACAAAAACTAGGATATTTTCTTGGTTGCCTAAATTTGCACATGATTTCATAAATGGGAGTATTATTAATGCTACTAATATTTTGAATTATTTACTAAGTGGTTAATTAACCTCCAATTATAATGGCTAGAGATTTTAATACCAAAACTGAAATTGGCTGGGCTTGGTGGCTCAATCTGTAATCTAAGCACTTTGGGAGGCCGAGGCGAGTGGACGGCCTGAGACCATGGGTTTGAGACCACCCCAGGCAAACTGGCGAGACCTCGGGTCTACAATAAATCAAAAATTAGCCGGGTTGGTAGTGCGTGCCTATAGTTCCAGCTACTTGGAAGGCTGAGGCAGAAGGATCGCCAGAGCCCAGCAGGTCGTCTGTGGGGTGGCCGTGAGTGTGCCACTGCATTCTAGCCTGGGCAACAGAGTGAGACTCCAACTCAAACAAAAAAAAAGACAAAAAAACCCCACTGAAATTATACAAACATGTTAGAGGTTTTCTTCGACATGAATTTGTTCAATTAACAAAGATGTCTGAGTACTTAAGAACCAGACTCTGTTTTTAGGCACTGGAGATATAGCAGTAAATGAAATACACAAAGTCTGTTGTTCCCTCAAAGAACATACATTCCAGTGGGAGAAGACAATGTCTCATGGTGGTGTCATAAAGAAAATTAGGGATGGGAGAATGGTGAGAATGGGATAGGAATGGGTTCTATTTTAGATAGGGTAACCTGAGACATCCTTTCTTTTCACATTTGATCAGAGACCTGAAGAAGGTAAAGGAAAAAGCCATGCAAGTCTGAGAAAAAAGTAATCTAGGGCACAAGCAAAGGTCATAGGGCAGGAGAGGATTAGGGGAATTCTAGCAAGCAGGCCAGTGTGGCTGAAGCAAAGCCAGAAGAGAAAGAATGGTAGAAAATAAGATCAAAAGTAGCAAGGAGCAGAACTCCACACTCTCTATAGAGGGAGAGTTTACAGTTACATAAATTTAGGGCATAAGCCAAATAAAACTAGTAAGACCATTTACCCTTTAAAGAAGTTATGTTCTACCAATTTCTATATTCCTGGTAACTAGTACACAATTGGCACACAAAATATTTAAGATTAGGGTCAGAGAAATATTTGTCTTACGATCACAGAATTTATATATAAAACAGTCAATTAGGCAGCTAGTGCCTGTAAAATGACTCTGCCTTATTTCCAAGGCCCATTAACATAGCTTACTTATAATGGTTACTACCTAAACATCTACAGCATACAAGGTAATTGATAAACACAGTTATGGTTGAAGAAACTGAGGCTGAGGCAACATTACTTAACTTGCCTGAGGTAACAACTAGACATATACTAAATGAACATACAGTGGGTAAACAGGATTTGAAACAGGTCTGACCAATAATCCACATCCACTCCCGTACTATATTAGGCTTGTGCCTACTTCACAAGTGTGGAGGGGGAGTCCTTATCTAATTAGATCCCATGGGTTAAGCACCATCCTAGTATTCAAAGGATTTTCTTTTGAAGTTCAAGAATGTCATAATCAAATGATAAGTTAATTTAGTTCTGCCTCACATATAAAAACTCAAATATTAAAATCCAAAGCTACAGAAATTACAGCTTAAGCATAAAAGCTGAGAGCTCAATAAAAACAAAAAGTAACCATGCAAGAATCTGGTAGTATTTTTGTACAAAAGGTGGAAGTGAACCAATGTTACAGATACACTAGTCAAGCATAGAGTATCAAATCTTTCTCATTTGGAGGTGTTTTTTGTTTTGTTTTTTTGACACCAGAAAGTTTTGGTTTAAATAGGTTACCCAGAATATTAACGATGGCCAAGACATTATAAAGCTATCTTTTTGTTGTTGAAAAATTTATCTTTTAATGTAAAATGTAGGGCAATTTCAGCACTTTGACTACTTCACTATACTAAAACCCGTAGGGGTTTGGCTATTTAACCTATAGCCCAGGCAATAAACTCTTCAAAAGAATAATCTGCCAATGCAACTATAGATTATCTACAAATGATGACAATTATGGGGTAGGAAAAGCCTATTTTTCATATTGAATATGGAATAAACATTTTAATTTTAACTCTTAATTTAAAATTCTTCCAGAAGCCAAAATCTACTTCAGAACTTTACATAAAGTCTCTGGAATCATTTCACATATATATATACTTGGCAGTGGAAGACTGGCAATATGAGTGTTTGTATGTTATCCCAGTCTTTTATAGACCACTGTCAATGTTAAAGTTTTATTTCCCTCACAAAGTAACTGGTAGGAATGAGAATAAAGCTAAAGCAAAGTTAAACATTAAACAAAATTAATTGCCCTTAGGGATGTTCTGGAGTCCAGAATCTTTCAACCATTACTCTTCACTCAAACACAGTGGTCCTTACTTCTCTAAAACTGGATTCATGCTTTTTTTGTTTGATCTTACCTGATTAATATTTTAGTTTCTAGAGCCCGGCACATTTAATGATAGAGATAAGCCTACATACTCTCAACAGATCCCTTTGCTTACAGCAGTGGCACCTCAAAATGAGGAGGGCAAGCTGATGTTCAGATTCAAAAGAAGCTTAGGTGAGATTCTCAAATGACAGAGTATAGACAACTACTCTTCACAATTTTTTCTCCCAAAATTAAAGCAAAAGAAAAGAATCTCCTTTGAAATAGTGCTGTTTTTTTCTCCTTTTAAACAGATGGTTGTTCTTAAGTATTACTTGCCCATTTCCTTCCCTATTTCAAAGGAAACCACAGAGTATTAAGTTTGGAAGAAATAATCCAGCACACAATTTGAGAATGCCAAGAATCGAACATTTAGGGAAAACACATATTTTAAAACTATGACCAAATCTCCAAATTCTGCTGATCTTCAACCCAACCAGAAAGCACATTACTCAAAACTACTTACCTTGAGAAAATTCTTGACTCGCTCAGGATCATAGCAGTTGCTTTCTCTGCAGATTCTTTCTACTTCTTTGATCTGCCCAGTCTTGCAAGCTGCCTGAATATATTTAAAGTGCACATCTGGGTCCTGACTGAAGTTAACAATGGATCCCAGAAAATAAAAAAGACCTAAAAGAAACAAGTAATTGGAGCTAAGCATAGGTGCATGTCTGAGAATAACAGAACTAAAAACATTTAAGCAATCAGAAAACGTTGCTATACTAAGTAACCCCATATATAAATTAGTTGTTTAAAAAGCTCAGTAAGAATATTAATTACACCATTAAACAGTTCAATAAAATGGATTTGCACTTTAATCTCAAAGAACGAAAAATTCAACCCAATGTTTTCGTTTTGTGTTGCTTTTGTTAACCATAAACTCAATCAAGTGGTATCAACCTATGTTTTCTAATAGTTTACAAATAGTTAGGCACAGCTACTCTATACAAAAACTAATAATCATACCATATTCCACATGGAAATTTCATTTTACCTATTTATTTTTTTGAGACAGGGTCTTGCACTCTTGTTCAGGCTGGATTGCAGTGGTGCAATAGCTTGCTGCAGCCCCAATCTCTTGGGCTCAAGTAATCCTCCTGCCTCAGCCTCCCAAATAGCTGGGACTATAGGCATATACCACCATACCTGGCTACTTTTTTACTTTTTGTAGAGACAGGGTCACACCTATGCTGCCCAGGCTGGTCTTGCACCCCAGGCCTCAAGTGATCCTTCTGCCTCAGCCTCCCAAAGTGTCAGGATTTTAGGTGCCAGTCACCATGCTCCATATAAGAAATTTTAAAATCCCTAATACCAGGTGTTTTTCAATATGCAATTAATAGGAAACATACAAAATTTGGAAAGAATTTAATATAGTGCTGTCCAATAGCACTGTTTTCTTTTTAATTAATTAATTTACTTATTGTAGAGATGAGGTTTCACCAAATTGCCCAGGCTGGTTTCGAACCTGTGAGCTCAGGCAATTCTCTCACCTTGGCCTCCCAAAGTGCGGGGACTAAAGGCGTGAGCCACTGCACCCAGCCCCAGTAGAAATATTATGAAAATGTTCTTCATCTTCACTCTCCAATATGATAGACATTAACCACTTGTGGCCACGGAGTACTTGAAATGTGGCTAGTGTGACTGAGGAACTAAGTACTACATTTTACTTAATTTAATTACTTTAAATTTAAATAGCTACTACATATGATTATTGGCTACTGTGCTAAACAGTGGAAGTATAGTTATATAGTTAACATTTTAAAACTAAAAAAAATTAAGAAAACCGGTAGAACCTCTTATCCTTTCTGTATAGAGCACTAGACTACCAAGAGGGGATAAAGATAACTGGGGACCAGAACTTAGCTAATGAACATAAGAGCCACCCAACAGTGATTACATTAGTACCCTGGACAGCAGTAGCTCTGAACTAGGAGAGATTTTCCTCATAGATGACATCTGGCAACGTCAGGAGACATTTTGGTTGTCATGACTGGTGGAGCCGATGCTACTGGCATCTAGTGGGTAGAAGCCAGGAATGCCGCTAAATATTTTACAAGCATAGGAAACCTACCCCCTCCACAACAATTATTTATCCCCCAAATGTCTATAGTACCAAGGTTGAGAAATCCTGATAAACAGTGAAGAATCACAAAATGTCCTTGTCTAGAATAATTTACCATTAAAAGAGCCAGACACATAATTAGCATGAGATATTATTATACCTGATCATCAGTACAGGTTGAGTATCCCTTATCCAAAATGCTTGGGACCAAAAGTGTTTCAGATTTTTGACTTTGAAAAATTTGCATTATACTTAGCAGATGAGCACCCGTAATCCGAAAATTCAAATTCTGAAATGCTCCAGTGAGCATTTCCTTTGAACATCAAGACAGTGCTCAAAAAATTTTGGATTCTGGTACATTTCAGATTAGAGATGTATAACCTGTATCTTCATCTTATACAATTATGACAAAGACACTACTTTAACCTTGAAAATCAAGCTTTTAAGCAGGACAAAATTTTCAATACCCTGATAATAAGCATACATTTTCTTGGCTGACTTAAGAAATTTTTAAAAACTCAAACTCCAAATTACCTTCAAAACTCTTGAAAGATTCAAAAAGTTCAATCAGAGACTGAGTTGACAGCTGTTCATGATATTTAGAAGCCACTTGAACACAAATCTGCAGATTCTGGCGAATATTGGCAGAGAGCATAGCTCTGAGACACTCTAGGGAGTCTTCTACGGATAAGGACCCAAAGTAATTCACTAACCACTACAAGACATAAATAAATAAATAACGAAAGAAAGAAAGTTGAACCTCATGGTGGTATAAAATTACTAATCTCTAGAACCACAAACACATTTTCAGTATACCAATTATTCACAACTGACACCATCTGTTAGGCAAAAAACCCAAATACCTCTGGGTTAAGAAGATGGGTGTGAACAACAGCACGTTTTATATCGTATAAATCAGTGAAGTGCTCTAATGCACGCTGCAGTAGGCCAGCCTTTTCACATAGCTGAGCGATATGAGCCCGGTCATAATGCGTGAACATCTGATTCCCTAGAATAGCATCTGCAACCTGTAAAACCACAAACAGGATAAATTTATCTTACCATCCCACTTATATCAGTAATTTGATATCCACATTACATTATTAAGATTTATAGTAAATTAGGAAGGGAAATAAAATACAAAGAAATGTTAGCTAAATTTTCTTGTATGAGAAGTAGGCATCTCAGTAGCTTTGAATAATAGTCTGAAAAGCTCTGCATAATTACTAAAATGTTGAAAACAAACCTAAAAAGCATTAAAACACATACTTGAGGTGCATGCATAAGGTTCATCTCAAGCAAACGTGTCTGTAAAGGACCTTCAGATGGGCGATTGTTCTTCAGAGCATCAAGCAAGAATGCAGTACATTGCTGAATTAGATTGTATTCCATAAAGACATCCACAATCTACCAAAAAAAGATTTGAAATAAATTGTTTTAAGATATTATTGACAATATATAGATGAAATTAAGCACAAACTCTTTCTTTACATGTCAAAAATTCAAAGACCAGATATGAAGATTATTTGGACAACATAACTTCACACTTTAAGAAAAAAATTTTGTTCTCCATAATTACTTTTAGTTCTTGTAAAAACTAAAAAATATTTTAAGATACTATATAATTTCAGAATACAAACTGACTTATCTACATTTTTGTAAACTTTTGGAAACACACAAAAGCATAAACAATATGAAAAACTGACTCACACTTCTAATATGCATCTCTCTCCTCACCCAGTGGCAGCCACTATGTATTGCCTTATCATTCTCATCTTTTTAAATACACATCTCTACATAAGATGTTTGTTTTGCATGTTTTAAAACTGTATACAGGTGGCATCATTTAGTCCATTTTTCTGCAACTTGTCTTACAAGACATTTGAGGTTTATCTATGTCAACAGACATAGCTCTAATTTTTATAAGTGGAAAGTTTAACCCACTCTTCTCCAAAGTTGTTTAAAGTCAAATCACCCACTCTCCATTTCAATCGACTTCTTACAGAATTTTAATGCCATTACCTGTGTGATATCAGCAAGAGGCTCTTCATCCTGAACTAACATTTGAGCAAACTGCTGTCCCTGATCTGGACTGATACGCATTACATTTCTCAGGAGAAATATCCAGTCTGGAGTGTATCCAACCTAAAAATGAACAAAGACTTAAATTCTGCTGCAAAGTTTCATTTTTATAGCATTAAATACTTTTTCTACCATAAGATCCTGCTAATATAAAATTACTGGTGAAAGCACAAATTTATTGTCAATTTAAGATGTTTAATTAGACCTTGGTTTATATCAGGCCTTGTTGAAAACATATTTGAACAAATAGCTACACATTTTTTTAACTGGCTTATCCATTTTCAATGAATGAGCATTTTGAATCTTTGTTCTAACATATTAAACATGGCCCTGCTATTTTATTTTATTTTATTTTGAGCTGGAGTCTCACTCTGTCGCCCAGACTGGAGTGCAGTGGCCACTCCTGGCCACCGCAGCCTCGAGTTGCTGGGTTCCAGCGATCCTTCCGCTTCAGCCTTCCAAGTAACTGAAACTACAAGCACGCGCTACCACACCCAGCTAATTTTTTGATTTATTGTAGTGATGAAGTCTCACCAAGTTGCCCAGGCGGGTCTCAAACACATGGGCTCAGGCAATCCATTCACCTCAGCCTCCCAAGGCGCGGGATTACAGGCTGAGTCACCGAGTCTGGCTATTAAGTGTGAATTCATATATGAGAGCTAAGAGAATTTTTATACTTTTCCAATTAAGTAAAATTTAAAGAAATTCACTATTAAAGTAACTGAAAGCTAATATAGGCTAATTTATCTTTCAATGTTTCATGAATTTTATGCTGAGAATTTGTTTCAGTGAACTCACTTTTTTAGCATATAAAACAATCTTCTGGACTTGACCAGTTTCTGCAAAGCACTGAATGACTTTATTTGGAACATTAGCCCTTAGGTACACACTAAGTGCCAATGTAGGGTCCACAGATTTTACAAGATCACCCAGTTCTTCGGAACACTCCAGCTGTCCAAAGAAAAAAGAGATTGTTTACTGATCCATGAACTGTTTTATAAATGAGCAATTGATACTACTTCCTCTGTAAATAATAACTAGTATAACAGACACTTAAGTTGGTAAAGACTCTTGATCTTGTATTCACAATGTCTAAGTAGAATTCTCCACACATCCTACTTAACACAGATAAAAAGCCCACCAAAACGTCATTCTTATAGATACTACCAACTATCTTGTTAGGAATTAAAGTATTTTATTTAAGGCAGAATCTTATACTTCTAACTACTAAGAATACTAAGAATATTCAGAAATCAGACCCTCAGAATTTTTAGGTGCTACACAAGTAGATACCTGCCTCTGTATTATTCAACCTGCCTTACTTTGTCAGCTGCCCAATCTGGAGATCAGCTTCCTAAGTGTTCTGTTTTATATACTAGAGTTGATTTTCTACTTTTAACAGTTACCTCAGAGACTAGCTCTTACAACTGATATTCAGTGCTGAAAGTAAAAAGTTTTATCAGAATCGACATATCTTAACTGAACATGCTAACTAATGAAGAGCTGACCAGTGTCTCTTTTACCACAAAGGGGCCTATACGACTTTTCACAAAAAAGGATCATGATACCCAAAAAATCTTTCACCCTGTTATATGGGTCAACTCAATTACCTTGGCAGTTTCCGTCCTCCCTTATCTTAAATAATTAGGACAGACCTCAAATACTTGGTAGTATGGCTAGTAACTATTCTTCAGCAAAAACTCCTGTCCAAGCATCCCAACTCTTAAGTACTAACCTCTAGTATCTTCTAAGATGGCCAGAAGTTGGGTCAAGAAACATGGACTTAGCAATATAAAAATAATACCAACATACACTAACATTGCAAAGTATAAGATTAAATGTTATTCACTATTTAGAGTGCTTTAAACAGTACCACCTCAGTTCTTGACAATGGCATAAGACATGGCAACTCACAAAACTCATACAGCTTTGTGGAGAAAGTCTTCTTTATAATGATAGAAAAAGAACACCACCACGAATGAACAGCTTAAACTTGTTTGTTGCCTTACAAATAAACAACGTCTTTTTGTTTATCTATGTCTCAGTCACGATTCCACATAAGGAATAATGTGCTCTAGAAAACATAGTACCATCGCATGCCTTGTATAAAGAAAAACTTAAGTACTGAATGAATATAAAAGACACAGAGGTCCTACAGTATAGAAAGCTAGTTAATATTTTTTAATATTTACTAGTATTATTTTTATTAGAGATGAGGTCTTGCTATGTTGTCCTGGCTGTAGTGCAGTGGTTAGTCACAGGTACAATCCCACTACTGATCAGCACAGGAGTTCTGACCTGCTCTGCTTCTGACCTGGGCCAGTTCACCCCTCCTTGGGCAGCTTGGTGGTCCCCTGCTCCCAGGAGGTAACCATTTTGATGTCAAACTTAGTGTAGACACTCAACTGGCATAGAGTACAACAGCCCAGAAGTTCTAGACTCAAGCAATCCTCCTACCTCAGTCTCCCAATATTCTGGACTACAGGCATACACTACTATACCCCAGGGAGTTGACATTTTTAAGAGGTTTATATTTAAATACATTTTAAGAAATCAAGTTAAATATTTTTTGATGTAACAACAATTAACATTCTGTGAAATCATTTTGGGAAACAGCATTTCACTGCTAATTAGATAGCCCTGCTATCTTCTTAACCTATCTATGATCCCACGTTTTATATAACATTTTGCTTGCACATCCAAACATGCTTACCAGCAGCAAATACCAAAAGTGTGATGATACTATGAAAGTTCTAAAAGAAAACATACTTGTACAGCTGACACTACTATGCATCTCAAGTTTAGAATATGGTAGATAAGAGAATATTCCTATGTCCAAATGAGTGTCACACATACTGACAAATAAGACTACATACTGAGGTAAGCACCTCACACTTAGCTTTCCAAAAGCAAAAGGACAGCAATTCACTAATGCAATAAAAGCAAGATAACATCAACACAATTTAACATACCTTATCTTCTTTTAACCATTTTTCCAAAAGCTGTTTCCGCCCTTGCTGAAGTACAGGTCTACACAGCTCTAAGGATTCATATTTGTTCAGCTGACCCTGGTCCAAAAGGATTCCAAAGTACTGAAGTAGAGGAGAAGTTTGACCTGGCTGGGCTGGGACACTCTGGAACCGACGGATGGTGTCTGGAGTACGAAGAATTCCCTTTAAGAAGGAGAAATGTTAGACTCCTCAAAGTTGACCCAAACATCACACCAATAATAAAAACCTAATGGGTCTCTTAGATCAATCTTAAAGGCATGAGTCCACCTATTAATACCATTTCAAATCTTTACCACCTGTAGAAAGGAAAATTCAGTCATTGTCTGCCATAGCTCCAGTTCAATGTTATAAGATTATTCAGAATTAAAAATACATCAACTTAATTAAAATGTCAGTGTGTAAGAGAATAAGTATAATCATAAAATAGTTATATAGCCAGTAATTAACCCAAGTTCATACTATATTAAATATAAATTTTATAATTAAGACTGGTCAGGAATGTAGCTGTTAATTCAATCTACCATAAACCAACATCAGAAGTGATAGAAATAAATTCTGCCTACTTTCTGACACTTCTATATACCATAAACTGTACAGGATCTGTTTAATGTTCAACTACTGGAAATAAAACCAGTAACTACCATTTATGATGTCAAATGATATTACACCTAAGTAAATAAACATTATTGCATCTATGTAAATAAAAGCTTGCTAGACCTACATATCTTTCTAACATTCTAAGTTTTAAAAAGGTAATCAAATCTAGAAGTACTGACAAGTAACTAACTATCATAGCCTAACTAAAGGAAAATGTAACTTAGAAAGAAAGAAAAGAAAGCTGGTTCCTTTTCTAACAATATTAGAAACAGAGAATCTTAACATTAATCCAATCATGGTAGCTTTATTTTCATGACTCTTTACCTTTGGTGCATTAGCAGCCACCTTTGCTGCCTCTGAGTAATTTCCCTGGGCAAAAAGGGCATTAAACTTCCGGGCAAAGAGTTCTTCAGCACCAGCTAAGTTGTTACGTACAGCCATTCTTAGAGCCAAATCAGGATTTTGTAGGACATTGGTGATGTAGGGAATTATGTTTTCTTCTTCCACACACACTGACAGGACCTGCAGTTTAAAGATTAAAGAATAGCTGCAATGTGTTCATTTGGATATAAATGATACTAAATCTGCTTAGCAGATTACTACTGAGTCACAAAGGTAATAAAATTGTGACAACTGCTTTCTTGCTGTCGTAAAAAAATAATAATGAAAGAAAGAAAAGACAAGGAGAAGATTAAAGAGATTTAAAAACAAGTATCACAGGATGCTAAGCCATTTGGGGGTTCCTGAAATATGGCCATTCTGTAATATAAATAATTTATTACTTTATATTGTCCAAACTAACTTTGATACCATTCATTCATTCTTAATATAGGCAATATCAAAAACTAAGGTTCCCATTTAATTGAGCTCTGTAAGACAATTCCAGTTTTAAAATTCTTGGGTAGTCCAAACTTGACAACCTAAAGAAAATGACATTGAAGAAGCTATGAAATCTAGGGCTCACTTGGAAGAAGTTTAAGGTATACTCCCTTTTAATTTTAGAATATTTTTACAATAAATTTTCAGTAATTTTCTTTAATTGCATTTTCATTCCTAGAAGCCAGATTATATATTCAATGAGAGGGAAGGACCACTAAATTCTCCAGCACTTAACATAATGTGAGGTACACAGTAGGTGCTTAATAAACACAACATAAGGAAAGACCAATTTCTAACTGCTTTTGGAAAACAATTATCCATCCTCAAACCTCCTTAAAACTCGATGCCACAGAATGCTGCCCTGCTTATCCCCAAAAGCTGAACTACCATCAAATGTTCTAGAGAAGCTATTGCTTTACAAAATTCTGGTCTGGCCATGTGGCTTTTTGAGCTATGGTCACAGTGTTTTTCTTGCTTCCCTCCCCTACTTTGGGGAAGTGAGCCTCCTCTCCTTTTCTCTCTAATTTCTAAATAAACTATATTTTCCAATCTAAAAAAAAATTCCAGAGAGCCCTTCTTTGCCCATTCATCCCCTCCCCAATGCAGAACTGGTTATACATCCTAGCTTACAGACTGCTTGCATTACTCCTAATAGCACTTCTCAATCTATTATAATTACATACTGTTTCTCAATCACTATTCCACATGTATTACTAGCAACAAGCATTGTGAAGCATAAAGTACATACTAACACTTGTTGAATAAATGAAAATGGGAAATTTCTGTCCCAAGATTAACAAGAATTGAAAAATAATTGAGAATTCAGTGAACAGACCGATAATAGTCTCCCCTGCCTTTTCTACTATTCCTTTGGAAGAAAATGAATTAATTTCAACCCTTCCAAGACTTTATTTCTACATGTCAGATCTCCATCCCCAAAGCTTAGGTCATCCTGTATTTGCAATGTGTCACTCTACTCCATATTAAAACATACATATAGTCATTTACATTCCTGAGCCCCACCCCTAATTCTTACCTCCTATGAAAAGGAAAGATGAATAAATCCAGTTCCAACTACACTTTCTGAACCTTCCTACTGATGGTTGCCTTAATCTTCCCCAACACCAAATCCACAGTTTCATCGTTAGCATACTTTTTTTTTTATTATTATTATTGAGTTGGAGTCTCACTCTGTCACCCAGACTGGAGTGCAGTGGCCGCTCCCGGTCACCGCAGCCTCGACCTGCTGGGCTCCAGCGATCCTTCCATCTCAGCCTTCCAAGTAGCCGGAATTACAGGCATGTGCTACCACGCCCGGCTAATTTTTGATTTATTGTAGAGATGAGGTCTCGCTGCCCAGGCGGGTCTCGAACCCGCAGGCTCAGGCAATCCACTCACCTCAGCCTCCCAAAGGCGCGGGATTACAGGCTGAGCCACGGAGCCCGGCTCGTTAGCATACTTTAAAGACTGTTCTAGCAGATTTCTAGCAACCATTACTTAATAAGATCCACAGGGAACAGAAAAGGTTCCAGTGTCTTCTAAAGTACTCATTCTACCAAATTCAGAATTCAAGTCAGATATGGGCTATAATGTCATCTTCATTGTTTTTGTTTTTTCAACTAATAGAAGCCACATATTCCTTCAGAGTATATGCCTAGCCAGTAGTTGGACTTATGTAAAAGAGTAGAAGAAAGCCTTGAGGCCTAAGGTTACTGAAAACATCCATCTCTACTCAAAGTAGCTGGCACAAAAAATTTGAAGGGGGAAGAAAAGGTAACAATAAGTTATGTCAGAGTTATAAACACCAAAAGTATATCATGAAATCATTCAAGATAAACTTTTTTTTTTTTTTTTTGAGTTGGAGCCTCTCTCTCACCCAGGCTGGAGTGCAGTGCCACCCTGACAGCCACCACAGCCTCAACCTGCTGGGCTCAGGTGATCCATCTACCTCAGCCTTCTAAGTAGCTGGAACCACAGGCATGTACGACCATGCCTGGCTAATTTTTTGATGTAGAAACAAGGTCTCGCCAAGTTGCCCAGGCTGGTCTTGAACCCCTGGGCTCAGGTAATCCTCTTGCCTCTGCCTTCCAAAGTGCTAGGATTACAATCATGAGCCACTGTGCCCAGCTAGTTTAAGCATTATCTCAAAACACTAGCACAACATCAGAAATAAAAAGGTCCCTGGCCTCACAACTTCAAGATCATTAAATTATCACTTACTTAGTTCACCAAAGGGCCACTTAATTCTTGATTTTTCCAAGAGAGATATATGCGATGGATTTTTTTTTTTTTTTTTTTTTTTTGAGTTGGAGTCTCACTCTGTCGCCCAGACTGGAGTGCAGTGGCCGCTCCGGCCACCGCAGCCTCAACCTGCTGGGCTCCAGCGATCCTTCCGCCTCAGCCTTCCAAGTAGCTGGAACTACAGGTGTGTGCTACCACGCCCGGCTCATTTTTTATTTATGGTAGAGATGAGGTCTCACCAAATTGCCCAGGTGGGTCTCGAACCCGCGGGCTCAGGCAATCCACTCACCTCAGCCTCCCAAAGGCGGGGGATTACAGGCTGAGCCACCGAGCCCGGCTGCGATGGATTTTTAAAACTGCTTTAGTGTCAGACACTAACTGGTACTAGAAATGCAATTAACCAAAGACAATCCCCTTTTCCATTGAAGCCAGTGACTGTGAGAGTTAAGTGAGCAATTTTAATTCAGCATGATAAATGTTCTAAGGATGATACAGAGGTTATGGGGCATAAAGTGGAAGCACTTAGCCAGGTCTGAAGGTAGGGGAAGGATAGCCAGGGAAAGACTCCTTCCACAGAGGAACTCTCTCTTTAGTTATAACAACATTTGTCAAAAATTAACTCAGTAAAGAGATTAAAAAAAACAACAAATAAACACCTACCCACTTCCTTGCTTATTATCTGGGAAAAATACTAATTTAGAGGGAAAACAGTAAAAGGCAAAACCAATAACAGTATTAAGTTTTTAAAATCAGAGACATTTTTCAGAAGATTAAGATACTTCCTAGTAAAATATTTTCAATTACTTTAAAATACTAAGAAAATACAGGAAAAAAATCACTTGCTAGGTGGTATGAAGAGGTTTTTCAAATGTGGCAAATTCAGAACAACTACTATTTTTCCTAATCAACTGGATAACTTTCCAGGCACCTCACAAGAGGTACTGTAACATATCACCCTATAACATGAAATATTACGTAATGCTTGATTAAGGAACTAGGAAAAGGGATGTAGGTAGAATTTGATCAACTATTGTTGATCAGCTTTCTGCCTTAGAAACAATAGGAAAAAAAAATCCTAAAAAAGTACAGTCATCAAATGTGACTTGTTTCTTTCCATGAAGGGTTAATTCCTTTGACAATAATGCATATACGTTATATGTTAAATAGTGTTTTTCTCTGAAACAGAACTAAAGAGATTCCGAATTCATATGTCTATATTTTTAAAGGATGTATTATTATTTTTTTTTTTCTGAGTTGGAGTCTCACTCTGTTGCCCAGACTGGAGTGCAGTGGTCGCTCCCGGCCACCGCAGCCTCGACTTGCTAGGCTCCGGCAATCCTTTCGCTTCAGCCTTCCGAGTAGCCGGAACTACAGGCGCGCGCTACCACGCCCGGCTAATTTTTTGATTTATTGCAGAGATGAGGTCTCGCTGCCCAGGCGGGTCTCGAACCCGCAGGCTCAGGCAATCCACTTACCTCAGCCTCCCAAAGGCGCGGGATTACAGGCTGAGCCACCGAGCCCGGCTTGTATTATTTTCTAATATTCAAAGTTACCATTTACTTTCTGGAAAAAAGCTAACAGTAATGTGCCATTTTGTTTTTTATTTTATTATACTTTGGGGTAATTTCTCTTTTAATGTACAGGATTATTTTCAATTCATCAGGATTTTTATTTTATTGCTTAACTCAAGTTTCAATGTTTCCTTACTTGTCCCTTTCTGTTTACTCCAATTATTCCAGCTGTGGCTTCATGAGGTGCAGTAACAAAGATTGTTTCTCCACTGATTCTATTCATGTAGATGCAGGTACCAGTCTCAAGATCATAGAGGTGAATATAACCATACTTCGTTATCAAAAACACCACATCATGCTTTTCACTGATCTGTACAAAGAAAATCAACAATTTAGTAAAATATGAATCTACAAACAGAAAAGCATCTGGTCTAATTCCATTCCAGATGTGAAATTCTATACCAAGAGGCTAATTAAAAATTAAAAGGTAATATTTAAGGTTTCCTTCATCTTTATGGCACATTTACATATGGGCTATCACAAGCTCCTACATAAACACACTAAGATAAAAGGGAACACAGTTCAGAACAACTTAAAATAATCCAGTTTACATATTACAGGCATATCCCATTTTATTGTGCTTTACAGATATTGTATCTTTTACAAATTGAAACCTACATCAAGCAAGTCTATTGACACCATTTTTATTTTTATTTATTTATTTTTTTGAGTTGGAGTCTCACTCCATTGCCCAGACTGAAGTGCAGTGGCCGCTCCTGGCCACCGCAGCCTTGACCTGCTGGGCTCTGGCAATCCTTCCACCTCAGCCTTCCAAGTAGCTGGAACTACAGGTGCGCGCTACCACGCCCAGCTAATTTTTTGATTTATTGTAGAGATGAGGTCTCGCCAAGTTGCCTGGGGGGGGGCCTTGAACCTGTGGGCTCAGGCAATTCACTCACCTCAGCCTCCAAAGGCGCAGGATTACAGGGTGAGCCACCGAGCCTGGCATGACACCATTTTTATAACAGCATGTGCTCAATTCAGTGTGTCACATTTTGGTAATTCTCACAATATTTCAAAATTTTTCATTAACATATCCATTATGTTACTATTCTAATTGTTTTAGGGCACCATGAACTGCACCCACATAAGGCAGTGAACTTAATAAATGTTGTGTGTGTACTATGTCCTTCCATCACTCTCCTTTTCACCAAACTCCCTATTCCTTGAGACACAGCAATATTGAAATTAGGCCAATTAATAACCCTACAATTGCCTATAAGTGTTCAAGTAAAAGAAGAGTGGCACATCTCTCACTTTAAATCAAAAGTTAGAATTCATTTAGCTTAGTGAAGAAGGCATGCTGAAAGACAGGTCAAAAGCTAAGCCTCTTGAGCCAAACAGCCAGTTGTGAATGTACAAGAAAAGTTCTTGAAGGAAATGTGAAGTACTACTCCAGTAAACATACAAATGATAAGAAAGACAAACAGAAACAGAAAGAGTTTAGTGGTCTGGATAAATTATCAAACTCTTAAAAACAAAAAGAGAGAGAGGAGCCGGACACGGTGGTTCAAGCCTGTAATCCCAGTACTTTGGGAGGCCGAGGTGAGAGGATTGCCTGAGCTGAGGCGAGAGGATTGCCTGAGCCCAGTTGTTTGAGACCAGCCTGGGCAACTTGGCGAGACTACATTTCTACAATAAATGAAAAAGTTAGCTGGGTGTGGTAGTGTGCACCTGTAGCTCTGACTACTTGGAATGCTGAAGTGAAAGGATTGCCTGAGCCCAGCAGGTCGACGCTGGGCTGGCCGTGAGCATGCCACTGCACTCCAGCCTGCGCAATGGAGTGAGACTCTGACTTTAAAAAAAAAAAAAAAAAAAAAATCAAATCAATCACAATGTTCCCTTAAAACCAAACCTAATCTAGAGCAAGACCCTAATTCTCTTCAATTCTATAAAGACTGAGAGAGGTAGGCTGAGCGTGGTGGCTCAAGCCTATAATCCCAGCACTTTGGGAGGCAGAGGTGAGAGGATTGCCTGAGCCCAGGGGTTCAAGACCAGCCTGGGCAACTTGGTCAGATCTCATCTCTACAATAAATCAAGAAAAATTAGCCAGGTGTGGTGGTGTACACCTGTAGTTCCAGCTACAGGTGAAGCAGAAGGATCACCTGAACCCAGCAGGTCAAGGCTGCGGTGGCCATGAGTGTGCCACTGCACTCCAGCCTGGGCAACAGAGTGAGACTCCAACTCAAAAAAAAAAAAGAACATTCATGATTCATGGGAGGAAGTAGTCAAAATATCAACATTAACAGGAGTTTGGAAGAAGCTGATTTCAACCCGCATGAATGACTTTCAGGGGATTAAAACTTCAGCAGAGCAAGTAACTACAGATGTGATGGAAACAGCAAGCAAACTAGAAATAGCAGTGTAGCCTGAAGATGTGACTGAATTGCTGTAATAAAAGAGTTGCTTCTCATGGAAGAGCAAAGAAAGTGGTTTCTTGAGATGGAGTCTACTTCTGAAGATTACATAAGCATTGTTAAAATGACCACAAAGGATTTAGAGTAATGTTACAGAAACTTAGTTGATAGAACAGTGCCAGGGTTTAAGAAGACTGATTCCAATTTAGAAAGAAGCTCTGCTGCGAATACAATGCTAGCAAAAAGCATTTCATGCTACAAAGAAATATCTTGTGAAAGAAAGTCAATCAATGCAGCAAACTTTTTCTTTTTCTTTTTTTTTTTTTGAGAAGCGGTCTCACTCAGCTGAGGCTGGAGTGAGTGGCACAATCATGGCTCACTGCAGCCTCAAATTCCTGGGCTCAAGTGATACTTCTGCCTCATGTCCCCCAGTAGCTGGGAATATAGGCATGTGTCACCACACTTGGCTAATTCTTCTATTTTTTTGGTAGAGACAAAGACTTGCTGTGTTGCTTAAGAAATCCTCTCACCCTGGCTTCCCAAAGTGATGGGATTACAGGTGTAAGCCACTGTGCCCAGCCTTCACTATTTTAAGCAACTGCCACAGTAGCCAGGTATGGTGTAATCTCAGCACTTTGGGAGACTGAAGCGGAAGGATTGCCTGAGCCCAGGGGTTCGAGACCAACCCAGGCAATTTGGTGAAACCTCATTTCTACAATAAATCAAAAAATTAGCAGGGTGAGGTGGCGCTTGCCTGTGGTTCCAGCTAGTTGGAAGGCTGAGACTGAAGGATCACCTGAACCCAGCAGGTCGAGGCTGTAGTGGCTGTGAGCATGCCACTGTACTCAACTCCAGCCTGGGTGACAGAGTGAGACTCTGACTCAAAAAAAAGAAAAAAGAAGAAAGAAAGAAATTGCCACAGTCATCCCAAATTTCAGCAACCACCACCCTGATCATTCAAGCAGCCATCAGCATCAAGACAAGACCCTCCACCAGCAAAAGACTACAATTTGCTAAAGACTCAGATGATTGTTACCATTTTTTAGCAATAAAGTGTTTTTAAAATTAAGGTATGTGCATTGTTTTTTTTTTTTTTGAGTTGGAGTCTCACTCTGTCTCCCAGACTGGAGTGCAGTGGCACGCTCCCAGCCACCGCAGCCTCAACCTGCTGGGCTCTGGCAATCCTTTCACTTCAGCCTTCCAAGTAGCCAGAACTACAGGCGCGCGTTACCACGCCCGGCTAGTTTTTGATTTATTGTAGAGAAGAGGTCTCGCCAAGTTGCCCGGGTGGGTCTCGAACCCACAGGCTCAGGCAATCCACTCGCCTCGGCCTTCCAAAGTGCTGGGATTACAGGCTGAGCCATCAAGCCCGGCCATGCATTGTTTTTAAAGACGCTATTCCACACTTAACAGATTATAGTATAAACATAATTTTAATAAGCACTGGAAAACCAAAAATATTCACTTTATTGTGGTATTCTAGAACCAAACTTCACAGTATCTCTAAGATATGCCTATACATGAAAGTACAGGGATTATTTTACAAACTTTCACTAATAAACCTTATTTTAGAATAAACAGTATCCTTTTAAGCATCACTTAAATTCTACCAATTATGAATAGTGTTTAGACTAAAAGGAGTTTGTTTATTTTGCTTAATATACCTGCATTGCAACAGGAAAGTCATTTTGTGCTTCTGGAGGAAAGAAAACATCCACTGCCTTCTTTGGAAAGGGCTGATTCCCTGTAGGTGGTGTGCCAACTTCAATGATATGTAACTGTTAAAAAAAAAAAAGAAGAAGAAAAGTTATGTAAACCCAATGTTCTAGTAATTGATCACAGCAGCTTTATTTGTAGCCCCAAAATGGAAACAACCAAGATGTCCTACAAGAGATGAATGTTAAACTGCGTTTAGTAGATCTATCCCATGGAACATTTGGTAATAAAAAGAAACAAACTCTCATGAACATAATGCTGAGTGAAAGAAGAGAAACTAATCTCCAAAGATCACATATTATATGACTTCATTTACATAATAGTCTTAAAGTGTCAAAATACTTGTGGAGATGGCAAATAAATTAGTGGCTACCAGGGACTAGGGATGGTGTGGCAGAGGAGGAGTGGGTGTGATTAAAAAGCCATGAAGGAAATCATTGTGACAAAATAGTTCTGTATCTTGAATCACTCAGACAAAATGACGCAGAATCATACAACTGTACCAACTGCAATTTCCTGGTTTACCTACTCTATT
This sequence comes from Cephalopachus bancanus, assembly GCA_027257055.1. Taxonomy (NCBI): domain Eukaryota; kingdom Metazoa; phylum Chordata; class Mammalia; order Primates; family Tarsiidae; genus Cephalopachus; species Cephalopachus bancanus. The sequence goes on from JAPVLO010000226.1 coordinate 2,470,377, forward strand.
ATGTATATGTAAGATGTGACCCTTGAGAGAAACTGGGTGAAGGGCACAGGGGATGGTATCTCTATGCTGTCTTTGCTGGGTCCTATGAACAGTAGTATTTCAAGATAAGTACTTTCTAAAAAGTCAGTTGAATATTTGCGATAATCACACCTCAAATAATCTACCTGAAATAAAGGGCATAGGAGAATAATATATAACTTTCAATGGCTTTCAATTATAATGTAGCATTTCCAGGTAGAAGTCTAATTTAAGTTGTTAAATTCTTCTGTCTATACGTCTAATCTAACACAGAAGGAAAGTAGACACCTAAGCTGTATCTAATAACATGAATCCCATAAACTAGGTGAGAACATTTTGGTTTAAAAATATCTGATGCTGCATTTTAGCCAGGAGAGAGAAATAAACAATGTCAATGAAAAAGTATTATATACATATTCTCCTTAGTCATATCAGGAATTAACTCAGACAAAAAATTCAGTTTCCAAGACAAATACTATATGAATGTTCTAGGGTCTCATTCTTTATCAGGATGACTAGCCATATTGAAAAAAATAGTAGTATCTTCCTTCAGAAAATCATGGCAGACTACAAAATATATATATCACAATAAACTAAGTAAGCTCAAGAACCTATAAACATGTTTTCAGATACTATCAAAATGATACTGAAACCTTTTTCCAGTAGGACTTTTCAAAAAATGTCCTGGCCTTATGTTTAAAGGATAATATTTAATTTCTAAAACTTGTTTTTTTCTTATATATTCCAACAATTCACATCTAAATATCAGTACCTTCTATCCTTTGTCTCATTTAGGGGGGTTGGTAGTATTACTCCTCGGTTCAGAGATTCTTACACCCTGAAATTTCAGGCAGAATTGTTCCTCTTTATTTATATTCCCTCTCTGCTGAGAGGCTACAGGCTATCATATTTTAAGCAATCTGTATCTTAACTTTTATAAATGACTTACCAAGAAAAAAGACAAATGTTCTAACAAAGCTGAAGTTCAAAATTTTGGGTCTGCCCCAAGTCTAAACCCTCTTCCTGATTTGGGGACAAGAAAAAGAGTACTCTTTCCAAGTTTTGATGGCAGGTAGAGCCAGCCTTCCACTTAAGAAGAACCAAACAACAAATACTTATTTTCCAAACCTCTCAGAGCCAAGATTTGTACATGTAACCTTGCCTACAGGCTTCTGAACAGGGAGCTAGGGACACAAAGTCATTGAGATTTCAGAGATTCTACTCTGGCAATGGGAACAGTATCAAACAGTTTCCAGGCATGCAGCAATGTAGTCACAGACACAGAGGAGTCTTCAGAGCTCTGTGGCACGGTTGTTGGCTGGGACCCTGGCTGCTGCCTATGCTGCCCCATTCCTCCTCATTTTCTAAGTGTGGTTGCACAGTGCTCCTAGCTACTGAAAACTACCTAACATGCTTTCACTAAACCTATGCTCTAATCAGCCAGACTTTGTTTCTTTTGTTTGAAACTAACAACTCTTACAAGGTACTTCAACTTATCCAAGAGATTCCAATTTGCCAAGGTTGAGAACCTCTAACTTAAGGCAAAGTTATTCAGCTGTGGTTTATATGCCACATATCTCAAGCCATTTAGCTTATTTAAAATGCAGAGCATGGGTAACACTCACTAAATGAGACCCTCTAGATGTATAGCACACAAATGTGCATTTTAGCAAACCCTAAAAAGTCTTATGCACAAAGTTGAAAGACACCAACTTAAGTCATTGGGTAAAGGCAATCAAAAGAGAGAATATCAACAGCTGTTAGAAAAAAGTTGTGAAAGAACATTATTCACTTTAGACAGCTATCATCAGATGCAGAATTGGAACAAACTAAGTCACCACAAAAGTGAATAATAAAAACAAATTAACCAGGAAAGGTTAAGAATATTTTGAAATTAGATGACTAATAAGTAGCAGAAAGACAAAGACAAGTTCTCACAAAAATAATAGACCAAGTCAAAGCTTACCTTCCCTCCAGCTTGACCCCGTACTGCAAAACAAAATAATGTTGATTCTTCTGCATTTCCTTCCATCTTAAATTGTGCAAAGCTAGCGGCATGTCCTTCAATGGGTTGAGACACTTTCCTATCTACGGAATATAGCTGCATAGCTCCCACCACACGATTTTGCTACAAAGGATCAAAGAGAATAACATGTGGTGGCCCAATGAAACAGCAACTTCCCAATTCATCAACTAGAGAAATAATTAGAATGCTCTATCACCTCCAGCAGGATTTACAATTGTTATTTTGTCTCTCACTGTAGACTTGATGATGTAGATTTAGCTCCAAACAATATCTTATTAAAGTTTAACATGAATGTTTAAAATCTGCCTCTTATACTTAAAGAAAAAGATACAGAAGTATTTATTCTGCAGTAAAGTGCATATATTTTACTAATAAATCCCAAATCACTCATATAGAAACTCAATTTCTACTCAATCTTCAAGTAAAAGTTAAAAACACTAGATAAATGTATTCTGAAACTGTATGTCAATATATAGGCATTAGGCCAAAAACTTTTCTTTCTTTCTTCTTTTTTACTTTAATGTATGTGCAGGTGAAGTTTGGGCCTCCATCTGGTCCTCACTTCCCCTGGTTTAGGACCGAGTCCCTTTGTGTTGTTATGTGCCCCTCACCCCACTTCCTCCCTTCCCTGACAGTATGCCTGTAATCCCAGCACTTCGGGAGGTGGAGATGACAGGATTGGCTGAGCTCAGGGGTTTGAGACCAGCCTGGGCAACTTGGCAAAACCTTGTCTCTACAATAAATTAGCCAGCCATGGTGGCATGCGCCTGTAGTTACAGCTACTCGGAAGGTTGAGGTGGAAGGATTGCCTGAACCCAGCAGGTTGAGACTATGGTAGCCATGAGCTTGCCAATGCACTCTAGCCTGGATGACAAAGACTCCAAGTCCAAAATAAAGAAAGAAAGAAAAAAAAGTCTTTCAAAATAAGTCAAAGTCGACAGCACTGATTTTAGAAGACCTAACTTCAAAATAAACTACATCTTGGGCACAATTCCCCAGACCTTTACCAAAAACTAAAAATGAGTTACCTGTGCAGATATGCCAGTCAGAAGTAACCACTTTTGCTTTGCATCTGTACGGTAATTGATAATCTGGCACCCTGCAAGGCTAGAATGACGATCAAACATTTTCACTGGCTGAGACTCTCCTTCCATACTCCAATGATAAACTGCATTATCCGTAACAAGAGCAACCGTATTCAAAGAGATCCATTTCCAAAAGGTAACATCATCAGTCATGGTATGGGCTTTCATTTTACTTTTCATTTCAATGTTAAATATCTGAAGAGTTTTGCCAGCTACAATCAAAAATCAAGAATTATGAATCATTTAAAAAGTAAAGTTTAGGATGAATACCTAGCTAGACTAGCTTGGTAACAGTCTCTGTAACTTCCAAGCAAAAACAGTTCTATCGTGAGACCAGCAACCAACTACAGAAATCCTACTGATAGAGGAGCACCCATTAAAGAGACAACAGCAGAGACTAAACAATCTACAGCTACATCTTAAGCAAAAACTATGTTACAGCTAATAAACACATTTTAAGCAGATACTATGACTTCTATGAAATTCTAAATCCTAACTGAAAATGAGTCTAAAGAAACAGCTTTCTTAAAAATGATTGAAACCAAAGTTATAACCCTCAAACTTATAATTATGTTTATTTTACATATAAATTAAATTTGTTGTATATACACAGGACAAGCAAATCTGATATAAACAGATGGGGAAATGTTTACTTGTTTAAAGGCAGTCATCACTCATCCAACTAAATCTCATGGAAACTGCTTTTAAAAAAAAGGATCTACTTCAATTCTGCCTTGTTACCAATAGCACATGAGAAGTGCATGCTACATTAATTTGGTTTAAGATACAAAGGGAAGATAGAGGTGCTGGAGGAAAAGTGAGGGAGACAAAGGAAGAAGACAGTTTCAGATGCTGTTAATATACTAACGATAAGAACAAAGTTCAAGCTTCATCCAATTAAGAAAGCAAGCATTTAGTAAAAGAAGGATGAAATTTGCCTTGAGTGTTAAGAGTCCACTGAGTCAGATGCAAGGGCTTGTACTTGTAATTTGAAATCCATCAGACCAAAAGTGATTTGATTTAAATTAATAATAACCAGGCTGGGCACGGTGGTTCACACCTATAATTCTCAGCACTTTGGAAGGCTGAAGCAGGAGGAGCGCTTGAGCTCAGAAGTTCGAGACCAGCCTGGGCAGCATAGTGAGACCCCGTGTATACAAAAAACACAAAAATTAGGCGCAGGCTTGTAGTCCCAACTCCTCAAAAGACTGAGGTAGGAGGATTGCTTGAGCCCAGGAGGTTGAGGCTGCAGTGAACCATGACTGTGCCACTGCATTCCAGCCCAGACCCCAGAGTGAGATCTGGTCTCAAAAAACAAAAATAAAAAATAAAGGCCAAAGCCCACAGCTATCACTAAGCTATCAAGATTAGTCCTTAGAGACTAAGGAAAACTCAATTTCTGAGCCACAGAGAATCTGGCTCCTGAAGGACAAACATTTTAAGATTGGAGTGGGGGCACACAAAAGGAGAGGGCAAAACATACAGCTCTGTACTACGACCCTTCTTACCATATGTAAAAAAACTTCTTCCATTAAAAAAAAAAATGTTATTCCCATCCCACACACTATGTAAACCACAACCAGACTTGAAAAATTGTGAGAGTTATAGTCCTGTTTATAAAAAGAAGCTAAGGGGTTTAAAACTGGCTTCTGAGGGAAGCAGGATTTTGGAATGATTTACTTTCCTTTGCTGTTTTTCCCCAACCCCTAGATTATAGTATTTTTATTCTTTTTCACATGAAAGGGATTGGAGTACATGTAAGTGTGCTGGTTTAGGGAGGGGGGAAAGGGATGACAGTTTAACTCTGTACTGCAGACACATAGATACAAATCCATGATGTACAATACTCTGAAAATCTTTACAATTTATTCTTTTTATAGAACAGGACAATAACTAATACAATCTAGTTTAAGATAACTCACCATCTGCACACATAAGAAAGCATTAAGAAATGTGATAAGATAACAATAACATTAAAAATAGAAAAGAATGTTGACAAAATTAAAATGATGGCCTTTTAATAGATGTGAGAGTTGCTAAGGATCTGAATTTAAATTATTTAAGAAGGCTGAAGGAAGCTTAATATCCTGAAGAATATTTGTTTTAATAGAGGTAAACACTTATTGTCACTTAACAACTGATCCTACATGAACGCTGGACCATCATCCTTCCTTGACATGAGATCAGCTTCTATCTTAGATATGTGATAGTGACTTATTTGTTTGAATATGCTTGTCATAACCCTCCATTTACTCTCCAGCCAGCATTATTACTAAGTATAAAGTTTAAATCATGTAAAGAAAAGTCTGTTTAAAAAGTTCAGCACCTCTAACAACTCATTTACAAATTTACCCAGAAATTACTGGGGCCAGGCATGTTGGCTCATGCCTGTAATCCCAGCACTTTGGGTGGTAGGGGGCAAGTATTGCCTGAGTCCAGGAGTTTGAGAACAGCCTGGGCAACTTGGCGAGATCTTGTCTCTACAATAAATCAAAAAATTAGCCAGGAGTGGTGGCGCATGCCTGTGATACCAGGTATTTGGAAGGCTAAGGCAGAAGGATCGCCTGAGCCCAGCAGGTCAAAGCTGCGGTGGGCTGTGAGCATGCCACTGCACTCTAGCTTGGGCAACAGAGTAAGACTCTGACTCAAAAAAAAAAAAGGAAAAAAAAATTACTGGGAACTTGAACTCTTCTTTCTACTATCAAAAGAAAAACAAAACAAAAAACAGGCAATTAAATGCCTTCTTAAAAGTCAGTAATTTTGTCACATAGCCTTCTGAAAAACTTCTGTTTTAAAGGGTCAATTTTACTCTCATTCTAAAGTTCAAAGGAAAAAATTAATATAGACTCTCAAAGAGTATGAGATTCTTTGAGCTCTGTTTAGACTGATATGCTGTACAATTCCCTGTTGTGACAATTAAAAAGTTACTCTGGGCAGGGTGTGGTGGCTCACGCCTATAAGCCCAGTACTTTGGGGAGCCAAGGCAGGAGGATCACTGAGCCCAGGAGTTTGAGAACAGTTTAGGCAACATACAAGACCTTGTTGATACAAAAAAAAAATCAAAGAAATTAGCCAGGCATGGTGGCATGTGTCTATAGCCCCAGCTACTTGGTAGGCTGAGGCAGAAGAATAGCCTGAGCCCAGGGGGTCAAGGTTGCGGTAAGCCACTGCATTCCAGCTTGGGAGTGAGACTCTGCATTCCAGAGTGAGACTCTGACTAAAAATTAAAAAGAAAAAAGTCTGAATAAACTCAAATACCCTTGACTCCAGAGCTTTAATACCCACCTATGCACACATATAGTTTTAACAATCAGTGTAAATGCAGGCCATTTTTAAGACTTATAATCGAAATGAAAACATAAGCCTGGAGTACAAAAAAAGGCACAGAACAAAAGGCAAGTTTATCACTATAACAGAATTCTGTAATGTTTAAGTGCTAATATTAGCAAAGCATGCTCTATTCCAGAATACGAATTACTTAGTACAGATATGTTTAGCAGAGTCTTATCATACCACAGATATAAAATTTAAATGCATTTATTCTAAAACTTAAAATTATTCCAAGTAGATCTATGCTAAGACATTTCATAGAAACATTCCAAGTCATAAAAATAGTTTAAAACAAGTTCAGTATTAGCCTTAATTATGCAGATCTATTTTCTTTAACCAAATATGATCAATATACTTTAAAAGGTAGATCCTAATGATTATATTTGCATATAATATACATAGGATGAGTTTTAAGAAAAAAATTTATATTATCTTGTATACCTTTCAGTGCAATTACTTTGCTAGCTGGATTCATGATGGCGCTGTCTGCTGAAATGGGTCTTCGAATTGGATTACTTGGGTCATTCATATCAATAATCACCACCTGAGCCTGCTCTCCTACTTTTTCTCTAATGCAGATGAATTTGTCTGACTCCATCGTCAGGGTACTGAAGCCAATGTTTGCAGGGTTGATACCCAGGTTCTGGAGCTGGAAAAAAAAGTAATAAACCATGTTACCAAGTGGACTAGAAAGACGTGATATTCACATATTGTCACCATTACAAATCCTCACTTCATCATTAATGCTTCACGGTAAAGAGTGACATCTCCATTATACTGATCAAAGTGAGACAATTAATAGCCAAGTATTGGACCTTCTCTTCTTCCAACAAATATGGCATTCAATTGTTTCTACTAAGAGGTAGAACAAATAGAGATGAAGTCAAAGGAAAGAGCTATATATGAGAACTAGCATTTATGGTTCAAGAGATTTGAGGTTGTCATTGTTTCTTGGTTTAAGATATTTGAACTATTGGGCTTGCTCTTTCTTACCAACCCCCTGCCCCCACCCTAACATGTAGCACAGTTACTTGCTCATATGCATTAGACTTCGGGAAACTGAAAAATTAAGTTACAGCATAAAAAGATGTTAAATGTCACAGAGTTCTTGATCTAAAGGAACTTCCTAGCAAGAGCATACAAGTAAACAAAGTTGCAATTCTATGCAAAAAGTGCCAAAACAAAAATGCGTAAGAGGGACCTTGTCAAAGAAGGTTCCATAGCTAAGGAAATGTGTTCAAGCGAGGTAGACTGGAAAATTCACAACAGAAAAAGCATGTGCTAAGGCACAGAGACATCAAAGTATGATATGCTAAGGGAACTACAAGTACTTTTGTAACATCAAAAGCAGAGACAACAAAAGGCTCAAGGAGTAGAGAATTAAGGCTACAGAGTCTAGCAAGGGTGAGACTGATAAGCTAAATATACCCCAGTAAGAATCCTGAATTTATTCTGCAGGCAAAAGGGGCTACTTTTTTTTTATTTTTTTGAGTTGGAGTCTCACTCTGTTGCCCAGACTGGAGTGCAGTGGCCACTCCCAGCCACTGCAGCCTCAAGCCGCTGGGCTCTGGCGATCCTTCCGCCTCAGTCTTCCAAGTAGCTGGAACTACAGGCGCATGCTACCACGCCCGGCTATTTTTTTTGATTTATTGTAGAGATGAGGTCTCGCCAAGTTGCCCAGGCGGGTCTCGAACCCGCAGTCTCAAGCAATCCACTCACCTCAGCCTCCCAAAGCGCGGGATTACAGGCTGAGTCACCGAGCCCAGATTACTTATAGATTTTTAACAAGAAATACACATAACTAGACCTGCTTTGTGTGCCCAGAAGACTAAACTATCTGCTAAACAAATACAGTGGATCTAAAGATGGCAGGTCTTTGAAAATCAATTAAGCATGCAAAAGCAAAATCACTTGTTGCTGGAAGGATATCTATCAGAGTGTGTCATTAATATTCTGAGTGACTAAATGTGATGTAACAGATTACGTCCTAAAAAGGGGCTACATGAAGGCATTATTTTATTAGGGTTAGATTAGTCTTCCTCTCTTTCCTCCATGGGTAAAAAACCCACATAGTACAAAATACAAAAAAGAAAAGAGGAAAGAAAAAGCATGGGGGCAAAAAGTCAAGTCTTTCTCCCACTCTTGTCCCCTGACTATATGGTTTTTCTCCGGAGACCACCATTGTCACTATTAGCTTATAGACTGAAAGAGTCAAGTTAACTGTATTTTACCTAAATTATTTTGTCAAACTCATTTGCTGCTACAAGTGTTCAAACATAACTAGGCCAGGAACTGAACAAGATACAACGTAAGATTAAGAAGCTACATTTTACTTTCACTTCCCTCTTCTCCCTCAATGACTGCTGGCATAACCAGTTATAAAGTAGAGATACAGTAACTCAGTCACTGAATACCAGTGGCAAGGAGTCAAACAACTGTTTAACCATTAATAAAAACACAGTAATAAAATAGACGATTAACCTGCTTCACACACTCAAGTAAATGCTGCAATGCAAGGCAAATATATGTCAACTGTAAGGTATGTCATGACTTATAATGAACTTGGTTACAATAAAACTTTATAAATTATTAATGTTTACTTCTTCCTGACTTTAACTTTTATAGTTAGTTTTAGCTTTAGAACTAATGAAAGAACATAAACATAAGAAGTATCCCAAAACATACAAAGGGATTATGGATGGACTACAGGGAAGACTTTTAGAAACCAAGTTGTCTGCCCAGTTTAAAGAAGGGTATATACATGTATTTTTATGAGTATCATGTCCTTAGACTCTTGTCAAATTGAACAGTTAACCTTATGCTCACTTTGGCAGCACATATACTAAAATTGGAATGACAGAGAAGATTAACATGGCCCCTGCACAAGAATGACACACAAATTCGTAAAGTGTGCCATATTAAATATATATACATATAGTTAACCTTTCCAATAACTGGAGAATATATTCCAGTGGTTCAGAGTACACAGAGCTGTATACCTAAAAGCAACAAGCTATCTTCTAAACTACTCTGAAAGAATTCTGTCTATAAGTCTCTGCCAAGTCTTCATTTAAGTCAATTTTAAATTTCAGCTATCACAGCTTAAGTTCTACAGTGTTTGAGAAAGAGTAAAAATAGTTGTCAATTAAATTGTGAAATTAAAAGCAAAACAAGGATGCAAACCGCAGGCAGTAGTTGAATCCCAAATGATTCTAACAGATTTCCTTCCTGCCCTTCAACTTCAGAGGAAGGTGGAGGATGACTGTAAGAAAACAATAATTGAAAAGACAGTGAAGAGGAAGAAAAAGGAAAGGCAAGCAACCTGTGTTTCCTATTCTTTGCTAGATCCCCAGAAAAAGGCAGTAAGAAAAATGTGCTGCATCAGTTAGCAATGACCTTCAGCCTCAGGGTATTTTACCTGTAGAAAAACCGAACATTTGACTTTAAAGGTTATAGGCTTGCCTATATGTAATCTTTATATTACTTTTTCATTAAACACATTCTACCAAGAGAGCTATGTATATATATTTTTAATCTTCTCCATAAAGAATATACTAGTACTAGTCAAAACACTCTATACAGTATAGACATAAATCTTTTATTTAAAAAATACAAAATTATACAGGAGGCATGGGGCAAAATCTTAATGTTTTATATTTAAAAGCAGACTTTAGTGATCACCAATTACACAACTAAACAGGAAACAGTTCTTTCCTAAAAAGTCTGTTCTATTTGTTGAACAAAAAAAGATGAGCTTCAAGTGACCTATTCCTATTGGTTAACACAAAGTTACATTTGTTTCCATATCTTCAAATAAGGTGGAAGACTGTTTTGTTTTCCTTACTGTGTTATTTATTTATTTATTTATTTATTTATTTATTTATTTTGAGTAGTGGTCTGATTCTGTCACCCAGGCTGGAGAGCAGTGGCATGATCATGGTTTACCATAGCCTCAACCTCCTAGGCTCAGTTAATCCTTTCGTTCAGCCTCCCAAGTAGTTGGGACTTATGGCACATGCCACCACACCTGGCTAATTTTTAAATTTTTTGTAGAGACACAGTCTCACTATGTTGCCTAGGCTGGTCTTGAACTCCTGGACTCAAGCAATCCACCCGCCTTGTCCTCCCAAAGTGCTGGATTACAGGTGTGAGTCACAGTATACAGCCTTAATGATGTTACTTTTGAGTGAGAATGTCCAGAGCACTCAGCAATTCTTCACATATTTTCCTGTGATATATTCAAAATAGAAATATGCCAAAATATACAGTCACCATCATTCCTTGCAATTCTGGCTTAGAAGCACCCTTATAGTAGGATCATATAAAGGGGTTACCATATTAGATAACTAAGCCTAGCAATATCTATATAGATTAAAACTTTTAAAATGCAACATAATATTTTAAAATAGGTTTCATCTTCATATTAGCACATACTAAACAAAGTATTCTCAGTCAATTATAAAGGTGTGATGATATGATGAGCTATACCATAGAAACTGAATTATAGACTGGATGGAATGAACCACACACGGATACATTCAGAGGACATACGATAATATCCAAACTATGGCCACATTTAAAAAATTCTCTCAATTGGCAAAATGTAGTAACAACAGTAGTTGAAGATAGAGATATTCTACTTTAGGATATGCTTGTAATTTCTATAGTGAAGTTTTTTAAAAAAACTTAAAAGTACTTTTTTTTTTTTAGTTGGAGTCTCACTCTGTCACCCAGGCTGGAATGCAGTAGCACACTCACAGAATCCCCAGAGTAGACCTGCTGAGCTCAAGTGATCCTTCCAACCTCAGCCTTCCAAGTAGCTAGAACTACTACGTGCATGCTACCACACCCAGTTAATTTTTTTTTTTTTTTTGGTTTATTGTAGAGATGAGGTCTTGCCAAGTTGCCCAGGCTGGTCTCGAATCTGTGGGGTTAGGCAATCCTCTCACCTCAGTCTCCCACAGAGTTTGGATTACAGGCATGAGCCACTGAGCCCAGCCTAAACTTAAAAGAATTTTTATTTTGCTGTTATACGAATATGGAGTCCCTGAGCCCATGGGTTTGAGACCAGCCTGGCAAGAACTTGTCTCTACAATAAATCAGTTAGCTGGGCATGGTGGCACGCACCTGTAGTCACAGTTACTAGTAAGGCCGAGGCGGAAGGAGCGTCTGAGCCCAACAGGTCAAGGTTGCAGTGGCCATGAGCGTACCACTGCACTCCAGACTGGGCAACAAAGTGAGACTCTGACTCAAAAAAAAAAAAAAAAAGAATATAGAGTCAAGTTGGGTATGGTGGCTCATGCCTGCAATTGCACTTGGGAGGCAGAAGCAAGAGGACTGCCTGAGCCCATCAGTTCAAGACCAGCCTGGGCAACTTGGTGAGACCCCCCATCTCTGCAATAAATCAAAAAATTAGCTGGGCTTGGTGTTGTGCACCTGTAATCCCAGCTACTTGGGAGGCTGAGGCAGCAGGATCACCTGAGTTCAGCAGGTCGAGGCTGCAGTGGCTGTGAGTATGCCACTGCACTCCAGCTTGAGTGACAAGAGTGAGACTCTGACTCAAGAAAAACAAAAAAGGAGGCAATAACATGGAGTCCAAGAAAAGGAGCTATTTAAAAGAAAAAATAGTTATCACATGCATATGGTAAAGCAGTCAGACCGTACAGTAGGTATACTGTGAAAAGTAACCTACCCCACCTTTCCAGTAATACTTCTGTTCCCCAAGCAAATGGAGATACTTTTTCATCTGAAAGATATTCTATAGTATACAAAAAGTTATATTTCCATCCTCCCTTTTCCAGAAACACTAATAGTACAATGCACAAAGCATAACAAATTAACTGCTTCCTTCTTTTTATAGAAAAAAACACCCAAACTTTGTAACTCATTTGGTTTCCATATTAGATTTGGGTCTCCAAGTGGCCTATTTTACGACTTGACATTTAAATCTAGATTTCAAAAGCTAACTAAACACATTTATTGTTTATCAGCTGACTAAAACTCTGGAGTACCCTAGAGTTACAAGATACAAATGATTTTTTTAAATGTGTCCTTTTCCCTTTCCTTCCCTCCCTCCCCTTTTCCAATCTGGATTAACATAGAAGATGAGGAAAACACGGCATTCTTAATTTTTGTAGTGAGAAAATAGATCCCCCATAATCTAGAGAACACAGAGTCTGTGTGTATCTGTGTCCTGATCTGAAACATACACGATGACAGTATCTGTCTCAGGGTAGTGAAGATTTAATGTGAAGCGCTAAGAACAATGCCTGACACCCTGTAAAGGGCTCAACAGATACTGACTATGAATACACACAACACATCGATACTTCAGACCAGCTCAAGGTTAGCTTTTTTGCATCTATGTTTTATTATCTGCTTAATTCAGCTGTCCATAAGGTTGGTTGAAACTCTGGGTGTGAATTTCTTTCAACTACTGATAATAGATTAGTGCCTCTGGATGCTTAACTTACTAAAACATTGTGACATTTTTTGAGGAGGAATGTGCAGGGGCAAAGGGGAGAAAGAAATTACATTTTATGATTGCTTTTCAATTCATTCTGCTCTTTAACTTCCTTAACTAAAGTTACAGAAACCAGAATCTCTAAAATCATGTAACACACTCACACTAAGTAATCTTATTTTGTTTTATTTATTATTTCTAGGGGTATTGTAAAACAGTATGTTTCATGACTTCTAACAAACTTGGTAAATATATATCTATATCTACCTTGGCTCAGGGAGCAAAGCTGGGAACACTAATGCAAACAGATAGACAGTTTAAGGTAAGTATCATCAAAAATTATCTTTAAAGAGTAAAAGACTAAGAAAAAGGTAAAATGGAAAGCAGGCAGAGTATTTATCTTCTCCATATGCAGAAGAGTTGAAATCACCTGGTTCAAAGCCACAAATACATACGATAAACACATAGATACACCACACCTTTTCAAAACCAGTTTCCCAATGTTTCCCAATCTGCCCATGCCTCACAATTCCAAGTCACCTTATCCAACTAAACGTTATAGCTCCTCAAATAAAAAAATTTTCTTTAATATGCCTAACTAAAGTTAGAGAGTCCAGAATCTTCTTATACAGAAAGACATTTCTTTTACTATCAGTATGCCATGAATTACTTCTCAGGACACCTAGATTAAAAGAGATTTGCAAAATCCTGGAGTCCACAATAATATAAATAATTTAAAGAAAAGTTGTTCCTTACAGAAGAAAGCTAACTTTAAAATGGTAAAAGAGCCGGGTTCGGTGGCTCAGCCTGTAATCCCGCGCCTTTGGGAGACTGAGGTGAGTGGATTGCCTGAGCCTGCGGGTTCGAGACCCGCCTGGGCAACTTGGAGAGACCTCATCTCTACAATAAATCAAAAAGTCAGCCAGGCATGGTAGCGCATGCCTGTAATTCTGGCTACTTGGATGGCTGAGGCGGAAGGATCACTGGAGTCCAGCAGGTCAAGGCTGCGGTGGCCGGGAGCGGCCACTGCACTCCAGTCTGGGCAACAGAGTGAGACTCCAACTCAAAAATAAATAAATAAATAAAATGGTAAAAAAATTATGGAATTTTAAAAGTCATATGACAGACTGGGAGTGGTGCTCATGCCTATAATCACAGCACTTTGAGAAGCTGAGGTGAGGACTGCCTAAGCCCACAGCCTGGGAAACTTGTGAGACCTCATCTTTACATTGAAACAAAAAATTAGTTGGCCACGGTGGTGTGTGTCTGTAGTTCCAGCTTCTCGGAAGGCTGAGGCGGAAGGACCGCCTGAGCCCAGCAGGTTGAGGTTGGGGTAGCTATGAGCATGCCACTGCACTCCAGTCTGGGCAAGAGTGACACTCCAACTCAAATACATAAATAAAAGTCATTTGGCAATCATAATAATGATTCAGGAAAGAATCATCAATGGATACTAAAACTAAAATGATTGAAATTCAGAGGAATAACAGATGTTTACATATCTTAAAGTAGCACCCTTCGTCAGGCTCGGTGGCTCAGTCTGTAATCCCGTGCCTTGGGAGGCTGAGGTGAGTGGACCGCCTAAGCCTGCGGGTTCGAGACTCGCCTGGGCAACTTGGCGAGACCTCATCTCTACAATAAATCAAAAAAATTAGCCGGGCGTGGTAGCACGCACCTGTAGTTCCAGCCACTCGGAAGGCTGAGGCGGAAGGATCACCAGAGCCCACCAGGTCGAGGCTGAGGTGGCCGGGAGCGGCCACTGCACTCCAGTCTGGGCAACAGAGTGAGATTCAAACTCAAAAAAAAAAAAGTAGCACCCTTCAAGATTTTTATTGCATAGAAAAAGGAATGTATGGTGGAGAAACCTGGCAGATACAACCTTCATCAAGTCATCAAAGTTTTAATATCACTAGTAATGAGTCAAGTGGACAGCACAGGCTTCCCAATATGATGTGATAAAAAGAACACAGCGGCAGGGCTCAGTAGCTCAGCCTGTAATCCCAGTGCTTTGGGAGGCTGAGGCAGAAGGATCGCCAGAGCCCAGCAGGTCAACGCTGGGGTGACTGTGAGTGTGCCACTGCACTCCAGTCTGGGCAACGGAGTGAGACTCCAACCCCCCCCCCCAAAAAAAATACAGCATCACTTCTGTAGCATACTGCCAGAATTATATATCCTGAATCTAATTGTGATGACATGCCAAATAAACCCAGAACGAGAGTCATTCCACAAAATAACTGATCTGTACTCTTCTAAAACAAAAACAAAAACAAAAAAACTCCCTGCATGTTTAAAAACAGAGCATTCCAGAGTAAAGAAATCTAGAGACAGGCAGTACCATTCAATACAACTCATGATTCTGAATTTTCTTTTGATATAAAGAAAATTAGTAGAATAAATGATGGAAATCTAAATTATTTTTGAGATTAGAGAACAGTATCCTGTCAAAGTTAATTTCATGACTTTTGATATAGTGTGGATTTAGAAGACCATTTTGTTATACTTTGTAAACATGCACTGAAATATGTAATGGTAAATAGGTATCATGCCTATGTATTACTTTGAACAGTTCAATAAAAAAGGTTTACATAGAAGCAAAGAAGGATGAATCAAATACAATAAATTGATAAATATGAACAAAGGGGTTATTCTTTGAATGGTTCTTCCAACTTTTCTGTAAATCTGAGACTATACAAAAATGTTTTTTTTAAAAAAACTTCAGAGACATAACTGAAAGCAACGAAGATCTTGCTTGGATTCTGATCTAAGCAAACCAACTGACGTTTGGGGATGATGAGGGAAATTTGAATATGGACTGGTTTTTAGACATTGTTTTTAAATATTAGGAGGCCTCAATGGTATAATCATATAAGAAAATGTCCTTATTTTCTAAAGATGCAAGCTGGAGTATTTCTAGGTGAAATGTCATGAGAGCTGAATTCCTTTAAAATGTTTAGGCAAAACAAAAAAACAAAACCAGCAAAATATTATTAAAAATCCAGATGATGGCTGGGCACGGTGGCTCACACTTGTAATCCCAGCACTTTGAGAGGCCAAGGAGAGAGGATTGCCTGAGCCCAGGGATTCAACAACAGCCTGGGAAACTTGGCGAGACCTGGTCTTTATAATAAATCAAAAAATAGCTGGGCATGGTGGTGCGCCTGTGTTTCAGCTACTTGGAAGGCTAGAGCCGAAGAATCGCTTGAGTTTATCAGGTCGAGGCTGTGGTGGCCATGAGCATGACACTGCTTTCCAGCCTGGGTGACAGAGTGACACTCCAATTAAAAAAAGAAACCTCAAATATTAAATTATAAGAATTAAACGTAGCCGGTCTCGGTGGCTCAGCCTGTAATCCCGCGCCTTGGGAGGCTGAGGTGAGTGGATTGCCTGAGCCCGCGGGTTCAAGACCCGCCTGGGCAACTTGGCCAGACCTCATCTCTACAATAAATCAAAAATTAGCCGGGTGTGGTAGCGCGCACTTGTAGTTCCAGCTACTTGGAAGGCTGAGGCGGAAGGATCACCGGAGCCCAGCAGGTCAAGGCTGCGGTGGCCGGGAGCAGCCACTGCACTCCAGTCTAGACAACAGAGTGAGACTCGAACTCAAAAAAAAAAAAAAAAAACAATTAAACGTTTATTAGGCAACTTACCTGTACAGTAGGAAAGAGGAAGAATACAGCTGCAAAAGGTAAATATGAAAATCAAGCTATCATAGACCAACATAATTGAAGCATAATATTTTATGCTCTGTAAATGAGCTGTAAACCAGGTGTCTGTCTAATCAGAACTGAGCAAGAGCTCTGCCACACTGTCCAATATGGCAGTCACTAGTCACATTTAAAACTCCATTTTTCACCGGGCACCGTGGCTCACGCCTGTAATCCCAGCACTTTGGGAGGCCAAGGCAAGAGGACTGCCTGAGTCCAGGGGCTTGAGACCAGTTGGGCAATATGGTGAGACTTCATCTCTACAATAAATAAATAAAAAATAAATAAATTTTTAAAATTAGCTGGGCATGATGACATAACCCTGTAGTTACAGCTACTTGGAAGACTGAGGTGGAAGGATCACCTGAGCCCAGCAGGCCAAGGCTGTGGTGGCCACGAGCATGCCACTGCACTCTAGCCTGGGTGACAGAGTGAGACTCCAACTCAAAACAAAACAAAAACACCCTCCATTTTTCAGTCACATCAGTCACATTTCAAGTGCTCAATATCCACAAGTAGCTACCGTGTACTGAATGGCACAGAACACGGAATGGCACATTTCCATCATGGCCCCATTCAATCTGATAGCACTGTTTTCAGATGTTTTGTCGGGTGTCCAACGAAGAAAAAAGGGAAGTTTACTTGATATTAAACTCTGGAAAAATATGATAGATAGTTGATAAAGAAAGACACTCATCTTTTATAAGATTTCAGGTAAGATGTCAGAAAAAAATCAGAACTTTCAGGTTTTAGAGTTCATAGACATGCAGAAGGCTTTTTTTTTTTTTTGAGTTGGAGTCTCACTCAGTCGCCCAGACTGGAGTGCAGTGGCCGCTCCTGGCCACCACAGCCTCGACCTGCTGGGCTCCAGTGATCCTTCCGCCTCAGCCTTCCAAGTAGCCAGAATTACAGGCATGCGCTACCACACCCAGCTGATTTTTAGATTTATTGTAGAGATGAGGTCTCGCTGCCCAGGCGGGTCTCGAACCCGCCGGCTCAGGTAATCCACTCACCTCAGCCTCCCAAAAGCACAGGATTACAGGCTGAGCCACTGAGCCCGGCAGAAGGCTTTTTTTAAAACCAGGAAAATTCAATGCTAGCAAGCAGAACAAGAGTCCAAGGAAAAAAATCAGTGTCTGGGTATCTCTTTTGCCACAAAAAACTAAACATTCAAATGGCTAAGGCCTAGGATCAGAAGGGACTAAGAAGGATAGAGAACTGAACCATGTATGCAGATGAAATAAAATGCAATTTCTTCAAGGACATGAGAAAAGGGAGGTCCCTTTCTGTTCTAGGTATGCTACCATTACTTCAATTTCTAACATGTTCATCAACATCATAAAACTTTGGGGAAAAGAGAATACAACTACAAGATGAATCTCAAATAATAAGGGTGAAAACATAAAAGGGAATGTATTAAAAAAATCAAAGAAATACGGCATAATTTTTAAGAAAACTTCAGCAAGATTAGATTCAGGAATCTAAGATAAATGGTCAGTTTTTAACTTTAAGCTTTGTTCTTCCTGTCTCGGTTTTGAAAATATACTTGATTTGGGCCAGGCACAGTGGCTCATGCCTGTAATTGCAGTACTCTGGTAGGCAGAGGTGAGGCCAGCCTTATCAACTTAGCGAGACCTCATCTCTGCAATAAACAAAAACATTAGCCAGTATGATGGCACGTACCTGTGGTTCTGGCTACTTGAAAAGCTGAGGTCCAAGGATTGCCTGAGCCTAGCAGGTAGAAGCTGCAGTGGCCATACACGTGTCACTGCACTACAGCCTGGGTGACAGAGTGAGACTCAGACTCAAAAAAAAATAAATAAAAGAAAGAAAATATACTTGATTTGATTGTAAATATGGTAAACAAAAAAGGGAAAGTATCTATCCCTGTTTGAGAGGGAGGAAAGCATGCCTAGGCTAGCGCTGCATGAAAGGTTAAAGTGATTTAACACACATCAAGTACTTAGAACAGTGTGGGAGCATATACAAGCTCTTTATTTTAGGAATTTCTGTTCTTTTAGTGATCTAGTTCTGGGACTATAGTATCATGATACAGACTGTTCTAAAACAGACTGGTTTTAGACATCATGCTACTAACAGTACACATTCAAACCTCACTGGGGCCGATTTGCTTTGTCCACAGGTTCCTAAAGACAGAATGGAAAAACTTCAATATATCAAGGAATCAGGAAACTAGTGGTGGTGAATGAGCATCTTAATAAAATACATTAGTGATCAAACTATGAAGTTATTGTTCAGAGGACCAAATAGCCCATGAATATATTTAATTTAATATATATTAAGGTCAGAACATATGTTCCAATACCCAATTCTTTGACCAGAGACAACTGTCCTTGTACAAAGGCGCTCTTTCAACAATCATTTGAAACCTGTGCCTTCAGGCACCACCATAATTAATGGAGTAGTAGGTTTGCTTTGAGCCTCCTGATTTTGACAACATTTCTCACATCTGATCGGATAAGAATAAACTCACTGGAAACTGGCTTTTCTATAAGTATACTGGAGGAATTCTTTTCCTAATGAATGACTAGTAAACTTGTAGCAGAACACATTTACCAGCTGTATCAGCTGAAAATCAAAATTTATGACAGCTTACTAAGGACTTATGTTTCACAATTAGTGCTTGGCTTAACACTTTCCAGATCCTTCCTCCTTGTTTCATCTGAATAGTGAAGATGCAAGGGAAGTATACATGAGCTATTACATTTCAGATGAAATTATTTTGTGAATGTTCTATATATAGTTTCAGTTGCTTCTTCTTTAAGTGAATTTTGTATCTTGATAAAGACTTAAGGGGCATTAACACTCTGAGTTACGAGGTCAACAATTTGAGACAGAACTGCTGATACTTGGATGCCATTATGATACCACTAATCTCCCAACACAGGTATTTTTAAGTACGTGCTTGAAGACTTGGTTAACTTTCTATCCCAAGTATTTCACTCAGCATAATTTCCTTTAAAAGCTCCTAAACATCTTCTACCTTCACTAGTATCAATCACAGTGAAAAAAAAATGCTGACAGCAGACACTTCACTGAGCTGTTCCTGGAAACTAGCAGAACATCAAAAAAAAGTGCAGTTGCTGTCTTCTACAGGAAATGAAGAAAAATGCTGAGAATGCAGCATTCCTTTAGTTCTTCCATCAACAGGATACCAGCCATTGTTTTCTGTGAGCTCCACAGATTTGCAGCAACAAAACAAAAATGCCTTTAACTCTTACTGACCCCACACTTAAACATACATATTTGTTTCCACTCTACGTTGTCTTTGAGGGAATCACTGTCTCTTAGGAGAATTTTTGACTCTGATCACTAACTCCAAATTGTAAGCAATATATTCAGGAAGAAACCACAGTTGGAGACAGAGATTGTAAGACAGTAGCTTTAGTACACTACCAGAAGACTGTTAAGCAATTTTTCTGGCCAGGCATCGTGGCTCATGCCTATAATCCCAGCACTTTGGGAGACTGAGGCAGGAGGATTGCTTGAGCCGAGTTTACCAGCCTAGGCAACATAGTGAGACCATGTCCCTGTAAAAATAATAATAACAATAATAATTAGCTGGGTGTGGTGGCACACACCTGTAACACCAGCTACTCAAGAAGCTGAAGGGATGAATGGCCTGAGCCCAGGAGAATAAGAATGTAGTGAGCCAAGATCATGCCACTGCACTCGACCCTGGGGACAGGGTGAGACTCTGACTCAAAAAAAAATTTTTTTCCTACATGTTACAAACTGCTGATTGGAAACATTTAAAAACGAAATTTCATTCATTCTTAAAAAATGATCCAGTAACTAGATAAAATATTAGATCAATTAGGCCAATTCTGACCTAGCTGCAGGGGAATATGGGGAAGTTCTTATACCCTAGACCCTGGAGATAGATATGACTTTCCAAGATTATGTATGTACTTTTTTTTTTTTTTTTTCAGTTGGAGTTTCACTCTGTCGCTCAGACTGGAGTGGCAGCTCCCGGCCACTGCAGCCTCAACCTGCTGGGCTCTGGCGATCCTTCCGCCTCAGCCTTCCAAGTAGCTGGAACTACAAGTGTGCCCTACCACACCCGGCTAATTTTTTGGATTTATTGTAGAGATGAGGTCTGCCAAGTTGCCCGGGCAGGTCTCGAACCCGCGGGCTCAGGCAATCCACTCACCTCAGCCTCCCAAAGTACAGGATCACAGGCTGAGCCACCGAGCCTGGCTATGTATTTACTTTCCTGTGTAAATGCCATTCGGCAGCACAAAACAACCAAATACTATCACACTACAATGGAGGGAGGGCAGAATCCAAATCTGCCTTTCGAGAACCAAAAAAGAGGCTTACTTTGAGGGTTTAAGATTATAAAAAACGCTGACTTAACAATAAATGATCTGGGCAGACACCAAGGGCTTGGTTTCTAGTATGAATAACTAAAATGTCTGGTGAGTCTTCTTAATAGTAAAGCTATAAAGATCCCAAAGAAACTTCATTCTATGAGCAACCGTCTAACAACTTCACAAAATATATACTGAAGTGGGAGTCTAGGGCTGCAATCTGTTCAACCCCGTCACTGCTGCACATAACCACGTATTTTGCTACCCTATACTGAGACACCTGTCAGGAAATTAGACATTGTGCTCCATCACTCATCTTTCTAGTTAGATAAGTCATTTAAAGCATGATCATTGGAGGACTGAGGCAGAAGGATTGCCTGAGTCCAGCAGGATGAGACTGCGGCAGCCTTAAGATTGCCACTGCACTCCAGCCTAGGCAACAAGAGTGAGACTCCAACTCAAAAAAATAAAAATAAAATAAAATAAATAAAGCATAGCAGGGCTCGGTGGCTGAGCCTGTAATCCTGTGCCTTTGGGAGGCTGAGGTGAGTGGATTGCCTGAACCCGCGGGTTCGAGACCCTCCTGGGCAGCGAGACCTCATCTCTACAATAAATCAAAAAATCAGCCAGGCGTGGTAGCGCGCACCTGTAGTTCCAGCGACTTGGAAGCCTGAGGCGGAAGAATCGCCGGAGCCCAGCAGGTTGAGGCTGCGGTGGCCAGGAGCAGCCACTGCACTCCAGTCTGGATGACAGAGTGAGACTCCAACTCAAAAAATAAAAATAAAATAAATAAATAAATACATAAATAAATACATAAATACATAAAGCATGATCAGCTTACTAGATGCTAAAAGTTATAAAAGCAGATCATTTTACTTTACAGTTGAGTCACTGAAATATTTTCCTGTCAACTTAAATCCCACAAATACCATTTTCAACTGAGTGAAGGAAATAAATAACAATCAGCATGAAAAATTAGAAGTTATTTAATATTAATAAAGTCAGGGAGTTCAAAACAATATTAAAATGATTAAATGACTACTATTTATTTTCAAAATACCTACTGAGCACCCATTATTTGGTAACTTAACATCAACTCATTATTTTAAGTGCAATTTTTGTGTAAAATTGTCTCTTTTGTTTATTTTGTTAGACTATAACTTTGTCACTACTACTGAGGAAACAAACCTACAGGGGAAATAATCAGTTTTAGGCTCAGAAGGTTCTGGGGGGGATTCAAATTGTAGCTCATGTCCTCTGAAAAGAGGGGAAAAACTTTGCATCTCTGAAACTATAGACACTGTTTCACTATCAGAAATCCAGTGTTTAAAAAAGAAAAGATTATCTTGATATTTTTGGTCAGGGTGTGCCCTGGATGTCTGTAGTTCTTTGTTTGTTTTAATTCACGGTACTAAAACTCCCCCAGGCTTGTCCCAAACACTAAGCCCCTTTAATCTTGCTTCTTTCATATAAGGAAAATTTTCTTCCATTGTCTAAAAAGAGCTTCCATTCCAATTATTTTGGTTTCTATAATTCTTAAATTTGTAACCTATTTCATCATACACACCACTTTTATTACTGAGATTTACCTCCAAATTCTAAATTTCTTTTTTTATCTCAAAGTTACTGTTCCACACTGCTAATTCACTCCACAATTAGACAATCTGTTTTGTTTTTTGTTTTTGAGTCAAGGTCTCATTCTGTGGTCCAGGCTGGAGTGCAGTCACATGATCATGGCTACCACAGCCTTGACCTGATGGGCTTAGGTGATCCTTTCGCCTCAGCCTTCCACGTAGCTGGGACTACAGGTGTGTGCCACCATGCCTGGCTTATTTTATTGTAGAGACAAGGTCTCACCAAGTTGCCCAGACTGGTCTCAAACCCCTGGGCTCAGGCAATCCTCTTGCCTCCGTCTCCCAAAGTGCTGCAATTATAGGTGTAAGCCACTGTACTGAGCCCAAATCAAGTATATTTCCAAAACCAAGACAGGAAAAACAAAGCTTAAAGTTACAAACTGATCATTTAACTTAGATTTCTAAAGTTTTCTTAAAAATTACCATATTTCCTTGATTTTTAGTACAGTTTCTTTGGCATTTTCATACTTATACAATTTTCGGAATTGGAGATTCATTCTATAGTTGTGAGTCACTGCCCCCAGCTGCTTTTTTTTTTTTTCCCAAGACTAGTTAAGTGAAGTAGTGAAAAGGGGGAATGAGTAGAATAAGAAGTTCAATCTGTAACTGATTGTGAACAACTGAGATAACTCCCTACCTCTGGATTAACCCAATTCTGCATGTAATTGCCTTCAGGACCCATTGTTTTCTGTTATTACAACTCATTATCATGAGTCTTTCTCTTCCTCTTACATCACCTTTTTCTGCATGTCACAGATGATGCCAACAGTTTTCTCAAGTTTTCTTCCAGTTTCAGCAGAAAACTATTTTCAAGTATTTCTTCAGGTCTCTTCCTAGCTCTGTGGTTTTCCCAATAATTGTATATTTAAACAATTTCTGAGCAGCTACTGTGTACTGAATTCTATGTGAATACACAGAGAATTCTATAGCAAATGAGACGGTACCTTCCACTCCCTGTCCATAAAAAGTACACGGCAATTACAGTGGTCCTAGGAGGCTACAGGGAAGTATGCCTAGCCCAGATATATTTGAGGATATATGTAGTGTCTCAGAAGAAATGGAAATGCAGTCTATAACAGGATACACAACTTTAAGTAAGGGTAGGGCTACCAAGTTTGAGAGAGAACACATAGAACTTAAAATGCCATATATACTCGAATAAAGTACTCATTTTCCCAATTAGACTAACTTTCCCCAACACCCAAAAAAGCTTTTGAAAAATGTCAGAGGATGTGAAGAAAGTGGAATTCTCGTACATTGCAGGTAGGTATGTAAAATGGTACAGCCACTGTAGAAAACTGTGGCAATCCCTCAAAAAGTTAAAATGGAATTACCATATGACCCAGCAATTCCACTCCTAGGTATATACACAAAAGAACTGAAAATAGCCGGGCTCAGTGGCTCAGCCTGTAATCCCGCGCCTTTGGGAGGCTGAGGTGAGTGGATTGCCTGAGCCCGCAGGTTCGAGACCCGCCTGGGCAGCGACACCTCATCTCTACAATAAATCAAAAAATCAGCCGGGCGTGGTAGCGCATGCCTGTAATTCCGGCTACTCCGAAGGCTGAGGCGGAAGGATCGCCGGAGCCCAGCAGGTCGAGGCTGCGGTGGCCGGGAGCGGCCACTGCACTCCACACTCTAGTCTCGGCGACAGAGTGAGACTCCAACTCAAAAAAAAAAAAAAAGAACTGAAAATAGGTATTCAAACAAAAACTTGTAAGTGACTGTTCAAAGTAGCACTATTCACATTAGCCAAAAAGACAGAAACAATCCAAATGTCCACCAACTGATGGAAAGACAAATAAAATGTTGATATATCCATTCAATGGCATATTATTCAGCAACAAAGGAATTAAGCCTGATGTATGCTATAACATGGCTGAATCTCAAACATTATGCTTAGCGAAAGAAGTGAGAAACAAAAAGGTTACACATTGCATGAGTCAATTATGCAAAATGTCCAGAATAAGTAAATCCCTGAGACAAAAAAGCAGATTAGCAGTTGCCAGGTGATGAGAGATAGACTGCTTAATGGTTATGGGGTTTCTTTTTGGGGTAATTAAAATGTTTTGGAACTAGATACAGGTGATGACTGCACAACATTGTGAATGTACCAAATACCACTAAACTGTTAACTGTAAAATAGTTAATTTTATGTGAATTTTATCTCAATAAAAAAAGCCCTTGGTCCCTTTAAACTATCAACGCTTAGGGATTAGATATACATATGTATAATTCAAGTAGTCACTTCAATTAGTTTATAGAGGCATTTAAAATTATGCAATTATTAACTTGGAAGTTTTTTTCTACCCTTCATATTTTAGAAGCCATTTTTTAAACTCTTCAAATGCATTTTTTTAATATTAATGTCTTCATTAGTACTGAAGAGTCATCTCCATTCCAAAGTCTTTTTGAAAATCTATTACAAACTGGGCTCGGTGGCTCAGCCTGTAATCCCGCGCCTTTGGGAATCTGAGCTGAGTGGATTGCCTGAGCCTATGGGTTCGAGACCCGCCTGGGCAGGCGAGACCTCATCCCTACAATAAATCAAAAATCAGCTGGGCATGGTAGCGCATGCCTGTAATTCCGGCTACTTGGAAGGCTGAGGCGGAAGGATCACCGGAGCCCAGAAGGTCGAGGCTGCGGTGGCCGGGAGCGGCCACTACACTCCAGTCTGGGCGACAGAGTGAGACTCCGACTCAAAAAAAAAAAAAAGAAAATCTATTACAGGCCAGGCACAGTAATTCGCGCCTGTAACCCTAGCACTTTGGGAGGCCAAGGCAAGAGAATTGCCTGAGCCCAAGGGTTCAAAACCAGCCTGGGCAACTTGGTAAGCCCTTATCTCTACAAAAAATTAGCCAGGCATGGTGAATCACACCTGTAGTTCCAGCTACTTGGAAGGCTGAGATGGAAAGACTGCCTGAGCCTAGCAGGTCGAGGCTGCGGTGGCCGTGAGCATGCCACTGCACTCCAGCCTGGGCAACATAGTGAGATTCCAACTCAAAAAAAAAAAAAGAAAATCCATTATGACACAGTGATATGGTGCAACTTTATAACATGCCTCAAATTTCCATTTGCATATTAGAAGAGTTGCTTTTCACTTGTCTTTGGATGTAAATTAAGATCGCTAGAAATATACCCCTCATGGACTGCTTTTCAAGGGGCATTTAAAACTTGGTAAGGCTTTTATTTAAAAAAAAAAAACACTCTTTCTTGTAGCATATTTAGAGTTAAAAAAAAAAAAGAAAAAGAAAACTGTCCTAGATTTGCACAGTTCAATGTGACCAAATATAGACTACTGCAGACAGTGGGGAAAGAGACAGGTTTTGTAAGTCATGTTCTCCCTACAAGTTTCTTCCCTCATTATTTATCCTTAAATAATGAGATCCATCCAAAGTCAAGATTCATGCCAAGCAGAGCATGTATGGACAGTCTTTGGCTTCACTCTGTCCACTTTGGTGGTTCTCAGATGAGCAACTGGTCAGAAATAAATAAAAGCAACTCTCAGTCTAATTTCCATTTTTTCATCCAC
Source organism: Cephalopachus bancanus (assembly GCA_027257055.1). Classification (NCBI taxonomy): domain Eukaryota; kingdom Metazoa; phylum Chordata; class Mammalia; order Primates; family Tarsiidae; genus Cephalopachus; species Cephalopachus bancanus. The sequence continues at coordinate 2,496,497 of JAPVLO010000226.1, forward strand.
TATGATTTCCACTTTCAACTGAGGGCATTAAAAACTGCAATCCTAGCCGGGCTCGGTGGCTCAGCCTGTAATCCCGCGCCTTTGGGAGGCTGAGGTGAGTGGATTGCCTGAGCCCGCGGGTTCGAGACCCGCCTGGGCAGCGAGACCTCATCTCTACAATAAATCAAAAAATCAGCCGGGTGTGGCAGCGCATGCCTGTAATTCCAGCTACTTGGAAGGCTGAGGCGGAAGGATCGCCAGAGCCCAGCAGGTTGAGGCTGCGGTGGCCGGGAGCGGCCACTGCACTCCAGTCTGGGCGACAGAGTGAGACTCCAACTCAAAAAAAAAAAAAAAAAACTGCAATCCTTAGGTCGGGCATGGTGGCTCAAACCTGTAATCCCAGCATTTAGGGAGGCTGAGGCAAGAGGACTGTCTGAGTCTAGGGGTTCAATACCAGCCTGGTAACTTGGCGAGACCACATTTCTACAATAAATTAAAAAAATTAGCCAGGCATGGTGGCACGCGCCTGTAGTTTGAGCTACTTGGAAGGCTGAGGTAGAAGGATCGCCTGAGGCCAGCAGGTCGAGGCTGTGGAATCCATGAGCACGCCACTGCACTCTAGCCTGGGTGACAGGGCAAGACTCCAACACACACACATACACTGCAATCCCTGGGACCGTCCAGTGTAGATTAGATGTAGAAAATGAGAAAGAAGAAACAATCTGGTATAAATCCAAGATATTGGCTTCAATAACTGAGTAGATGGTAGCTTTTTTTCCTTTAACATGGCACACATGTTCAACTAAAGTGGGTAAAGGGAGACTCTTACAGGGTAGAGGCGAAGAAGTAATATCTGAGTGTCTGGAAAGACTAAGTATTATGCTATAAACACATACTGCAGTATGACTTCAAAACTACCAGGAAGTTTTATTTCAATAAATGAGGAAGTTGAGACAAGCTAAAGGCCTGACATAATGAAACAGCTAAACCCCAGATTAAACATCTGAGACTTTATTTCTAAGTAGTATGCTGCAGAGTCTAATTTTTTTTTTTTTTTTGAGTTGGAGTCTCACTCTGTCGCCCAGACTGGAGTGCAGTGGCCGCTCCCGGCCACCGCAGCCTCGACCTGCTGGGCTCCGGCGATCCTTCTGCCTCAGCCTTCCGAGTAGCTGGAATTACAGGCATGCGCTACCACGCCCGGCTAATTTTTTTTTTGATTTATTGTAGAGATGAGGTCTCGCTGCCCAGGAGGGTCTCGAACCCGCGGGCTCAGGCAATCCACTCACCTCAGCCTCCCAAAGGCGCGGGATTACGGGCTGAGCCACCGAGCCCGGCTGAGTCTAATTTTTTTAATGTGACAAAATACGGTTTTTAATGGACCTGGTTCCTATACTTTCAGAAATAACATTTAAAACCTGCTTTACCTCAGAACTTAAAGAAATTCCTTATTTATCTAATGATTCAGAAAAGGAAGCATTAATATTACTGGCAGTTCTGCCTTCAAATCCTACAAGGTGGTAACAATTTTTCCATCTACCATTATGCTACTCAAAATAAGCAAGTATATTCTACTCCCACCTTCCTTTCCTATCCCCTTTAAGCACAATTGTCTTTGAGTTCAAGTTTCTATTTTAAGTTTATTCATATATAAATACAAAACATGAATCTATTTTGAAATAGAAAGAAGTTTCCTGCTTTCACAAGTGGCTTTAGACTAGAACATACTCATTATTGTCACTAAGGAAAAGTCGATAGAAATGTTTCATTTCAGCCTTAGGCCAGGTGCGGTGGCTCATGCCTATAATTCCAGTACTTTGGGAGGCCAAAGCAAGAGAACTGCCTGAGCCTAGGGTTTTAAGACCAACCTGGGCAACTTGGCAAGAACTCATCTCTACAATTAAAAAAAAAAAAAAAATAAGCTAGGCGTGGTGGCTCATGCCTATAATCCCAGCACTTTGGGAAGCTGAATTGAGAGGATTGCCTGAGTTTGAGATCAGACTGGGCAACTTGGCAAGATCTCATCTCTACAATAAATAAAAAAAATTAGCCGGGCGTGTAGTTCCAGCCACCTGGAAGGCTGAGGTCGATGGATTGCCTGAGGTCGAGGCAGCGGTGCCATGAGCGTGCCACTGTACTCCAGCCTGGGCGACAGAGTGAGACGCCAACTCAAAAAAAAAAAAAAAAAGAAGGCTGGGGGTGGTGGCTCAGCCTGTAATCCCAGCACTTTGGGAGGCCAAGGGGAGAAGACTGCCTGAGCCCAGGAGTTCGAGATCAGCCTTGACAACTTGATGAGACCTGTCTCCACAATAAATCACAAAAACTAGCCGGGCATGGTGGCGTGTGTCTGTAGTTCCAGCTACTTGAAAAGCTGAGGCAGAAGGATCACCTAAGCCCAGCAGGTTGAGGCTGCAGTGGCCGTGAGCATGCCACTGCATTCCAGCATGGGTGACAAGAGAGAGACTCCAACTCAAAAAAAAAAAAAAAAGTTCAATTCAGCCTTATATGAGAGATGCAGGTAATCTTGGTTACAAGTTAACCTGATCCCAATCATTCTGCACAGTTTCCCAGTGGGAACTTGAAAAAGATGTTATCCAAATAATCATCTAAGGCATAAAGTCAGATGTTAGCTCACTGGCTCCTATATTCTCATAACATAAAAAATATTGCCCTAATAGAACTAACTATAATACAGTATAATCAAAGAACACCAAAGCATAGATAAAAACAATTGTAGTGTATTCTGTAGTTCAAATTATACAAATCTTACAAAATGAGGCAATGTACTAAAATGAAAAGAACAAGAATTAAAAGTCTGACCACCCACTAGCTGTGTGACTTTTACAAAGTTACCTGCTATGAACTTCAGTTTCCCAATTTTCAAAATCAAGCTGACCCTACTTTTATCCAAAGGAGTTATCTTGCTAATCAAATGAGACAATGAAAATAATTAACTGAGTTCTTGGCACCCAGTAGGTGTTTAAATAGCTATAAAAGTCAATGCATTTTGATTTTGTAGATTGGATTTCAGGACAATTAAGATTTGATGAATAGTTATTCCCTCAAAGTAAGACAAAATATCTTAAATTATGTCTTCAATAATACAAAAGATAATCATGACATACAAGTCTGACAGATGAGTTTTGCATAATACACCCAGATCCAAGCTTTCAGCCATCCCTTGAGTTAAGAGCATTAGCCACAGGCACTTGACCAAGAAAAAGGAAAGACATACCTAGAGCTGTAAACTTTGCTATGGCTCACAAGGCAAGTTGACTTTATGAAGTAGCTTTAGCATGGTATATATAAAAATTAACTTGGAGAAACAGTCTTCTAATATAAAGAACTAAAATATCCGCTATGAACTTATTTCTCATGTGAGTAAGAATATTCACTTCAACATTACCACTACTTTAAAAAGAGGACAAATGGCCAGGCTCGGTGGCTCAGCCTGTAATCCCATCGCTTTGGGAGGCCGAGGTGAGTGGACTGCCTGAGTCTGCGGGTTAGAGACATGCCTGGGCAACTTGGCGAGACCTCATCTCTACAATAGAATGAAAAATTAGCCAGACGTGGTAGCGCGCCCCTGTAGTTCCAACTACTTGGAAGGCTGAGGCCGAAGGATCGCCGGAGCCCATCAGGTCACTGCACTCCAGTCTGGGAGACAGAGTACAACTCCAACTCAAAAAAAAAAAAAAAAAAAAGAGGACAAGTATAATAACATAACAAAGGCCTGATTGGCATTCCCTAAGGGTATTTTATTATTGATAGATATGATTCATTAGGTTTCTCAAATACATCTGATCAAGGGACCCTAATTTAAAATGGCATACAATGAGAGCTCATGGATTATAATACAAGATTAATACAAATTGTTCTTTTTTGGGAACAGTTTTAGAGCATAACCAATTTTGCATATTCAGATTCTATTAAATTGTGCACAAGATCAAAAGTTCATAAAACACCACAATCAAGTAGACAACATCTATGGTTGGAATGTGTGGACAGCCTTTGCCAGTAAAATGTAAGCATGAATGCACTGCACTGATTTTAAGATTTAAAATTATAAATTTAAAATTACATATGAATGCAAGATGCAGTCTGTCTTGTTTACCACTTTGTCCCTAGAGTGTAACACAGTACTTGATATGTAGTAAGATCTCAAATCTTAGGCAAACGCACTAACCCCAAATGTTTATGAGCCATAAAAATCTAAGTCTGGGCTGGACGCAGTGGCTCAAGTCTATAATCCCAGCACTTTGGGAGGCCGAGGTGAGAGGAATGCCTGAGCTCAGGGATTTGAGACCAGCCTGGGCAATTTGGTGAGACCTCATCTCTACAATAAATCACAAAAGTAGCCGGGCATGGATGCGCATGCCTGTAATTCTAGTTACTTGGAAGCCTCAAGAGGAAGAATCACTTTAGCCCAGCAGGTTGAGGCTGTGGTGGCCGAGAGTGTGAATATTGTGTCATTGGTTGAGATACCTGAATTAAATGTACTGGACATAGCCGGGCATGTCGGCACACATCTGTAGTTGCCACTACTTGGAAGACTGAGGCAGAAAGATTGCCTGAGGTCAGCAGCTCAAGGCTGCAGTGAGAGGAAGGGGGGAGAGAGGGAGAGAAGGAGAGAGACAGACTGAGTCTCCCTATGTTATCCAGGATATTCTCAAATTCCTGGGCTCAACTGATCCTCCAGCCTCCACCTTCCAAAGTGCTGCGATCATAGGCGTAAACTACTGCACTCAGTCTTCAAAAGGTTAGTTTTTATTGTTGTTTTTGTTTTTAACTGAGTCAAAGTCTCACTCTGTCACCTACCCTGGAGTGCCGTGGTGTGACAGCCCACCACAATCTTGACCTCCTAAGCTCAGGCAAGCCTTCTGCCTTAGCCTCCCGTAGAGAACCTGGGACTACAAACATACATCAGTCATGCCCAGCTAATGTTTTTATTTTTTGTAGAGACAAGCTTTCACTATGTTGCCTAGGTTGGTCTTGAACTCCTAGGCTCATGCAATCCTTCCACCTAGGCCTCTCAAAGTGTTGGAATCATGGGCAAGAGCTGCCGCGCGGGGCCAAGAGGTTAGCCTTAACCAGTGTTGTCCTGTATGGTAGCCACAGGTCATAAGTCACATAATACTGAGCACTTAGAATGTGGTTACGCGTGTGGTACCGTGGTTCACGCCTACGATCCCAGCACTTAGGGAGGCAGTGGTGAGAAGATTGCCTGAGCTCACGGGTACGAGACCAGCCTGGGCAACTTGACAAGATCTCATCTCTACAATAAATCAAAAAATTAGCTGGGCATGGTGGTGCATGCCTGTAGTTCCAGCTACTTGGAAGACTGAGGCGGAAGGATCACCTGGGCCCTGCAGGTCAAGGCTGCAGTAGCCACGAGCATGACACTGCACTCCAGCCTTGGCAACAGAGTGAGATTTCAATTTAAAAAAAAAGTGGTTACTGTGTTTATTTTAAAATTATAATTAATTAAAATTAAATGATAACTGATAATTAATTCAATTATCGGAAAACTTAAGTAGGTTTGAAATCACCAAGGTCTGCAAATCCACTTTTCTAACTGTAAAGTTTATGAACTCTAAATGTAGATTAGGTATTTCCTATGAAAATACGGTCTGAGCCGGGCTCAGTGGCTCAGCCTGTAATCCCGCGCCTTTGGGAGGCTGAGGTGAGTGGATTGCCTGAGCCCGCGGGTTCGAGACCCGCCTGGGCAGCGAGACCTCATCTCTACAATAAATCAAAAAATCAACCGGGCGTGGTAGCACGCGCCTGTAATTCCGGCTACTAGGAAGGCTGAGGCGGAAGGATCGCCGGAGACCAGCAGGTCGAGGCTGCGGTGGCCAGGAGTGGCCACTGCACTCCGGTCTGGGTGACAGAGCGAGACTCCAACTCAAAAAAAAAAAAAGAAAATAGGGTCTGAATTGATATATGCTCTAAATATAAAATACACTCAGATTTAGAAAATTTAGTACAGAAAAAATGTACACCATCTCGCTAGTAAATTTTATAATGATTACATGGTGAAATAATACTTTGGACATCTGAGTTCAATAAAATATATTTAAATTAATTTCATCTGGTTTTTTTTTTCCCCCTTTTAACATGGTCACTAGAAAATTTCAAATTACATATGTGGCTCATAATATATTGGGCAGCACCGGTCTCAACAACTCCCAAATCCCTGCTCTGCCCACTATACCACATCATTAATCACATTTTAAAAAAGTAGAGAAGTCACCTCTCTGGGTCTAAATCCAACACAAGAAAGCACACTATGATACCAAATAGCTTGTTCCCTGAAGGCCAATTATTTCATTTCTTTAAAATATTTTATGCCAGCTGGGCTCGGTGGCTCAGCCTGTAATCCCGCGCCTTTGGGAGGCTGAGGTGAGTGGATTGCCTGAGCCCGCGGGTTCGAGACCTGCCTGAGCAACTTGGCGAGACCTCATCTCTACAATTAAAAAAAAAAAAAAAAAACTAGCCGGGCGTGGTAGCACGCGCCTGTAGTTCCAGCTACTTGGAAGGTTGAGGCAGAAGGATCTCCAGAGCCCAGCAGGTCGAGGCTGTGGTGGCTGGGAGCGGCCACTGCACTCCAGTCTGGGCGACAGAGTGAGACTCCAACTCAAAAAATAAAATAAAATATTTTATGCCAGAAGACCCAGGTACAAATTCCATTCTGACTGTTTCCACTACTTTGAGTCTCACTTTCTTGGATTATTTAAGAAAGGATTCTAGGACGATTGAGTGACGATCTGAAAATACTCAGCTGCATTTATAGCATATAACAGGACCACAAGAAGTCTGCTGCTAGTTATCATTCGTTCATCACCACTTTTCAAAAGGGAGACAGTATTCAATTAAAACTTGAGCAATGAGTGTTTTAATTTTAGCTAACAAAATGTTGTTCTAAACACATAAATATGTGTGACCAGATAAATCTTACAAAGTGTATCAGTATGGCCTATACCTGTGTAGTCCAATGTTGTAGGCAATTGCCACATGTGGCTATTTACATTTAAATAAATTAAAAGAGATAAAAGCAAAAATTTCGTGTGTTAGTCACACTAGCCACATTTCAAGTGCTAAATATCCCTATGTAGCTAGTAAACATTTCTACCATAGAAAGTTTTATTGGACACTAACTCTCAAGAGTAGCACTGACAGAGAAAATAACTTGTTAACTATAATTCAAATATCATACAGAGTTAAAGTTAAGAACCAATGTAAACAGAAGCTTTGAAACCAAAGCACAAATTCCAACTATGGACAAAAATAACTCTTCCAGAAGAAAACTACCAAGGTTCCTGAAATTGTGAATTAAACTGAACACAAAATAATTGTGATTCTACACACGCATCTGTGTCTTGAAAGCACGTTCACTAAAATTAACCACACCCCTTTGAGGGTAAACTGATCATTAAGCAAATTCTGAAAAATATGGTACGTTTTAAACTTGGAAGCCATTTCCAGGGTAGACTGCAGCAAAATTCCAGGTACTACATCTCTTACAGACAGTACAGTTAAGAATATTGTATACCCCAGCAGTACTTAGCATTGCTTTCTCTTTGCAAAACAAAATAACCATAGCAAGAACCCCTACCGTGCAACTCAGCAACTCATTCCATGGTTGCATTTATAGATCAAAGAGCAGAGTGGACAGAGTTTTTTTTTTTTTTTTTTTTGAGTCAGAGTCTTACTCTTGCCCAGGCTGGAGTGCAGTGGCACAATCACAGTTCACCACAGCCTCAACCTTCTGAGCTAAGCCTTCTGTCTTAGTCTCCTGAGAAGCTGGGCCTACAGGAAGACACCACCAAGCCTGGCTAATTTTTTTTGTAGAGACGAGACCTCGCTATTTTACCCAGGCTGGTCTCAAACTCCTGGGCTCAAGCAATCCTCCCACCTCAGCCTCCCAAAGAACTGGGATTACAAGCGTCAGCCACCATCCCTAGCCCTCAGAGTAGGGAGATTTTTAATTGAAGACCAAAAGAATCTAGGAATACAATGGAATGTGTCAGTTGTTATAAAGATGTCTAGTCCACCCAAAATTGAGAATTACAAGCAACATTTTATTATATATTTATTTTTTTGAGTCAGAGTCTCACTATGTTACCCAGGCTGGAGTGCAGTGACACACTTATGGCCACCACAGGCTTGACCTGCTGGGCCTTCCACCTCAGCCTTCCAAGCAGCTGGAACCACAGGAGCATGCCACCATGCACAGCTCATTTTTTTGATTTATTGTAGAGAAGAGGTCTTGCCAAGTTTCCTGGGCTGGTCTTAAAACCCTGGGCTCAGGCAATCCTCTCTCCTCAGCCTTCCAAAGTGCTGGGATTACAGGTGTGAGTCACTGCACCCAGTCTTGCAAGCAACATTTTATATGTAGCCTAGGATTTTTTCAAAATCTGCAACTCCAGCAAAGTATTGTTCAAATAGACACTAATTTATTTATTTTTTTTAATGGTTTTTTTGAGTCGGAGTCTCACTCTGTCGACCAGGCTGGAGTGCAGTGGCATGCTCACAGCCACTGCAGCCTCCACCTGCTGGGCTCAGGCGATCCTTCCTCCTCAGCCTCACATCTATAATCCCAGCACTTTGGGAGGCTGAGGTGAGAGGATTGCCTGTGCGCAGGGGTTCGAGACCAGCTCGAGTAACTTGGCGAGACCTCATCTCAACAATAAACCAAAAATTAGCTGGGCATGGTGGCACCTGCCTATAGTTCCAGCTACTTGGAAGGCTTACGCAGAAGGATCACTTGAACCCAGCAGGTCGAGGCTGTGGTGGCTGTGAGTGCACTCCAGCCTGGGCAACAGAGTGTGACTCCAACTTAAAAAAAAAAATTTTCATTTACAGTTCATCTTTTGAAGTTTCACAAGCTAACTTTATACTTATACTCAATTTCCTCATTTCTTGTTTCAAGTTTTTATCCTAAATGTTTCAGAAAGTTTTCTGCTTTCAAACTGGCAGAATCTCAGAGGTCAAAAACCTAAGATGTCAATTAAAATAATCTTTATTAATTTTAAAAAAGGTCCAGAATCAAGGTATCAGTAGAAAAAAATAATTTTTTTTTAACCTCCCCCCAAAAAATAATTTTTTTAAGAGAGGAGATAAAAATATGAAGTCAGGAGGTACATTATTGTGGAAGAGGTTGGTGATTTGGGCTCCTTGTGCAATTAATTATTATCAGCTGTAGCACACAGTCATACTTGCTAAGATTAAGTTTAGGCATGACATAGCATTCCAAAAAAACAGATGACTGAAATTTCCAATTTGCAAAGCTGCTTTATACTCAAAATCTTCAAATTATTTGAGAAGGAAATGGTTTTCCTCAAGTATTTGCAGAAACTTTGAACCTCTTGGAAGTCAGACCCATATTAAATCTGTCTTCGCTTAGTGACAAGGTTGGATTCCAGTCTTTGGGATCCTTTAACAATTCTTGTCTCCTCTGTAATAGAAAAGAAAAGCTATTACTCAAACCACCACAAGATTTACTAGTGGGATATACATCTGCTATGTAAAATAAACAGCAGCTGTACCTGCTTCTCTTGTGTACGGTTTACAAACATTTGACTGCAGAAAGATATTTCAGATATTTAGTGCGAGTATGAGCCTGTGTTTTCCCTTCACACTAGAGAACAGTACCTTCCTAACCCTCCACATTCATTTGCCACCCCACTCTAACAGAGTAACCACAGCAATTGGTTACTGATCCACAGCATGGGTTGATCAAAAAAATAACTTTTCCATTTCCATTCTGCCACTTTACATTTTTTCAATCATTTTTAAAACTGTTTTTTCTGCCAAGGTATATTCCATTGCTTCAGATGAGTTATTTGAAAACTACAGACAACTGAAGAATGTACATTATTTACTGCATTTTATGGATAAACAGTATTATTCTTTTTTTTTTGAGTTAGAGTCTCACTCTGTTGCGCAAGCTGAAGTGCAGTGGCATGCTCACGGCCACTGCAGTCTCAACCTACTGGGCTCAGGTGATTCTTCTGCCTCAGCCTTCCCAGTAGCTGGAACTACAGACATGCGCCACCATGCCCGGCTAATTTTTTGATTTACTGTAGAGATGAGGTCTCACTAAGTTGCCCAGGCTGGTCTCGAACACGTGGGCTCAGGCAATCCTCTCACCTCAGCCTCCCAAAGTGCTGGGATTATAGGCGTGAGCCACCGCGCCCGGCCAACAGTATTATTCTTTACATTTCAAGTCCTAAGAGAAAAGAATTCCTTGCTATGCAACCAAATGTGATAATGCCTGTAAAGAAATATAAAATTATGTTATTCACAGCTTGAATATTAATATTTCTTATTAACAAGAATCCTTTAAGTACATTAAACCAATGGTGGAATGTAAAAAAATTGCTTTCAGTTGCCAAAGTGTCCAATAGGTCACTAGTGTCCTGTCAAACCACTGCATCCTCTATCATTATGAAATCAGCCCCTCAGAAGATAGAGCGAGGCATGCTTCTTTAAGGATATTTGGGAAGAGAGCAAATTAATATGAATAATTTATTTCAGCTAAAGCAAAAACCGGAAAACTCAGAAGCTCTGAAGAGGCTTAATTCAGTGAAGCCTTCCAATGGTCACCTGCCTAAGCCAGCCATTGGCATGTTGCCAGATAAGACAACAATATGTTGCCTCCAGGATAAGGAGCCGTGGGGTAGAACTCAGAATCCTCCTAGAGGGAAACCAGTTAAAGACCGAATAACCTTTCTTAGAGCAGGTGTGCTCTGTCCCCAGAGCTATGTTCAATTCCATGCGATCCTAAGGAAGGTGGTCACAACTACCTCCTAGACTCCAGAAGACCCCAAGATAACCTCTGGATAACTCTTACTCATCTTTCTAGAACCAAAGAGGAGTTAAGAGCCACATCATTCGCAAAGAGATCAAGAAAAAGGGGGGAAAAAAAGCAAGTTCCCCTAGGGACCTTGACCCCACGCACTGAGACTGACCCCGCCCTGAGAAATACGTTCCCTCATCCTATCCACGTTCGGTTCCTTCAGTGACCTTCTGTCCCTGCTGCCTCAGGGGAGGCAAGAGTCGACTCACAGCCCCCCCCCCACAGCTCCCACCACCGGGGAAGGTGCCTTTCTCAGTAAAGAGCCGCAGAGGAAGGAAGAAAAAAGGTTGCTCCTCCCCAACTCACCCGCCCCACAAGTCCTGGGTGCAGACCCGATCGGGGAAAGGGAAGAGTAGAGCAATGGAAGGTGACAGTCCTACACTGGCCCGAGGAGTGGTGAGAATCCTTGCTCCGGGAAAAACACAGGAGCTCCCCTCCCGCCCCACTACCCAAATGAATGAACTGAATAAATGGGGAGAGGGAGTTAGTACGCGCAGTTACGGCCATCCAGGAAGCAAGACAGAGAGGCCTTCGGATCCAGGTCTGGCCTCGCAGCCCCTTGCACCCCGACTCTCGTCCTTTCCATCTAAGCCCGACATCATTTAACCCTTTAGGCTTAAGAAAGTACCCCCTCCTCCATCTACCCCAATCATCGCCAACTTCCCTCCCCCCCACCCCCCAGCTCGGGCCCAGATTCCAGCTTCTTCCATCCATCCTAAAACCCTCTCCACAACCCTCGCCAGCCCAGGCCCGGCCGCACCTGGAGATGCTCCTGAAAACGAATTGGCAGAATCTGGGCCATGGCGCTGTCGGGGGGTACGGTCTCCTGTCACCGGGGCTGCGGGGCAGTGGCTGCCCGGGCTCTCCAAGGGAGAGGAGGAGAAGGGGAGGGGGGGAAAGCTGGGCTCAGCAGGATACTCTCCGTGGACGCAGAAAACTGGCAGGCGGACGAAAGAGCTCGGGTCGGGGGCGGAGGCTCCAGGGGCCGGGAGAGCCGCAATGGCGGAACCGGGCGCAGCGCAGACTCCGGAAACGGCTGAGCCCTGCGGAAGGATCCCGGCGGCAGAACTCCGCCCCGTCGCCTCACGCCCTCCACCTTATGTACCCCTCCACGGGCGCCGCGTCGCGGCCGGGCGCAGGAATTCGGGGCGCAGTGCGCTGAGAGCCTTGCTCACTGATGCGACACCAGGGAAAACAGGGGAACCGGAGGGACTACTTTCTTAGACTCATCACTTTCTCCAGTCTTCTGCCTTTTCTCCCCCTCCTTTTTTTTTTTTTTTTTTTTTTGCATTTTGCCACATCATGCGACTCGGGGCGACCGACGTCATTTCCGTAAGCGCTTAAGGTCCCACCCACGTACTTCCAGGTGCACGTGATGCTGGTAGGGAAGGATCGGCTGATTGCTGCCAGAATGGAGCGCGAAGGCTACGGAAATGCAGCGTCTCCTGGGAGTGGGATGGCTGTTGGGCCACCTGGAGGCACGACGGGTGTCGCCTCCCTCCCCTGCGGCCCCTGCCTACCTAGCCCCTTAGGAGGCGGACGTGGCGTGGGCAGTGGGCCCAGCCTCCCGCCCTCTCCGTGACTCAGGGAAACGGACTCGCTGCGGAGCGCCTCTTTGGCAGCTGGCTGCGGCATTCCTCCTCCGCCTAGTTTCGGATAGTGGGTGGCTTCTGATATCCCAGGGAGGGGGATGAAATGGAGTTTAGGAGCCTCCCTGCCCTTACACACGCCCTTCTGACGGTTGGAGAGCCTGACGCGCCGATCCCAGCTCAGCCAGCGTCCTTTCCGGGCGTGTTAGATAATTAGCTCGAAGGACAGTGAAGGCCATTTAGGATAGCTTTTCTTAACGTTTCTGCGGACATTTTGGACGACATGTATGCCCTATCTTAGTCATCAGTTTGGTTGTTAAAGAATTTGAGTGTCGCAAATAATGTGAAAGGATTGGACCCGAATTGTAGCAGGTGGATTTTTTTTCTACATCAATCTATGAGTCTTAAAGATTTAGATAATTAGGGTATGGGTGATTGGTGAAACCTAAAGGTTCTTGGAGGAAAGGGATTGACTGTTAGTCGTGTATTTCAGTGGGACCACCTCAACACTGCCTGTAGGTTAGCAGTGTAGGATATACCACTTCAAAGCCGGAGCATCGCGTCTTCTAACAGCATTAAGGTATCTACGGCATTCATTATGGATTCATTACCTTCACGTACTTTCTTGCTAAAGCATAAGCTGTAATATTTCATAATAGCACCAATAAAGGGTAAAAGAATTTAGTTCTGTGCCTGTCTCCGTAATAAGAGATGTTCCCCTCGCCTCCCGAAAGATCTCGAGAAAAACTCAAGTCCACAATAATTATTTTTGGTGTCCTTTTCACTTAAAGAACATTAAACCCTGTGGGGCAGACAGTAATTTTGTGTGTTGAGCAGTTTTGCTTAGAGTGAGAAGTTTGCTTAGTCATTTTAGTTGCTTTGAGTGCTTTTCCCAAAATACTTAATTATGTCTCATATACGGAGGATGAGAGAAGAATCTGGCAGGTAAGAGGGCACCCAGACTGTTCTGCAAAGAAAAGCCTTGCCTCAATGTTGTTAAGAGTAAATATTTCTGCTTGCAGAATTTCATTTTGTATCATTATTAAACCAAATACTTGAAGATGCTCTGTGTTCTGCAACATTTGAAATGATCTTTCTAATACCAGTCTAATAGTAACTGCTTTTGACCCTTTTTGGAAGTAGACAAATTCTAAATTAAAATTCTAAGGGAGTTATTACAGTAATGCAGTAGCTTAATCCAGTTAACATAGCGCCTGGGCTGAAGGAACTATATTATGAATGGACCACCAGAATTTAACTTATAAGTGCCTTGCATTTCATACAGACTATGTAACTTTAAGTACATTTAGAATCTCAAAACAACTGATTTTAGCTTGACTATTGGTGTGGAATATCTAACCAAAAAGTGCACTGAGGTTCTGCTAAAGTGACTGCTGTGTCATCCCATGTAGAACTCTAATGACTGCATTGTTTTGAGAAATCATTTAGGGAGAAGAAAAATAGGCTGATATTTCGGATCATTTTGAATATTGTACTCTTCAAATCAATAATCCAACATTTTTCAAGAAAAAAAAATCCAGATGATAAACATTAAGGAAAAAAAAAAAAATACCCCTCGCCTTTTTTTTTTTTTTTTTTTGAGTTGGAGCCTCATTCTATTGCCCAGGCTGGAGTGCAGTGGCACACTCTCAGCCACCACAGCCTCAACTTGCTGGGCTCAGATAATCCTTCCACCTTAGCCTTCCAAGTAACTGGAACCACAGGCGAGTACCACCAGGCCCAGCTAATATTTTTAATTTATTGCAGAGACCAGGTCTCACCAAGTTGCCCAGGCTGGTCTTGAGCCCCTGAACTCAGGCAGTCTTCTCAACTTGGCCTCCCAAAGTGCTGTGATTACAGGCATGAGCCACTACACCTAGCCACACTCCTTGCCTTTTTAAAGATCAGTAATTGAGTGGGGTAATAAGAGATAATTTTTATAGGAGTATGCTGTTCTTGCTAAGTATAGAAGCAGGAAAAGTGTTGTCAAATCCCTGGTTTAGAAACCCCAGAGGCTGAGGCCCTGTTAACAAGTTAGCTAAGCAATACCTGAGTGACACTGTTTTCAGTTAAGTTAAAGGGGAGAACAGATAACCTAATAAACCAGAAGACAAATCCTGCTACTCAGAATTTTTTTTCTATGACATAGACTTTTAATGACTACTGCTATAAATGAATTATCACCCTGGCTTTTTGTTTCAGAAATGTTTTAGTGAGGTAGCCATGTGAATTTTATTAAAGGCTAAGTTCTTTCAATGTGAAGATAATTTGTCAGACTGTTCATCAACAGTAGGTCCTTGCCGTGAGTCACAGCAAGTGCCATTTGCCAAAACTACATTGCTTGGCCTGTTATTATGAGGACTGTCAATTTCTTAGAATGTATGTAAGAAACCTGTATCATGCCACTAATTTTAAATTTTATGCCAAGGACTATTTTATATATATATATATATATATATCCACCCCCCCCACCCACACACACAATGGAATGACGCTTCAGAAAAACCCTTTTACTGTAGGATTTCTCTGTAGCTGTTTATCAAGCTGTCCTGGTACTAACCCTAACCCCAACCCTAACCCTAACCCTGCCTTTTAAAAACCTTGACTTTTTTCCTTTTTTTTAAGTTGGAGTCTCACTCTGTTGCTTAGACTGGAGTGCAGTGACATGCTCATGGCCCCTGCAGCCTTGATACTTCTGCCTCAGCCTTCCAAGTAGCTGGAACTGCAGGCACGAGCCACCACGCCTGGCTAATTTTTTGATTTGTTGTAGAGATGAGGTCTTGCCAAAGCTGGTCTCAAACTGGGATTATAGGCATGAGCCACTGCGCCCAGTGAAAACTTGACCTTTTAAAAACAGCTTGAAGTATTTGTATTCCAAGAGTCAAAAGCAAAGGCACTTCTCAGATATTCAGAGATTAATTTTAAAGCAGAACTTTAAAACTATCTGTTGTACCAAATACTTACAATTCAGATTCCAGTGAAGCCATGAGGGATATACTTTTGTATTACCCAAATAAGATACTTTGTTTTGCCATTTAAACAGCAGCTTTGAAACATCTCAACCCCCTAGGGTTATCAATCCCAGCAGGATTAGACTGATGAGTTCTTTATCTTCTCATGCAAGATAAAGAGCAGCATATCAGATGCCAGTAAGAACACACCCACTGTATTTGGCCTGTACAAGCCACTGACTATAGGCAAGGCTCTCCCATAAAAATGAAAAAAAAAAGAAGAAAATTTATAAAGAAAGAAAAAAATTTTAACAGCCTTTTTATTTTAGTATGAAATGGACCTGAGTTTATACTCTTGATATCATCCACTGCTCAGGCTTGTCTTAAACCTTTATATAGAGACAAGCTTTACAATGTGTCATGGATGGCAAAAGATCTATAGTGAATCTTTATCATTATTGAGCATGTTCCAATAAAATGCCAAGATGAGCCCTGAGGAGATCTAATGTGGAATCTACTCACATGATATAGGCCCCTCCCATGTTTTCAAAAAGTTAAATTGGATCCCAGCAGAGGAATGAAGTGGCCCATGAAATTACCTTAAAAAGTCATATAGTCAAGGTGCATTGGTTTACAATCCCAGCACTTTGGGAGGCTGAGGTGGGAGGCTTGCTTGAGCCAAGTTGAAGACCAGCCTAGGCAACACAGGGAGACCTCGTCTCTACCCCCCCCCAAAAAAAACCCCCAAAATAGCCTGGCATGGTGGTGTACTTGTAGTCTCAGCTACTTAGGAAGCTGAGGTGGAAGGACTGCCTGATCCTAGGAGGTCAAGATTATGGTGAGCCATGATGGCACCAATGTACTCCAGTCTGGGTGACAGAGTGAGATCCCAGACTCAAAAACAAAACAAGTCATCTCATGAAAGTTGGTTTAAATATAGTGATTCATATAACACTGTGGATGGAAAAATCTAGAAGCATTTTAACACTCCTGATCAATAGGGAGTCAGATGCTATGTCACATTGTCCCTTTCACATCCAGAAACAAAAGTTACAAGAAGCTTGAGAGGCTCTATAGAATGAAGAGGTGATGAG
The DNA here is from genome assembly GCA_027257055.1 of Cephalopachus bancanus. Lineage (NCBI taxonomy): Eukaryota > Metazoa > Chordata > Mammalia > Primates > Tarsiidae > Cephalopachus > Cephalopachus bancanus. Next base: position 2,512,968 of record JAPVLO010000226.1, read on the forward strand.
GGCAAGGGAGTGGGAATGATTATTATGGGCTATTTTTTTCTATTTCTAAATATGTAGAACTGTCTCTTCACCTCCTGGAGTTATTACTCTCTCCATTTCCAAGCAAAGCATGACCCTCATCAATTTTATCACACTCTGGGGATAGTTCTGCCAATAGCAATACACATCTGCAGCCTTGTTATTCATGGTAAACTCTTACTTCCTCACAAAATAGTTAAGGACTGATATTTGGTAGACAAAGTTTCGATTAACTCAGTAACAAAATTTCAAGGAATTATAATCTAACTTACTCAACAAACATTTTTCAGAACCTACAATGTAAAATTAAATACTCGATGTTAAATTCTTTTGTAAAGCCTTTTTGGAGAAAAAAATTGATATGGGGAAAGCAATTCTGAACCTGAAGGGCCTCAGTTTCATCACAGTGAACAATTTTTGTGTAGTACTCCTGCCACTAGCCTGACCTGAATATGCACCAAACCTAGAACATACTAAGAACTGTTTTTTTTAAAATGCCTTACCTCATCCTGTCATGATGATTAAAAGTAGATTACTATATAAAACAAGCCAAATACCTGGTTATTTCCTTTCCCTGGTTGCTCATATTCCAAATAACTGTGACTTTAATGTTGAACAGTACAGAACCATCCAACTACTATTATATCACTCCAGTGATGAAAAATATGTAGCCTTCATAGGGGCCTACCTCTTATTTATTGATTTAAATTTTATTTTTCTTTTTTATGCCAGCCCTGTTAGTACCAACAGTCATTAAAAGGTCTCTTTAGGTTGAGTCCACCAACCACTCAAATACAGTAGTCACCCCTTATCCACGGATGATATCTTCTAAGACTTCCCATTGATACCTGAAACTGGCTAGTACCAAACCCTATAAAGTATATACTATGTTTTTTCTACATGTATATACCCCTGATAAAGTTTAACTTATAAGCTAGGCACAGTAAGAGATGAACAATAACTAAAAATGGGGCAATTATAACAATATATTGTAAAAAAGTTATGTGGCCTCTCTCAAAATATCATAGTCTTCTGTTTTTGGACCACAGTTGAACACAGATAAATGAAGACTCAGAAAAGGAAACTGAGGATGGGACTACTGTACATAGTGTTCTTTTTTTTTTTTGAGTTGGAGTCTCACTCTGTCACCCAGGCTGGAGTACAGTGGCACCCTCACGGCCACTGTGGCCTCAACCTGCGGGGTTCAGGTGATCCTTCTGCCTCAGCTGTTCAAGTAGCTGAAATTACAGGCACACACTACCATGCCTGGCAAATTTTTTTATTTATTATAGAGACAAGGTCTCGCCAAGTTGTCCAAGCTGGTCTTGAACCCGTGGACTCAGGCAATCCTCTCACCTTGGCCTCCCAAAGTGCTGGGATTATAGCTGTGAGCCACCGTGCTTGGCCTTGTACATAGCATTCTACATGGTGAGGTGGAAGGATTGCCTGAGCCCAATAGGTCGAGGCTACGGTGGCTATAGGCGTGTCACAGAACTCCAGCCTGGGCAACAGAATGAAACTCCAACTAAAAAAACAAAACAAAACAAAAACCCAAAAAAACTCCGTAAATACCATCTTTCCTCCAAGGCTACTTCCACTTTCTTGCCTTAACCAGATCTAGCATTCCCTTGATACTTCTCTCACAACCCTCTCAGTGCAAATTGAGAAATGGAAATTATTTTTATCAATATCATTGTCACAATTATCTCAGAGCTGTAATGATGGCCTTTCCCACTTTCAAATCCACAACATAATTCCACAATTTCACAGGCTGGCTTTCAGAATTTTCCATAGCCTGGCCTCCTATTCTCTATACACTCTATGAACCACATAACTGTGCTATTTGCCTCCCATCTCCAGTACCCCCTGTGGTTTCTAATTATCTGTCTTGATGCATGCTCTTTCCTAGCACACATCTGTTTATCAGAAATTCATCCTTGAAGAAAAGCTCTTCCTTACAATATAATACTAACAAATAAATACAAAAAGAATTAGGAAAAAAAAAATCATCATTTTGCAACCCTAAGAATAAAACTAATCCAGGCAACACTATCAACTGACGATAAATGCAGAGGGTCATATTTTATGAGGAAAAAATATTTACAAAATGTCAAAATATTTATGTAATGTCAAAAAATTATTTATGAATTATAAGAACAACCATTTTGAAGAAATTTTAAAAACACCCTAAGTAATCAAAGTATCACTAAGAAGGGACAAATGTCATATACCTTCAAATGTGATACCATAGGAAACACACTATATCACTTATGTAATATTCCAGTCAATAATGCATAACAAGAAAGAAACATTAGAGAAACCCAATTGAGAACATTATAAAATAACTAGCCTAAGGGTAGGTGTGGTGGCTCATGCCTATAATTCCAGCATTTTGAGAGATCAAGGTGGAAGGACTGCTTGAGGCCAGGAGTTTGAGACCAGACTAGGCAACATAGCAAGACCTCATATGTACAAAAAAATTTAAAAATAGCCAGGTGTGGTGGCATGTGCCTATGGTCCCCCAGCTACTCAGGAGGCTTAAGTGGGAGGATTGCCTGAGCCCACAAAGCTTAGGCTGCGGTGAGCTGTGATTGTGCCACTGCACTCCAGCCTGGGTGACAGAGTGAGACCCCGACTCAAAAAAACAAACAAAAATCTGTATTATTTTATAATGTTAATGTGGTGAAAAACAAAGACTGAGGAACTTTTCCAAATTGAAAGAGACTAAATATAATATGGTACATTATCCTTGATTGGATTTCAAACCGGAGAAAAATGCTAAAGGGACATTATTGAAACAACTGATATAATCTGAGTATGGACTATATATTTAGAAGTTGTGTTTAATAAATATATATGTATCTTATTTTTTTAGTTGGAGTCTCACTCTGTTGCACAGGCTGAAGGGCAGTGACACACTCACAAGCCACTGCAGCCTCGACTTGCTGGGCTCAGGCGATCCTTCCGCCTCAGCCTTCCAAGTAGCTGGAACCACAGGCATGCGCCATCACACCCAGCTAATTTTTTGATTTATTGTAGAGATGAGGTCTTGCCAAGTTGCCCAGGCTGATCTCAAACCTATAGGCACAGGCAATACTCTCATCTCAGCCTCCCAAAGTACTGGGATTATAGACGTGAGCCATAGCACACGGCATTTATTTTTTTGAGTAGGAGTCTTACTCTGCTGCCCAGGCTGGAGTGCAGTGGCATGCTCACAGCCACCACAGCCTCAACCTGCTGGGCTCAGGTGATCCTTTTGCTTCAGCCTTCCAAGTCGCCAAACTGACAGGTGCATGCCACCACACCTGGCTAATTTTTTTATTTATTGTATAGATGAGGTACCAACAAGTTGCCCAGGGTGGTCTCAAACCCCAGGGCTCAGCCTCCCAAGTACTGGTATTACAGGCATGAATCACCACGCCTGGCCTTAATAAATATTTTCTAAACTGAAAGAGCTTTCATTCCAAGAATCCACACATACACACCCCCACCACATCTAAGGAAATGCCCCGATACATGCACCTAAGAGTAACTGACAGGACTAAATGATTAATGTGCTGAAACAGTATCTAGAGCACTAAAGATAAAAATGAACAACTTCAAAGGCTGGAAAGGTTCAGAGAAACGATCACCACCACCTTACTTTAAGGACAAACATATGGGCTTCATGGTGGTATTTGTTTTCTTCTTTTTTAAGAGATGAGGCCCTGAGTGGTCTCATGGTCTCAAACTCCTGAGTTCAAGTAGTCCTTTCACCTCAACCTCCCAAAGTGCTGGGATAACAAGCATTAGCCATCACATCTGGCTCCTCATGCGATTTTTCAATAGACTTCAAGTTTCTTTTCTTTTCTTTCTTTCTTTCTTTTTTTTGCATTGCAGTCTCACTCTGTCGCCCAGGCTGGAGTGCAATGGCAAGCTCACGGCCACAACTTCGACCTGCTGGGCTCAGGCGGTCCTTCCACCTCAGGCTTCCAAGTAGCTGGAACTACAGGTGCACACTACCATGCCTAGCTTATTTTTTGATTTATTGTAGAGATGAGGTTTTACCAAGTTGCCCAGGATGGTCTCGAACCCCTGAACTCAGGCAATCCTCTCACCTTGGCCTCCCAAAGTGCTGGGAATACAGGCTTGAGTCACCGTACCTGACCAAGTTTCTTTTATTATCTATCTATCTATCTACATATATATATATATATTTTTTTTTTTTTTTTTTTTTTTTTTTTTTTCCCCCGGTTGGAGACTGTTACCTAGGCTGGAGTGCAGTGGCATAGTCTTGGCTACTGCACCCTCTATCTGCTAGTTTCGGGTGATCCTTCTGCCTCGGCCTTCCAAGTAGCTGGAATCACAGGCATACACCACCACACTCAGCTAATTTTTTTGACTTATAGTAGAGATGAGGTGTTGCCAAGTTGCCCAGGCTGGTCTCGAACTCCTGGACTCAGGCAGTTCTCTTGCCTCCACCTCCCAAAGTTTTGAGATTACAGGTGTGAGCCGCCATGCCTGGCACAAGTTTCTAATATTCAACATAAAACTGTTTAGATTCCAAGGGAAATAACTAGAAAATAATTACCTATAAAAATGTAGATTCTTAATTTTTACGCAAAATATTTAAAAACACACATTATGCTGTCTTTTGAGATTTAATGACACTAATTGCTTTATTTAACAAACATTGAGTGACTATTATGTGCAAAGCACTCTCCTAGGTACCATGAAAGAAACAAAGATGAAAAAGATATAGTCCCTGCCCACAAGGAGCGTATAATCTAGTGAAGGAGACAGACAAATACACAAAGAACTAGAATACAAGGCAGCAAACAAGAGTGGGCAAGTGCTGGGTGTGGCCTGAGTGTGATACTAACTAGCCGCAAGGTTCCAATTTGAAACACTAGTGAAATAGTGTTGGCTGCTTTGAAAATCTTATCTCAAGATTGGCATAATGTTTAAACAGTCCTACTCAAGCAGCTGGAAACAATAGAGTAGGCCAGATGGAGGGGCTGTTTGAAAGCACTATCACACCTACATACATGATGCTGATATAAGTATGTAGGTACAACTATAAAAGAACTTATATATATATATATATATACATCTGTCCTTTGGTTAATGGCTATAGCTACTGTTTTAAACAATATACTTTTATATAAAAAGGAATTTGTATAATCCCAGAAAAAAATCAATTTAAGAATTAATATTACTTCAGGAAAGAATTCTGCCATAGGCAATTGTATTTACTAATTGATTAAGTCTTTTCTCTAAATATCTATAAAGCTCTGTAGCAATTAAATGGTTAGATATCTAAGTATTGCTGAGTAAAAACCTCTTATGTTCAGCCTTCTGAAGGAAATTATCACATACCTGATATAACACTATTCTAACAGCAACAAGAAGGCCTTAAAGAGATTTAAAGAAAATAATTTTTAATGCTTCAATGCAAATGAAATACACGCTGATTAAATACAATTCAATGTTCTTTGAAAATACCTCAATGACAGCGTTTGATACCAGTTAAGGCCAGCAAAATTGAAGAGAGGAAAATATTACATGTATTGTCTTCCATTGTTTCATATATCATGGCCTATGACTATGGCAACCCAATCTTTCCTTTGAAAATTCCATTGGTATTAATGAGTTTTAATTTATGACCTTTGATATGCTTTTAGTTCATAGGCTAATAACTGGTGCTGACCACTTCCTCTTTGTAGTGCTGTCTGAAATAACTGGCAAAGTAGAAGCACGTTTCCTGGCTGCTTTTCCTACTTCCTGAATTGGAGGGTTCATTGCTTAGCCTGTTTCCTTCAGTGTGTCACTGTGGTCCTGTGTTCTCTGCTGCTTTCTTTCAAGGAAACGAGCCCGTGCATCTGATATGGATTTGTCATCATTTCTTCTTTGCATTTTCTTGAGGACTTCTTTTGATATTCCATCTGAAAACATAATAAATTAATCCAATAAAACCTTAACATTGAGATTCAGTACTAGAAGTATAAAGAGAAAGAGATAGCTTGATTTCTCAATGTTAAGAAAAAGAATACAGAGGAAATTAAAATTTGCCCTTTCAAAAAAAATGATGTGGTGTATGGTTAAAAAATGTACAGCATAGAAGCCAATGAGTCAGAACAATTAACCCTAATTCAAGAATGTGGCACAGTATTATTACACTGCAACAAAACACCTAGTGGCCAAGATTTCTAAAGGCTTTCCTATGATTTCCTGGGCAAAATTCTTCATCTTTCTATATCCCAGTGATGCTAAATAAGGAAACTATAATATGCTCCATTATTCAGCCTCAAAAAGCTTTCCTGAAAAGCTTTTTGTGTATATGAGCTGATATTTAAGCTTTCAGTCCTAGTTTAGTACCACAAATGTTTATGCCTCCAACCGGGGACCTAACTTTTCATGGAAAAAGATTCTTGGAAAAAAGAAGGTTCTAAGATAGTAACTCAAAAATTTTATTAATACTAAAGCACTACTGGAAAGCAGTATGGCAAAGCAGTTATGAGCAGTACAAATGATTCACTCACCCTTTAGCTGTTTTACATTTTCCTTATTTGTCCATTTCCTTCTTGCATCTTCTCTCACTTCACGTCGGGCCACACTGCTCAAATCATGTGCGTTAAATTCATGCAACTTAGGTAACAAGTCTCTCACCCATTCATAACGGATTGGACACACAATTCTTGCGTAGACTTTGGTGGTAACTAATACCTCATGAAAAATGATCCATTCAAGTTTGGTTTCCTGTTCATGAAGCTATAAAAAAGATTTCATTCAAGGATGATAATAACCTGCCCTATTCCACATTAGACCAACGAAATAATAACCCAAACCCCTCTGAATTAATTCCTATATTCTTCAAACACAAGGCAAGAACCAACCAATACTCTTATAGAACTATGTAATACAGATAAGTGTAAATTTCACCTCTCTCAAAAGTAGAAGATATTTTATATTACTTCTTTCTTTTTTTTTTTTTTTGAGTTGGAGTTTGTCTCACTCTGCTGCCCATGCTAGAATACAGTGGAATGCTCACAGCCACCGCAGCCTCGACCTGCTGGGCTCAGGCAATTCTTTCACCTCAGCCTTCCAAGTAGCTGGAATTATAGGAATGCACCACCATGCCCAGCTAATTTTTTGATTTATTGTACAGACGATGTCTCGCCGTGTTGCCCAGGCTGGTCTTGAACCCGTGGGCTCAGGCAATCCTCTCGCCTCAGCCTCCCAAAGTGCTGGGATTACTGGTATGAGCCACCGTGCCAGTAACTTATTTCTATATCTTTACAAATTTCTTCCCTTTATTAAAAACAAGGTACTTACTGCTGAGGAAGGATGAATGTGAACTGGGCTTCCACGCCCATCCATTGTGCAAAATGTTCTCCCAACAGATCTATAAACAGAAAAATAAAATGATAAGGACAAGAACAATAAGATAATGAAATAAGTAAGGCATTATGTTCAGCAATGAACAATTACAGTATGTTCTACTACAAAGAGCATTATAAACAGAGGTTTACATTTATTCAACTGTCAGGCCGGGCTTGGTGGCTCATGCCTATAATCCCAGCACTTTGGGAGGCCGAGGTGAGAGGGTTGTCTGAGTCAGGAGTTCGAGACCAGTCTGGGCAACTTGGCAAAACCTCATCTCTACAACAAATCAAAAAATTAGCTGGGCGTGGTGACATGTGCCTATAGTTCCAGCTACTTGGAAGGCTGAGGCAGGAGGATCACCTGAGCCCAGCAGGTCAAAGCTGCGGTGGCTGTGAGTGTGCCACTACATTCCAGCCTGGGCGACGGAGTGAGACTTTGACTAAAAAAAAAAAAAAATTATTCATACTAAATAATGATTCAAGTTAAACACTTCTAGTCAATAAGTAGTAATACTGACAATATTATGTTTGTGCTTTAGAGTTTCCAAAATGCTTTATAGCAAAGCCTTGAAACAAGTCTTTGAGCTTTAAAAACCAGGTAATTTATAGGTCAAACCTGAGACTCAAATAAATTAGCTAGTCGTCTCAAGATCACAGAGCTAACATATGATGAAACCAAGTCTTAAACATTTCTTCTTGAATACAGTTTATTTATATTATGCCACATCTCTATTTGGGTTTTTTGTTTGTTTGTTTGTTTTTTGAGATGGAGTCTCACTCTGTCACCCAGGCTGGAGTGCAGTGGCATGCTCACGGCTACGGCAGCCTTGACCTGTCAGGCTCTGGTGATCCTTCTACCTCAGGCTTCCAAGTAGCTGGAACCACAGGAGCCTACCACCATGCCCGCTAATTTTTTAATTTATTGTAGAGATAAGGTCTCTCCAAGTTGCTGAGGCTGGTCTTGAACCCCTGGACTCAGGCAATCCTTTTACCTCAGCCTCCCAAAGTGCTGGGATTATAGGCATGAGCCACCACGCCTGGCCCACCACATCTCTTTTTAAAGGGATATGTGATTTTTCACTATTCTGAAATCTGAAATTTTCATCTATCACTTTTCTGGTTTATGTCCTTAATTTCAAATTCTTTCTCTCTTCTACACTTCCTTACATAAACATCATTCCAAAGAATTTGTCAAAATAAAAGTCCAAGTTCAACTGCCACAACTGATTTTCTATAGTACTTTGTATACATTCTTGGTATAGCCCAGATCAGACTGCTTTATAATTATTCATTTACATATCTGAATCTTCCACTAGACTTAGAAATCAAGAATGATGTCAAGACTCAGGTGTATTACTCCAACTTTCTTTTTTTTTTGGTTTTTTTTTTTTGAGTTGGAGTCTCACTCTGTCGCCCAGACTGGAGTGCAGTGGCCGCTCCTGGCCACCGCAGCCTCAACCTGCTGGGCTCCGGCGATCCTTCCACCTCAGCCTTCTGAGTAGCCAGAATTACAGGTGCGCACTACCACGCCCGGCTAATTTTTGATTTATTGTAGAGATGAGGTCTCGCCAAATTGCCCAGGCGGGTCGCAAAACTGTGGGCTCAGGCAATCCACTCACCTCTGCCTCCCAAGACGCAGGATTACAGGCTGAGCCAGCAAGCCCAGATAGAGTTCCTCTTGCGTTGGCCCAGAATCAAACCCGGGTCAACTGCTTGGAAGGTCCAACTTTCTATCTTCAGTATCTGCCCAGTGTTTGGCACAGAGCAGGTAACCAAGACATACCATTTTTTAAAATTCTGAAATGATCTAAATGTGCAGAAAAGTTGCAAGTACAATTTTTTTTTTTTGAGCTAAGAGTCTCACTCTCACCCAGGCTGGAGTGCAGTGGCATGCTCACAGCCACCGCAGCCTCGACCTGCTGGGCTCAGGTGATCCTTCCACCTCAACCTTCCAAGTAGCAGGAACTACAGGCATGTGCCACCATGTCCAGCTACTTTTTTTTCATTTATTGTAGAGATGAGGTCTTGCCAAGTTACCCAGTCTGGTCTTGAACCTGTGGGTTCAAGCAGTCCTCTCACCCTGGCCTGCCAAAGTGCTGGGATCATAGGCAGGAGCCACCACTCCCGGCCGCATATACAATTTTAAAAAGCTTTTTGCCTGAGCCATTTAAGAGTATGCGCCAACCTAATGCCCCATCATCCCCTCATTTTTTTTTTTTTTTTTTTTTTTTTTTTTGAGGTGGAGTCTCACTTTGTTCGCCCAGGCTGGAGTGCAGTGGTACACTCACGGTCACCCCAGCGTCAACCTGCTGGGCTCCGGCGATCCTTCCACCTCAGGCTTCCAAGTAGTTGGAGCTATAGGCACACGCTACTACACCCAGCTAATTTTTTTGATTTACTGTAGAGACAAGGTGGTCTTGTCAAGTTGCATGGGCTGGTCTTGAACCCAAGGGCTCAGGCAATCCACTTGTCTCGGCATCCCAAAGTGCTGGGGTTACAGGCTGAGCCACCAAGCCTGGCCATCCCCAAATTCTTGAGTATGCATTTCCCACAAACCAGGCAGGACATTCTCCTACATAGCTATAATACAGCCATCGAAACCAGGAAGTGGACACTGTTACATTGCCAACATCTAATACTCAAAGTCCACTGAAGTTTACCAGATATCCTAATAATATCCTTTATAGTAAAATGATCCAGTTCAGAATCACACATTGCCTTTATTTTCATGTCCCTTTTGTCTCCTTCATTCTCAAATACTTCCTCAGTCTTTCTTTGACTTTCACGATATGGACACCTTTAAAGATTATAGGCAAGTTATTTTGTAGTGTGTCTCAATTTCAGTTTGTTTCAGGATAATTAGATTCAGGTTACACATCTTTGGCAGGAATATCACAGAAGTAATGCTATATTTTTCTCATTGTCACCTATCAGAAAGAACATGATTTCAATTGTGTCATGTTCACTTTGATTGCTTGATTGAGGTAGCATCTACCAGGTTTCTCTACTGTAAAGTCACTTTTTCCTTTTGTAATTAACAAGAATTTTGTGAAAGAGGTTTCCATTCTTCATTAAATAATTCCATTCCTCATTAAACTTTTTTTTCTTTCGAGTTGAAGACTCACTCTGTCACCCAGGCAGGAGTGCAGTGGCACAATCACAGCTCACCCCAGCCTCAACCTCCTGGGCTCAGGTGAACCTTCTGCCTCAGTCTCCCAAGTAGCTGGAACTATAGGCGCATACCACCACGCTCAGCTAATTCTTTGATTTATTGTGGAAACGAGGTCTTGCCAAGTTGCCCAGCCTGGTCTCGAATGCTAGGCTCAGGCAATCCTCTCATCTTGGCCTCCCAAATTGCTGGAATTACAGGTGTAAGCTACCACGCCTGGCTCATTAAACTTTTAACTTACTCACTTATTAATCTATATTACTAGAGACCCATGATTTCACATTTTATTAAGTGGGTTATGAGTCATTACTATCATTATTTATTTTGAAGCTTAAAATGTCCCATATTAGATCAGCTGGGGCCTCTTCACGCAGACGCCTGTGTTCTAAAACGGTCTCAACTTTTATTCATCACTTCTTTGCTTGCTGGCAAAATAAGATGTTCTAGGTTCATCTTATACTTTCCCAGGCCCATTTCTCCAAATAACCTTGATTCCTTTAAGTGGTAAATGATTGCCCCAAGTCAAGATCTGAGGCTGGGCATGGAGGCCCATGCCTATAATCCCAGCACTTTGGGGGGATGAGGTGGAAGTTTTGCTTGAGCCCAGGAGTTTGAGACCAGCCTGGGCAACACAGCAAGATCTCATCTCTACAAAAAAATTTAAAAATTGGCTGGATGTAGTGGCAGGTGCCTGTAGTCCCAGCTACTCAGGAGGCTGAGGCAGAATTGTCTGAACCCAGGAGGTTGAGGTTATGGTGAGCCATAATCATGCTACTCTGCTCCAGTCTGGGTGACAGAGTGAGATCTGATTCAAAAAAAGAGAAAAAAGGATCTGAGCACTCAGTACATTAATTGCTAAATGGTGTCGCTGCTCCCAGTCCCTCTCAGAGATAGGGCATGTATGTAAAAAAGTATGTACATACATATAAATATATATTATATATACACACTAATATATATTTTTATTCTCATATCTATACATCCATCTATACTGAAAACCATAACTTCATAATGATGCACTTGAAATTTCAATCCAACACCACAGAGATAGTTCTCATTTTTCTTTTTCAGTATTTCTATATTCCTTCACTATTATCACTAATATAGTTATGTGATCTTGCAGAAAACCCTTGTCACTTACCTTAGATGAAGATATCCCATGCTGGACAGCCACCCTACATACACTCCCCTCCTACCCTGCTTCATCTCTAAAACCCCACTATGAGCCACTGAAGCTCCCCTTGCACACATAACAGTTATGAAAAAGGTCATTATAATTGATGTCATCATCACAAAGCTTAAATCCACATCAACCCTTCAATATATAATATTAAACAGTCAATACAGTCAAATATAGTAGTGTTTCTTGATCCTTCTCTCAAGTTCTTATTGCTTACCTTCGAGCTACATTTTTGAAATAGCCTGCACAAAGACATCTTCGTAGTACTTCATGTTTAGGGCCTTCAAAGGTCTCTCTTGGGAAATCACTTTGCTGTAGAAAGCATGTACATACACACACACACACACACACACACACACACACACACACACACAGAGGGGAGAGAGAGAGAGATTGGTAAATCTCATAGTACAATTTGAAATAATCTTTTACTTTGAAAAATCCACATTTCTAAAGACTTCTGCTTTGGCCAACAGGGAGTAAGAGGAACTAGATGTACATTCCCACTTTAAACAACCAAAAACTCACATATGAAATAATAATTTCTAGGCCGGGTGTAGTGGCTAATGTCTATAATCCCAGCATTTGGGGAGGCTGAAGTGAGAGAAATGTCTGAGCCCACAGGTTCGAGACCAGTTCAAGCCACTCGGCAAGACCTCATCTCTACAATAAATCAAAAAATTAGCCAGGTGTGGTGGTACATGCCTATAGTTCCAGCTACTTGGAAGGCTGAGGCCGAAAGATCACCTGAGCCCAGCAGATCGAGGCTGAAGTGGCTGTGAGTGTGCCACTGCACTGCAGCCTGGGATAGAGTAAGACTCTGACTCAAAAAAAAAAAAAGAAATAGTAATTTCTAAAACACTGTATATCAGGTAACAAAGGACAGTGACTCCAGAAAGACAGGAAATAAATGAAGTAAGTCCAACAATGGCCCCAGCTTTATCCTTGAGAAAGATTGCAGACCAAGGTGCAGGGGAGGGGGGAAACCCAAATGGAGCTCGGTTAGGGAAACAGAGCTGAGAGTCTAGGAAGACCAAGGTGGCTGGTATTCACAAGACAGAGTTCAGGAGAGAGGAGACCTGCAAACAGAGGGAACTCCAGATAGACGCAGAAGGTCCTCCTCAAATGGTCAGCTGAGTAATGACTAGCACATAATTGTGAGAAAACTACTAGCCCAGGAAAAGAACCTCCCAAAAGGATAAATAGGAGCTGTGTATGGTATTCACACAGGGCTAGGAATGGTGCCTGTTCCTGTAACCCAGACTAGAATACCTCATAATTCACATGGTTTTGGGAAGAGTATTCAAAAGGGTCTTTTCTCAGTAGTGGGAATTGAGATCTGGATTGAGCATTGCTATGTTCTCATCTAATTAACTATGTAACCAAGACTTGAAAGGATCAAACCATCTCTAAGTAACTAAAATATAAAAATATTTAAGGCTGGGAATGGTGGCTCACACCTATAATCCCAGCACTTTGGGAGGCCAAGGTGAGAGGATTGCCTGAGTCTGCTGGTTCGAGATCAGCCTGGGCAATTTGGCAATACCTCATCTCTACAATAAATAAATTAAAAAAAAAAAATTAGTCAGCGGTGGTGGCGTGCACTTGGAAGCTACTTGAAAGGCTGAGGGTGAAGTATTGCCTGAGCCCAGCAGTGGTGTGAGCGTGCCACTGCACTCCAGCCTGGACAACAGAGTGAGACTCCACCTCAAAAAAAAAGAGATATTTTGCACCCAACAAGGTACAATTCACAATGTTTGTATCCACTGAAAAATTATCAGGTATACAAGAAGCAGGAAAATAGAATTTATAATAAGGACATCAATCAATCAATCAAAATCAATTCAGAACTGATACAAATGTTAATTATATTATAATTGTATATAATTATAACTAGATTACATATATTCAAAAAGTTAAGTAGAGGACTAAAAAATAAAATGAAAAAGTTTAAAGATTTAAATCTAACATCTGGAGATGAAAACCATAATACCTGAGATGACAAATAAATAGAATTAATTGCAGATTAGATACTACAGAAGAAAACATTAGTGAACCTGAAGACAAAGCAAATAAAAAACATTCCCAATGAAACAGAGACACAAAGTACAACAGTGGTTTCTAGGAGCTATGGCGAGAAGGGAATGAGGAGTTATTATTTAATAGGTATAGATATTTAGTACGGGATGAAAAAAGTTCTGGAGATGGAGAAGTGGTAAGGGTAGCAAAAACTTCTGGAGATGGAGAACTGGTAAGGGTAGCAAAACATTGTAAATTTTGGCCAGGTACAGTGGCTTAGATCTATAATCCCAGCACTCTGGAAGGCAGAGGCGAGAGGACTGCCTGAGTTCAGGTGTTCAAGACCAGCTTGGGTAAGCTGGTGAGACCTCGTCTCTACAATAAATCAAAAAATTAACTGGGTGTGGTGGCACACACCTGTGGTTCCAGCTACTTGGAAGGCTGAGGCAGAAGGATCGCCTGAGCCCAACAGGTCAAGGCTGTGGTAGCTATGAGCATGCCACTGCACTCCAGCCTGGGCAACAGAGTGAGACTCCTAATCAAACAAAATAAAACCAAAAAATAGTAATGTTTCTATTAATTGCATTTTACTGTAACTAAAAAAACATATAATTGAAAAAATAAGCCGGGCTCGGTGGCTCAGCCTGTAATCCCGTGCTTTGGGAGGCTGAGTTGAGTGGATTGCCTGAGCCCACGGGTCCAAGACCCGCCTGGGCAACTTGGCGAGACCTCATCTCTATAATAAATCAAAAAATCAGCAGGGCATGGTAGTGCATGCCTGTAATTCTGGCTACTCGGAAGGCTGAGGTGGAAGGATTGCCGGAGCCCAGTAGGTCAAGGCTGCAGTGGCCGGGAGTGGCCACTGCACTCCAGTCTGGGTGACAGAGTGAGACTCCAACTAAAAAAAAATAATAAAGCCGGGCTCAGTGGTTCAGCCTGTAATCCTGTGCCTTTGGGAGGCTGAGGTGAGTGGATTGCCTGAGCCCGCGGGTTGGAGACCCGCCTGGGTAGGTGAGACCTCATCTCTATAATATAATCAAAAAATTAGCTGGGCGTGGTAGCGCATGCCTGTAATTCTGGCTACCTGGAAGGCTGAGGCAGAAGGATCGCCGGAGCCCAGCAGGTGAGGCTGCGGTGGCTGGGAGCGGCCACTGCACTCCAGTCTGGGTGACCGAGTGAGACTCCAACTCAAAAACAAACAAAAATAATAATAATAATAATTATGCTGAGTAAAATCAGCCAGGCCAAAAAAAAAATTATTTACTGTATGATTCCATTTATATAAAATGGTAGGAAATGCAAACTTATATACAGTTAAGTCCTCATTTAACATTGTTGATAGGTTCCTGGAGACCGTGATGTAAAGTGAAACTGATTTTTTAAAAATCAACAGTAACAAGACAATGTTGAAGGAAACAACATTATTCTGGGGTCCACTGTATGTCATTTTGCTTAAAGTCAGTTTCCAAGAACTTATCGACAACATTAAGTGAGGACTTACTATATAGTGACAGAAAGCAGATCAGTGGTTGCCTTGGTAAGCAGGGCAGAAGGGTCTTGAAGGCAAAATGGGCACATTACAAAAGGGCATGAGGAAACTTTGGAAGATGATAAATATGTTCATTATCTTTTTTTTTTTATGAGTTGGAGTCTCACTGTCGCCCAGACTGGAGTGCAGTGGCCGCTCCCGGCCACCGCAGCCTCGACCTGCTGGGCTCCAGAGATCCTTCCGCCTCAGCCTTCTGAGTAGCCAGAATTACAGGCATGCGCTACCACGCCCAGCTGATTTTTTGATTTATTGTAGAGATGAGGTCTCGCTGCCCAGGCGGGTCTTGAACCCGCGGGCTCAGGCAATCCACTCACCTCAGCCTCCCAAAGGCGCAGGATTATAGGCTAAGCCACCAAGCCCGGCTGTTCATTATCTTGATTGTGGTGATGGTTTCATGGGTTTATGCAGATGTCAAAACTCATCAAATTATACACCTTAAATATGTGAGCTTATTGTATGTCAATTATATGTCAGTAAATCTATTTTCTTTTTTTTTGAGTCGGGTCTCACTCTGTCACCCAGGCTGGAGTGCAATGGCATGCTCATGGCCACCACAGCCTCAACATGCTGGGCTCAGGTGATCCCTCTGCCTCAGCTTTCCAAGTAGCTGGAACTACAGGCATGTGCCACCATGCCTGGCTAATTTATTTTTATTTTTATTTATTGTAGAGGCAAGGTCTCCCAGGTTGCCCAGGCTGTTCTCAAACCCCTGGACTCAGACAATCCTCTCTCCTCAGCCTCCCAAAGTGCTGGTATTACAGGTTTGAGCCACCGTGCCTGGCCTAGTAAATCTATTTTTAAATATCCTCATATCTACAGATAAAATTATTTTTACTACTAAAAATTTTTCATGGGATCAGGGAAATGATTGAATCAAGTAGAAAGAAAGGGTATTAGAGTAGAAAAGGTGATAAGAAGTAACTATACATCAATGACCACTCAGTATGAAACATATAGGTCCAAAATGCTACTCAAGAAAAAAACCATTATAGCAATCACCTGTTTAAGCTTCCTGATTAGTTCTCGAAGCTGAGCTTCCACACGAAATGCAGAAAATAAGCACCTCCAATGAATCCAATGTTTTTGGCACCATGAAGCTGGAGCTCCACTGCAAAACAAAAATTCAAAATATCTTCTCTAAGTACAGGCTAGCATTCTCATTTCTATTACAAAAGTGGAAACCCATAAACAACTGTCAGTCTTTTCATGAGACCTGTCCAAATACTGAAAAAGTATTTTAGAATATTTGAAAAGACAATTATATTAATATAGGTGCCCCTGAGAAAATTAAAATATAATTTGTAAATGGATTTCTTTATATATGTATGCATTAACAAATATCCAGTCATTTTCTCACCTAAGTTACCTATATAGAAAAAAAAATTCCATAAGGTTGTTTTCAGAGAAGATTTGGGAAGAGAAGAAAAAAGAGAACCAGTTTTATATGATAAATGCCTACTATATAACAGTCACCCAACACAGATAACCTTACCAATACTCAAAATACTTTTAAGGTCAGTATCATCTCCACTGAACCTTAGTGTCTAAAGTCACACAGTAAGTACATACTGGAGCTATATATCAAATAGACATTTCCTAGCACAAAGGATTACCTTACATACCTTGATTTGCATTGTTCAAAGATGACAGCTAAAGTTGCAAAGTCATTAAATCCTCCGGCTTTAGCTGCCAATTCTCGATGTCTCTGTTCTGCTTCCTTCTGGTACTCTGGATCAACTAAAAGGATAATTGGACAGACAATTTAGTTCTACTTTACATTAAGTGCCTATTTGCAAGCTCATTAAAATCTGCCTCACCATCTGGGGTGGAATGAGGTAGAACTGTATTAACTCTTCTTGGGAGGCTCTAATTTCTCCCACAACTTCTTTTTTCCTTTTGACCACATTTTGGAGATTTTACCTAACAACATTACCTCCCCCAATTCATCTGCTTTTAAATTTGTATTTGGAATTTACTTTTTAAATTAGTTCTTATTGTAAGAGTAACCCATGCTCATAGTAAAAAAAAAAATAATGATATAAAAGGATACAATGTAAAGAGTTCAACATTCCCCAGTTTGTCACATTATCCACATATCAATTCACTGTTGTGAGTTGGAGTCTCACTATGTCACCCAGGCTGTAGTGCAGTGGCATGCTCATGGCTACCACAGCCTCGGCCCACTGGCTCAGGCGATCCTTCTGCCTCAGCCTTCCAAGTAGCTGGAACTACAGGTGCGCACCACAATGCCCAGCTGATTTTTTGATATTTTGTAGAGACAAGATCTCACCAAGTTGCCAGGCTGGTCTCAAAGCCCTGGGCTCAGAAAGTTCTCTTGTCTCTGCCTCCCAGCAAAAAAAAAAAAAAGGCATCTTGATAGGTGTATCGTATCAAACAGAGAGTACTGTGAAGGTAACTGAAGTTTAAGCATGTAAGAACACAAAATTTTTTATAAATAAATTCTGGGTCTTTTAGGGGCCCCCTTCTAGTAATTTACACAGATGGCTCACAATCTGTCTAAAATGTCAGAGTAACTCTGCAATAAAATCTAGTGGATTACAAATGTAAACTCAGCTCATATTTTGTAAAGATTAACTCTGAATGGTCAAGCACTGGATCTCTTGTTTATAGTGGCTACTTGCTCAAACTTAAAAAAAAATTTAGAGAGCACATTTCTTCTCTGGCTCTCCTTCCCCATATTGCTATGTTCTTTATCACTCTTCTCTGTGTCTTTCTGCTAGTCCCCACCATTATTCTCAAAGTTAAAAAGTAAGCATATTCTCATTCTTTTCTCTAACTCTTCACTCAAAAATAACCTAATTAATTAATTAAAATTTAAACTAGCAAAAGATCTGAACTAAATTCAGGGGGTGGGGGTGTATAGGAAAATCTAAATTTATATTGCATATACTTTATCCTCTAACTAAATGATAGTCTGATTATCTATCTTTAATTATTTTCTCAGTAGACCTGCCATTTTTTTTAGTTTATTAAACTTCCCCAGACAAGATTCCATTATCAGTTTACTTCACACAATTGGTAGATGCCAATGAGGCAAAAACTATAAATAAGAAGCTGAAGCAGCAAAACAAGGCTGTGTTGAACATCTTTTCCCCACAGCAATCAATCAAAAACAAAACTACTATATAGAAAAGTTTTCAGTAGTAACAGTCCTCAGAGTTGAAGCAGGGGAATAAGATTATTGAGTACCACATACACATAATGTATCCTTTGTTTTTAAAAGTATTACAAGCTGGGCTCGGTGGCTCAGCCTGTAACCCTGCGCCTTTGGGAGGCTGAGGTGAGTGGATTGCCTGAGCCCGTGGGTTCGAGACTCGTCTGGGCGGGCGAGACCTCATCTCTACAATAAACCAAAAATCAGAAGGGCGTGGTAGCGCACGCCTGTAGTTCCAGCTACCTGGAAGGCTGAGGCGGAAGGATCGCCGGAGCCCAGCAGGTTGAGGCTGCGGTGGCCGGGAGTGGCCACTGCACTCTAGTCTGGGCGACAGAGTGAGACTCCAACTCAAAAAAAAAAAAAAAAAAAAAAGTATTACAGTTAAAACATTTAAAATAAAAACTTTAGAACCAAGCCAATGTTATTTTAAATTTGTGCCACTTTGAGGCAATGCTGTTTACCACCTAAAACATCTAACAGCCTCACTCCATTGACTTCTAAAGCAATAGCTATACTAGCAGACATATGTATACAGTTCACTACAGCAAAAGAGAAAGGCTACTATATATGTTGAAAGAATCATCATTTTGATGTTTAAAATCTTATTTCATGTTCAGATCTGAGAATGCTAGCCAATTTTACCAATGATAAGTATATAATAAACTAAATAAGGTGATCTACAATGACTGAAACCCAAGCCAGAAAGGACTGCTTAACTGATAACGACTATAAATGCACCTAGAAGCAGGTGGAAAGCCAAAGCACATTTTGGGTGTAACAAGATCTTAGCAAGTCACATGCTCAAAAACTGAATCTGCATCTTGTAGCAATGGAAGTTCTTAATGTCCTAGATTTAAAGCCTAGGTCATTTATGGATATAGCAAGAGTATCTCTTTAAGTATAAATAAGAAGCTGGTAACAGTTGTCTCCACGAATCAGCCTTGGGGACTTGTTTAGAAAAGAGACTTTTCATTTAAATCTTTGTGTACAGTTTGAATTTTTTTTCTTTTTTTTAGTAGGAGTCTCTCTTGCTCAGGCTGAAGTGCAGTGGCATGATCATGACCACTGCAGCCTTGACCTGCTGGGCTCAGGTGATCCTTCCACCTCAGTCTTCCAGGTAGCTGGAATCACAGGGGCATGCCACCATGCTTGGCTAATTTTTTGATTTATTGTAGAAAGGAGGTCTCACTGGTCACGGTGGCTCAAGTCTGTAATCCTAGTACTTTGAGAGGCCGAGGCGAGAGGACTGCCTGAGTCTGGGGGTTCAAGAACAGCCTGGGTAACTTGGTGAGACCTCATCTCTACAATAAATCACAAAAACTAGCCAGGCGTTGTGGCGTGTGTCTGTAGTTTCAGTTACTTGTAAGGCTGAGGCGGAAGGATTGCCTGAGCCCAGCTGGTCGAGGCTGCAGTGGCCATAAGCATGCCACTGCTCTCCAGCCTGGGCAATAGACTGAGATTCCGACTCAAAAAAAACCATTAAAAAAAAATTTATTGTAGAGATGAGGTCTTGCCAAGTTGCCCATGCTAGTCTCAGGTCCTTGGACTCAGGCAATCCTCTCGCCTTCACCTCCCAAAGTGCTGGGATTACAGGCATAAGCCACCATGCCCGGTCGTGTTTGAATTTTTAACTATATATACAGTTGACCCTTGAACAATGCAGGTGTTAAGGATGCCTACCTCTCTCTGAAGATCAACATATAACTTTTTATTCCTTCAAAACTTAACACTAATAAATAGCCCACTATTGACTAGAAGCCTTCCTGACAACAAAATCAGCTGATCAACACATATTTGGCACATTATATACCATATTCTTACAATAGAGTAAGCCAGAGAAAAGAAAATGTTATTAAGAAAATAATAAGGAACAAAAAATACAATACTGTACTGTATTTATTGATACTATAAGTTATGTAGTCTATTTACAAGGTGAATCATCTGTCTGAAATAGCGGGCAACTGCAAACTTCAAATTACGGTACATATCAAGCAATTCGGCTTTTTTTTGGTAACGTCATGACTTTTCTCTGCTTCTTGGAAATACTGGCAACATCACTAGTGGCACTTAGTATTAAATCCCATGGTGTTCTTCAAGGATTAGGGTATTGCACCAAACATGATGAAAAGTACAAGAGAACCTCAAGAGATCACTTTTTACCATGATACATAATTTACTGTAGAGATGGAACTACACACACGGAGATGACTAACATCACACGGCACTTTAAGAGAATATTCACAACATTTGAGCCTACCACAAAAGCAACAGGAGTTGTCTACAAAAGTATTACAGTTTGTACTTACTGTACTACTAATACTATAGTTTTATGCAATCAGTATTTAATAGAGTATTTTTGCATTTGCTTACATTTCCATCAACCATGAATTACAGTGCCATGTACAGTCTGTGTTTTTGATAAATTTTAATTTTTATAATAGATTTGTGTTTATTTTATGGTAGTAAAAGATAAAATAGTCTAGTATGCATATATTTTATGCATTTATAACACACCTAATTTTTCCTTTTTTTCAGTTTTCTTTTTTTGAGTTGGAGTCTCACTCTGTCGTCCAGACTGGAGTGCAGAGGCCACTCCCGGCCACTGCAGCCTCGACCTGCTGGGCTCCAGCGATCCTTCTGCCTCAGCCTTCCAAGTAGCTGGAGTTACAGGCACGTGATACCACGCCTGGCTAATTTTTTGATTTATTGTAGAGATGAGATCTCGCCAAGTTGCCCAAGCAGGTCTCGAACCTGCGGGCTCAGGCAATCCACTCACCTCAGCCTCCCAAAGGCGCGGGATTACAGGCTGAGCCACCGAGTCCAGCTGCTGATGGGATTTTTAAATGGTACGAGTATTTAGGGGAAAGGATTGACAGTTTCTTTTTTATTTTTATTTTCTGAGACAGAGTCTCACTCTGTCACTCAACTTAGAGTTCAGTGGCATGACCACGGCTCACTGCAGCCTCAACCTCCTGGGCTCAAGCAATCCCTCCCCAGCTCCCCCACACCCATCTTAGCCTCCTAAGTAACTGGGACTACAGGCATGCGCCATCACAGCAGCTAATTTTTAAATTTTTAAAAATAGAAATGAGGTCTTGCTATGTTGCTCAGGCTGGTCTTGAACTTCTGGATTCAAGCAGAAGGCCTCCCGCCTAGGCCTCCCAAATTGTTGGGATTACAGGTGTGAGCCACCATGCCTGGAGGACCTTGTTCTTGATAAATATAGATGTAAATATTGAGTATAATGTTGCCAATTCACTTTTCTTTCAGCCGGAGTCTCATTCTGCTGTCACCCAGGCTGTAGTGCAGTGGCACACTCACAGCCACTACAGCCTTGACCTGCTGGGCTCAGGTGATCCTTCTGCCACGGCATCCCAAGTAGCTGAAAACTACAGGCACACACCTGTAGCTAATTTTTTTGATTTATTGTAGAGATGAGGTCTTGCCAAGTTGTCTAGGACAGTCTCAAACTCCTGCGATCAGGCAATCCTCTCACCTCTGCCTCACAAAGTGCTGGGATTATAGGTATGAGTCACCACTCCCGGCCAATTAATTCACAAATGATTTTTAAAAATTGGCCAGGTGCAGTGGGTCAGCCTGTAAGCCCAGCACTTTGGAAGGCCGAGGGGAGAGGATTGCCTGAGCCTGGGGGCTCAAGACCAGCCTGGGCAATTTGATGAGACCTCATCTCTACAATAAATCACAAAAAAATTCGTTGGGCGTGGTGGTGTGCATCTGTAATTCCAGCTACTTGGGAGGCTAAGGTAGAAGGATCGCATGAGCCCAGCAGGTTGAGGTTGTAGAGGTCATGTGCATGTCACTGCATTCCAGCCTGGGCGATAGAATAAGACTCCAATTCAAAAAAACAAAACAAAACACACAACACACACACACATACACACACACACACACACACAAGAGGGAGAGGGGGAGGGAGAGAGAGAGAGAGAGAATGAGAATAAGAGGCAAAATGTTAAAAACTGCTGAAGCTTGATAAACGGTATAAAGGAATTCCTTTACTATTCTTGTAACATTTCTGATCACATTTGAAATTATATTACAATAAATTTTACCAAAAAGAAAAAGAAAAAAAAGGCTAACATCAGGCTGGTTTCACCTATTTAAATATTCCAACATGGAAAAATATTTTTATTTTCCAGCCTTAAAAGACTATTAGCTCTGGATCACCTTAATTCAACTCCCAGATTTCACAAATGATAAAAAAAAATAAAGTCTAGAAAGGCTATACCCATATTCAGATAATTAGGTAGTAGTGGAGTTAGATAGAACCCTGAACTCTTGACTCCTACTTCAAAACTATGTAATAGGTTTTGAAGTATCTTTTTAGGATTAAAACTTTTTTTTTTTTTTTTTTTTTGAGTTGGAGTCTCACTCTGTCGCCCAGACTGGAGTGCAGTGGCCGCTGCCGGCCACCGCAGCCTCCACCTGCCGGGCTCTGGCGATCCTTCCACCTCAGCCTTCTGAGTAGCCGGAATTACAGGCATGCGCTACCACACCCGGCTAATTTTTTGATTTATTGTAGAGGTGAGGTCTCGCTGCCCAGGCGGGTCTCGAACCCGCAGGCTCAGGCAATCCACTCACCTCAGCCTCCCAAAGGCGCAGGATTACAGGCTGAGCCACCGAGCCCAGCTGATTAAAACATTTTTTAACTTTTTTATTAGAGATGAGAACTTGCTATTTTACCCAGGCAGGCTTCAAACTCCTGGGTTCAAGTAATCCTCCTGCCTCAGCCTCCTGAGTACATGGGACTACAGGTACACACTCACTACTGTTTTCAGCAGTATTTTTAGCTTTGATACTACCTAATGAAAATTACTCAACAATATTTATTGTATAAAGTATTTTATTAGGAAACAAATTACAAATGGGATATTAGTATTTTTACAGAAAAACGTATCCTCAATTATAATCATGGCAATGATAAATCAATCTGGACCCAGTACTCACAGTCCACAAAGGGATAAAGTCAGTGAGGTAGCACTATTCTATTCTCTGGCTGCAAAACATACTGACTACTCAGGAGCTTCTTAGAAAATACTTAGTCTAATAGATGAAAGTAATGCTGACATATGTTAAATTAAATTGTGTGCCATACTGACACACCAAGAAAGAAAAGAAACCAAAGTTTAAAGACATGGAAACTTTAAAAGAATTCTCTAAGGATACAAAAGCTGAACTACCTTTTCTTTTAATTCTACAAAGAAAAAAAGATTAATATATTATTAATGTACTATAAAGAACAAAGGTTCACCCTATTATCTTCCTTTACTAATGAAAGGAAATTAACTCTCAGCCAGGAACACTATATACTCCCTGTGCCAAACAACTAAGTTAAAGGATAACAAATATAAAAGTTGTTTACCCGTAGTTTTCTGTCCATCTAGGGACGTGGCAAACCCTCAAAACATGCTTAGTGAATTAATGGAGATCTAAATAAGTGGACAGATATTCCATGTACATGAATAGGAAGACTACTGTTAAGATGTCAGTTCTTCCCAATTTAAGCTATCCCAATGAAAATAAAATCCCAATTAAAATCCCAGAAAGTTATTTTGTGGATTTCAACAAACTGGTTCTAAAATTTAGCTGGGGCTGGGCATAGTCATTTGACCACTTTGGGAGGCTGAGGTGAGAGGACTGCTTGAGCCCAGAAATTCAAAACCAGCCTGGGCAACATAGTGAGACCTCAACTTTACAAAAAAATTTTAAAAAGTAGCTGGGCATGGTGGTGCATACCTGTAGTCCCAGCTACTCAGGAAGCTGAGGAGCAGGGATCACTTGAGACCAGGAGGTAGAGGCTGTGGTGAGCCATGATCATGCCACTGCACTTCAGCCTGGGCAACAGAGTGGAAAGCCTGACTCAAAATAAAATAAAATAAAATAAAAATAAAGTTTAGGCCAGAAACGGTGGCTCAGCCTGTAATCCCAGCAGTTTGGGAGGCCAAGACGAGTGGATTGCCTGAGCCTGTGGGCTCAAGACCAGCCTGGGCAACTTGGCAAGACCTCGTCTCTACAATAAATCAAAAATGAACGGGGCGTGGTAGCACACACCTATAGTTCTGGTTACTTGGAAGGCTGAGGCAGAAGGATCGCCTGAACCCAGCAGGTCAACACTGGGGTGGCTGTGAGCATGCATGCCACTGCATTCCAGCCTGGGCGACAGGGTGAGATGTCAACTCAATAATTAATTAATTAACTAAACTAAATCATTAAATAATTAAAGTAAGTTTATATGGGGAGGAAAAAGACCCAGAATAGTCAAAACAATGTTAAAGTGGAACAAAATTTCAAGACTTACTATAAGGCTCCAATAATCAAGACAGTGTGGTCTTGGTAGAAGGACAGACAGATAAATGGAACAGAATACAGAGTCCAGAAACAGACCCACATACATAAGTCAACTGATCTCTGAAAAAGGACAAAGGCATTTCAACCAAAAAAAGGGGCAGTCTTCTGAACAAATGGTGCTGAACAACTAAACATCCAACTACTAAAAGATAACATAGGAGAGAATCTAGATGACCTTCGGTATCACAACTTTTTAAAATTTATTTTAATTTATTTTTTAGAGGCAGGGCCTCACTCTGTTGCCCAGGCAGGAATGCAGCAACACAATCATAGCTCACTGCAATCTCAAACTCCTGGGCTCAAACAATCTTTTGCATTGTCCTCCTGAATAGCTAGAACTACATGCACATGTCACCACACCCAGCTAATTTTTTTTTCTGTAGCGACAGGGTCTCACTATGTTGCAATTGGTCTCAGACTCCTGGCCTTAAGTGATCCTCCTACCTCAGTCACCCAAAGTGCTGGGATTATAAGCATGAGCCACTGTGCCTAGCCTGACAATGATGTTTTAGATACAAAAATAAAAGCATAACCCAAGAAAGAAATAACTGATAAGGTGGACTTCATTAAAATTAAAAACTTATGCTCTGCATAAGGCAGTGTCAAGATAATGAGAAGATAAGCCACAGACTGGAAGAAAATATTTATAAATGATATATCTGATATCCAAAATATGCAAAGACATTTTAAAACTCAACAATAAGAAAACAACCCAATTTAAAAAGACCTGAACAGATACCTCACCAGAGAAGATATACATGTGACAAATAAAGGTATGAAAAGATGTTCAACATCTTCCAGCATCAGGGAACATAATGAGGTACCACTACACACCAATCAGAACAGCCAAAATCTAATACACGAACCCCACTGGGATGTGAAGCAGCAGAAACTCTGATTCATTGCTGGTGGGAATGCAAAACGGTATAGCCATTTTGGAAGATAGTTTGGTAGCTTCTTACAGAACTAAATGAGTAATATATACTCTTCTCGTATGATCCAGCAATGGGTTGAAATCTTACATCCATACAAAAACCTGCACATGGATATCCATAGCAGCTTTTTTTCCTTTTGAGTTGGAGTCTCACTCTGTCACCCAGGCTAGAGTGCAGTGGCATGCTCACAGCCACCACAGCCTCGACCTGCTGGGCTCAGGTGATTCTTCTACCTCAGCCTTCCAAGTAGCTGGAATTACAGGCATGCACCACCATGCCTGGGTAATTTTTCAATTTATTGTAGAGATGAGGCCTCACCAAGTTGCCCAGGCTGGTCTCGAATCCATGGGCTCCGGCAATTCTCTCACCTCGGCCTCCCAAAGTGCTGGGATTATAGGCGTGAGCCACCAGGCTTGGCCAGCAGCTTTATTCATAATTGCAAAATGTGAAAAAACAACCAACACGTCCTTCAATGGGTGAATGAATAAACAAATAAATTCCATACAATGCAATACTATTCAACAATAAATAGAAATGAGCTATCATGCCACGAGAAGAAATGGAGAAAATTTAAATGCATGTTGCTAAGTGAAAGAAGTCAATCTGAAAAGGTTATAATGTATGATTACAACAATATGACATTCAGGAAAAGGTAAAACTATGGAAACAGTTAAAGACTGGGGTTGCCAGGGATTTGTAGGATGGGATGTAGAGATGAATAAGTGAAGCACAGGGGATGTTTAGGGTAGTGAAACTATTCTGTATAATACTGTAATGGTGGATACGTCATCACACATTTGGTAAAACCCAAAGAATATACACCCAGAGTGATCCCATTTGTTAATAATAATGTATCAATATTGGCTCATCAATTGTAACAAATGCACCACACAAATGAGAGATATTAATAATAGGGGGAACTGTCTGTGGGAGTTTGATGGGGTAAATGTGAATCTTCTTTGCTTTCTACTCAATTTTTCCATAAACCTAAAACTGTTCTAAAAAATAAAGTCTTTTATCTTTAAAAAAAAAACAACAAAAACGTATTAGTAAACGTCTTACCAGGTCTAATGAAGACATTTTCCACAGACAGCATTGCTGCTATTGGAAGTAGCAGATCTTCACAATCAAGAGAAGCAGCCTTTATTACTGCACATGTCAGATGTGGAGGGAGAGGAAACTCCACCATAGACAAACCTAGTCTGGTCACATGGCCACTCCTTCACACAAAGAAAAGATCTTAAGTCTTTCTACACTGGGAGAGTACAAATATAATGTTCACCATTCAGAATAAATCAGATATAATTTAAATTATCTCAAGTTATCTCCTGCAATTCAGTTCAATATAAGAAAATAAAATAAAAATACTGTGGTCACTGATAAAAGGAACATAAAGATAAATCCTCTACTGTCAAAAGCCTCATACATCAAAAAAAACTCACAAAAGGTAGAATAAAACAGTATAACAAAAGATACTAACATGCTACAGAAGTATAGACGATGTCCTTGAAAAACTGAAAGAATGATAATTATCAAAACTCCCCTCATCACACAATCATGAAAATAAGGACTGTGACTCCCTTACCATTTTTATGCACCCAGCATGATACTTAGCACTGAAATGCTACTCAGATATTACTTGTGAAATAATACCAATATTTTATTAAATAAAACTGTTTTTATGGCATAGCTTTAAAGTCAGAATTGTGAAGAAAGACCTGAAGACAAATTCTAATTTCAAGTAAAACAATCCATTCAATGTAAATACATCATTTTCCACTGATACAGGGAGGTATTTAGAACCCTGTTTAATGAGATCATCTGGGATGGAGATATACACACACACATACACACACACATACAAACACACATATGTACATTTTACCTGTCAATAGCATCACACTGGTAAAGTTGTTTAAGAGCTTCCAAAATAAGTCTCTCATTAGGTGGATCCAAATAGGGAAACCTGTATATTTAAGATATGAATAAATAAATAAGATATAGAATGAGAGGCCATTCCTTGAACATGGGAGAATTTCACAGAGGTATGATAAATGCCTGTAAAAGGCTTTAATTCTATTTTTCAAGTCTTTCTCTTAAAAAAAACAAAAAACAAAAACCTACAATTGTGATCAGCATTCAGCAAAGAGGAAATAATGTTTTCTGGATCATACTCCTCTATTTCAACAAGCACTTCTTTTTGACTCCCGTTAGATGGAATACTCTGAACACGCCTCTTTACTTCCCTTAATCCTGCCCCATCCTTCATACACAATGGCAAGCCTACTCTCTTTGGCAGTTTACAAATTTTTTCTAAATTTTTATGAAAAGTGGAGAAACATTAATTGAAAGTGACTGGAAATTACACACTGTTCAACAGTAACACAGGATGCTTTTAGATAAAAGGGAAAGTATATTCAATTTTGCCATATGTGTGTCATATATGCAGACATATATATGTACTTATTTTCTGCTGAACTATCTGAAAACAAGTTGCAAATACAATACCATTTCACATTCAAAATACTTCAACATGCACTTCCTGAAAATAAGAACATTCTCTTATCACCATAATGCTATTAATGAACATAATAAAATTAACAAAAAAGAAATAAATAAAACTGGCAGGGCCAGGCATAGTAGCTCAAGCCTGTAATCTCAACAATTTGGGAGACTGAGGTGAGGGGACTGCCTGAGCCCATGGGTTTGAGAATAGCCTGGGCAACTTGGGAGATCTCATCTCTACAATGAATCAGAAAATCAGCCAGGTGTGGTAGTGCGTACTTGTAGTTTCAGCTACTTGGAAGGCTGAAGTAGGAGGACTGCCTAAGCCCACTAGATCGATGCTGGGGTGGCCGTGAGCGTGCCACTGCACTCCAGTCTAGCCAACAGAGTGAGACTCCAACCCCCTCCCCAAAACAAACAAACAAAAAAACAAAAAAACTGGCCAAGCATGGCAGGTCATGCCTGTAAACCCCAGCAATTTGGGAGGCTGAGGTGGAAGGATTGCTTGAATTCAGGAGTTCGCAGCCAGTCTATGCAACACAGCAAGATCTCAACTCTATAAAAAATCAAAATAGTAGCCAGGTATGGCGATGGGCACATGTAGACCCAGCTATTTGGAAGGCTGAGCCCAGGAGGTCAAGGCTATGATGAGTTGTGATTGTGACTCTGCACTCTAGCCTAAGCAACAGAGTGAGAACCCATCCCAAATAAATTTTTTTAATTAAATAAATAAAAATATTAATAATATTCACAAAAGATAGCATAATCAAGCATGAATATATACTTTTCAAAATTAGGAACAATAGCTGGACATGGTGGCTCATGCCTATAATCCCAGTACTTTGGTAAGCTGAGGCGGGAGGACTGCTTGAGCCCAAGGAATTCAAGACAAGCCTGGGCTACAGAGTGAGACCTTGTCTCTACAAAAAAATAAAACATTTAGCTGGGTATGGTGGTGGGCACCTGTAGTCCCAGCTCAGGAGGACTGCCTAAGCCCAGGAGGCTGAAGCTGCACTCCAGCCTGGGTGACAGAGTGAGACCCAAATCAAAAAAACAAAAAAAGGGCCGGGCTTGGTGGCTCAGCCTGTAATCCCGCGCCGTGGGAGGCTGAGGTGAGTGGATTGCCTGAGCCTGTGGGTTACAGACCCGCCTGGGCAACTTGGCGAGACCTCATCTCTACTATAAATAAAAAATTAGCCGGGCGTGGTAGCGCGCGCCTGTAATTCCGGCTACTCGGAAGGCTGAGGCGGAAGGATCGCCGGAGCCCAGCAGGCAAGGCTGCGGTGGCCGGGAGCGGCCACTGCACTCCAGTCTGGGCGACAGAGTGAGACTCCAACTCAAAAAAAAAAACCGAACAAACAAAAAAAGGAACAATAATTACTTTGGTTGTATTTTTCCACCTTAAATCTTGAGGTGAAAAATCATCTACTCCAATTTCTCACATTGAAAAAGGGCCAGTAAAGGACAAAAGAGTCATAACTAAACAAATGTCTATTCCTGAATTGACATCTCTATTAAAAACAAACAAAAGTCTCTTACACTGTTCTACTGTTACCTTTCCTACAACTTGTACCAATAGGTCCTGGTAGCTTCTAGAGCAAGAATTGGCAGACATTTTCTGTAAAGGGCTAGACAGTAAATAATTTAGGTTTGCAGGCCATATGTTCTCTGTTACAATTACTCAACTCACTCTGCTGTTATAGTGAAAATAGCCATATATAAACAAATGGGTATGGCTGTATTCTAATAATGTTTTATATACAAAAACAGTCAGTGAGAATGACCGTAGTTTGCCACCCTTGTGCTAGAGCAATACTAGTCAGCTTCCTATTCTATATAACTTCTTTTTGTAAAATATTACCATTTGTAAAAACTGAAATTATTTTTTTTCCCTTGTTTCCATCAATTACCAATTCTGTCAAACACTCTTTATAAATTATATGGTTTCTTTCTTTTTTATTTTTTGAGTCACTCTGTCACCTAGGCTAGAGTGCAATGGCATGCTCACCACGACCACAGCCTCGACCTGCTGGATCTACAGGCATTTTTGATTTATTGTAGAGACAAGGTCTCACCAAGTTGTTCAGGCTGGTCTCGAACCTCTGGGCTCAGGCAATCCTGTAGCCTCAGCCTCCCAAAGTGTTGGGAATACAGGCCTGAGCCACCACGCCAGGCAATTACTTGGTTTCTAAGAGACCCACCATGCCTAATTAGTATCCTCCAGAAACATTCTAGTTGGCCAAACTTCATAAAACTTGATTAAATCTAAAATTGAACTCCAATGTTGAGTGGCCAACATACAACAGGAATGCCATAAACCTTGTCATCTAGACATTATAGTTGATTAATATAATCAAAGTCTATGCCAGTAGATGTTTTTACTTTTTTATTTTATTTTATTTTGAGTCAGAGTCTCATGCTGTCGCCCAGGCTGGAGTGCAGTGGCATGCTCACAGCCTCCGCAGCCTTGACCTGCTGGGCTCAGGCGATCCTTCCACCTCAGCCTTCCAAGTAGCTGGAACTACAGGCACATGCCACCATGCCCGGCTAATTTTTTAAAAATTTATTGTAGAGATGAAGTCTCATCAAGTTGCCCAGGCTGGTCTCGAACCTGCAGGCTCAAGCAATCCTCTCACCTCGGCCTCCTAAAGTGTTGGGATTTTAAGCGCGAGCTACGGCGCCAGGCCTTGCCCTTTTTACTAAATGAAAAAAATCAAAACGTTTGCTTTTCTCACAATTTTATGGTAACCTATTCTGTATAATTTCTTACAGATGACCCACAATGGCTCTGACAGTAAATCTGCAAGTTCTTTTAGTACCATGGAAATAATGTCTAAATGCTCAAGACAAACTCATTTATGGTAGTTGGATTCTCTCTCATTATTTCCTAATCCATCTTAGTCATCAATCCCCTTTTATTCAGATTTGTTCTTGCCTTTCCAGTTTCAAAATAATTCTTCTTGATGAAAGAAAAAGCAAAATAACCATCGCAAAGTTCCATTTTTTCTGTTATCTATGAATACTATGCCATCTATCCCAAACACTAAGTCTACCTCTTCTTATTCTAGATACAACTTAAGAGAGACGTCTTTTCTTTTTTGTCTCTAGCATTTTGGGGAATTTTCGTATACTCTAGGTTTTAAGACTTAAGATGGAAAAATAATTCAATGCTGGTGAAATTATTTTTCTAATATATATTTATTCTTGGTTAGACGCTGCTCTGCTATCCTTTGTGAATATACTAGCTTACAGGGCAGCAGTGTCCAGAATCTGCCCTTTTTCCTAAATGAAAAAATTAACGCATTAATTTAAAATCTAAGTTCACCTGAAAGTTTTGTTTGGCTATTTGAATTTCCTTGGGTCCTTCCTTCTTTCTCATTAGTATCATTTATGATTACAGTTAGAACTTCATTTATTTCATACTCTCCTCTTTCTAGGATCTATATATTCTCATTTAGAAAAATCTTAAGTCTTATGATAATAACTATCCAAAACATTCTGTAACCGACTTTCCAAGAGTATACAATATATATTTGGATCCATCTAGTAATCACTTATTATTATGAACTTAAAGAATGCATGGTCACCTTCGCCCAAGTTCCTGACACTTTTACATTCCCAGCCAATCAAGGCCAAAATAAAAAACAAGACAGTAGTTTCCTTCATTACTTCCTCTATCATATTTGATATGAAATGTCAAGCCCCTACAACATTCTGTACTGCATCAATAAATTATATAGTTTAACATTTGACTAATTTAACAGTTGTTCTGTTCTTTACTTCATTTCTTTTTTCCCCAACCCCTAGTCTTTACTTCATATTTCTGAACCTTGTTTCCCCAATATAGGAGAAGCAAAAAAACCTAGAGCATTACTCTATCCTTCATGATACATAGTACAGTGCTGGACACACACACACACACACACACACACACACACACACACACACACACACAAGCTACAAAGAAACACTTTCAGACTGCAATTAGGGTCACTATACACCCTTCATTACAATAAACAATGGTCATTAAGCAATCCAAATAAACATCAGTACAAACCACCTACTTCTTTAAGCCATTAAAACATAAGCAAGAGATCAAATCCTAGTAAAGCAATGCAAGGAAGCCTTTTATTTTGGTGTACCTGAAAAGCAACCAACATGAAAACCTACCTTGAAAATAGGTTAGCCTCAATCTCAAAGATGTATGCATCAAATACCACAAAAGAATTTTTGAGGGGGCTCACTAGAAGCTCAAACTTCACCTTCACACAATTTACTTATGTAGCAAATCCTCGCATGTACACTACAACTCTAAAATAAATTTTTTTAAAAAAAGAATTTTTGAGGAATAACCTTCCTCCACCCTAATAAATTTTTCTTTTGTTCAAGTTATTCACATACCGTATGACATCGTGTATGGCAAGGCACTTTAAGGTCAGAACTACAGATGTCAAACTAGTTCTCTTAATTTCAGGGATCACATGGTCAGGCATACACTGGTTCCAAAAATCTTTACTATAGATCCGAAAACATTTTCCTGAGGAAGTCCTGCCAGCTCGGCCACTTCGCTGTAATGCTTCACTCCTACAGAAAGAAAACACAGAGTTCCCAAAATGTTTTTTGGGCTTGAGTAATTTACTTCCTATCCCCAAATCAGTTAGAAATGATCTAATCAACTTTTCTTTGAACAAAAGACTTGACATAGAGACTTACTTTGAAATTGGAACCACCTCCAGGATATCCAACCCTAGTCTGGGGTTGTGATTTAACTGCTTCACAAAGCCACCATCTACTACATATCTAAGGAGAATGAAAATAAGTTAAGTTTCTGGAAAATAAGGGAAGACTTGTTAACTTTTCACCACTATGAGTTCTCCTTTTCTAGCAAATTAACAAGTACACAACACCTTTTATGTTAAGTATAAAACTTGAAAGTCAAGAAATTGGAAATCGCATACATTGTTAGTAGGAACGGAAAATGGTTCAGCTGATGTGGAAAATGGTTCGGTGGTTCCTCAAAAAGTTAAACACAAAATTACTGTATGACCCAGCAATTCCATTCCTGGAATTGAAAACAAGTACTCAAACAAATACTCAAATGAATACAAATGTTCATAGCAGCACTATTAGTAATAGCTAAAAGGAAAAAAGACAACTTAAATGAGTATTAACCATTCAGTAATGGATGACTAGATGTACAACTTGTGGTATATATACAATGGAATATTATTCAGCCATAAAAAAGGATTAAGTATTGATATATGCTGAAATGTGAATAAACCTAAAAAGCATTACGTTGCCAGGCACAGTGGCTCAAGCCTGTAATCCCAGCACTTTGGGAGGCCGAGGTCAGAGGATGACCTGAGCTCAGGGGTTCGAGACCAGCCTGAGGAACATGGCAAGACCTTGTCTCTACAAAAAATAAAAAAATCAGCCAGGCATGGTGGTACATGCCTGTGGTTCCAGCTCCTCGGAAGGCTGAGGCAGAAGGATCACCTGAACCTAGCAGGTGGAGGCTGCGGTAGCCGTGAGTGTACCACTGCACTCCAGCCTGGGTGACAGAGTGGGACTACAACTCAAAAAGAAAAAAAAATTATGCTAAGTAAAAGAAACCAGACGCAAAAAGTCACATATAATTCCGTTTTATTATATAAAATATCCAGAATAGAAAATACACAGAAAGCCGGGCTCAGTGGCTCAGCCTGTAATCCCGCGCCTTTGGGAGGCTGAGGTGAGTGGACTGCCTGAGCCCGTGGGTTCGAGACCCACTTGGGCAGCGAGACCTGATCTCTACAATTAAAAAAAAAAAAAAATCAGCCGGGTGTGGTAGCGCACGCCTGTAGTTCCAGCTACTTGGAAGGCTGAGGCAGAATGATCGCCAGAGCCCAGCAGGTCAAGGCTGCGGTGGCCGGGAGCGGCCACTGCACTCCAGTCTGGGTGACAGAGTGAGACTCCAACTCAAAAAGAAAAAAGAAAATACACAGAAACAGAAAGTAGGACTGGTTGGTGGTTGCCAGGGGCTGAGGTGGAGAGGGGAATGAGGAGTGCCTGCTTAATGAGTATGGAGTTTTATTTTGGGGTGATAAAATACTTACAGACTAGACCAGAGACAGTAAATGTACTAAATGCCACTTAATTGTTCACTTCTAAATGTAATTTTGTTATATGAATTTCACCTCAATAAAAAAATTAAAAACTTTGAGAGTCAGTTTTAGGCCATTTTAACAGGTTCAGAATCTAATTCCAACTAGCCCTTAACATATCGTTAAAGCCAATTAAATGGCGAACAAGTCAGATACAGAACTAAGTTAGGAATAGTAGGAAGTCTATCATTCACAGAAGACAGCATTCTGAAACATGCTATGTAATGGCTTTTGCCTGTGCTGGAAACAGAAAATTATAGAGAGCAATTTATTCAGCAGAACTGCTCCCCTAATCCTTTAGTGAAGTCATTATTTTTAAGTAAAGGAGAAAAGCAGAGGGAATCAGACTTCCTGTCAGACCTGGGCGATTATTTTACCCAGAATATACACACATAGGATCACTGGAATGCAGGCCCAGCCTTCCTATGGCAGATAGACAAACTTACAGACATCAAATATGCTAGGTAAAAGATAAACATCCCCAAGGGATGTGGTTCAACAGTTTGAAATAATTTCATATTAGCTATCAATCCTGACTTAAAATTTCCAAGTATTTCTCTACTAAATTTACTCAAAAATGTGATGGCATCATTGATTATATCCAAAAAAGATAAGGGACCAGCATCATAGTTCATTTTCACAAAATGATAAAAAGTGAGAGATAAAACATCCAGATAAACATTAGATAAACAAGGTTAGTCTACCAAGTGTGGCTGTGATATAGAAAGAAACATCAGAATATCTAAGGTATAAGTTAGTCATGGGAATACAGAAAAACAGGCTAGCTTCCTATTTAGTGAAACTCATGAAGCATTCTACATAATTTAAAACCCGTAAAGAGAAAGCTTCAAGTTGTCAAGTAGTTAAAAGGAACAGCCGGGCAGTGCTGGCATATTCCTGTATTCCCAGCTACATGGAAGGCTGAGGCAGGAGGATCATTTGAGTCCAAGAGTTCAAGGCTGTAGTGTACTATGATTGTGCTTGTGACTAGCACTCCAGCCTGGGCAATACAGCAAGACCCCATCTCTTTAAAAAAAAAAAAAGTGTGAACAGGAACACGGTGTGCCCTCCATTTCCTGCTTAAAGTTAGCAATAATTACAAAAAATGATAGATGACTACAAGTTAAGAAAATTAAAAGGTAGATAGGAAGAGAATTAGAAGAGGGCACAGAGAAGAAAACTCAGGAATGTTCAGCTAATGCTTAGTAATGATGAGTTAAGTGGCTTCTCTGACTTCAAGAGAAATTTCAAAAGTTGTACCTGATTCCATCTATCGTCAAAGATGTTGCAGAAATGTTGGTGGATATGACACATTTTCTAATTCCAGGTGGAGGCGGCAAAAATATTCTCCTCTGTTGGTCTAAAACATATGTAAAGAGAAAAGTACTAATTTATAATATCCATTTGTCAAAACTTGAAAAATTTTTGAAAAAGTCACTTTTTTCATTAAAACTTATGTTTTCTTTGCCTCTTTAATAATCTTGAATTCAAAATATAATGGCTGGCTGGGTGCGGTGGCTCATACCTATAATCCCAGCACTTTGGGAGGCCAAGGTGAGAGGATTGCCTGAGCCCACGGGTTCAAGACCAGCCTGGGCAACTTAGTGAGACCTCATCTCTACAATAAATAAATGAAAAATTGGCCAGGCATGGTGCTGCATGCCTGTGGTTCCAGCTAGTTGGAAGGCTGAGGTGGAAGGATCGCCTGAGCCCAGCAGGTAGAGGCTGCGGTGGCCCTGAGCGTGCCACTATACTCCAGCCTGGGTGACAGAGTGAGACTCTAACTCAAAAACAAACAAAAAAACAAAATATAATGTCTAAAACTATTTTTCTTCACTTCTCATTTTAAAGACTTCTAAATCCATGGATCCACAGGCTATTACTGAAAAAAAAAATCCTATAGCAGAGTCCTTTTGCTCCCGCTAAAGATATGTAAAAACTGTGGACTTCTCCACTAAAAGGCACATATGTACACACGCAATTTTCAAACAGTTTTAAGGTTTTCAGAGTTTCTCTGAAGTCCATTCATGGACTCCAGATTAAGGACCTCTCTCTGCTTAAAGATTGATTAGCTAAGCAGTTTTTATTTTGTGGAGCATCTGCCTAACTCATGACTACTTTGAAAGAAGTTAAGGCCACACTCATTTTCACTACCCACAAATCCTGTAGGGTGGGCCACAGCAGCAATGCTTATAGTTTGGCACCTTGCTCTTCTGGCTAGTTGATAATACCAGGGATAAACATTCCCCCCAAACTGGGCCAGTCTGATCCTGTGATGAATTTGGAATAAGGCCAAGAAATGCTCAATTTGATTAGGCTAGTCTCTTACAAAGAGGAGAAAGAAATTTATAAACCATAGGAAAGTAGCTGATATACACAAAGAAGAGAAAACTACGAGGTGAGCAGATTTCCTGAGCCCGCGGGTTCAAGACTCGCCTGGGCAACTTGGCGAGACCTCATCTCTACAATAAATCAAAAAATTAGCTGGGCGTGGTAGCGCACGCCTGTAACTCCAGCTACTTGGAAGGCTGAGGCAGAAGGATCGCTGGAGCCCAGCAGGTCAAGGCTGCAGTGGCCAGGAGTGGCCACTGCACTCCAGTCTGGGAGACAGAGTGAGACTACAACTCAAAAAAAAAAGAAGAGAAAACTAGCTTAAAGAGAGAGAATACATCAGCCACAAAAGTCAACAAGAGTATTTCTATGTTCCTGGCACTTCCAAGGTCTTAAGAGGCATGACTGTGAAATAAATAGAATGATGGGTTTGACAAGACTTGCTCTCCTGCTAAGTTAAGCAGAAAACAGGGTAAGACAGTTAAGAATGTTTTTAAGGAAATTATTACAGTATGAGGGAAAGGAGATAAGTGAAGTCTGGTAAAGGACAAAACTCAAAGCAATCTGAGAACTGTTGTATCAGGAACAGTAGAGTAAGCAAGCAGGCAGAAACAGGAAGTAATCATCAGAGAGCAGATGTTTAAAACTGAGATGGGCTGGGGATGGTGGCTCACGCTTGTAATCCCAGCACTTTGGGAGATGAAGATTAGAAGATTGCCTGAGCCTTGGGATTCGAGATCAGCCTAGGCAACTTGGCAAGACTTCATCTCAACAATAATCAAAAAAATTAGCTGGGTGTGGTGGTGCACGTGTGTGGTCCCAGCCACTTAGAAGGCTGAAGCAGAAGGATCTCCTAAGCCCAGCAGGTCAAGGCTACGATAGCCATGAGCATGTCACTGGGCAACAGAGTGAGACTGACTCAAAAAAAAAAAAAAAAAAAAAAGGTAAAATTGAGACGTCAGAAATTATGGTAACGACAAGTTCTAGGACATAAGCATTTGATCGAGTGGTTGGGGTATGATAAAGGAAAAGATCAAGGAACTTCAATGCAAGGGAGTTGGGGAGGTCATCTATATCAATAATATCCAAAAATTAGGAGCAATCATTCTAGCGACACACAAGCCAATCTGCTACAATACGAAAAGGAATTCTTAGCATTTCTTTTTTTTCATAGCTCCTTTCAAACTTTTTTATATGCATTTACTATCATATATCACACATTAGTATCATAGTACATACATTTACTTTAGAGAAGGTATGTACATAGTTGTTTAGAAAATTCACTTTTTCTACATGAGAAACCTCAAGTTATATTCCTTCTAACAGTCAAGAAAATCTTAAAAAGATGAAGTATAACAACTATCATAATACTATAAGAAAAGGATTGACAGTAGTGGGAAACTGTGGGAAGGTGGGATTGGCAGTGGTGGGAATCTCCCTGGGGAAGGGGGGGCACACTTCATCAACAAGGGTACCTACATAATAAATATTTATAAATCTAACCCTGAATTGTACCCCATAATTTTTTTTTTTTTTTAGTTGAAGTCTCACTCCATCGCTCAGACTGGAGTGCAATGGCACATTTCCGGCCACTGCAGCCTCTATGTGCTGGGCTCAGCAATTCTTCCACCTCAGCCTTACAAGTAGCTGGAACTACAGGCGCACTACCACACCCGGCTAATTTTTGATTTATTGTAGAGATGAGGTCTCGCCAAGTTGCCCAGGCAGGTCTCAAACCCGCGGGCTCAGGCAATACACTCACCTCAGCCTCCCAAAGTGCTGGGATTATAGGCTGAGCCACTGAGCCCGGCTGTACCCCACAATTTTAAAATAAAAAATTTAAAAGTTAAAAAAAACAAAGATGAAGCAAAAACCTGTCTTCAAATACAATCTTACAAAGATCCCTATATTCTCAATATACAAAACAGACCAAAGTTGAACTGAAAGGATAAAATGTCAAAATGGTTGCTGATTATTTAATTAAATCATCCCAGACAGGGTTCTGACCTAACATGAACTATTAAGGAAGAAAAGGAGTGTCACAAATGAGTAGTTATAAAATCACAGAGCTGGGCTGACCATCTCATTTTATAAATAAGATAACCTTAAGTACTAGCCCAAGATTGACATATAGATAGGCAAATTTAAAACAAAGTTAAGTAATGTTGCTATTTATTCTTCTGTATCACTCTGAAATTAATTTTTCAAGTAAAAATTTCTAAAAGAGCTGCTTATAAAAGATAACTGTAGAGAAGTTAGATATAAGTCCAAATAATTCCAAAAAACCTCTTTCTTTCAGAATTGAAGACTCCAGCAAAAAGTGTGTTAAAATTTTTTAAAAGTATTTCTTACATTTAGGTTGCTTATTTCTTCTAGATAGTTGAAATGAATGATGCACTAATTTATGGCTCAAATTATATGTTTATACATTTATTTATTATCATTTACTACAATGTTTATTATCATTTACTCCATGAGGATCAGGACTTTCTTTTATTCAACACACATCCCCAGTACCTAGAACAATGCCAGGCTTATACAGTAAGTGCTCAGTAAATAGTTGTTGAGTGAACTGATAAATTTAAAATGTGTTATATTAAGTGATAAATTAAGAACCTTCTACCTTTAAAATTTCACTGTCCTAAAATTTTACAAAAATTAGAAATGTCCTTTTTGAACACGTTTTACAATTAGCCTATTTTTTTCTTTTTTTTTTTTGAGTTGGAGTCTCACTCTGTCACCAGTTTGGAGTGCAGTGGCACACTCACGGCCACCCCAGCATCAACATGTTGGGCTCAGGTGAACCTTCCTGCTCAGGCTTCCAAGTAGCTGGAACTACAGGCATGCACCACCACACCCAGCTAGTTTTTCTTGATTTATCATAGAGATGAGGTCTCGCCAAGTTGCCCAGGCTAGTCTTGAACCCCTAGGCTCAGGCAATCCTCTCGCCTCTGCCTCCCAAAGTGCTGGGATTATAGGTGTGAGCCACCATGCATGGCCTCAGTTAGCCTATTTCTTTTTCTTTCTTTCTTTTCTTTCTTTTTTTTTTGAGTTGGAGTCTTACACTGTCGCCCAGGCTGGAGTACAGCGGCACATTCACAATCACTGCATCCTCGACCTGCTGGGTTTAGGCAATCCTCCTGCCTCAGCCTTCCAAGTAGCAGGAACCACAGGCACATGCCACCACACCCAGCTAATTTTTTGATTTATTGTAGAGACAAGGTCTCACCAAGTTGCCCAGGCTGGTCTCAAACCCCTGGACTCAGGCAACTCTCTTTCCTTCATCTCCCAAAGTGCTGGGATTATAGGCATGAGCCACTGCCCAGCCAAATTAGTCTATTTCTAATAGTCCCTAATTTGTTTTAGTATATAACTCAAGAAAAATTTCAAATTTATTTCCCATTTGTTCATAACAATCAGTTTTAAAAGTTCTAAATTGCAGACAAGGCATGGTGGCTCAAGTCTGTAATTCCAGCACTTTGGGAGGCTGAGGAAGGAGGATTGCTTGAGCTTAGGAGTTTGAAACCAGCCTGAGCAACTTAGCAAGTCCTTGTCCCTATAAAAAAAAATAAAAATTTATCTAGGTATGGTGGTGCACATCTGTAGTCCCAACTACTTGGGAAGCTGAGACAGGAGGATCACCTGAGCCCAGGAGTTTGAGACTGTGGTGAGCCATGATTGTGCCACTGCACTCCAGCCTGGTTGACAGAGTAAGATCCCGATTTAAAATATAAATAAATAGAAAGTACTGAATTGCTGTTTTGACAAGACTACATTTGTTTCACATTTCACTCATACACTTTACAACCATATTTCACAGTTACAAACACATGCCAGTTTCATGTTTGTTTGTGAAAGGTTGGGGAAAAGGTAAATACTTAGATTCCTAGAGCAAGTACTTGCCCTCTAGTAAGAAAAAGAAGCAATACTTTCATAAAGATACAGAAATTATCCTGATTACCTCCATTCCTGATTTCCCTACCTTTGAAAAATTCTGACACACTTTACTCCACCTATCCCAGTACCTAACAATGTACTAGGATGTTATTAATAAGGAGGGGGAAAATTGACAAGACAGAAAAACATGCCAAAGTCTACCAGGAAACAAGGATGTTGAGATAAGACTATC
Source organism: Cephalopachus bancanus (assembly GCA_027257055.1). Taxonomy (NCBI): domain Eukaryota; kingdom Metazoa; phylum Chordata; class Mammalia; order Primates; family Tarsiidae; genus Cephalopachus; species Cephalopachus bancanus. The sequence continues at coordinate 2,553,854 of JAPVLO010000226.1, forward strand.
CAATACTCTTAATTGAGCAAGACGACACATATGATATGTGTTAAGTACACTTGAACCTTCCTCCTAAAATTTCTTGTCCCCAGTTCCCCTTGAAAAGAGCCCATGGCAGAAGTGTATGTGTGTTGTGTGTATAAAAGGAATAGAATGCAATACTTCAAAAACTGTCCATCAAAGGGGAAAAATAAGATTCTAGAGCAGAACAAAGATACACCACCACTCAGCTCAAATTCTGCCCTGCCCCAAGAAGTCATTTAGATGAGTCAAAAATACCTTGAGAATTCTTACCAACACAGCTGAAAATCAAACTTCTGACAGAGAAGGTTTGAGATAATAAGTACAAGCAGTTAAAAACGATAAAGGAACTAGAAGCAAACTAAAAAATATACAAGACAGACAATCCAACATAAGAATAACTGGTGTCCCTGAAAGCCAAAAAATGAGATGAACGTAAGTTATATTCAATGGAACAATACAAGAGAACTTTCCTGAAATGAAAAGTTGAATCTTCAGATCAAAAGAGCATATAAGAAATGTTCTTTGTCTTATCTGTGGTGGTGATGGTTACACAGGTATATACAATGCCAAAATGTAATGAACTGTACACTTAAAACAGGCATATTTTATTGTATATAAATTTTATCTCAAAAAAGATGATTTTTAAAAAGAATATATCAAATTCCAGGAGATTTTAATATAAAACACTCAACACCCAAATATGTCCTAATTAAAACTATTGAACTTTGAGGATAAAAATAGAAACTTTTAGGCAATCAGACAGCAAAAGTAAATCACAAGGAAGGGAAAAAAAAATCAGGCCGGTCTCAGACTTTGCAACATTCAATGCCAGAAGACAACTGGACAACGTCTATCAACTTCTAAGAAAAAGAAACTGTGACCCAAGAACATAAAACCAGCCAAGATGTAGTTCAAGTACAAAGGCAAAAACCAAACATTCTCAAACACAAAAGAACTAAACAAAAATAAAGCACTCATGGGCCCTTCTATTCAATTACAAGAAAGAAAGTTAACAAAATCCAGCCAATCTAAAATTAACAAAAAAGTAACTTAGAAATGGGAAAATCATGGTTAAAAAGAAAAAAGAAAACTAATGGTAAATATTGAATACATGTAAACAATATAAAAATAACTAACAAAAAAAAGAACGGGTGGGTAGAAAAGAATAAAAGTGTCCTCCTCTTTCAAATCAGGAGTCAACAGATAAGATGGCCAATCAAATATGGACTAAACAAAAGATTAACTTCAACTTCTTAACATTTTTCTTCTTGCTAATCCCTAAAGAAATCTTTTATAAGATATTATCTTATGTGATAAAGATTTACTTAAAGTTTAACAATCCTTTCAAGTAAATTCAACTTAAAAGTAAATACTCTGTAATCCCAGCATTTTGGGAGGCAGAGGCAAGAGGATTTCCTGAGCCCAGGGGTTCGAGACCACCCTAGGCCACTTGGCATGACCTCGTCTCTACAATAAAATAAAAAAATTAGGTAGGCATGGTGGCATAAGCCTGTGGTTCCAGCTACTTGGAATGCTGAGGTGGAAGGATCACCTGAGCCCAGCAGGTTGTGGCTGCAGTGGCCATGAGCATGCCACTGTACTCCAGCCTGGGCAACACAGTGAGATTCCAACTAAAATAAATAAATAAATAAATACTTTTAAAAAAGCAACAAATGGCCAGGCATGGTGGCTCACACCTATATCCCTCCTTTGTGAGGCTGAGATAGGAGGATGCCTTGAGGTAGGTAGGAGTTTAACACCACCTTGGGCAACATAGCGACATTCCATCTCTAAAAAAAAACAAAACAAAACAAATCAAAAAATTAGCTGGGTGTGATGGCATATACCTGTAGTCCTAGTTACTCAAGAGGCTTAGGAGGAGGATTACTTGAGCTCATGAGTTTGAAGCTGTGGTGAGCTGTAATTGTTGCACTGCATTCCAGTCTGGGAAGCTGAGTGAGACACTGACTCAAAAAAAAAGTTGTACACTAATCCAAGGTAGAGCTCTTTTTTTTCCTTCATATATTCTGGAATTACAAATACTGTTGTCTCCTTTAAATGAATAAACAGCCTATTATCAAATGCAGATTTACCATGTGTATCAGGAACATCACTTACCTCTGTAAAATACAGACGTCTCATCATGCAAAAACATAGATGTGGGTATATGTGAATTTTTCTAGAAGAAAAAAGCTATGGTTTTCATCACCTGTCTATTATTTACTTATTTATTTATTTTTTTGAGTTGGAGTCTCACTCTGTTGCCCAGACTGGAGTGCAGTGGCACACTCCTGGCTACCGCAGCCTTGACCCGCTGGGCTCTGGCAATCCTTCCACCTTCCAAGTAGCTGGAACTACAGGTGCGCACTACCACACTGGCTAATTTTTTTGATTTATTGTAGAGACGAGGTCTCATCAAGGTGCCCGGGTGGATCTTGAACTCGCAGGCTCAGGCAATCCACTCGCCTCGGCCTCCCAAAGTGCTAGGATCACAGGCTGAGCCACTGAGCCCGGCCTTCATCACCCTTTTAAAAGAATGAGGCCCTACCCTATAAAAAGAGCTAAGTATCACTAAATTAAATAATTATTTTCAGTGCTAAAATTGTCTAATTATATGCAAATATTTGCCATTTATAAAATAACTGGTATATTTCAGTTCATAAATTTTGGGGCGTTAGGCTTTCCCTAGATGCATGACAAGACAGAAAAATTGCAATAACTTGAACCAAAATGAGGACATTAGAAGAGGGGAACTTATGGGAGTAACAAGAATATGGTTCTAGATATAGTGTTTGATGCAAACCATTAAAAGAATGTCAGCAGAAAGTAAAAAATCTGGAACTCAGTTTAACAAATATTTAGTCAGGATTTAGTCAGAACATACTTGCCCTCAAGATATTCACAATCTCATAGAAGGGATAGACAACCATAACACAAAGTAGAATGTGTTAAATGCCACAGAGATACAGCAAAGTACAAAGCAGCTCAAAAAGGAAGAGATCAAAGTTGTGAGAAGGGAAATGAGAAAAGGCTTTTACGAAGCAGGCTGCACTAGTAAAATGAAATATCAGGATTCAGCAAGGGAGAAGGAGAAGAAGAGGAAAAGGAGGAGTTCAGGTTGAAGAAACAGCAAACAGAGTCACATAAAAGATGAAGGAAAGGAAATAAAATTATCTTCTACATTTTGAGCTTGAAAGACTAAACTACAAAGGGTGGGTGTAGGGGTTGTCGACCCAGGGAGAAGGCTCATATTACCTTGGCACCTCTTCACATTGACAGATGAGGATTCTGGATGTCACGTAGGGAGATATTTTAAGATGCTTCTTTATAACAGGCAGCCACCCTAATGGCTAGCCTAGAAATAACAGCAAACATAAAACATTTACCTCATGATTTTTGCCTAGTCCCTAAACTTAGCTATAGGTCCTTCTGAACCCTCTTTACTAAAGGTGACAGGCAGAAAACCTCCCTCTTCTTCACTCCTAAGTGCAAGGCTTCTGTCCCTGAAGCATAATAGAAATAAAGGAAATAATGTTACAGTAGTGTTACTCCCCATCACCCAAAACAGCAACAACAAAGAAAGTGCTGTGCTGTATTAACCAGACTAAAAAGAAAGCCTAAGATCCCAAGCACCTGAAATTGTTTCATCCAACTTCACCTTCCCCATTACTCAGTATCTCATCAGCTCCATTTAAATGCTTCTTGAACTGTTACAAGTTTGTACAATAAATATTATTATGCACATAATGGATCACCAGTAGCTCACCCTAGAAAATGCCCTTTGGAATCAGAAGAAAAACTAAAATTTAAAAACCCTTCAGACAATGGTTCTACTCATACCCAATCACACATCTTTACCATTTATACATAAACACCAACATACAAAATCACAAACACTAGAAACTAAGGGTACAAGTAGGTTGAAGTCATGCTGGAAAGACAATGAATGCTAGGTTATTAAGCTGGCATTTTAATTCAGCTGGCAATAGGGAAAGGTTGAAGGTACCTGACAGAGGATTGACATAAGAGTTGTGCTTCTGGAAGATTATGCTTATCACTGCAGGTAGGATGGTAAATTAAGTCAGGGAAATTAATCAGTGGGCTATGAAAATGACTCAGAAAAGTAAATTGAGGATCCCAGCTCTAGCGATGAGCAAAAGAAGAAAAAGAAAATTGAATGATCTGGACAAGACAAAGATAAAAGAAAACCTGTAGGAGTTGCCACTGCTTGGATGAAGTGATCTAGGATGCACGAACAGAAAGCTCGGTGAGGAGACCCAGGAGGTCTAGAGCATAGGAGTGAGACTGAACCAGAGACAGCTTTCAGAAATAAACCACAGAAACAACAGGCAAGTCCTAGGAGTCAATCTCTCTAAAACAGAGAATTCTAAGAAAACAGCAAACTATGGATGAAACCTTAAGAAACAGTCACATTTTGGGGATAGGACAAAGAGTGGGGGACACAGCCTCAGAAAAAGAATAGTCAGGAAAACCAGATAATTAAATATAATCCAAGAGCATTTCAAGAAGGATATTAACATTCATATCACAAAATCAAAATACAAACAAATGGAAAAAAGCCATGACATTTTCAGAAATAGGAGGTCCCTTACAACCTTTAATAGCATAAAAATCAGATTTCAGGAAGTTAAACAAGAGACAATAGCAGATTCAGATTATTTTCAATGTGGCACTAAGAATAATAAAATTATTTTAAGTTTAAAAAAAGTATATATATATTTAGTTAGTGCTTAATAACAAAGCAACCATAATGAGTTTTTAATATATCACTTACAAAGTAAATTATAAAAGGGATCAGTGGACCAAATCTCCAGAAAACAAGGAGAGCCTTAAATATCCAATAATGACACTATAATGTAAAAATCTAAAATATAGATCTTTGTTTCGATATAGATAGTAAAGACCTAATATAATCACAAAAGACATTTCCAAAATAGCATGTGGTTTATGGTTCTTTACTGATACATATTCCAAAACTTTTTGTTAATATAAAGATAACAAGTCCGGGTGCAGTGGCTCAGCCTGTAATCCCAGTACTTTGGGAGGTTGAGGCGAGTGGATTGCCTGAGCCCACGGGTTCGAGACCAGCCCAGGCAACTTGGTGAGACTGCTGTCTCTGCAATAAACCAAAAATTAGCTGGGCGTGGTAGCACACACCTATAGTTCCATCTATTTGGAAGGTTGAGGTGGAAGGATCGCCGGAGCCCAGCAGGTTGACACTGGGGTGGCTGTGAGGGTGTCACTGCACTCCAGCCTGGGTGACGGAGTGAGATTCCAACTCAAAAAAAAAAAAAAAGATAATAATCACCTACTCAAGAAAAACCATAATATACATAAAATATTAAAAAATTTAAGACTGGGCACAGAGCCTCACGTCTATAATCACAGCACTTTGGGAGGTCAAGGTGAGAGGATTGCCTGAGCCCATGGGTTCAAGACCAGCCTGAGCAACTTGGAGAGACCTCATCTCTACAGTAAATCAAAAAAATTAGCCAGGTGTGGTGGTGCGTGCCTATAGGCTGTAGTGGCTATGAGCGTTCCACTGTACTCCAGCCTGGGCGACAGAATGAAAGACTCTAACTTAAAAAAGAAAAAAAAAGAAAAAAACATTTAAATGCTAATTCTAATCAAACTCCAAACAGAATAAGACTAACTTTTCTTTAGTTTTACAAATTAAATTCCATAATCAAACAGTTTTACAAAGCGAATTCTAAACTTCATTCAAAATGTCTATGACTATCAGAATAAGAGTGGGCACTTGCTTTTAGAATTCACAAAAGAACAGGGTCATTCTGAAAAATGGACTAATGCATGGCTACTTAAAACAAAAACAATCTACTGTATTTACTCTTAGATATATCTGGATATACAGTATAGGATTCCTAGAAATTCTGTGGCAATGGCAAATTAGGTTTGACTTACAGTACTACTAGCAAGAAACTACAGTACGCATCTCAAAGAATTTCTACCAATATTTTTGTTTGCTAGGAGAAGATACAGCCCAATCTTAACAACACTAAGGAAAATAGCTCTTGAAAAAAGTAAATGTGAAAAGACTTCAAGCAAAAATCACTTCTCTGAAGAGATGCTGGTTCTCTTTATGTTTTGTTTCATGATCTGGGTGTTGATTACAAAGATAACCAACTAAGTTAAGCAGTTAAGATCTGTGTACTTTTCTGTATATATGTGATTATTCAATAAAAAGTTTGTTTTTTAAAATCAGTCAAATTTTCTATTCTAGTGAGGTAATTACCTGTTGTCATAGATCCATAACATGGCAATATTAACAAGCCATCTAGGGTGGTATCTTGAACATCGTAATCATAATCAACAGACTCTGCCATCTGAAAAAGTAACTCACAACTTTTTTCGATTTCAAACTGGCCTGAAATGGGAGGGAAAAGTAACTTCAGCAACCGAACCACAAAATTAATTCAAGAACCCAAAAAAAAGTCAAGATTTAAATTAGTTTTGCCAAATAATGATTTTAAATCTCTCACTGGATCTGAAGACAATTAACACATAAACTGTACCAAATTTCAACAATAATATTGAAAGAAGAAACACCAGTTTCCAAGGAATTTAAGTCTCTAAAGAAATAAAAATGGCTGGCTCAGTGGCCCAGCCTGTAATCCCGCGCCTTTGGGAGGCTGAGGTGAGTGGATTGCCTGAGCCCGCGGGTTCGAGACCCGCCTGGGCAGTGAGACCTCATCTCTACAATAAATCAAAAAATCAGCCGGGCGTGGTAGCGCATGCCTGTAATTCCGGCTGCTTGGAAGGCTGAGGCGGAAGGATCGCCGGAGCCCAGCAGGTCGAGGCTGCAGTAGCCAGGAGCAGTCACTGCACTCCCGTCTGGGGTGACAGAGTGAGACTCCAACTCAAAAAAAAAAAAAAAAAAAAAGAAAAATGTTTATCATTTTGTTAACACAGTATTTGAGAAGTCTCACTAAATTGTTAACACAGGGGAAGCTCGTCCAGGAGCTATTACATTTGAGAATATTTTAAAATACTTGAGTAAAAAGTATTGCCAGAGCCAAGCACAGTGGCTCATGCCTGTAATCCCAGCACTTTGGGAGGACAAGGTAGGAGGACTGCTTGAGCCCAGAAGTCTGAGACTAGCCTAGGCGACTTATACAGCAATACCTTATCTCTACAAAAAAAATTTGAAAATTAGCCAGGCATAGTGGTACACGACCATAGTCCCAGCCACTTGGGAAGAGAAGCAGAAGGACTGCCTGAGTCCAGGAGGTTGAGGCTGCGGTGAGCCATGATTGTGCCACTGCATTCCAGCCAGAACAACAGAGCAAGACCTTAACTCGGGGGAAAAAAGGCATTGCCAAAAGGCAAAGAGTGTTACAGTATCTCACTTCTGACATGAGTACAAGGCACAGGAGAAGATAAGTAGGGAAATTACTCATTCTTCTCATTCTTGCTAGAAGGCTGCTGCTACTTGAAAAGTTATACCACTAGTCTGGGATTTAAGTGTTTTATTTTTGACCTCCAAAAAATGTCACAGGCTTATGTACAGATTCCACACCCTATGTACTGCTATCACATAGTTCCAACCCACAACTGAAAGAAGGAGCTGGTGGATGGCTTCTAAAATAATGGAATTTATTATTCAGACCCAGGTCTGTTCAGTCAGGTTATAGCTCTATATAGGTTAGACCAACAAAAGTAATACTTCTAAATTTTTTTCTATTTTTTTTCAGTGTGTTATATATATATTTACTAACAAGCCTGATTTTTTTTCCTTGGCAACTAGCTTACAATTTTTATATATCGTTCACATAAAACAACTCAGATAATTATAAAAAGATAAGGTAACAGTTGAGAGGGGCTCAGATATCCCCAAAGAGGTAGCACTCCATCTGGATGCCTCATTACTCACTTATAAACAGCAAACATTTTTAAACTTGACACGGAATGCTCACCAGTCAGAAAAACCAAGATGTCTCCAGCCATTTCATTTAAATGGATATCCATAGTCACTTTCACAATCTAAAGAAGAAACACAAGTATAATATGCTAGTAGAAATACAGTCATCCCCCTACCACCACCTCTGTTCCTCCACAGAAAAATTTTGTTCTCTAAAGTCGTAGGACCCATGTGGGCTGTCATTAAAATAATAGGGAACAAATTACTTATCCAACTACCCAATTAACTAGCATTATATAAGGGAGGACTCAAAAGAAACCCTAGAATTTGTTTATTAAAAAACTGTGTTTATTTTTACATGTTTAAACTTCAGTCATTTTTAAAGTACGCCCCATTTTTTGATGCATTACACCTATTGAGAGGCTTTTTCCACCGCTCAAAACAGTTTTGGAACTCATCAATTTTTTTTTTTTTTTGAGTTGGAGTCTCACTCCGTCGCCCAGGCTGGGGTGCAGTAGCACGCTCATGGCCACCCCAGCGTCGACCTGATGGTTCAAGCGATCCTTCTGCCTCAGTCTTCCAAGTAGCCGAAACTGCAGGGGCGCGATACTATACCCAGTTAATGAACTCATCAATTTTGATGCCTTTTAGTGCTTCTGCTGTTTTTGGTTTCACCTCTTCCACATCGGTGAAACGTTTCCCTCTGAGGACCTTTTTCATGGGAAGTGGGGGCAAGAGTCGCTGGGAATGAGATCAGGTGAATAGAGAGGGTGGGGCACGGGGGTCATGACGTTTTTGGTCAAAAACTGCTAAACAGTCAGCACAGTGTGAGCAGGTCTGTTTGTAAATCACCTATCATGAAATGGGCAAACCTGATAAAAGAATCTACACACACACACAAAATTTCAGTATAGCTGAACGCAGTCTCTCACAACAATGCTGGCTGGTACACTGATGCTGATGGGTTACTAGAACACTTATCTAGCAGGGGAAGCCTGTAATACAAGGGGCCTGCCCTCCAAAAGATAATTCCGGGTTTATTTTGGTCCCCCTCGTAAATATAGAAAAAAGGCATAAAAAGGATGCCAAGTAATACCGCTTGAATATATGTAGTATTTTCTCTGTCTCGTGGGCCAATCAAATTGCAGAATTTCTCTCTGACTGGATAAAGTCTTCCAGGTATATCAAATATTGGACAATTTCCAAAGAATGCAGAGAGTTTGGCTAATTCCATAGTTGCTGACATTATCACCACCTTTAAATGCTCCTTCCTATTAGGAGATTTCTCCTGAAATAACTTCTTCAATAAGCCAAATAAGATATCCTTAAAAAAAAAAAGTAAATTTTTAATAAGTCACGAGTATACCTAGCAGCCAACCTATTTTAAATATATATTATTATAAGTACATATTTTTATGTATAACATACGTATCTTAAATATATATTAAATATACTTTTAGTTAAATATAAGCAAAAGATAATTTTCTGTACAGTAGAAAGCTACCCCAAACAAGTGAACAACTTGCTAATAAAAAAAAAAATATTGTAAAATACTCACTGTAGTTAGAGTTCTCTCATGGGCTTCATCCAAAATAATGACACTGAATTTGGTAAGATTTGGATCTCCCAGGATGTGTTTTAGTAAACATCCATCTGTCATATATTTAATTGCTGTCTCCTAACATTCAAAGAACAGAGTATATCAACTTAGAGTATCACAGAAATTTACCACTATTTCTCCAACTAAATTTTTCCCATAAAAATGTGCAGACATTATTAATCTGACAATAAAATAGTACATAAAACAGTCTAACAAGGATGGCAAGTTAGAAAACAAGCAATCTATAAAGATGCAGGGATAAAGAACTAAGGTAGGTATTTCTAGATGAAGCAACAAAAATCACCAGTAAGCCAGGCGCGGTGGCTCATGCCTGTAATCCCAGCAATTTGGGAGCTGGAGGCAAGAGGACTGCCTGAGGTTTGAGGGGTTTGAGACCAGCCTGGGTAACCTGGAGAGACCTCATCTCTACAATATATAAATTTAAAAGTAGCCAGGCATGGAGACACATGCCTGTGGTTCCAGCTACTTGGGAGGCTGAGGCAGAAGGATCCCCTGAGACCAGCAGGTTGAGGCTGCATTAGCTTTGAGCATGCCACCGCACTCCAGCCTGGGTGACAGAGTGAGACTCCTACTAAAAAAAAAATACAGTAAGGAGAGACACAACAAAGTCAGTGAAAAGCGGCAAGAAAATGCAATGGCTTTGGGGGAGCAAGCTACAGGAAACAATGATAAAATTGGATTCATCTCCCTGCCTCAGCCACTGTTTTAGGGAATTCAGGGGAAAAGGTAGAGAAAATGTAAGTGCAAACTTCCCACTCACTCATTCCTCTTCCCTACCCCACTGTCCTGTTTAAAAACAGTGTTCCTCAACTAGCATTAAAACACAGTGAGAAAAAGGTTCAAAGGATAGGAGTAAAAGCAATGATAACCATAATGCAAAAGAATAAAAATAGGAGGTAAAATAGTCATGAGTAATCACTAGGAAGGCAAAGATTCTGGGAAATTATTGTGTGCCACATTTGACGGTCATATGTAAACTAGGGATTGTTTTCTATCTGGTACAGGTTAAGAAATCCTGAGGGAACGTATTCATTATTAAGAAGGAAAAAATTGCCAGGCACTGTGGCTCACACCTGTAATCCCGGCATTTTGGGAGGCCAATGTGAGAGAATTGCCTGAGCCCACAGGTTCGAGATTGGCCTGGACAATAAATAAAAATTACAAAATAAATACAATAAATTTTTTTAAAAATTAGTCAGGTGTGGTGCACGCCTATAGTTCCAGCTACTTGGATGTCTGAGTCCAGCAGATCGAGGCTGCAGTGGCCGTGAAGATGCCACTGCACTCAGCCTGGGTGACAGAGTAAGATTCCAACTCAAAAAGAAAAGAAAAGAGACACTTAAGAAAAATAAACATGATTATCACTTATAAACTAATTAAGGAGGGAGAAAATGGGATGAATACCAGACACTTCAGAAGTAAAGCAGTAAAAATGGACAATAAAAATAAATTCCAACCTAAGACTTTGTTTCTTTAAAGTATATACATAGAACTTTGAAGTTAAAAACCTTTCAGAACTTTATTCATTCTTTCTGATAAGCTTATAGTACTTAAACAAATACCAACAAAATGTTTGTACCTTAGAGCTGCAATCATCAAAACGAACTTGGTATCCAACTTTGGATCCCAAAGTACATTTCATTTCTTCAGCCACCCTCTGAGCAACTGATATGGCAGCTACCTTTCGTGGCTGAGTCACACCAATCATGCCATGTTGCGAAAACCCTATCAAAACCAGAGATTAAAAAAACACAATAGTAACAACTGCTTCTTCCTACTAGAGCTAATTTGTTTCTACCCAATCAACACAAACTGCTTCAAAGTTTCTAGAAGAAAACCTTACAAACTCAACATACCGTACAACATTTGCACTCCAGAAATTATTAACTAAAAATAAGAATACATATTAATAACCACTCAAAATATATGTATTTTAATTAGGTTTGAGGTTTGGTCTTGTTTCTTCAATATCCATCTAAAGACTTACTCTAAAGAATAAGCCAAGAATTTAAAAACTGAAATCCATAAAATTCCATATACTTTTAAATTTACCTTCACCACAGAAAATTGTATTTGACCCTCTGCACTCAGAGACATCTCGATCATATACTACCAATTCACCATACTTTTTTACGAAACAGTGAAAAACAAGTTACTTCATGTTAAATAGTATAGTGTTGGAAGCATTTTTTTTTTTTTTTAGTTGGAGTTTCACTCTGACGCCCAGGCTGGAGTGCAGTGGCACACTTATGGTCACTGCAGCCTCAATCTGCTGAGCTCAGGCAATCCTCGTGCCTCAGTCTTACAAGTTGCTGGAAATACAAGAGCGCACCACCACGCCTGGGTAATTTTTTGATTTAATGTAGAGACAAGTTCTCGCCAAGTTGCCCAGACTGGTCTTGAACCGCTGGGCTCACACAATCCTCTCACCTATGCCTTCCAAAGTGTTAAGATTATAGGTATGGCCGGGCTCGGTGGCTCAGCCTGTAATCCCGCGCCTTTGGGAGGCTGAGGTGAGTGGATTGCCTGAGCCCGTGGGTTCGAGACCCGCCTGGGCAGCGAGACCTCATCTCTACAATAAATCAAAAAATCAGCCGGGTGTGGTAGCACATGCCTGTAATTCCGGCTAATTGGGAGGCTGAGGTGGAAGGATCGCCGGAGCCCAGCAGGTCGAGGTTGCGGTGGCCGGGAGCGGCCACTGCACTCCAGTCTGGGTGACAGAGTGAGACTCCAACTCAAAAAAAAAAAAAAAAAAAAAAAAAGATTATAGGTATGAGCCACCAAACCTGGCCTGGAAACAATTATTTTAACTATTTTATTGCAACGATATTTGGCTTATAAAGAAATTTTGGACACTGAGAAACTTATTTATGACCCAAAAAACCCCAAATTTTATATCTTATATTTTTCTAACATGTAAAACAGTCACTGACATGCATTGCAGGTTCATTGATACATGTTGTACAACAGTAATTTATTTGACATCTTCCACCTGGTGTTTTTCTCCCATCCAAGTACTAACCAGCCCAACCCTACACAGCTTCTGAAATCAGATGAGATTGGGTGCATTCAGGGCGATATGGCTGTAGACCGGTGTTTTTCTATTTAAGCAGACAATGCAGTCTCATTTTCTTCCTCTCATGTTAATAATACATAATTTATTGTCCAGTCTGTTGTTCAAAGAAGCTTGTTGTGATTGCTGAAATTCATTTCTTGACTGGTCAATCATAGTTCAGTATATATTCCATCTCTTAATTTGTTTTGTGCAGTTTGAATGGAAAAATTCAAGGAAACACACATTTGATAAATTTGCAATTGTATACATCTGCCCTGTATAATCACCAGCAATCCCTTATGTCCCCTGAAAGGGGACATCACAGTACAAAGGATTAAATATGCCACCTTTCAGCCGAGCACAGTGGTAAGCGCCTGGAACCCTAACTACTTGAGAGGCTGAGGCAAGAGGATCCCTTGCGTCCAGGAATTTGAGACCAGCCTGTACAACACAGTGAAATCCCTCCCCACCAACAAACATACACAGACAAACACACGTACAAATGCCACCTTTTCTAGACTCTATAGACACTCCAGTCTGGGTGACAGGGAGAGATCTTGTCTCTAAGATGAAAAAAAAAAACCATAAAAGAATAGAAACTACATGAAACAAAAAAGGCAAATCTGAAAGAAGAAAAAAATTAAACACTTAAAAATGTTTAAAACTTCATTGAAATGAAAAACTCAATGGACAGTTTAAACAAATGAAGAGAAAATAATGAAGTAGAAGATAGAGCTGAGAAAATCACCCAGAACATAGCACATAACTTTAAAGAGATAAAAAAAAATAGAAAAAAAGTCAAGAGGTATGGAGACTAGAATGAGAAGACTGAAGAGGTGTCTACAAAGAGTTCCAGAGGCCGGGTGTAATGCCTCACACCTGTAATTCCAGCACTTTGGGAGGCAGAGGCAAAAGGACTGCCTGAGCCCAGGGGCTTGAGATCAGCCTGGGCAAGTTGGTGAGACCTTGTTCCTACAATAAATCAAAAAATTAGCTGGGCGTGGGGGCATGTGCCTGTAGTCCCAGCCTCTTGGAAAGCTGACATGGAAGGATCGCCTGAGCTCAGCAGGTCGAGGCAGCAGTAGCCATGCTCATGCCACTGTTGCCTGGGCAACAGAGTGAGAGAGACACCTACTCAAAAAAAAAAAGAAATCTTTGTTATTTTTAAATGTAAATCACATCTAATATAATTGCTCTACATCAATCTTATGACAGAAAGTTTTATCATTCTGCAGGGAAAGACACTTGTCAAAAGACAAAATTATAACAAATTTAGGCTAAAGATCTTAATTTGCTTTTATTTGCAGTTCTCAAATCAGGCAACATCTCATTCTGAGGTGTTGAAATGAGATAAGCCAAGCAGTTGACTCTATAAACAGAAAAGAGCTGAGGGGGGGAAAAAAACAGAAAAAAGTTAATTGGTTGTTTCAAAGTTACTTTTCTTATAGAGGTTAAAGTAAAGAAGACTTTATCTTGCTGGTCTAAACTGGTCTGGTTGGGGATTTGGGTATTATCTCTTTCCTGATTTCTTGGAAGGTTAGATGAACAACTTAGCTTCTCATCTTGGTGGCATGGAACTTCAGCATGAGAACTCCATTTTGGTTTGGTCTGTTAGGCCCAGTGCAGGAGCTCAATCCAAACCAATGGCCTCCTATAAATTTTACTTAACATATTTTAAGGGTAATTTGTTAGTTGGCTTGATGCTGGCAGAGTCATAATACCTGATAATATTTACAGATAATCAACATATCCTTTCCCCCCCATTGGCTATTTCAATAGCCAATGGTTAACAGTCTACTGCAAAACAACCTTCTTCTATAAAAAGAGAATTCATATCTATATGCAATTCTCTTATTTGGTATTACTATGATACTTAAAAAAGAAAAATGTAGCCAGGCACAGTGGTTCATGCCTGTAATCCCAGCACTTTGGGAGGCAGAGGTGAGAGAACTGCCTGAGCCCCGGAGTTTGAACCAGCCTGGGCAACTTGGTGAGACCCTGTCTCTACAACAAGGCAAAAAAAAAATTAGCCAGGCATGGTGGCACACACACGCCTGTAGTTGCAGCTACTTGGAAGGCTGAGTCAGAAGGACCAATTGAGCACAGAAGGTCCAGGCTGTGGTAGTTGTGATTACGTCACTGTGCTCCAGGTTAGGTGATAGAGTGAAACTCTGACTCAAAAAAATGTTAAAAAACAAAGTAGGAAAAAAATGCGAAAATCTGCTTTTTCAAGTAATTTCTACATCTGAAATAAGACCATAAAGAAGCAAGGGAGAAGCTGGGTTCGGTGGCTCAGCCTGTAATCCCGCGCTTTGGGAGGCTGAGGTGAGTGGATTGCCTGAGCCCCTGGGGTTCGAGACTCGCCTGGGCAACTTGGTGAGACCTCATCTCTACAATCAATAAATTAAAAAAAAAAAAGAAGAAGAAGAAACAAAGGAGAGACAGATAGGTGGGCCAAGAGAAGTGGAACTGAAAAACAAATAGTGAGCATTTATGCAGAACAGAAATCCTATTAGGCTTAAGAAGAAGATTTTTAAAAAATATTCCCAACATTATCTCAGAGTAATATTACCTGCTTCATAAAGATATTTTGGGAGTTGAGTTGTTTTGCCACTTCCTGTATTTCCAGTAACAATAAGGAATGAATTGTCCCTCACAGCTTGAATTATCTTTTTCCTTTGTTTCTGAATAGGAAAAGTTGGAGTAGTTCCTCCCTCCTGTGATGTGCATCCTTTCTCTTCTGTAACAGCAGAAAAACAACTTTGCAATTAAAAGGCCTGTAAAGATATCTCTGACTTAATGTCTCAGAAATGAAAACAGAAAGGCAATAGAATTTTACGGCTGGAGAGAATCAAACCACGACTTCTCAGTTAAATCACCCATATACAACTCATAAGTGAGGGTTTCTAAGCCCAGAACAACTTTTTGATGAAATCTAGCAACTTAAGCATTTGTTAACTTATAACTCAAAGTACTTTTCAAAGTAAGTATGGCGCAAGGCAACGTATACACGTGCATACATACACAGAACCACAAAATCCAATTTTATTAAACAACAGACTAAAAACTAGAGCACAGCAGAAAATTCTCAGCTGGATTTCAAGCCACCTGTGTTTGCTTCTGATTCATGGTTCAAGTTAGGTCCCTGTTCAGAGTGACTGATATCCCAGAAGGCCAAGTGGTGGGTAACCATGGAAACTGGCTCCTGGAAACTGGCTCCCTTCATACCGTACCCAAAGGCAGGCTGGCGGCCCGGCAAAGGAGGGGGGAGGATGAATGGATAGAGAACAAAGGCTTTATGAGCCTGTTTAAAAGCAGGACGCATTTCGGCGATGGGGTTTACTTTTCTGCCCCCCAGTAAGGCTTTCACCCAACTTGGGTCTGGGACCGCCCCGCTCTAAGCCAAAGTGCTCACTGGACGCAAAGTTCGCCTCGGGTTTGTAGAGCCAGGAGAACCGAGCGGCTTCCTCCCCACTCTTCTCTGCCTGCCAAAGGTGGACTTTCCTCCCCCCAATCCCCCATGTCCTAACTCCCGCTGGCTTCCGTAACATCCCGCGGATCGCACCTCTGTCAGCGATGGAAACAGCCGAGGGTCGCTCTTCCTGGAGGTCTCTTGACTGCTCACCCTCCTCCTGCCGCCGTGGCGCCCTGCTCGCGACTGCGGGAAAGCGGGACATAGACCTGGCCCTGAGCGGAGGTGAGCACGTCCACCGATCTGGGGAGATGGGAGGGGAAAGCGAAGACGCGCCCTGATGACGTCGATATGTTTACTTCCGTGCGTGCGACTCGAAGCAAGGGGAGGGAGAGTCGCTCGATGACGTACACGGGGGGGCGGGCCTCGAGGCGAGGCTCCGCCCCCACGTGTTTCCCGCCTAGTGCCACGTGGCTTGGCCTCGGGCAGCCAAGCCATCCCCGACAACCCAAAAGCCTCCTCCAGTGTATCCTCATGGGCCCCAAAGGGCACGGTGACACCCTTTTTTCTCCACCACTGTGGCCACTCACTGCAGCCTATTCTGCCTTCACACACCTGATATGATGTGGTCCTCCCTGGAGCTGGAACCATCCCAGAGTATACATTAGGCAGCTCATTCTCACCTTTCCTGATCTGAAATGACCTGTTTAAGGCACACAACTACAGAGTTGGACAGCCAACTTTTAGTTCTCTAGTTTCCAAAACTAGAGAACTAAACCCAACTATGTTCATTTCCTTCATAGGACCCTGTATTTTAATTTATTTGCATGTTTCCCCTCCCCAAACTAGAGAGTAAATCCCCAACTAGATTTTAGAACAGTACAATACTCCTAGCTCCCAGCACAGTGAGTGATTCGAGGTGGTCTCTCCATATTTGTTGACTTGAGTAAATGAATAACTGATCTTAGAAATTAAGCTCATTTTTAATAAATGTTCATTTCTTAGAAACCACAATAGCTGAAAAGTTCAACAGATATACAACATCTGAGGTGGAGTAACTTTTTCAGAAAAGGTACTTGGGGCAGGTCTTTCTGTTTTAGAACCTGTGAATTTTGTAAATAGGATCAACTGTAACAAAATCAATGCAATGTGAAGAAGATTGTTTCTTATACTTTTCAATCATTCCTGCTGTTAAAATTAATGAACACTTAGTACCAAACAAGACATCTCAAAACTGTCACTCCACTATCAACTAAAGGCCCTTACTGTTTAGTCAGGTTTCAAAATATGTACTGTAAGGTTATTGGAACCCAAGATTGTTCTGTGCTCATTTAAAATGAACTTATACCAACTCCTTTTAAATCTAACTGATCAGCAACTCCTTTTATTTTATTTTATTTTATTTTTTGGATCAGTGTCTGAATTTTGTCACCCAGGCTGGAGTTCAATAGCATGATCACAGCTCACCACAGCCATGAGCTCCTGGGCTCAAGTGATCCTTCTGCCTCTGCCTCCTGAGTAGCTGGAACTACAGGGGAGTGCCACCACACCAGGCTAATTTTTAATTTTATTTTTTTTGTAGAGACAAGGTCTCACTATGTTGCCCAGGCTGGCCTCGCACTCCTGGGCTCAGCTCAAGCAATTCTCCCACTTCAGCCTAACAGCTCCTTTTAAATGGGACTGATAAAATGCAAGTTTATCAGATTTTGAATGATACCAAATGAGGTGGAACTTCTAACAACTTTATCTTAAAACCTGGATGTTGTAGGAATAGATCTGGTAATAGGAGAATATCCCAGTTTTCTCCTGTTCATTAGAGGCTTCTCCCGACCTTCTGGGTTATTTTAGGATTTCAAAATATTACGAATCAGAAAAAAACAAACCAAAACACACTGGTAGTACAGGCAAGGCATTGGTGATCTCAGTAAATATTTCAGTACAGGGCAGCTATGTCAGTGACATTACAAAGTCACTTTCTAAGAAAATGAGCAGAATCATTTCAGACTGACAGTTACCATTTAAAGAGCAAATGGTAGCCAGATGTTTAATATACACTTTAACAACACAGGTTTGAACTTTGCAGGCCCACTTATTCGCAGATTTTCTTCTGCCTCTGCCACTCCTGGCACAAGATTCTTCTTCCTTCTCCTCCTCAGCCTACTCAATGTGAAGACAGTGAGGATAAAGACTTTTGTGATGATCCACTTCCACTTAATGAATAGTAAATAGATTTTCTCTTCCTTGGATTTTCTAAATTCTTTCTCTAGCTTACTTTATTGGAAGAATACAGAGTATAATACATATAACACAAAAATTAAGTGATAATCAACTGTTTATGTTATCAGTATAGCTTTTAGTTAGCAGTAGGTTATGAGCAGTTAAGACTTTGGGAAGTTAAGAATTGTACATGGATATTCAACTGTGAAAATTGATCAGTGCCTCTTCCCCCCATGGTGTTCAAGGACCAACTGAAAATTGCTTATTTTATACACCACAAAAACTCAGAAAGGTAGGTTATTACTGTCCCTAATTTTCACATTAGAATCAAGGCTCAGAAACTTGACCATGGTGATAAAACAAAGATCTAAAAGGGCCAGGATTCAAAGCCACACTAATAACTACTATATTGTATTGGGAGATGGAATCATCTAGATCTTAGGGCCAAAATAGTGTATTTTCTTCCAATGTTTCTATCTTTTTAAAAAATATAAATTTAGAAATGGTATCTCACTACGTTGTCTAGGCTGACCTTGAACTTCTGAGCTCAAGTGATCCTCCCACCTTGGCTTCCCAAGTAGCTAGGACTACAGGCACGCACCACCAAGCCCAGCCCAATTTTTGTAACTCTTTTTTTTTTTTTTTTTTTTTTTTGAGTTGGAGTCTCACTCTGTCGCCCAGACTGGAGTGCAGTGGCCGCTCCGGCCACCGCAGCCTTGCCTGCTGGGCTCCGGCAATCCTTCCGCCTCAGCCTTCCGAGTAGCCAGAATTACAGGCATGCGCTACCACGCCCGGCTGATTTTTTGATTTATTGTAGAGATGAGGTCTCGCTGCCCAGGCGGGTCTCGAACCCGCGGGCTCAGGCAATCCACTCACCTCAGCCTCCCAAAGGCGCGGGATTACAGGCTGAGCCACCCAGCCCGGTTTTTTGTTACTCTTATAAGAACTGACCCCATTCTTGTATGAGAACCACCTAATGAGAGTATCCATAGAAAAACCTACCAGTTAAGAATAAAGAAAAATCAAAGTGAAAAACTCAAATGTTTAACATTGTTCATTTTATAACCAAGGACATTTAAAACATGTTACCATTAATAACCATGTGCTTGGGGCTATTTCAGATTGGAAGATCAACAATTATTTCCTGCCCGGTGAGTTTACAAATTACAATGACAAACAGTACATGGGTTGAATCTGGGAAGAAGGTCAGTGTCCCCCACAACATTGAATCTATTTCTTGTTATCTTTGGGTTACAAGAAAAACCTGAAAGAAATGTTTTTAAAGAAGTGTCAGAAGTCTGAATTGCACCCTGCTGCTATTGCTTCATAAGCAGTATTTCAAAACGTTCTTAAATCCAAGCAATCTGTTTCAGAGCATCCAAAGGTGACAGGAACGAGGCTCAACATTAAAGATTCACCAAGATGGAATCAAATTTCCAAGTCATCTTAAGAAAAGAAAAGAAAGGAAAGTATAGGACCGTTGTTGTGATTGTTGAGAGATATAAATGAAACAAAATTATCAAAGATAAAGTAACAACCAGAAAACGCTAGAAAAATGGTGACATGCACAAACCTAATAACAGATCCTAATTGCTCACAGAAAGAGTAAGCAATGGTGTCAAAGTACATGGTTTTTTCAAAAATAATGCATTAATTTGACCAGAATAAGAGTTGTTTTGGTAAAAAGAAACAGATTGTGAATGGGTAAGACAAGAATTAGAGAGCAAACTGAAAATGTACCTAATACATTTGAGATGTCTAGTTAGAATCAACTAAGGTAAATGAAAGGGAGGGAAAGAATAGCTGGAAAAGAATGCTGCTACTACAGTGTATACATGATGATTAAGAAAATCTTAGCCAAGGAAACTTTTGGGGTGCAATTAGAAGATATGTTTAGGAGAGCTGAATCAGAGGTACCAATGAGAGAGAAATAGCAAGTTCACATTTTGAGAAAGAATGCAGGACTGGAGGAGAAAAAACAAACTTTTAGTCAAGATTGGTATTATAAATTTGCACTTATGGAAGATTTGTATCCCAAAGTATAAATCTGATCATAACTATTTCTATGTATTTTCCTCCCCTTTTCCTGTCTCGCTAGTTAACCAAGGGACTTTTTTCCTCCCCAGCCATCACCAAACCAGAAATAGTGCATGTTCTCAAGGACAATGCTGACCTAAGGTCCAAAACCAGAGCCTGTGGTGAATGATCAAAGTACTAGTTACTTCCTCTCTCAGATAGATATACCTGGGACTAGGGAAAGCGCAGGGAGAGAGAAGGATGTAATGAGAAAGGGAGATAAAGAGCCCTCAAAGTGGGCAGGAAAAGGAAGGTCTTTTTGTTTTCTGTTTTTTAGGGTTGTGGAGTATGCCTGAGGATTTACTACATAAGTAAATTGCATGAAGTTGAGGTTTGGGCTTCTAGTGAGTCCTTTCTTCCCCTAGTAGTGGACTTGGTACCCAATGAGGGTTGTGTACCCCTTGCCCCCCTCCCTCCTTCCCTTCTTTAGCAGTGCCCAGTGTTTGTTGGTTCCACCTTTGTGCACATGTGCCTAATGTTTAGACCCACTTAATGAGTGGGAACATGCAGCACTCAGTTTTTTATTTCTGTGATAATTCACTTAGAATAATGGTCTCCAGCTATATCCATGTTGCTGCAAAGGACATGATTTTGTTCTTCTTTATGGCTGCATAATATTCCATCATGTGTATGTACCAGATTTTCTTTCTTTCTTTTATTTTATTTTAAAGATGTGGGGTACAGTTCAGGATTAGGTATAGAAGTGGTCATCATACAGATAAAGTTTGAGGCTCCCTTTGGTCCCCACTTTGCCTGGTTTGAGATCAGGTACCCTTATTGATGTTGTGTCCCTCCCCCCCCAGCCCCAGGAGTATCCCCCTACTGCCAATCCCTTTCTTATAGTATTATGGTAAATATTCAGGATCTGCTTATGAGTGAGAATATGTGGAACTCTGTTCTTTGTTTCTGTGATAGATCACTGAGTATGATAGACTCTAAATCCATCCACGTTGCTGAGAAATCCATGTTTGTCCTTCTTTATGACTGCATAATATTCCATTGTGAGGCCAGGCATGGTGGCTCATACTTGTAATTCCAGCACTTTGGGAGACCAAAGAGAGAAGATTGTCTGAGCCCACGGGTTCAAGACCAGCCTGGGCAATATGGCAAGACCTCGTCTCTACAATAAATCAAAAACTTAGTTGGGCATGGGTTCGTGCACCTGTAGTTCCAGATACTTGGAAGGCTGAGGTGGAAGGATCACCTGAGCCCAGCAGGTCAAGGTTGCAGTGCCTGTGAGGGTGCCACTGCACTCCAGCCTGGACAACAGAGTGAGACTCCAACTCAAAAAAAAAGTTTCCATTGTGTATGTGTACCACATTTTTTTTATCCAGTCCACTTTCAATGGGCATCTGGGTTGGTTCTGTGTTTTTGCTATTGTGAATAGTGCCATAAACATATGTATGCAGGTGTATTTTTGGTAGAATGATTTAAGTTCCTCTGGGTATATTCTGAGAAGTGGAATTTCTGGGTAGTATGGTAGTTCAATTTTTAGTTATTTGAGAAAACTCCACACTGCTTTCCACAAAGGTTGAACTAGCTTACATTCCCACCAACAGCGTAGGAGCATTTCCTTTTCTCTGCAAACTTGTCAACACCTGTTGTTTTTTGACTTAATGACAGCCATCCTGACCAGTGTGAGGTGGTATCTCATTGTAATTTTGATTTGCATTTCTCTACTGATTAGTGAAGCTGAGCGTTTTTTCCATATTTTTGTTGACTTCTTGTATGTCTTTCTTTAAGAGGTGTCTGTTCGTGTCTTTTGCCCACTTTTTAATGGGGTTATTAGTTTTCTTCCTGTCGATTTGTTTGAGTTCCCTATAGATCTGAATGTTAGACCTTTGTCAGGTGCATAGCCTACAGATATTTTATTCTCATGCTGTGGGTTGTCTCTTTACTCTGAAAAAGAGAATCTTTTGTTAGAAAGTTCTAATGGGAAAGGATTCAAGAAGATAAGTATAGACCACCCCCCTCCCCTTTAAAAATAAATTAGAAACCAACACCTGTGACCAATTTGTCATTCAGCAGGCCTGGATACATGTAGACCTCAAAAGAGAGGGAAGGGAGCTTGTACATTCTAGAGGGAATGTAAGCATGAAGAAGAACCTCACTCCTTAAACCAGATGTAACCAGTCAGAAAAATTGGGAATCTTTCTATGAGTCAGGCGGAGATGGCCTGCATGTCATTGTTACATCCTCATAGGATATTAGCAACTTAGGGATTTGGAGGAAAATAATTAGATGACATAGCCATATCATAAAACTTAGAGAAGTCAGGCTCGGTAGCTCAGCCTGTAATCCTGTGCCTTGGGAGGCTGAGGTGAGTGGATTGCCTGAGCCCGCGGGTTCAAGACCCGCCTGGGCAACTTGGCGAGACCTCATCTCTACAATAAATCAAAAAATCAGCCGGGGGTGGTAGCGCATGCCTGTAATTCCGGGTACTCGGAAGGCTGAGGCGGAAGGATCGCAGGAGCCCAGCAGGTCGAGGCTGCTGTGGCCAGGAGCGGCCACTGCACTCCAGTCTGGGCGACAGAGTGAGACGCCAACTCAAAAATAATAATAATAATAATAAAAATAAATAAAACTTAGAGAAGTATATAAATTTCAGTCCGACAATGAAAGACATCATCATCACACTTTCTTCTCTTTCTTTTTAATCTTATGTTTTAAGTGTCCAGATATTGAGATGTGTGTAATTATCACAGGGCCATTCACCAAGCAGTCATTAAATCATTCATCAATGATATTATATGATTGAGAGCTTGAGATTGAGACACTACTAGCCATTGTCAATTAAAATTTATGCTTTACATGTATGTATGTAATCTAAAGTAAATGTGTAGGATTCCCATTAATCTTCTAGTAAAATAGGGCCTCTTCCAAATGAAAGCTCAGTGTTCCCACTTATTCATTTACGTATTTTATTCAGTAAATATTAGAATGCACAATTGTGATATGCACCCTTTTTAATAGTCACACAGAAGATTAAAATATGTGTAAGACATGGTCATTACCTTCAATGAAATTACATGTACTTAGGAAGATAAAACAGAGGAGAAAAATCTTACTACAGTGATCAGGGATGATGAGTTAGTGGCATTTGAACTGAGCTTTGAAAGTTGGAAGATTCCAGTAAATGCTGGGTAAAGATTCAAAGTAGATTTCACAAAGGCACTTACAGAGTGATCAAGAAATTATTAGTGATGGATTGAGAAAGAAGCAATATTAATGTTCTGTCTCTGACTATGGTCTCTGTAAATCTTTCAGTTGCCTGAAGGTGGCAAGCTGGGTTTATTTGAGAAACTTAAGTGTCAACATTATTTAAAAGAAAAACGACTACTATTTCTACTACTATTTCTCTGGAAAAAAAAACTTTTATTGACATTTAACTCATAAAATTAAAAATTAAAAAAGACAGAAACACAAACAATCATTTATTGTATGTATTTAGTATTACTTTCCTTAAAGCATATAGATTTTTTTTAAGCCCGGCACGGTGGCTCACGCCTATGATCCCAGCACTTTGGGAGGCTGAGGTGAGAGGGTTGCCTGAGCCCTCAGGTTCAAGACCAGCCTGGGCAACTTGGCAAGACCTCATCTCTACAATAAATCAAAAAATTAGCTGGGCATGGTGGCGCATGCCTGTGGTTCCAGCTCCTTGGAAGGTTGAAGCGGAAACATCGCCTGAGCCCAGCAAGGTCAAGGCTGACAGTGGCCGGGAGCATGCCACTGCCCTCCAGCCTGGGTGAAACAATGAGACTCCAACTCAAAAAAAAAAAAAAGCATATAGTTTTTTGGTTTTTTTTTTAAGAACAACTCAGCAAAATAAAATTCTGGTATATTGTTGGACAACATTGTTTCACACATACATCAAACAGGCCAAAAATAAATAAATAAATAAACAGCAACTTCATAGACAAAAAAGGAAAAAAAAGAAACCTTTTATCTTTGGCCTTTTTAACAATCTCACACAAACCAACTACTTATAGTACAGCTAAGTACATACACAAAAAAAGTTACTGGAATGCTCGGAATAAGATTGTTTTTTTGTTGTTGTTTTTGCTTTTTTTACAAGGTTTTTTTTCTCCTTTGAGATTATAATGAACATGGTCACACCACAAGTAAAGTCAGAAGTAGGACAGAGAACGCCCCAGAGGCATGTTTGGTCATCCGAGATCATTAAAAATGGCTGACCCCAACAATATGTACAAAAATATAAAATGGAAATAAAAAATACAAATTTCCTTTTTAAAGCACTTTTAAGAAAAAAGCAGGGCCTTGGAAATTTTGGTTCTTTCTTCCTCCCCTGTTGCAAATTCTCATGGTTTTGGTGGGGTGGTGGAGAGCGCGTGTCATCTGCGGGTGGCGCTGCCCGCGGCGGGCAGGCCTCTCTACTCGAAGGTGACCACGTTTAGATTCTGAGACGGGAAGTGGAGGGTGAATAGGTCACGGCGGCCTTTTTTTTTTTTTTAGTTTAACTTTTCCTTTTTTTGCTGTCTAGTCATCCTCATCGGTCTTCTGCTTCTTAGTATCAACATCGTCATCCTCATCATCTTCTGCTGCCCGTTTGCCCGTAGCGGCCTCAGCTTCCTCATCTTCATCTCCATCCTCCTCCTCACCATCACCTTCTTCCTCCTCCTCCTCCTCCTCTCCACCTTCTTCCTCTTCTTCATCTACCTCATTGTCAGCCTCCTGCTCCCCGTTTTCCTCATTAGCATTCCCATTAGCTGGGGCGTCTCTTCCATTTTCTGCCTCCTCCACAACTCCCTTCTTCTCCTTTAAGTCCTTGGTGGTGATCTCGGAGCTGGTGTCCACGGCTGCGTCTGACATGGTGGGGGCACGCCGGTGTTCCGATGCAAGGGACTAAGGCGAACACGAGAGTTCGAGGACTCTGGCGTTAAAGCTGCCAGCAGAGAGGCGGCTGCGGCAAGCAGAGAGCCGGACCGGGAACAATGCAAAGATGAATTTTCAGAGCAGCCAGTCGCATATGGATTTTTGTATTGCAAGTGCCTTTAATTTTTATGTCCTAATTTTATTGTCCTTATTGATTTCTCAGTTATGATATAACTTTCTCAAAGGAGATAAAAAGGAGCTTACAAATTTAAGTATTAACATTTCAGCCTGTAAAAAGCAATATGAAAATTCTTTTAAGGACTGGTCAGGTTTATTGAGGTATAATTTCCAAATGATATCGTTTTAGTGTATAGTTTTATGAGTTTTATGAATTTTGACAAGTGCATATGGTTGTGTAACTACCATATAACTGAAATATAAAATGAGGTAGGGCATGGTGGCTCATGTTTGTAATCCAGGCACTTTGGGAGGTTGAAGTGGGAGAATTGCCTGAGCCCAGGAGTTCGAGACCAGACTGGGCAACATAGCAAGACCACATCTCTACAAAATATCAAAAAATTAGAAGGACATGGTGGTGTGCATCTATAGTCCCAGCTACTCAGAAGGCTGAGGAGGAAGGATCACTCGAACCCAGAGCTCAAGCCTGTAGTAAGCCGTGATCCTGCCACTGTACTGCAACCTGGTGGACGGAGTGAGATACTGACTCAAAATAAATGTTTCTTTAACAAATTCCTTTGTGATCCTTTGTGGTCAATTCCCTCCTTTACCTCCAGGCCCTGACAACCTGACAATTTTTCTTGTCTATAAGTTTTACCTCTCCCAAAGAGTCATATGAACCAAATTGTATAGTGTAAGCCGGGCACGGTGGCTCAAGCCCATAATCCCAGTGCCTTGGGAGGCCAAGGCGAGAGGATTGCCTGAGCCCAAGGGTTCTAGACAAGCCTGGGCAACTTGGCTGGTCTCTAATAAATCAAAAAATTAGCCAGGTGTGGTAACGCATGCCTATAGATCCAGCTACTTGGAAGGCTGAGGCGGAAGGATCACCTGAGCCCAGCAGGTTGAGGCTGCGGTGGCCATGAGCGTGCCACTGCACTTCAGCCTGGGTGACAGAGTTAGACTCTGACTAAAAAAAAAAAACACTCGATATTGTTATTGTTATTAAGTATTATTTCATTGTATGAATCCACTACAATTTACTTATCAGTTCATTAGTTGAGACACATTTATGTCGTTTCCAGTTTTTGGTGATTATGTACAAAGTCACTATAACATTCACATATAGGGTTTTTTGTTGCTGTTTTTCTTTTTTCTTTTTTGAGTTGGAGTCTTACTGTCACCCAGGCTGGAGTGCAGTAGCATGATCACAGCTACAGCCATCTTGACCTGCTGGGCTCAGGCACTTCTCTCGCCTCGACCTGCCAAAGTGCAGGGATTACGGGCATGAGCTACCATACCTCACATACACGTTTTAGAATGACAAAAGTTCATTTATTTGGGGTAAAACTTATGAGTGGTGTTGCTGGGTCAAATGATAAATGATAAGTGTATGTTAGGAAAATCTGAAAGACAGGATAAAATAAGAGTTTTTTTGTTTTGTTTTGTTTTTGAGTTGGAGTCTCACTCTGTCGCCCAGACTGGAGTGCAGTAGCATGCTCACAGCCACTGCAGCCTCAACCTGCTGGGCTCAGACGATCCTTCCACCTCAGCCTTCCAAGTAGCTGAAACTACAGGCACACACCACCACGCCCAACTAATTTTTTGATTTATTGTAGATGCGGTCTCACCAATTTGCCCAGGCTGTTCTGGAACCCATGGGCTCAGGCAATCCTCTCACCTCGGCCTCCCAAAGTGCTGGGATTATAGGCATGAGCCACCATGCCCGGCCAATAAGAGTGTTTTAAATTATTTAAAAGGGGCGACTCCCTCGGGTCCCCTCCCACTGTGGGAGCTTTTCTGTCCTCTCAATAAATTCTGCTTTTAAAATAAATAAATAAACAAATAAATTATTTAAAAGTTAAAAGGCCAGACACAGTGGCTCACACCTGTAGTCCCAGCACTTTGGGAGGTTGAGGCAGGAGGGTCACTTGAGGCCAGGAGTTCAGGACCAGTCTAGACAACTTAGCAAAACCCTATCTCTACCAAAAAAAAAAAAAAACTAAAAATTAGTCAGGCGTGGTGGTGCATACATACCTGCATTCCCACCTACTTGGGAGGGCGAAGGAGGACTGCTTGAGACCAGGAGTTTAAGGTTATAGTGAATTATGATCACACCACTGCACTCCAGTCTGGGTGACAGGGTGAAATCCTGTCTCTAAGAAGAAAAAAATGTATACAGGCATACAAACCACATGAAACAAGAGAACATCACGAAAACAGGCAAATCTGCCTGAGCCCACAGGTTCAAAAAAAAAAAAAAATAAGGCCTGGCTCAGTGGCTCAGTCTGTAATCCTAGCACTTTGGAAAGTCGAGGTGAGTGGATTGTCTGAGCCCGCGGGTTCAAGACCATCCCGGACAACTTGGTGAGACCTAGTCTCTGCAATAAATTTTTTAAAAATCAGCCAGGTGTGGTAGTGCGCACCTGTAGTTCCAGCTACTTGGAAGGCTGAGACGGAAGGATTGCTGGAGCCCAGCAGGTTGATGTTGGGGTGGCCAGGAGTGTGCTACTGCACTCCAGCCTGGACGATGGAGTAAGACTTCAATTTAAAAAAAAAGAAAGAAAAATAAAATTAAACACTTACAAATGTTTAAAACTTCATTGAGAATGAAATGAAAAACTCAATGAACAGTTTAAACAAATGAAGATAAAATAGGCTGGGCTCGGTGGCTCAACCTGTAATCCCAGCACTTTGGGAGGCCGAGGCGAGTGGATTGCCTGAGCCCGCAGGTTCAAGACCAGCCTGGGCAACTTGGCGAGACCTTGTCTCTACAATAAATCAAAAACTAGCCGGACATGGTAGCGTGCACCTGTAGTTCTAGCTACTTGGAAGGCTG
The DNA here is from genome assembly GCA_027257055.1 of Cephalopachus bancanus. Taxonomy (NCBI): domain Eukaryota; kingdom Metazoa; phylum Chordata; class Mammalia; order Primates; family Tarsiidae; genus Cephalopachus; species Cephalopachus bancanus. The sequence continues at coordinate 2,581,996 of JAPVLO010000226.1, forward strand.
AGGCGAAGGATCACCAGAGCCCAGCAGGTCGAGGCTGTGGTGGCCGGGAGCGTGCCACTGCACTCCAGTCTGGGCAACAGAGTGAGACTCCAACTCAAAAAAAAAAAAAAAAAGATAAAATAATGAAGTAGAAGACAAAATTGAGAAAATCACCCAGAACATAGCACTTAACTTTGAAGAGATAGAAAAGATCAAAAAATAAGTTTAGAGATATGGAGAATAGAATGAGGAGACCAAAGAGATGTCTACAAAGAGTTCCTGAGTAGGCCAAGTGTGGTGGCTCACACCTGTAATCCCGGCAATTTAGGAGGCCGAGGCGAGAGGATTACCTAAGCACAGGAGTTCAAGACAAGACTGGGCAACTTGGCAGGACCTCATCTTTACAGTAAGCGAAATAAATTAGCCGGACATGATGGCATGTGCCTGTAGTCCCAGTTACTTGGAAGGCTGAGGTAGAAGGACCACCTGAGTTCAGCAGGTCAAGGCTGCAGTAGCCATGAGCAGTGAGCAGGCCACTGCAGTCCAGCCTGGGCAACAGAGCGAGACTCTGACTCAAAAGAAAAAAAAAAAAAGAGTTCCAGAGTAATACAATAGTTTAAATAGGAAAGAAGCAATATTTAAGTAAATAATCCCTGAGCCTCAGACAATATTAAAAATATTTACACCTAAGCTAAGTGAAACACAGGGCAAAATGGAAAGAGAGAAAATCTTAAAAGCAAGAGGAGTAAAAAAAGATTTCCCTGGCGGGACACAGTGGCTCATGCCTATAATCCCAGCATTTTGGGAGGCTGAGGTTGGAGGATTGATTGAGTCCAGGAGTTTGAGGCCGCAGTGAGCCTTGATTGTGCCATTGCACTACAGCCTGGAGAGTGAGACCCCCCCACTCAGAAAAAAAAATTCCTACAATAACACATTATCAACAGATAGAGGAGAAAAGATACCAATAAAATACAGGAGAAAAGACAATAGAATGATAGGCATCTCCACATTGTTAAGGAAAAATAATAAAGAAGTCTGTCTTCGTTCAAACTATCATTCAAGAGTGAGACTAAAACCAAGATATTTTCAAGCAAATACTAAAATAGTTTATAGTAACAAGTCATTGCTTTAAAAATACTAAAATATACACTTGAAGATGAAAGAAATGAAATCCAGAAGAAAGATGAGCTGTAAGTATTAATTGTGAACAGATAAGTTAGTAAAAATACTGATAAATCTATATTAATATTGACTGTTAAAAAGCAATAAGGATAAATATTTATAACTTGGGAGGGTTTTTTATTTTTTGTTTTATTTTATTTTTTTATAATCAATATTTTTTATTATGATATTGTGGGGTACAGTTAAGGGTTAGGTATACAAATATGCTTCATTCAGGCACCCTTGTTGATAAGAGTTGTCTCCCAGTCCCCAGACAGATATTTACTACCATTAATCCCATCTCCCTTCCCGTCTACCCCCCATAGTTTCCCACCACTGTCAGTCATTTTCTTATGGTAATACGTTGGATGATCAAGGTCCACTATATGAATGAGAACATGTCATACTCAAATCTTTGTTTCTGTGAGAGGTCACTCAGTATTATAGACTCTAGTTCCATCCATCATGATTTTGTTCTTTTTTATGGCTGCATAGTATTCCATCGTGTATATGTACCACATTTTTAAAATCCAGTCCTCTTTTGATGGACAGCATGGTTGCTTCCAGGTTCTTGCTATTGTGAACAATGCTGCGATAAACATACCTGTGCACATATCTTTTTGATAGAGTGATTTGAGTTCTTCAGGGTATATTCCCAGTAGGGGGATTGCAGGGTCATATGGGAGGTTGATATTTAAAGCTTTTAGGAATCACCACACTGCTTTCCACAGAGGTTGCACTAGTTTACACTCCCACCAACAGTGTAGAAGAGTTCCCTTTTCGCCACACCCTCTCCAGCAACTGTTAATTTTTGAGTTATTGGTAATTGCCATTCTGACTAGAGTTAGGTGGTAACTCAGTGTGGTTTTGATTTGCATCTCCCTGATGATTAGTGAGGTTGAACATTTCTTCATGTGTCTGTTGGCTGCTCTGGTGTCTTCCTTTGAGAAGTATCTGTTCATATCTTTTGCCCATTTTATAATGGGGTTGTTTGCTTTTTTCTTTCCAGCACATTTGAGTTCCTTGTAGATCCAAGATGTTAAGCCTTTGTCAGGCCTGGATTTGGCAAATACTTTTTCCCTGTCTATAGGCTGTCTCCCTGCTCTCTTGATGGTTTCTTTGGCTTTGCAGAAGATTTTCAGTTTAATGAGGTTCCACTTGTCTATCTTATCTCTTATGGCCTGTGGGTTTCAGGTTTTGTTCAGGAATCAGATGCCAGTTCCAATTTCCATGAGGGTATGTCCTTCATTTTCTAAGGTTCTTATGGTTTGTGGTTTTACATTTAGATCTCTGGTCCATTTGGAGTTAATTTTTGTGTATGGGGATACATAGAGGTCCTATTTCAATCTTCTGCAGGTGGTCAGCCAGTTTTCCCAGCACCATTTACTGAATAGGTTCTCTTCTCCCCAGTGGTAGTGGTGGAGGCTTTGTCGAAGATGAGTTTGGTTGAGAAATTGAGGTTTTGCTTCTGGAATCTCAATTCTGTTCCATTGATCTACATGCCTGTTCCTATACAATACCAAGCTGTTTGATGATGTAGCTTTATAGTAAACTTTGAAGTCTGGTAATGTGATACCAACCTGCTTTGGTTTTTTTTGCTGAGGATTGTTCTGGCTATTCTTGGTCGTTTGTGTTTTCATATGAATTCCTGTGTTGTTCTATCTAGGTCTGAGAAGAATGTTGCTGGTAATTTGATGGGTATTGCATTAAATCTGTAGATTGCCTTAGGTAGGATGGACATCTTCACAACGTTGATTCTTCCAATCCATGAGCATGAGATATTTTTCCACTTGTTTGTTTGGAAATCTTTGATTTCTTTGAGCAGTGTTTTGTAGTTTTCATTGTAAAGGTCTTTCATGTCTCTGGTAGGAAGAAGCCAAGGTATTTCATTTTTTTTTGTGTGGCTATTATGAATGAAATTGTGCTTTTTATTTGGTTTTCTGTTTATTATTGGTGTAAAGAAATGCAATTGTCTTTTGCACATTTATTTTATATCCTGAGACTTTGCCAAAGGCCTTTATCAGTGTAAGGAGGTTTTTGACAGATTCTCTTGGGTTTTCAAGGTACACAATCATGTCATCTGCAAAGAGAGATAACTTGACTTCCTTTTTTCCTATTTGGATGCCCCTGATTGCCTTCTCTTCTCTGATTGCTCTAGCCAGGACTTCCAATACTATATTGAACAGGAGGGGTGAGAGTGGGCATCCTTGTCTTGTTCCAGCTTTCAGGGGAAATGGTTCCAATTTTTGTCCATTTAGGAGTATGCTGGCTGTGGGTTTCTTGTAGATGGCTTTTACTATTTTGAGATATGCCTAGATGTTCGAGGGTTTTTATCAAGAAGGGGTGTTGGATTTTACCAAAAGCTTTTTCTGCATCTAATGATATAATCATGTGGTTTTTGTTTTGACATCTGTTGATGTATTTAATTACATTTATGGTTTTACAAATGTTGAACCAGCCTTGCATCCAGGGATGAAGCCTACTTGGTCATGACGGATGATTTTTGAGATGTGTTGTTGAATCCGGTTTGCTAGGATCTTGTTGAGAATTTTAGTATCTATGTTCATCAAAGATATTGGCCTGTAGTACTCTTTCTTTGTTGGGTCTTTAACTGGCTTGGATATCAATGTGATGTTAGCTTCATAAAATGATTTGGGGAGAGTTCCATCTTTCTCAATCGCCTGGAATACCTTCAGTAGGATTGCTATCAGCTCCTCCTTAAATGTCTTGTAGAATTCTGCTGGAAAGCCATCTGGCCCAGGGCTTTTTTTTGTAGGTAGTTTCCTTATTACATAGTCAATTTCCTTGATTGTTATTGGTCTATTTAGGGTCTCAATTTCTTCTTGTTTCAACCTAGGCAGGTTGTGTGATGATAGAAAGTCCTCCATTTCCTTAAGGTTTTCAAATTTGTTTCCATACAAGTGTACACAGTAGTTCTAATGATCTTTTTTATTTCTTTCAGGGGAGATTACTTCATCTTTTGTGTTTCTGTTGTGATTATTTGGGTTTTTTCTCTCTTTTTTTGGTCAGTCTAGCTAGTGGACCCTTGATCTTTTTATCCTTTCAAAAACCCGCATTTTGTTTCATTGATTTTTTTTTATTATCTTTTTGTCTTCTATTCCTGGATTTTGGGGTTTTATTTTGGTGTCTGGATTCTTCTGCAAATTAGGGTTTTTTTGGTCTTGGTTTTCCAGCTTCCTTAGGTGGCTTGTTAGGGGTTTTAATTGTGATCCCTTTCCCTTTTCTTCATGGCGTTTGTAGGGGTACAAATTTCCCCCCTTACTACAGCTTTCATGGCATCCCCGAGATTTTGGTAAAGTTTCTTCATTTTCATTTGTTTCCAGGTAACTTTTTATCTCTGTTTTGATTTCATCGTTGACCCAAAAGTTGTTTAACATCATGCTGTTTAGTGTCCATGTCTTTGTGGGTTTTGGGGGACCTTGTTGGTGTTAATGTTTATTTTTATTCCACTGCAGTCCGAGAAGGGTGCATGGAAAAATTTTCAGTCCTTTTAAATTTACTTATGCTTGATTTAGGGCCCAAGTATGTGGTCAATCTTAGAATATGTTCCATGCGGTGATGAATAGAATGTGTATTCTGTGGTTTTTGGATGGAGTGTTCTGTGGGTATCAATTAAGTCCATTTGGTCAAGAGTCACATTGACTTTCCCGGATCTCATTGCTAATTTTTTGTCCTGATGATCTGTCTAGGTTGTAGGGGGTATTAAAGCCCCAGTTATGATGGTGTTAGAGTCAATATCTTTCTTTAGTTTTCCCAGAAGCTGCTTTTTGAAAGTTGGTGCTCCTATGTTGGGTGCATATATTTTAGGATAGATATTTTCTTTATGGAGTGAAACCTTTTTTCATTATGTAGTGACCCCTGTATCTTTCTTTAATTTTTATAGCTTAAATGGTTTTTGTCTGAAATTTGAATCATGACCCTCTTTTCTTTTGTGTTCCATTCGCCTGAAAATTTGTTTCCCATCCTCTTACTTTGAGTCTGTGTGTTCCTTTCTAGGAGATGGGTCTCTTGAAGGTAGTATATTGTTTCCTGGTGATATTTTGTCCGTTTTGCCATTCTGTGTCTTTTCAGTGGGGCATTTGTTCATTCACATTCAGGTAATTATTGAAATGTGAGAGTTCGTCCCCATCATAGAGTTCTTATAGAGTTGTTGTTCTTCCACTTGGTTTTTTGTCTTTCTTTTGGTTTTGGGGTTTGGTCACGTGTATTTTATTCTTTTTCTTGTACTTTTGTGAAGAACGTTGTTCTTTTTTCCTTTTCTTCTGTGTTTAGTACTTTCTTAAGTGTTTCATGTAGAGGTGGTCTGGTGGGAGGGTTTTTTAAAAGGTGAAGCCAAATTACTATAATAATATGAAGAATTGGGGATTAAAGCGTCTAGTATTTTTTATTGTTCAAAAGAAACTGACAACATCTTAGACCTAGTTAAGCGTGCATGATATAAATTTAAGCATTAACACTGAATAAATAAAAGAAAGTAATATTGTTTTTATAAATGCAGAAGAGAAGCAAAAATAAGTTCTTGTTAATTTTACCACTGTGAAGAAAATATATTTGATAACTATGAACTTCCCACCAAAGAGAAAGTATCCAAGGAAAATGGATTAAACTTTTAAAAGTTAAGCTTATTTGCAATTACAATGAGGAAAAAATAGAACTCAAAATTGCATAAACCTATAAAAAAAAGGCAAGTTTTATTTACTAATACTTTTTATATCACATAAAGCTTTATGTAATAAACCTGAAACCCACTTGTTTATCAGAGAAACTCCCTTTAATCCCATAATAAGTAAAAGTTAATATTTTTAACATAACTTCCAAGCCAGTAGAGGTAGGGGAAAAATAATAACTCAACAGAAGGCAGGAAAGTATAAAAAAGGAAGGAAAAGCCTGGTAAATAGAAAATACAAAATAAGATAGTAGAAATAAATTACTTTTGCAATTGTATTGATATAGAATTTATTTCTACTATATAAATGACTTAGACTCAAACTTATGAAAGAGTTAGGGATACACCATCCCCAAATATGCCAGATTGGTAATTGATTATTTCAAGTTGAAAACATTTGAGAAGTTGTAGTTTCAGAAAGGATGAGCTGACTAGTCTCTTTCTGCATGCAGCAAGTGATAAATATACCTCTGGGAGGGGTGAGAAAATAGCCCTTATCACCAGAGACTTGGAATTGGAGGCTGCAATGGACCTGAATAAACATACTTAATGAAGTAACCCTTATCTTCCAAATTTTTTACCCCCTCCCATGTATCTCCTAGTGATCTCCCTAGAAAATTTACTGTCTCTAGCCAGATCTTTTTTGTACTGTTTTTATAGAGTTATTGTTCTTCCACTTGGTTTTTTGTCTTTCTTTTGGTTTTGAGGTTGGTTCATGTGTATTTTATTCTTTTTCCTGTACTTTTGTGACAAACAAATTTATCATTCTTTGTCTAAAAAATACAAATGCATCTTGCTGTCGCTACTTTTTCATGCTCTAGCGAAGATCCCCATGCATGTGTAAAATGAATAAAATGTTTATGCTTTTCTCTTGTTAATCTGTCTGGTATCAGTTTGGTTTTTAGATCCAGTTAAAGCGTTCACCAAGAGCTACACGAGAGTCAGAGGTGATCTCTGGCTTCCCTACGTGAAACATTCTGCTACAGAGATGAATTTGATCCTGACCCACATGGATCCAAGACCTCTCCTCTCCTTGCCACCATGAGATCACAAGTCCTTCTATACTGCTAGACATTATTTTGAAGAGGAGCATTTTGGGAGGCGAATGCGAGAGTCTTGCCTGAGTCCAGGGGTTCAAGGCTAGCCTGGGTAACTTGGTGAGAGCTTGTCTCTACAATAAATCAAAAACATTAGCCAGGCGTGGTGGTGTGTGCCTGTGGTCCCACTACTCTACTTGGAAGACTGAGGCTGGAGGGATCACCTGAACCCAGCAGGTTGAGGCTGCGGTGGCTGTGAGTGTGCACTGCACTCCAACTTGGGCGACAGTAAGACTCCGACTCAAGCCAGACTTGGTGGCTCAGCCTGTAATCCCGCGCCTTTGGGAGGCTGAGGTTAGTGGACTGCCTGAGCCCCGGGGTTTGAGACCCGCCTGGGCAGGAGACTCATCTCTACAGTAAATCAAAAAATTTGCCGGGGTTTGGGAGCATGCCCTGTAGTTCCCGCTACTTTGGGAAAGGGTGAGGCGGAAGGATTGCCCGAGCCCGCAGGTCGAGGCTGCAGTGGCTGGGAGCGGCCACTGCGCTCCAGTCTGGGTGACAGTGAGACTCCAACTAAAAAAAAAAAAAAGAGGAGCAAGTGTAAGGGGGAAGAAATGTGAAAGAAGAAGAAAATGTATTGTTCAAAAGCAACTATTTATTTTAACTAAAATGGGTTGTTAACTTGAATTGACAAATTTAAAGTTTGGGTTGGTTTTTTTCCCTCCTATTATAGAACAAGGTGGAAACTAGAAAAGGAGAAATTATGTCCAACATAGAAAATAGAAAGCAATATTTTCTATGCATAGTGGAATTACAATGTGGGTAAATTTTTGAAGCCACTATACATTTTTACAGGATTATTTTTCCACATTGTTTTTTCTCCGGGATGTTAATACTTTCCCTCAGTTTGCATGTATTACCCCTTTTGAATCTAACTGTAGTTCTTACTGTAATGGTCAAGGAGGCTCCAAAGGCAATACCAGTTTTGGTCTATGCCAGAAATGGCAGACGTAAAGCATGAAGCAAGGGGCAGAAAGGGTGAGAATAGACTCCGTTCTTTGCAATCACAAGAGAATGCCCAACCAGCCATTCTGCCCTTCTCTTTCTTTTGTTCCTTTCTTCTGGTCTAAATACACTTACAATTAGGACCACAGAAAGCCACGTGCGTCATGACCACCATTATTCATCACAGTGACCATTCCCCTGGGTAGCAGGGAACATTTAATAGGCCTGTTCCAGCATCTAATGACAAAGGAAAAACACATGGCAGATCACGATAATGATTTTGTGTCTTTCTGTAATGATGAAAGAAAAACCTGATCCTGCATAATAATCGTTTTGTTATTCATGGGACTTAAATGGCATTTCCTCATGAATTTTAATGTGCCATCCATTTTCTCACTACATATACCTACAATTCCTTGTGAGTCTTTGCAGAACGTTATTCTGTTATCTCATACTTTCTTTCAGTGATGTAGTTATTCTGTCTAAACCAAAAGACTTTAGGATGTTGCCTTTTTACTGTATTGGTCACACAGGTCTGGTCTAGGTTGACATTTATTATTTTAAAATAATTTGGAAAGATCAAACTGTGCACGTATGATTACTGCACCTTTTTCCTGTGCATATGTTACTTAATTTTTAAAAAGAGTTTACTTTTAAAAAATTATCTGGAACATTCTGCAATCATAAAGTTGTGCCTTTTTAAATAAATCATAATTAACGACATTCACGAACCTTTTGTTTGGTGTTCTAAAAGTACAAGAAGCATTTGCAATATTTTTTCTTTCTTTATTCTTCTTTAGTGGACATAGGTCATGTTAAAATTCAGTTCCACGTGGTATGTAGACTGATTTCAAAATTACATTAGACTAGATTTTTAGCTTTAAATAGCTACAATAGACACAAATTGAGTCTTACTTATCTTTGTATTCAGTGAAGTATCTAGCTTAAGGACTTCCATGTAGAAAGCGCTCATAAATGTTTGCTTAATAAATGAAAAGTGAGGCTGGGCTCGGTGGCTCAGCCTGTAATCCCAGCACTTTGGGAGGCAAAGGAGAGTGGATTGCCTGAGCCTGTGGGTTTGAGACCAGCCCGGGCAACTTGGCAAGACCTCATCTCTACAATAAATCAAAAATTTGCTGGATGTGGTAGTGCACATCTGTAGTTTCGGCTACTTGGAAGGCTGAAGCGGAAGCATCCCTGGAGTTCAGCAGGTCGACGCTGGGGTGGCCATGAGTGTGCCACTGCACTCCAACCTGGGCGACAGAGTGAGACTCTGACTCACAAAAATAAAAATAAATGAAAAGATTTTTTTTGAGAAAACAAATACGTTGTCAGGGGCTGAAGGTAGAAGGAGAAAATTGACTTCAAAGAAGTATAAGGGAACTTTTTACAGTGATGGAAATTTTCTACAAATCGATTATGATTGTAGTTACTGTATGCATTTGTCAAAAATTATACACTGAAAATTGGTGAATTTACATATAAATTATGCCTTAATAAAGTCAATTAAGGAAAAGATCTTATGATGATATCGATGTTTCCTTATAGGAAACAACTAAAAACAAATGCTGTTAACAAATAGCTAGAGCTGGGCACCATGGCTCACACCTGTAATCCCAGCACTTTGGGAGGTTGAGACAGGAGACTCGCTGGAGCCCAGGAGTTCAAGGCCTGCCTAGGCAGTATAGCTAGACCTCGTCTCTACAAAAAAATTGGCTAATTTTTTTGTGGTGTGTGGTGGTGTGTGCAGAAGGATCACCTGAGCCTAGGAAGTCAAGGCTGCAGTGAGCTATGGTCATGCCACTGCACTCCAGTCTGGGTGACAGAGACTCCAACTCAAAACCAAATGATCAAACAAAAAAAATAACTCCTGAGCTCAAGGGATCCTCTCACCTAAGACTCCCAAAGTGCTAGGATTATAGGCATGAGTCTATAGCTGACTAACTATTCTAATTTGACAGCACTTATTGGTGCAATAATTTTTTAAAGAACATAAACAGGCCGGGCTTGGTGGCTCAGTCTGTAATCCCGCGCTTTTGGGAGGCTGAGGTGAGTGGATTGCCTGAGCCCGAGGGTTCGAGACCCGCCTGGGCAGCAAGAACTCATCTCTACAATAAATCAAAAAAATCAGCTGGGTTTGGTGACGCATGCCTGTAGTTCCAGCTACTTGGTAGGCTGAGATGGAAGGATTGCCGGAGCCCAGCAGGTCAAGGCTGCGGTGGCCGGGAGCGGCCACTGCACTCCAGCCTGGGCGACAGAGTGAGACTCCAACTCAAAAAAAAAAAAAAAAAAAGAACATAAACATAATACAGGACCAGACACATGGTAGCATTTAATAAATTGTTGGTCATTGAATCAAGACATTAAGAATTTCTAAAGGTAGATCTGAAATCAGGTTATTTGTTCTTGTAAAGAATATGCAAGTAGGCTGGGTGCAGTGGCTCACGTCTATAATCCCAGTTCTTTGGGAGGCCGAGGTGAGAGGATTGCCTGAGCACATGGGTTTGAGACCAGCCTGGGCAATTTGGCAAGACCTCATCTCCACAATAAATCAAAAAATAAGCCAGGCGTGTTGGTGGCACACGCCTGTAGTTCTAGCTACTTGGAAGGCTGAAGAAGGAGGATTGTTTGAGCCCAGGAGTTTTAGTCAGCAGTAAGTCCCCAACTAAAAAAATAAAGAAATAAATACTAGCTGGGCATGGTGGCTCACACGTATAATCCCAGCACTTTGAGAGACAGAGTTTGGAGGACTGCTTGAGCCCAGGAGTTCGAGACCAGCCTGGGCAACATTGCAAGACCCTGCATCTACAAAAATTAGAAAATAAGCCAGGCATGGCAGTGCAATCTGTAGTTCCAGCTACTTGGAGGAGCTGGAGAGGGGATGCTGAGGTGAAAGGAACACCTGAGCCCAAGAGGTCAGGCTGCCTATGAGCCATGATTGTGCCACTGCTCTCCAGCCTGGGCAACAAGAGTGAGACCCAACTCATAAATACATGCATACACATACATACATACATACACACTTACAAAGGTCCAACAGTGAATGTTCATATCCCTTTACCCATTCAATTTTACTTCTGAGCTGGTTGCAGTGGCTCACTCCTGTAATCCCAGCACACTGGGAGGCTGAGGCGGGAGGATTGCTTAAGCATAGGAGTTTGAGACCAGCCTGGGCAACATAGCAAGACCTCTCTACAAAAAATTTAAAAATTAGCCGGGCTCGGTGGCTCAACCTGTAATCCCGCGCCTTTGAGAGGCTGAGGTGAGTAGATTGCCTGAGCCCGCGGGTTCGAGACCCACCTGGGCAACTTGGCGAGACCTCATCTCTACAATAAATCAAAATGAGCCGGGGTGGTAGCGCGCGCCTGTAGTTCCAGCTACTTGGAAGGTGAGGCGGAAGGATCGCTGGAGCCCAGCAGGTCGAGGCTGCGGTGGCCGGGAGTGGCCACTGCACTCCAGTCTGGGTGACACAGGGAGACTCAAACTCAAAACAACAACAACAACAAAGTTTAAAAATTAGCCAGGTATGGTAGCAGATGCCTATAGTCGCAGCTACCCTGGAAACTGAGGTAGAAGAATCACTTGAAGCCAGGAGGCCAAGACTGGTGACCTGTGATCCAGTCATTGCACTAGAGCCTGGGCAACACGGCAAGACCCCAACTAAAACAAAAATATATTTCTAGGATGTTATTTTAAGAAAATATACATTTAGAAAAATGTAAAAAGTTATTTCTCATCATTTATAACAGCATAAAATTTTTAACAATCTAGGTGTCCAAAATAGAGACATAGTTAAATAAGTGATGTTTCCATATGATGAAATATTTTGCAAGTATTAAAAATAACAGAATTTTAATGACATAGATATATTTAGTGTGTGTATGTGTGTGTATCATCTGTAGACAGACTGACTACATAATTTGCAGGTTCTGGTACAAAATGAAAATGTAGCACTCCTTGTTCAAAAGTATTAAGAATTCCAAGAGGCCAGGTGCAGTGGCTCAAGCCTATAATCTCAGCACTTTGGGAGGCTGAGGCGAGAGGATTGCCTGAGCCCACAGGTTTGAGACCAGCCTGGGCAACATGGTGAGTCCTCATCTCTACAATAAATCAAAAAATTAGCTGGGTGTGTTAGTGCATGCCTGTAGTTCCGGCTACTTGGAAGGCTGAGGCAGAAGGATTGCCTGAGAGCAGTAGGTTGAGGATGCGGTGGCTGTAAGTGTGCCACTGCACTCCAGCCTGGGCGACAGAGTAAGGCTCCGACTCCAAAAAAAAAAAAGATTCAAGAAAACAGCAGTAAACCTTCAAATCAGGTGTGGGACCCTTCTGATTGTGGGTCCTGTGTGACTGACTACACAGGCCGTATGCCCATGTAACTGGCCCTGTCTGTAGAAAAAAAGACTGAAAGAAAATATCTCAAAATGTCAGTAGTGATTATCTTTGGTTTGGGGGATTATTAGTGATGTTTATTTCATGCATTAAAAAAAATTCACAATAGACATCTTACTTTGATAATCAGTAAAAAAACAAAAGAAAAGAAAAAAACAGTATGTGTCTTTTTAAAAAGACCCAAATTACATTTATAAAAGCAGCACTACAATGGATTGCATTATATTTCGCTTTTAGGCTCTTTTAAATATGCCTTTTTTGCCACTGGGAATAACAGTTTCTATTTTTAAAGTGTCTATACTGTGTTTTTAAGTCACTGTAGAGAATAGAGCAGGATGTAAAAATGAAATGAATTCTTTTGCTAAGTTAAAAAAAAAAGCAAGCACAAGCTGAACCACAAATAACACAGTTCCATCTATTTTTGTTCCATATAGAATTAGCTCTTTGGTTGGACATTGAACATTTGCTTGAATGGTATAATGCTGAAATTCCTTCTCCAGCATTCTTAGACCTATGTTCATATAATTGGCAGCCCATACTAGCAAAAGGAAGATTTGCAAGAGGCCTAGTGCATCTTGAGCACTCTAGTCCAATGAAAGTTTTAGAAACACTTTTTTTTTGAGTTGGAGTCTTACTCCATCACCCAGGCTAGAGTGCAGTGGCATGCTCACAGCCACTACAACCTCGACCTGCTGGGCTCAGGAGATTCTTTTCACCTTCCACCTCAGCCTTCCGAGTAGCTGTAACTACAGGTGCACACTACCATGCCCAGCTAATTTTTTGATTTATTGTAGAGGCGAGGTCTCACCAAGTTGCCTAGACTGGTCTCGGACCCCTGGGCTCAGGCAATCCTCTTGCCTCCCAAAGTGCTGGGATTACAAGCTTGAACCACCATGCCCAGCCACTTTTTTTTTTTTTTAATGGAGAAGGGTTGCAGTTGGAAGACAATAAAAGATATCTTAAATAAGAGAGCATTAAGTAAATTAAAAATCGTACAGAGGATATGTGCAATGTGAGAAAGAAAAGAAAGTTTTTATCTGAGAAATTCAAGCCCCCTTTAAAATATGAGGCCCAGAGAGGCATTGAAATGTGACTCATATCTCGTTGAAATGTGAGTCATGTCCCACTCCCCCATGAGCTAAATAATCACCTCTTGAAGCTACTGGCTGTGTGGGTTCTAGACTAACTGATGCCAAGTAGCTAGAAATTAACAATGTCATGCACTGGACAATGTAACTCATGCCCTGTAATTCAACAATGCATAGCCAATCACTAATTAATGTTATTTCTGTAAACCAATAAAAGTTTCTGACAAACAACTTTCATAATCACCCCTTTTCTGATTCATTATTTTTTCTTTAAAAACCTGAGCCTGTCCCTTGTTCTCCTAAGCACTTTCCAAGCTATCTTGGAAATGTTTTCTAGCTGCAGTTCTCAACCTTAGACCAAATAAACTCTCTATATTAATTTTGCTTTGGTTTCTTTATCTAAGTCAACAAATACATTCCTTTAGAAGTTACACAGAGAAGCCTTAACAAGGCAAATTGTTAGTTACTTATAACTAGTCATATTAATGACTTATAACTAGTCACGAATACAATACAAAAGCCAAGGCAAATTGTCTAGTGCCCAAAGGACAATCTCTCTAGGTACAAAGAACTATCCCTGCAGACCCCCTTGAGTGCAGGCTTCATGTTTTAGTATATTCTCTACCATATTGCATACTCTATGAATCCCCACGCCCTTGTATAATTTCAGACAGAAGGAATATAAAAAAGAATGATTCTTTATTTGTCATTTCTTCCCCTTTCCTGTATTCTGTTAATTGTGTCTCCTGAAGAAAAGCTTTTCTTCAATGTACTTACTGAGGGAAGTATGAATACAGACTAAAGAAGCCAAAAGAGGGCTGCTTGTTTCAAATTGGAAAGGAAAGGAGGAGGAGGAAGAGAGGAAGTGTGAGTGTCAAAGACAGGGAGGGAGACTGAACAGATTTGAGAGAGAGAAGGGAAAAAGATGTGAATCTCCTGCTTCAAGCAAGAAACTTGGAGAGAGAAATGCCTCAGATAGGTATGTAAAGGGTGCTGCTAATGGTATATTGCATAACTCCCTCTTCTGTCTCCCTTGAAACCTTCAGTAACAAAAGTCATCACTCACCAGGTGCAGTGACTCATGCCTGTTATCCCAGCACTTTGGAAGGCTAGGGCAAGAGGATTGCTTGAGCCCAGGAGTTGGAGAGCAACCAGGGCAACGTAGCGAGTTCTCATCTCTACAAAAACAATTTAAAAATTATCAAGGCACGGTGGCACGTGCCTGTAGTCCCAGCTACTTGGGAGACTGAGGTGGAAGTCCAGGAGGTCAAGGCCACAGTGAGCTGTGATCCACTGTACTCCAGCCTAGGTGACAAGAAAGAGACCCTGACCCTGCCCCCATCCCCCAAATTTCATTACTCATCAATGTTTTTGTAGTGGGATTTGTGTTGTTTGGGCTAGAAGACATTTGAGAGTAGCCTTCATAGAGAATGAGAGAGGGCCAAGACGCTCAGGTACAGTCACACCACAAGTCAGAGAGGGTTAAAAGCAAAGACTCATTTGGGCGCAGTGGCTCATGTGTATAATCCCAGAACTTTGGGAGGCCGAGGTGAGAGGATTGGTGGAGCCCATGGGTTCAAGACCAGCCTGGGCAACTTGGCGAGACCACATCTCTACAATAAATCAAAAAAAATTAGCCAGGCATGATGGCGCATGCCTGTGTTCCAGCTTTTTGGAAGGCTGAGGCAGAAGGATCACCTGAACCTAGCAAGTCGAGGCTTTGGTGGCCATGAGCTTACCCCTGTGCTCCAGCCTGGGCGACAGAGTAAGACTCTGACTCCAAAAAAAAAAAAATAGGAAAGACTCCTTTCTTTCATGTTTATTTGTCACAGGTTGTGTTTACATGTATCTAGTCTGCACATGTGCACACATTTAAATTGTATTCATCCACTTATTTAACAAATATCACTGCAGCTTCTACTGTTTGCCAGGTATTGTGCTAAGTTTAGTTCCTGGGAACACCAGGAAATACAAACCCAGACCCTGTCCTACAGGAGCTTACTATTTAATACCATAGAGTCTACTGTGAGGAAAAGACCCAAAACAAATATAGCGAGTAAAGGTACTATCACATACTTTTCTGTTGTTAAAAAAAAACAAAAACAATAATTTCCAGGCAACTTAATTATAAGCAAAGTGCCAAGTTTTATTCCAATCTTACTGCAAGCAAAAGGCCTATAGCAGACCAATTCCAAGATTCTTTTCTTTTTCTTTTTCTTTTTTTTTTTTTTTTTTGAGTTGGAGTCTCACTCTGTTACCCAGACTGGAGTGCAGTGACCACTCCCGGCCACTGCAGCCTCGACATGCTGGACTCCGGCGATCCTTCCGCCTCAGCCTTCCAAGTAGCTGAAACCACAGGCACACGCTACCACACCCGGCTAATTTTTTTTTAGTTGTTGTAGAGATGAGGTCTCACCAAGTTGCCCAGGCAGGTCTCAAACCCGCAGGTTCAGGCAATCCACTCACCTCACCCTCCCCAAGTGTGGGATTACAGGCTGAGCCACCGAACACAGCTTCTTCTTCTTCTTCTTCTTTTTTTTTAAAGAGATGGAGTCCAGCTATGTTGCCCAGGCTGGCCACAAATTCTTGTGCTCGAGCAATCCTCCTGCCTTGGCCTCCCAAAGTGCTGGGATTACAGGCATGAACCACCATGCCCAGCCTCATTCTTGGTAGAATTATTTCATAGGAAAATAGAACAGTTAATCATTTTTAGGTTAGATACAAAAGAATGTTTACTTAATGTCACTCTACTCAGTTAAATGATTGCCTTTCCCAGAACAAGTCCTAATTTAAAGTTCAGAAAAATTTCTTAAGTATTTTATGAGGAATGCTACTTTCTTCCCACAAGGAGCATGTGAATTATATTCCAAAAAATCATTCTGTCCCAAACCAGGTTTGAAAGAGTTTTTCTCTTATATTTTAAAGTATATTTTTAAAAGAGTTCAATGTATTTCTTCATCTCAGTTTTTAGCTGTGAATATATTTCACTTTCTGACTGGGCATGGCAACTTATGCCTTTAATCCTAGCATTTTGGGAAACCAAGGTAGGAGGATCACTTGAAGCCAGGAGTTCAAGACCAGCCTGGGCAATATAGCAAGACCTATCTCTGTACAAATAAATTTTTAAAATATATATGTATATATTTCTTTCTTTTTTTTTTTTTTTTGAGTTGGAGTCTCACTCTGTCACCCAGACTGTGGCCGCTCCTGGCCACCGCAGCCTCAACCTGCTGGGCTCCAGCGATCCTTCCGCCTCAGCCTTCCAAGTAGCTGGAACTACAGGTGCACACTACCACGCCCGGCTGATTTTTGATTTATTGTAGAGATGAGGTCTCGCCAAGTTGCCCAGGCGGGTCTCGAACCCGCAGGCTCAGGCAATTCACTCACGTCAGCCTCCCAAAGGCGCGGGATTACAGGCTGAGCCACCGAGCCCGGCTATTTCATTTTCTTATATCAGTTTTTTTTTTTTTAGATGGAGGATCACAGTGGGAATCCTGGTTTAAATAGAATGGGCTGGAAAGACCTCTCTGAGAAGGTAAATTTAAGTTAAGGAAGTCATACTTCAAACGTGATGAAAAGAAAAAAACAGGCTGGGCTTGGTGGCTCAGCCTGTAATCCCAGCACTTTGGGAGGCTGAGGCAAGAGGATTGCCTGAGCCCGCGAGTTCGAGACCCGCCCAGGCAACCTGGCGAGACCTCATCTCTACAATAAATCAAAAACTAGCCAGGCGTGGTAGCGCACACCTGTAGTTCTGGCTACTTGGAAGACTGAGGCAGAAGGATCACCAGAGCCCAGAGGTTGAGGCTGCGGTGGCCAGGAGTGTGCCACTGCACTCCAGTCTGGGCAACAGAGTGAGGCTCCAACTTAAAAAAAAGAAAAGAAAAGAAGAAAACAAACAGCCCTACTACAAAGTGGGCTAAAGATATGAACAGACACTTCTCAAAAGAAGACATAAGAGCAGCCAACAGATATATGAAAAAATGTTCAGCCTCACTAGAGATCAGGGAGATGCAAATTAAAACTACACTGAGATACCACCTAACTCCAGTCAGAATGACCATCATCAATAACTCAAAAAATAACATGCTGGAGAGGATGTGGTGAAAAGGGAACACTTCTACACTGTTGGTGGGAGTGCAAACTATTTCAGCCTCTGTGGAAATCAGTGTGGTGATTCCTAAAAGTTCTAAAAATTGATCTTCCATATGAACCTATAATTCCCCTCCTGGGAATATACCCAGAAGAACTCAGGTCACTCTATAAAAAAGATGCTTACACATTGTTCACAATTGCAAGAACATGGAACCAACCATGTTGCCCATCAAAAGAGGACTGGATAAAAAAATGTGGTACATATACGCAATGGAATACTACGCAGCCATAAAGAAGAACAAAATCATGAACTTTGCAACAACCTGGATGGAATTAGAATTTATAATACTGAGTGATCTCTCACAGAAACAAAGAGCTGAGTATCACATGTTCTCACTCATAAGTGGACCTTAAACAACTACCGTATTACTATAAGAAAAGGATTGAAAGTGGTGGGAAACTGCAGGGAGGGGGGTGGGGGGTAAGGAGGTGGGATTGACAGTAGTCGATGTCTACGTGGGGAAGGGGGGGCACACCTCATCGATAAGGGGATGCGCACGATGAATATTTGTATACCCAGCCCTGAATTGTACCCAACAATTTTAAATAAAATAAAAAAAGGAGAACAAACTGCATTATCTAAGTTATTAATAAAACATAATTCTGGGGGAAAAAAAGGAAGTTATACTTAAGTTGAGATCTGAAGGAATACAAAAAGCTAGTCAAATGAGACAATGAGAAAAGGCATTTCATCTGGGGGAACAGCTTGTACAAAGGCTCCAAGTGAAGGAGGGTGACTTTGAAGATGACATTACCTGTGGAAGCCAGCACAGAAGGTTGGAATTTATTCAGAAAGTCGAGTTCTGATTGGTCCATTCTGATAGGTTTTTCTCCTCAAACCAACCTTTTGGAGTAAAGTACTAAGAATAGGATGAAATGCTGTGACCAGAGGAAGGGAGATCAGAACCCAAGAAGCAGGTTGACTCTCCTTAATATTTCCACAGAAGAAAGGAACTCAGAGAAAGGCATTCCCTGCAGATTCTTCCTCCACTATCCTTGCTTACTCTTCCTTCAGGGAAAGATGAGTGACTTATCTGATTGGTGATTCCAGGACAAGCCATTAGAAGTAGGAAGCAGGGGCACTGCTTTGAAAAAGGAGCTTACTTTGTGACCTATGCTTGCTATGCTTTCTGCTCTGTCAGTGCCGGGGTTTATGAAACAGGTCCTGATCTTATGCACTGCTGGCTGAGGGAATGTCTTCCAGGCAGAGCCAACTCTCTCTACAGTTAGTTTGGAAAGCCTAGATGTGAGGGGAATTGGGGGAAGCCCTATTTTAGCCTTGGGCTTAAGCCACATTGCTTCAACACAACTTACAAGGAAATCTTCCCTAGATCTTCTTTCCAAGGGATGGGTTGGAACTTGAAGGGGAAGAGAAGGAGGGATTAGCCCTCAGACCACTAACAGATGGATTTTGGTTTGATATGTGAATTTCTTGAGATAGAGAATTACATTTTGGGGGGCTCTTGATGATGATGATGATAATGATTTTTTTTTAATTGAAGTCTCACTCTGTCGTCCAGGGTGGAATGCAGTGGCACGCTCACTGCCACCGCAGCCTCCACCTGTTGGGCTCAGGCGATCCTTCCCCCTCAGCCTTCCAAGTAATTGGAACTACAGGCATGTGCCACCACACCCAGCTAATTTTTTGACTTACTGTAGAGACAAGGTCTCGCCCTGTTGCCCAGGCTGGGTCTCGAACCCCTGGGCTCAGGCAATTCTCTCTCCTTGGCCTCCCAAAGTGCCAGGATAACAGGCTTGCGCCACCTTGTCTGGCCCCGGGACTTCTAAATATAAGGACAAAATTTCAGCACAAGCTAGCTTAAGCAAGGCAAAAAAAAAAAAGTTTATTGGCTCACATACTGGGAAGGACAGGGTTATGTGTGTCATTACGACTTTCTGCCTCTCATTTCTCATCTCTGCTTGGCTTGGTTTCATTCCCTGACTCTGGGTGCCTTCAAGCTTTCTTCAGGCTGTCTTCAGGTGGAGGACGACAGTGCCAATTGCCCCAGGCCTATATCAGAGCCTGGCTACCTCAGGTTTTCTCTCCAGATGCGTACATAAAAACCTAGGGAAGGTCTATGGATGACCTTGATTAGTCAGGTCCAAGCCTCTGAACTGATCATTGAGGGAGAGAAACTCTAATTGGCCAGATCCTGGTCACATGCCTACCCCTGAGACCAAGGCTGTCAGAGTATTGTGACTCAAAGTCATATCAAACTTGTAAGAATTTGTTTCCCAACAGTAAGGGCTATACAATTACCAAAAGAAAGAAAAGGAGGCTGGAGAGACAAAAATGACAAAATTCAGAACGGTAAAGGAAGTTAAGGGTACATTGCTTTATGAGAGCAGCAACAGAAAGGTATAAAAATTGCTGCAATCCAGCTTGGCTTTACTCTCCCAGCACCCAATTAAAATACTCTTCTTAAAGAGTAATGTTTTCTTGAAACGAAACTCAGAAAATGCAGCAGGATGGAAAAAATCTTGCTCTCCTCAGTGGTGTAGAGAGGGCAAGAACTGAAAGGGAGTTCTCCTACTATAAATAGGAGATAGACCAGGCATAGATAAATAGGAGGTAAAATAGGCAAAGAAAGAGTCAGAGGCAGATACTAGTGCTGGGAGTAAATCTAGCTCTGCAAGGTAGTGCAAAAGACAACAGGTAACAATCCAAGAGGCCGGGCTTGGTGGCTCAGCCTGTAATTCCAGCACTTTGGGAGGCCAAGACGAGTGGATTGTCCGAGTCCACAGGTTCGAGACCCATCCGGGCAACTTGGCGAGACCTCATCTCTAACAGGACTTCATACTTGTCTCTAAGACCAGACTTTCTGATAACCAGATAACAATAAATCAAAAATTAGCCAGGCGTGATAGCACGCGCCTGTAGTTCCAGCTACTTGGAAGGCTGAGCTGGAAGGATCGCCGGAGTCCAGCAGGCAGAGGCTGCGGTGGCCGGGAGTGTGCCACTGCACTTTAGTTGGGGCAACAAAGTGAGACTCCAACTCAAAAAAAACCCCCAAAAATTCAAGAAAACAATCAGCACCTACAGGCTCAATACAAAGAAGATGGAATATCTCAGATGATAGATGTCAGATGCTCCCCTGCACAGATTTCCAAATATGGAGAGTCACTTCTCAGATATTTAGGCTGCAAGTGTGGAGCATAACTTCAGTCTCCCCAGGTATGATAAGAACAGAGACTGATAAGAACAAGGCAGGGCCTCCAGGTCTAGAGAGAGTGTGGGTGTCAGCAGGTTTATAAGTCAGAGATTCAGGTGCAGGGAAGAGACAGAGCTGCAGTTATGCAAACTGGTTAGCAGCAAGTCTGGTCTTGGAGACAAGTCTGAAGTCCCGTTATCGGGGCATGAGGTCAGAGCCAGTCTAGCAATGAGTATAATTTTGTGTGCCAAATCTGTGGGTGATAGGCATGAATGCCTTCCAGAGGCTGAGGTTTTTTTAGGAGCCAGATGGTTGGGATCTATGAGGAGAGGGAGAATCTACAAGTTGGGAGTCAGGCAAGTTCTGATAGACATAAGGACAGAGTTTACTATGCAAGAATGTATTTTGTTCAGATCAGGTCCCAGAGTAAAGTACAAGAGATGTGTAAAAAAGAGGAAGAGTCCACACGTGATTTGAAACACCCAGGGCTGTGGGAATACCATGACCAGCAAAATTAAGTACAATGTTGGAGCACGTTTGAATAAGAATAATTTGTATTGTTGATTTGTATTCATCTCTAAGATGTGCCTCTCTCTGTGAAGTTCCATGGATAAAGATTTGGCTTCAGTTTCTCTCTGGAAACCTGGCACCATTTACTTACAAATTAAAAATGCGAGCAAATCATTTATATATCTCTTAGAAACCAGAGTTTGTATATTATACCTCAATTAATTTGGATAATGCTGTGGGTTGTTTCTTTTCTTCTTTTTAAATTCTAATTAAGCCATCCATCACTCAATATGATGACTTATTTCAAGTTTTCTCAAGTATGCTCTTCTTAAAATGATTGAATTTTATTTAGTATCCTATAGAATAAAGAAGTTTAACTCCTAGGGAAAATCTCATGTAAGTGATCATCTGCTATCTTGGGGTGGAGAGAAGAGAAGGGATGTCTTTTCTGATCCTCTTCTTTTGAAAGCTATTGCTCTCCCACTCCATAAGACTCGAGTGGATCTGTCAGAATCATGGGTTTAAATCCAGAACCTTCTTGATTACCACCATCTATATCCTCCCTTTCCATACAGATGCCAATCATCTAGCCCTAAAACAAGCCTCATGGACTTATGAACCAGGTTGCCCAATCAGAGTACCTAATTCCCCTAGACACACAACTGGCCAAGAGGGGGGCAACTGGCATTATTTGAGTTATTTGTAAAGATTTAGCTGGGCTCGGTGGCTCAGCCTGTAATCCCAGAGCTTTGGGAGGCTGAGGTGAGTGAATTGCCTGAGCCCGCTGGTTCGAGACCTGCCTGGGCAACTTGGCGAGTCCTCATCTCTACAATAAGTAAAAAATCAGCCGGGCGTGGTAGCGTGTGCCTGTAATTCCAGCTACTCGGAAGGCTGAGGCAGAAGGATCGCCGGAGTACAGCAGATCGAGGCTGCAGTGGCCGGGAGTGGCCACTGCACTCCAGTCTGGGTGACAGAGTGAGACTCCAACTCAAAAAAAAGCAAACTAGATTGAGCTGAGTTTCTGTCACTTACAATCGAAAAGTACCAACAGTATAGCAACATGGAGCTTCATGACACGACTACTAACTCTGGTCACCATAGGAATACTGATCAGAGGTAAGTGTTATTAGTTTTTGCATTGTTGAAGGAACATTAGAGAATAAACTTTGTTATTAGTTTTTGCATTGTTGAGGGAACATTAGAATAAATAAATAAATAAATAATTTCTTTCTCTTTTTTTTGAGTTGGAGTCTCACTCTGTCGCCCAGACTGGAGTCCAGTGGCATGCTCACAGCCACTGCAGTCTCAACCTGCTGGGCTCCGGCAATCCTTCCACCTCAGTCTTCCAAGTAGCCAGAACTATAGGCGTGGGCCACCACGCCAGGCTAATTTTTGATTTATTATAGAGACGAGGTCTCACCAAGTTTCCCGGATGGGTCTCGAACCCTCGGGCTCAGGCAATCCACTCGCCTTGGCCTCCCAAAGTACTGGGATTACAGGCTGAGCCACCGAGCCCAGCCTATAATTTCTACTTTGACCAGGCTCAATGACTCACTCCTGTAATCCCAGCACTTTGGGAGGCCGAGCTGGGAGGATTGCTTGAGCCCAGGAGTTTGAGACCAGCCTAGGCAACATAGCGAGACCTCATTCTACAAAAAACAAAAAAATTAGCTGGGCATGGTGGCATATGCCTGTAGTCCTAGCTATTACAGGCATCAGCCACCATGCCCAGCCTGGAAGTGTTTAATTTCTATAACCAGGTTATAGGGAGATAGGGTCAGCATTATGGCCAAAAAGCCCATCATGGTCAAAGCAACACAAATTAATTCCAGTGTTTATACCCCAAATTCATAACCTTTCACCCATCCTGAACTTGAAGTCTACATGCAATTTTAGCATGACTCTAGATTTTCATTAACAATTTTTGAACTAGGCACAGTGGCTCATGTCTATAATCCTAACACTTTGGGAGGCAGAGGTGAGTGGATTGATTGCCTGAGCCCATGGCTTCGATCAGCCTGGGCAACTTGGTGAGACCTGGCCTTTACAATAAAATAAAAAAAAATTAGCTGGGCATGGTGGTGTGTGCCTGTAGTCCCAGCTACTTGGAAGACTGAGGTGGAAGGATCACCTGAGCCCAGCAGGCTGAGGCTGTGGTGGCTGTGAGCATGCCAGCTGCACTCTATCCTGGGTGATAAAGTGAGACTCCAACTGAAAACAAAAAACCAAATTTTTGATACGTGACCACTGACGTGACACAAATTCTCCTGGTCCTGTTGACATTTTAGATAACATTTTGGAATTGACAATATGGTCTTTTAAAGTTTTTTTCAGAGGAAGGGGCAGACAATTACAATATTTAGACAGAAGGGAACACACAATTGTAACAATCTTTTGTTCTCGGTGCCCTGGTCTATAATAGTCCAATATCCTTGTAGTCACAGCCATATGGAGGGGAGGTGGGCAATGCCCACTTCGAACTTTCGAACACACTCTTGTCAGCCTTGGATCACTCTCCTAATCATTAGGTGGTCTGGCTTGCCAATTGTTTCTTCTTCAGCACCAGCAATGACTTACTACATAAGATTGGACTGTTGGACAGGGACGTACTAGGAGAGAAGAAATGGAGAGTGTGGGGGTGTGGAGAGGAAGCAATAGGCAAAATGTACACTTTTGAATCCAAGCGGGTTTTATGTTTAGCCCAACCCAGCTACAAAAGAACACAAGTTTTCTAGTCTTTTCTATAAGACTGTTCTAATAAAACCAAAATGGCCCCCTTTAACAATTGGGCACTTAAAGTATAAAAAGCCCATGATGACTCCTAACTAGTGTCCAACAGGTTTCTAGTTTTGCTATTGGTAAGTTCAAAGCCAGTCTGACTCTCAATCCTTTCAATGTGTTTTTTCTCCTCTCCAGAAGCTTTGATGATCCCTTTGTCTCTGATGTTCTGAAGTTTCAGGATCACGTGTCTGGAGATAGGTCTCTTCTCATTCCTTGTTCTAAGTGAATCCTTTCACTCTGGAAGTTGATTTCCAGAAGGACTTCCTTGTATTAATTTTTGGACAACTTGCTCCTTTTGGTTTCCCCTGTTTATTTCTTCAAGCCTCTTCACTCAAAAAATATTTATTGATGACCTACTGTGTGTCTGTTTTTTTGTTGCAGGCAATAATCAAAACATACAGAATCTTTGCCCTGGAGTTCACATTTTAGGTAGATAGTGGACATTTTGCAGTGATCCTATAATTTTCTTTTTTCTGTCTCTCTCCAATTTCTATCTTGTCTTTTTGTTCTTCTTTATGGAAGATTCTTCAATTTCATGTTCCAACTCGTATATTAAAGTGCTGTCCCTGCTATATTTTCAAATTCCAAGAACTCTGTATTATTTCATAAGTGCATATCTTCTTTTATCTCTCTGAAAATATTTTTTAATAGTTTTATGATTTATTTACTTATTTTGCTTCTTGCACTATCTCAATTTCTCTGCTTTTTTTTTTTTTGGTCCTGTTTATTTGTTCTGGTCTCTGTTTTTCAATGATAAGAACTTTCTTTCTCACCTACTTAAATTTAAGGGGTACAGAAGGCAGCTCTGTCAAATAGTAGGGGACTTGGCAGGATTACCTTTATTTTAGATGGAATTACTTTTTTTTTTGAGTTGGAGTCTCACTCTGTTGCCCAGGCTAGAGTGCAGTGGCATGCGCCTGGCCACTGCAGCCTTGACCTGCTGGGCTCAGGGGATCCTTCCACCTCAGTCTTTCAAGTAGCTGGAACGCCAGAAACGCACCACCATGCTGGGCTAATTTCTTGATTTATTGTAGAGATGAGATCTTGCCAAGTTGCCTAGGCTGGTCTTAAATTCGTGGGCTCAGGCAATTCTTTCACCTTGGCCTCCCAAAGTGCTGGGATTATAGGCGTGAGCCACAGCGCCTGGCCATGAACTTCTTATAAGCTTAGTAGTTCGACTAATACCACATTTCCTTTTGCTTCTTTAAAAAACATGATTGAAGTCGGGCTCGGTGGCTCAGCCTGTAATCCCGCGCCTTTGGGAGGCTGAGGTGAGTGGATTGCCTGAGCCCGCGGGTTCGAGACCTGCCTGGGCAACGAGACCTCATCTCTACAATAAATCAAAAAATCAGCCGGGCGTGGTAGCGCGTGCCTGTAATTCCGGCTACTCGGAAGGCTGAGGCGGAAGGATCGCTGGAGCCCAGCAGGTGAGGCTGCGGTGGCCGGGAGCGGCCACTGCACTCCAGTCTGGGCGACGAGTGAGACTCCAACTCAAAAAAAAAAAAAACCATGATTGAGTTGAGCTTTTTGCTCATGTACTGGCTTTTCTTTTCCTCATCACCAGCATATCATTAGCAGAGCATTTCTTGTGTATTCTGAGTCCTTTTTTTTCCAAGTTGAAGTCTCATCGTGTTGCCCATGCTAGAGTGCAGTGGCACACTCACAGCTACTGCAGCCTAGACCTGCTGGGCTCAGGCAATCCTTCTACCTCAGCCTTCCAAGTAGCCAGAACTACAGGCATGCGCTACCACACCAGTTAATTTTTTTATTTATTGTAGAGACAAGGTCTCACCATGTTGTCAGGCAGGTCTTGAACCCATGGGCTCAGACAATCCTCTTGCCTCGGCCTCCCAAAGTACTGGGATTATAGGCTTAGGCCACCACACATGGTCCAGAATTGCATTTTTAACAGAAATAATTCTCATTATTTACTTTGATCTGCTAAGTAGGAAAGCCAATTTGAGGGCTAAATATTTAGCTGGTGAGTTTGATGGAGCCAATTAAGACAACTCAGGTCAATAGAAAGAAATAACTTAATATGTTTTTCACTTAGCTAATTTACACAGTGGATAATGACTCCTATCCATGATAATTATACCAAAAAGTCCATAATAAACTCAACCTCCTTGTTAGAGGTAAAAAAATACTGGAAATTTTACTCAGAACTCGTATTTTAAAACTTCATTAATTATACAAAATAAGCTGAAGTGACTTTATATAGATTTCAAGATTATCCCCTCAGCATAAAGGAAGATTTATTACAGTGTTTCATTATAGTTACCCACCTATTTATATGAAAAATTAATATATCACAGCATCATCTCTCAAGCAGTAATTAATAAGAAATAGGCCAGGCATGGGGGCTCACACCTGTAATCCCAGCACTTTGGGAAGTTGAGGCAAGAGGATTGTCTGAGTCTAGGGGTTCAAGACCAGCCTGGGCAACTTGGTGAGACCTCATCTCTACAGAAAATTAAAAAGTTAGCTGGGCATGGTGGCTCATGCCTGGGGTTCTAGCTACTTGGAAGGCTGACGTGGAAGAATCACCTGAGCCCAGCAGGTTGAGGCTGCAGTAGCCATGATTATGCCACTGCACTCCAGCCTGGGCAACAGGATGAGACTCCGACTTGAAAGAGAGAGAGAGAGAGAGAGAAAGAAAAGAAAAGGAAAAAATAGATAAGAGACTGGTAGTGGTGGAGCTGGCATCACAGCAGGTGGCAGGTAGCAGAGCATCAGAGCCAGCCCTCTTCATGTGACCAAGTGCCTCCATGTGTGCAGCAGGGAGAATCTGACAGAGACGTCATCCCTAACTTCCAGTGGTATCTCTTAGGGTTCTTTGGTCTCAAGAAATAGAAACTAATTCTGGCAACTCAAGCAGAAGAGAATTTGTTGGAAGGATGTTATTATCTGCAGGATGAAGTGGTTCAAATAGGAAAAAAAGGGTGAAACGAGCTTACAGAATTCATGAAAAGTCTGGAAGAGTAGGCTTAGACACAAGGGAGAAGCAGGGGCAAAATCTTCAAGGAAGCTATGATGGCGCAGGCAGTCTAGTCAGGACAAACCCTCAAGTCCATAGATTCCAAACACCCGCGGTCTTTTATTCTTATGGTTTAGGATGTAAATTACAATGAAGGTGTGTTCAACTGGCCCAGGTTGGTCCTGCTTAGATCAGGGAAGCAGGTGGTGGTCTGATAACAGGTTCAGGATATCGTGTCAAGCAATGAAGAGGTTCCTGCTATGAGACCCAGACTTCTGGGGTGTAACATGAACTTTACCACTTACTTAGATGGGCCATCCTGGTAATTCAGTAATCTCTCTGTGGCTCAGTGAGCAGATTTGTAAAGTAGGGATAAGGATAGCATATATTTCTTGGGGGCATTTGAGAAACAAGTTAATACACATTAAACTCTTAAAAGAGGGAATGGTACAAAGAAAGTCCACGATAAATGTTCACCTTGATTATACTCAAAATTAAGAACAAACATATATATTAATTAACAATTAAATATAAAGAAAAGGTATGCCGGGCTCGGTGGCTCAGCCTGTAATCCTGCACCTTTTGGAGGCTGAGGTGAGTGGATTGCCTGAGCCCGCAGGTTCAAGACCCGCCTGGGCAGCGAGACCTCATCTCTACAATAAATAAAAAAATCAGCCGGGCATGGTAGCGCATGCCTGTAATTCCAGCTACTTGGAAGGCTGAGGTGGAAGGATCACCGGAGCCCAGTAGATCGAGGTTGCGGTGGCCGAGAGCGGTCACTGCACTCCAGTCTGGGCGACAGAATGAGACTCCAACTCAAAAAAACAAAAAAAAAGAAAGGGTAAAACTGATTCCCCCCTTCCATCTCTCAATAAATTTTAGAGCTTTTGATCCGAATAAAAATATGCCTCAGGAATACAAACATATGCTTAGAACATTTATCATATTTTTCCATTTATGTCCACAGTCTTTTATTTAAAACCTTTTTGTTTTCTGTGAACTTGCAAAGATATTCATCTGGATGCTAACTCTGAGAGAATTGGTAAACTTTTCAGGAGGCTGAGGTGAGTGGGTTGCCTGAGCCAGCAGGTTCGAGACCCGCCTGGGCAGCGAGACCTCATCTCTACAATAAATCAAAAAATCAGCCGGGCGTGGTAGCGCATGCCTGTAATTCCGGCTACTCGGAAGGCTGAGGCGGAAGGATCGCTGGAGCCCAGCAGGTCGAGGCTGCGGTGGCCGGGTGCGGCCACTGCACTCCAGTCTGGGCGACAGAGTGAGACTCCAACTCAAAAAAAAAAAAAAAAAAATCTAAGCCAGCTGGGCATGATGGCTCATGCCTGTAATCCCAGCAGTTTGGGAGACCGAGGTGAGAGGATTGCCTGAGTCCAGGGATTGGAGACCAGCCTGGGCAACTTGGCAAGACCTCATCTCTACAATAAATCAAAAAATAGCCAGGCATTATGGCACATGCTTGTAGTTCTAGCTATTTGGAAGGCTGAGGCAAAAGGGTCGCCAGAGCCCAGCAGGTCGTGGCTGTGATGGCCATGCCACTGCACTCTAGCCTAGGTGACAGAGTGAGACCACAACTCAAAAAAAATAAAAAATAAAAAAATAAGTACCTGGATCTTTGGCCAGACTCAGTGGTTCAGCCTATAATCCCAGCACTTTTGGAGGCCGAGGCGAGTGGATTGCTAAGTCCATGGATTCGAGACCAGCTCCAGGCAACTTGGCGAGACCTTGTCTCTACAATCACTAAAATTTAGCCGGGCGTGGTAGTGTGCGCCTGTAGTTACAGCTACTTGGAAGGCTGCAGCAGAATGATCTCTGGAACACAGCAGGTCAATGCTGGGGTGGCCGTGAGTGTGCCACTGCACTCCTGCTTGGGCGACAGAGTAAGATGCCAACTCAAAAAGAAAAAAAAAATCTGGCCAGGGCCCGGTGTGGTGGCTCAAGCCTGTAATCTCAGCACTTTGGGAGGTCAAGGCGAGAGAATTGCCTGAGGCCTGGGGTTCGAGACCAGCCTGGCAACTCGGTGAGCCCTCGTCTCTACAATAAGTCAAAATATTAGCTGGGTGTGATGGCATGCACCTGTAGTTCCAGCTACTTGGAAGGCTGAGGCAGAAGGATCTCCTGAGCCCAGTAGGTTGAGGCTGTGGTGGCAGTGAGTAGCATGCCACTGCACTCCAGCCTGGGCAACAGAATGAGACTTCAACTAAAAAAAACAAAACAAAATAACTTGGCCAAATGTGGTGACTCACAACTGTAATCCTAACACTTTGGAAGAACAAGGTGGGACAATGACTTGAGCCCAGGAGTTTGAGGTTACAGTGAGTTGTGATCACAGCACTCCAGTTGTCTCAAAAACATAAAAATTTAAATTAAAATGGTTCTCTTTTTTTTATTCAGAATCTCACTCTGTTGTCCAGGCTGAAGTGCAGTAGCATGCTTATGGCCACCGCAGCCTCGACCTGCTGGACTCGGGTGATCCTTCCACCTCAACCTTCCAAGTAGTTGTAACTACAGGCATGGGCCATCCTGCCTGGCTAGTTTTTTTGATTTATTGTAGAGACGGGGTCTCATAATGTTACCCAGGCTATTCTCGAGCCTGTACGCTCAGGCAATTCTTTTACCTCAGCCTCCCAAAGTTCTGGGATTACAGTTATGAGCCACTACATGCAGCTTAAAATGGTTCTTATATGTTACTTTGAGCTAGTCTGGGAAATGTATTTTTCAGAACTAAAATGTTGACAAATTGTAAAAGCTTCAATTCAGATTTATTTAGAGAAACAAAAAAGAACATATATGTTTATGAAATATGACTGAACTATTAAATATATTTGTAGAAAGCCTCCAAAAATATAATTGGTTGAGATTAATTTGGGGACACTCTGAATAAGTAAAATGTGTTTATTAAAAATTTAGGCATTAAAAGATTTAGAAAAGAAAATCAGTTTATTATTACATAAAGATCTCATATCAGGTAAGATGGATTCATTTGTAATTAGCAGCATTTCTTACATGCTCCTAATTACAATGAATAATTTAGAAAATGAGAAAAATGAACAAGTTTGTTGTTCTAATCTAAGTAGTTTAAATGTCATTTTCTTTCAAAATTGCTTAGGAGTAGGTAATAGTACAGGCAGGCTAGGCTGGGAAAACTTCAGGACCGTAGGAAAGTTCCAAGCTCAGCGATGCCTGCAGCAGCTGTTGTAAAACCACGTGTGCAAGCGGGGGACCTACCCGTAGGAAACTTCACACCTACCTACCTGTTAGACTCTTACATTGTAATCCGCTTATCCAGGATGCTTGCTGACTGCCAATGCTATAGGTGTATGCTGACCACCAAGGCAGGAACTGGCTAAGAGATACCCCAGCACATGCGTATCAATAGCCAAGGTTGACATAGGATAACCATAATCTACTTTTACCTTTATTATACACTCATTATAATATCATTAGCATTGTGGTTACACAAAATCTCCACCCACTAGGGTGCCATGACAGTCCCAGTACGACCCTAGAAGGCCTGAAACTCCCCCACTCGACTTGAGGGAGGAGTAACAGAGACCCAGTTCTAAGACCACCCTTTTGTAGAAAAAGCTCACCTCAAATCCACTCCTCAGCACCCATAAGAATAAACGTTATGGCTGAGCACAGTGGCTCATGCCTACAATCCCAGCACTTTGGGAGGCCGAGGCGAGAGGTTTTCCTGAGCCCAGGGGTATGAAACCAGCCTGGGCAACTTAGCAAGACCTTGTCTCTACAAAAAATCACAAAATTAACCAGGCATAGTGGTGTACACCTGTAGTTCCAGCTACTTGGAAGGCTGAGATGGAAGGATCGCCTGAGCCCAGCAGGTTAAGGTTGCGGTGACCATGAGCATGCCACTGCACTCCAGCCTGGGTGACAGAGTGAGACTCCAACTCAAAAAAAAAGAGTAATACATGTTTATTGTAAATTTTCAGAAAATACAGAAAAAAAATCACCTAAAACTCAATGATTCTACAGTTATCGGTTTGCATGGGAAGGTTTTCAAGAGGAAGGGGTATGAAGGCGATAAACAGAGGGACAACAGCCTGATGACTCCACCATGTTAAAGCTTGCCAGCTGAAGGCTGCCAGGAATACAACTGCCATCAAATCAAATTACGTTTATTATAAGCTTGCTGAAGTGGAGAATGCACACTTGGGGGAATTGTGCGGTGTCTAGGTAAGAAAGAGTTCGGAGAATCTTGTTATAGGATTTGAGCTTGTGTTGGTCAGTTTTGGAGGGAGCAAGGACTTGTTCTAGATTGAGTTGTCAAGAAACAGGATCATTTGATAATTGTGTATATTAATTTTAATCTAAGTGACTAGAATCACTCAGAGAGCTACAATGGGGGCATTTGGTTATTTTTATGATTTTTTTTTCTTTTTTTTCTTTTTTTTGAGTTGGAGTCTCACTCTGTCGCCAGACTGGAGTGCAGTAGCTGCTCCCGGCCACCACAGCCTCGACCTGCTGGGCTCCGGCGATCCTTCTACCTCAGCCTTCCAAGTAGCCAGAATTATAGGCATGCGCTACCATGCCCGGCTGATTTTTTGATTTATTGTAGAGATGAGGTCTCACCTGCCCAGGCAGGTCTCGAACCCGCGATCTCAGGCAATCCACTCACCTCAGCCTCCCAAAGGCGTGGGATTACAGGCTGAGCCACTGAGCCTGGCTTTTTTTTTTTTTTTTTTTTTTTTTTTGAGTAGGCGTCTCACTCTGCTGCCAGGCTGGAGTGCAGTGGCACAACATGGCTCACCACAGCCTCAACTTTCTGGGCTCAGGTGATACTTCTAACTCAGCTTCCCGAGTAGCTGGGCTACAGGCATGTGCCACAATGCTTGTCTAGTTTTTTAATTAATTGTAGAGACGAGGTCTTGCTATGTTGCCCAGGCTTGTCTCAAACTCCTGGGCTCAAGCAATCCTCCTGCCTCAATTTCCTTGTCCAATTATCGTTATGCTGTGAACACCATTTGTCTTCTGTGAGGGAATACTGATTTGCTGGCTGCCAGCTATCAGCCTGGCAGGATCATTTTGTCGTTTCACTTTCTCTTTGTTTTTTATTTTTATTATTATTTTTTTTCTTTTTCCTGAAACCACTCAGACTCCATCCTCTCCCACTTGCTCCCCCAAAGGAAAGCAAGAACTCTTTTTCTCAATCAGCTACTAATCTTGGATTCGGATTTGTGCTTGAGTTTCCACATGGGCCTCTCTGAAATCCAGGTGACCCAGTATGACCAAGAGTTTGGAAACGGAACAGTCCCCTGTTTCTGCATAGTTGTCACACAATTATTTTGAGGGTTTGTTGCTTCAGAAATGGTTTTGGCCTGTTGGCAACTTCTTCCCCAGGGTTGCAGTCACGGGGTGAGAGGGAGCTGCTGCCCTCCAGTGGCATTCCAGGTAATTACAGTTGTGACTGTTGCCCAACTCACAGATGACCCTTGAAGATATTATGCTAAGTCACATAAACCAGACATGAAAGGATAAATATTGTATGATTTCACTTATATGAGTTGCCTACCACAGTCAAATTAAAACAGAGAGAGGGCATAATGGTAGTTGCCAAGGGATGGGGAGGGGAGAATAGTTTAACGGGTACAGAGTTTCTATTTGAGAAGATGATAAAAGTGGTGAAAAAATATGGTGATGATGCTTAGACATCCCGAGGACTTCCAAGAACAGGTCAGGGCAGGGCAGAGCAGAAGGAAAGCAAATTTTTCTGGGAATAAGAGACAGCTAAATTTTAGGTATTATTGTTAATGTGGCCCCATTAGTGCTCTCAACTTGGTGAAGCCTAGAAAAATATGGGTTACATTAATTGTAGGTTTTTAGTAATAATATACAGTATTGCTTTTATAGTTATAAAATATAGTTATTTTATAGAGAAGACATCTGATTAAGATAGAAAAATAAGAATGCAAACATTTGTGTTCGCACCAGGGGAGTGGGTCACGCCTGTGATCCCAGCACTTTGGGAGGCAGAGCCAAGAGGATTGCCTGAGCTCACGGGTTCGAGACTAGCCTGAGCAACATGATGAGATCTCGTCTCTACAATAAAAATTTAAAAAATTAACCAGGTGTGGTGGTGCATGCCTTTGGTTCCAGCTACTTGGAAGAGGTTGAGGAGGAAGGATTGCCTGAGCCCAGCAGATTGCATCTATAGTGGCCATGAGCATGCCATTGCACTCCAGCATGGGTGACAGAGTGAGATTCTGACTTAAAAAAAAAAATTGTGTTAAACCAAGAAAGGACTATGCAACCTAGAAATACAGGACAATTAAAGATGACGGGGTCAGAGAACTTTTTAATACCAAGGGTTATACAAATAAAGGTTAAAAATTTACTTATGCTGGAGAGGATGCTGAGAAATTGGAATCCTTGTGCACTGCTGATAGGAATGTAAAATAGTGCAGCTGCTGTGGCAAACAGCATGTCGGTTCCTCAAAAAAATTAAACAGAATTAACATATGATCCAGCAATTTCACTTCTAGGTATATACACAAAATAATTGAGAGCCCATGCTCACAGCCACCATAGCCTCAAACTGCTAGGCTCAGGGGATCCTTCTGCCTCAGCCTTCCACGTAGCTGCAACTACAGGCGCGAGCCGCCACTCCCTGCTAATTTTTTGATTTATTGTAGAGATGAGGTCTTGTCAAGTTGCCCAGGCTGGTCTCGAACCTGTGGGCTCAGGCAATCCTCTCACCTCAGCCTCCCAAAGTGCTGGGATTATAAACGTGAGCCACTGCACCCAGCCAGCATTTTTTGTTTGTTTGTTTTTAAAGCTTCTCAGGTGAGTCACACGCACAGTGAGGGTACAGAACCCCTGACCCACATGATTCCGGGTCTAAGATTCTGCTTTGCTTCAACTGTTCATGATTCTAAGTAAAATGACCCAACAAGAGAAAATGCAGATTATCAACATTTTGCCCCAATTTCATAAATACAAATTTCATTAATACGGATAGCTGCTTCCTTTGATAAATTGCCTGGATCCAAATTGCTAATGGACTTACACTGCTTTTTTTGAAGTTTTTGTCTCTGTTTTTGAATTTTACTTCTCTTACTAAAATGAATTGATCTTTTCACAAAACTTCATTTGACAGATGGGCAGGTCTTCACTCAAGTAAGATTTTTATATATAACAACAGATTCTAATAGAGTTGTTCTTATACAGAAAACTGTATGTCAACATTCAGCAAGAGTTTTTGCCAAAGCCAACCTTTTTAGAAGCCTAACATTTGTGTTTTACTTGTCATAAATATCAAAAGAAAGCCTTTTTTTGCCCAAGGCTTTATTTTATAGTAATGTAGAATGTTTTCTATTTATTTATTTATTGAGTCAAAGTCTCACTCTGTCACTCAGGCTGGAGGGCAGTGGCATACTCCCAGCCACCACAGCCTCGACCTGCTGGGCTCAGGTAATCCTTCCGCCTCAGTCGTCTAAGTAGTGGAACTACGGGCACATGCCACAATGCCCAGCTAATTTTTTTCTTAATTTATTGTAGAGATGCGGTCTTGCCAAGTTGCCCAGGCTGGTCTCGAACCCGTGAACTCAGGCAATCCTCTCACCTCAGCCTCCCAAAGTACTGGGATTACAGGCATGAGGAGCCACCAACCCTGGCCCTAGAGTGTTTTCTAGATACAGTAATTTTAAATAAATGATTTGTGGCTGGGCATGGTCGCTTACACCTGTAATTCCAGCACTCTGAGAGGCTAAGAAAGTATTGCTTGAGCTCAGGAATTTGAGACCAACCCAGCCTGGGCAACATAGCAAGACCTCATCTCTACAAAACAAAAAATTAGCTGGACATAGACATTAAAAGCACTGAGAAAGTTTTATTTATTTATTTATTTTTGAGTCGTAGTCTCAAGTCTCATTCTGTCACCCAAGCTGGAGCTCAGTGGCATGTTCATGGCCACTGCAACCTTGACCTGCTGGACTCAGGCAATCCTCTAGCCTCAGCCTGCCAAAGTGCTGGGATTACAGGCTTGAGCCACCACGCCTGTCCTAAAATTGGTTCTTTTTTTTTTTTTGAGTTGGAGTTTCACTCCATTGTCCAGACTGGAGTGCAGTGGCACACTCACGGCCACCCCTATGTCAACTTGATGGGCTCTAGTGGTCCTTCCGCCTCAGCCTTCCAAGTAGCTGGAACTACAGGTGCACGGTACCACACCTGGCTAATTTTTTATTTATTGTAGAGACGAGGTCTCACCAAGTTGCCTGGGCTTGTCTCGAAGCCACGGGCTCAGGCAATCCACTTGCCTCAGCCTCCCCAAGTGCTGGGATTATAGGCTGAGCCACTGAGCATGGCCGAGAAAGTTTTCAGTAATGAATATTTGGTGTGGTAACTCATGCCTGTAATCCTAGCACTTGGGGAGGCCAAGGCGAGAGAATTACTTGAGCCCAGGAGTTTGAGACCAGCATAGGCAACATAACAAGACCTCATCTCTGCAAAAATAAAAAAATTAGTTGAGATAACAGGTGGTGTATGCCTGTTATTCCAACTACTTGAGGAGCTGAAGCAGAAGGATCACTTGAACCCACAAAGTTGAGGCTGCAGTGAGCTGTGATCATGCCACTGCCTTCTAGCCTGGGTGACAGAGTAGGACTCCAACTCAAAAAAGCAAATAAAAAAAGATGAAGTGATACAACAAAAGAAAAACATATGTTATTTGTCCAGAAATCTAATTTTTTAATGAAATAATAAGCTGTTTTGAAATATTTCAGTTTCTTGATACAATAATCACATGATTTCAAGCCAGTCTACAAAATCAGGGCTAGTTCAAGTTAAAGATGAAATGGAAAATATCTTTAAATGTTTCGGCAGTCTTGACCTCTGGAGCTCAGGCAATTCTTCTGCCTTAGTCTCCCAAAATTGCTGGGACTATAGGTGCAGGCCACCACTTCCAGTTAATTCTTTTTTTTTTTTTTTTTTTGTAAGATGAGGTCTTACAGCTACGTTGCCCAGGCTATTCTGGAACTCCTGCTCTCAAGCAATCCTGCCGCCTCAGCCTCCCAAAGCGCTGGGATTATAGGTGTGAGCCACCGTGCCTGGCCTTAGACTTGGTTTTGTATAGAAAGCATTCAGTCTTATAAAAACAAAATAGGGGTCGGGTGCGGTGGCTCAGGTAGCACTTTGGGAGGCCAAGGTGATAGGATTGCCTGAGCCCACGGGTTCAAGATCAGCCTGGGCAACTCATCTCTACAATAAATACAAAAAAATTAGCAGGGCATGGTAGCGCACACCTGTAGTTCTGGCTACTTGGAAGACTGAGGCGGAAGGATCACTGGAGCCCAGCAAGTCGATGCTGGGGTGGCCGTGAGTGTGCCATTGCACTCCAGCCTGGGTGACAGAGTGAGACTCCAACTCAAAACAAAAACAAAAATAGAATCAAAAAATGGAGAAATCTTCTTTGAGGGGGTGAGCAGGAGGAGGATAAGGGATGAAAAAATCACCCGTTGAGTACAATATGCACTAGTGGGGGTGACGGGTACACTTAAAGTCCAGGCTTCATCATCACTGTACAATTCATCCATGTAACCAAAAACCACGTGTGCCTCTAAAGCTACTGAAATAAAAAAAAGTTAAAGAAAAAAAAAAGAAAATGCTCTTTGTTTTTTGGGTTTTTTTTTTGAGTTGGAGTCTCACTCTGTCGCCCAGACTGGAGTGCAGTGGCCGCTCCCGGCCACCGCAGCCTTCACCTGCTGGGCTCCGGCGATCCTTCCACCTCAGCCTTCCAAGTAGCTGGAACTACAGGCACGCGCTACCACGCCCGGCTGATTTTTGATTTGTTTTTGATTTTTGATTTTGATTTGATTTGCCCAGGCGGGTCTCGAACCCACAGGCTCAAGCAATCCACTCACCTCAGCCTCCCAAGGGCGCGGGATTACAGGCTGAGCCACCGAGCCCGGCTTGCTCTTTGGTTAAGCAGAAAAGTTCTCAAGAAGGAAAAGATGGCCGCTGCGGTCTTTCCCAGCCCATTCCCTGCAAAGGCCCCCTCACCATCCAGGCTCTCTTGTTCGGAGTCCCTTCACTAACATCACCACATCTGCCCTCAGTAGTGTGGCCATCATCCTTTTACTGAGGACAAGAGGAACAAGACTCCCATTCCTCTGTGATACCCCATCGAGTCTTGTCCAAGGAAAAATTAAAAAGGCATTCATTTCAGTAAAGAAAACTGTAATTAAAATTATGATATTAAAACATTTACTATTAATATAGACATAACAATAATATATAACACATAACATACTATATAAATATAATTATTATATGATAAACAATAAAAATATATAGCATACAAACAATATAAAAGCCAAAACAATCTAAACATCCTCTCCATAAATCTAAATTTCTTCACATGGCATTCCAGAATTTTCATCATCTGGCTCTCCAGGCTTTTGCTTGCCATTTCCCTTTTGTATATTTTGTGCTCCAACAGAGGCGTCTGGTGGCTCTCAGCATCCTAAGTAGGTCAATGCTTGCTCACACTTTCACACCTTGGAACACGAGGGTCCCCTGCCGGGAGATGGAATAGCTCCTGTCCCCACACCTCCTCTTCAGCTGTCACCTCCTCTGTGAGGACATCATTCACTCCCCAGGCTGGGCACACACCCACCTTGAATTTCTCAGAGCACTTAGGCACAACACCTTCACATCAGTGCTTCCCAGACTTCCCAAATATAAGACTTGAAGAAGCCTAGTAATCTGTGTATGAAACAAGCATCCCTGGGGACGCCCATCTTTAGAAAAGGTTTGAAAACATGGCTCTATACCACAGCACTTCTCATATTCCATTACAGTTATTTGATTTATCTGTCTCTCAAGAGCCTGTGACCTGCACCTGGTCATTATTGTATTCCGGTGTCAATACAGTGCTCAATTCATGGAAGGAAGAAAATAAAATGCATGAAAATTCAAATGTGCAAGTTTCTTATCTTTTTTTTTTTTTTTTTTTGAGTCGGAGTCTCACTCTGTTGCCCAGGCTGGAGTGCAGTGGCACTTTCACTGCAGCCTCGACCTGCTGGGCTCAGGTGATCCTTCTGCCTCAGCCTTCCAAGTAGCTGGAACTACAGATGCACGCCACCATACCCGGCTAATTTTTTGTGATTTATTGTACAGATGAAGTCACACCAAGTTGCTCAGGTTGGTCTCAAACACCCGGGCTCAAGCAATCCTCTAGCTTCGTCTCCCAAAGTGCTGGGATTACAGGCTGAGCCACCGCGCCCAACCTGTTTCTTGTCTTAAGTGTCCCAGAAGCGCTGGGAAAGCACCCTTCCAACTTCTGCTTCTTCCTATTCCAAGGTAAATACACTTTGCCTCTATAAAGTTGCTCCTCTTTCTTCACCCCTCAGGTGAAGGGTGAACTTATCTCCCACTATCCAGATGCTACACATCACCAAGTCTTATGAAGTCTTATCAACGCTGGGATTAAGCCTCAGTTTGCTCTGTATGAAGAGAATGCTAATAGTTCCTACTTCACAGGGTTTTTTTTTTTTTTTTTTTGGTGAGGTGAAAATGGAATAATATATTTCAACACTTGACACAAGGTCTAATATTAGGAAGTGCTAAATAAGTGAGGTAATAATAATAAAGACAAAATCAATCAGACAGTCACTTGGGAGATGTTATTGCCTTGTGAAGCTGAACTACAAAAGAGAAGCCCACAGTGTCATACTTTGAGCCCCCCGTGAAGGGTCCACTTAATAACTTACAAACCTGTCAGGTGTGGTGGCTCAAGCCTGTAATCCCAGCACTTTGGGAGGCGGAGGCGAGAGGATTGCCTGAGCTCAGGGGTTCGAGTCCAGCCTGAGCAACATGGCGAGACCTCGTCTCTAAAATAAACCAAAAAACTAACTGGGCATGGTAGCACATATCTGTGGTTCCAGTTACTTGGAAGGCTGAGGTGGAAGGATCACCTGAGCCCAGCAGGTTGAGGCTATAGTGGCCGTGCCACTGCACTACAGCCTGGGCAACAGAGTGGGACTCTGACTCAAAAAAAAACTTTACAAGCACGTTCTGGTGCTGCCAAATCTCAACATCTCTTCTGATTCAGCCTCTCTTCCCTTGTCACTATAATAATGGCAAAAAAGGTCACATTTCATGGCAAAAAAATTGTATCATCAAGAAAGACAGGCAGGGTTGTTGGTATGCTAATACAAAATTTGCCCCTATTTAGAGAAGTTTGTCCTTGGAGGTTTTCTCTAAATATGTCTTCCAAGTTCTTTTTTTTCCCCCCAAATTCTTAACATCTTGTAATGTTTAGTTTGTTCCCATAAACACCGATTTCTAAAGGACCAGAACTCCAATCGTCATCTTGACATTTCCCCACGATGTCCAGTATCAACACATCAATACCAGAAAGCCATTGCTTCTGTGGTGGGGAAAAATGATGGCCAAATAGTCTGGTTCCAAAAAGACTGCAAGTTATTGACTCTATAATAGACAAAGAAATGCGAAACGACATTAGGCTGTGCTGTTGCTTAATCCTGGGCAACAATAGAGAAGAAATATTAACCCCTGAGATTTGGCCACATTCCCAGACTGCTTAAGTGATAATCCAGAGTAATTCTCAACTCTGGCCAGTCATCCCACCCCCTTTACGCCTCCCCACTCAGCACATTTTTCCCTGCTAAAAGCCAGTCTCCTTTAAAATATAATCATTACCTACTCGAAACCTACATGATCCTTCAGGAGATTCCTAGTTAACCTTTAGGTTAACACTTAGAGCACAACAAATTGGCAGTCTTTCCCAGCCCCAGCATCTGCTCTGTCCTATTCTGGCACCTTCTGTAAGATCCAGATCAGAGTGACCTTGGGGAACATGTAAGTCTAGGGGGGTAGTTTCCCCAAAGTCTATCCATTTTAGGTCTATAACACAATGAGATCTGAAATATGGAAGCTACCAGACACAGGGTACTTAAAAAAAAGCCGCAGAGCAATTACACTTTAATGTGAAACAATCATAACAGCAACACAATCTGAACATATTATGATCCCTATCCCATCTTGAGATGCACACAAGTGTTTTTTTGTGGGAAATGCAGTCTACTGGCAACATTTCCTCTTATTCTGGTATTTAAAGTAGCAAGACAATGAAATATAAGCATAGACAGAGAAAAAATGTGATAAATCCCTTCTCAAATAAATGGAACTTCCTATATCAAGTGACTTAGTTATTTGGAATAAATTTGCAAGCCACTGGGTGGTTTGGTTCATGTGACCCTTCCAGATTTACAAATTTATTGAGTACCTACTAGATACTGGGCATGGTTCTGGGTAGTCACTCTGTCGCCCAGGCTGGAGTTCAGTGGCATGCTCAAAGCCACCACAGCCTCGACCTGCTGGGCTCCAGCGATCCTTCCACCTCAGCCTTCCAAGTAGCTGGAACTATAGGCACACATCACCATGCCCGGCTAATTTTGTGATTTATTGTAGAGATGAGATCTCACCAAGTTGCCCAGGCTGATCTTGAACCCTTGAACTCAGGCAATTCTCTCGCCTCCACTTCCCAAAGCGCAGGGAATACAGGTGTGAGCCACCATGCCCGGCTAGTAGTACATTTCCTGTCCTCGTTTACCCCAGAAATCAGCACCTGTAGCACCTTTTACACAGTTGATCATCCCCTCCTTGATGCATTTTCTTCACTACATGTAACAGCAGCTACCACAATGGCTATTCTTTCTCAGTCTTCTTTACTGGTTCTTCCTTATCTTCCTGACCTCCGAGCATGGAATGTTCTAGAATTTGGCCTTCATGTCATTTCTCTGTCTATATTCACGTTTCAGTCGGTCTCACAGCTTTAAATGTCATCATGCACTGATGAATCCCAAATGGATATCTCTATCCTAGTCCTCTTCCGTGAATGTCTGAGTGTCAGACTGTGGATATCTAATAGGCATCTCAAACTTCATGAAAAAGGATTGAAACTTTATCCCAAACATTCAGTTTCTCAGGCCAAAAACTGTGGTGTCATCCTTAACTCCTCACTCTCTTTCATCTCAAATGCAATTCATCAGCAAATCCTTTCTATTCTATTTTCAGAATACTCCCCATGTCTGTTCACCTCTCTCCATTTCTGCTGCTACCACCCTGCCCTACCCACCAGCCTCTCTCATCTGGGTCATTGCAATGGTCTCCTAACAGGATTCCCGGCTTCTGGCCTTGTCCCTTCCATTCAACAGCTACATTAATTCTTTTAAGATATAAATTTTTGCCGGGCTCGGTGGCTCAGCCTGTAATCCCG
This sequence comes from Cephalopachus bancanus, assembly GCA_027257055.1. NCBI lineage: Eukaryota > Metazoa > Chordata > Mammalia > Primates > Tarsiidae > Cephalopachus > Cephalopachus bancanus. The sequence continues at coordinate 2,623,186 of JAPVLO010000226.1, forward strand.
CGCCTTGGGAGGCTGAGGTGAGTGGATTGCCTGAGCCCGCGGGTTCGAGACCCACCTGGGCAACTTGGCAAGACCTCATCTCTACAATAAATCAAAAATTAGCTGGGTGCGGTAGCGCGTGCCTGTAATTCCAGCTACTTGGAAGCCTGAGGCAGAAGGATCGCTGGAGCCCAGCAGTCGAGGCTGCGGTGGCCAGGAGCGGCCACTGCACTCCAGTCTGGGCGACGGAGTGAGACTCCAACTCAAAAAAAAAAAAAAAAAAGATATAAATTTTGGCTGGGCATGTTGGCTCATGCCTATAATACCAGCACTTCGGGAGTCCGAGGTGAGAGGATTGCCTGAGCTCACAGGTTCGAGACTAGCCTGGGCAACTTGGTGAGACCTCATCTCTACAATAAATCAAAAAATTAGCCAGGCGTGGTGGTGCGTGCCTATAGTTCCAGCTGCTTGGAAGCCTGAAGCAGAAGGACTGTCTGAGTCCAGCAGGTTGAGGCTGTGGTGGCCAGGAACATGCCACTGCCCTCCAGCCTGGGTGACAGAGTGAGATTCCAAATTTTAAAAATGATATAAATTTTAAGGTTATAAATTATCATGCCGTTCTTTTTCATAAAACTATGATTCCCATCTGCATTGAGTAAAAATCATAAAGCTTCAATGGCTGTCAAGGGCCTGGATGGTATGACCTGCTACTTCTCCAACCTCATCTTCCACCCCACCTGCCTGCTCACCACGCTTTCAACACTTTGGTCTCATTGCTCTGCAAGCATGTGCTCATCTCAAAGCCTTCAAATGTGCTGTTTCCTCTTGCTGGAACCCTGCTATCACTCAGAGTTCACGCCTTCACATATTTTAGGTCTTTGCTCAAAGTCACCTTATCACTGAGTTGTTTCCTGAGACCCTTATGACACTTCTTCCCCCTTGCCCAGCTTACAGAACTTGTCACTAATTGATGTATAATGTATACATCCTTCTTCTCTTCCTCCTCCTCCTCCTATTCCATCTGCTTCCTCTTCCTCTCCGCTCCTCCTCCTTCTTCTTCCTTTCATCTCACTAGAATGTCAGTTTCGAATGCAAGTTCTAGGCTAACAGGGAGTTGTCTGTTTTGCTCACTGTTGTTTTCCTTCATTGAAAAATGCCTGGTACACTGAAGGTACCCAGTATTGACTGACTAAATGAATATCAGGAGTTGGCTTCACATTATAGAAAATCTAGCTCAAACTGTCTAAAAGAAGAAAAAGGAAATTTCAACAAATTGAGTTTAAGGATCGAATTAGGTTTTATCAGCAATTCATGAATGGGGCAGCATCCCATCTACAAAATAGAAAGGTGCTCTGATGGGCTGAGCAGAGAAGTTGGGTTTTATAGGCCGAAAAGGTTGAAGAAAGCAGAAACAAGGAGCAAAAAGCAGTCTGGTTGTTTCTAAGTTACTTTCCATATAGGGTTAAAGCACAAGGGACTTCCTTGCCATGCCAGGGCAGGTTGATTGGGCCACTTTGGATTTGTTGCTGTGAATATTCTGGTTTTGGGGAAACCAGCCTATTTCTAAGTTCAAGCTTGACTACATGATACCTAGGACAAGTAACTCCATTCTAGTTTGGTCTGGTCTGTTGGGGTTTAGTGCAGGAGTTCAGTTCAAAATAATGGTCTACCATAAATATTATTTAAACTCAGAAGCTAAGGGGCTGGGTGTGGTGGCTCAGTCCTATAATCCCAGCACTTTGGGAGGCCAAGACAAGAGGATAGCCTGAGCCCAGGGGTTCAAGAACAGCCTGGGCAACATGGTAAGACCTTATCTCTACAGTAAGTCAAAAAATTAGTCGGTGTGGTGGCTGCTTGGAAGGTTGAGGTAGAAGGATCGCTGGAGCCCAGCAGGTAGAGGCTGCGGTGGCCGGGAGCGTGCCACTGTACTTCAGCCTGGGCGGGAGCGTGCCACTGTACTTCAGCCTGGGCGACAGAGTGAGACTCCAACTCAAAAAAAAAGAAAAGCCAAGGAATACACTGTCTTTAGGTATATCGGTATATCTGGAGCCAGGGGCTCAAATGATGTTATCAAGACCATAGCACTCTCGAAGTCCCTGGTTTTTTTTTGCTTCTGTGCTGGCTCCTTTATCAGGCATATTTTCATTTTATGGGAGAAATATGGTGACCAGCAGTGGCGGGCTAATATTCTTTTTTTTTTTTTTTTTTTTTGAGTTGGCGTCTCACTCTGTCGCCCAGACTGGAGTGCAGTGGCCGCTCCCGCCCACTGCAGCCTCGACCTGCTGGGCTCCGGCGATCCTTCCGCCTCAGCCTTCCGAGTAGCCGGAATTACAGGCATGCACTACCACGCCTGGCTGATTTTTTGATTTATTGTAGAGATGAGGTCAAGCTGCCCAGGCGGATCTCGAACCCACGGGCTCAGGCAATCCACTCACCTCAGCCTCCCAAAGGTGCGGGATTACAGTCTGAGCCACAGAGCCCGGCTTAGGCTAATATTCTTATAGCTGCAAGCAGAAAAAGAAATGGCTTCTCATTCCCATCGGTGTAAAGTTAAGTCCTGGGCCTGACACATACTGGCCTGGACTGATTACCAAAACCAGTCACTGCGGCTAGGAATGCAGTGTTCTGATTATCCAGGTGCCACTTTCACTCCCAGTCCCACTCCCAGAATTTTGGATGCAGCCAACACCACAGAATTCTGTGGAAGAAAACCATGATGCCGTTAGTTGATCAGAAGTCAGTGGATGCTGGGTCAACAGATAACGATTGCCCATTACCTCGCCCATGCTCACACTAGGCAGACTCTGAAATAGCCACACAGCAAAACCAGGGAGGGAGTAAGACTGTGTGAGAGCTCGGCCTAACTACTGGCATGGGAAGCCACAGGAAAACTGCAGTCCGGCTTTGCTCAAATGGGTCAGTCACAGTGCATGTGCAGTTTTGACAGTACAGTCTAGGGATGTGACAAGATCCTCACAAGGTGACTCTCAATGACATGACACTTCTAAATGTGAGGACAAAAACTGAATATCCGGGTTGTTGCTAATAACTTATTCCCACTTTGAGGATAAAATAATTCCCAGTTTTAGTTTCCTCCTCAGGAAACTGTAACTAGTAATACCTACCTCTTGGGTTATTGTGAACATTAAAGATGTTATTGTGAATATTAAGAAAACAATATCTTACGCCGGGCTCGGTGGCTCAGCCTGTAATCTCGCGCCTTTGGGAGTCTGAGGCGAGTGGATTGCCTGAGACCGCGGGTTCGAGACCTGCCTGGGCAACTTGGTAAGACCTCATCTCTACAATAAATGAAAAATTAGCCGGGCATAGTAGTGCGTGCCTGTAATTCCGGCTACTCAGAAGGCTGAGGCGGAAGGATCGCTGGAGCCCAGCAGGTTGAGGCTGCGGTGGCCGGGAGTGGCCACTGCACTCCAGTCTGGGTGACAGAGTGAGACTCCAACTCAAAAAAAAAAAAAAGAAAACAATTATCTTATGATGGCAGAGAGCAGTCAACTAATAAAAATTCTTTTTTTTTCTTGGACTTAAATACTCTGCTATCATTTTATATATGAGTCATGTGTTTACGATATTCTAAACAGCTAATGGTATGGAGCACTTTGTGCTGGACAAATGTTTAAGTACTTTATATTCAATATTAATTTAAGCCTTCCCACAACCCTTTGAGGAAGAAAATATTATCCCAATTTTAGGAGATTCAGTGCAGAAAGGTTAACTAACACACCCGAGGTCTCACGGCTAGTCAATGATAGAATCTTATTTCAAACACAGGCATTGTACTCCAGGGATGACAACCTAAACCACAACAGCATACAGCCTCTTCCTGAGAATATCTATGTCTTCCACTTTTAGTTGTTTGTTTTATATCACCTACTAATGGCTGTCACCCAAATCAGCACTTAATCAATACTTATAGATATGCTGGGGTGACAGACAGGGAGCTGTTTCTATTTTCTGCCAAGAAAGAATCTGAAGTTCAGCTCTTGGCCATACTCTTCCTGGGTAGCCCCTAACCAGTGACAGCACAGCAGAAATAAGGAAGGGGGGTGCTGGTCATTTCTGATCACCGTGGGACTCCTCCCATGTGCAGTCTTTGTTGGAGAGCTCCCTGCTGAGTTGGCTGAGACTTTGTAAAATCTGCTCAATATGCTAATGCTCTCCCCATGCAATCCAGCTTCCTCCCTTTTGTCTTTTACAGACATTACCCCTTCTCCCAATAAATTACCTGCATTTCCAACTCCTCAGCTTCTGCTTCAAGGAGTGGTCTGAGAAAGCAGGTGACAAGAGGGCGTTTGGAGACTGGACCACTCACTACTCAGCCTGCCAGAACAGGGGTGGTATGTGTGTGGGCCATGGAGAGTTTGGGGCACAAGGTGGTAACTCGATTGCTAAAACGCTCGCTCATGGGGACTTGGGAGAATGTTTCAGCAGAGGGCAATGCCCTGGCTGGTGCAACAATTCCGGCTTTTGAAAAGTTCAGGAGGTGAGAGTGAAGGAAGGGAGGATGGAAACAATGCATATAAGGACAGTGTATTGGTTGGTTATGATTAAGTTGCACTGCTGCTCTTTGGTGGGGGGGGTACAGAGATAATGAAAAACCAAGGACATTAACAATTGAAAACTGATGAAGGCCAGAGAGTCTCTTTGGTAGTTTCCATAGAGGCCCTTATTCTTGCCGTGAAAGGGCAGAAAAAGCTAAAGGCCAGACTCTAGATTTAACAACGAAAGCTTCAGAGCTTCAAACGTGATTGAATGCTCAGTCAGGTCTGTTATGCAATGGTCAGGGTGCTGATGGGTAAAACCTGGGACCTTGACACGTGGAATGGGTCCATCTGGGTACATATCCCTGACTAGTGTGATTCCTTGGACTCCTCTGAATGTTCAGAGGCTGCAGAGGTGCTCCTCCTGTCCCCCTCCCATTCAGACTAGCACTCCCCATGTGTGAAAGGATCATAAGAAAACAGGAGACCCATAGCCAGGCTCGGCGGCTCTGCCTGTAATCCCGCGCTTTGGGAGGCTGAGGTGAGTGGATTGCCTGAGCCCGCGGGTTTGAGACCCGCCTGGGCAACTTGGCGAGACCTCATCTCTACAATAAAACAAAAAATCAACCAGGCGTAGTAGCGTTTGCCTGTAATTCCGGCTACTTGGAAGGCTGAGGCAGAAGGATCGCCGGAAGCGGCCATAGCACTCCAGTCTGGGTAACAGAGTGAGACTCCAACTCAAAAAAAAAAAAAACAAAAAACAGCAAAAACAGGAGACCCAGCCAGGATCGGTGACTCAGCCTGTAATCCCGCGCCTTGGGAGGCTGAGGTGAGTGGATTGCCTGAGTCCGTGGGTTCGAGACCCGCCTGGGCAACTTGGCGAGACCTCATCTCTATAATAAATAAAAAATTAGCTGGGTGTGGTAGCACGCACCTGTGGTTCCAGCTACTTGGAGGCAGCAGGATCGCCGGCGCCCAGCAGGTCGAGGCTGCGGTGGCCAGGAGCAGCCACTGCACTCCAGTCTGGGCGACAGAGTGAGACTCAACTCAGAAAAAAAAAAAAGGAGACCCGGTCAGTATCTGTCCCACCTTCTTTCCTGGCTGTAGGTCAACAGCTCTGCTAAACTGCAACATAATTCAGCTGGATCTGATAAGAGAGGAAGAGATTATACCCAAATGGAACTGTAAGAATGAGCCAACATGTACCAGAAGGAGCCAGAGAATACTTGTGAGACTGGATTTTGTGGGTGCTTGATCATGGGGGCCAGAACGTAAAATTGGTTAAAGGATAAACATAGCATTGGTTAGATTCTCTCTGGCAAGGGCCCCAGGGGAAGGTGCAAACTCATGCAAAATCACTGCTGCGGTGGCTTTTAGAAGCACGAAGAAAGAAATGATCCATGCTGAGTGAAGTCAAAATGTCTAAAATGACTTGGCAGATGGTAGAGGAAGGAATAAAGATGCTGTAGGAAGTGGTCATGTTGAAATAGATGTTTTGTGTGAGACAGAAGACCCACCAGAGGATTAGTTTATGCACACAGGCCCCGAATATACTTCATTTGCCAAAGCCATCAGGAGTATGCTAGTGAGAGGGACACCAGCATAGGTAAGAAGTTCAGTGGTGGCTAGGGCTGTGGGTGGAAGAGACTGTCACAGAGCTTGGCTCATTGATGGCACTGGGCATGATGGGGTCCTAAAGCAATAGGGACCAGGGCAGCACTTCACCATCAGAAGCCAGGGGATCATAATTTTTATAGTAACCAATACAGTGGAATAGCAGCCAAGGTAGCTTGACTCAAAAAGAGTTGTGAACATGTCTCATAGAAGGTGGCAATCCATGGCTAGCTGCGGTGGCTCTCATCTGTAATCCCAGCACTTTGGGAGGTCAAGGCAAGAGGCTTGCTTGAGCCGGGAGTTTTAGACCAGCCTGGACAACATAGCAAAACCTCATCTCTACAATAAATTTAAAAAATTAGCTGGGCATGGTGGTGCATGCCTGTAGTCCCAGCTACCTGGGAGACTGAGGTGTGAGAGGATTGTTTGAGCCCAGGAGTTCGAGGCTATGGGGAGCTGTGATCGTGCCACCACACTGCAGCCTGAATGACAGAGTGAGATCTTGACTCAAAAAAAAAAAAAAAAAAAGGGCATTCCATGGGGCAAAATAGATGGGCGGTCATGAGGATACTGCTTAATATATATCATCAAAAGAAAGCAAGAATGGAGGAGTTGCCCTAATAAAATGACATGGTTGGGGACACAGCAAGAGTTCCATTTGAGCTACAAAATATGACACCTACCTGGACACTTTGAATTCTTTGTGTCTGTGAATGTGCAGATAAGAAGAGTAACCATCTTGGCAAAGGAAATTGTCCCTAATTAGCAGGAGGAAGTAGGGCTGTTGTTACAAAATGGGGGTAAGGAGGAACACGTATGGAACTCAGGTGATCCACTTGGCTGCTTCATGCTACTCCCTTGCCCAACTACGAATGTATGTGAATAAGTGCAGCAACCCGTTTAGGACAAGTATGGTTTGAAAGGCACAGGGAACAGTCAGAAGGGCGTCTCCCGAGATGGCGCTAAATACTACATGGAACCTAACGAAGACAACAAAGGCCCTAAGCTCCTGCTTTTCCCGCGTGCATGAAACTTAAGCCTATACACAAATATTACCTCCCTATAGGAATACTACCTCATAGCTCCCTCCAATAAAGACGCTAAGACAGCACTGGCCGGCACCGCCAGGCTCCGGTAGAGCACTGGCCACCCCCTCCCAAACCGATGAATACAGACCTCTCTCGCCGTCGCTCTCTCACTCCCCTTCCCTACCAGGCGGTTACAGACCTTCTTCCCTCTCTCTGTAGCCGCTGCTCTAATAAATCTCTTGGCCTCAAAGGGTGTTGAGTCTCGCTGGTGCCACCGTCCTTCATTGGTGCCGTGCCTTGGTTGGGAGCTCTCTCGCCCTAAGGCGAGGCCCCATCCCGGCACCGGTGGCACTTGCCCCTTAAGGCCTTCACCCACTTTCTTGAATGCCAGCACCGCATCCATCACCACCTCGGATAGGTAAGTGCACCTACCTGAAAAAAACCTAAAAACCTCGCCCGGGATACCCGGAAGGGACTGACCGTCCAGCAGCTCTTTCGGCCCCAGGTGAGGGGGGGACCACACCCCACCTAGGCTTTCAAAGCCACAGTGGACCCCCTACTTGTTTTTCCTTCTTCCACCTAGGACTCTAAAACCACCTCCTTAACTCCTATAAGCATTCAAAAAAGTGGGCAGAGATTTCCCTCCCTCCCGTCCCACTTCGACCCATTGAACTCTTGGCCTTAATGGGTGTTAGGTCCCACTGTGAATTGGGTCTTTCTCACCCTTGTGCAGGTCTCTCTCTCCCCGTGGGCGGGATCCCAATCCGGTGCCTGTGGCCAATCCTGCTCTCTCGGACTCTCCCCACCCTTCTGAACGCCCCAGCCACATTCACACTAGCACTCGTTCAATAGGCAAGTCCCCCTCCCCAAACAAGGGAGTAAAAACTTTCCAGGGAACTCCGGAGGGAATGGACTTTAAACCCCCCCTTCGGCCCCGGGGGAGGAAAAACACACATGCCTCGGCTTTCAAGACCATCGCAGACACTAAAGCCTTCCTCTTCTCCTTTATCTCTCTCAAACTTTAAAAACTCCCATGGCTGCCAGTTTGCAGCGGGTCCCAGGGGCCCCACGGCTGTTAACCCACAGCGGTTTTAGTAAAATTTCTCCCCCCTCCCTAAGGAATCCCACGGCTGTCGGGCCACACCTGTTGGCCCACAGCAGATTCTAAGGAGTCCCACATCAAAAACTCTGTTCGACCAGCAGTAAAGATACTCCCCACCTGCCGCCCGGTCAAGTGCTCTCTATCTGACTCGGGAAATCCTAGCGCTAGGTGCCTTGACCCCTCGGTTCTCCAGGAAAACCCTGGCTGTGCCAAACCTCTGTGATGACATACTTTGCCACAGCCACACTTCTTGGACAGCTGACTCTTCAGGGGACGCCCCATTGGTTCTGCCTGTTCCCTATGGGGGGCTCATCCTCTCAGCCGGCCGATTCTCCTCTCAAATGCCTTTTAAACAATCTCTCTACCCTCTCTCTCTCTCTCCTGATATTAAGCCCAAGCATCTCATTCGCCTCTGCACACAGGACTGGCCTACATATCCCTTAGACAATCAAAATCAGTGGCCCCCCCCAGGGATCCCTCAATCCTGATATTATCAGGGATTTATATAACTTTTGTGAGCATTCAAAAAGGCGGGTGGAGATTCCCTATGTCCAATCCTTTTCTCTCCTCCGTGAATATCCTCAGCTCTGTCTCACCTGTAACCCCTCTAACCTCCACCCTTAACTCATGCTAGCATCTACTGCTTCCCCTGTAACTTCCCTTTCTCCCATTGTTCCAAGCATGTGTAAGCCTCTTCCTCTAGATTCCCCTCCCCCTACTGCAGACCCTTCAAATTCCATCTCTGCTCCCTCCTCCTCCGTCTCAGATTTCAAGCCTGCAGATGAACCTCCTCCGTACAGGCAACCCAAGGCTCCTCTGGCCCTGCCTTCCTCTTCAACCCCTCCCACATCTGCTCCAGAAGTTCAACCTATATATCCTCCCCTTCCAATCACTCCCCAGTGTAGCCCTCCAGTAACCCAATCCAAGGCCACATTGGTGGTCCTAGCACCCCTCTGCGAAGTGGCAGGCGCAGAGGGTATTGTCCAGGTGCACGTCCCCTTCTCTATCTCAGACCTCTCACAAATATAAAAACGTCTTGGATCATATACAACTAATCCTGCCACCTACATTAAGGAGTTTCAATACCTCATCCAGTCCTATAGCCTCACTTTTCATGATATATACCTAATCCTTTCCAACACCCTGCTTCCGGAGGAACGTAGGAGAGTCTGGGAACAGGTTAGAACATACGCAGACGAAATTCACCAAACCACCCCAGCTCATCCACTTGGTGCAGCAGCTGTCCCAGACCAGGATCTGGTCTGGGACTACAACTCTCCCGCCGGCATCGAGTCCAGGGATCGCTTCTCTACTTGCCTCCTTTCTGGGCTGTGTAGGGCTGCACAAAAAGCAGTTAACTTTGAAAAACTTCAGGAAGTTATTCAGGACAAAGACGAGAATCCCTCTAACTTTCTCAGTCGACTCACTAGGGCACTTCAACAGTATACCCACATAGATCCGGACTCCCCTGAAGGCCGGCAACTCCTAATGACATATTTTTTCTCCCAAAGCTATCCGGACATTAGGGCAAAACTAAAAAAACTTGACAGAGGTCCCCTCACCCCCCAACATGATGTCCTAGCAACTGCCTTTAAAGTGTTCCACAACCGGAATGAAAAGCAAAAAGACATAAGTATCAGATGCTGGCCCAGGCCCTCCAGGGAGCTAAGGGTTCCTCCGGTGTCACCCAAGGTGGTGGCAATGCCCGAACCCAGTGACAACCACCAGGACCCTGCTTCAAGTGTGGGTAACCAGGACATTGGGCACGAGGATGTCCCAACCCCAGAGTGCCCCAAAAGCCATGTCCCAAGTGTGGTCAGGCAGGACATTGGGCAACGGACTGCCCCGGCCCCCAAATAGGGACTGCGTCAACCCCCAATCCTGCTTTAGACCTGTTGGGTATGGCAGCGACCTTGGAATGACGGGGCCCGGGGTCTCCCTGCCTGACACAAATCTCAAATCGTCGGGAGCCCAGGGTATCCATTTTCTCCTGGACACTGGAGCCACCCTTTCCGTCATACGAGAATTTGGGGACCCAACTTCCCCGTCTAAGTCCCCTATAGCCGGGGTAGGGGGCCAGTCCATCACTCCACGCCTAACTCCCGCAATTACGTGCATTTTTGCAAACGTCCCCTTCACTCATTCCTTTTTGGTACTGCCTCAATGTCCCGTACCTCTCATGGGCAGGGACATTCTAGCCAAATTCCAGGTGTCCATCACCTTTAACCCAAGTGCAGCCCTTACCAACCCATCCCCCACAAACCCCTTTTTGGCACTTCTTACTACTGAAGAGTCCCAAACGGACTCACTTCCTCCTTTACCCTCTTCTGTAGTAAATCCCCAGGTATGGGATGTAAACTCCCCCTCCCTAGCACACTGCCCCCCAGTTCACATTCAGCTCAAAAACCCCTCTGCCTACCCCAACCAACCACAATACTCTCTTCCTACCTCCAGCCTCCTGGGACTTCAACCTGTCATCAACTCTTTATTACAGAAGGGGTATCTGCACCCTAACAACTCCCCGTTTAACACTCCCATTTTAGCGGTACGAAAACCAGACGGCACTTACCGCTTAGTACAAGATCTAAGACTCATTAATGCGGCTGTCATCCCCATTCACCCGCTAGTCCCCAATCCTTATACCATTCTATCCTCAATTCCCCCGACTGCCACTCACTTTTCAGTCCTCGACCTTAAAGACGCGTTCTTCACCGTCCCTCTGGCAGTGGACTCACAAAACATCTTCACATTCACGTGGACTGACCCAACATCTCGCCATTCACAACAACTCACCTGGACAGTCCTGCCACAAGGATTTCAAGATAGCCCCCACCTGTTTGGTCAAACCTTAGCAGCAGATCTTAAGTCTCTCTCATTTACCAAATCCACCCTTATTCAGTATGTGGATGATCTCCTCCTGTGTAGCCCTTCCTTAGCTGATTCTCAAACGGACACTGCACTCACTCTTAACTTTCTAGCAGAAAAGGGATATCGGGTATCCCCTCAAAAAGTCCAACTGTCTGCCACACAAGTCACATATCTGGGGGTAGCCATCTCACACCGACAAAAGGCCATAACAATGGACCGAAAAGCCCTAATCCAATCCCTAAATATACCCAAGACTAAAGAGGAAATCCAATCATTTTGGGGGCTGGCTGGATACTTTCGGGCGTGGATTCCCAACTTTGCCCTACTTGTAAAGCCACTCTATACTCTCATGAAGGGAGACCCCAATGAGCCACTCTTAACACCCTCCTCCATCAAACAACCTTTTATTGCCCTTCAGCAAGTCCTCATAAAGGGCCCCGCTCTCCATCTGCCAGATACACACCTACCTTTCATCTTGTATGTGCACAAAAACAAAAGGGGTGGCCCTGGGAGTCCTAGGGCAGCTTTATGGACAGGCCTATCTCTCAAAACAGTTAGACCACACTGTCCAGAGCTGGGCCCCGTGTCTGCGAGCACTGTCCGCCACCCACATGTTGGTGTGCGAATCCAAAAAACTCACCTTCAGGGCCCCTATCACGGTAACCTCCCCCCCCATCTACAGCACCTTCTAAGCCACAAAGGCCTTCAAACGCTATCCCCCGGTCGAGTCCTATCGCTCCTTGTCTTCTTTTTACAAGATCACTCCATATCCTTTCAAACTTGCGCGCCCCTAAACCCAGCCACGCTGTTCCCTTCCTCCACTGCCCCACCAACCCATGACTGTATAGAAGCTGTGGAGGCTCTCCTCCCTTGCCCGGTTCACATCCAGGAGGGCCCTTTGCCCTCCCCATCCTATACCTGGTTCACTGATGGCAGCTCCTTCTTACACAACGGGTTCTGGGTTGCGGGATACGCCATCACCTCTATTACACACGTCATTGAGGCAAAGCCTCTCCCACCAGGCACCACTAATCAACAGGCAGAACTTATTCTGCCACTCGAGCGTTCCAGCTAGTGGCTGGACACTCCCTCTCACTCTACACTGACTCCAAATATGTTTTCCTCATTCTCCTTTCCCACTCGGCCATATGGAAGGAAAGGGGGTTACTGACTACCAAAGGCTCAGCAGTAATTAATGCTAAACTAATCTCTAACCTTCTCACCACCTCTCTGCTTCCCACCAATATTGCCATTTCTCACTGCAAGGCCCACCAGTCCGACTCCTCACTCATAACTCAGGAAAACTCCAGGGCGGATAACGCGGCCCGTCAAGCAGCCTTGGGATCCATCCCCAGCGTGGCCCAACAAGCAGCCTCGGGGTCCATCCCCACTATGGCGGCTATTACCCACCCTGGTCCAAGCCATACGCCTCCCACTAATTCACCACCGCCAAACCCCCCTCTATCTCCGACCTTATCCCATATCTACACTCAATCTTTCATAGCAAGCCCTCTGCTCTAATGTCTTTCCTAAAAAACTTCTTCACCCTCGACCCCCACCATATAAAGCTTATAAAAACCATTACCTCTCAATGTTCTATCTGCCAGCGAACTAATCCCCATACCCCCTTAAAACCGAGAACATTTCCCACGCATCAGGCCTGGGGCCAGCTTCCGGGTATGGACTGGCAGGTTGACTTTACTGTCATGCCCTCAGTTTGCAACATCAAATACCTCCTCGTCTTGGTCAACACCTTTTCTGGATGGGTAGAGGCATACCCCACCACAAACAAACGAGCAGCAACTGTAGTGTCCATCCTTGCCAATTCCTAGGTTTGGTGTCCCTTTATCTCTCCAATCTAATAACGGATCCAAATTTACCTCACGAGTGGTACAATCCCTAACAACCGACCTCCACGTTAACTGGCATTTCCATATCCCATACCACCCACAATCATCCAGAAAGGTTGAGCAAGCCAATCGCACCCTCAAGGACACTCTCACCAAATTATCCCTTGAACTCCATCGAGACTGGGTCTCCCTCCTCCCACTGGCCCTCTTCCACATGCGAGTTCTCCCCAAAAAACCGTCCCAACTCTCGCCTTTTGAAGTGATATATGGTCATCCGCGCTGCCCCCAGGAAGCCCCACTGCAACCCCTCTGACACCTAATCACATACTTTACCCCCTCTTGTCCTTCATTCGTTCCCACATTTGGAAATATCTAAACCTCCTTTTACCAGTCTCGTCCAACGGTCAAATCCCATCTCCTCTTATTTCTGGACAATGGGTCTATTTTTCTGACCCAGAAACGAAAACTCACCTTAACCCAAAGTGGTCTGAACCTCTTCAAGTAGTTTTATCCACTCCCACGGCAGCAAAACTTATCACAGCCCAACGTCAGGTTACCCCATGGATTCACATTTCCCGTCTTAAACCTGCCACCCCTCCTTCCTCACAATCCACCCATAATAATACTTGTCCACCTACCCACAGGTACACCTGCTCCAAGGTTCCAGAACAGACACTCAGACTTTGCTTGTCCTGACTCGCCACCCACCCAAATCCAAATCTAAACAAACATCCTGGATTCAGTACAGGAAACTTGTAGCCCTTGGCCTCTTTCCTTTCTTGGCTTAATTGCCATCCTCCTTACTGTATTACTTACTTCGTCAACACCTACAAATTGGCCATCCATAGCCAAAGCTTTGTTGGCTATTACATACCTCCTCATTATAACTGCCTTCATTCTTATTAAGTGTCTTTTATAAAGATTCACTCCTTACAACACTATGTCCATCAGCCTAACCCTCCTTCCCTTATTAATTTTAACCCACCTCAGCGGTGAAACAACTCCACCCTCCCCACCATTTTGCTGGAGATTCTTTGTAGAAGAGTTCTGGACTTCTAAAGGCCACTCACACACCCAACGTCTGGCCACAGTGGACTGCCAGCCATATGGCTGCCAGTCTCGAGTTTCTATTCCCATGTCTTTCTCTTCCATGTGCTCAATTACTTTAACATGGCATACCTCAATTCTGCTTTCTTTTTGACCAAACCCAAGATTACTGTAAACAAAACCCTGAAATTTATGGGGGGTGCCCAAAAGTCTCTTGCAAGATCCACTCCATAAGGATAGAAAGGGTTGAAGGTGATAAAGATGTTTTTCTTCTCAGTTCACAAGACAGAGACCACTTCTACTTCAACATCAAACATCCCTGGGATAACATGTGGGAAAAGGGGGTGGTAGGCAAAGTATACAACGGAATCCAAGACTCTACCCCAGTAGGAACCATCAAAATTTACTGCACCTATGTCCGAATTCAGTCAAGTATCCCAAACTTAGCCCCTGTAATAACAAAACAAGAGGCAATATTACAAACCTCCATAAAACAGACAACCAAAGCCACCCCATTTTCCTGGCTCTCAGTAGTCCAACAGGGAGCACGCTTTCTCAACTACTCACATCTAGGCAACTTTTCTGACTGCTTCCTATGTGCAGCCCTCAGCCGCCCCCCATTCACAGCAGTACCATTCATAGGAAATCTTACCACCCCCTGCACACAAAATCCTACGGTTCATTTCCCCTCACTATCAGGAATTCCCCTGTTCACAACCCCAACTCAACCATCACATGTCAACGTTACCTGTGCCCCACCTGGCTTCTTCTTCTGGTGCAACGGCACTCTTACTAAAACCTTTAAGTCATCATGTGTCCTGGTCACCCTGGTACCTCAGTTGACCCTATACACACAAGGGGATTTGCAACAAAATACACAATAAACAAACCTGCAACACTGAGAGTGTCACCCCACCACCGCCAGAAACGGGCAGTCTTTCTTCCTGTAATCGCAGGAGTCTCTCTTGCCTCTGCTCTGGCAGCAGCAGGTCTAGGCAGTGGGGCTCTAGCATACAGCATTACCTCCTCCCAAGACCTAGCAAATAAACTACAACTTGCATTAGAGGCCTCAGCAACGTCCCTAGCCTCCTTACAATGCCAAATCACCTCGTTAGCCCAGGTAACCTTACAAAATAGGCGAGCCTTAGATCTTCTAACGGCCAACAAGGGAGGCACTTGCCTCTTTCTCGGAGAGGAATGCTGTTATTACATTAACGAGACTGGCCTAGTAGAAGAAAATCTAAACGTCCTCAACCATCTAAGTGATGAATTAAAACGGCACCACCAACAGCTAGACTCTTCTCCCTTCATCTGGTTGTAACACCCTTTTGTCACCTGGCTGGCCCCACTCCTAGGGGACCTGTCATTTTAATTTGCATTTTTTGTTTAATAGCCCCATGTATCTTTAAATTTCTCCAACAACGCTTAATTGAACTCTCAAATCAAAACCTTAACCTCCTATTACTCAATAGTTATCAACCTGTTCCAGTAGAGGAGTCAACACCTCGTCCCTAAACATCACTTAACTTTTCTTTTAGATATGTTCTCTTCCAGGTTCTCCATCTACCTCCACAGTCTACTCCAAGACAGCTGGTTATTACTGCCCTCGTGCCTGCTGGAGGATTGACTGGAACAAGTCGCCATTCTACATCTACAAGGGACTTTTATAGAGCTCTCACCTTCAGAAATCTTCACCTTCAGCACCTATCTCTGGGCCCTGTTCTGGTTGGTTCTGTGCCCTTCCCCCACCTCACCCCACAACGCCCACATCCAGCAGGAAGCAGCCAGAAAGAATAACGACGCCCCTCTCCCAAATAAACAGAAAATGTGGGAATGAAAGGCACAGGGAATAGTCAGAAGGGCGTCTCCCGAGATGGCGCTAAACACTATATGGAACCTAACAAAGACAACAAAGGCCCTAAACTCCTGCTTTTCCCATGTGCATGAAACTTAAACCTATACACAAATATTACCTCCCTATAGGAATACTACCTCATAGCTCCCTCCAATAAAGACGCTAAGACGGCACTGGCCGGTACCGCCAGGCTCCGGTAGAGCACTGGCCGCCCCCTCCCAAACCGATGAATACAGACCTCTCTCGCCCTCGCCCTCTCACTCCCCCTTCCCTACCAGGCGGTTACAGACCTTCTTCCCTCTCTCTGTAGCCGCTGCTTAATAAATCTCTTGGCCTCAAAGGATGTTGAGTCTCGCTGGCACCACCGTCCTTCATGGTTACCAGTGGCTTCATTCAGGAATGAAGTTCATATCATGCCACCAGGCAAGTCACTGACCAGTTGAGATGATATCTCAGGGGGGATACATTTAGAACGGATACTGGAGAAAGAGGATGAGAATCACTTGCACCCCCAAGATCAACTGCAGTGACAAGGGTTATCATTTATCCCACTGATCTGCCTCTTCTAGGTTTTTCTGCAAGAAGCAAGGCATGTTGGAACCCTGGAGGAGCTGCTTCCTAAATGTGAATGGAGAAGTGGAGCTGCTTGCTTCAAGGGGTGGACTGTCACAATCGTGAAGACATACTATTTGGCTCTCCCTTCAAGAAAGAACTTCTGCTGGATGCAGTGGCTCATGCCTGTAATCCCAGCATTTTGGGAGGCAGAGGCAAGAGGATTGCCTGAGCTCACTGGTTCGAGTCCAGCCTGGGCAACGTGGCGAGACCACATCTCTACAATAATAATAAAAAAAATTAACCAGGCATAGTGGCTCATGCCTGTAGTTCCAGCTATTTGGAAGGCTGAGGCGGAAGGATTGCCTGAGTCCAGCAGGTCGAGGCTACTGTGGCTGTGAGCATGCCACTGCACACTAGCCTGGACAATGGGGTGAGACTCTGACTCAAAAAAAAAAAAAAGAACTTCCATTCAGCTGCAAGGAGAGTGATTAGTTGACAGCCTCCAGCTGCAGCATCTCCAGACTACTTCAGTTTTCAAGCTAAGGCTATGAATATTTATATGAATAGCCCCCAGATAACAGCCAAACATAGTGGAAGTACTAGGGGCTGGCTGTGTCTTGCCAATGTGGATATCCTCTAATTGGCAACCTTTGCTCTGGGGCTTCCTAGTGAGTTGGTCAAACTTTTGTTGGGTCTGCATTTCACGGTGAGGTGTTCCTTGTTCAATTCTGTTTCCTTCCCACTTTTCTTGCACAAAAGCAACATCATGAGGCTTTTATCATCAATAAAAAAATAATATCATCAATAAAAAAAATCACGAGGCTTTATCCATCAATGCTCCTCCCTTCTCCCTTTTGTCTTTAACAGGACTTTCACCCGAATGTATATATATATATATATATATATATATTTTTTTTTTTTTTTTTTTTGAGTTGGAGTCTCACTCTGTCACCTAGGCTGGAGTGCAATGACATGCTCACAGCCACCCCAGCATCGACCTGCTGGGCTCAGGCAACCCTTCTGCCTCAGCCTTCCAAGTAGCCGGAACTACAGGTATATGCTACCATATCCAGGTAATTTTTTTATTTATTGTAGAGATAAGGTCTCCCCAAGTTGCCCAAGCTGTTCTTGAACCTGTGGGCTCAGGCAATCCCCTCACCTCAGCCTCCCAAAGTGCTGGGATTATAGGCTTGAGCCAGCACACCCAAATGCAACATATATATATATTTAATAGATATAATATGACAATCAAAATTTGAGATGGAAATTGAATTGTGACTATGAGGCCAAATATAAATCTACATGTTTTTTGTTTTTTTGAGTTGGAGTCTCACTCTGTCACCCAGACTGGAGTGCAGTGGCCGCTCCCGGCCACAGCAGCCTCGACCTGCTGGGCTCCGGCGATCCTTCCGCCTCAGCCTTCCGAGTAGCCGGAATTACAAGTGCGCGCTACCACGCCCGGCTAATTTTTTGATTTAATGTAGAGATGAGGTCTCGCCTGCCCAGGCGGGTCTCAAACTCGCGGGCTCAGGCAATCCACTCACCTCAGCCTCCCAAAGGCGCGGGATTACAGGCTGAGCCACCAACCCTGGCTAAATCTACATGTTAAAACTTGAACACTATACACTTTCCATACCTAAAAGTTCTATTAGAAGGTTGGGTAATTTATTCTTCTGCAATGAATTCTAAAGTAGTATTCACAAGTCCATAACCATGATATATTTTAGTTGTCAATAAAACGTGGCTTCCTTTTTAAATAAAAACTTTTTATTTGATGTTATTCTCATGTATAAACATGTACATATCAATTTGAGCTAAAGTTTCTACAAAGATAGAAAAAGCAATACCATTAGGAACTTTATCCAAATGCTTAGAAGAGTCTATATCAGTAAAAAAGTATTTATCCATCCAGTAACTATAAACTGCCTATGATGAAGTTTGTGCTGACTTTAAGTCATATCTGAACTAAATTTATGGCACAAGGTGTTTATTAAAGTATTTATGACTTCCTCTGGTGAGTCCTTCCGCTAGTGGAATTTTAAGACATCTAACTGGGAGGATTTACTTAATTATATTCTGCATTTGATGTTAATGGATAAACTAACCATTACAGTGCACTAAACCATGAGATAGAAATAACCATCCTTCAGGAGAGAAGCTGATACCTTTTTATGTTTCACTGGTAATTTTCTGACAGCCACACCATATCCTGCATCTACTGTTTTTAAAAATTAGTTTTGAAAAAAATATCCCCTCTATAGACGGATAGTTTGAAGATGGAAAATTCTCACCCTATGAACTCCTCACCCAGAGTATGTATTTAACCTTTCCACCAAGGATAGTCCTTTCCACCAAGGATAGTCCTACCTACTCCCCCCCAACTTTTCCACCAAGGATAGCCCTACCCACCCCCCCAAATTAGATTAATGAATTAACAAGTTTGAATTCACATCCTCTTTCTGAAAAAGTAATTTTGTTGTTGTTATCTTTGCTAGTTTGGTCAATAAGATGGAAAATGATTGCCTTTTCTGTTTTTTAGTCTAAACCCCTAAATTTCTGTTTCAACCACTGTCCTAACAACCTCCTTGAAGGATCAGTTTTGATAGAAAAATCATAAAGACACACCTGGTTCAAAATACTAACCACATTGCTCCCACCCTTCTACTTTAAAAAAGACATTAAAGCTTAACATTATATTGTCCACATAGTCCATACCTAGTCATCAGTTGCTATTTCACAAAAGTAAAGCCACCAATTTGTCATGTAATATTTCTTCCTGTTCCACTGCTCCTGCCTGCAACCGTTTAGAAGCTCTTCCTATCCCTGTATTTGCTTCCAACATTGCACACATTTTCTTCTCGTGCTTAAAAATAAATGTCAAGTTCTTGATCTTTTGTTAAAGATTCATTGCCAAAGATGGTTTCACAGCAGGAGCCTTCCCAGGGAGGGAGTTAGCTCACATTCCTGCTAAGAATGTAACCTGGGAATGGTGGAAAAATAATTATAATCAATGTCAAAGAGCATATGGGTTTCCACCGAGAAGCCTGCCAAGGAGGACCTGCACTAATCCTTTCCATCCATTATCAGTCAGTTGACTCTAGCAGACAAATTCCTCATATTTGGATAAATGAAAGTCCAAATCTCACACATATTTCTCCCATATCTGAGAGTTTTCTGAGTGAAACCAGTGAATGCCTTGCATTTCTGAAGCTTAGTTTCTATAAATCCATGATACTGTGTTTTCTTGTCCATGAATGTACGTGTACACTGCCTTATTTCTACCGCATCCCTTAATCTGGGTGACCCATTAAGGTCAGTCCACACATAGTGAGAGAGATGTGGCCATTTTCATGTGTACGTTGAAAAAAGCCACATTTTAAAAGCTTTGTGCTTTGAGCTGATGTGGGTTTTAGCTGGATACACCCCAGCAGTATGTGTCATTTTTTAAAAGAAGAATAATGCTGAGTTAATTAAATGGAGGCAGAAACACCTGGTGCATATCATTAAGGAATAAGGTCCTGGGCGATTTAATTAAGATCTTTATTGTTGCGAAGTGGCTTTCCAAGTATTTTTCCACTGAACTTATATTTTACTTTACCATCCTCCCTGCTTCTCTTAGGATGTATGCCAGGTGGTTCTTAGGATATAGACCAGGTGGTATATAGTTCTTTTAGGAGAGAATTTTCTCTCTGTGGAATTTCTGAGTACAGGGAAATTAGAGGCGAATTGGAATTTTTCTTACAAGCCTCTGTGCTTCAAACATTTGACAGGTTAGAGCAATTTGCTGCTTTTCTACCCAGTGGAAAGATAACATCCAGCCTCTTCTAAACCAGCATTCTACTATTTTCAAAGCATATTAAGTCAATAAATGCAATAAGTATATTGTATGCTTTCTTGCTACAAAATGCAGAGAAAAGACAAAGGGTAGACATTCTAATTTAATATTGATGATTCTTCTTTCCAATGTTTAGAACATTTTAAGCAAAGAAAAAAATGAATTGGAAATGAGGTTGCTGTTTGCTGCTAGGGAGTTCCATTCACAGATCTGGGGCTTAATTAACACAGACACAATAAACCCGGCAGCTGCTTCTCAATCCTAAGGCCCCTCTGCTTCTATTGAAATAATCATGATAGCTGCCCAGCTTTCGAGTCACATTTGAAAACAAAGATTTTTGAAAGAGGAGTTGTATATTGATATTGTGATTCCACTCAGCTGTGTAACCAGGCCCCGCTCTCACTGCAAGTTACAAAGATGAAATGCTTTTGCCCCAAGCTGCATGATCAGCTTTTAGGAAGACTTGAATTTCACTTCTTATTTTTTCCCCCAGCATATGTCTGTAAAACCTTATGAAAACTCCAAGATGACCAATATCCCTAAAATAAATGTGGAAGCAATGCTGTATTTGTGGAGTAAAATGAGTCAGATATTGACATTCTCACAGCAACTGTTCAGAACAGATGAAAATTGGAACTCAAAGACTTAAAGCATTTTGACTTGGAAAAAAATTCTAGCACTATTTTCTCTGCAGCTGGTTTGACAGAACCTAAAAATCAAACTCACCAAATATTGGTCTCATATATTTTGTGAGGATGCTATGCATATCATCAAAAGGTGCCATAGGGCCGGGTGCAGTGGCTCACACCTGCAATCCCAGTACCTCGGGAGGCCCAGACGAGAGGATTGCCTGGACCCAGGGGTTCCAGACCAGCCTGGGCAATTTGGCAAGACATTGTCTCTACAATAAATAAAACAACTAGCCGGGCATGGTGGCACGCACCTATATTTCCAGCTACTTGGAAGGCTGAGGCAGAAGGATCACCTGAGCCCAGCAGGCCAAGGCTGTGGTGGCTGTGAGCATGCCACTGCACGGCAGTCTCCAGAGTGAGACTCCAACTCAAAAAAAAAAAAAAATTGCATAGTTTAATATATGTGGTGACCACATTACATGACAGGAGTTTTCTGTTTTTTGAGTAGGCTGTGCTGTGGTTATTAATAATCAAAACACTCCACCCACTCCTTCAGTATGAAGGCGCCGACACCCCAGTGAAGTGTGTTCTCAAGTTTATTAGTAAGTTGGTTGTTTAGAAATCAAAATTAATCGGACGCGGTAGCTCATGCCTGTAAATCCCAGCACATTGGGAGGCCAAGGCGAGAGGATTACCTGAGTCCATGGGTTCAAAAACAGATTGGGCAACTTGGCAAGACCTCGTCTCTACAGTAAATAAAAAAATCAGCTGGGTGTGGTGGTGCAGCTACTTGGAAGGCTGAGGAGGAAGGATCACCTGAGCCTAGCAGGTCAAGGCTGCTGTGGCTGTGAATATGTCACTACACTACAGCCTGGGTAACAGAGTGAGATTCTGACTCAAATAAAAAAAGAAATCAAAATTGTTTTTCCTTAGAATAAATGGTTGTTAAATTCTAAGCAGAAACCCCAAATCAATTGACTTCTAAGTCACGGGAGCAAAACCAAGCCTGAGTTCCAGCTGCTGGGAGTGCACACCTGTGCTGGGTATTCTCCATGTCACCTGCTCTGGCTCTGGATGGCTGGCCTCCTATAGTTGGATTAATTCCTCCAATTTTCTTGCTGGCTGGCTTTCAGTTGACTTCAGTCTAGGAAGGACTCAGAGTAGAGATGGGAAAGTAAGAGAAGAGAGAAGGGGAGTATTTCTTCAGCTGTTTCTGTCCTGTTTAGCTGCCGCTAATCTGGCAATGGTTGTGTCCCTCCAAGACCATATCTCTAGCTGGGAATCCTCCTCCACAGCTTACTGGGCTCTAGGAATGCCCTTTGCCCCCTTTCATTTCTAGTCATACAAATATAACAGCACTTTGCTCTTGCTGGTCTCTGTATCTGAACATCCTGTGTTGGTTTTAAAATTAAAAATGTCTTCATTCTACCATCTAAGCAGAATTCCGTCCATCAAGACCCTGACTGAGAGAGTAAAGGAAGAAGAGGAAAAATAATTTAATATTCGCCGGGCTCGGTGGCTCAGCCTGTAATCCCGCGCCTTTGGGAGGCTGAGGTGAGTGGATTGCCTGAGCCCGCGGGTTCGAGACCCACCTGGGCAGCGAGACCACATCTCTACAATAAATCAAAAAATCAGCCAGGCGTGGTAACGTGTGCCTGTAATTCCAGCTATGTGGAAGGCTGAGGAGGAAGGAGAGGCGGAAGGATCACCGGAGCCCAGCAGGTCGGGTGGCCGGGAACGGTGGCCGGGAGCGGCCACTGCCCTCCAATGTGGGCGACAGAGTAAGACTCCAACTCGGGGAAGAAAAAAATTAATATTCCTAGCCATTAAAAAGGACAAAATTGCTAGGCTAGGTGGCTCATACCTGTAATCCCAGCATCTTAGGAGGCTAAGGCGAGATGATTGCTTGAGCCCAGGAGTTTGAGACCAGCCTGGGCAACACAGCGAGACCTCCTCACTACAAAAAAAATTTTTTAAGTAGCTAGGCGTGGTGGCATACACCTGTAGACCCAGCTACTCAGGAGGCTGAGGCAGAAGAATTGCCTGAGCCCAGGAGTTCAAAGCTGTTGTGAGCTGTGATGCTGGCACTATACTCTAACCTGGGTAACAGAATCAGAATGAGACCCTGACTCAAAAAAAAAATCATGTCCTTTGCAGCAACATGGATGTAGCTAGTCCATCATCCTGAGCAAATCATCACAGAAACAGGAAACAGAATACCACATGTTCTCCCTAATAAGTGGGATCTAAACACTGGATACATGCTGGTGGGCACAAGGATGAGAACGACAGACACCGGGGCTCTCCTAAAGTGGGGAGGGAGGGCCGGGCTCGGTGGCTCAGCCTGTAATCCCAGCACTTTGGGAGGCCGAGGTGAGTGGATTGCCTGAGCCCGTGGGTTAGAGAATAACCTGGGCGACTTGGCAAGACCATGTCTCTACAATAAATAAAAAGATTAGCTGGGTGTGGCAGCATGCGCCTGTAGTTCCTGCTACCTGGAAGGCTGAGGCAGAAGGATCACCTGCACCCAGAAGGTTGACGCTGGGGTGGCTGTGAGCGTGCCATTGCACTACAGCCTGGGTGACTCAAAAAATAAAAATAAAAAATAAAGTGGAGAGAGAGGGAGGGTAATTAGTGTTAAAAAACTACCCATTGGGTACCATGACTACCACCTGGGTGATGGCCTCAATAGAAGGATAAACCTCACCAGAACACAATATACCTATATAACAAACCCGTACATGCACCCCTTGACTCTAAAAGAATTTTTTTTATTTTTTTGTCAGAGTCTCACTCTGTCACCCAGGCTGGAGTGCAGTGGCACGCTCATGGCCACCCCAGCCTCAACCTGTTGGGCTCAGGTGATCTTGCCACCTCAGCCTTCCAAGTAGCTGGAACTACAGACATGTGCCACCAGGCCCAGCTAATTTTTTGATTTATTGTAGAAACGATGTCTCACCAAGTTGCCCAGGCTGGTCTCCAACATCTGGGCTCAGGCAATCCTCTCTCCTCGGCCTCCCAAAGTGCTGGGATTATAGGCGTGAGCCACCGCCCAGCCTTTCTTGAGATCTAATCCCTACCCTCAAGGGGAGACAAACAATAAACACACAGGAGAATAACCAAAATAGTTACATGTTTTGGAAAATCTTATGCAGGAAATAAACAGCGCACTGACAAGAGAATGACTGATGAGGGAGGCCAATTTTGGATAGAGTGGTCAAGGAAGGCCTCATTAAGGAGGTGACATTTAATTGCAACTTCAGCATTGAGAAGGAAACTGCAAAGAGTTGGCAAACAGCAGGGGAAATGAGTTCCAGGCAGAAGGAAGTGAAAGTGTAAAGGCATGGAGGTGGGGAAAGAGCTTTGTGGGAAAGCCAGAACCTAACACAGCTGTTTGACTTTGGAGGAAATTAAAGACGGTTATTTGCAAGCCACATGGGGAAGGAAGGCAAGTGCCATTGGAGGAGCGGCCAGGTGGAGATCAGTGGGAGATGAGGCTGGACAGGAGCTGAGGGATTGCGGGGCAGGGCCCTGTTGGCCAGCGTGAAGAGTGTGGATTTATTTCAAGGATAATGAGAGGCCAAGAAGAGTTTTTTGTTTTTTTGTGGTTTTTTTTGAGTCGGAGTCTCTCTCTGTCGCCCAGACTGGAGTGCAGTGGCCGCTCCCAGCCACCGCAGCCTCGACCTGCTGGGCTCCGGCGATCCTTCCGCCTCAGTCTTCCGAGTAGCTGGAACTACAGGCATGTGCCAACTATGCGCGGCTAATTTTCTTGATTTCTTGGTCTCCAACCTGTGGACTCAGGCATTCCTCTCACCTCAGCCTCTCAAAGTGCTGGGATTATAGGAGTGAGCCTGGCCAAGAAGAGCTTTTATTTTTTATTTTTTGAGTCAGAGTCTCACTCTGTCACCCAGGCTGGAGTGCAGTGGCACACTCATGGCCACCACAGCCTCAGCCTGCTGGGCTCCGGCGATCCTTCTGTCTCAGCCTTCCAAGTAGCTGGAACTATAGATGTATGCCACCATGCCGGGCTAGTTTTTGTCATTTATTACAGAGACGAGGTTCACCAAGTTGCCCAGACTGGTCTTGGCCCCGCAGGCTCAGGCAATCACTCACCTCGGCCTCCCAAAGTGCTGGAATTACAGGCTGAGCCACCATGCCCAGCCTCAAGAAGAGTTTTTAAAGAACAGAATCATGTGATCTGGTTTAATCCTTTTTTTTTTAGAAAGCAGGATTTATTGAGAGAACAGAAAATCTCCCAGAGCAGGAGGGGACCCAAGAAGGTTGCCCTGGTTTCTCTTTTTAAAACATCACTCGAGGCAGGACGTGGTGGCTTCAGTCTGTAATCCCAGCATTTGGGAGACCAAGGTGAGAGGATTGCCTGAGCCCATAGGTTCGAGAACAGCCTGGGCAATTTGGTGAGACCTCATCTCTACAATAAATCAAAAGATTAGCCAGGCGTGGTAGCACACGCCTGTAATTCCAGCTACTTAGAAGCCTGAGGAGGAAGGATCCCTGGAGCCCAGCTCGTCAACGCTGGGGTGGCTGTGTGCCACTGCACTCCAGCTTTGGCGACAGAGTGAGACTCCAACTCAAAAAAAAGATCACTCAGCCGGGCTCGGTGGCTCAGCCTGTAATCCCGTGCTTTGGGAGGCTGAGGTGAGTGGATTGCCTGAGCCCGCGGGTTCAAGACCCGCCTGGGCAACTTGGCAAGACCTCATCTCTACAATAAATCAAAATGAACCGGGCGTGGTAGCGCGCGCCTGTAGTTCCAGCTACTTGGAAGGCTGAGGCGGTAGGATCGCCGGAGCCCAGCAGGTGGAGGCTGCAGTGGCCAGGAGCGGCCACTGCACTCCAGTCTGGGCGACAGAGTGAGACTCCAACTCAAAAAAAAAAAAAAAAAAAAAAAAAAGATCACTCTAGCTGCTCTATGAAGAAGGACCCAGGAGAAACAAATGAAATAATGGAATCAGGGAGACCAATCAGAAGGCTATTAAAATAACCCAGGCAGAAGACGACTATGTTTTATTCTGAAGTGGTGGGAGTAGTGGTGGTGGAAAAAAGCAGATGTCTGGGAGTTTTATGTTGGAGAGAGAGCTGACAGGACTTGCTAAGGATTGGGTATGGGGGAGGCAAGGAAAAGGGAAGAATCAAGGATGCCTCCCTGGTTTCTGGCTTGGGCCTCTGGCTAGATAAATGGTGGAACTGTTTTTGGAAAGAAGGAAGACAAAGGAAAGAATAGGGAGACGGAAAGATTGTTAAGATGAAGATGTCTATGAGATGCCCAGGGGGAAACGTCAAGCAGGCAGAGGGCCACCCGGGCCTGGTGCTCAGAGGACAGGTTTGAGCTGCGGGATCTTTCTTCTAATCTCTTAGTGGTCAAACAGCCTTCTCAGGTCAACCTGGTTTATGTCAGAAAGGCCCCTCACCAGGCCTGGATGGACTCATTAGAACTCTTTCTGGGGGTAGACGTGAAGCCCCAATTAGTAAAAAGCACTTCCTATGCCTTGCTTGTCATGAGTATACATATTTACTCTTTGAAGAAAAGGATTGCTAGTTGAAAACAAGATTTGAGAATTCCTAGATCCCTGACTATATACCGTGATAATCTTGCCCCTAGAGGTCCAATTTCAACATGACTTAGTGGTATACTTAAAGGGCAACCCCCAGAGTCCAATTTGAGTGACATACAATAATGGCCTCATGGGGAGACATGTACCCCATAGTAAGAGATAAGGTTCCAAAGCTTTTCATTCTGGTTGTCATGGCAACAGCAGCAAGAGCGCTGGAGGTGGGAAGAAGGAAGAGGGAGGAAAGAGGAGAAACCAGAAGCTGTGGTGGCTGCTAGTCTCTAGAAAATAATTAAAGGCAGATATTTACAAGTTGCATGGAGAACACATCGTGTATATCTAGGGTCATTAAAAGCATATCATTTGTAAGTGGACAGTTTGTTCATTTTAAGGACCAGAGATACACATGAAAGCTTTGTCAGACTAGGGGGTTAGGAATACATGGTGCATCTGTTTTATCTCTTGTGTCCAGTGGACTGCCTGAAGCTCCATGTAATTGAATGAATGAGCAAATGAGGTCTCAAAAGAAGAGTCACTACCTTACTTACTTTATATGGATTCTAAAGTCACTAGATCCTTTGGATAAAGATTTTATTTTACATTAAAACAATATGCATATTCTGGTCAGTGACTACAGGGACAAACCTGAAAGGAAGGATAATCCCCAAGCCAAGAGACCAAGTCAGGAGGTCTCACTCTCTAGGGTTGATGCTGAAAATTATTCACTAACCGCTGAATAGGATGTTATATAATTAATTGTACACCTCCCATCACGAATCCATTCTATACCAGGCTTTGGATTCAATTCTTGAGGTGACTAAATATCATTTATAAACTGGGGATGTAACGAAGGTTGTGGAAATAGGGAAAGGTGATGGTGTGATAAGGAATACAAGCACAAAGGCAAGGATTCCTGTCAACCCTAAGAAACAAGGAGACTGAAGGAGTTAAAATTTGTTTAAGAGAGTTTAGTGGCCAGGCACGGTGGCTCAAGCCTGTAATCCCAGCACCTTGGGAGGCTGAGGTGAGGGGATTGCCTGAGCCCACAGGTTTGAGAACAGCCTGGGCAATTTAGTGAGAACCCGTCTCTATGATAAATCAAAAAATTAGCCGGGCATGGTAGCACGCACCTGTAGTTCCAGATACTTGGAAGGCTGAGGTAGAAGGATCCCTGGACCCCAGCAGGTCGAAGCTGCAGTGGCCATGAGCATACCACTGCACTCCAGCCTGAGCGATGGAGTGAGATTCCAACTCAGAAATAAATAAACAAAAGAGAGAGTCTAATATACCTGGTGCTCACAAATATCCTTTGAAAGGGAAACTCTCCAGTGCTACGGACCCTTGGATAACTGATGTAAAATATCCATCAACTCCTTTCACTTGTCTTTGCTCTAATTCTGTGCTCACAAAGCAATCAATATTTTCATTACCAATTCTATGCCCTTTATAGGCTTAAGAGAATTCCCTGAATAAGAAACATGCACATCCGATAACTGGAAAAGTACACACCCCTCTCCAGATTGCACTGAGAATAAAATTCAAACACCTACGATGACTATGTATGTACCTAATACTGAATCGGACTCCACATCTTTAAAATAAAATTCAAAAGAAAAACTCAAACACCTTCCCAAGTTCTCCCAATCTGCATAATCGGCCCCCGATGACCTCTCTGATCTCAAGTCCTGTCACTCTCCGATGTGGCACTAGGCCCTAGTCCCATGGGCCTTCTTTCCATTCCTGGACACTACTCTTTCCCCCCTTGCAGTCTTCCCCATCCAGTGCCATCTTTTCCAGGTCTCCCTGAGCCCGGTTACTTCTTACCTGTCAATCAGGTCTCAGTTCAAATGTTACCTCCCCAGACTGGTCTCTGTACCTGTTGTTCAACCTTTCCCGTTTTACCTTCTCTAACAGTTACCATCTTTCCCTTAGCCTATTTTCTGTATCACTATAGACTATCTTATTTGTTGATCTGCTTATTATCTGTATTATCTGATCCCCCACGGGAATAAAAATCCAACACTGCTGTAGCCCCAGCATTTAGCACAGAGTCAATATTCAACAGATATTTGTTGAATGAGTTGAATGTGGAAAAGAAGTATGAGTTGGTATAGATGAGAGAGAGGAGACACACATGGGGAGTGCAAACCTGAAATCAACAGAACCTTTCTAAGTGCCCATTGTGACTTTTACAATGCATCACTCATTGGCAGTACTACTCACTGCGTATAGCTTGTCTTTGTTTTGTTTGAGACAGGGTCTCACTCTGTCACCCAAACTGAGTACAGTGGTACAATTCCTGCTCATTGCAGCCTTGAACTCCTGGGCTCAAGCAATCTTCCAACTTCAGCCTCCCCAGTAGCTGGTACTACAGGCACATACCACCACACCCAGCCAATTTTAAACATTTTTTTGTAGAGGCTAGGTTTCACTATGTTGCCCAGCTTAGTCTCAAGCTCCTGGGTTTAAGTGAGAGTTCCGCCTCGGCCTCCCAAAGTGCTGGGATTACAGGCTTGTGACACTGCACCCGGCCTTGTCCTTGTTTTTGTGCCCTCATTATACTTTAGACTGTGAAAAACTTGAGGTCAAGGACCAACCTGTACACGCTGGCATCCTCTATAACCAAATAAATGTTTATAGGAGACTTCAATGCCCTGTTGATGGAAATGGGCAATTCAGATAAAAATTTGAGATTTTCTGTTGGGTGAGCTTGGCTTAACTGGCTGGGCAAGAGCCTGCCAACATGAGCAGTTTCTACAAGAGAGAGAGAGAAAACAGGCGTGTATGAGTAGTAACAGCACCAAAAGACCTGTGATGAGTCCTTTAGCCCTTCCTCCCCTGTAGTCCCCATCAGCATCCTCCAAATAACCCTGAAAAGATTCCAGGCAATTGCCCAAACTTCCCCCATTCCAACCAGATTGCTGCCCTGAGCTTTTTACTGCTTAGAAATGCCAGAGCCAGCTGGGTGTGGTGGCTCATGCCTGTAATCCCAGCCCTTTGGGAGCCAAAGGCGGAGGACTGCTTGAGCCCAGGAGTCCAAGA
The DNA here is from genome assembly GCA_027257055.1 of Cephalopachus bancanus. Taxonomy (NCBI): domain Eukaryota; kingdom Metazoa; phylum Chordata; class Mammalia; order Primates; family Tarsiidae; genus Cephalopachus; species Cephalopachus bancanus. The sequence continues at coordinate 2,652,659 of JAPVLO010000226.1, forward strand.
TCACCCTAGGCAACACAGCAAGACCTCGCCTCTACAAAAAAATTTTGAAAATTAGTTCGAGACCCGCCTGGGCAACTTGGCGAGACCTCATCTCTACAACAAATCCAAAAAAAAATTAGCTGGGTGTGGTAGCGCGCGCCTGAAGTTCCAGCTCCTTGGAAGGCTGAGGCGGAAGGATCGCTGGTGCCCAGCAGGTCGAGGCTGCAGTGGCCGGGAGCAGCCACTGCACTCCAGTCTGGACGACAGTGAGACTCCAACTCAAAAAAACCCAAAAAAAATTAGTTGGATTGGTGGCGTGCACCTGTAGTCCCAGCTACTTTGGAGGCTGAGGTGGAAGGATCACCTGAGTCCAGGAGGTTTGAGGCTGTGGCGAGCTGTGATCATTCCATTGCCCCTTAATCTGGGCAATAGAGTGAAATGACTCAAAATAAAAATAAAAAATAAAAATAAAGCTAGCACCATTTCTGTACATTGAAGTCAGACAGAAACAGTTCTCACTTGACACTTAAGAAAGGAACTTGGAAAAAAAAAATACCCGGGCGTGGTAGCGTGTGCCTGTAGCTCCAACTACTTGGAAGCCTGAGGTGGAAGGATCGCCGGAGCCCAGCAGGTCGAGGCTGCGGTGGCCGGGAGCGGCCACTGCACTCCAGTCTGGGCGACAGAGTGAGACTCCAACTCAAAAAAAAAAAAAAAAAAAAAGAAAGGAAATTGTCTGGGCTCAGTGGTTCAACCTGTAATCCCAGCACTTTGGGAGGCTGAGGCGAGTGGATTTCCTAAGCCTGCAGGTTCAAGACCCGCCCAGGCAAGTTGATGAGATCTCGTCTCTACAATAAATTTTTTAAAAATTAGCTGAACGCAGTAGCGTGCACCTGTAGTTCCAGGTACTTAGAAAGCTGAGGCGGGAGGATCACCTGAGCCCAGCATGCCAAGGCTGCGGTGGCCAGGAGCATGCTACTGCACTCCAGTCTGGGCAACAGAGTGAGACTCCAACTAAAAGAAAAAAAAAGGAACTTAAGAAAACAGTTCAGCTGAAAGTATGAAAGTAAGGGTGCCGGGCTCAGTGACTCAGCCTGTAATCCCATGCCTTTGGGAGGCTGAGGTGAGTGGATTGCCTGAGCCCGCGGGTTCGAGACCCGCCTGGGCAGTGAGACTTAATCTCTACAATAAATCAAAAAATCAGCTGGGTGTGGTAGCACATGCCTGTAACTCCGGCTACTTGGAAGGCTGAGGCGAAAGGATCGCCGGAGCCCAGCAGGTCGAGGCTGCGGTGGCCAGGAGCGGCCACTGCACTCCAGTCTGGGGGACAGAGTGAGACTCCGATTCAAAAAAAAAAAAAGAAAGTAAGGGTGCATAAAGGAGCACCAGTGAGAACCAGCATTCAGTGAGGAGTGACTGGAAAGGACTGTTTAATGTTTTAAACATTGCCAGCAGAGTAGCATGAGACCGAACTTGTTATTTAGCTCAACTATATATAGTTTGCATCCTGGAATTCACTCATGCTATATATAGTAGAGTTTTATTCATGCACTCAAAATAATGCTGTGTGCCGGATTGAAGTGTTCCTGTGGTGCCAGAAATGAAGAGAAAATGGAAATCTTCCATGAACCTACAGGCATGTTCATTACCACCATTGCTGTTTTCACAAATGCTAGGCGGAGGCAGGGAGCTGATTGAGACCAACCTTGGAAAAACAGGGTAGGGCCTGGCTGAGCATACTTTCATTTGAGGACTTTCCCCGAAAAGAATGCCTCTTTTCAAGCTTTTCCTTGTGGAGTATCTAAAGACTGGCTACGGTCATCATTCAGACATAATTCATATTAAAAGATAGTTTAAAGGTCCAAATAATTACCCAGGTTTTATAACCAAAACAAAAAAACCTCACAAAAATAGTTGATTGTCTTGTCTACTGAACAAAATAGTTCTATTAAGCTGTGCAACATTAACTGGCTCATAAACTTCAGTTTTTGGAATATAAGCAATTTTTTGAACTTTTGTTCTTTCTTGATTAGAACAGCAGTTTTTCTGACCTGCTTTGAAAAGTAAAAATGTTCTCTGCATAGTCTATTTCAGGCCAAGAAACTCTTGTTTTAATTCAGGAATCTGAGATCTCTTTTGAAAAAGCTACTGTTTTATCATCTCCCCCCAAATTTCAGTTGTCAGGCAGGAGTAAGCACTAAAAGTTAAGCCCCTAAGGGATCGAAGAGTCTTTCTTAGGGGTAGACATTTAGTGTTTTTACTGGTCAGCATCTAACATTCCTTCCTGACAATATATGCCAGTTTCACTTTGGGGGACTGTCCCTTTCCTCCTCTCTACCCATCACATAGTGGAGCATGTGACCTAGATTGCGTCAATGATGGTAGCAATGATATCTCTTTGATGACAATGATTGGCTGGGAGATGGGCAAAGAGTTCAAACTGGACCAATTAGAGCCCGTAAGACTCAATTCTAGAACTTTTATTCAATCAATTAGAGGAAAAGGGGAATCTTTCTTCTGTAATTGGCTGTTGTGATGTAGATAGGGTCTCAGAACTGACTCTGAGGAACCAGTTCTGATGAAGTAGAGCAAAGGTCTGGGTCCTAGTGTTTTCTAGTTTAATTCCCAAATCAAACTGTGCCTAAACTTTTCAGTTTACCTCAATTCAAAGATTCCTTTTTTTTTTTTGCTGAAGTCAGTTGAGGTTGAGTTTTCTGACACCTGCGTCAGATGCCAGTGGAGCCTGCAAAAAATTTAGTATGTGAGAAGAGAGTGGGTTGAGGATTGGTGGACGCAGTTGGCATGAAGAGTTACCAGGAAAGGATACAGATAGCTTCATGCATGGATCCCATACTAGTGATTGGAGAGCCTGGTCTTCCTAGTAATTTTTATTTTAATTAATTTTGTGTTTCATGATTCAAAAGTCAAAACTAAATAAGAAGATATATACAAATAGGTTCCACTCCTTCCTTTGCCCAGTTTTTGCCCAATTTTTATTAAATTTTTTTGGTTTATTTGGTTCCAGTGTGTCTTTATGCAAAATAACCAAATATGAATATGTTTTTTATTTCTCCTCTTTTGCTCCACCAAAGAACTTTGCTCTGTTCTCTAAGCATTTTATTTCTTCAATATATGTTCATTTAAAGCGTGCCCTTCCTGAAATCTGCAGTGGCTTTGATTGTTCCTAGTCACTTTCCCCATAATATTTCAAGCAGCTCAGAACCCTATTTAGCATATCCTACCCCTTCTCTGCTCTGTTACCCTGGAGATATCTTAATACTGGAGAATCCTATTTCACCAGTGTTAGATAATTTAAATCAAGCGACTAAAATATAGGTCTGAACCAAGCTCGGTGGCTCACCTTGTAATCTCAGCACTTTGGGAGGCCGAGTTGAGTGGATTGCCTGAGCCCGCAGGTTCGAGACCAGCCCGGCAACTTGGTGAGACCTTGTCTCTACAATAAATAAAAAATTAGCTGGATGTGGTAGCTCGCATCTGTAGTTCCAGCTACTTGGAAGGCTGAGGCAGAAGGATTGCCTAAGGCCAACAGGTCGACAGTGGGGTAGCTGTGAGTATGCCACTGCACTCCAGCCTGGGCGACAGAGCGAGACTCCACTTCAAAAAATAAAATAAAATAAATAAAATATAGGTCTGGCTCTAAACTAAAAAATGAAAACAAAAAAGAAACAAATCTAGAAAGTCTAATATAAATAATACTAACAGAGACTCTTGCAGTGGGGGAGGGAATGGCTATGAAAATAAAAAAGCTACAAAGAGTCTACATTTTTAGACAAAAAAAGAGAAATTAGCATTGACAGACAGGTACGTAGGCAAATATCCCAGAAAGAAGAATACTGTGTATATTGCCACAGAATGATCCATAATTTTGAATAGATGTCAAATTTAGTCCTTTTGGTTGGACAAAAATCTCTGATCAAAGTAATACACTGACCCACATTCTCTTAACATCCACAGATATCTTACTAGCCATTTAAACATACAATGACTTAAACATGACAGCCTCAGAATTCAGACCTGAAAACATGAGATAATTCACTTGGGGCAATGTGAAAGAGAAATTTAAAAAATTTTATATGGAGTCTAACCCTGTCACCCAAGTTGGAGTACAGTGAATCAAAAAATCTCTACAGTGAATCAAAAAATCAGCCAGGTGTGGTGGCGCACGCCTGTAGTTCCAGCTACTTGGAAGGCTGAGCAGAAGGATCACCAGAGTCCAGCAGGTCAAGGCTGTGGTGGCTGTGAGTGTGCCACTGCCCTCCAGCTTTTTTTGAGAATCCAACTAAAAAAAAAAGTGTATATGTGTGTGTGTGTGTGTGTGTGTGTGTGTGTGTGTGTGTGTGTGTGTAGTTTCTGTCAGACACAACCTTAATAATTAAGGGTTAAAATTTCACCTTTTTGGTTGGAAACATGAAATATTTGTTTGCTGTACATGTGATACATGAACGCATTTCCAGATGCTGGGATCTTAGGAACAATTATTGAACATACTTTGTTCCATGTGCTATTTCCTTTTTTTTGTTTGAGTTGGAGTCTCACTGTGTTGCTCAGGCTGGAGTGCAGTGGTAGGGCAGCCTTGACCCGCTGTGCTCCAGCAATCCTTCTGCCTCAGACTTCCAAGTAGGCGGAACTACAGACGCACGCTACCATGTCCGACTTTTAAAAATTTTATTGTAGAGACAAGGTCTCATCAAGTGACGGGCTGGTCTCGAACCCGCGAGCTCAGATAATCCACTCGCCTTAGCCTCCCAAAGTGCTGGGATTACAGACTGAACCACCGAGCCCAGTCTGTGTGTTATTTTCAGTTAAGGTAGGTGGTTTGTGCTATTGCCAAATTTCAATAATTTGATTTTAGATGCAGTAAAACAATCAAAAACCACATATTTTGGAGCTAATGCTACTATTCTAAGAAAACACATTTTATAAGGGCTAATTCAGCATTAAACTTATTTCAGTCATAAATCTGTAGACTCAAAATGTGATTTAGCTCATAGATTTACACTTGTAAAATAAGTAAGGTTTTAATTAAAAGTCAATAGGTTATGTCTAAGCATCAATGAATTTTTGCCCTGGGGCATACACCATTTCTATATTAAGTAGCCTAATAGAAAGCACTTTACTTTTATTTCTTCACTAACACACCATGTGTGAAAAATCCATTCTTGGCACAATATATTATACAATGGAGTTTGATTATTTACATATGTTTCTGCCATTTACAAAACCTGTATTGTCCTCAGCAGGTAGTACCGAGTATATTAGGCAACAGATTACAAAAAACAGAAAGAGAAGTTGGTCCACAATTTGAATAGACTGGAATGTGGAACCAAGGAACAATGGAGACACTCCTCTGTGGCTTTTTTAGAAGGCAGTAAACAACTGTCTTTCAAGGGCAGGTCACCAACCAAAAATTGTAACAAAACAAAGAAGGAAGCTTGAAGAAAAGAAACTCATACTCAGATGGGCAATCCAAAAAGAAAAATGAAGGCAATGAAATTCCCAAGATTTGACCACCAGGAAATCAGAATTTATGTATAATTTAATTAATCCAAGTCTGATTCTGTTATGAGGCAGACCTAAAGATCCAAAAACAAATACAAGAGAGCTAAAAAACAAATAGATCTAAAAACAAGTACGGCTACGACAATGAAAATCTTCCACTCTTTCTTCTCTCCTAAAAGCTAACTATGCCATTGCTGAGCTTCCACTGTATCATTCTTTGCTCATCACAGACCTTCGACTCACTTCTACTCTTTACTAATTTAATTGACAGTGATGCTGTTATAAATATCAAATTACTTTTCATGAAATTATCAGCTTTATAATGACTGTCACCATTAAATTCTAAATCCACTTCCCTTATAAAAATGCCTTTGTGGAATGAGTCATTTTTCTTTCACCATTTCTTAGAACTTCTTACCAGTCAGAATTTTAAAAATAGTATCAATGCACAGACCTTCTACGTTTTAAATCATTTTATCGGGTATTTAATTCTAATACTTGTACCCTTGTTGCATTTGTGTCAGGGCTGCTTATATTGGACCTGAGTTTTACAAAATAATCAATGTGGAATTAAATTTAATTTAGGTCAGATTGTTTTTAGTCACTGACTGTCATAATAATACATTTCCTATTATGTGCAAATTTCTAGAACATTTTGCTACTCCTTTGGTTATCTCAGAGAGTTTTTTAATCCTTAAATCAAGATTAAACCACTTATATTATTAAAAATACATATATTTTAAAATAAAAATATACATTATACCCTTTTTGGAGAGATAAGGAATAACTCCAAACTAAACTCAAGGAGACATGGAAATTCACTTACAACAGAGAATTCTTTGTTCATGTCTAGTTGCAAAAGCAAAGTCTAATGGTCAATATTACACAGATTTCTATCCAACAAGCCATATTGAGTTGCCATTTTTGAATGTTGTTTGCATAGTTTAGGTTAAAAAAAGGGAAATATCCAGAAAGAAGCAATGGAAGAAATAAATTCCCGTGACATTAAGTTCATATATGTGCACTCTAATGACTTAAACGTTACTCAACACACGCGCTGGTCAGCTCAAGTTGCTAAATAAATATAGGTCCCAGGAGGTTAATAAGTATACCTATCACCTTTGGAGAACTCTACTTACAGGTCAGCCATTTCCTTTTCCTGTCCCTACTGCTCAATAAGTGACTTCTGTTTTACATTACCCAGAATGGCCAAGTTCAACTTAAGTAAAACATCATGGTTCTTAACGAGAAGAGTTTCAAATGCATTTTGCCCTCATAGTTAGCCTTCTGTGAGCAGCCAAGTCTAAAGAGCTGTTATTAAAAGAGCTGTATTTTCTTTATAGCCTGTTCTTGTCCTGGGACTAAAGCATGTTTGGTTAAGGATACTAAATTGAGACAGGCTCCTTCATTAAAAAAAAAGATTAGGAACAAGTTCTGCAATGTTTTTATAATTCAAACTGAAAGCAAATGAATGTTCCATTTTTTTTTTAGCCACAGAAAAAGAATGAGTGTGTGCTTCATCTTATTTACTTTTCAAGTTATTGCCAAGAAAAGACAGTTCTTTACACAAACCCTATTTGGACTGAGCTCTTAGGGGTAAAAGAAAATGGATTAAGTATTTGTCTTGAGAGGAAGAATTTTATGGACCCAAGAGGAAGAGGAGCTGAGAGAGACTGACAAAACTGTTACTCAGACTTGAAAAGACTGCCCCTGATTTGAGACACTTTAGGATATGTGCTTTTAAAAAAAGTGCTTTGGTAGTGTTCACCTTGTATACTTTCCTTCTTTGAAAGCTGGCACTCTCAAATTCAATTACGATTTTTTTTTTTTTTTGAGTTGGAGTCTCACTCTGTCACCCGGCAAAGGAGTGCAGTGGCTGCTCCCAGCCACCACAGCCTCGACCTGCTGGGCTCCAGCGATCCTTCCACCTCAGCCTTCCCAGTAGCCGGAATTACAGACATGCGCTACCACGCCCGGCTGATTTTTTGATTTATTGTAGACATGAGGTCTCGCCAAGTTGCCCAGGCGGGTCTCGAACCTGAGGGCTCAGGTAATCCACTCACCTCGGCCTCCCAAAGTGCTGGATTACAGGCTGAGCCCCCGAGCCCAGCCCCAATTACGATTTTATTTCTCACTCTTGACAGTTATACATGTCTCCTATTACCTCCCCTTGCCTTCCCATAGTATATGGCTTCCAGGCTCGTCTTTGGCTCCTCATTTCACCCTTCTTTCCTCTTTCTTGCCCTTCCTCCTGAAGACCTATTACTCAACAGTGCTTACAGGTTGTCTGCCATATCCCGAGCACACACTTTACAATAACCTCAGGTCTTTCCTTTCATCTGCCCACCATGGGCAGCCCATGTACTTACTGCTGGGTCCTGTAATTCCTTTGTTTCTCTTGTTGTCCCTTCTCAAAGGATAAAGTAAGGAACTTTAGCTAGGCATGGTGGCTCACACCTGTAATCCCAGCAATTTGGGAGGTGGAGGCAAAAGGATTGCCTGAGCCCAGCAGGTGGAGGCTGTGGTGGCCATGAGTGTGCCACTGCACTTCAGCCTGGACAACAAAGTGAGACCCCGATTCAAAAAGAAAAAAAGGAACTTTAAGGCTGAAAACACATGAAACCAAAATGAGCATGAACACCAGACAAAGAAAATGCCCTCACTTCCTTGTCTCATGTTTATGAGGAAATGAGGTCGGGATTTTTATATCTGTGTTATCTTAGTTTATACAGTTCGTGAGAGAAAGATTTGATTGCTGGCTCTGCCACTTATTGTCTGGGTAATCTTGGACAACTTACTTAACCAGATGCCTGAAATACTTTCTGGTCCAAGGCAATCGTATAAGTAAATAAATGACCTTGCTCTGACTTAATTTCCTAATTAGAAGAAATATAGCATAGAGAGTTAAAACATGGGCTCTGGATTAAATATACTTGAGAAGGAGACCTGGACTTTCCACTGACTTGATAGGTGACATTAGTTTCCTTATTTGTGAAATGGGACCAATGTAATTATTATAATTATACTGTATTATAATTATACTGTATTATTATAATTATATGTATAATTTACAGTATCACCCTCATAAGGTTGTGACAAGCAATGGATGATGCACAGAAAGCTTTTAAAATAGTGCCTAGATATCCAGAAATATTCATTATTATTATTATCATGAAGGCTGCTATTCTTCCTAAGGTAGCATCATGACAATTAAAATCTTACAGGTTGTATCACAAAGTTAAAAGTGAGATACCACTTTTATGGAAATAATCTATATTTAAAAGAATTTCTGGCCAGGCGTGGTGGCTCATGCCTGTAATCCCAACACTTTGGAGGCAGAAACAGGAGGATTGCCTGAGCCCAGGGGTTTGAGACCAGCCTGGGCAACTTGATGAGACTTCATCTCTACAATAAATTTTTTAAAAATTAGCCAGGTTCCAGTTACTTGGGAAGCTGAAGCAGAAAGATTGCCTAGGCCCAGCAGGTTGAGGCTGCAATGGCCAGCCTGGGTGACAGAGAGAGACTCTGACACACACACACACACAAAAGGAATTTCAGCCAGATGCAGTGACTCATCCCTGTAATCAATATCTTGTTTGTTATTGAGTCAGGAACTTACTCTGTTGCCCAGGCTGGAATGCAGTGGCATGATCATGACTCATCACAACCTCAACCTTCTGGGCTCAGGCAATCCTCCTGCCTCAGCCTCTCCAGTAGCTGGGACTAATGGTGTATGCCACCACGCCTGGCAATTTTTTTTTTTTTTTTTTTTGAGTTGGAGTCTCACTCTGTCACCCAGGCTGGAGTGCAGTGGCATACTTATGGCCACTGCAGCCTCAGCTTGCTGGGTTTAGGCAATCCTTCCGTCTCAACCTTCCAAGTAGTCAGAACTACAGGCATGTACTACCACATCTGGCTAATTATTTGATTTATTGTAGAGACGAGGTGTGACCAAGTTGCCCAGGCTGGTCTCAAACCCCTGGGATCAGGCAATCCTCTCACCTCGGCCTCCCAAAGTGCTGAGATTACAGGCTGAGTGACTGCACCCAGCCAATTTTTTTTTTTTTTTTAGATATGAGATCTTGCTATGTTGCCTAGGCTGGTCTCAGACTTTTGGGCTCAAGCAATCTTCCCACCTCAGCCTCCCAAAGTGTTGGGATTACAGGTGTGAGCCACCACACTTGGTCCAGTACTAATTTCTTTAGAAGGAATTTGATTTTAATTTAGTTTGCTGTCTTACACAGAGAGTTATCAGAGGAAGCAGGCTAATCATATTGGTTGGCCTAACTTTTATCGATGTGTTTTCTGTTGAAACACACACACACACATTTATAGGATAAACATTGTAAAACTGATAGTTGTATTTTTTTTCGATGAAACTATGACAGGCAAACATTTTTGAGCTGGAGCCCAGGTCTACTGGGACATTCCTTAAAATTAGAATTAGTTTCTCTTAGGCTCTTATTCTCATGGTGTTGCCTAAGCGAAGAAAATACTAACTTTCCATTTGATTTAGCTCCTATTTTTCCATTCTGGAAAGAAAGCCCAAACTCCAAAATGTCAGTCCAGAAATGTACCCTAAGAGTCCCAAACAGTTTTGTATAACATAATTCATTTTATGCATGTTAAAGCAGTTTTGCTATGGAATTACCTGGAGTATAATGCCGGTTTCTTCAATATTTATGTATTCAAATGAACAGAGTTTGGTATTTTACTGAGTAAAAAGGCCTTCTCTTCTGAAAAGATGAAAAATCATGAAAAGAGTGTTCTAGCGCTGACTCTATTAAGCCTGCAAAAGCATGAAGGGGGTTGGAAGAATGGGCAATTGGGAGGCTGGATAGCCTGCTCTCCTTAGACCAGGCCTAAATTTGGATCAACCAGGACCCTTAGATGGTTTAAGAATGGTGCCTGAAAACTAGTAACAATGCCTGGGTCAAATATTTGTTGAAAGAATAAATACATTTATTAACTATTGGTGCCAGGTACAGTGACTCATGCCTGTAATCTCAGCACTTTGAGAGGCAGAAGCAGAAGAATTGCTTGAGGCCAGGAGTTCGAGACTAGCCTGGACGACAGAGTGAGATCCTTCCCACATCTGTCTTTTTTGTTTTTTGAGTTGGAGTCTCACTCCGTCGCCCAGGCTGGATGGCAGTAACACATTCACGACCACCCCAGCATTGACCTGTTTGGCTCCGGTGATCCTTCCACCTCGGTCTTCCAAGTAGCTGGAACTACAGGTGTGTGCTGCCACACCTGGCTAATTTTTTATTTATTGTAGAGACGAGGGCTCACCAAGTTGCCCGGACTGGTCTCAAAACCTTTGGCTCTGGCAATCCACTCACTTGGCCTCCCAGAGTGCTGGAATTACAGGTTGAGCCACCTGTCTTTTTTTTTTTTTTTGAGTTGGAGTTGGGTGTGAAGGATGGATGTGGAGAGGCAGTCAAAGAGGTGAAAGAAGAAAAGATTTAAAGAAAGAGATCACGAGGCTCGGTGGCTCAGTCTGTAATCCCGCACCTTTGGGAGGCTAAGGTGAGTGGATTGCCTGAGCCCGCGGGTTCAAGACCTGCCTGGGCAACTTGACGAGACCTCATCTCTACAATAAATCAAAAAATCAGCCGGGCGTGGTAGCGCATGCCAGTAATTCTGGCTACTTGGAAGGCTGAGGCGGAAGGATCGCCAGAGCCCAGCAGGTCAAAGCTGCGGTGGCCGGGAGCGGCCACTGCACTCCAGTCTGGGCAACAGAGTGAGACTCCAACTCAAAAAAAAAAAAAAAAAAGAGAGATCACTTCCCACAAACAGCGCTTTGGGAGGCAGAGGGAAGAGGAGAATTGCTTGAGCCCAGAAGTTAAAAACCAAACTGGGCAACATAGCAAGACCTCATCTCTTTAAAAAAAAAAATTATCGGGGCATGGTGGCACATGCCTGTAGTCCCAGCTACTCAGGAGGCTGAGGCAGAAGGATCACCTGAGCCTGCAGGTCGAGCCTGCAGTGAGCCATGATCATGCCACTGCCCTCCAGCCTGGGTGACAGAGTGAGACCCTGACCCCAAAATAAAATAAAACATAATGAATAAAATATAAAATAAAATAGTGAAAAACAATTGTATTGTTCTGTGTATCCTTAATTTTAGTTCTTAAACTTGATCACTGTTTCAGTTATTGTTGCTGTATAACAAATTACCCCAAAACTTCATGGTATAAAACAACCATTATTTTGCTTGTGATTTTGTGAATCTGGAAAATGGAAAGAGTGCTGATGAACAGTCTTGTCTTGGGATCTCTCAGGTGACTGCAACCAAATGTTGACTGGAGACACTGTCATCTGAAGCCACAGTCAGCCTACACACCCATGGCTGGCAATCAGTTGATGCTGACAGTTGGCTGGGAGCTCAGCTTAGGCTATCTCCTGGATTATATAAGCATGGCTTCTCCTTCAGGTGGTCTCAGGCTTGTTAGACTTCTTGCATGGTGGCTCACTTACCACAGAATAAGTACAGTATCCCAAGAGAACAAGGAGGAAGCTGTGGTGCCTTAATGACCCAGCCTAGAAGTCAACACACCATCACTTCCTCTGTACTCTATGGGGGGAACCCAAAAAAAGCTGGAATTTGAGGCCGGACATGGTGGCTCACGCCTATAATCCCAGCACTTTGGGAGGCAGAGGTGAGAGAATTGCTTGAGCCCGCAGGTTCAAGACCAGTCTGGGCCATTTGGCAAGACCTCATCTCCACAATAAATCAAAAAATTAAGCCGGGCTTGGTGGCTCAGCCTGTAATCCCGCTCCTTTGGGAGGCTGAGGTGAGTGGATTGCCTGAGCCCACAGATTCGAGGCCCGCTTGGGCAACTTGGCGAGATCTCATCTCTACAATAAATCAAAAAATTAGCCGGTCGTGGTAGCATGCGCCTGTGGTTCCAGCTACTTGGAAGGCTGAGGCGGAAGGATCGCCGGAGCCCAGCAGGTCGAGGCTGCGGTGGCCAGGAGCGTCCACTGCACTCCAGTTGGGCAGCAGAGTGAGACGCCAACTCAAAAAAAAAAAAAAAAATTAGCCAGGCATGGTGGTGCGTGCCTGTAGTTCCAGCTACTTGGAAGGCTGAGGTGAAAGGATTGCCTCAGCCCAGCAGGTCGAGGCTGTGGTGGCCGGGAGTGTGCCACTGCCTTGCAGCCTGGGTGATAGAGTGAGACTCCAACTCAAAAAAAAAAAAGAAAGAAAGAAAAATACTAGAATTTATTTATTTTAAAATTGTATATTTATTCTTACATGCTTAAACGTTCAAAGTCACCTTCAAAGTATTCTCCGTTTTATGCAATACACCTATCAAGATGCTTTTTTCACTCCTTAGAAGAGTTGGGTTTTTTTTTTTTGAGTTGGAGTCTCACTCTGTCACCCAGACTGGAGTGCAGTGGCCGCTCCCGGCCACCGCAGCCTCGACCTGCTGGGCTCCAGCGATCCTTCCACTCAGCCTTCCAAGTAGCTGGAACTACAGGCGCGCGTTACCATGCCCGGTTCATTTTTGATTTATTGTAGAGATGAGGTCTCACCAAGTTGCCCAGTTGGGTCTCGAACCCGCGGGCTCAGGCAATCCACTTACCTCAGCCTCCCAAGGCCAGGATAACAGGCTGAGCCACCAAGCCCAGCCAGAAGAGTTTTGAACTCTCAATGTTGATGCCTTTTAGTGCTTCTACCATGTTTTGTTTCACCTCTTCCACATCAGCAGAGCATTTCCCTTTGAGGAATTTTTTTTATCAGGGAAACAAAATAAAAGTCACTTGCGGTGAGATCACATGAATAGGGAGGGTGGAGCACAAAGTTCATGCCATTTTTGGTCAAAAACTGCTGAACACTCAGCACAGGGTGGGCAGGTTGTGTAAATCACTCATGAAATGGGCAATCCCATTGAAAGAATCTCAAAAAAAAAAATTCACTGAAGCTGAACGCAGCCTCTCACAACAATGCTAGCTGGTACACTGATGCCGATGGGTTCCTAGAATACTCACTTAGCAGGGAAAGCCTGTACTATAAGGGGCCAGCCCTCCGAAAAATAATTCTGGGTGTTTTTGGGTCCCCCTCATACTGAGCAGAGCAATCTCAAGCTCATCCAGATTCAAAAGAAGGAAACCGAGCCCACTGCATAGTGGGAAAAGTATCAAAGAAATCTGGGACTGTATCTTAAAATCACCACAGCCAGGCTGGTCATTTTTGGCATAGTCAGCCTATGCTTTACAAGACTTAATTTGGTTTGGGGTATAACTATCTCGAGATTGCATTTGAATACCTTTTATCATAGAGACTTTCAAACATATTTGAAAGCAAACAATGGTATAATGATCCCTGAGCAACGTGACTCAGCTTCAAAAGTTATCAGTTTATGACCACCTCTGTTTCATCTCTACCACCACCTGTCTGCCCCATCACTAACTCCCATGTAATTCTGAAGTAAATTCAAGACATCATATTTTTTTCTATAATTATTTCAGTATATATCTTTTTGCTGTTGTTTTAGTTGGAGTCTCACTCTGTCACCCAGGCTGGAGTGCAGTGGCATGCTCACAGCCACCCCAGTGTCAATATGGGCTCCAGTGATCCTTCCTGAAAGACGGTGGCACCAGCGAGACTCAACACCCTTTGAGGCCAAGAGATTTATTAGAGCAGCGGCTATAGAGAGAGGGAAAAGGGTCTGTAACTGCCTGGTAGGGAAGGGGGAGTGAGAGGGCGACGGCGAGAGAGGTCTGTATTTATTGGTTTGGGAGGGGGCGGCCAGTGCTGCACCGAAGCCTGGCGGGGGCCGGCCAGTGCCGTATTAGAGTCTTTATTGGAGGGAGCTATGAGGTAGTATTCCTATAGGGAGATAATATTTGTGTATAGGTTTAAGTTTCACGTGCGCGGGAAAAGCAGGAGCTTAGGGCCTTTGTTGTCTTTGTTTGGTTCCATATAGTGTTTAGCGCCATCTCGGGAGACGCCCTTCTGACTATTCCCTGTGCCTTTCATTCCCACCTTTTCTGTTTATTTGGGAGAGGGGCGTCGTTATTCTTTCTGGCTGCTTCCTGCTGGATGTGGGCGTTGTGGGGTGAGGTGGGGGAAGGGCACAGAACCAGCCAGAACAGGGCCCAGAGATAGGCGCTGAAGGTGAAGATTTCTGCATGCGAAAGTTCTATAAAAGTCCCTTGTAGATGAAGAATGGAACTTGTTCCGGCCACTCCTCCAGGGGTCATGAGGCAGTAGTAACCAGCTGTCTTGGAGTAGACTGTGGAGATAGATAGAGTACCTGGAAGAGAACATATCTAAAAGAAAAAATTAGATAAAAACTGGGTTGTTATGGGCTGTTATAACCCTGGATTTTATTGTAACGGGTTGATAGTTGTTAAGTAATTAAGGCTGGTATGGGGTCAGAGGTGGTTCGGATGGAAGGGGCGAGTATGACTGTAATAGTAATTGGTTGACCGTTATTCGAGAGAGCTCTGCCAGGCGCTGTTGGAGAAACCTAAAAACACATGAAGCCGCTGACAAGAGGATAAGTATAACAATTAGTGGAGTTAGAACAGGAAGAAGCCATGTTAGGAGCTGGGGTTGCCACCACCCTGAGAATGGGTCTCCAATCAGGTCTTCTCTTCGTTTTTGGAGATTTTCTTGTAGTTGTTTAATTCTGTCCTTAACTATTCCTGATTTATTGGCATAGAAGCAACATTCCTCCTTAAGAAACAGGCATATTCCTCCCTCTTTTGCTGTTAGTAGGTCTTGGCCCTGTCAATTTTGGAGGACCATGTCAGCCAGGGAGTCTAGTTGTGTTTGTAAGTCTAGTACCGTGTCTGCCACCTGTTGTATGTCCTTGATCAGTTGGGAGGAGAGCTGCTTGTAGAAGTGAAGTGAGGACCCCAGCCCTGCTGCCCCCGTTCCCATGGCCACAGTGATACCCAGCCCCACCAGCAGAGGTATGAGCTCAACTGCCCATCTTACTCGTGATGTTGAGGAGCCCACTAAAGGGACAGGCAGGCTTTGGTTACCGGGTGCTATTACAATGGCGGGGAGGAGGATGACAAGAATGCAGGACCCCAACCAGTTGGGGGGCAAGACCGGGTAGATGGTAGTGGCACATAGGAAGGCAGTCCCGTTAAATGGAGGGCAGAGGGTGTTATTTGATTGGACCACAAGTGATTGTGTGCAGAGGTGGGGGGGCCATCCGACCCCCAGAGTGCCGTTTCGTGTTATACACTGGGCTGCGGGCAAGTCATGTGGGAAAGGGATGTTAAAATGTGGTAGTGAATGTGTACATTGGGTTGGAGGTATATGGAGAGTCCAATTTCCAGCGACCGGGTCAGGGGAGACCCAGGATTGGCCGGACTTGAGGCATAGCCAGCAGTCCTTTGCTAGGTCGGGGTTAGTAAGGTTAAGCAGGGTATGGGTTTGGCTAAGGACAGGAAGAAGTTCCGGATCTGTCTGATAAGAGCCCCGGAGTTTTGGGAGGTTGGGGCACACTAATACCAGCCCATTGAAATGTTGAATGAGCTCTTCCATGACCCGCTTAGTGTTTTGCTGTTCAGCATAATCTTGCGCCCCTTCCCCCATCTGATCTCCCCACAGGAGGTCCGAGGTTCCAGCAGATTTTTTCTCCCTGTTTCCTGGGACAAGAATACCCAGAATGTTGTCCCAGGCTTCGTCCCGTCCAGGCCTGCTGTTTGGTTGGTCTGAGGCAGACCGAGGCTTGCTCGTAGCAAGATGCCTGGACAAAAGAATGGATGGATGAACATTCAGCAGGGCAGGGGAGTATTTTGTTTTGGGGTTTTGGTGGGGGGGGTCTTGCTCCCAGCAGCGGACTGTGTCCCTATTGCCTGGGCAGCCCACTTGGAAGCCTCTTAACCTTGTTGCAGCCCAGTATTTTTGTGTTCCTAGTTGGCACGAAAATTTTTGATAATAGCATATACTGGGCATCAGCTGGTAGAGTCTGGGTTTTCCCGCAGAGACGCATTGGTTGCAAGTCCAATCAGCCATGCCCCATGATACTGTAAAGTTATTGGCTAGGCTTATTAATATGAATATGGTTAAACCGTAACTGGAGGTAAAACCGGGAGTTATTTTGGTCTTTAAAGGAGGCATCTGATGAGAACAAAACTTGTGACAATTAAGAGATAGGTAGTAGCTAACAGAATTTTTGCTGCAGACGGCCAGCTTGTGGGTGCTGAGCAGGTGAGTAATATATTAAGCAGAATGGCAATTAGGCCAAGAAAGGAGAGGGGCCAAGGGTCACAAGTTTTCTGTGTTGTATCCAGGATGTTGGGTTGGATTTGGGTTGGGATGAGTGGTGAGTCGAGACAGGCGAAGTTTAAGGGGTTGGTCTGGAACCTGGGAGCAGGTGCACCTGTGGGTGGGTGGACAAGTGTTATTATGGGTGGATTGTGAGGAAGGAGGGGTGGCAGGTTTAAGACGGGAAATGTGAATCCATGGGGTAACCTGACGTTGGGCTGTGATCAGTTTTGTTGCCGTGGGAGTGGATAAAACTACTTGAAGAGGTTCAGACCACTTTGGGTTAAGGTGAGTTTTCATTTCCGGGTCAGAAAAATAGACCCATTGTCCAGGAATAAGAGGAGATGGGATTTGACCGTTGGACGAGACTGGTAAAAGGAGGTTTTGATTTTCCCAAATGTGGGAACGAATGAAGGACAAGACGGGGTAAAGTATGTGATTGGGAGTCAGAGGGGTTGCAGTGGGGATTCCTGGGGGCAGCACTGGACGGTCATATATCACTTCAAAAGGCGAGAGTTGGGACGGTTTTTTGGGGAGAACTCGCATTTGGAAGAGGGCCAGCGGGAGGAGGGAGACCCAGTCTCAATGGAGTTCGAGGGATAATTTGGTGAGAGTGTCTTTGAGGGTGCGATTGGCTCGCTCAACCTTTCTGGACGATTGTGGGTGGTATGGGATATGGAAATGCCAGTTAATGTGGAGGTCGGTTGTTAGGGATTGTACCACTCGTGAGGTAAATTTGGGTCTGTTATCAGACTGGAGAGATAAAGGGACACCAAACCTAGGAATTATGTGATTGGCAAGGATGGACCCTACAGTGGCTGCTCGTTTGTTTGTGGTGGGGTATGCCTCTACCCATCCAGAAAAGTGTCGACCAAGACGAGGAGGTATTTGATGTTGTGAACTGAGGGCATGACAGTAAAGTCAACCTGCCAGTCCATACCCGGAAGCTTGCCCCAGGCCTGATGCGTGGGAAATGTTCCCGGTTTTAAGGGGGTATGGGGATTAGTTCACTGGCAGATAGAACATTGAGAGGTAATGGTTTTTATAAGCTTTATATGGTGGGGGTCGAGGGTGAAGAAGTTTTTTAGGAAAGACATTAGAGCAGAGGGATTGGTATGAAAGACTGAGTGTAGATATGGGATGAGGTCGGAGATAGAGGGGGGTTTGGCGGTGGTGAATTAGTGGGAGGCGTATGGCTTGGACCAGGGCGGGTAACAGCTGCCATAGTGGGATAGCCACGAGGCTGCTTGTTGGGCCACACTGGGGATGGACCCCAAGGCTGCTTGTCGGGCCGCGTTCTCTGCCCTGGAGTTTCCCTGAGTTATGAGTGAGGAGTCGGACTGGTGGGCCTTGCAGTGAGAAATGCCAATATTGGTGGGAAGCAGAGAGGTGGTGAGAAGGTTGGAGATTAGTTTAGCGTTAATTACTGCTGAGCCTTTGGTAGTCAGTAACCCCCTTTCCTTCCATATGGCCGAGTGGGAGAGGAGAATGAGGAAAACATATTTGGAGTCAGTGTAGGGTGAGAGGGAGTGTCCAGCCGCTAGCTGGAACGCTCGAGTGGCAGCTATAAGTTCTGCCTTTGATTAGTGGTGCCTGGCGGGAGAGGCTTTGCCTCAATTACGTGTGTAATAGAGGTGATGGCGTATCCCGCAACCTGGGACCCGTTGTGTAGGAAGGAGCTGCCGTCAGTGAACCAGGTATAGGAGCGGGGAGGGCAAAGGGCCCTCCTGGATGTGAACCGGGCAAGAAGGAGAGCCTCCACAGCTTATACACAGTCGTGGGTTGGTGGGGCTGTGGAGGAAGGGAGCAGTGTGGCTGGATTTAGGGGCACAAGTTTGAAAGGATATGGAGGGATCTTGTAAAAAGAAGACAAGGAGTGATAGGACTTGACCAGGGGGTAGCGTTTGAAGGCCTTTGTAGCTTAGAAGGTACTGTAGATGGGGGGGGGGTTACCGTGATAGGGGCCCCGAAGGTGAGTTTTTTGGATTCGCACACCAACATGTGGGTAGCGGACAGTGCTCGCAGACATGGGGCCCAGCTCTGGACGGTGTGGTCTAACTGTTTTGAGAGATAGGCCACCGGGGCGAACGCCTGTCCATAAAGCTGCCCTAGGACTCCCAGGGCCACCCCTTTTGTTTTTGTGCACATACAAGATGAAAGGTAGGTGTATATCTGGCAGATGGAGAGCGGGGCCCTTTATGAGGACTTGCTGAAGGGCAATACAAGGTTGTTTGACGGAGGAGGGTGTTAAGAGTGGCTCATTGGGGTCTCCCTTCATGAGAGTATAGAGTGGCTTTGCAAGTAGGGCAAAGTTGGGAATCCACACCCGAAAGTATCCAGCCAGCCCCAAAAATGATTGGATTTCCTCTTTAGTCTTGGGTATATTTAGGGATTGGATTAGGGCTTTTCAGTCCATTGTTATGGCCTTTTGTCGGTGTGAGATGGCTACCCCCAGATATGTGACTTGCGTGGCAGACAGTTGGACTTTTTGAGGGGATACCCGATATCCCTTTTCTGCTAGAAAGTTAAGAGTGAGTGCAATGTCCGTTTGAGAATCAGCTAAGGAAGGGCTACACAGGAGGAGATCATCCACATACTGAATAAGGGTGGATTTGGTAAGTGAGAGAGACTTAAGATCTGCTGCTAAGGTTTGACCAAACAGGTGGGGGCTATCTTGAAATCCTTGTGGCAGGACTGTCCAGGTGAGTTGTTGTTAATGGCAAGATGTTGGGTCAGTCCACGTGAATGTGAAGATGTTTTGTGAGTCCATTGCCAGAGGGACGGTGAAGAACGCGTCTTTAAGGTCGAGGACTGAAGAATGAGTGGCAGTCGGGGGAATTGAGGATAGAATGGTATAAGAATTGGGGACTAGCGGGTGAATGGGGATGACAGCCGCATTCATGAGTCTTAGATCTTGTACTAAGCAGTAAGTGCCGTCTGGTTTTAGTACCGCTAAAATGGGAGTGTTAAACGGGGAGTTGTTAGGGTGCAGATACCCCTTCTGTAATAAAGAGTTGATGACAGGTTGAAGTCCCAGGAGGCTGGAGGTAGGAAGAGAGTATTGCGGTTGGTTGGGGTAGGCAGAGGGGTTTTTGAGCTGAATGTGAACTGGGGGGCAGTGCGCTAGGGAGGGGGAGTTTACGTCCCATACTTAGGCATTTACTACAGAAGAGGATAAAGGAGGAAGTGAGTCTGTTGGGGACTCTTCAGTAGTGAGAAGTGCCAAAAAGGGGTTTGTGGGGGATGGGTTGGTAAGGGCTGCACTTGGGTTAAAGGTGATGGACACCTGGAATTTGGCTAGAATGTCCCTGCCCATGAGAGATACGGGACATTGAGGCAGTACCAAAAAGGAATGAGTGAAGGGGATGTTTGCAAAAATGCACGTAATTGCGGGAGTTATGCGTGGAGTGATGGACTGGCCCCCTACCCCGGCTATAGGGGACTTAGACGGGGAAGTTGGGCCCCCAAATTCTTGTATGACGAAAAGGGTGGCTCCGGTGTCCAGGAGAAAATGGATGGGGCGCCCGTCAAATCAAAAAATTATCTGGGTGTGGTGGCACGTGCCTGTGGTTCCAGCTACTAAAAGACTGAGGCAGAAGGATAACCTGAGCCCAGCAGGTGGAGGCTGCAGTGGCCACGAGCATGCCACTGTACTCCAGCTTGGGTGACAGAATGAGACTCTGACTAAAAAAAAAAAAAAAAACTTGGTAGGAAGGACACAACATCAGTAAGGGTACCTGACTCAAACCAGGCAGAATGGGGACCAAAGGGAGGCCCAAACTTTACCTTTATGATGACCACTTGTATACCTAATCCTGAATTGTACCCCACATCTTTAAAATAAAATAAAAAAGAATTAGTAGGATTTTTTTTGTAGGTTTTGCTTTTTTACTTTTTAATAACACATAAAAATACAAGGATAGGAATTCCCAGATTCCTATTGTGTGCAGCCCCAGAGAGTACTCTGCCAGATAGGAGAGCTAAGGAAGGTTCTGGATGAGTTCTGGGAAAAGTATGGCAATGACATGTGCAAATATTTGGGAGATATTGTTTATATGTGTATGACAGGGGTATTGAAATGCTTGGGTTCATAGATACATATGCAAATGATAAAAAATAGCACGTTTTAATATAGGAAAAATAAAGATATTACAAGAAAGATCTGGCTGAAAATACTATTTGGCGGCCAACCCCTTTGGGTCTCCTCCCACCATAGAAGCTTTTCTGTCCTCTCAATAAATCCTGCTTTAAAAAAAAAAAAAGACCCAGCTGGGCTCGGTGACTCAGCCTGTAATCCCACAGCTTGGGAGGCTGAGGTGAGTGAATTGCCTGAGCCCGCAGGTTCGAGACCCGCCTGGCCAACTTGGTGAGATCTCATCTATACAATAAATCAAAAAAATTAGCAATTGTGGTAGCGCGCACCTGTAGTTCCAGCTACTTGGAAGGCTGAGGCGGAAGGATCACCGGAGCCCAGCAGGTCGAGGCTGCGGTGACCGGGAGCGGCCACTGCACTCCAGTGTGGGCAACAGAGTGAGACTCCAACTCAAAAAAAAAAAAAAAAAGACAGGAAAATACTATTTGGCAAAACAAGACCTATCACCATACACCTACCTATCACCATACACAAAAAAAACAAGACCTATCACCATACACCTACCTATCACCATACACAAAAATCAACTCTACATGGATCAAAAACCTAAACATAAAACCTCAAACTGTAAGAACCTTAAAAAACGCAGGAGACACCCTTATGGAAATTGAAACTGGCAACTAATATCTGATCAAAACCCCAAGTGTCCATGCCATAAGAGATAAGACAGATAAGTGGAACCTCATCAAACTGGCAAGTTTCTGCAAAGCCCAAGAAACAAACTATCAAGAGAGCAGTGAGACAGCCTACAGTCTGGGAAAAATATTTGCCAACTATATATCTGAGGCCTAACGTCTAAGATCTATAAGGAACTCAAACGTGCTAAAAAGAAAAAAAACAGCTCCATTACAAAGTGGAAAAAAGAAGCCGGGCTTGGTGGCCCAGCCTGTAATCCCGCGCCTTAGGGAGGCTGAGGTGAGTGGATTGCCTGAGCCCGCGGGTTCAAGACCCGCCTGGGCAATTTAGCGAGACCTCATTTCTACAATAAAATCAAAATGAGCCGGGTGTGGTAGCGCGCGCCTGTAGTTCCAGCTACTTGGAAGGCTGAGGCGGAAGGATCGTCAGAGCCCAGTGGGTCGAGGCTGCGGTGGCCAGGAGCGGCCACTGCACTCCAGTGTGGGTGACAGAGTGAGACTACAACTCAAAAAAAACAAACAAACAAACAAACAAAAAAACAAGTGGAAAAAAAATATGAATGGACACTTCTCAAAAGAAGATATACGAGCAACCAACAGATACGTGAAAAATGCTCAGCCTCACTAGTCATCAAAGAAATGCAAATTAAAACCACATTGAGATAGGCTGTGGTGGCCAGGAGCGGCCACTGCACTCCAGTCTGGGCAACAGAGTGAGGCTCTTAACTCAAAAAAAAAAAAAAAGTGAAACCGTCAATTATGGTGGGAAATCAATAGACTCGATCTAAAATCAATCAGCTAAGAAGTTGAATAAAAGCACATTATTTACAAAATGGCGATAAACATTAAACGAAACAGCTAAGAGCTTAGGTGAGTACCTCCAGAGAGTAGAAGCAGGAGGCCTATAGGGATCAGGCAGGAAACTTTTTTTTTAATTAGAAATGTTTAGGCAATGTTACTTTTTTATACTATTATATATGTGTCACTTAACAACAGGGACATGTTCTGAGAAATGCATTGTTAAGTGATGTGCAACATGTTACTGTACTGTAGGCAGCTGTAACACGATGGTATTTGTGTATCTAAACTAAAAAATTACAGTAAAAACATAGTATTATAATCTTATGGGACTCCCACTGAATATGAGGTCTGTCGTTGACTGAAGCATCATTATGTGGCCCTGACTGTACATGTATAAAAACAGAAATTAATGTAAAAATACAGGGACATATTGTTTATGCAATGTTAAAAATAGTTAAAAGAGAGCTGCAAAGTAAAGATTACTCTAAGGTCAGAAAAAAAACTACACCCAGAAGTGTTTCACCTTGTATTTTACATGTGGATTTAATGATGATCTCTTTCACCCTATGGATTTCCAGTGGCTTTCTACTGCCTTAGAAAAACAAGATCAATATATATATTTTCTACTTCTAGTGCATTCTCCATTACAACCATTAACTGTCACTTCAGTCCTTTTCAGATTTTTTTCAAAATAACTTCATTTTACAATCTCATTCTCAAATTCAAGCGTGATTTCAAACTAAATCCTCTCCTGGAAATGGCCTGTTAATTGCATTGATCTCACTGGACTGCTCCAATCCATTATGAAATAGTGGTTAAAGACTTGGAGCTCTAGAATCCAACAGACCAGGTTCCATCCTTGCTGGGCCACCTGAAGGTTAGATAACCTTGGGTAAGTTGCCTTCTATATATCAATGCATCAATCTGGCAATAGTAAGAGGACCTATTTTGCAGATGTAAAGATTAAAAGAGATAATAATTGTAAAAAAATAAGTCTTGCCAGGTGCAGTGGCTCATACCTGTAATCCTAGCACTTTGGTGGATTTTTTTTTGAGTTGGAGTCTCACTCTGTTGCCCAGGCTGGAGTGCAGTGGCACGCTCATGGCCACAGTAGCCTTGACCTGCTGGGCTCAGGTGATTCTTCCACCTCAGTCTTCCAAGTGGCTGGAACTACAGCCATATGCCACTACACCCAGCTAATTTTTTAATTTATTGTAGAGACGAGGTCTCACCAAGTTGCCCAGGCTGGTCTCGAACCCGCGGGCTCAGGCAATCCTCTCACCTCAGCCTCCCAGAGTGCTCTAGATGTGAGCCACCGTGCCCAGCCTATCCCAGCACTTTGGGAGGCAGAGGCAAGAGGATTGCCTGAGCTCAGGGGTTCAAGACCAGTCTGGGCAATATGGTGAGACCTTGTTTCTAAAAAAGAAAGAAAAAAAAAAGTAAGTCTTCCAAATAAATAAATATGTGATGTGATTATTAAAGAACAGGCAGGCATGCATTCAGAGACATCTCTGATAACTCTTATCTAGAGAAATTCAATGCAGTGTGTTTCTGAGCAGGTGAACTGAAAAGTTCATTTACAGAATGCCTGTGAGGGGCTTATTCATGGTAGACACTGGAGGTATAAGATGAATAAGACACATCCCTGCCTTCAAGAGGGTTTAGACTAGAGTGGGATGCAGACAGTAGTCCCCTTTTGCTTATGGTGCTTTCTAAAGTTTTAGTTACCCATGGTCAACCAGGGTCTGAAAATATGAAATAGAAAATTCCAGAAATCAATACATAAAGTGTAAACTATGAGTAGTGTGACAAAATCTTGTGCTGTCCTGCCCTCCCCCACCCAGGACATGAATCATACCTGGGTCTGGCATATCCTGGGTGTATATGCTCTCAGCCTGTTAGTCATGCAGCCCTCTCAGTTATTGGTTATCAGATCGACTGTCATGAGATGGCAGTAACCCTTATTTTACTTAGTAATGGTCCTAAAGCACAAGAATAGTGATGCTGATATATTGCTATCTATAATTGTTGTATTTTATTATTAGTTATTGTTGTTCACTTTTACTGTGCCCAATTTATAAGTTAAACTTTATTATAAGTAGATATGTTAGTAAAAAAGCACAATATATACAGAATTGAGTTCAGTAGTATCCATGGTTTCAGGCATCCTCTGGGGGGCTTAGAACATATCTGCCTGTAGATAAGGAGGGACTATTATAATGTAACAGGTGATAAAATAAAGGTAGATCAGAAAACACGTTCACCATGACTGACTGAGTGGGGGCGCCATAATTCCCCATGTGGAGACAGTTGTTTTGAACATTTAGAAGAATGTTATATACTCTTCTCCCAGTGCCACAAAGAGAAATTTTTTGTAAAGCAGATGTCCCTTCCCAGGAACGGGATAAAGACATAAAATTTGCCACCGCAGTGGCAGGGACAGTGGTTGCAGTGGTGAATCTTGCAATGGGTAAGATCTGCTAAACTTGTCATAACTTATATCAAGTATTTCCTGAGCCCCATCCCAAACTGCGATGGACACAGGGATGGCGAAAGAACTGGATGGTGACAGAACTGGCTGGATCAAAGAAACAAGCACTTGGGATAGCACCAAGCAGGAGGGTATGATGAATACTAAAGAAGCAAATTAGTTGTGAAGAATTAACTTTGCCCAAAGAGAGATCTGGCCAGCCGGGCTCAGTGGCTCAGCCTGTAATCCCGCAACTTGGGAGGCTGAGGTGAGTGGATTGCCCGAGCCCGCGGGTTCAAGACCCGCCTGGGCAACTTGGCGAGCCCTCATCTCTACAATAAATCAAAAAATTAGCCGGGGGTGGTAGCACGCGCCTGTAGTTCCAGTTACTTGGAAGGCTGAGGCGGAAGGATCGCCGGAGCCCAGCAGGTTGAGGCTGCAGTGGCCGGGAGCGGCCACTACACTCAGGTCTGGGCAACTGAGTGAGACTCCAACTCAAAAAAAAAAAAGAGAAGTCTGGCCTTTGCCCTAGGCTACTGAGAGGTAATCTCTAGGCCTCTGGAATGCTCGGTCTGATAAGGGTGTTTTTGCTTGCCTAGGGGCTTTGGCTGTTAGACAATCTAACAACTTGATTTATGATGGAGGCTTTGGGTCACTCCATATCAGTTCTGACCTCTAGAAAGGTCTGCTAGAGACTCAAAGTCTATGTAATTGAACTCCCATAATAAAGACCAAAGACTTGAGTGAGCTTCCCTTGCTGGCAATGCAGAGGGTCCCTGACTTATGGTGGTTAAGTTTAGGGTTTTTCGAGTTTACAATGGCTCAAAACTGTCACAATTGCAATGTAATGCACTGTGTTCAATAAATTACATGAGAGGCCAGACACGATATCTCATGCCTATAATCCCAGTACTTTGGGAGGCTGGGATGAGATGAAAGCATTGCCTGAGCTCACAGGTTCGAGACCAGCCTGGCAACTTGGTGAGACCTTATCTCTACAATAACTCAAAAAATTAGCCAGGCATGGTGGTGCGTGCCTGTCGTTCCAGCTGTTTGGAAGGCTGAGGCAGAAGGATCACCTGTGCCCAGCAGGTCGAGGCTGTGGTGGTCATAAGCATGCCATTGCGCTCCAGCCTGGGTTGACAGAGTGAGACTCCAACTTAAAAAAAAGCATTTTGACTTACCATATTTTCAAGTTATCGTGGGTTTATTAGGACATAACCCCGCTGTAAGCTGAAGAGCATCTCTCCTATGTGCATACTCTCACACATCATGGTCAAGGCTCCATGATTCCTTGGGAGATGATGACCAGAAGCTCCACGTTCGGACACCTCTTAAATCTGCCCTTGTATCTCTTCTTTGATTGATTTTAGTTTATATTCTTTGCTATAATAAAACTGTAACCATAAGTATAGTGCTTTCCTGAGTTCTGTGAGTCATTCTATGAGGGTGGTTTTGAAAACCTCCAATTTTATAGCCAGCTAGTTGAGGGTGGTCCTCAAAACACACAAACTTGTGGCTGTCGTCTGAAGTGAAGGCAGCTTGTGGGGACTGTTCCCTTCAACTGAACACTCAGCTAAATTCAGTGCAGTAGCTAAGCATTGGGGAGTTGCCGAGACAGAAGGACCACGTGGGAACTGAAAGTCCTTACGGGTGAGTATCAGACTCTGCTTAATTCTCTAGGTTCTGCTGTGGCCTTCTCCCCACACCTATGACCACTGAGCACTCACCTCAGGTTCAACACCTCTTTCTCACAGCTCCGAGTATCAGAGACTAATTAGATCGCAGGGGTTTACGGAGCACTGTCCCAGTGCTCTGTGACGCAAACCATCACGCTGGCTGGGAGTGGGGAGAAGAATAGCATGTAAATTCAAGGTAAAGCCTTCAGCAATAGACCTGGTGTAGCAGTCAGGGTCTTACAAGAAAGACCATAATTCAAGAAGAACTTGTTATAAAGGGGTTTCCTACAAAAGTATGGGTACTGGACAACTGTAAGGGATAGGACAATAGCAGCCCTAGACTCAAAGACAAAAGAGAAAGAAAGAGAAGATTCTGTAGAGGCAGCTACTTTGTGGCACAGCAAGCCCAAAGCAACCTCTCCTTTCTTTCCTCTTATCTGTGGGGCTCTCCACTAACAGACCCACTGTTAGAAGGCAAGGGAGGCTGTTGGTGCAGCCTCTGGGGCGGAGAAGAACAGAAAGCTGATCTGGAGAAATAGGTGGAAGGTATTCAACCCCTGGTTCAAATCCTTGTTACCTGTCAGCTGGGTGTTCTTCAACACGTCACATGGAGCTCCTTCATCTACAAAACAGAGTACTTTGGTGAGCAAGGGCCAAAAGGAGGTAAGACTCATGAAATGGTAGCTCCTACTTCATAGGAAAGGTTTGGCATCCAGCGGACAGTAATACCAACTAGGTTTGCTGCTCTGCCTCTGGCTTTTTCAGCAGCTCTAACTGGGCTTCTTCAGCAGCTCTAACTGGGCTTCTCACTTGCTCCTGAGGCTCCCTCTGATCGTTGCATCCATTATTTTCATCATGCCAGAGACCCTGTCTTATTTGCTTAATCCTGGGGCCTCTTAGGAATGGCACCTTGCTGCATGCTTGTAGGTAACCATGGAAACTAGCTGCCTTTATCAGACAACTAAAGGCAAGTTGGCAACAGCCTGAATGATGCTGGGGAGAGAGGCTGAGAACAAAGACTTTTATGAGTCACGCTAAGCAAAATCCTTGCTCTAGACTTGGGGTTGAATATTTTGATCCCTCAAGAGAGTGAGTACCCAGTTCTACACTGAGAATCCTCTCCCTTAAGCCCCACTGCACACAGGACACAAAGTGTCCTCACTGTGCAAGATAAAGTCGAAGGTCCCGGTGCCACTCTGCCTGCTGACTTCCAATGAGCTCTGACTCCTTGTGAGCTCTGTGGGAGCCATTTTTATTGAAAAGCTCTCCACAGCTCCACCTCTTTTGAGGCATTGGTTCAGAAAACTGGACTATTTTGGCCATAAGAAGATTGGAATAGGAATACAGTTTTAGAGAAAATGAGTGCATTTGTTTGCTAAGACTAATGTAAGAAAATACCACAAATTGGGTGACTTCAACAGCAGAAATGTATTGCCTCCCAGGTCTGGAGGCCAGTTCAAGATCAAGGTGCCAGTGGGGTTGATTCCTTCTGAGGGCTGTAAGAAAGTATCCATTTCATGCCTCTCTCCTAGCATCTGGTGGCTTGCTGGTAACCTTTGGCATTCCTTGGCATGTAGAAACATCACTCTAATCTCACCTTCATCTTCACATGACATTCTCCCTGCGTGTATGTCTCTGAGTTCAAATGTCCCTTTTTATAAGGACACCAGTCATATAGGATTAAAGCCCACCTTAATGGCATCTATCTTAACTAATTACGTATGCAACAACCGTATTTGCAAATTAGATTACACTCTGAGGTACTGGGGCTTAGGGTTTCAACATATGAATTTGGGGGCAACACAATTCAACCCATAACAGCAGGCATAGGTGGTTTTGGTTTTTGGTTTGGTTTTGCTTTTTTGAGTTGGGATCTCACTGTCACCCAGGCTGGAGCGCCATGGTTCCTGCATCCTCAACTGTGATCCTCCTCCCTCAGCCTCCTGAGTAACTGGGACTACAAGAGTATGCCACCATACCTGGCTTTTTTTTTTTTTTTTTAATAGAGACACAGTCTCACTATGTTGCCTAAGCTGGTTGCTAACTCCTGGACTCAAGCAATCCTCCCACCTTGACCTCCCAAAGTACTAGGATTACAGGTGTGTGAGCCACTGTGTCCAGCTCCAGTGTAGTTGGAGAAAGTTCCCCCCGTAACACTTTTCCTGGTTCTTTTTTTTTTTTTTTTTTTTTTGAGTTGGAGTCTCACTCTGTTGCCCAGGTGGAGTGCAGTAGCATGCTCAGGGTCACCACAGCCCTGACCTGCTGGACTTAGGCAATTCTTCTGCCTCAACCTTCCAAGTAGCTGGAATTATAGGCATGTACTACCAAGCTCAGCTCATTTTTCTGATTTATTGTAGAGATGAATTCTCTCCAAGTTTCCCGGGCTAGTCTCGAAACTGTGGGTTCAGGAAATCCTCTCATCTCAGCCTCCCAAAGTGCTGAAATTATAGGCATAAGTTTCTATGCCTGGCCCGTCCTGGTTCTTAAATATTGACCCTTCTTGAATTTCCCACCACTGTGCCTCTGACCTTACAATATCTATTCTTGGTCTTCTACCTGCTACTCTCCAGCAATCTAGTTTCATCTAGTTCCAGCAGACTTCTCAATATCCCTATTCTGCCAGTATTTGTTTTGTCAGCCTTAGGAGACTTCCTCCAGACTGAGTGTATTCCTCTGAGAACTGACTTCACTTCATGGGTGCAGCCAGGTCCTTGTTTGTTTAGCTACGCCCCAAACCTCTGCAGGTGATCGGACCAAACTCACCTGCAGACTAAAGGAAGCCAGCAAGGTTTGGAGTTAACGGAACCGGGGGTAATAAGCCGGTATTTAGATCCAGACAGGCCAGGTTCAGAGCTGGGTGGAAGAGTGCTGCAAAATAAGACAGATTAGCAGAGTTACAGTGCAGCCTGGGGATCTAAGGGTATTTATTCTTGGCTATATATCCTGGGCCTTTTAGATGGATGGCCCAGGCCTACGAGACTGGATATGGCCATATGAAGGTCTGCAGATGAGTTCTGCCCCAGAGTAAAGCAGGAACAGTCTGGTGGTGGTTAGGACCATGACCTTTGTTCATTAAGCCTCCATTTCTACATCCATAAAATAAAACCCATAACAAAACTGACCTATGGGATTTTTGTGGGGATTAAAGGAGTAAGGCCTACATGCCTTAACCCAGTGTCTGGTACAAAGTAAGCATTCATGTTAGGTATGATCTGATAACCACTTACACTCTGCATTTTACTGCTTCTGTAAAGTTCCATGATACTGGCCACCAGGTAGTTTCTGGGCAAGACAGACTAAAACTGCTGCTCCTTTCTTATTGAAATAATACACCCACACAAAGTTGGACAGACTCTTGACAGAGTGATGACTCTTCTTTGGAATATTTCCATCAATGGCCTATGACCACTGATCCTGGAAAGGAGCTATCAACTTGCAATCTACCCTAATATGTTAAGCAGCTTTCCTGGCATGAGCAGGTATCTTTGCTTTCCTTCCCAGGGAGAGGAAGGATTCTGTGAGGGTTTCCCGAGATTTTAATGCTGGGCTAGAACCAGGTCCTCTGAGTGCTAACAATTATCCTACACACTTCCTAACTTAGCTCATAAATGCCCACATTCTTACAAACAGGGTCAAGAGCACCTGATCATTTTGAAGAGATAATTTCCTCAGATGAGAGGTGAACCACATAAGTAGTCATTATGACATCCCCTCCTGCCCCTACTTAGTAACCGAAGTGTGATTTAATGTATTTTAGGAACTAAAGTTCAAAATGTGAATTTCCTGTGCAGAGAAAAAGAATCTGTCAGAAAGCACTTAGGAAAAGACACAGCAGACAGATTAAATATGTTCAAAAATCTGTCCTTGGCCCTCTTTTCTGTTTTCCTTGACAATATCACTCAAACTCTAGCTTATGACAGAAGATCATCCCCAGCCTATGGCTGCAGCCTCACCTGATCTCTGGAGTGCTGGGTTCAAAATCTCTGCTGCCCACTGGAAACCCACCTGCAACATCATGAAATCAATAAATCTCAGAGGATAGTTGTCGTTTCTTCACCCTTCCAGTTACCCCTACCTCCTTACTTCTCACTCTGGGACCCTTCTCTCATTAATGATATTACCATCCTGTTGGTCATCTAAGCTTGAAACTGCTAAATTGGCTGGGCACAGTGACTCAGCCTGTAATCCCAGCACTTTGGGAGGCTGAGGCTAGAGGATTGCCTGAACCTGGGCGTTCGAGACCAGCCTGGGCACCTGGGCAACTTGGTGAGACCTCATTCCTACAATAAATAAAAAAATAAGTCAGGCGTGGTAGCATGCGCCTGTAGTTCCAGCCACTTGGAAGGCTGAGGTGGAAGGACTGTCTAAGCTCAACAGGTTGAGGCTGCAGTGGCTGTGATCATGCCACTGCACTCCAGCCTGGGCGACAGAGTGAGACTCCAACTCAAAAAAAAGAAAGAAAGAAACTGCTAAGTCAGTGATTCTTAGCCTTTTTTGAAGTCTCAGGCACCTTTGAGGTTGGAGGGGAGGTATGAACTCTTCCCAGAAAAAACAGCATTGACACAAATATTTGCTCAAAATTTCAGTGGCTCCTCGTTATCAATAAAACATGGACACTTAGAGCATGACATGATCTGACCGCAGCTTATCTTTCTAAAATGCATGGGTTGACACATGTGAAGCACAGTGCTTGACACAGTGAACACTATGGACATGTTAATTGTTATTATCATACTGTCCTTGGTTTCAGTTCAGCTAATTTCTCACGTGTCCCCTTAACCTTACATGTCCTATGTTCAATCCCTCTGTGTCTCTATCTTCTCCCCGCCCATCATGTGTCCCAGTGCCCCTAATTCCCCTTAGCCTTCTCAGGTCACATTTTCCTTAACTCTAGCCCCGTCCTATAGGAAATTCAATCTCTTCTTCAGTAATTCTGAAGCCACCCAGAGCTCTTTTACCTTCTCCCAGTTAGGGCTTGTCTCCTCGTTCCCTAAACCCTGTCCTGGATTTTTCTCTAGAGACTCTGGCTATGTCAGAGGTGGTCACTCCCTACACCTTGTCACCGTATGTTTGGACACAGCACCTCCTGTCCATCTCCCAGTGATGCCATATTATTGTATACACCTGGCAGCCAGAGCCATCTTTTCAAGATATAAGTCAGTTCATGTCACTTGTCTAATCAAACCCTTTAATAGCTTCCCATTATAGCTAGAATAAAGTCCTAATCCCTCCCTTAGCCAACAAAACCATACTTCTTCCTGTACCCAGAAGCAGATTCAGTTTTTATGGGGCCTGAAATTTACACAATTATAGAGGGGAAGGACCATTTATTTATTTATATTTTTTTGTAGAGATGAATTCTATGTTCCCCAGGCTGGTCTCAAACTCCTGGGCTCAAGTAATCCTCCTGGCTCAGTCTTCCAAAGTGCTGGGATTGACCTGGCTCGGTGGCTCAGCCTGTAATCCCAGCATTTTGGGAGGCTGAGGCGAGTGGATTGCCCGAGCCCACGGGTTCCTCCATGCCTGGCTAGGAGGGGTCTTTTAAAGAAGAAAATATAAAATACAATAAAAATACAAATTTAAATATTTTATATTTAAAAAGAAAATATAAAATAAAAACATAAATAAAAAATGGAACAAAAATGGATATTTACTTAGAATCCAAGAAGGAACCATAATAAATTTCAAATTTACAATAACTAACAAAAAATAGTTTAGAAAATAATCCACTTCTCAATGTCAGAACGTTTGCCATTGATTTAATAATACATCTTCATCACTTGTTTTATGTCATTAATTTTTACTCCAAAATGTTTTCAGTTCCTTAGTAAATGAATATAAAGTTTAAGGTTTCACATTCAAATTAGGAGTCTTTAAGTTCTTACTTTATTATTGAAATGTTATAGCGTGTCATTTCATTAGCTTCATGGTAAATCAACCTCTGATTACAATGTGTGCTCCTAGACTTCCCTGCCCATTGCTCCAGGCACTTGGTCATTTGGTTCTTTCAACAAGCCAAGACTGTTCCAACCTCAGGACCCTTGCACTGGCTAAGATCTCTCCTTAGAATTCTCTTTCCAAGCTGGGCTCGGTGGCTCAGCCTGTAATCCCGCGTCTTTGGGAGGCTGAGGTGAGTGGCTTGCCTGAGCCCGCAGGTTCGAGACCCGCCTGGGCAGCGAGACCTCATCTCTACAATTAATCAAAAAATCAGCCTGGTGTGGTAGCGCATGCCTATAATTCCGGCTACTTGGAAGGCTGAGGCGGAAGATCCCCGGAGCCCAGCAGGTCGAGGCTGCGGTGGCCGGTAGCGGCCACTGCACTCCAGTCTGGGCGACAGAGGGAGACTCCAACTCAAAAAAAAAAAAAAAAGAATGCTCTTTCCTCCAGATCTTCACTTGCCTGGCTCCTGCTTATCTTTCAGATCTCAGATATCATTCAAATGTCACCACCTCAAAGATGCCTTTCCTGGGTCATCCTGTCTTAAGTAGTCACTATAGTGCCAACCTAATTGAAAGCTTTTACAATGCAATTATGGCTATCTAGTCATCTGTTTTTCTGTTTCCCTAGATTGTAAACCAATGAGAGAAGAAACCTGATCAGTCTTGATCATAATAGCTATTTATTGAGTAATCAACAACTTTTACTGCAGGTTTTGAAATAATAGAAGTGTTTAATGGGTACCACAATTTGCTGAAGTTTGTTGGCCCCTCCCACCATGGAGAACTTAGTCACTGGCCATCTCTTGTTGACCCATGTGCTGCTTTGTTGTTGATAGCTCACTGTTAATATAATTTCCTCACCTCCTTGAGTTCTAGGCCCCCAGAGCTCCTGTCCTGGGATCTGCCCAAAGAAAGTAAATATTTTACTTTGTAAAGGTATCTCTATCTCAAGGAAAAAAGTACTTTATTGGCTTCTGCAGAGAAATCCAGCTTCCTCTTGACTTCCACTTTCCCTCTATGTCCCAGGGTTTGCTTTTTATAACCAAAAGACCCAGCAATGATTTTCCTTTTTCTTTTTCTTTTTTTTTTTTTTTTTGAGTTGGAGTCTCACTCCATCACCCAGGCTGGAGTGCAGTGGCATGCAGGCTCATGGCACTGCAGGGCTCAGGTGATCCTTCTGCCTCAGCCTTCCAAGTAGCTGGAACTACAGGCAAGTGCTACCATGCCCAACTAACTTTTTGATTTATTGTAGAGATAAGGTCTCTTGCCAGGCTGGTCTTGAACCCCCAGGCTCAGACAATCCCCTCACCTCGGCCTCTCAAAGCGCTGGGATTACAGGCTTGAGCCACCATGCCCGGCTGCAATGATATTTCTTTTTGTTTGTTTGTTTGTTTTTGAGTTGGAGTCTCACTCTGTCACCCAGACTGGAGTGCAGTGGCCACTCCCAGCCACCGCAGCCTCGACCTGCTGGGCTCCGGCGATCCTTCCACCTCAGCCTTCCGAGTAGCCAGAATTACAGGCATGCGCTACCACACCCGGCTGATTTTTTGATTTATTGTAGAGATGAGGTCTCGCTGCCCAGGCGGGTCTCGAACCCGCGGGCTCACACAATCCACTCACCTCAGCCTCCCAAGGCACGGGATTACAGGCCGAGCCACCGAGCCCGGCTATGATATTTCTTAAAATAAAGAAGAAATCT